>CM057826.1:16768658-18018658 GCA_030068075.1 Paguma larvata | reverse complement strand
CCAGGTATAAGTATGTGCAAATGACTCAAACTGTGCAAATAACCCTCAGTCTCACTAACATGGGAATGTTCAATTTAAAATAATAATAATAATAATAATAATAAATAGAAGGGAATGGTCAAGGTTGAAAACAATCCCCTCACTTCTTTTCTGTCTTCATTTTTATTGACCTATGAAAATGACCTATGCTGTAAGGAAATGGTATGCTTGTTAGTAGCATCTAATTCTAGTCGTGACATTTTACAATAAAATAGAGAAAATTTGGTGATTCAATAAAAAAACCTAACTAATATGATAAATATTAGCTGGGCTGTGGCACATGTATATACAAAGAAATTATGTATAAAGAAGAGAAGGTTAGGTATGACAAATCTGAGAATTTTCTATGATAAAATGTATCACTGTTACTCTCTGGAGGTATAGTTACCGGATGTGATAAAATAGATTAATATGGGAGAAATTTAATATGTAAAATAAATGAATTAATTGACCAAAATTTTATAAAAAATTAACTACAAATATTTTAGAAAATTCATCTTTTCTTCCATTACTGAAGAAAATCCCCAAGGAGTGTAAGTGTGCAAGATAATGTAATGCTGTTAATGCTGGTGTTGTTCTTAATGTAGACAATGAGAGTGAGCACCACCATGACTCTTTTGAAGTTGACTCCAAATGTTTGCTTTTAGTAATATATAAGGGAAGAATAATAATAATAGTGCATGGGGATATATATTTGTTAATTATCAAATAGGATAAGTTTTCTCTCTAGTAAGCTTCAACCCAGGAGACTCAAATTCCAAGTGAGTTAATTATGCATGCAGTAAGGGGCCTTGAAAAAGAGCCCCTGCAATCTGGTGGACATTTTTAGTCATTCGTTGAAACCATACCCATTTATATAGAACCATTCTTCTTGTTGAAGTTATGCTACTTCTCACAGATATAGCAATAGAAAGAAATATTAAAAAGTATTCAGAGTCTCACACAATCTCATTCATTTCAATCAAATAATTACTGTTTTCCTTGGAACCACAACCGATTTAAGTGATTCTCTAAGCAAAACTGGAAACAACTGATAAATAAATCCAAGGACATTTACAAGAAGAATTTTAACCTATAGAAATAGGTTTATCTTCATATCAATGTATATTTCATCTTTCCCGGAGGAATACATGGATCTTTTTGCTCTTTCCTATCTCAATTGGATTAAATATTTATTGCTCTTGTGAGATAGCTAAGTTGCACAAAACTGTATTCATTAAAACTTAAAATAGCATCTCATATATAGACGAATTCTTCTTTCAAATATATGCCTCCAGAAACAGATGAAAGGTTGATGTTTTACTATTGAAGGAATTGTAATCACTGCTGCTCATTTGTAATGAGTGGTACCAGAATTATTTTTGAGTTACTATGGAAGCAATCTCACCTAAAATAAAGGTTGGTGCTATTAAGAATGTGATATTAAATATTAAAATGAGTTATCACATTATTTCTAGTATATCCTCTCAACTAACACTCATCACTACCAAAAACATTAATCTTCAAAATTCTCCAATAACGTTAGATCTTTCCCAAATAGTAGTCCAGAGAAAGTTGTAAATTAATTAACCAATGGGAGAAAGAAAAAAACAGTGACAACATGATGAATATATGAGACAAATGATTGATAAAATAGAGACAGTGACATTTAACAACTAAGAAGCAACACATGTTAAACTATCTGTATGAATAATGTTTTGCTAGGGAAAAAACGTAAAGTTTAAATGTCTTTCTATAAAAACTATTTTGCACACACAAGCCTGAAGTTCAGGTGTGGTCTGGCTGATTTCGGTGGACTAGGTATTTCAGATCATCTCTACATGTCTCAATTTGGGATCTGGGTTGAAGGAGCAGGATAAGTGACTATTTGGGGTATGTTATTCTCACCACGGATCAACAGAATGCAGAAACTCAAATCTATCATGTTAATCTCATCATATACACTAGTATTCCATTGGTGAAAATCGAATCATACTGACACACAGCATCAATGGGACAGAGATGACATTCTGCCCATAGTTGGAAAATACAGACCTCTGATGAAGAGGTGTGCTAGTGTAAAGAAGTAAAACGGAAGGGAATGATAATTCAATCTAGTGCCTAACTGCTATAACTCAAAGGATAGCATAGAACTGAGTGACTTCTAATTCTTTTGTATAAATTCTTTCTTTAGTTTCAAAATGTACAAAGTATATAATTCTGTGTATTTTGAAGTAAATCTATTTTAACTAATTAAAGACCTAGAAATAAAATTAATGCTTTAGCTTATCAACTGAGCATGTATTTCTTCAGAACAAAGAAATTAGTCATTTATGTTCATGTCACCTACATTGGTCATCATTTGTAAAGAATTCCTCTTCATAATTATTTAGCCGTAAGTATGAGTAATGATTCTGTTTAAGTACATGCATTTAAATCCCCAGAGAGTAAAACAATGATTTATGTCTTGCTGTATCCTGTGCAGTATCTGTAGGTAGCTACAGAAACTTTAGGTATGGACAGGTGGGTGTTTGTCATGGATGAATGTCTTGCTCAACAGACCATAAGAACAAATTAAAAACTACATTTTACAGTTTTAGTTATCATATCGATTTTTCAGGCTTGCAGCTAGCAATACCCAGAGGAATCAGATATTCTTGGGTTTACTGTGCTTAAAAATAAATACTCAAAAAAAAAAACAAAAAAAACAAAAGTCCCACTTTCAGTAACTTTGGTCCAAAACAGTCAGTTGCCAATTAATCTTATATGCAGATGAAGTGAAGAAATTATCTGTTAATTTTAGGATTTTAGATATAGTTTTATGAGATCTTCTTGAAAAAAAAATAAGGCAATTTGTTTCATAATTTAGAGTTAGGATGACCCTGCCAGTACCCAAAGTTCTCATATTCAAAACTGAACCCACCCACTTAGAACAGTTTATAGTACTTAAGATTCAAAGCTTAGCATTATACACATATGAATTTGGGGTCCAGGCAATCCAATTATTAAGTAAAACTAGGACAGTTATAGTATTCTTTCACTCACAGAGGAAAGAGTCCCATTGAGTAGAGGATGGAGAGAAAATATGTTGAATAATGTAAGTATTTAACATGGTGTCTGGTACATACAAAGATCACTATTTATTATTAGATTATTTTGAATATTGAGATATTACTGAAGATTTATCACATAGTAGGCTGTGCTCTAAGTTTGGAAAGGTATTCTTCACAAATCCCTTTGAGTTATCTACAGTAATCATCCCTATTTTATTTTATTTTTAAGGTTTTTTTTTTAATGTTTATTTTTGAGAGAAAGAGACAGAGTATGAGTGGGGGTGGGGCAGAGAGAGAGAGGGAGACACAGAATCTGAAAGCAGGCTCCAGGCTCTGAGCTGCCAGCACAGAGCCCAACGTGGGGCTTGAACCCACAGATTGTGAATCATGACCTGAGCCGAAGTCGGAGGCTTAATCAACTGAGGCACCCAGGTGCCCCTCATCCCTATTTTAGAGATGATGCATGAAACTCACACATTTGTATACAGACACACCAAAGCTGAACCCAGCAATCTGTCTTTAACCACTAATTATCAGTTCTTGTTGCCTAGAATAAAATATTATTCACTGAATGTTCTCTTTCAGCAACTATTACATATATACCTCTAATTTTTACCAGTTGTGTACAAGTAACCATTATGTATTTAGTGTATGCAATAAATACTCTGTGCGGTTTTGTGTATCATTTGTGACTATTCCAGAAGATATGCATTGGCTTAACTTTATACACAAGTAAAATTTTCGGTTTGGTGACAAATTATATATAAGTTAGCTGATAAGTCATAAAGCATATTGCTGATAGGAATTCATTCATCTGAGATAGTACCTGCTTTCTAAATTTAGACATCTATTACTCTGAATTAAGACATTCAGCATTTTTGGAGGAATAATATGTTATTGTTATTTGTTTTCATGAAGATTCATTTTTAATTTTTACTTGATGTGTTATAACCCATTAGTATCATTATTCTTTTTGAGGTTCAAATTGTCTCAAATTTGGCCAATATAAGCTCCTTCCAGCTGGTGCCAGAGTTCCTCTGTCATGTTCCCATCTGGCATTTTCAGAATACTTAGCAGGCTAAATTTGAAACTCTGTGGAGAAAAATGATATTTTCCAACACATTTAGTACACTAAAGGACTCAAAATGTCAAAAGAAAAAAGAAAAAAAACACACATTGTTGGGGTGCTGATTAAGTGCTGATCTCTTGATTTCAGCTCAAGTTATGATCTCACGGTTCATGAGTTCAAGCCCTGCATCGGCCTCTGCGTGACAGCACAGAGCCTGCTTAGGATTTTTGCTCTTCTCCCTATACTCCTTCCGTGCTCTATGTGCTATCTCTAAATAAATAAATAAACATTAAAAAAATACATTATTGCCAAGGAAAGTAAGACTCTAAATTTATTGCCCTAGTTACTATATATTCTTAATATTTCTGCAGTGGTGTGAAGAAAACATTACTGATGATGATAAAATAATACAAGTTTAGGTAAAAATTACTCTTACTTCACTTTTTTTTTAATACCTACTTTAAAAAATCTGAGTTAATGTTTAGGTTAACATTGCCTCCTATAGAAAAAAATACATTTGCATTCTTGTTTTTCAGTAAACTAAGGTTGAAACTGAGTTGAAACTGAGCAGCTTAGTAGGTTAAGCATATGACTCGGTTTCAGCTCAGGTCATGATCTCAGGGTTGTGGGCTCCATGCTGAGCTTGGATCCTGCTTAATATTCTCTCTCTTCCTCTATCCCAATTTCCCCTATTCATGCTCATTCTAAAAGTAAAAAAAAAATCCACTACGGTTTATTATAATAACTATACTTTATCAAATTAGATTATGCTCTAAGAAAAATTTCCACCGATAATTTGAAAGAGTGTATTGTTATCAGTACTATTTACCATGTCTACTTTATGTAAAGTAGGACATCTTTAGCCTACTTGAAAACAAAATAAATAAAAAGTTTCAATGGATTTGTAAATATATGTGTATTTTTTTCTATAAAGCATAATTAGTACTGTAAGTACAATCTTGCCAATATTTTGATTGTTTTCTAAATTTTGTGCATTGTCTAGGAGATCATTCTACCAGAATCACCTAGGTTAACATGTCCAGCCACATTTATCTGGGGATATGCCAGAGCTGGAGGGTCTCAGGTGACCTCACCCAAAAACATCATAAACCATAAATATGAAATGCCAGGGGACAAATTTGTTACATCATCCCCTGCTGTCCATGCCTCTCAATTTACCATAGAACTTATTGCAATATATGGAATTCTTACAAAGCAGAGTAAACCCTCTGCTTTTATCTTCTATTACACTCTTTTCTATTATTTTTTTGTTTTGTTGTTTTGTTTTACTGTGCTATGTTCTTTTCTATTTTATTATACTCTATGTCCTTATGAACAAAAAGAGTTCTAGGTGCAATCCACCAACTTGGTTTCCTGCCTCAATGATAGGCAAAAAAAAAAAAAAATCTGTTTAACAAATGCTAAAATTAAGGAGGTAGACATTCTTGTTTATATTCTTGTACATATCCTCACTAAAAGAGTATGCTATCTTTGAAAAGTCCAGGAGACATATTGGTTTTACAGAGGCACTGAAGAAAGAGAAAAATGAAATCATATCAGGCAATGGTATATTCATTTAATATTATCTTATTATAACAGCTCAAGTTGATATTGGAGAGAAGGTAAAAACTTAAAGAACTCTTATGAACTCATTTACTATTCTATTTCATTATGAGATCTCTGGGCAAGTAATTATATGATTATATATAATACAAAACCATCCATTAATACCTTAACACATTGATGACTCTCCTTTTTACCTATTTTGGAAGGCCCAGTTCTTGCTTGACTGTGCTCAGGTTTCTTCGTAGTATCTTATTACGGAGTAGGAATCACATATGAGACATGTTATTGCATTTCTTTCTTTTAGATAATAATAAGGTTTCTGTATACATATTTTCTACTGTTATATGGGGACAGGTAACCTTTTCTTAGTATTTGCTCTGTTCTTTGATAATCACCTTAATATTTATCAGTTTGTGTCTAAGCATGTGAAAATGATATATATGCTTTGGGTGAAAAAATTATACAAAACCACAGGTATTGATAATATATTTTATAAGGTGATTCATTTCCTTATATACATTCCATTGTACATTTCTACTGCCTTATATATGACTGAATATTATTATAAATATATTTAGAGCTACATTTATATATTTTTAGCCTCCGTAAAATAATAGATACTCTTTTTATTTGTCTTAAGTTTTTTTTTTTTTTGAGATAGAGCATGAAAGCAGGAGTAGAAGAAGGGGGTGAGGAGAGAAAGAGAGAGAGGGAGAGAGGGAGAGAGAGAGAGAGGGTGGAGGGAAGGGAGGAAGGGAGAGAGGAGGAGAGGGGGGTGGGGGGAGAGAGAGAGAGAGAGAGAGAGAGAGAGAGAGAGAGAGAGAGAGAGAGGAGCTCAAGCAGGCTACATGCTCTGCGTAAGGCCAATGTGCTCTGATCCCACAACCCTGGGATTATGACCTGAGCCAAATTCAAGAGTTAGATGCTCAACTGACTAAGCCATCCAGGCACCCATAGCTACCCTTTTTTAAATGAAGAGTCTGCATCTAGAACAGAACATACTGGCTTAATAAAATCCTGATGAGTCTTTTGTGATAGATGGTTAAGAGGGTAGATGTTAAGGGGATTTACCAAGTGATGAACTTTGAAATGACTATGAATATATCATAACAATGGAAGGCCCACCAGCATGTAAATAATAAAAGAAAATTTTAAGTAATATTTTTTTTAGTTTACTTCACATATTTACCTGAAAACATGTATGAAACTGTACAAATCATAAATTTTTACCAATAGGAATTTGTTTACCGTTTTGTTACCATCTTTATATAGAAAAAGAGGAGTTCCGACCAGTCTGCAGTGGGAAGAAGTATTGAAGTTCTCTTTCTGGCCTCATTTCTCCTTACCTCCTTGCCTACACACATGATGTGGGACATAGTGGGTGAGCCTGCTAAGAATTTGACATCAATTAGGCTATTCCTTTGGGCCAGTAAATGAGGGAAACATGGGATCTAATTGTCTCTTATGAAATGTGGGATCTAATTGAGATCTAAGTATGTTTCTGAATATCCAGAGAAATTTCACACACACACACACACACACACACACACACACACCCATACACACCCATACACACATTTGCACATTCATTTATTTGGGTGGAGTGGATATATTCATATTTCCTACAGATTTAACCAAAATACATAATATTTTTAGCTTAAGCTTTAACTTTCCCACACCCATGTTAAAAAAAGTCTCAATTTAGAGAAATAATAGAGGAAGAGAAAATATCCTATATAAGTGCAATCCTTTTATATAATATAACCCACACTCCTGAATTTGGGACTTTTGAAAACACTTGTTTCAAAAATGATAGTTATTAGGATCACTAAACTCTCAAACTCTGTGTTGGTCTCTAATACAAGAAATTGAAATGCTTAATATTTTTTCAAAATATTTGAATTTTGTAGTATCTATATGAAAACCAATTTTATTAGTAGGAAAAGAAATAAATATTTTTAACTCTTAAATAAAATATAACCATTCCTATGATTCCCAGGAATATCTAGGACACTGATTTTGGTAGGTGAGCCAGTAAAATTGTAGTTAAGGACTATAATTATAATCACTAAAGAAGCAGATAAAGGTAATTTGCAATTTATCTTTCTGAATGGTACAGGTGTACATATTTTAATTATCATTTGAATTAATTTAGAACTGAGCAATTGTATATCTTATTGATATGAAATAATTCATATGGAAATTTTTATCTGCTATAAAATTCATAGATTGATCTCATATTTAAAACTTTCTATTCTTTTTAGCAATAAAAACATTTGCATGGGGATACGTAAGAGTGTTATTTAATTAGTAATTTCAGGGTCTGAGAATGAAAGAAATTTATTAGATGGCACAAAAGTTCTGAAGAAACAGCTGATTTGAATAGCAGATGTGTTTGTGTATGAGTGTGTTGTGTGTTTCTTTTATTATTTAAATCCAAGTTAGTTAACATAAAGTGTAGTAATGATTTCAGGAGTATAATTTAGTGATTCATTACTTACATATAACACCCTCCTTAATGCTTAGCATCCATTTAGCCCATTCCCCACCCAAAACCCCTCCAGCAACCCTGTTTGTTCTCTGTATTTAAGAGTCTCTTATGGTTTGTCTCACTCTGTTTTTACCTTATTTTTGCTTCCTTTCCCCTATGTTCATCTGTTTTGTTTCTTAAATTCCACACGAGTGAAATCATATATTTGTCTTTATCTGACTGACTTATTTCGCTTAGCATAATATGTTCTAGTTTCATCCATGTTGTTGCAAATGGCAAGATTTCATTCTTTTAGAATGAGTATACACACACACCACATTTTCTTTATCCATTCATGAGTCAATGAACATTTGGGCTCTTTGCATAATTTGGCTGTTGTTGATAATGTTACTATAAACATTAGGGTGCATATGCCCCTTCAAATCAAAAATTTTGTATCCTTTGGATAAATACCTAGTAGTGCAATTGCTGGGTCATAGGATAGTTCTAATTTTTTGAGGACCCTCCATACTGTTGTCCAGAATGGCTGCACCAGTTTGCATTCCCACCAACAGTGTGAAAGAGTTCCCCTTTCTCGGCATCCTCAGCAACATCTTGTTATTTCCTAAATTGTTAATTGTAGCCATTCTGAGAGGTGTGAGGTGGTATATCACTGTGGTTTTGTTTTGTATTTCCCTGATGAGGAGTGAAACTGAGCATTTTCTCATATGCCTGTTAGCCATCTGGATGTCTTTTTTTTTTTGGAAAAGTATCTATTTTATGACTTTTTCCCATTTCTTCACTGGATTATTTGGTTTTTGGATGTTGAGTTTTGTAAATACTTTATAGATTTTGGATACTAACCATTTATTTGATATGTCATTTGCAAATGTCTTCTCCTATTCTATTGGTTGCCTTTTAGTTTTTCTGAGCATTTCCTTCACTGTGCAGAAGTTTTTTTTTATCTGATGAAGCCTATATAGTTCATTATTGCTTTTATTTCTCTGGTCTCCAGGGGCAAGTCAAGGAGGAAACTGCTGTGACTGAGTCCAAAGAGGTTGTTGCCTGTTTCCTCCTCTAGGATTTTGAAGGCTTCCCGTCTCACATTTAGGTCTTTTATCTGTTTTGAGTTTATTTTTGTGTATAGTGTAAGAAAGTAGTCCAAGTTCATTCTTTTGCAGGTGCCTGTCCAGTTTTCCTAATACCATTTGCTGAGAAGACTGTCTCAGCATTGGATACTCTTTCAGTACTGGTAGTACTTTGATAGAGATTGCATGAATATGTAGATTGCTTTGGGTAGTATCAACATTTTTACAATATTTGTTCTCCCAACCAATAAGCATGGAATGTTTTTTCCATTTCTTTGTGTCTCCTCCAATTTCTTTCTTAAGCTTTCTATAGCTTTTAGTTTATAAATCTTTTCTTGTTTGCTTAGATTTATTCCTAAGTATTTTATGTTTTTTGGTGCAATTTTAAATGGGATTGATTCCTTGATTTATCTTTCTGCTGCTTCGTTATTGGTGTACAGAAATGCAACCAATTTATGTACATTTATTTTATATCCTGCAACTTTGCTGAATTCATGCATCAGCCCCACCAGGTTTTTGGTGTATTCTTTGAGTTTTCTACATAGAGTGTCATATTTTCTGTGAAGACTGGAAGTTTGACTTCTTCCTTGCCGATGTGGATGCGTTTTCTTTCTTTTTGTTTTCTGATTGCTTGGGCTAGGACCTCCAACACTATATTGAATAAAAATGATGAGAGCAGACATCCCTGTCTTGTTCCTGACCTTAGGGGGAAGCTCTCAGTTTTTCCTTTGAGGATGACATCAGCTGTGGGTCTTTCATACATGGCCTTTATGTTGTAGAGGTATGTTCCTTCTACCCCTACTTTTTATCTAGAAAGGATAATATATTTTTGTCAAATTCTTTCTCTGAATCTATTGAGAGGATCATGTGGTTTTTATCCTTTATTTTATTAATGTAATATATCACATTGTTTGATTTATGGATATTGAACCACCCTGCAAGCCAAGAATCAGTCCCACTTGATTGTGGTAAATAATTCTTTTAATGTATTATTGAATCTGTTTTCCTAGAATCTTATAAAGAATTTTTGCATCAATGTTAATCAGGGAAATTGGTCTGTGGTTTTCCATCTTGGTAGGATCTTTGTCTGGTTTTGGAATCAAGTTAATGCTGGTCTTGTAGAATGAGTTTGGAAGTTTTCCTTTCATTTCTATTTTTTGGAACAGCTTCAAAAGAATAGGTATTAACTCTTTTTTAAATATTTGGTAGAATTTCCCTGGAAAGCCATTTGGCTCTGGACTCTTGCTTGTTGGGAGATTTTTTATTGCTAATTCAATTTCTATACTGGTTATGGGTCTGTTCAATTTTTCTGTTGCTTCCTCTATTCAGTTTTGGTAGTTTATATGTTTCTAGAAATTTGTCCATTACTTCCAAATTGCCCAATTTATTTACCTATAATTGCTCATAATATTCTCTTATTATTGTTTCTATTTCTGTAGTATTGGTTGCGATTTCTCCTCTTTTATTCGTGATTTTATTTAAATGGGTCCTTCCCTTTTCTTTTTGATCAATCTGGTTAGGGGGTAATCAATTTTATGAATGCAGCAAGGGAGGAAAAATTCCTTAACCAACAAGGGATGACAGAAGAGGTTCACAACAGATCTGTCTACAGAAACTTGTCAGGCCAGAAAGGAATCATAGGATATATTCGACGTGCTGAATTGAAAAAATATGGAGCCAAGGCTGCAATTCTTTATCCAACAAGGCTGTCATTCAAAATAGAAGGAGAGAAATAAAGAGTTTCACAGACAAAAACTAAAGGAGTTTCTGACCACTAAACCATCCCTGCAAGAAATTTTAAGGGGCGCTCTTTGAGTAGAGAAAATACAAAACAAAACAAAAAAAATTACCAAAAGCAACAAAGACTAGGAAGGACCAGAGAACATCACCAGAAACACCAACTCTACAGGTAATACATGGCATTAAATTCATATCTTTCAATAAACACTCTAAATATAAATGGACTAAATGCTCCAACAAAAATCTTGGGTATCAGACTGGATAAGAAAACAAGACCTATCTATATGCTGCCTTCAAGAGACTCACTTTAGACCTGAAGACACCTGCAAATTGAAATTAAGGGGATGGAAAACCATCTATCATACTAATGGATGTCAAAAGAAAGTTGGAGTAGCCATACTTATATCAGACAAACTAGATTTTAAAATAAAGACTGTAACAAGAGATGAAGAGGGCATTCTATCATAATTAAGGGGTCTATTCACCAAGATCTAACAATTTTAAATATTTACCCCCCAACTTGAAAACACCCAAATATAAATCAATTAATCACACACATAAAGAAACTCATCAATAATAATACAATAGTAGGGGACTTCAACCCTGACTTATAGCAATGGACAGATCATATAAGTAGAAAATCAACAAGGAAAATGACTTTGAATGACAAACTGGATGAGATGGACTTAACAGATATATTCAGAATTTTTCTTCTATTTAACCTCTCTCTTTTTATTCTTGGTTTTCCTTAAGTAAAGAGAAAGACCTAGAATGATTCCAGAAAATGAAGCCTAATTAACCTGCTATAAAATAAGTTAAGTCTCTAGGAGTCTCTTCTCTTATCCTGACTTGACAATGATTTTATATTTACTGTAAACAGTATCATTCAAAGGATTTTCTGACACACATAAAGAGAATGGTTACATAATCCTGATAAACCCATATTTTTGATGATTCTGCTATGGAATATTTCAAAGTCTTAATATTCATGATGTAGAACTAAATGGAGTTTTATTGTTCATTCATTTAGTCATTCAAGAAATATTTACTGAGCATCACGACAAAAAATTCAGGAGATTAGATATTTGAATATACTAGACTCTCAAAAGCATACTCACAGGAGAAAATATTTTAAAGGCAAAATGTAAGAAACAGAAAGAGAAAGAGGGATGCCTGGATAGCTCAGTTGGTTGAGCATCCAAATCTTGATTTTAGCTCAGGTCATAATCTCACAATCATGTGAGGAAGATTAATTAACATCCCCTTGAGGTAGGCCTGGGAATGTATGTAAAGTGGAATAAGATTTTTGATACAAAATCATGTAAATGATTGTGAGATCTCACAATCATGGAATCTAGCCTTGTGTCAGACTCTGCTGAACGTGGAGCCTGCTTGATATTCTCTCTCTCTCTCCCTCTGCCCCCTTGCCTGCTCCCCCCCCAAGTAAATAAGTAAATAATTAATTAGTTAATTAATGAAAGAGAGTGGCAGCAAACATTAGGGGTCTCATAAATCAGCCAGTCACAAAACACCAGTATTCTTATTCTGACATTGACCATCAGGATCTGTACAGTTTGGCTCTAGAAAGTCTCAAAGAGTGGAAATTTTCATGTGTCTTAGTCATGTGGTGAAGCCAGGGTTTCCTAACTGGTAAACTCGTTTAAAACTATTAGTAAACCAACTGTTCCCAGAGTGTTTTGGACTTTAAACAGCATGAGATAAAGCTCATCATTTTTGTATTAGCCAAGAATTAAGGCCAAATATCCAGGAGACCCAGAGACATCAATTACGGCTCTATAAATTGACTCTCTCTTGCACAGTGAGTGAGGCATCATTTTCAACCCAGATGATACAACAATAAACAAAAGAGACAAACTTCCTTGTCTACCTGGAGAAGACAAAATAAATTAGCTAAATAAGTAAGTGTATATTAAACTAGATAATAGGAATGCTATGTTTAATAATACAAGAGGAATAAATATGTGTTGTCAGAAGCAATGCAATTGTTATTTTAGATCCAGTAACCAGAAAGACCCAACCTGCACATAGTGAGTAGAGACATGAAGAAAGTGAGAGGGTAAGGCTTGCTTTTGTTCGGAGGAAGAACATTTCAGGCTGAGGAAATAGCAACTTTAAAGACCTTGATGTGGGTCATAGGAGCTACTTCCATGAACTGTGAGCAAGCCAGTATAACCGGAAGCACCTATACAATCAGGAGAAGAGGAAGCATTGAAGTAAGAGAGGGAACCAGAGGCAGATAACACAGGGCATTCACAGACCCTTGTAAAGACCAGGTTTTCTTGACTGAGTTGGGAACTCACTGCAGGGTTTTGGGCAGAGAAGTGTTATATTATGACACACTGGTTGCTGTGCTTAGAAACAGAATAAAGGAAAGCAATGACAGAAGCAGGAAAATTTATGTGTGGGCAACTCTAATAATCCAGACACTGGATAATACTTGTTTGGACTTGCAATTCATCTGTTTATCTCAAAAACAATATCGACAGTCTAGCCCCAAAGCATGTCCAAGGAAGTTTCAAGCTTTAAGTAGCACATAGTAAATCACTAGTAGCCTAACTTACCCTTATCTTGGTTGAGAGTCAGTCAGTAGTGGACTTCTGGTATCCCTAGAGATAATCATACAGCTATGCCAGTGAGGTATGAAATAGGTCTTCCTTATACAGTCCAATTTGCTCATTATTGGCCAAGACCTTTTAAAAATTGCCTATAGCATTTTTTTCTGTATGTTTTGAACAATTTATGAAGGATAAAAAGTGAAAAGAAAAAATACAAAATACTAACTATGCATATCATCCAATGAGCTATTGTTTTAAAGAAATATTCCAGTTAACCAAACAGTCTAGCACAAATTTGTTTAGAAGCATGTGCAATCTTGACAATTATTTCACTATTTTTTTTTTACCAGAGCCCCCTTTTCTTCAAAAATATATATTTTTTTCACCTATTGACATGATCATTTTTTTTTACCCTTCTCTACATATGATATATCAAGTTGATGGATTTTCAAATATTGAACCACTCCCCATCCCAGGATTAAGACCCACTTAATTGTGGTGAATTATTTTTTAATGTATTTTTGGATTCAGTTTGTTAATATTTTGCTGAGAAATTTTGTATATATGTTCATAAAAGATATGGGCCTCTAGTTCTTGTTTGTAGTGTCTTTATCTGGTTTTTGTATCAGGGTAATGCTGGCCTCATAGAATGAGTTTGAAATTTTTCCTTCTTTTATTTTATTTTATTTTATTTTATTTATTTATTTGGAATAGTTTGAGAATAGCTATTAACTCTTCTTTAAATGTTTGGTAGAATTCACCTGCGAAGCCATGTGTTCCAGGACTTTTGTTTGTTGGGAGTTTTTTTGATTACTGATTCAGTCTCTCTCCCATATATCCGGGGCATTTTTCAAACTATTTGTCTGATGTACACCATGGGGCTGTTTCTTGTGCCTTCTCTGTAATGACAGGGACTCAGCTTCCTATCACCCTGCAGGTTCTCCCAGAGCCGAGCCCACTGATTTTCAAGTTCCAGGTATTAAGCTCCACTGGCTGTAAGAACTTGGCTCTCTAGTTTTCAAAGCCAAACCTTATGGGGATTCACCATCCACGTGGGCTCCCTGGTGTGAGAATCGGGTTCTCTTTCTGCTCTGAGCCACTCCCTCCCTGTGCGCACAGTCCCAGGGCTCCATTTAGCCCCATGTCTCCACCCTTCTTACCCTTTTCGATGAGGTCTCTTTGTTTAGCTGTGAAACGTGTGTTCTGCTCGTCTTCAGGTTGTTTTCTGGGTTATCGGCACCAGTGTGGCTATTAGGTAGTGGTATCCATGGCACAAGGTGAGCCTAGGACCCTTCTCTACCACCATCTCCCCAAGAAGTCAAATTGTTTCAATTCTTTATTTTAATAAACATAATTCTAAAATTTGTATCCATAGAAATTATTGTTTTTCTACCTACTTTCTACATAAAAAATCACTTTTTAATGTCAAAATATATGATTATCTCATAATGAGAATTTCACTAATTAGTATATACACACACATTGCTTCCACAAACTTAATAAATTTGTAGAAATTCAAATTGTTAATAACACTACAAATGTATTAACATTTATTACACGTTTATTTATTATTTATTTTCTTATTTATGACATCATTTTATACAGACTAAGATACCTGTGAATCATAGTATTTGGAGGAACTATGTGCTATGTCCTATGAACTAATAGGTTTATATTCTGCTTATAATAAAATTGAACATAGAGGGTCTTCCAGTTCCCATGGCATACATTACATGAGCTTATCTACTCTACAACCAGAGTTAATTAAAAATAGAAACTAAAGCAAAACCAAATAAATTCATAAGAAATTAAGGAAATGGCAAGTGTCTGTAAGACAAAATAATTGAGAAATTTCTTGGAAAAAAGAAAAATAGTAGAAACTGGCTGGTGATAATATAATTAAACATAAGAACTCTTATGATATTTTTTAGGTTAGAGGATCCCTTCTCCAAGAAACTGCAAGAGCTCTAAGATTTACAAAGTTGAGGGAGAGTTATAAAATTAGATCGGTCATAGGGTGCTTTATAGAACCATGAGCGATAGCCAGAGTGGCCATCCAGTCATCTTCCTCCATGGATTTAAAGCCGCTTGCTGCAAAAATTCACCCCAGGGAAGAATTAATACAAAACAGTGACATCTAATTTTCCCCACCTCGGATGACAGCTCCTAGCCCAAACATACCTAAAATAAATCTCTTTGTCTATGCCCTAGTGACTCATACAGAGATTCTGATATTTATTCTTCCAATTATTTACTAAACCACACCTATACATTGAGCGCTTAGTATGTACGGGGTGCTCTAAGACCTTGTAAGTATCAGCAAGTAAATCAACAGTCCTTGCCTCCACGAAGCTCTCACTTAGCAGGGGACAACCAAAATTGACAAAAAGAAAAACAAGTAAATTATATCATGTGTTGGAATGTTTTGAATGATAAAGACAGAAGACAAAGTAGTGTTTTAAAAGAAGTTTTGGTGTGCAAGAATTGATGATAGGATGACATATTAAATAAGGTGGTCAGGTTAGGTCTGTCTCATGGAGCTTTTGAAACATTGTAAAAACATGATGATGATGGAGAAAGCCAAACAGATGTGACCATTACACTACACTATAAATTTATTTAATGCCACTGAATTGCATACTTACAAATGGTTAAAATGGAATTATATTAAATATATTTAACCACAATATTTTTTACAGAAAAAGAGCTATCAACCCACAAGAAGGCATGGATAAATCTTAAATTCATGTTAATGAATTAATTTATATAAATTGAAGAAGCCGGTCTGAAAAGGCTACATGCTCTACTATTTTCATCACATGACATTCTGGAAAAGGCAACATAAAAAGATGGGAGAAAGATTAGTGGTAAGTAGGGACTTAGAGCAAGGAAAAAGAAGGGATTAATTAGGTGAACATGGGATTTATTTTAAGGGTGGTAAAACTATTCTATATGATACTATAATTGTAGATACATAACACTGCATTTTCCAAAACACTTTACAATAATACAGAGTGAATCTTAATGTATACAAATTTAAAAAAATCACTCAGGAGGTAGAAGGCATTCCAGGGTGGATTGTAAAATATTGCAAATATATAAAATAACCTCAATGAAGTAGATAAGAGGAAAAGTTGCTGACCTAAGTAACTTCACCAATAAGTGGAATTTAAAACTAAAGACGAGAGATGCTATATATACACAATGAAGTTGCATCACAAAGGGCATGGGTTAAAAGTGCTGATACTTCTATACATGTATATTGGATGTGAGCAATTAAGTGAATGGATGGTGTGCAGAGGCAGCCAAGTTTCTTACAGCTTGAGTGGAAGTTCCCAGACAAGGAGAGGAGCTAGAATGATCTGTACAGTAATAGATTAAAGTTGGAGACATTATTATGAACTCGGTTCTAGCTTAATACAGATAGTTACATATAGAAATACTTATAGATCTTGTATATAAAACAGTTAATATGCCCACATATATTTCCTTTATCTGTCATCAGGGAGAACATAGAACAAACATATACTGGAAACAATGAGTAATCTGAAGCCTTGTTATTATTTCTAATATCATTTTCCAATAAAAGGGAGTAGGACCCCGTGGACATATAATTAATTCTAAAGTGAGACAAGAAATATGCCTGATGAGTTTGAAACATCTTTCTGTACCAGAGTAATATATTGCTCAAAAAGAAACAAACAAACTAATACAGGGATATGTCAAAGAATAGTAAGAGCCAACTGAAAGAACTCTCAAAGTTTAAAGCCAGAACAATTTGAGGAAACAAAAGAAATAAAGTTGTGTTGAGTTATAAATCAAAGTATAAAACAAATACCCTTAAGTCGATGATAATATAAATAAATGATGAAGAAGTATGTAAGAAGAAGAGACAAAGGTTCTGCTCAGAAGAATTTTATCCATACTCTGCTCTCTGTCAGAAATTAATATGGCTACTACTGTTTTCTTTCTTCCAGTTGTCTTCTAATCTTTGTCTGTCTTTTGTGGTTTTAATTGAACATTCTAGATGATTCCATTTCATCTCTTTTTAGCATATCAGTTGTACTTATTTTGACATTTTAGATGTTGCCTCCAAGTTTACAATATACTTTTAAAACTAACCCATGTCCACTTTAAAATAACATTATTCTACTTCACAGATGATACAAGTCCATTATAATAATAAATAAGCCAATTCCTCTTCTTATCTCTTGTTTCCATGCTGTCATTCCTTTACTTATACATAAGCATATCGTTATATACATGAATAGCATATGTAATCAAATACATTGTTATAATTTGGAAAAAATTATAGATTTAGGTCAATTAATTTAAGAAAAATAAAAGTCACTATTCTCTCCCTGATGTGTTTCCTTTGTGTGGATCTTTTCTGACCTATATCAGTTTTTTTCTCTTTAAAGAACTTCTTTTACTATTTCTTGCAAGGTGTATCTACTGGCTTTATAGTTTGAATGGTGGAATTGGGAGATAACAGATCACATATGGGTTTTTATGTAGAGGTGGGAGCAGTAATCAGCCAAGTAGCAACAAGCTATACTATCTGATGCCTAATAATTGTCTGCACAAATTTTGATATAATTTTATTTTGCAATAATATAAAAGCTGAAAGACACTGTAAGAAGTACTTACTAAGTGGTGAATCTATTAGAATTTTAATTACAAGTAACATTATTCTTTCAAATGGTCAGATTGAGGTCATGCAATCCAAACAAAACAAACAAACAAACAAAAAACAGAAAAATGAAGATAAAATGAATCTTGAATACTCAGAGTCCTTTCTAAAACTAAAATTGAAATAAAGTCATAAACAAATTTAAAACAATACTAAGCACAGAGCACACTCCCTGACAACAGTTGCTAGACACGTTCTTATTATTGTTGCTTATGAAAGCAGAATGCATTTAAAATAAATTATGTATTTAAAATAAATTAAAATACCAGGACGCCTGGGTGTATATAGGATTCAAGGATTTTGTCAGATAATCAAATGAACAAGCCATGGAAAGAGAAAAAAGTTTTCTCAAATGAGGATAGATAAGACATATATGCATTAATTAAAACATGGTTCACAACTACAAAAAAATAAATAATTGACTTGTACATTATCTTTATCTTCTTCGCAACCAAAAGTTCAACAATATCTTGGTAAAGTGATATGCCTTTGGGAGACCTCACTTTTCATCATGGAACTATTGCTCAAATGTTACATGTGAATCAAAAGAAATTTGTCCTCCCCTCCCCCCGCCCGCCATGTAAATGTGCTTTATTTTTTCCCAAATCAAAACTATCCGGTTTTTTAAAGTGACTCATATAAAATGTAGAACCAATTATTGTATCAAATGAATTCACAATATGGAAACAAGAATAGTCTTTATAGTTGCAAGAATAGTTACAGATAATTTAACATTTGGCTCCTTTATTTATTTATTGTATGAGTGGCATTGACCATATGTGTCTATAATTAATTACAAATTACCTACTCAATTGATGATACCTGGTACAGCTGTTTTTTTTTTCCTGAAACTAATGTTTAAGCATTGATATATCCATTAATTTCTAGAGCCATGTGTACGTTCACATTTTTATAATGCACTAGTTTAATTGCACACCGAAAATTTATTCCTTGTTAATTATCATAAGCATTAACATTTAATCAATGAACTTTAAGTCTTTAATCGATGCTACAATTGCTGTTGTTTACACTAATAGTAGGGAGATTTCACACCTATCACATTTCCTATCCATGTGGACTTGCAAACTTGTTAGGTACATTAATAAAAAAATTTCATGCCAGCAGAGCCAACCTTGAGAGTCAATATTTGCCTTAATATATTTCATTATTCTTCCTTCCCTGAAAAATATGACATTGTGCAGCAGGTATAATTCCATGAAACATGTCACTAGATATAAAACTTGTCCGATGATTATTAACAAAGCAACTGAATCATGTTTTTCAAAAGGAGAGTTAAAAAGAAATAGAGATTGATTCAATAAGGTTGAATAAGAGCTAAGTTCGAAAACAAGTACGTGCAGAGGAATATTCCTAGAAATGCCTAAAAGCAGTATTTTAAAAATCAACATGGTAAGAAACAAAAAACAAATAAATAGTAAAATCTGCCCCTAATAACAGCATGTGGACTTCCACATTGGAAGGCAAACATATACTTACAAAAAATATACGTATTGCATATTTTATAATAGATTCAACACATTCTATGCCTTCAGGAAAATGTACACCAAAAAATCATATTTCAAGTAAATAAAGTCTTACATCTTCGGCTTGAAGATGACATATCATTTCATAAAGCAGGGAAATTGTATTTTATACACTTTTATTACAAATGAAAGTATATTTATCATTGGTGTCTAAATGTATAAGGAATTAAATTAATACTTATAATAAATATATACATGTTATATAAATGATAGGAGTATATACACATAAGCACACATATGTATATATACTTATATAAATATACATGGATCATGTAACTAATCAATACAATAAAAAACCCACTAAGGAGGTAACTATTGATTGGCTGCACATCCAAGGAAACTAGTCATTGGTCTTATGGTTCCTCTGGGATCTTTGGAAGGCGTTAAGAAGGTTCAGCATAGATCTATATGACGATAATAGAAACTGAATTCTGTGTCAGATGAAAACTGCAGTGACTGAGATTTTTTTTTAAAGCTACTCCAGGTAGAATTAATGGCACATGTGACAAATTTGACTTTGCAGAAAAGACTACTTAACCTGAAGACATAAAAATAGTAACTGTTAAAAATGAAAAGAAATGAAGAGCCTAGAGAAGGAGCAAGAGAAAGATACAAGACATAATTGGACAATCTCGAGTGGACTAATATAAAATCGTGGAGCCTTTCGAGGAGAATAGAGGGAAGAGAGAGCAGAAAAAAAATAATAAATTTGAAGAAAATATGGCTGAAAACTTTCCACACTGATTAAAGAAAGCTATAATTTCATCAATTCCACAAGTTAATTGAATCATAAATACAAAATATATGGAGAAAATAATTGTAATCAAACTGATCAAAATCAAGAGAAAAAAAGACATATTTAATGGAAAGGAATAGACAGAAGAATAAGAGATTTCATTTTAGAAAAAATATATAAGCAAGAGAACAGTGGGGGAGCAAATTTAAAATTCTGGGAGAAAACAAAAAACAAAAACCTAGGATTCTGTACCCATTGAATATTTCTTTCAAAAATTCAGGTAAAATATAGACATTTCGAACACAAAAAAGCTAAAAGAATTCATCACCATCACACTGCATGAAAAGTTAAAAGAAGTCCTTCAGGTAGAAATAATAATGATATTAGATATATCAGATGTAAATATAGATCAAACCAATGGAATTAGAGCACCATGAATGAGAATTACATTAATAATACATAAAATTTTTCTTATTAAAATTTTAGTTTTATAATTCAGATAACAATGCTTAAACAAAATAATAATGTATTTTGAAGTTTATATTGCATGCCCAATTAAACTATATGACAGTAGAACAAAAAACAGATTGGAAAAATAGAAATATGCTATTGAGTTTTTGTAATACACAAAAATTAACTAATATCACATGAAGGTAGACTCTAGTGGGTTAAATCCTAAAATTACCAGTAAAATAGCAGTACAAGAGTTATAGAATTATAATAGCCAAAGAAAAGAGATAAAATGGAATCCTAAAAAATAATCAGTTCAGAAGAAGGCATAAAAATTTTTTAAAAAGTTCAAAGCTTACCAGAGCATAAGCAGATGAGCAGAAACCTCCACAGAAGCTAGAGTCAAGGGGTGGCTCAGTCGGTTCAGTGTGATTCTTGACTCGGGCTCAGGTCATGGCTTCACAGTTTGTGCGTTCGAGCCCAGCCTGTGGCTCTGTACTGACAGCAGGGAGCTTGCTTGAGATTCTCTCTTCTTCTCTCTCTCTCTCTCTCTCCCCACTCTCTCTCAAAATAAATACTTTTTAAAAAGTCTAGTGCCAAGCCAGGAAAATCTGAGGTGTAATTCACAAATCGCTGAAGGGCTAGCCTGAACAACACCGAGTCTGAAAAACGCTAGGAGGATCCAGCCATTTGGCAGTTCTCACAGTTTTGTGAGATTTCCCTCCAAGAGCTCAACCTGGTTCCCACACTAAACACCAGAGAAAATTCCCCTTGTGCTGCCTGCAACGGAAGGAGTGAAGGAACCTTTCTGAAACAAGCTAGACCACTTTGTTCTTCTTAAGTAAGGCCTGCCCTCAGGAGAAACCAATTAACTAGAACTAGCTTCCTTGGGCGTTATCAGAATTTACCTCACCTGGGGGAAGAGAAATCCCCAACTCATCTCTAGCCATCTTTTCGCCCCTTATGTTCTGGGGATTAGAACACAGACGTCCTTACTGGGACCATTATTGTATCCATCACAGCATCAGGAAGCAGAAATTTTGCATATACTTGGAAGGTTGTTTGAGAAATTAACATTGTTATATATATTTATTATTCTATACCATTTTAAGTAGAAGATGCTGGTTAATTATTGTTTGTAATTCATTTAAATAAATATGCATATACACAAATTCATACAAATACACATAGAAATGCAATCTCTAACGAGGGTCCCAAGGATAATTGGCCCCTTGTATGCGTACTCTTGTGGAATCTCCTCCTCTTGCTTGTGGGCTATAATTCGCGACTCACTTTCACCAAATGGACTATGGTGTCAATAATGGTATCTCAGATTAGATTATAAAGAGTTTGGCTGTCATCAGAGGTGCTTTTTCTTATTCTCTCTTGGATCATTTACTCTGTGGGAAGCCAGATGACATACCATGATGCCACTGTGTGGAAAGAGGCCTGCGAAGCTTGGAAGCTGATTTTCCAGTGTCTGCCAAAAGCCAGGTGAGTGATCTTGGAAATAAATCCTCCCTCAGTTGAGTCTTCAGACAACTACGATCCCAGATGATACTTTGAGTGTAGCGTCTTTGGAGATTCTGAACCTCAAACACCAAGCATACGATCTGCTGCTCCTGAATCCTTGACCCACAGAAACTGTGAGATAAAAAATGTTCGTTGTTTTAAGCTACTAAAGTAGGGGTGATTTGCTCTGTATCAATAGATAAAAAATATGACATTTGTACATAAAAGTCTAAAATTAGAGAAAAAAATAATAGAATGTGTTGCTGCTTAATGGATTTATAGATATATTCTCTACTTTGATTTTCTTTTTCTCCAAATTAAAATAATTATCTGAATAATAGGAGTTATTTTAAAAATAAAACTGTCTTGTTACAATCAAGCATAAATGTATTTTGCAATATTAATTTAATTCCACTCAGATTTTTTTCTTAATACCATCTTTACTCTTGAAAGGTTGTGCTGTCAATGAACACAGACATGTAAATAATAGAAAATAAGAAATTGTAATATAAAACTATGAAGGCTAATAATATTAATATTTTACCCTTCAAAATAAAGAAGTAGGATCCCTTGGAGGAATTATAAATGACATGAATCCTGGAAATTGATGTTATATATTTATATACATTGTGTATTTTTGGAAGTTTTTAAAAATTACTATATTATTGAAAATGTATTACTTATGAACTTGAGAAAAAATAGTCTGCCTTATCAATAAACAAGAGTGATTTTTCATGTTGGATATGTAACAGTGTGATAACCTTAGATTAGAAGAAAAGAATGACAGTGAGAAAGACCTGTATTACAAAAATAATAAATTTTTAATTGACACAATTTCAGCTAAAGGTATGTTTATACTCTCTGGTTTATAAATGTAACCTTTTTCTACAATTTTCTTTTTGATAATATGACAAAATACACAGAAGTTTCCACAGCAAAAAAAGTGTTCCTGTATTGATATAGAATTCCTCATGAAATACTTTTTAAAGTTTTATTTATTTTTTTGAAAAGCTTTTTTTTTGGGGGGGGGTAAATGTGATGCCATATTCTTCATTGTGACACCATTTAATTTTATTCAACAACGTCCACATTTCGTATACTTTGTCCTTCCCCATGAAGCAAGTTATGCTCTTTCTTGAGCTCCATCTCACAATGCCTTGTTTCATATATGGATTTTGCTTTTGTCTCTCCCGTTCTTTGCCCAACACTTGTAACCAGTTTTATCACTTTCCCAAAAGTCTCCTTGCCTTATGACAGAAGATACATTCTATTGGCAGTGACCAGTAATTCTCTTCTTTTCTTTGGGAAAGAACACATTTTATTACAGTATAACCTTACATTTGTTGCAGGTTTTTAAACCTTCGGTGACAGTAATTACCCTGAGAGTGTATTCATTACAGAATTAAGGCTTCAGATTGAAAATATGAATCCCATACCATTTTTTTTCATCTTTCAACAAAATAAGACATTACCTAAATTGCTGGAGAAAATATTTGTGCTTTAAAATTGATTCAGTGATTTCAATTGATGCAATTTATAGTGAAATTTGATATTATAACTAACCACCAGTCAGAATAAATTTGAAAGCTATATGCCTAATCACAGTCTGCCTGAATTAGAATGGCTGAAATGGATTCTATGTTACATGTAAACTTTTAAAAATCAATTTGAAACAAGAGGATAGGGAGACATAAGTGATAAATGAGCATTCTCTACATTACCAAGTGGCTAAATAAAGAGATTTCATACTTGGCTGTTATCACTATAAATATGAAAACACTATTTTGGAGGGATATATTATACTAATTTAAGAAAAAGTGATACACCATGAGATAGGATATGACCATTAGATAAGCATGAAAGACTTTGCTATTGGAGATAAAAAATTATACTGGAGGAAGTGCGCTGTACTGATGATATGGAGATACTCCATAACATTAAAAATTAAATGGTAGGTCTATTTATATGCAGTGATAGTCCTCTAAGGTCATCATCAGGTACATTTTAATGAAAATTTTATTTGCTTTATTTATGTGTCATAGAGTTCTTTTTTAAGAAAAAGAAGAAAGCCATTTTTCCATTACTAGTGGTGTAAGCTGACAACAGGTCCCCTGCAACCTTCATGTTGAATGAGGCAGAAACACAGCAGCACGCCACTTAAATGATTCACTGAGGGGGATGCGTTCTGTTTATATTTATCACTGTTATTTCTCTAAAATGACCTAACTTATTATTCACTGGAGAGAAAGTCCCTAATCAGTTTAAAATTGCCTTGATGTACAAGAGTACTTGCTATATGAGCAGCAGGCGTAGAAGTCAGAATGATTGAGAAAATCCGTTTCAAAAACAGCAGGAAGAGAAATTAGGTGGCAGGAATCACGCTTAATTTCCTCACCATGCTCATGAAACTGTTTTTTAATGGTTTCAACTAAGGTATGAAAGCATCGGCTACTAGAAAATGAACATGAAACATCTTTTTATAGATGGAAGGATAAAAAGAAGAAAATATTTAAGAAATTCTATGCAACAACAGTACAGATGGCCATGTGAGTTCTCCATGGGCATGTAATCATTCTTGAGGTAGTCAGAGAGATCTAAAGAGAGGAAGTCAAAGATAACAGGGCTAATAAACATTGAACATGATTTGGCCAACATTGAAAGGTAGGTTGAAGAAACAGCATTTGAAAAGGTTAAGTAAGTGAAAGATGGGCTGGCATATATAACCATTTGAGGGTCTATGGGAATGGTGAAATTGGGTTTTGCATTAAGGACTTGGATTTTTAACTGAAGGTAACTGGAACTCACTGAAAGGTTTTAATTAGGAAAGTAAAATAAACATATATATATATATATACACATATATATTCATTGCAGAATTAGAGCTTCAGATTGAAAATATGAATCCCATACAATTTTTTTCACCTTTCAGCAAAATAAGACATTACCTAAATTTCAGGAGAAAATATTTGTGCTTTAAAATTGCATCAGTGATTCAATTGATGCAATTTATAGTGAAATTTGATATTATAACTAACCACTGGTCAGAATAAATTTGATATATGTGTATGTACCGAAACATTCTATCAGTCTCCCTAGTTCACTACCCTCGTCTTGTCCCTTACCAGACCCCTCGTCATCCTACTTCTGTTACTAATCCTTGGGTCCTGTATCAACAGGCTGGTCGTTTGTATGTATATGTATACATATACATCTTATACATGTATACATGTATATATGTATAAGAACCATGTATCTAGGTACATTGGAAACTAGATTAAAGTGGACAAGGCTGGGTACAGGGAAAACCAAACAGGAGAATGTTACTGTAAGTTTGGGGAATAAAGAAGTGAGACCAGTTGCACTCGGCAACGCAATGTCTGCCGTGTACAACATGTGTATTATCAGTGCCAGTCACATGAAAAAGGAATAAGTAGAGGAGCAGAGCAGTTCTGGAAGTCAGGATTAGAGGGAAGAAATGCTAAGTATGTTTTTGATGTGTTTAATTCAGCATCATCGTATAATATCTAAGTGGAGATATAAGTAATTATCTGACTGCATGGAAGCTCAAGTGAGATCTCAAAGATGGAGACGTAAATTATGATGTCGCTGGAATATAAATAGATTTAGAAAAGGACATATGATGATTGGATGGATTATTTATAGAAAGTTTGATATTATTGAGATGAAGTAATAATTTATTTTTATGAATGAAAATTAGTCTCTGAGGATTTAGGTTAGGATGGAATTTAGATAATTAAAATAACTAGTTTAACAGACAAGGGAGAAAAACATCTGTTCCATGGAAACAAAGAGTGTATGTAGAAAAGACAAGAATGCGAATAAAGCTCTAGTTTAGGTAACAAATAGCCATAGGTGTTCCCACTTCATAAAGTTTAACTTTGTTATAAAGTCACAGAAGTCACCTAGACCACTAAAGAGGGAAAGGAAAGTAAATTTGGGGGGAAAATAGTAGATGGAGGTTGCAGTAACTACATGAAGAAGAGACTAGATGGAATTTACTGTTTTTCGTAATTCAAATCCAAGAGTCATTAAAGACCATGAACCAACTGTGACATTTACCTGTTTTTATTGTCACACCAAAAGGATTTTCTCCAGCAATTCTTGAATACTACCATGCAGTAGCATAAAAATATATGAAGTTGTTTTGATAGGAGTTTGCAATGTTAAGAGGAGTTGAGAATACTTGTAAGATGGTACCTAAAGCAAAGGAAATGAAGTTTGGAACAAGGTTGAAAAATAGAGGATTCTGAGATAACTGAAAGAAAGATCAGGAAGTTTCTGGAATACTGACTTTCAATTACATTTTTTCATATATCCAAAGCACCAACCCTTAGAGTTCCCTGACAGACCTTGTACTCACCAACCACTGGTATCTTCAAATGTTCATGCTAAGTCTGCCCTTCCTACCACTGCCTCAACATTTGTAGGTAATTTACTCAAATAGTTTCTGCAAACAAAAAACAAAAACAAAATAATATTAACACATTTAATCTACAATTTTTTTCTCTTTTCTCCACTTGTGCCAAACTTCTCTCCCCTTCTTTTGCCACATATAGTTACTCTTCCTTAAACTCTTAATGTTATTTCCTGTGGTGTGGACTCTGCTTGAAACTCAAAATTGTCTTGCATGTTTTGTACTTTCTAATTATACTCTAATTATACTATGTACATTTCTCATCGGGAGTTATTCCCGAAAACTATTACCAGTCATATCATTATGGAGCAATTACAGGAGTTTGAAGAGTTTCTGGTGAAAACTTCAGAACATGACCTGCACTTGTTTTCTAGGAATATTATTATAGCTAAATATTTTACATTTTCTAGTACGCTTTTGATGTATCTCATTTGGTTTAATATTTCTACCATATATGCTTTTGAATACAATATGACACAATAATGAATGAATGAATCAGTTTTCTTGTTGGAGAATGATTATGAACTCATCAGACTTCAATGATTGGTTTCATTTTTTTGACTAGATTCTTAATGCCTCTTCAAATACCTGAAGATTTTATGCTTCCTCAGGGTATAAATATGGCAAGGAACAACTGCTTTTATGAAAATATTATGGGAGACTCTTAATTTCACTCCCCATGCTAAGTGTATAAAGAACTACATTGTTGGAACAATGCTTTTTGGAGAGAAAACCCAAAATCTCTGGCAAATGCAAATCCTTTTGACAAAATGAATATGTCAGGTTAGAATTTTAATGATCAATGTTTAGCAACAAAATGTACATATGTTTCAGGATTGTTTCTTACATTGAGGCAGCCATGCAAAATATTTTGGGCTTTCAAATAATATAGAGATCTCTTTAGAATGTTAAGCCTTATTTTAGAAAAAAAATTCTGGGGGCACCTGGGTGACTCATTCAGTTAAGTGTCCTACTTCAGTTCAGGTCATGATCTCATAGTTTGCAGGTTCAAGGCCCACATTAGGCTCTGTGCTGACAGCTCAGAGCCTGGAGCCTGCTTCAGATTCTGTGTCTCCCTCTCTCCCTACCCTTTCCCTGCTGGCACTCTGTCTCTCACTGTCTCTCAAAAATAAATAAATGTTAAAAAACAATTTAAAAAAGAAAGAAAGAAATTTCTGGCTTCGAGGTCCTAGATGACTTCCTACCAACTGGATAGAGAAACCGATCACAATGTCAAGGTCATTTTATTGGTGCAAAAGGGTAGAAAGTGTCTCACAATCATTAAGTTTAATGCCTCCTTGTAACAAAACAAGAAAAGCAAATGTACAAAATACATGAAAAGAAAGTCCCTCAACGTAGAATTCTGCCTTTGACTTACAGAGATACTCGAAAACAAAAATGAGGCCTTTTGGTTTAGGCTAGAATCTGCATAGCATACCATAATCTTCCACTGCGTGGAAACAGCCCTGAAGACACAACAAAGAATATTGCTGCCAGAGATTGACAAAAAAATCCTATAAATTATAAATTCCATTGAGCTGAATCTTCAGGGAAAAAATTATAACCAATGCCATCCAAAATACTTTATCTCATTAGTTCAACAGTCCATTTCCTGCAATGGTAAATTGATTCTTATTCCTTCTTCAATCTGGCTCATAAAAAAATTTATACCAACAAAATTGTCAAATTCTCATCCTTTTTGCAGGCAGTACAGTAATATCTCCTTTCCTTTCATCTGCAATTTCCATGTTTTTAAATGTTGTTTATATCCCAGGTATGTAGGAGGATCAGGCGAAACAGTGCAGGAAAATAAAAAGAACAAAGAGAGGGAAGAAAGTATCACATAAGTGGTACATATTTCAGAACCCAGAGCCTAACGTATGATTACCAAATAATTCCAGATTTCAAGTCTGATTTAATAACTATAGTTCTGTTTACTTACAGACGTTAATTACTCTCTGTACACATCAGTTTTCTTCTATGGAGCATAGAAACGATAATATCTACTCCATACATTCATCCCGTGAGACAGAGAAGAAAATAAATGTGAACATTCTAATATAATGCTTTGCACATAATAAACATTTATTATTGGTGGATAATTTGTGTCACTCAAAAGATATAGCTCAATAACAAATACAAATTAAAGCAAACAAGGGAAGAAAACAGACATTTTGCTGCAAAGATAATGATCATTGAAACTAGCTTTATTTAAGGTTAAATCAAAATGTTTATTCATGATTGAAACATAGAAAAAGATTAAACTTTGAAAGTCTAATAATACATAATAAAAGCAATAATGCAGCATTGATAATGTTTATCCAAAAACTTATTTATATAAAGAAAAAGCAAGAAGTAGTGGGACAGAAAATACAATAAAACAAGTAACACTATGTTGCAGGTAATGATTTGATCCAAAGTAAATACTTTCTCTGAGTAGCATAATCAAATGACTTTGAACTAATTCATTTAGAATTCTTGATTATTTTTGACCTGCTTATAGCTATCCAGCAGGCTAACTCCTACCTACTGACTGATATGTTCTTAAAATGACAAGATTGATTAAATTGATCAGTTGCAGAAATATAGTGTCTTCTTCTAATTACATATTTTGTGATATTTCTGTTATATATTATATAATAATTTAGTTAGGACAGTATCAGAAGAAATCAACAACTTTCACGTTGAAATCGCTTTTCTAAATGTATCTGAATAGAGGAAAGATATAAGCTAAATTTTTGGTGACCGTTGGGAGAATTTGAGAGGCTATTACTTCGGCTTCCTTTTGACCTTTAAATAAATGAAATACATGTAATTTAGAACTCTGTGTTTCTATGCCTGTAATTGGTAAGAGCATTTAGAGTAGCTGAAACTCTACCCTATAGTAGATATCATTAGTTAGAAGAAGGGTTATAGGCTTAACAAGTTCTTTTCATGAGTTACAATAAATAAATTAGATTTATTATCCAAATCAAATAGTAATTTAACATTATTATTGAGTAGTAAGTATTCTTTAATTGAATACATTTTCTGAAGTCAAAAAAGTAACTTCTGCTTTGGTATTTGAAGCTTTGAAATTTTACAACTTAACGTACCCCTCCCCATAACCTGTAAACTTAAAACTATAAAAGCAATATTACTGAAAAACGGCAAACAATACATCTAAAACTGAGACGATTTTAAAAAATAATTCACATGAGTCAATAAATTCTCTATTTTTCAGGCATTTTTCTTTGTTTCAAAGTTTTCCTGTTTCTGAAAATCTGTGTTTACTAATCTAATGTTTACTAAAATTATATAATGTGGCAAAGTTATGACCCATAAGATTCTTAAGCTTAGTCTTTAATTATTTAAAATGTCAGAAAGAGACCAAATATCCAAATAATTTTCATAAATGTACCTACGACCCATGAGTAATTTATGATGTGTCTTATAATAATTACACTAAAGCAGAGCATAGTAGCCATGCTGTAAATAGTGTAACTTTTAAGCACAGAGATCCATGATGCTAGAAACAAATAATATAGAGAGAGTTTAGCCAGCCTAATAGTTTACATTGCCGGGGTGCCTGAGTGGCTCAGTCGGTTGAACGGCTGACTTCGGCTCAGGTCATGATCTCACAGTCTGTGGGTTCGAGCCCCATGTCGGGCTCAGTGCTGACGGCTCGGAGCCTGGAGCCTGCTTTGGATTCTGTGTCTCCCTCTCTCTCTCTGCCCTTCCCCTGCTCATGCTCTGTCTCTCTGTCTATCAAAAATAAATAAACGTTAAAAAAAATTAAAAAAAAATAGTTTACATTGCCTACCCAAATGCTACTAACAACGTCTCTCTATGTAAACACAATGTTACCTTCTTAGTATTCTACAGATGAAAGTTAACAGTGCAAAGTAAGCAATAATCCCAAACTATATATATGTTACTTAAAAACAGCTTGAATTTTTATTCATTAGGTATGATATGTAACATTTAAATTAATTCTACTTTCTCGTAAATATATATATGTTCTGAGCATACATATCTCCTTCACTAATTAAACAGCAACATTTGGATTTTTTTCAGATTTGTAAATTATAATAAATCTTCTCTCTTAATTACTTGCCACAACTTGTTGAAAGATATTCAGGACATAGTACTTAGTAACATGAAACTTAATAAAACACCAAAGACAATCTTTTATTGAGAAAGTATTTTTAGTTTTGCCTATACTTACGTTTTTCGGTTTGTATAGGAGTTTTCATTTCTAAAAGAACAGTTTATGGTTTCATTAGGGAGAAAATAATAGCCTCCTAATTGTTTTTCCTGTTTTCACTTTTGTCAGCCTGCATTCATTCCCTAAGTAGGAGTCAACACGGCCCTTCAAGGAGGTCCACACTCCCAGTGGAGGTATCCTAAGGCCTCCACAATCAGATTCCTCAGTACCGCAGACTACTTAATAGCTCAGTACATTCTAGTTACATTCACTGTACTAGTGTTCATTGAAAGGTGGAAGTTTGTACTACCTGCCTGGAATATTCTTTCCCAAATCTTCACAAGGCAGGTTATTTCTTGACGCTTGATCTTATCTCAGAAGATCACAAGAGAGGCCCCTCCTGACGCCCACTCTAAAGTAGGCACTCAGGTCAGGCCCTCCATTACGCTCTTTCGTATCAGTATAACGGATTTTTCCGATAGAATTTGTCACTATATGGAATTATTTAATAGTCCTCTACCTCTATCCGAGTAGAAGAACAGTCTACACCGGTGACAGCCCTCAGCTTGTAGAAACCTCTCAACAAATATTTGCTCACCAAGTGAATGAAAGTAAATGAAAGGAAGGAGAATTGGAGGGGGAATTACCTCCGTGTACATATTAGCTGTGTGAAGAAGAAGTTGAAGAGAATAATTTAGTCTTGCTTGTTTTCTCTTCCCTTTTTGGTTCTGAATTAAGTAACATGAAAATACATTCTATACAGTCGTCAGTTAACAAGTCTTGACTACGTATTCCTCTAAAAGTTTAACACTAGACAATTTTAGGTTGGTAGTAATTATTTTAGCCAAAGTACAGCCATATGTCATTCCTTCTGTGGAAGGTGGTTGGATGACAGAAAAGACACATGAAATATATGTTTTTTACCAAAAAGAGAAAATGACTACATCTTACACCTAAAGCACATATGCAGTGCTCACTCTGACCAAATATACTAATTAAGTAATGTTTCATAGATAGTTGTCTTACATGATAGCTATTAAATAATTTATAACATTTTTTACAGATGTAGTTTTAAACAAAATATATGAACTTCTTAAATAGGTAGGTAAAACTCTTTCTTTAGTTGCATTAACTATCCCTACTTTTCACCTGTCATTCATCAAATCTTAATGCTGCTTCTTTTTTTTTTTTTTTTTTTTTTTTTGGTGGAACATACAGAAAGAATTTATATTTTTAGGACATCTTTCAAAGAGTCATACATATATTTTTAAGCATAAAAAGTTAAGCATTATTTGAAAATGTAGAAAGAGGGGAAGGGAATTCTCTAGTTTTCTCCCATAAAAAAAAAAAAAACAAACTTGATTGCAAATGATGAATTTGGGCTGAGACCTACCCTCACGGGCGCACCGTGTTCATAGTTTCTGACATTTATAACCTGCAGTTATGAGTATTACTCTCGTTATCAAAAGAACATGTTGGAATACACCTGAGTGAGCCTGGGGTCTACACATCTCCACATGCTCTAGCCTTCATTGCCTGTTTATCTTTGTCACTTTCTACCCCCTCATTTTTGAGACTTCTGAAGTTTCTCAGGTGTACCCTATTTTGTTTTTCCCAGGCACAGATCATAACGAATGCAGATCTCTCTGTGTGGAAGGTTTTGTACCTCCTTCTCCACCTCCCCACAAAGCAGATTCACTGAGCAGGCTACTGTCCTGTTCCTAGTATGGATGAAATATCACTTTCTCTGAAAAGGGAAACAGAAAGGCAACCTATACCCTTCCCTCCACACAGGATCAGGTTCCTTCAACAACAAAGTGTCAGTACAATGTATGGTTTTCAACTCACAGCAATTCATACAAGTTTGTTGTGGTGATGATTTAATGACTCTTAATATTCCTGAGTAGATAGACAAGCAATATAAATAGGTGAGAACCAATGATCCCATTTTCCATTTATTCCCCGAAACAAAACCAATGCCTAGTACATAGTAAGCATTCAATAAAATGTTTGGAAAATGTTTGAACTAAATTACTAACTTAATAAATAAATAAATAAATGACTTCCGGTCTTTCTCTGTGTGCAACTATTTATTAAGAATTATATGTACTAAACATATAAGCCAACTATTCAAGAATTTGAAACAAGTAATGTTTACATACCCCCTCTTTTTTTTTAAATTTCATTTCTAGAAAATATTGTCCAAGTGATTAGCCATGATGGAAACAGACCGAACTTGATTATACCTTTCCCTTTATTTTCAATACCTAATCAGTCTCAAAATTCTGTTGATTCCTCTACTTCATGTCTTTTGAGATTACTACACACCTTTCACCCTTACTTACTCATACTTTAGTGCCTGCATTCATATATGAGAGGAATAATAATTTATTTCTCAACTCATTCAACATGTTCTGCAATATGGCATTTGCAATTGAAGCCTTTTGATAATTAGGTCTGAGAGTAATATTTTTTTCTCATGTTTAGAAGAAATTTCTAGCTTTGGCTGACAGGAAAGATTTAGAAGCTAATGACTTGAAGGATATTTATTATCTTTATATACTCTATCTTCTGAGGACATTGTTACTAAAAAGATGAAAAGAAACGTCTGAAGTCTCTCTTTCCCAGTGTGCCCATCCTTCCTCTCCCAATGCAGCGCACTGAGGCCCTCATCCTGTCTTTGCTTTTGCAAGAAGAATAATCCTTCTAGGACACACAGAAAATGGAGATGAGGAAAAACAGATATTTTAGTCAGCTCATTGGCTGTTTTGTACCCCCTCTCCACCTCCTTTCATGGCGGTTGCAGGAGACCTGACCTAGGAGAAGCTTACTCTCATGTAAAAGAGAGTTCCATAAAAACAATATGCAAGCCATGTTTGTCAACACCATTTTGGGCAAAATCACTTAAATGCAGCAGGATATTTATAACTGATTGAAATTTAAGCTAAGAACTTTTCAGTGTTTAGAACTTGAACCTCACATATAAATTAGTAGCAATTATAAGCATGAAAGCACGTTCACTCTTCATTTGAAAAAATAAAGGCAATTAACTAAAGGGTTTAATTACTGTTTTATTTAAATATATCATTTCTCCTAATGGATAGTATGTTAAGAATATAATATCTCTTTTATTTTTTGTTTCCCCAGAGTCCTTAAAGTAACACTTTGTTTATAGCCGATTCTCACTAAATTGGCATAGAATTTGCATTTAAAGAGAGATTGAATTCAAATTCACTATACACTAAAACTTTTAAAAATAGTGGAATATTTATGAATTATAATTTGTTTCATATGTCAGTCAGCTCACAATTGACTACTAAGACTTTGAAGTATGGTCTATAATTGTAGATACATATATTCCCCTGCTGACGTGGCCAAAGGTGAAATAATTTCTCCTAAAACATGCACATATGCTTGCAGCAAAACAAGATAAAGGTATGTCTTTTATGCTTGCTTGTTTATGGTTATTTTATTTGTAAGGCTCACTCATTTGAACTAATTAACATGATGAATAATCCCTTACTCAAAATATCTTCCCAGATCAACATGCATAATTCCAGTGGATTCTGCTGTCTTATCTGTCAGCTTGGTCAGCGTATAAAATAAATCAGAGCACAGATCTTTCACCCTCCTTCACCACGTCCAGTTTTTTTTCTCATAAATGCTTATTGATTTACAGAGTCTTACCTCATCTGTATCTCTACATGATTGAAAAAATATAATTTAACAAAGTAAATTATTTATTTTTTAATGTTTTATTTATTCTTTTTTAATTTTTTGAATGTTTGTTTTTGAGAGTGGGGCAGGGGCAGAAAGAGAGGGAGACACAGAATCTGAAGCAGGCTCCAGGCTCTTAGCCGTCAGCACAGAGCCCAACGCAGGGCTCAAACCCACAAACCATAAGACCATGACCTGGACTGAAGCCGGATGCTCAACCGACTGAGCAACACAGGTGCCCCCATGTTTTATTTATTTTTTGAGAAAGAGAACATGAGCGAGGGAGGGGCAGAGAGAGGAGACAGAGGATCTCAAACAGTCTCCTATCAGAAGTGAGTCCACGTGGGGCTTGAACTCACAAACCTGAATTGAAGTTGGGTGTTTCACCGACTGAGCAACTCAGGAGCCCCAAGAATAAGTTATTTCTTGAAGCCAAAGGTACAAGTGCCTGTTCTCATACCCCTTTTAAGGGTGGCCCCTAAAGAGCAATTGAACAATCACACTCCAGCAATCCCAATGCTACTTGAAGTTAGGGTCAATCGTCCCTTAATCTCTCTAAGACTCTGTCACAAATACTTTGAATAAGTGCATTGATTTTTATACATTTGATTAAATGCTGAGATAGTATGTTCTCTGTGTAATAAAATAGACATATTTTGATGTTAATAACTTCATAATGTGTATGGTAATTCTATGTGGAGATATCTAGTCAACAAAAGTATAATTTTATAATCTCTTTGAAGCATATCTTTTCCCACTAGATTTTTTTATCCAGTTTGAATTTCACTAGTCAAATGGAGAGTTTGTTGTGTCCCCTATATCAACTCTTAGCTCTTTATTAAAATTTTTTAAGTTTATTTATTTATTTTGAGATAGAGACAGTGAAAGTGGGGAAGGGTAGAGAGAGAGAGGAGAGAATCCCAATCAGGCTCCACACTGCCAGTGCAGAACCTGATGCAGGGCTAGAACTCATGAAACTATGAAGTCATGACCTGAGTCATGAGAGTTGGATGCTTAACAGACTGAGCCACACAGGCGCCCCTCAACTCTTAGCTCTTAACTCATGATTTAGAGGTCATCAATGAAAAGTAGAAAGCCACTTATTAAAATTAGCTATCATCATTCCCCATTGATTTTTGTCAGGTGCTTGATGTGTCAGCGAGAAAGACTCCTGATACTTGTCAATGCACATTTGGAAAGCTGAGCAATAAATGGGGGGAGGCGGGTGGAGGGGAGAGAGAACATCCCTTGGATAAAAATCAAATATAAAATCCTTGTCTTCTTAGATTAATGAAGAATGGCAATAATAACACATCTAGATAATCACTGTATCCAGCCTCTCAAAACATTTCAGCATATTGAATAACTAACTCGTGACTTATAAAAATTGTATAATAAGAGATAAAAATAAGATTTTAAGATGTTGATAGAAGAGTTGTCAGTGAGTGTAAATAACCCATAAATTGATAAGAATAATAATAAAACCTTGGTTCCAAAGACCTAACCTCTCTCCATTTTTTCATCATTGTGCCCCAAACTTCTCGAGCAATAGCAGGCTCATGGTAGATTCCAGTGAATATTTATCATTGTTTCGCTAGTTTATTCTGGGTATTTTTCTGAAATATAAAGTATGCTTCCCTGAATGCAAGAATAATTTATATTACAATATACGAACGAGAAAAAACACAGAAGTTATGCACCTGCCTTCATCTTTTTCTCTTCTTTTCTGCTCACTCACTCCCATGTGCATACTATTTATCATTTTTAAATTTTCCTTAAATATCCCAAGCAAATTAAAGTATGTATTCTTCCATCTATCCTTTTAAAATAAAGTAGTACCCTATACATAATATAGTAAAACCTTGGGTTGCGAGTAACTTAATTCTGAGAGTGCTCTGCAAGATGAGCAAACATTTCTAGTACATTTTAACTTGATGAATGAGCGATGTCTTGCAATATGAGTAGATCCTGATGTGGAATGTCACATGATCACAGCCGAGCAAATGGTTCTTCTCTCTTTCTCTCTCTGTTTCACTGTGGGATTGTGGGTGATTGTCTCCCATGCTCAGATGCTCAGTCTCAGTCCACAGTGTTTGTCAGAAATCAGTGATTTTTCTGAACAATGGAAGGTGCCCGCAACTGGCTCTAGTGTATTTATTGTCATTTCAGAGCACCTAGGGACAGTCCGTTGCTTTGCCATACAAGTGTGAGTTTCGGAATGCTTTGCTTCATTCTCAGTCATTGGATAGGTTCCATGTTAAAGTTACACACACACAAAAAATATTCTATTGGGCCAACAGATAGCACAGATTCCATTAATGCAGTAATTTTGTAAACCTAAAACTTTTCTAAAAATTGGAGGCACCTGGGTGACTCAGTCGGCTGAGCATTCAACTTCAGCTCAGGTCATGATTTCACGGCTCATGAGTTCAAGTCCTGCATCAAGCTCTCTGGTAAACAGCTCAGAGCCAGAAGCTCACTTTGGGATTCTGTGTTTCCCTCTCTCTCTGCCCCTCCCCTACTCACCCTCTGTCTCTCTCTTTCTCTTTCTCAAAAATAAACATTAACTTTAAAAAATTTAAAACTGTTCTAAAAATTTTATTAAAATAAAGTTTAAAAAAGGAATCATGATTAATAAGTATACTGATCCCTTCTTTCAGGGCTGCTACTCTATGCACTGTGTGGAACTCTACCGTGTTTTAGTCACCCTGCTTCCCTCCTGCTTTCTGACTACTGGACTGGTTTTCAGGTGTGATGGTAGGAGTTGTGGCTACTACAGTCTTACTCTCCTCATATGGCCTCAGGCACAGAGGAAAAACATGATGAATCATGATACTGAAAAGAAGAGAAAAGAGCTAAGAGAATAAATCATCTCAAATTGAACTGCTGGCCAATGAAAAATTGTCTATAAGTACATTTTTCTTTTGCCATTAGTATGGGTGATGTGATTATTTTAATATAGGAATTATAAATACACTCTGCAGAATAAAATCATAAAATTTATTATTTAAATTTTATGTTTTTGTTTGTTTGTTTTTTTAGAGAGACAGAGACAGTGAGCAAGGAAGGGGCAGAGAGAGAGGGAGCAAGAGAATCCCAAGCAGGCTCCAAACTGTCAGCATGGAGCCCGATGCAGGGCTTGAACTCACGAACCATGAAATCATGACCTGATCTGAAGCCAAGAGTCAGACACTTAACTGACCGAACCACACAGGTGCCCCAATCATCAAATTTAATTGTAAGACTCTTGGTCGCAAAATAGTCACAATGCATTGCATATAAGCACATAAGCTAAGAATGAGTCTTAGATTTATTTATTTTTCTCAATGTTATAAAAATAGAAATTGTTAGTAATTTTTTGTCAAGATTTATGCAGGAATTAAGATTGTTTTCCATACCTGCAAACTAACAAGTTAGCTTTCTATAATATCATATATTCTGACAGAAGACACGAGACTTGTAGGTCAGAAACAAATGACTTTATTATTCCCTGAAATAGTAGTAGACACCATATCAGTATTTGTATCAGTTCCTAAGTTCTAAGTCCCTCAGGGAGATATGAAGAGGACCAAATGATGCCTGTATACATACAGTGAAGGGGATTTCAGGAGAGAAATCCCAAGTTCAGGGGACATGAATCTTTTATAATGAGCTGTACATTCATCAGAGTTCCCTGGAGAAACAGAACCAATAGGAGATTAACTATATAGACAGCGTGACTCATGATTTATTATAAAGAATGACTCACATAATTATGGTGGCTGACAAATCCCAAGATTTATAAGATGAGTCCGCAAGTTGGGGGATCGAGATAGCCTATGATGTAGTTCCATTCTGACTCACATGTTTATCTCCTCCCCAAACACTCTCATACACATATGCAGTAATGTTTGACCAAATATCCAGGCATTTGGGGCCCAATCAAGTTGACGCATAAAATTAGCCATTGCAAGCTATTAACCAGCATAAGTTTTGCTTCTAAGTTGACTTTATTTTTATTTCATTTGAAACTGTTATTTGCTCTATTTGGAGACACTATGTCTATCTTCCAAGATTGTTCACTTTGAACACATCCTTTGAATGACAGTCCAGACCAAAGGCAAGTGCTACTTCTGCTCACAAGGCACAGAGGCCATGAAGACCAGGGGAGATATCAAAAAACCATGGATAATTGTTTACCAACAAATTTAAAGAGCATTTGTAGCCACATGCAACTTGGAATATTTAAATAAAATGTATATTCACATCTTTAATGTATTGCTCTTAGATTTTGACATGATGAGACTTGAATTACAAACCTATACAGTTAGGAAAGATTGTGTAATGCTAACTGCACATGCAAGTAATAACAAAAGTTACAAAAGTCTTAAAACTTACCAGTAATTATGTGCATAAATGTGTATATGGCACTAAGGGTAGAGAGAAGTGATTTGCCAGGGCATTTCAGATCTTAATTTTGAAGCCTAATTTTAGGTAAAACGTTCCTTAGTGTGCTATAAAAACACTTCATCTTCTCTATTTGTATATAGTTTTCAGAGAGAGTATTCAGTTAATGTTACATAAATGCTTCATGTTTCACTTGTATATTATAAATAACAAATCAGTTCATGAAACTCCATGTGGATGGATAGCCATTTTTCCAAGTTATCTGAAATATAAAAGCACAATAAAGTGATATTCTTCCTTCTAATAATGGCCAAATTAAAAATAGTAAAGATTACATCCTTTAAGGAATACGAGTTTTGCTACCATCTTTCAACAGCTATGGGAGAGTCTAATAGCACAGTCACATTAGAGGACACTTTTTGGTTGGGTTTATTTGAAGACCTAATTTAGGGAAGACTGAATATCAGCTCTGTTCTTCAACTTCATGTTTAATTTTCTTTTCTGTGATATATTTTCCCTCCCAAACAATGAAAATGCTTTTATTTCCATATAAATATATTCCCCAATACAATTTTCAGAAAAACTGAATATGCTAACTATAGAGAAGTTTGTTTCTGAGGATATTAAGTCTCAGGTTCCAAGTTCTGTTTTCCTGTGTGTTGAGTAGTTTTCCATAGGTTCAAAGAAAGCCCTGTGATCAAATGTGAAAAGACACATGGTGTGTGCTTGAGGTGAGATTGTTGATGTAGGGCTGATCTTGCAGGAACTGATCACTGTAGCCACAGCTTGAATCAGTTAGGACAAATGGATGCGATTATGGTGACCAGAAGAAGCTTTAGTTGACTCTTGCACTAAATTTACTCCACATTTAAATTCACTCTGTTACCGGGTCTCCAAGAAAGTAGTTAACTGAAATCTAAAAATAACTTCATAAAAGAAGTTTTTTCAGAACTAAGTTTCTCTTCTCATGAAAGTTAGATGGGTAGAGGTAGGTGATAATCAAATACATATTCTATTTGTAATATTCATTCTGGTGGTATGTGAGAATAGGTATTCTGTGGATATAAAGCATCTATAGGGAAAGAAAATAATGGTGGTATCAGCATGGATGGTGGTGAGGTTTTATAAATCTAGCCTGAATAGAATGGTCTGTTTAATCCTGAAGGTTTGACTTAGTACTTTTTCAATCCCTAGATCTAGAACAGCTACAAACAAAAAAACTCAGTAATTGTGTATTTCCTGAAGAGGTTAGGATATAACGAAACTCACTCAGTATTATGGAAATAGCGAGTCAGTACATTTTGAAGGTGTATTTGTCTTCTCCAAATGCAAAGTGACATTTTCAGTTTTAGCTTAGAAAATTTATGTTTATAGTTTTTGCTAAAGAAAAAAAAACATAAAATGCACTATGGCGTGTACACTTGATCATATGTTAGCAGAGCTGAAAAATATGTAAATAGACTAGGTTGATAGCATATATTAGTACTCAATCTCTTCTTATGACTCTGCTTCCATTTCATCATAAAACAGAGGAGCTTTTGAGAATTGAAAGATCTCAGGTTGCTCTCGGTTACATACTTTCATCATTTTTGAAACAGTATTACAAAGTACCTTCATATTTCCTAAATGTTTCCTTAACAGTTTGATAGACTGTAAGAATTTGTGCATGTATTACAGCCACAGATAACAAGATACAATAAAGGGAAAGAGAACAATGCAATGAATTATTATTAGTGATCTCAGTTGAGTTTCATATATATGATATCATATATCCTGTCATTATAGAAAAGAACATCTAGAAATCAGCTATAGAACAATGAGTAACAGTCTATAAGTGTTTTCAGTAGCATTTTGGGAGAGTACCGTTGCCAGAGAACAGCAAGGCAACTATCATCTAGATAACCTTCGGGAAATAATGGTTTTCATTGGGTGTGTAAATCTCCCACACATCAATGAATTGTTTTTACACAGTTAAGAAATTGTCACTTTTTAAAGAAATAAAGGAATTTTCTGTTATCAATTTTATAAGGGAAACACTCACCTGAAATAAATGATAATTTGCATTTAGTGCCTGATAAAGAAGAGAAATTCCAGTTTTGTCATGTGCGTCAGAGTCAAATTAAGAAAAAACACACAATAGTGTCTCTTGGGTGACTCAGTCAGTTAAACCTCTGACTCTTGATTTCAGCACAGGTCGGGATCTCATGGTTTGTGAGATCTAGCCCTAAGTCTTGCTGACAACCTGCTTGGGCTTCTCTCTCTCCTTCTCTCTCTCTGCCAGTCCCTGCTTGTGGTCACTTGCCCTCTTTCTCTCTCTCAAAAGCAATAAACTTGTCAATCAACCAATCAATCAATCAACAAATCAATTACAACAATAAAAGAGAAGCTCAGAAATAGCGCCAAAGCCAAACAATTGATGTAGAGTGGCAATCTAAGAAGATAAATCATAGAAGACATGCCTATATACACACTGGTTTCAGCCCATTACTTGAAAACATGGTTGTTTATTTTTCTGGCTGCGAGAAGTAGGTTAAACAATGGTTAGCCAATTCCTGTGGAGAAATATGTATATTAAGGCAAAAAGAAGAAGTAGACCAAAAATTACTAAAATCAGTAAAAAAAAATCAATTGTTGTGGATCTTCCTCAAAATGTACTTATCTGGCTTTATCTTACTTAAGCATTTAGTATCTCTATTCTTAGACATTAACAAATTAGTTTTAGCACCATTTTGAATACTCATATTATTTTTTAATGATGTTCTTTTTAAAGCAAATTATACTTTTGTTTTGTAGAGGGTTTCCACCTTTCATATTCTTTAGTTTATTATTAAAAATGATTAGACTCCCAAATTCTTTCAAAATTAGATATATTTACTTTTCATATAATAAAGGACATATGCATTATGTATTTTATATTTTATATTTTTGTATTAAGTATCCTTGAATTAGGTTTTTCTCTTTCACTCTCTCTACACCAGATTTTATATATTTATATAAATTTTGATATTGTGTATATATATATATATATATATATATATATATATATATATATACATGTTTATTTATTTATTTTGAGAGAGACAGAGCACAACTGGGAGAGGGGCAGAGAGAGAGGGAGAGAGAGAACCCTAAGCAGGCTATGTGCTCTCACCAGAGCCCAACACAGGGCTTGATCTTACAACTGCGAGATCACGACCTGAGCCAAAATTAAGAGCCAATGCCAACTGAGCCACCCAGGAGCTCCCTCAATGCCAGCCTTTGAGGAAACAACCTCTATAGAAAAAGTGTGACCAACCTGAGAACACTGGATTGTGAGAAACTCAAGCCCCTGAAGAAGACATGGAATATCAGACACCATGTGAATAGAGAGATCAGTGGACACGAAGTTTCTACCAAGTGAAGAAACCATTTTGAATGAGGAAACTCCAGCTCTAACCATCTTAGTGATGGCAGGTCAATCTGAGATTAATGGCAAAACAATCCCTCCCTAAATCCTGATGTACCGTGAACAAAATTAAATGATTGTTTTAATCCTTGTCTTAGGATGGTTTATTAAGTAGCAACATATAAGCAAAACAGTCCATGCCCGATATGTAATGAGCACACACTAAAATATCTGTCACAGAAATTTGCCTCTGTCACAAAATAGTCTCTGTTTTACCCAAGGGACTGAAGCCACTTTCTTCCCCAGTGTGTTATCAGAACTGAAGTCTTGGGTCTTTACAAACATCCTGACAAGTCTTGAGTCTGTAACAAAAATAAGAAAAAAAAAACATATTTTGGTCTCACTTAACACACATATTGGGAATTGAATTAAATGTTTAACCTTCAAGCATTTAAATTAGAGGCCAATTTATGTGTGTGGTGGCCAGAAACGTTAAATTCTTCCATCTCCCTGGACTCAACTTCGGCTGCTCTGGGGACCCTGGCCTTGCTGCAGGCCTTAAGTGGCTCTGTGTAAACCTTTACGAGGAATGACTTAAGTAAATTGTTGATATGCTGTGTATTCTGTGTAAAAGCATTTAAAAGGTTGACTTAAATGTTCCAAAGGAATCTCAAATTTATCATGTTCTAAATTAGGTAGATCATGTCTCTAAATCTGCTTATACTTTTCCAGTTTTTGTCTTATTTATAAGTAAACTAGGACTAATTCCTTTCTCTCCTGTTGCCTGGTCTTGATAATTCAATAACTATTAACTCTGTCATCATTTTTTTTTCCTTATTATTTCCTATATGCTTGCTTTCTTCTCCATTCCCACTATCACTGACTTCATTCTAGGACATATCTCCTTTAAATTATTAAAGTCGATTAATACCTGGTCTTCAGTAGTCTATCATTTCATAGATACCCGCAGCTACATTATTAGTAAGATAACTTATTTTGTTTTGTATAGATTACAATCCACTAATAATTATACCTACATGGAGAGTTCATTAAAACAAGCAACACATGCCAAAATAACATCTAAAAATATTAATATTGTCCATGGCAAGACTACATTCGTTATAACTATTTACTAGACGTTTGATAATCTTGTCTTGGTGGCTTTTTTTTTTTCTTTTTTCCTCTTAAGTATTCTTCTATTCTAGTTGTTTGCTCAAATCAAAGGGAGCAGTGAGTTCTTTTATAAAGTTCACTCACAACTGCAGACTTCAGGGTATCGACTTACCCTGGTGAGAAATCCCCCTCATTCTCCCTAGTGCCACAGTTTTATGTTGTGCATTTTCATTAATCAGCCTGCATTTAGCTCTCATTTCTTTGAGAAAGCCTTCTCTGGTTGTCTGCATCTCCATTTAGTGTTCATCCAACATATTACCCATTGTCACAATAAAGATGAAAGTTACCTGCTTAAATGCTGGTCTATCTTTATCATCTAGCTTGTGTGTTAAATATTTAATAATAATTAAGTAATTTTTACTACCATCTCAATTAATCATATACTTAATGTTGTTCTAATACATTAATCTACTAATACTTGGAAATCTACAATACTTGGAAAATGCCTGCATGCCTTAAATGTGACAGGGAGTCTCTCTCTCTTTTTTCTTTGTTTCTTTTTTTTCCCCTTATATCTCAAAGAATCTTTAAATCTTTAAGGGATTTGGAAACTTCTATTGTAAAAACTCTTCTTTTACCTGAAGACAGTAAATCGCTTGCCTAAGGCCACATAAACCGTTAAAAGCAAATTATCACATTCCGGGAAGATTTTTCCACTGAATAATGTGACTATTTCTGTTTTAAAAAGTGGGTGCATTTCATTTGTCTTGCTGCATAGCTAATTGCCATGAACTTAACATCTTATAGTAATATATATATTTATATCCCTCAATTTCCATGATCCCCTGCTCAGGATCTCACAAGATTGTATTCAAGATGTTAGCTGAGTTTGGGTCTCATCCAGGGTTCAGGATCCTCTTTGTTGGGAGAATTTAGTTCCTTGAAGCTGTAGAAGTCCTAGTGACTGTTCCTTCAAGGACAATTGATAATCATCGCTCTTGCTTTTAGGCAATTCTTTTTCAATGGCTCCGCTGATTAGGTCAGAGCTAGTTGGGTCAGAAACCATTTTTATTATCTTATCATTAACTGATTAGGGACTTTGACTGAATCTGCAAAATCCCTTTGCTAAATAAGATTACATAACAGTGGGAGTGAGAGCCCATCCTATACTCAGGCTGCCTCCCCACTCAGGAAGTTGTCCAACATTCCCAGCTGAGGATGAACAGGTGACGCTCTTGCTCTTGTTTCAGCTTCATACAGAGAGGACCTGACTGACGATGAAGATGAAACAAGAGGCAGGTGCAAGAAGCTCTCGCTTTGTTAGCCAGAAAGGATTTAAATCACAAGTCTGGCACCTATTAGTAGGAAATCCTCAGGTAAGTCATGCGTCACTTCTGAACTTCATTTTCTCTTTTGTGAAACAAATAGCAATAGAATGGGTTGTTTGGGGATGTAAGATCACAATCTAAGTAAGATATGTGCATATATATCTACAGTTTTTTTTTATATACGTCCACATATATTCTCTAGAACAAATAGCTTATTATTCCCTAATTCAGAGCTCATGAACATTTTATATAAATGTCTTTATAATACATACTATTGTAAATTGTAAAATGTAAATATATTTTTTATCCAAGCTGTTAAAATACTAGCTTACATTTTTTCTAATGTTAATTTTGCCACACTGACCTTTACTGCCGAGAAAAGCTCATACCATAGCAATGGGTATGTAAGGAATAGGATTATTTCAATAATTCTGATTTTCTTAAGTCATATGGAAAAGACTCTGAAAGGAGTAAGAATTAAAATTGATATATATATATCTTTTTTCCTCCACAAAGCATTCTGTAAGTAGCTCTGGGTGTTTCATATGCGCAAAAAGTTTGAGGGTTAAATTGTAATTTAAATATTTTCTCAACATTTGTTACTCCTTCCTTGCACAACTCTTTTATGTTTTTGTATTAATTTGTCTCTGATAGACAGCATACAAATTCATATACCTAGCAAACATATCTACCATGTTAATTGGCAAAATGCATGCATTTAAATGTATTGTAATTACTTATATATTTTTTATAATTCCTCCATTTTCCTATTCTGGTAGATATTTTTTGGCTTTTTTCTGCTTCTGTCAAGTTAGAAGTTATATTATACCCATGCTTTTTAAAAAACGATACTATACATTTTAATACTTATTATTTTGACAACTTAGTTTGCAATGTCTTCCAAGGGGAAAGAGGAAGGTGTGCAGGGTACATTTATAATTATTTGTTGCATTTTCTCTGTAAATAATTAAATAATATTTCTATTTCAAGAAAATATCAAACATATAAAATATGAAAACTTGCCATGACAATGATAATACTAGAGTTATCTTTTTCCCTGGATGACATATTTTAAATTGAAGCAACCCTAGATTTTACTGAAGCAACTGAAGAGTGTGATTCAGTTTCTTATCACTTCAGTGCCTTTAATAATGTTCTACAAATATTGATGTCTTTCCAGTGAGTCATACCAATGTTAACATTTATTCACTTTTAGAGTCACAAAGTTGTTGGAATTTAACATGAATCATCATTTCATCTTTGTTTATTTATTTTTAAGAAAGAGAGTGCTATCACGGGAGGGGCAGAAAAAGAGACACAGAATCTGAAACAGGCTCTAGGCTCTGAGCTGTCAGCACAGACCCAGATGCGGGCTTGCACTCAGGAATGGTGAGACCTTGACCTGAGCTGAAGTCTGGGAAGCTTAAGCCACTGAGACACCCAGGCGCCCCTGCCATTTTCTTTTCTAATGCCGTTTTCATTTCTAGTAGCTTATGGAATTATTTCTAATCATTTCTTTAAAATTATTACATTTTAGAGAGAGAGGAAGAGAAAATGTGCATGTGCACAAGTGGTGGAGGGGCAGAGAGAGAGAGAGGGAGACAGGAATCCCAAGTAGCCTCTTCACTGTCAGTGCAGAACTACTCCACGTGGGATTCACAAACTGTGAGATCATGACCCGAGCTGAGATCGAGAATCAAATGCCTAATCGACTGAACTACCCAGGCACCCCAGATCATTTATTTCATTAACTCAATGTTCATATAGTTCAGTATGAGTCATATCAATAGAATAAAGGCGAACATTTGGGAACATGGATTGTTGGGAATAAAAGATTGGAAAATGAAAAACAATGATTTTCAACTTTCTACAATTATTTCAATCTGTATTCTCCAATTCCAGATTAAATCCCCAGAAACTTGGGGATTTAATTGTGTTGAAATATTGAAAATCAAATATAGTACTTTATAGTTATGTTTAAGAAAATTCTCATAGGCATATGAATTCTATAACATAAAATGTTAAAGATAATTTAAAAATATTTCAAATTCTACATTTTACTCTTCTTGCCATATTGCAGAATCAAAAACTTACAGCCTTTTCTTTCTTAGACACCTAGTATTTGAATCTGAAACCATTCTCACATGTTTCATTGACAACTCCAGAGTCTCATGTGAAATAATTTGTTGCTGCAGATTTTTTATATTTAACACTTACCATATGAACCATTTATTATTTTGCCTCTTGAAACCTGTAATCTGCATATGGTATTCCCCATGGTGGTGGAAATACAGCATGCCGTACTTACTATGACTCATCTCTCAGTGAATTTAAGGACAAAAGAATCCAGGGAAACCTGGGTGGCACAATTAATTTAGCATCAGACTCTTGATTTTGGCTCAGGTCATGATCCCAGGATCCTAAGGTCCAGCCCACCTGGTGGGGACCCTCATTATCGGACTCCTTGATGAGCCCATGGATGTTGCTTGAGATTCTCTCTCCTTCTGCCCCCTCCCTATTCATACTCTCTCTCTCTAAAAAATAATTTTAACAAAGACGAAAGAATCTAATTGTTTTAGACTTTTGTCTGTAATGCTCTGAGCTACTTAGATATTCTTTGTCAATGACACAGAGATGAAAAGTGTCATTATGTAATATTATGTCATTATACTCTAGAAGAATATAATAATAGTATTGTATTCATTATAAATCCATATTTCCTTTTTCTTACACACATTCACCCTTCTCTGTCCTGCAGAGAAAGGGCATTTTAACTTTTTCAAAGAGTATCAGCCCATATGCCTTTGCCCATTGGCTTATTCTTAAGGTTCAGTCAAGGGGAGTTATAGATCACAGATGGTAGGTGAGGACTACCAGAATATTTTCCTCTCATTTCTCTCTTGCCCCTTCATACCTATGGGTGGTATAAAATGCTTTTAATTCTTGATAGGCCCTGGATATTTCAATTTCCTGGCTGATCACCTAGGTGCTGCCCAGACCTCCTTGACCAGACTCATCATTAAATGTTACTCAAATTTCTAGCCAGGTGGGCCTTCAAGTCCTTGTTAGAAAACTGAGTTAATAGATTTAATAGAGTCCCCAGGTTACTCCTTCCATCCTCTGTTATCAGGAATAAAATTATCTCCCCTAAGTCTTCCTCGATGGCCTTCGATGTAAATACTTACATTCTGTTTAACATTATTTTTAATCAAGACATACTCTGTACTTTGAACAGTGTCCAAATCAAATATTCATCTGTAATGTGTCAAACATGTTTGAAAATTAATGTAAGCATAGGAGTATCATGCCACTATTAGCAGAGTTTCTATTAAGTGCCTAATTTTGTACTATGCCTAATAAGGGGAATACTCCATAACAATTTATATTCGTATAACTTATTATTCTTGGTTTTCTTACTCTTTTTTCCCAGTATACACGAGTAACTTCTTATGTGACTATTTCTACAACTGAATAAGTAACATGATTACTTAGTCTTGGGGAAGATAGAAGACCTTGATGTCATTTGTCATTAGTTTAACCTGTATGAAAACTATAAAATCATTATAAGCTGTTCTAACATGATTAACTGGGTAAATCACTAAGTTTTAAAAGATGTTCTTCAAAATAGATGTTGCCAAAAACTGAAATGACATGAGACCACTGTTACTCTAAATAGTGTTTCAAAAAGGTAGAGATCGGGTTTAAATTATGAAAAAAAATCTCTTTTAAAATAAGATTATGCACTACTGCAATTCCTTTCCTTGTTTGTTTATATTACTCTCAGCTCAATACACCTCCAACTGAATGAAAGGTTACTACACAATGCACCAATATGTAAATCAGATTTTTATTAAGATGATGGTGTAATACTCCAAAGATAAACAAAAGATTGAATCCTTTCATTCAAAGCATGAAAAATCTATCTGAACTGCAGAGCAATACTTGGTCCTCATCTTCCTCAATACTGCTTCCGTATCAGATTATTTTCCAAGTCAACACATTGAAGAAGAGATCGCTGTGTTTGAAATTAGACTGTCACAGTTGGTAGCACAGGTGGTAGCATTAACCTTAAACTCAGCTATACTTACGAATGCTCTTCAAATCCTTGTTTCTAAAAATGTCTATAAAAGACATTACCTTTTAAAAATATGGTAAAAAACACGCCACATAAAATTTATCATCTTAGTCATTTTTGTAAGCTTATTTATTTATTTATTTATTTATTTATTATTCATTTATTTATTTATTTTTGAGAGAACAGAGAGAGAAAGAGAGAACACAAGTTGGGAAGGGGCAGAGAGGGAGGGGGAGAATCCCAAGCAGGCTCCACCCTCAGTGAGCGAGAGCTCTCTGCAGGGCTCCATCCCATGAACCATGAGTTCATGACCAAAGCCAAAATTTAGAGTCAGACGCTGAACCAACTGTGCCATCCAGGCCCCTCTACCATCTTAACCATTTTTAACTGTTGAGTTCAGTAGTGCTAAGTATTATATTTACATTGTTGTTCAACGGATGTCTAACACTTTTTTACCTTGCAAACCCAAGGCTCTACACCTGTTGAACAACTCCCTGTTTTCTTCTCCCAAGCCCCTGGAAACCATTATTATACTTTCTTTTTCTATGAGCTCAACTACTTTAGGTACATTCTAGTATTGTTCACAATAACTGAGAGGTGGAAGCAGCCCAAATGTTAGTAGGTGGATAACTACATAAAGAAAATATGGTCTATAAATACAATGAAATATTATTCAGCCTTTAAAAAAAGGAAGTAATGTCACATGTTATAATAGGGATGAACTTTGAAGACATAATGCTAAGTGAAATAAGCCAGTCACAAAAAGACAAATATATAGTATAATTCCTTCTATATGAGACATTAAATTTTGACTACTTTTGTTGATTTCTAAATTTGTCAGTAAACTAAAATATGTGTTCTTTAAGATTTTTGGTATAGGGGTGCCTGGGTGGCTCAGTCAGGTAAGCTTCCTCCTTCAGCTCTGGTCATGATTTCAGGGTTCATGAGTTCAAGCCCTGCATTGGGCTCTGTGCTGACAGCTCAGAGCCTGGAACCTGTTTCGGATTCTGTGTCTCCCTCTCTGTGCCCCTCCACCACACAGTCTATGTCTCTCTCCCTCTCTGTCTCAAAAATAAATAAACATGAAAAATTAAAAAAATATTTTTAGTATAATTCAGATGCTTAGAACTTACTGATCACCTGCAAGATACAAGGAATATCACTTTTTAGGACAAGAATTCAGAGACAGATGTGACATTTGCTCTCAATTATAGCTATACTCATTTGTCAATTGTCAAAGGATTACATTCGTAAGCACAAAACTTTCAGAAAAGTTGTATGTATATTTTGCCAGTTATGTAAAATGTTTTAGAAACATGCTATACTCTGCCAAATTAGAGTTAGTAACAAAACTACTGCCTCTATTGTATATCCATATAGCTGAATGCTTATCCCCAAAATACCGATTTTTACTAAAGAAACAAGCTTATATTAAGACAAGTTGCTTTGATATTATCATGAATTATATGGACAATGCTTCAAGATGTGCTTTGTTGATATTCCCATCTAAAATAAATTGTAAGAAACTAAGAAGTAACATGACCCTGCCCAGAGAATGTTCTAAAACTAAATAAGGCATTTAATACTTGCTTTAGTATTTATATTTTATTTATTTTTATAACCTATATTTCAAATATATAATATTCTTGCTGATTAATTAGTTAAAGTAGTAACAAGGTACTTCTAATTGGAAAGACTCAAATATTTGATGGCCTCAGTAGTTTTACTTTTTTAACAACAGAAAGTGTTGGCTCTCCATAAGGCCCTTAATAACTTCAACCATGTGTGTGTGCGTGTGTGTGTGTGAAAGATATCAAAGATTCGAATAAAGATAATTTGTCTTCTAGCAATGTAAGAAATAATTAGAACATAGTGTACATTTACTTTCACTTTCCCTGTGGTAAACAGTTTGGCTATGGAATTTTTAGACAGATGACAGTTTTTCACAAGTAAACAAATGATATTTAGAGAGGCATACAAACATAATTGATCTTTTACCTGTGTCTTTTATTTCTATTTGGCATTAAGAAAAGAAAAATTTTCATACTTTTTACTTGAAAAGTCTTTTCTAAAATGATAAAACTGAGCGACATCAGCCAATGCCTATGAAACTGGCTCATCGACCTTTCCCCTGTGCTGCAGCTTTTATAACAAGACATTCCAAGCTAAGCGGATACATGAGATTTTTCCTAATTCTTAAAATCTTTCATTTGCAATCTATGGACCTGTTTATCTCTTCAAACACAAACCCCTCCAAGCACGCACACAGAAAGACACTCATGCAAACATCACCACTCACAAAATTGACACAAATCCCACACCAAAGCTAAACAAAGCAAAGCAATGCTAAAACCAGTTTGTTGTCAATACTCTTTCTGCCATGACCTGATCTATCTTGTGACTACCCTACTTCACCCTTTTGAGTTCAAATTTCTCCAGTGTTGTTGAGCATAGTAAGGACAGCCTACATGAATCAGAACCCATTCATGTGTGTAGAATGACCAGAAAAACAAAACAAAACAAAACAATACAAACCATTATATCTACTGAGGACAGTTATTTTTTTCCCAATTGAAACATAAACATAAAAAGATAGAAAGCTGAGGCGCCTGCATGGCTCAATCAGTTAAGCATCCAGGTCTTGATTTCGACTCAGGTCATGATCTCAAGATTTGTAAATACGAGCCCCACATCAGGCTCCACACTGACAGTGCAGAGCCTGCTTGGAATTCTCTCTCTCTGTCTCTCTCTCTCTCTCTGCTTCTCCCTCTCTTTCTCTCAAAATAAATAAATAAAGTCCAAAAAAAAGACAGTTATTCATGAGTTTTAAACATTTTTATTGAAAACAATTGCATCCATGCCAGTGTTCTGAATGTCCCCTCCAAATAATTTCTAGAGGCATCATTTATAATTTGCCTCAACAAGCACCCCCAACCAACAACCTCCTCTACCAAGGCACATGCCTCTTATTTACTCAACGGTATTCTATCTCTACACATGACAGTGGATAAGAATTCCTTTTTTTTTCCATGTTAATGAAATTCTAACTCTAATGACAATAAATTAAATTTTAGATAGGTCACTGAATAAACAAAGATAAACTCCTTATAATTAGTATTCATTTTGGAATTAAACTGAAAAAAAATAAAATGAGTGAGAGGAATAGATAATTGCTTCATTTAATAGAAATTGTCACATTTTAGCACCCTGGTGAGAGCACACAAATACAACCTTCTCCAGTAGTCTCAAGAAATGCATGGTCCTGCAAAACATATTTCCCTCAGAGGAATATTAAATAAAAGAAAGCATGATTAACAGGATTAGAATGTTTACTTCGTAAATTACTGAACTTAGAATAATCTGTAGAACACGTTGCTATGAAGAAGGCAGTCATGCAATCAGATCACCGTGTCCAAATTTTAATTCTTGTCCCTTTGATTTTAGCATCCTTCCTGCTGAAAGGCTGGGCATAACATTTCATTTTGGTCAGCACCATCACACAAGGTCCCAAGTGAAGAGTGTTACTTGTGTGGGCTTTTCATGTCAATATGGGTCACCTTCTTCAATGTGACCCATTCTGTGTAGTTCTCGGTGGAAGAGAATTTTCAAGTTCAAAAGCAATATTAGCCTGCTAAGCCTGGTGCAATGTCTGTACTTTTCACAGTTTCTGAAGTACAGTTGACCTCAATTAAGAGGACTTTAATCAATTAATATTAAATTAATATTGACTGTAAAAATTAAGTTGCCTGGGTGGTGCAGTTGATAAGCATCCAACTCCCAATTATGGCTCAGGTCATGATCTCACAATTTCATGAGATCAAGCCCCACAAAGGGCTCCGTGCTGACAGTGTGGAGACTGCTTGAGATTCTCCCTCTCCCTCCCTCTCTCTACCGCATCTCCACTCACACTCTCTCTGTCTTTCAAAATAAATACATAAAACTTTAAAATGTAAAAATTAATAAAAATAAAATTTAACTAATATTTATAGTTTTACTCCTATGGAAAGTAGTAGTTATAATTGTTTATGTAAGTTTGATTCTTATGATGGAATGGAAGTTATTCCTCAGTATTCTACATAGTCGTTCTTTCTAAATTGACAGAAACCTAGACTTTTAGGTTGATCATAAGGGCACCCAGAATAAACATTACAATGACCAACTTCCCTTGAAGCTAAACATACCCAAGTGTCCCCATTATAGCCAATAGATATAAATTGTGTCATATGGCAGCTTCCAGGAATCTTAAGAGACAACTAATATATGTATCTTCTACTTCTATTTATGCTTATACTTAGAATGTATATGTGGCTCAATCTTGTCCTGAATTATATTACAAAGACCATATGGAAAAAGCAGAAACCTGGGAATGTTTCAGTCCCTCAGGACTCTATAGAGCAGAGCTACCAGAACAGTCTTGGAGATCCTCCTTCTATTTTTCAACATGGAAAACAATTTAAAAGAAAAAAAAATGTTACTTGGATGTCTGCTTCTCATGGGCGAACCTGATTCCAAATGATGTAGTTATTTAAATCTTTCTAGTCTAGCTTAAATATTTTAAAAACATACTTATTTCTTCACTTGGCTATTCTGAAAAACAAGGAGGATAATACATGAAAAAGTATGTTGTAAAATGTGAAATCCTCCAGAAGAATATGAGAGGTTTCTTTAAAGGTATATAACCTCATCTAGATTCTTTTTCAAACTCTGGGTACCAACCTGTATTTATTAGTGAAGAGATCTGTGTGGAACATTGTACAGGAAGCAATCAGAGTGCAATTATCAGGGCACCAGCTATTAACACCAGCTGTTAAGAATGCGGAGCAGGTACTTGACTTCCTGATGGAGGAATTATGTAATAATTAAGCTTGTGAAGGAAGTTACCAGCAGTACCCCTTGTATACAAGAACTTCTCTTAAATGTATTGATACAAATATATGTTAATTTCTCAACTACATCTAAGCTGGTGAACTTTGCTTAAAAATATCATTCACCTGTGGATATTTGTGTCACAACAGACGATCTATAGCTTCAATTGTACACAGGGAGCCTCTTTGCTTTCCTAGTATACTGAACATATCACAAGTGGAATTTATCATACCCAAAGTCTTTCTCACAAAAGTCCTTTTCTTATGGACTGGAGTCCCAAGAAGTAACATGAGGTTAGTTATCAACTGGATAAAGATGAACAAATGAACAATGGGGCCCAGAAAATCACAAGGTGGTCTGGACAAAATTGGTCCATCTAAGAAGGATGATAGTAATTAGTTAGTTAATGTAATTAACTTCCTCTTTGATTAGAAAGGACGATGAATTGCCTATTTGAAATAAGTGAATGAGGTAGTAAACTCATCTACAGAGAAACAGATGCTAAGTGAGAGAGAAACACTAGGGATTTCCGAGAGTTGTTTAAGATCCCATAGGACTTTCTATTCTCAAAACAAATCCTGTATCCTTATCTAGATGCTTTTTTTTCCCCTAAAATATTTACTTTTCCTTAAAACTAAAGGAACACAGAGAAGATGCTGTATATAAGAGAGACTTAATAGAAAGGTTATGGTAAATAAACATGACTTCAAGATGGGGTATGACCAACCCTCATCCTCATCCTTGAATGGAAAGCTAACTGTAGTTTATATTGATGATGGTATTAATTAATGAGGTGTTTATCGCTTGGTTCCAGAAAATCAGCCTATTAAGAGTGGACACAGGAAGATTTTTCACTACTTCTCATAAACACTAAAACAACAGGATTAGAAATATGATGTTTCATGACTACTTTTCCAAGCATAAGGCAAATTATAGTGATATGAGGGAAAATCACAAAGCATCTAGGCTGCCAATGATCACATGGAGACATTCGATGCCACTATGTGACACACTAGTGTTCTTTCCTGTGGCCTCATCTAGTAACATGATAACAATACTCTGTTGGGAGCCGTTTTGGGCTCACAGGTTGAGACCCCTCCATGCGTGGGAAAGGTTGAAGCAAAAGCTCCCGCCAGCCAAACTGGCACCTAGTTTTACCTCCTTCTAAATAATCTTTCAGGCCTGGATTTCTTGAATTGCTCTCGTTGGCCTAAGGGATATAATGCTCTTTGGTTTTATGGCACATGGAAAAGGGGACCTGGAGTGTGATGTCTTGATGGATAAAATCTGTATGAGAGTAACCTGGCCAGAAGTAACCTCAAGGTTGCCTCTTGGGGATAGGTTATACAAATTGAGGTGTAGGCCCCAAGACTCCTTGAACCAAACTAGATTTTCCCTGCAGGTATCGCTCCCCTCAGCCCCACCATAAAACCTCAAGTCACATCTACGTAAACCTTCTCTCAGAATTAACACACTGATGGGAAAGATTATAAAGAGACTTAGGACCTTCCCCAAGGTTAGCCTCGCCCAAAAGTCGGAAGCACTGTTTATCAGCAGCAAATATTGAGCACCTCCCTGAGGTTAGCATTTCGCAAATCATTTTGTAATTCTCATCCCCACGCTCCCTTATACCATAAACCTGTAGATGACTACATGGGTCTTGTGACAACAATGTATGTTGTAAAGAATGCCTTGTCACTGATGTAATGTCACTCGCTACCTTTAAAAATAAAGACACTGAGACCAGCAAAGCAGAGATGCCAGAATTGCCAGGGCTGCCTGCTTGGTCATCAGATTCCATCTCACTCATGGCTCTCTCACTTCATTTCGCCTGACCGTCCATCCTTCGTGGACCCCTACGTTCGCCGGAACAAGGACCAACCCCAGCAATACTCAATGTCCAGGGATTTTCTGTTATCATCACCATTCTTGTCACTGTCTACCTTTGTGATACAGGCCTGTTCACTGTGAGGCATTATGAACATAAGAGAATTCCTAACGTAATCTTTCTGTCAGAAAGCAAAATTAGATATCTCCTCAACTACAGGGATTTCATTGAGCAAAAAAGTTTTGTAAATATATTTTTATAAACTTTTTTTTGGTTATACCTTTCTTCCAAGTCTTCCATTTAAACATGTGAAGATGATCTCTATAGGTAATCTAATTTGCAGAGATATTCTCCCTTCTTCTGTAAGGACAAATAAGAATAGGGCAATGTATATTTTGTCCACAGATACGTAGCATAGGTATGAGACATCAAGCACCAATTCCTACTGGCAATATTTCTCCTGGTTTCTCCTCTTTCTTCAAATGCCTTCAATTTCTCCGTTTGACCCTGGTGTTTATTGGTGTTTATTTGCAGGAATTGACTTGTTTGAGAAAGACTAAGAACATTCTGCTGTGAGGAATTGCTATCAGCCAACTAGTTTTGGATTTGTTTCTTCCCACTACCTTGCTAGGACATCCAGTTGCTGATAAAACTGCACATGGTTCATACATCTGCTAAAGAAACTCCACCAACTTAGTCAATTACTCAGTTTCCTATAAGTGCTCCTGATTGATTATCGACTTCTGAAGGAATTCTGCATTTCTCTGTTTAATTCAGTAATGTGTTTCTAAGCATCATAGCAACCTGGAGACCGTGTTGGAACCTTCTGGTCACACCAGTGCTTGTCCTCCATCTCATACACATCCACCAAGTCCAGTAACATCACAGCTGTATCTTCTAAAGCAGCGGGTCATGCCGTGTTCTGCCACAGTGGCTGCCCCATGCTCTTCCCCAACTCTTTAGTGCTCAGGAGATCCTCCCTTGCCCCAGCACCTCATCTCCTGCCTCAGCCTGGAACTTAACCAGTTGCAACTATTTTTGCAAACCATCGACCACAATCAGATTAGATAATGCCAAGACTTAATTGTACCAGAAAAATTACACAATGATCTGAATGATCGAAATTTAGGCCAATGAGCTGTGCCACCTTGAGAAGTAATTGAGATCACTGAGTCTTATACGGCACAAGCTTTTATGTGTCACTCTTGCCATGGTCTCCAGCTGGGTGGGGAATATAAGCAATGGTTCTTTTGAGAGGATAGATGTTTGCTCTCCCTTTCTCTCTAATCCCCTTGCTGATATAGTCTGTCTCATAAACTTTCTGCTTATTCTACACACCAAACTGCAGATTATTAACTGACTTTCATAAGAAAATTTACAATTGAACTTTGGAAGACTTCATAACAAATAATAAATTTACACTTTGATTCATGTTGGATTGCTCCTTTTTTCATAGAACCATCTCTAAAAATTCATGAAGCGGTGAAGGAAAGTGATTTGTAGGAATCCTTGTTTTCTTGACTTTATCGGTGTCAAATCGCACTAAAAATCCACCATGGTTTGTAATCTATTGTGTAGTCTTATGAAGGGAGTCAGAGGGACTGTTTGATGGTTCGAATTAAAAAAATAGGCAGTTTTGTGACTATGAAATGGCTCTCAATGCATAAAACAGAGAGGAGAGGCCTGGTTTTAATGGAAATGGAGTAGTCTTCCTTGTTTTGTTTTCGCCTCCTCAAAGAACTTAAATTTCTAGTGCAACATACTTCTTGTGAACTCCAGAAAGAACAATTTTGCTAGAGTCAGGGAAACCTCACATCAAACTTTCTTTTTTTCCAAACAGGGAGTAAAACTAAAAATAATTTGAGATTTTTGTCCTTTCGGTGGTTGGTAGCTGGAAAAATTCTCCATGCCTATTTACCTTTATTTGAACAAAGTTTTGCTTGTTTTGTTCTCCTATCTGACTTTTATTTGGGTCCGAGGAAATGATAAGTTTCTGTAGATAAAGTCAGGTCATAGAAAGGAGAAAAAGCAATGTGACAGTAATGCATATTTGGAATTAATATGCAGTCATAAAGGTTAATTAATATTCAGGGAATTAAAAGCTGAGGGGAGGCAAGATTTTGTCAAGCAGCATATGGCAAAAAGCCCTAGACATCCACTGAGTCTTAAAAGAGAGCATCCTGGGAATTCCATCAGCAACAGAATAGAGCTAAAGAAAGTTTATTGTTTTACTAAACATGCAGTTAGTTAAAAGAAAAAAAAAAAAAAAAAAAAAAAGCCCTATCCTTTAAGTCAGAGTTTCTCAATCTTGGTGATGTTGACATTTTGGGTCAAATTATTTTTGTGTAGGGAATATTATGTGCATTTTAAGATGTTTAGCGACGTCACTGGCCCCTACCTGCTATTTATCAATATCACCTTTTCTTATCCTCCTGTGATAGAGGGAAAAAAAATGACTTTAGACATTACCAAATGTCCCTTTGGGGGCTAAATCTCCCCTGGATGAAAGCACTTGTTAAAATTATATACATATACATACACGTTATATATGTATAATTATATATATTATATTATATATATGTGTATATATATATATAATTGGGTTTTTTCATATAGAGAGTAACAGTAAGCCTTAGGTTTCTGAAAATATGGAGGAAAACACTGGCAATACAACTGACCAGTCATTTTTATTTTTATAACCTTTTGTGGAAGTATAATATACTTACAGAAAAGTATTTATATTTTCAGTGTACAGTTTGATAAATTTAACACACTGGACATACCTGGAAAACTTGCACCAAGATCAAGAAGTAGAACAGAACACACAAAGGAATTCTTGTGTCCCCATGTACGTGCTACCCTACAAGGGTAATGCCTGTCCTGACTTCTAATTGCCAGAGTGATTTTATCTACCTAGGGACTACTGTGAATGAAATTGCTCGATCAGTAGTCTTTTGTGTCTGGGATTTTCTCCCTCGATAGTATTTTTATGTGACTTATCCACATTGCTTCCTGTGGTTGTAGATTATTTTCATTAATGTTTGTGTCATATTCTGTAAATATAACTCAATTTGTTTATCTATGCACTATAAATAAGCATTTGAGTACTTTCATTTTCTGGACAATTGTGAATAAATCTGCTGCGGATACTTTTGTACAGTGTGCGTGTATGTGTGTGTGTGTGAGAATATATTTTGTGTTTTTTTGTTTTTCCTATATAGTGCACGCCCAGGGTTAGAATTCTGGGGGGGGGGCAGAAGGGTGGGGTAAAAGGCAGAAATTTTGTTTTTCTTAATCTATATTCAATACACTCAATACCGTATATTAAAAAGACCATCCTTTCCCCATAGCAGTGGTCTGTTGTGTTTGTTATATATTGGGTAACCACACAGATAATGGTCTACTTATGAACTTTAATTCTGTTCCATTACTCAGTTTGATAATTAGTATTTTAGCCCTTCTGCTTTGTTCTTTCAGACTTCCTTGACTATTTTTTGCCTTTCAAATTACCATAAGAGTTTCAGAATCACTCGGTCATGTAGTGAAAGCCACATCATTTAGTTTTGGCCTTTTTCTCCAATTTAAATGTTTATAGGTATATGGGTATACATTTTTCTATAAGCACTCCTTTAACTTTATCTGAAAATTTCTATTAAATATCTTAACTATCATTCATTTCAAAAATATTTTCTAAATTTTCATTTTATTTTTTTAGCCTATGGTTTATTTTAAAATATGTACATTTGAATATCGACATTTTTCCTGTGATGCTATAAAATTAAATTACAGATTCGAACATTTGTCTTTAGATTCTTTTGATTTGTACATAGTACACGATCACATAATTTGTTAATAATGACAGTCTTAATCTCCCTTTCTCAATTCTTATGCCTTTTTCTCCCTTTTTTTATCCTTATCATAATGGCTAAGCCCTCCACAGGCAGCATGAAGGTGGGGTTATTTCCATCCTATCACACTTGGGAAAGTGTTAGAATGAGTGTCAACCTTAGTAAAAATCCAACTACCTCTGGCTTGCTCTGTTCTTTCCAGAATGCCACCTCCTAAGACTTTTCACTGTGAGTACAAAGTTATTCTTCACCTTGGCCATGAAAGGAGATCCAACTCTGCATTTTATCACCCCTCCCCCCATCATTACTCCACTCCCTGTTACATGCATTTCAAAACCCAAATGTCTGACTTTGCAATATGCACCAGCGCCAGCAGGTCTTTATTTTCTAGGCGTCTACCGACTGCAGGAGATTTTATTCTGCCCTTTAGAAGCATTGGCCACTCTTGAGCCTCCTGTGTGCTCCAGAACTGAGGAAATTACCACTGGTGATCCTGACTGCATGTGTGAAGGTTGTTGAGTTTTCCTTCAGCCCTGCTCTACACTTAGAGGTTTGTCGGTTTCTCTTGCCCCTGACAGTGGACCTCTGTCTTGGCTAAGTCTTTTTTGGTTTTCTCCCAACTTTGACCAGTGTCCTGGTTTGAGAAAAAGCTAGCTAGCAACAGTCCACTCTATCCAGAAAAGTTCTTCTCTGTAGTTTTAGTCCAGTTGGTCTTCATGACTTCTGCAGATCTCTGGTAAGTCCTAAAGCAAATTATTTGTCATGTATATGACATTTTTTTCTCTAGTTCCTGCAGTAAAGCATCAGCCTCCCACCACCAAAATATGTTTGGGGGGTAAAATTCACATAACAAAATTGACCATTTTAAAGAGTAAAATTCAGTGGTATTTAGTATATTTAGAATATTATGCAACTACCACCTCTATCACGTCCCAAAATATTTTTATCACCCCAAAAGAAAACCTCCTATTCTTTAACAAGTCAACACCCCTTTCCCCTTTCAGTCTACACCTGACAACTACCAATCTACATTTTGTCTTTATGGATTTACCTATTCAGGACATTTCATTTAAGTGTAGTCCCACAACAAGTGACCTTTTTGTGCCTGGCTTTCCCATCTAGTGTAATATTTTCAGTATCTTTCAATGATGTAACAAGTATTAGAACTTCTTTCCTTTTGATGCTGAATCTCATTGTATGTATTTGTCACATTTTATTCATCTTTTCTTCTGATGATGGACATTTCGGTTGTTGGCACATTTTGGCCTATGTAAACTGTGCTGCTGTAAACATCTGTGTACAGGTATTTGTTTTAATACTTGTTTTTGATTCTTCTGTGTTCATATCTAGGATTGGAGTGGCTAGGTCACATAATAATCCCTTAACTTTTTGAGGAGTCAATACTTCTACTTAACTTTTTGGAGGAAAGAGTTGATTTAAAGTCTTTGTTTAGTAAGTTTATGATCTATGTCTCCTCAGAGACAGTTTCTGTTCATTTCTTGTGTGAATGAGCATTACTTTCTTCTTTCTTCACATGTTTTATTTTTTGCTGTTGTTGAAAAAAGTATACATTTAAATACCAAAATGTGCTAACTCTGGAAATCAGCCTTCTGCCTCCTCAATGTTTTGGTTTGGTTTGGTTTTTGCTTGCTTGCTTGCTCTGAGAAATAGTTGTTTGATTGTTTAGTGACTTTCATAAATTGGAAGGACTGCAGTATTTGTCATTTTGTGGTCTCTGAAGTCTGTTTCTTTAAATTGTCACCAACTAGTATTGTCAAAGGCAAGTCCGATGTCTAGACTCAGTTTTTGAGTTCATCCAAGAATGAATTCAGAGCCAAACTCATTGGCAAGCAGGGGTTTAATAGCAGTTTAAGTGAAATTACCATCTCAAGATGGGAGAACCAGCTGGCCCAGAGATGGCAGCTTCCCAGAAGATGGGGGGGGGGGAGGCAGTGGTGACAGAGTTGACTTTTCTTTTTTTGTTTGGATGGATTATGGGTCATAGCTATGGAAGTGTCTGACTAAGGTTGCAGCCAACCATCTAAGGGACTCCTCCTATAGTTTGAGGGAGAGGAAGGTTTTGGCCTTACACAGTCCTTGTGGGAACTGTCCTGACAGCCATTCTCTGGGTGTAGAGGTGGGGGGTTAAACCAACGATGTAAATGTATTATGATGAAGCTGTAAGTTACTGTAGGGCAGCGGTCATAGGCCATGGAGCATATCTCCTGGGGTCTGTCCTGGCTATATGGAACTTGGCCTCAGCCCTTTTATCAGTCGGAAAGCACTTGTTCCCTGTTCATATCTAGCTAACTACCTACACTTGTGGATAGAGATTTCCTTGAATATCTGAAACAAGAAATAACAAAAAATAAAAACTCTCTCACGTCTTGCAGGTTAGCTCTGTATTGGGACACTTTTTCAATGCTTAGCCAGGCTATTTACAAATCTGCCTCAGCCTTGATTTCCTGCTTGTATTCAGCATGAAGATCAGCCACAGATGAAAAATTTAGTGTCTTCTCTGGGTTTTGTGGTTTTTTTTGTTTGTTTGTTTTTCATTTTCTTTTTAGCAAGCATCTTTTCCTGAGTTATACAAGGCTTTCTAAGTTCCCAGTATACAGGGGTGCTTTACAACGCCCTAATTCTCCAAAGAATCTCTCTTCACAGCTTTGCCTCCTAGGCTTCCAGCATATTTATTGTTTGCCTCAATTGTAATCTTTGCCCCAGGCAGCTGCGGATTATTCTTTTGCTTTTCACTGTTTTTGAAGAATGCCCTGTGCATAGAAAGCTACTTTTCTATCCTGAGAGACTTCCAAGTTAGGTAAAACAAATACAACCTCCTTGCTTCAATCCTTCAGCAGCCCCCCAAACTGGTGAAAACAGACAGCTTCAGTTCTTAGAGACCATGCTCCCTCTGGAACCAGAGGCCATGTCCCACACAGGAAAAGCCGGCTGCTGTCTTTGATACCGCTGCCAACCTGGGAGCAGAACAGGAATAAAGGTAAGAAAACATGGTGCAAAGCTTTCCTAAGATTTTTAAGTCAACTGATTTCTGATTCAGTGCTTGCTTGGTTGCTATAAACCTTTGAGTACTTTCCAGAGTTCTGACATTTGGAATCTGATAGTTTTTGTTCATTTTTTGGCTGGGGGAGGCATGGGAGTGAGGAAGCATTTCTGTGAAGGGACAGGCTCTTAGAGCTACCAACTCTGCCATTATTCACTGATGTTATTAATTCACTTCTTATTCTCACCTATACCACCCTCACCCCCAGTTAAAAGCTTTCATCTGGGAGAACTCCCATGAACTTATTTTGGAACACTACCCAGAGCGAAACACACACACACACACGTATATGAGAGAAATGATACATGCCATATTACCAACTGTGTCTTGAAATTTTCCAAAATGAGATGCTATCCATAGTTGTTCTGTTTATTTTATTATTTGGAACTTTAGAAACTGGCATATGAGAAGACTTAATTTATAACAGCTTCAGCGATTCCATCCAACTAACTCTATTTTGTCTCTGAGATCCTGAAGGAGCTTTGAGTGTCAAAACTGTAGATGTCAAATAAGAAACTCTTTCCTCCCTTTGTAGGAACACAGCTGAGGTTAATCTGCTGAGACCAGGAAGAATACAAAATTGAAGATACAAAATTGTATATTTCAATTTAGTTAGGATTTTGCCAAAAATGGAGGAAAATTTCACATTGACTTAGAAAACTCTATGAGAACTTTAACAGTGAGAGGGAATTTATATTTAAACTGGAATATAGCTCACTGTATTATCCAGGCTTCACTATCATCGAGGGATCTCTGCAAATTGTCTTTCTTCCTATAAGTCTCTACTATGAATGGTTAAATTGTTCAATGTGCCAGAGCATAACGTAAGGAAAGAAGTAGAAGAAAAACTCTTCATGATATTGATATACACCAAATTTTGTCTGTGCATGTCTAATTTAGTGATATCTACCCAGAAATGCTTTTATAAACCAATTTTTTAGGGGAAAAAAAGGCAACGCAAAGGAGTAATTAGTTAGGAGCTTCTTTGCATGGTATACAAATGCAAACCTAAAATTTTAGGAGAAATAATGAATTATTGCAAGTTCATTATTCAAAAGATAGACATTACGTTTTTAGACTTTAATATTGGAGTGTAGAAAAATAATTTTCTTCACATCTCTCAGCTTGTTGATTGCTCTTGGTCACAATAATGCAAATACACAATAATAAGAAAAGATTCAGTTTTACATCCGTTTGGTAGAGAAGAAAATAACATTGGTCTATTTTTGTCCATACAGAGCCACGAATTCATAAGATTTATTTTCTTTCTAATAATAATATAGTTAAAGACTTAAATTGTCTTCAACTTTTGGACTTAGAAACCATGCCCTTTAAGCCACACCATAATCTGAAGCTGTGTACAATCTAGAAAAAAAGACGCCTTTAGAAGATTTTCAGAAGCAGATTTAAGATTGTTACATTCACACTGTAGAGAATTTTAAATATGGCCTTAAAATTCTTTGACGGTCTTCATTTTGAGAGAGGGGTTTATGTCTTTCGCCATGAATCTAAGCTTCCAGAACTGCTTGGCCACCGTTTGATAAAAATAACTATTGAAGCTATCTGAGTTGGTTTTATGGTTTTGTTGTTCTTTTCTTTGGGAAGGAAGGGAATGCTTATGTTTGGGAGAATTTTTAATTTCACATTAACTTTCTTTCCTTGATGTAAGTCTGTTCATATTTTCTATTTTTCCTTGAATTAGTTTTGGTAATTTCTGTCTTTCTCAGACTTTGGATAAGTGAGACTCAGTATTTGGTTGCAAGCCAATAAAAGTATGCTGCTCCTATATTCAAACTCCACTCAGAGATAGCACTGAAAGTTAAAGGAGAAAAGAAATTCTCCCTTATAAATAAGCAAAACTTTGGTCATTCACTTTATATGGAAAGAAGCACACCCGTGAAAGAATGCAAATAGGATCATGAGCAAATAGCTTAGCAAGTTTGTCAGGAATCTGCTCCCCATCCCTGCAAAAAATGAGATCAAGGACAAGGATATCTAGGAACATACATGTCAATAAAGCTATGATAATTTTTGTGGTATATGAATAATAACATCCAACATAAGACATGCACCATTGACAATGCACTAAACAACCAGGGATATGGAATGACATCAAACAGACATCAGACATTTGACATCAGACAAATGACTCTCAAAGACTCTGTCATTGACTACTCTACAGCCACAAGTAAAATTGGATAAATGGAGTAGCTAAAGTGTCAGAGTGGAGGCCAAGAAAAGACCCAATGACATAATCTCTAACTCATTAAGGCAGACCTAGCTATTACAGCAAGCACAGAAGCCCAGCACTGAATCTCTGATATGACATCCTGTATGGAGACCACCTGTCCTCTGGACAAGTTAATTACATGGTGTCTTTCCATCCTAGAAGAAGAAACAAGTCTTCTTGACTAAAATCAAAGCTCATTCCAGGGTACAGTTCCTGCCTGAGAGCTTCAGTCAGGACTATTACTCAAGGACTTATAGAGTGATATGGGATTGCCTCGGAACCCACTTTAGAGCAGAGCAGTGTGTCAGGATTTGCTTTACTATGGAATCAACTGGTCTCATCACACACACACACTCACTCACTCACACACACACTGGATCAGAGCGATATCCTCCAGTATGTAATTATTCTCTAAATCAACAACTTCTATGGTACTGATCCCAAAAAGTTAACTACATTAAATATGGATTTAAGAATTGAAGGTTAAAAGCAGAATTGAAACATACTCTTACTTCCAATAACCAATTAGGAGATTTTTGCTTATTTCACTTTTTTAACTTTAGATCTGAGTTTTCTGAGAGAGTCTTTTGCCAGGGTATGAAGCAAGAGTCCCTTTAAGCTAAAATCAAGTAAATGTGTCACTATCTCTGCAGGAGTCATTGATATTGATCATTAGAAGAAAGTTGGAATGCTGTTATGTAATGATAGAAAACAACATGCTTGGAAGCCATGTGACCCTCTGTTGTATCCCTTGGTATTTCCGGTAAAACCGGAAATCAGACTCATAAAGAGTCAGAACCCACGATCAGGATGCCGCATTCCCTGTGCGAGTTGGCATCGTGGGCTTCTGAGAGAGGCCTATGCAGACAGTTCCGGAATCTCACCGACCGGACACGGCTACTCAGGAATACACGGGTCCACACCCCTCAGTTAACAGAAGTCGCCTCCTGAGACTGGCCTTGTGACCCCCAGACGGGGAGGAGCCCAAGAGAGGCTCCACAGTTCCCGAGGCCCCTGAGCCACACGCTGACCAAATGCAGACCATTTCCCGCCACACCTGCGGCCTGAGCATCTCCTAGGGAAACAGTGTGAGGGATCAAAGTGTCTGGAGTTTGAGCAGCTCCGCTGCTACAGTGTCGCATCAGAAGTATGGATGCAGAACGTCACTTAAGTACCAAGATTAAAATACCAGAGGACGTACACGAGAGGTCCGAACCTGGCTTCTCAGAAGCTGAAGAGGAGCTCAAAACTTGAGATCTGCAAAACTTGGCAAAAGAAAAGGCAGACGGTAAACACGTTCAGTGCCCAAAACCCTAAGATGTACGGGATGCTGGTCAGAGCTGCTCGCCTGCACCCCCAAGAGCAGGAGGAAGCCCACGGGTCTGCACCTCAGCACCACACCTCTGTGACTGCCCCGCTCACCCCTGCAGGGCCCTGAGGCTCCTTGGCCGGGCTTGCTCAGCCCCAGTGAGCTGTAGTGTTGCAGATAAAGACTCCACAAGAAAGGGGACACGGTCTTTAATAAAGTTGGAATTAAAAAGTAAAAAAAAAAAAAAATACCCAAATTTGATGGGTAATTACTCAACGTTGATGTCAAATACGTGGGTTCAGGAGGCTGAGAGGGCCATGTTGTTCAAAAGTTTGGATCCCACCGAAGAGCTTCTGGGTCAAAATACCAGTAAGTCCCTAAGACAGTGGAGATGTCAGTCTAAAGTCAGTTTAGATACTTTAGAGAAGTATCTAAAATTAGTTTTATAAAAAAAAGGAGACTATTGATTTCAAGTGCATCTTCAAGACCACCTGCAGAGTTGGGGCTAATGCTTCTTTTGCTAAACTTCCCATTGTAATTTAGCTCAGAAAATGTGGCCAACAAAAATCCTACTGAAAGAGTTTTTACAATTTATTATATAAAATATGTGTAACTGAAGGAGAGCAAAAGATGGACGGCAATGGCTGTGCTGTTGTGCTACCAAACTTTGTCTGTCATTTCTGAAGCTCTCATTCCCCTCACCACTGAGTGTTAGAGTGGTTGACATCTTTCTACTGGGTCCCACACTATGAAACTGTCCTCGGTCAAAGAAAGCTGTCTTACCCATGGAAACACTCCTTTCCTGGGACACTCAGTAACTGGTTGGTGTGATGTATAAATGCCTGATCCCTACCTCAAAGGAGGAATATTCTCAAAGGGCCAAACCAGCAGAGCTGCCCATGGGATTGGCCAACACCTCCATTTGAGACCACGCTTCAGTCCAAACCCTCCCTTAGCTCAACCCTAATTCCTTCCTGACTCTGTAGTTAATCTTTACAATATCCCTCAACAAAATTATTACATGTAAACTTCAATCTCCAGGTCTGTTTTCTAGAAAATTCTAATATATAAAAACCCAAGTTTTCATCTAGAAAACAACACTTAACCAAAGTATCACCCTGTTCTAAACAATTACGCAGGCATGACAATTGAGTTTTTTCCCTGCCAGTGTACCAGATAGGGCACAGATATACTCTAATCTAAAAGTAATAAATTTAGGCATCATAATATGATAGTCTCTATAGTTAATTACTCCAAAGTAAGAGGTGTAATACACACGTGATTGTTACCTTTATTCTACTTCATAATGCAACTCAGTGATAATGTTTGTCACAGGACAGTGGGAAAGAGAAAGCACAATGTGGCTCTTTTTCATTCCCATTATCGAAAAAAAATTGTAAAAGTCATGCATGGTGGTTTAACTAAATATAAAAGTCTCCCAAATTTTTTCTAACTGCATCTTACTGTTATTGTTTTTAATAACTGGAACATTTTCAGATTGTGCTTTCTTTAAAAAATATACAATATTGATAATATCCTTACTGAATGTATGAGTATTGCCACTCAAATCATCTGTTTAGCTGTTAGTAATAAATAAATTCTACAAATTTGATAGAGGAAATACAACCCAAGTTATCTTGGCAGAAAACAAAACAAAACAAAACAAAACTTTGAGATAATTAGGATTGGATTATGGGGGCTTGAGATAATTAGGGTGGAATGGTGGTACAGGAGAAGATGCCTGAACTTTGAATCTCTTGGCTGCAGAACACAGACTGGACAGCTGCTGGCCATAATCCAGGAGGTCAGAAGCAGTCAGCTGTATCTTTAACCAGCAGTACTGAATGGTACTCCATTTCTCCAAGCGCAAAGGACATGAGGTTAGGAAATCTTCTCTTTTCAACTGAAATGCATGAGGAAATTTCCCCAGTAGACTCTGTCTTCCTCTGGATGTTACACCTTAGGGCAGGCAGATGGTGATTCTGTTAAATAGCTTGCATTAGGGAATTCATTTGTTTGAGGAAAATCACAAACTAAAATCTTAGAGACATAGAGCATGATCTAGGTTACCGTTATTTTAAATGATGCATAACTGAGACATGGTTTGTGTCAAAACATTTTTTTAAATAAGACCATAAATTATGCAGTCTGGTTGAAAATAATTTGGAAGACTGTTTCTGAGGATTATGGTAATTGAATGAAAACAACTAAGTTGGCAGATTGCATTGAAATAGATTTTCTTTCTGGCAGGTATCTTGAGATAGAGAAAAGCCTAGTCTATTATTCAATAATTATTAAAATATTTAAGACAGAGCTAAAATAGTAGCAAAATATTCTTAACACTATGATATAGTGAAAGAAGGAGGCTTGGTCAGGGGGGAGTTGTAGGACTGAAAGCAGTAATATATTTTCAGCCAAGGCCAAGGTTGATCGCAGGGACTCTAGAGTATGAATGGTCCTTCAGAAATATCCCACCTTGAGGCATATGCTGAACCTCTATAACTACTCATCTTTCAATCACTGGATATAGGCAGTTGCCTAGAAACGAGCAAGAAGTTGGGCAAGGAAGCACTCTTCAGCTAAGGGAATTTCCTGGAGAGGGTTTCATCTGAGAGTATTCGGTTACCAGGAGTCCCAACATGCACTTCCAATAATTTACCTTTGTACAAATCCAGAATCTCCCTTACCACCTCCAATACAACTTAAAATGCAAAATAAAGGATGAAGGGCCATTTACTTTTTCAGAAATGCATCATAAAAAGTTTGTGACAACCATCAGGCCATAGAGCACAGACATTTTACAATTTAAAAAGAATTACTCTTTGACCTAGTTTTTAATATTTTTATGAAAGTTTATTCAATGTGGGGGCTCCTGGGTGGCTCAGTTGGTTGGGCGTCCAACTTTAGCGCAGGTCATGATCTCATGGTTTAAGGGTTTGACAGCTCAGAGCCTGGAGCCTGCTTCAGATTCTGTTTTCTTCTCTCTCTGCCCCTACCCTGCTGTACTCTGTCTCTCAAAAATGAATAAACGTTTAAAAAAAAAAAAAAAAAAGCTTATTCAATGTGATGAGTAAGGACAAAAATATTGCCCATTTTCTCAATGCTAACAGTCTACTCTCAGTTGCATTAGTAGAATATTATATTTTAGGTGCTTATTTGTTTGTAACTTACAGATATAATGACTTTAGACTAACATCTCTAGGGTTAATGTAGTATAAATGTAACTTAGAGTGGAGTGTAGGAATTATATGAGAACATTTCCCGAGCAATTTAAGTGTACAGGTAATAAATTCATGATATAATTTCTGATACTAACAAAAAGGGATATATTCAGCAGATATTTCTTGGTTATAATTGACAAGAAGGAAAAGCAAAAAAAAAAAATCCATTTGAAATTTCTGGTTTGGTGCCTAGATATATTGTGCTTTTTCTAACTGGCACATACTAAGGATAAACAAAAGGCTTCAGGCATTTGAGTGGGAAGAATTTAGCTGGATCTATTAAATATAAGCAGAAGACTACATAGAAAGATGGAAATCAATATTAGAAATAAATCTTGAGGTATGCTAATGAATCTATGAATGCACATACCCAACAGGAAAAAACTGCCTTATGAAAAAGATTGTATTCCAGAGACTCGGCAGACATTTCATGGCTGGTGAAGGAAAAGTAAACCAAACAAAATAAAATTTCACATGAAAAACAACAACAACAAAAACAAAAAGTTGGACAAATATGTGAGCAAATAGATATAATTAAATTAGAAAAAAATTGTTTTGCGAAAACCAAGAAAGTAAAAGTGTGTAAGACACGGTTTATCAATACTGTATCAAATAATACCATGAGTCAAGTAGAATTCTTAGTGAGAAAGAAAAGCCTTTAAATGTTTGATTTCCAAAGATAGTCACCTCAAATAGGCAGATTTGTTCTGACAGTGGCAATGCTGACCTGAAAAAAGGCTAATGTGAAATATGTCTAGGACATATTTTAACATCTTCCTGGAGAGAGACAGAAATCAAAAAGCATCCTGGCACACACGACCAAAAATTTTCAAAATAATCCTGGTGATGTTAGTACAATGAATATCATGCTCATGAAAATGTTGCCTAACATGACCACAGGGGCTTGCCAAATGTAATTAAGTTTATCATCAGTTGACTTTAAGATTGGAGTAATTACCCTGGCCCAATGTAATCAAAAGCTTTTTAAAAGCAGACTATTTTCTCCAGCCCATAACATGAGAGGAATGGAGAGGGATTTAAAGTGTAAGAAAGACTAAATACACAATTGCTGGCTTTGAAGATGGAGTGGGCCATGTGAGAAGGGACACAGGAGGCCTCCAGGAGCAGAAACAATGTTGGTTCACAGCCAGCAGGGAAGGTGAGACCTCAGACCTACAGCTGCACAGAGCGGGAATCTGCCATCAACTTGAATAAGGCAGGAAGCAGATTCTTTTCCAGAGCCTCTTGGTAATTGTTTAGCCTGGTCAAGACCTTGATGTCGACTCTGGGATTCTCTGAATTTAGAGCTCAGTTGAGAACACCCCCTCCCAACCCCAACTGATTTTAGGTCTACAGAACTGTGAGCTAGTAAGTGAGTGCTGTTTGAAACTACCAGGTTTGTTTTAGTTTGTGTTTGCAACAATAGACAATGAATACACCCTACATAGTAAGGGGAAAAAACATGCCACATTTGTGGACTAGCATCCCAACCAACACAAACGTGATGTCTCCAGAAGTAGACATGACATGGTATTCTCAGCCCTGAATAATGAACCTGCTCCTGACGAGACCCAGATATGTGAGCATCAAAGTCAGCACAGGTGTAACTTAGGGCTAGGATGTATCACATTCAGAGCATTGCTTATAAATCATAAATTATATTCATTTTGCATATATACTTTCTTATAAATGAATTATGTCAGTCACCAGGAGAACGATAGATATTAAACCATCTCTCTGGCCACTGACTCATCAGCAATGTGCCTTCAATTTTTTTTTTTTTACTGTTTATTTATTTTTGAGAGAGAGAGAAAGAGAGAGCCATGAGCTGGGGAGAGGTAGAGAGAGAGACACATACACAGAATCCAAAGCAGGCTCTAGACTCCAAGCTGTCAGCACAGAGCTTTATAGGGGGCTCAAACTCACATACCAAGAAATCATGACCTGAGCCAAAGTCAGATGCTTAACCAACTGAGCCACCCAGGTGCCTCTAGCACTGTGCCTTTAATTTGCATTGTTATATCGATTTGAATCTGCTCTTGTATGTTAGGAATTTTAGGGTTTTTATTCAGCAATTCATATGGAAAACATATGGTTCAAAATTTGTAAATAAGTTTTTAAATTATTGCTTCCATTAGTCACTAAACTTTCAGATACAATCTAACCACATGCTTTTATCAAGAGGATAGACCTTCAAAATGGCCATTGCTGCCTGCAGGTGAACCTCTGCTATTTTTTTACTCATTACAGTTTTTTCCTTTACTTATTTCTATATCTAATGTATGCTGCCAATGTAGATATGCATGTTGTTTTGTAAACCCTACAAAATCCATATTATACAGATAGAGTATATGAGAAATAAAGTCTATCATTACTTACCTCAGTATGTACCAAGAAGCCAGTTTGCCATAGTCCATTAGCAATGCAACTTTTCAGATGGACAATGTGCCTTTGTAAGACCACGTAATCACCTCCCTTATGGAAGCATCGTATTTCCTTAACTCACGCTTCTATACTCGTAATACTTAGATCGTTTAGTATATATATTCCCAAGAAATGTACATCCAGTGCATGCATAGCAGGTTAATCATATTAAGTGTAGACAGAGGCTATTATGAACAGAAGTTAAGGTGTGAATGTCACACGTAACCTACAACACTTATAGACAAACAGCACATCACAGTGTATTCAATTTTTATATTGTAAGCTTATATCTCCTTTGAATCTATAATCAAATATGTCTCGTATAACTCATATACTTACTGTTGGAAACTGCTTCCATTTTTTAAGAATCAAATGCATGCTAAATTTAAATGCCATCATTCTCTCCAATAGAAAGGAAAACATAGGTGTGTAAAATCACCATTCCTGCTACTTATAGCAGACTAGTCAAATGGCAAAAATAGTAAGAATGGGTTCTAGCTCTCTGAAACTAATGGAAAAATTAATTGGCCCTAAGAAGAGGCTTATTGTAATCAGAAGTTTGACTCATCATCTTTAGCACTGATATGAAGCAAAAGATTAGTCCCATTTCTTTTCCAAGAGTCTTGATAAACTGGCTATGAAACTTCTATATTTCATGATAATATGGCTCTCTGTTGAAGAGAGACTTGGAGTTGACTCCATTGACTTGGAGTTGGTTAACTAGGGCTGATTTGATTAGTTGTAGGATATAACACTAGGCTCCAGTCGAGTTCTTTGAACTCAGTGGGACTTCACAATATTATAAAAAAAGTAGCAAAATAGTTTAATATCATAAATTAAAATATCTGTATATTATTATGCCAGTTTGTCTTAAAATTAAACAATTTTAGTATACTACCAAGCCATTACTCTCCTTTAAGGCATCATTTTGATATCATATAATACAACAATGAAACAAAAATGTGTTCTAAGATTTTAAAGACCATTAAAATCTTATTCTTTAGAACAAGATGAATGAATTTATCAGCACCCTTTCTTTCCTCCTTTAAAGAATGGAGTTGTGTTATTGCTCTTCATTTTAAATGATAGGCACTTTAGTAGGATATAACACCGTTTTGAGAAAGCTGCTGTCATATTACTCTGCACATTTGGATTGCATAAATGCTAACTTTAATGATGCAGTATTTCCTCTGTAAAATTATCTTTTATGCTGAATGAGCTGGCCATTAATTTCACTGTAAAGACATAATTTGTACATGTTAATGTATTTTTCAACTAATCTATTTGTGTGAGTGTAACAGCTGGTAGCTCCTGAAAGACAAGATAGTAAAAACGCTACCTGAGTTCCATAATTTTTTTTTGATTTCTCTCCTTATCACATAAAATCCTGCTTTAAATTTTATTTCTTTGTTATGCCAGTATCATAGTTATTTTGTGTACAAATACATCTGTGGTATATGGGGGTTATGTTGGTGCTGCAATCACACCAGATTGCACAATAGTTTGTTAATGCTCTATTACTTTTACATGCAAATAGCTAAAATAAAGAGCTGGAAACTAACTTTCGCCGTACATCTTCAATTTAATTTACTTCTTTTAAAATCTTCTCATCTACATTTTTACTACAAATATTTCCCATTTTCTTTTATTTCTCTACCTCAGTTTCAGTGGAATATTCTTGAACCCACTGGTTCATGAGGATATGAAAAAAAAAAAAGTACCATTTTTTCCAGCAACTAAAAAAGGCTGAAAATACCCTAGAGTTTTCAGCAAGTTCCACATATATTTAAATAAAGCCTTTAATATATATGCAGCAAAAATTTAAAAATAGCAAATGTATGTATAATAAAAACAAGTTAACTAAAGGTAATATGTTCCAAAGAAAGTGTATTTTGAATAAAAGAAATTGAATTCCAAAATTCAAGAAATTTACTAGAAGAATACTATCTTTTTTTCTCTTATGTGCTTCCTTTATTAGCAAAACAAAAGGGGAAAACATATTTATTTTACACTATTGGGGAAAAATTTCCTCCCTAAAAGATCAGTATTTATTTAGATGCCTTCCAACATGTTGAAACACATATAAGCAAGATAGTCCACATCAAGTTGAGGAAAACAAACACATCTGTATTGTCATCAGGGATGTGTTTACTAGTGAATTCAAAGATACACATTTATCAGCAGTTTAATCATGCTGAGTCCTAAAGTTTCTTAACTCATTGGATCATATCAAGTTGCATTCCAAGAAGCATTTCTGAGCACAGAGTTGTAATACTAAAGACACAGTGATTCTTCTTCAAGGATCAAGGAAAAAAAGCATCTGTTTTAGTCAGCAGGAAAGAAATTCTTTGTTAATTCTTTAAGTAAAGCTCTTGGTAATGTAAAAGTATTTATGAGAAGTAGAAAGAAGGAGTGTGCAACCTAGTAATGACATTTAATCCTCTTTCCTTTTGTTGCCCTTCGCTTTTGGCCTTTTGTGCCTACCTGAAAAAAATAATAAGTAGGATGCTTATTCTACTTACTACTTTATTGCGGTTTCTCCCTGAACCATTGGTTGCTGGAAGCAGATCGCTGTTTTGAAGCAGTATCACGATACTGGAAAGAGAATTCTCATTTAAATCATCGAATCCAAGTAGAAGATGACTCTACTGCCAAAACAAAGTGGGGAACACACCATTCATCACCACAACAAAGTGTGTATTTATCCAGAGAGGATTTCAGACATGGCAGATGGTACACAGATACAGAACACTCAGATCGAGAGGGGGAAACATGTTGCCCTTCTCATGGTACAGTGAAAACACTCAGAAGTGGATGTTCATAATATGGGAGAAAAGAAACGTGGCTTGGATACAGATCAAGATTTCTCTCTCTTATTTATGCTGCCTCTAAATAGAGATTTCTTACTAGCTCCTCTGTACAACACAGTTGATTTCAAGACCCCATTTGTTATTTGCATTCTTTAAACGTATAGATCTAAACTCTTTAGGAAACAATATTTTTTTCTTTTTTTCAAAAATCCCCAGATACTTCTCATTAAAGCATGCAGGCAAGAAGAGAGAGTGCACACCCCACTCTTCCACACTCTTGACCTCATTCCCGTAGCAACTACCAGAGAGAAATAACATAAAGATACAGAGCCAACAGACAACTTGCCTAATACTGGAGTACAAATCAGGAGGCAAGGGCACACACACTTTTGCCTTGCCATCTGAGCAATTGTGTGGAATTGCACAAGCAGTATAAGAAACCCACAAAATGTCCCCTGGACAAACATATGTAGCAAGTAGGAGATGGGCACTGTAGGAGAAGATGTATTTAGCTTTGGATGCTAACTGTATTGATTGGCAGATAAGAAACTCAATGATTTCATTCTGGCTTTCTCTTCAATCTTTGCATATGTCTTGATTCCCAAGAGGGCATTGTATTTATCTATCTGTCTGTCTGTTTATCTATCTATCTATCTATCATCTATCTATCTTCTATCATCTATTCACTATTTTAAGCCATTATTTTCCCTTAAAAAGCAGCCTCAAATACCACCATTCTGTTATAAAATATTTATTAAAAACATTTCAGTTTTCATCAATACTTGTTCATAGCTCCTTCAGGTTCCACTCACTCTCTAGCTTCAAAGCCAGACTTAAATGTTAAATTTTTGTTATAGCAGCATGCCACTTGCAGTCCTAAAATCAGCCTTACTTCATCTTTGCTGTCAAAAAAAAAACATGCCAAACTTTAGCAGCTTAGAAAATAAATACTGATGCTTCCCATTTCTGTGAGTCAGAATTAAGGAGTGGGTTAGCTGGATGGCTCTTACTTAGGATCTTACAAGATAGCCAAGATGTTATCTAGGGCTGCAGATGTCTGAAGGCTTGGCCGTAGGTGAAGAAACTGCTTCCAAGACGATTCACACACATCACTGTTGACTGGAAGTTATAGTTCTTTGTTGGCTATTTGCAGGAGGCCTCAGTTTCTCTCTAATGGGTCTTACCATAGAGCTGCTTGAGTGATCTCATAATATGGCAGCCTCCTTTCCCTAGAGAGAGTTATCTGAGAGACATAGAGAGCAAACGAGAGAGAGAGCAATAATGTCCCTTATTTCTTGGCCTGAAAAGCAATACACCAGCACTGCTGTTGTGTTCTGTTGATCAGGCATACTGACCCAAAAATAGTATGTGAGATGATTACACAAAGGCATGAATACCCAGAGCTCGGGATTATACAGCGCCATCTAGGAAGATTGCTACAGAAAACTCTTTCATATTTTTGCTCCCTAGAGAAAGACGTGGACCTTTATGGATTCTTACTTTTTCTAAAGTACAGTAAGCACTGTCAAATAGATGCTATCAGCATACTATGTATTTTTAGCTAAATTGTTACTAGAAGGTTCATCTTCCCTTGCTTTTAGGGTCCTTAAGCCTCTTCTCCAAAATTCTTTCCTGCCAATCAAAAAGTAGAAAGGGGGGCGCCTGGGTGGCTCAGTTGGTTAAGCATCCGGTTTTGGCTCAGGTCATGATCTTGCGGTTTGTGAGTTCGAGCCCCGCATCGGGCTCTGTGCTGACAGCTTGGAGCCTGGAGCCTTCTTCAAATTCTGCATCTCCCTCTCTCTCTGCCCCTCCCCTGCTCACATTCTGCTTCTCTCTCCCTCAGAATAAATAAAAAACATTAAAAAATTATAAAGGGATCTCCTTAAGCAATCATGTAAATAGAAGTCTGTACACTTTTTTTTTTTTTTTTTAACAAGAACTGGTTGGTTACCCAGTTGCTGGATGGACTTATCTACTTCTTCCTTACTGTAATCAGTCCTTAGACAATATGAAGGTTTTGTTGTTTAGACTTTTGTTCTTATTACCCTCCATGGCATATCTGACCTTGTTTTTTCTTCCTTCGAAATATCACCAGAATCTATTATTTATTGCCTCTACTTACTGCCCTAGTCAAATCCTGAACTATTCCTACAGCCTCATATCTGAACTTCCATATATGTACAGCCTATTCTTCCAGCAGTCAGGTAATAAGATGTTTTTTGTTTGGTTTGGTTTTGTATTTTTTAATATGTTATATAACATAACTTCACTATTCGCTATCCCACACTCTTTCTCTATGATGTTTTTTGGTGGCTTACATGTCTTTACATGATACACCACAAAACACATACACACACACACACACACACACACACACACACACACCCCTTGTTACCATAAACTTTATAGGAAACATTCTCTACTTTATCATTTGCACAAGTCTTCTGAACACACCAAAATCATCCTTGTTTTGAGATATTCTCTTACTGTTACCACTTCCAGGAATCATTTCCACCAAAATGTGTCACTCCATCACTATATTTGTGTCTCTGTCCAACGTTAACAGAGAGGCCTTCTCTGACCATGCTCTCTTGAGTAAGAGTGCATTTCTTCATCCTGCCCTTTCCCCTTACCCTGAATTATTTTTCTTCCTAAACCCTTTGGCTACCAGATGTTTTATGTATTCATTTTATTATTTAATTAATTATTTTTCTTAATGAATCTATGCTCTATGGAAGTAGGGATCTTTGTGGACTTCTCTATTCTCATCAGTGAGAATAGTGCCCATAATGCCCATCTTTCTGCTCAGTCTTAAATGAAGCAGCATATTCATGAGCTGCCAACGGCAGTGATTGTTTTCAGAGTGAAAATAGTGTGATGGCAGAATCTAAAGCCATGGTGTACTTTTCTGGTCCGTACATGTGCCCCCCCCCCCAAGTTATTTAAAAGCCAGCAAAATCCAAATGCCAGGAAATACTGAAAAACGATTAGCTGTTCGGTATAGGTATGTACTTCAATATGTATTATACATCATGTGTAGTATTGCATTGCAACAAATCTTAACTCTTGTCTCTAAACCCACCATAAATATTTCAAATTTTGATGGTTATATTTTTGAAGCATAAAAATGAATCAGGTATACAATTAAATTTCACTAAAACATCTTCTTTCAACGTATTTTCTCTGACAAATTCTATTATAACCACATCTTTTTGAAGTTGAAATTTTTTATGGTTGATTTTTTTGTAACTTGAGTTTGCCTTTATGTCATTTACCCATGTAAGATTTGCTTCCTATAATGACTAAATCTGGCAATCATATAACATTTGCTATAGGATGAAACAGATACAAGTTTTATGAAGTACCATCTATAACTTCACATCTCCTGGTTTAACTTTTGATTCTAGTTTAACTTTTGATTCATGTTTAATATGCTTCTAAATATTTAAACTGGTTCTTCTCTCTGAATGCTAATTGATCAGCTAAACATAGATTCAGTTAAATCTTTATAACAAGGACCTACCTAGACAGGCTTCCTGTTATCTCCAGTTAAAGCTGTTTCCAATGAAGTAATCTTCATTTCTCAGCATTTATAATTTATGAGACTTTATTTTCATGGTTCTCTATCCTCATAGAACATTCTTGCATTGAAGACAGGACTGAGTTCAAATCATCTCAATCAAAAATGTATGTGGCATCTAAGAAACTAAGTAAATATTTCATGTCAATTTTTTGACTTGTTGAATGAGAAATAGCTCCTGACTTTAATTGGCTCACTGTCCAGTAGGGGATATAAACATATGCAATAGTTTGCATTTAAATATTTATACAACGTTTATGGAGAGAATATAAAAATCTTCGTTTAACAAAGTCTATCAGATCGACAACATTCATCAGAGATTATGTCTCCCTTTCAAAAGCAGATTGTAGACAGAGAAAATGCATAATAAAATATGGAAATTTAGCACTTATTTTCATGTAAATATGAATAGATAATATCCCTAGGAGTATTTTTATTCAATAAATAATTCATTTATTAAATAACATTATTTAGCACATTGTAAGTACTAGCTAATATGATAGATATATGGAAAAAATGGTGATCCTAAAGGTCTAATTTATTTCATTTGCTCAAGAAAGTTTGGAATATATGTTGGAAGAAAGTGTCATAGTATGTTTAAAATTCTAGATTAACATAATAATTATCACAATAATAATAACAATAACATGAGGTTAAGAGCCTGGGTGGCTCAATCGCTTAAATGCCCAACTCGTGGTTTCAGTTCCGGTCATGATCTCAAGGTTTGTGAGTTCGAGTCCCACATTGTGCTTCATGCTGGCAGCAAAGAAACTGCTTGGAATTATTTCTCTCTCCCTCTCTCTGCCCCTCCCCTGCTCTCTCTCCCTCTCTCTCTTTCTATCTCCGAATAAATAAATAAACTTTAAAAACAAGTAAAATAATGGATTTAGAATGGGCCCTAATTGAATCTGACTTGTGTCCTTATTAGAAAAGAGAAATTGGAAACAGAGACACCAGGTTGCACACAGGGAAAAGAGCATGTCGGACACTTAGAGAAGGTGGCCATCTACAAGCCAAGGAGAGAGGTCTCTGAAAAACAAAACAAAACAAAACAACAATAACAACAACAAAAATAAAACCCACAAAACTTGGAGGCACTTTGATCTGGAACTGCTAGCCTCTTGAACTGTGAGAAATATATTTCTGTTGTTTAAGCCACCCAATCTGTGGTATTTGTTACAGAATCTCTAGCAAACTGATACAGTTTGAAATAACAAATTTAAGTACTTAGTGGAGGATGCCTAAACGGATTAATAAATTTAAAAAGCAAACAAATAAATATTGTTTAAATAGACACAGAAAGACTAATAACTAGTTTTTAAAAATATCCAAGATGTAAAGGAAATAATAGTGAAGAGGAAGTATTTGAAGAAATAATAGATATAAATTTCCCAGAAATAAACAAGGAACCATAGAATGTCAAGCAAGTTAAAGAAGAACATGTCCTCACTAAGAAACATTTTAGGAAAATTTCAGAATATCAAAGACATTGAAAAAATTCTTAAAGCTCCCAAGAGAAATTCTGATCCCTTAGAAGCAAAAATATCAACACCATTATTTGTACCAGTAAAAACTAAAGACTGAAAAGATATATATTTTAAGCAATTCCATGCACTGAGAAGAAAAATAAGGTTGAAAAGTATATGTAGCAGATATTTTGAATTCTTAAAAAATTCAGTAATTAACATATTTTTGCAGTGGTACAATAGAGACTTCAGATACAGAAGCTGACATATATCAAACCTTGATTGATATGTGAGAGGTCTGTGGAAAACAGATGGACTCTTTCACTAATGATGCTGGAAAAACTGGCTATCCACTTTCAAAAAATGAAAATGGATTTGTAAAATTCACTCCTCCTCACACAAATTAAAGACTAAAATGTCAATCTCAATGTTAAAACTTTTAAATTGTAAAAGAATATCTCTATGACCTAGATTTAAATAAATGTTTTGTAAAGAAAATACACCAAAAATGAAATGCAGTGATACATTCAATCACATTAACATTTTATAAAAGCACACCTTGCAAAGATTAGCTCCAGAACAAGTGAAAATAATTGGAGTGTAAATTGGTATATGCACTTTGGAATTGATTTTGACATGTTTATTCAAGTTGAATATAAATATATAATTTTGAATCATATAAAATTTTAAATGTTGCAAGTTAATTAATGGTCATATATTGTCAATTCCCCACATTTTAACATCTATGATTTATGTATGAGATTTTTTTTTGTCTTAGGTTCTTGCAGTAAAGGAATCTTCTTAAGTGTAAAACCACTAGGACCCATGTACAAAAATTTTCTTAATAGTACTATTTACAAATAAATATCTAGCAATAACGCAGTAATGTATCAAAAATAAAATGGAGGGCACCTGGGCGGCTCAGTCGGTTTAGCATCTATCTCTTGTTTCCTGCTCAGGTCATGGTCTCAAGGTTTGTGAGATTGAGCCTTGCACTGGGCTCTGCACTGATAGATCAGAGCCTGCTTGAGATTCTCTCTCTCTGCCTCTCCCTGCCTTTCACTACCTCTCTCTCTCTCTCTCTATCTATCTCAAAATAAATAAATAAACACATAAAAAATAAAATGCATCGTGGTATATTTATTTAATAAAGGATGTTCATCGAAATAAATAAATGAGCTATAATTTCATCTAATGAATGAATTGCAAAACCTGATAGTAAAATAATAAAATATCCACAAGAGAACATATACGTATGACTCTATTGGGGAAGACAAAACTAAACAAAATAGACAATTCTAAGCAACACATTTTTACAGGCTTGTAAAATGTGGTGAGAATAGCAAGATATGCAAGACAATTGTTAGCATGATCATAGTTTTCTGTAGGAGACAGAACATAACCAGGGATGTAAATCAGAAAAGTTTTCAAAGGACTTCATTTGTTCTATTTTAATCTGAGTGGTGGAAAATAATGTGCTCTCTTTGGTGTATGTGTATATCACATGTTTGTTTTTGTTTTTTTTTTAAGTAAAAATGGTTAACAAGCATTTGTTATTTCAAGAAGACTCAGTCCTTGTGGAGGCCATGGATTGTATAATGTAATAAAAAAAAGAAGACCATGTAACAAGTACACCGAGAAGAGATTGAATCATACAAGATCTCTGGACAAAAATACAGAATTCACAGAAGTTAGATTTTATTATAATCATAGAGGGAAGCAGTAAACCAATTTGGAGTGTTTTTAAAAATATATATCACTCTGGCTGCTGTAAGGAGATTTTTTTTTTTGCCAGAGTAAATAATAGAGAAGGAAAACCAATTTGGAAACTCTTATAATAATCCATATGACAGATGTTGGCTTAGACGCATGTGGTTGTCACAGAGCTGGAGAGAAATAGACAGCTTTGAGATATATGTAGGAGTTATAATTTACAGGACTTTATGATGAATTGGAGCTACTGGTTTAAGTAGAGGTTAGTGTTAAACGATGTTTCTGTGTCTTCCGATTGAGTCACTGGAGGAAGGATAATTTATTAATGTAGAGAACATAATAAAAAGAATTGAATTATGGCTGGGGCTACATCAAGAGTTTCAATTTGGACTTGTTATGTTTGGGCATATTATGTTCTGTTTTGTTACTGGCATGCTCTCTTCTGTGAACTAGCTGAACTAGCTAAAATAATCAGGTTAAAATATGTATCTGGATAGGAAATGAGAAAGATAGCCTATATGTAGTGAGTCATTAACACGTGTGGTGTGAAATCCTGAGAATTAATGAGATCGCCTAGAGAGATGATTTAGAAGGAAAGAGGTGAGATCTGAGGCACTAATACTTAGGTAAAAGGTAGTGAATGAATTATAAACAAAGAGAATAAGAAGGAATGACTGAAGAGATAAAAGGAAAAAGTAGAAGGTGATTATCAGAGAAGCCAGGAGAAAAGTATTTAAGAAAAATAGTCTTCTGTGAATCTTCCATGACCAATGTTATAGTAAAGTTGTATAAGATAATGACTAATAACTACCTACTGGCAAATTAAGGTCACAGTTGATGATAATAAGGAAAATTTAACTTTAGTGATGCAGTCAGTGTGGAGAGTACTAAAGAATAAAAGATGCTTGAGGGACAGATGATGGTGTGTGCACTTAACCCTTAGAGTAAATTTACATGTTGAAACCCAAGTGGGAAATGACAACTACTTATCCACATATACAGTGGAAACTGAGGTTTTCCTTTTATTTTACTAATATTTCTCATGAATCCTAACTTCGCTGGAGAACATGGAGCCAAGAATGTTGAAAATTGATGGAAGTTTCCTCTGGTTTAGTTCTATTATTTATCCTCTTTTGAATAAATACATCCCTCAAATATCCTCTTCTGTCATCTCTAAGATAGCAAGTGAAAATAAGGGCTTGTGTGGAAGCGTGCTAGTGGTGACGGCTCTATAACTTTCTGAGAGTGGAAACGGGAGCCTTGGATCTACATATGAACATCTTCTTTTTTTTTTTTTCCTATCCTCTTGGCCAACCTTGAAGGTATCACATGACAACCTAGATTTTAGACACATTGTTGGCATTTCCATCTGAAGTCTGTACCTGGGTACTCATTGCTACTGTCTGATCAGCGTAGTATGAGACAGGTGTCAGCTGTGGTTGACAGGATTGAGCTTATAAATATATATTATAATATAATAATATATGTCATATATTATATGTCATAATATTAATATATAGATAAATATATATATATATATATATGGTGAATGCGAGATAATTAATAAAATAATTGTGAAAGTTAGAAATTAGAAGTGGATTTCTTGCGAACACTTAATCCATGCTTTGAAAAGTCAAACAAAATTCAAGATCTATCCACACAAGTCCATCCTGTGGGCAGTTTCTCTGTCAATAGGGGTAATGCCAATAATTTTTCTCTAGTGATAAATAATGATAACTGAGCCTTATTGCACACAAATGTAATGTTTATCTTTTATGTATTTATACCTTTATCAATGTATTTATTAAAATATTTTGGATTATTGCTGGGCTTCATACTAACAGCTGATGATTGAGAAATAAATGACAATATCCCTCTTCTAAAGAATGTAACTAGAGAACAAAACTTGAAAGACACTACATGATTACAAATTGAATTAGGAAGTGGGGAATTAAAGGAGAAAAACTTATTTTTTATTTTATACTTTGCTATAATATATGAAGCAAATAGATTTTTAAAGTAAGCTGGAGATAACTAATGCTATATATCATTATGCATTATTTCACTACCTAATAATTCAATAGCTTAGGAATTTGGAGCATTTTGGATTGGTACCTATTTAATTTATCTCTTCATGTATTCTCCATCTGGGAAACGAAGTAGTATTTCGTCATTAATGGAAAATTCACAGGTAAACCCACGTAGAGACAAAGATCCATTTAGACGGCATACATGCTATTTCTCATATCTTAGCGTGTGCTAAAAACTCATTGTTTCCAATTCTAAAAAGATTCTGCCTCTTTCGCTAAATAAGTGATGGGAAAAAAGCACTTGAGGAAGCTGAAGAACCACCTCCGATATGTTAGATTATCTAGTCCCATCCTATTAAACAAAATCTGTCAATGCTTTATTAGTTTCCTGAAGCTGCCATAATTAAGGACTACAAACTGGATGCCTTAAAACAACACAAAGTCCTTGTTTCACAGTTCTGGACACAAGAAGCATAAAATTAAGGTGTCAACAGTACCATGATCCTGAAATCTGTAGGGAAGAATGCTTTCTTGCCACTTCCTAGTTGATGGTGGTTCCCAGGCAATCTTAGGTATCTGTGGCTTGTAGCTGCAGTACTTCAATCTAAGTGGCTCTTCTCACAAGGCATTTTACATATGTGTCCCCATCTCCTCGTGGATTTTCCTCTTCCTTTAAGAACACCAGTCATATTGGATTAGGGTCCACACTAATCACCTCATCTTAACTTGATTACATCTGCAATGATCCTATTTACAAATACAGTAACATTTTGAGGTACTGGAAGTTTGTATATGTGTGTATATATATGTATGTATACACACACTCACACACATATATATGTGTATATTTATATACATCTATACACACATACAGATGTATGCATATATATATAACAAGTATATGTATATAAAGTATATAATATATATAATCTATAATGAACACTATAATATATATATGATTTTATATGATTTACTATATCATATAAAATATATGCAGTAGGAACATATAAAAGATATATATTACATACACTATTACTTATATATAATGGGATGTACAATGTATAAAATAATATAAAATATATGTAATGTATATAATAGGTATATTTACATATATATTTATATACCTATATAAAGATTTATATAATATTATATATGTATATTCATATAAGCACCATATATATACTATTTGAAATATCAAATGTTTCTAGATCTGGATAACTTTTCAAATCCTGTCACTTTGCTCTTTTTCCACTTGGAAATTACTTTGATCCTGCCACGTCATTAACCATGGAACTAACACTCCATTTCAAAGAGAATTGTTTTTAAAATAAAACACCTGATATCTTTACCTCCCAGAACCTGGATAAAATGGCCATGGTCTGTGCCTTGGGGAATCAGCTACAATGTCTTATTACTTTTTCTCTTTGATCAAAGGGTGGGGCCATCGATTCTCTTAAAATTGTTTGTCAGTAGCTGGCTTTAACGGTGTTTATTCCCTAATCCAGAGGGTCTGGACAATCAAACATGAAATACTTGCAGAGAATGCAGCAGGTAGAAGAATATCGGAATATGTAGCTAAGTTTACTGTCCTTATAAATTGCTATTCTAAATACTGAAATTCTTTAATTTACAGAAAATAACAAGTAATTGAAGAGAGGTTAAAATATATTGTTATAAAGGCTTATGAAAATCACATAATGTGTATAATTTATTAAAACTAAAATGAGAAATATATTTCAGAGATAGGAATATTTAAAGTCATTATTTTTATATTTATTTGTGAATGCAATGCATATCAGAGAAAGTAGTTTCTTCTTTTGTTAGTTAAAATATATTTAAAATTGACAAAATTCCTAACTTGATTTTCTTGAACCAGAGAGGTTTCTTACGCTTTGAACCAGGGACGGCATAGGAAAAGATCCTTTCTCTGAAGATTTTTTTATATATAGGACTATTCTTTCTATAGATATGGTATAAATTTGCTGGCTTCTGACAAGAAGTGAAAATATGAAATGATTTGTAGATACTATTCTATTTGCTATTCTTTAATCATGTAAAACTATAGTATTTACAGCTAGAAAGCCTATTTGTGGTTATCAACCCAACTCTCTTATTTTTACAGATTAATCAATTGAAATAGATAGTTCGCTTTCTACTCTGTAAGTGGATTGCAAAATAATAAGTCGAAGTGTACATTTTAGATGTTTGATAGAAAATTGCTAAAATAAAAAAAGTAATATAAAAAATGTATGGTACAGTACAATATGGGAATTATGTTTTCATTATACTGTGAGATCTCCAAACGATATTCTTATTTGCCTATAATTCACTGAAGTATTTTTTCTAGGATTTCTTCAATAATTGTCACAAAGAGATTAATTGAATGATTACAAATGCTTTCATATCTTCTATAAGCACATATTTATACACTAATTAAATAAAATCTATTTTATAAATAAAATCGTACTTTAGAATAGTTTAAGACTTAAAGAAATCATAGAGGTATCATCATGTATTCCATGTCAGATTTCCCCTGTTGTTAATATCTCACATTAGCATGGTCATTTGTCACAACAACAGATATCTTATTATTAATTGAAGTCCGTGCTTTATTCATATTTCCTTTCCAATGTTCCTTTCTTTTCCAAAGACCTATCCAGGACACCATATTATATTTAGTTTTTGTTTCTCTTCAGGTTCCTCTTAGCTTTGAGTTTCTCAGACTTTCCGTCTTTTTCATAACCTTGGCATTTTTGAAGAGTACTGTATTAGCCTGTTAGGATTGCCCTAACAAAATTTCATACACTGGGTGGCTTTAAAAAACAGAAATTTATTTTTTTCCCCACAGTTCTAAAGGCTGGAAGGCTGAGATCAGGCTGACAGCATGGTTAGATCCAGATGAGAACTCTTTTCCTCCTTTGCATATGGCTGTCTTCTCATTGCGCCCTCTACTGGTGGGGAGAGAGAGATTTCCTCTTAGAAGGCCACAGTCCTATTGCACCTGGGCTCCACCCTTATGATCTCATTTAACCTTTATTATTTATCAAGGATGCTACCTCCAAATGTAGTCTTATGAGTGTTAGGGCTTCAAAATATGAATTTGGTGGGGGACACAATTCAATGTATAGAAAGTACTGTTTAAGTATCTTGCCAAATGTCTCTGCATTGGGATTTATTTGGTATTTCCTCATTATTTGAAGGGGAATACGTGTTTTGGGGAGGAAGAACACAAAAGTGAAATCCCAATCCCATCACATTATATCAAAGGTGTGGACATCGCTTACCAGTGTTGATATTAATCTTTCTCACCTGGCCAAGCTAGTGTTTGTCAGGTTCCTTCATGGTCAATTTACTCATTTTTCCCACTTCCATATTCTCTTTTGAAAGGAAATCAGTACGAATAGACCTTAAGCAGTGGGGAGTTATGTTCCACCTGTGTGAGGATAAAGTTCTTACAAGAACTATTTGGAAGTCTTCTGTATGGAAATTTAGTCCATTCTCCTGTATTTATTTATCCAGTCATTTATTTGTATTGTTTTGGATTCATGGATATTTATTTTATAGGATGAGCTATAATTTAGTACTACTTTATGGGGCGCCTGGGTGACTCAGTTGGTTAAGCATCCGACTTCGGTTCAGGTCATGATCTCATGGCTTATGAGTTCCAGCCCCGCTTCAGGCTCTGTGCTGACATTTAAGAGCCTGGAGCCTTAAATGTGTCGATTCTGTGTCTCCTTCTCTCTCTGCCCCTTCCCCGCTCATGCTCTGTCTCTCTTTCTCTCAAAAATAAATAAACATTTAAAATAAAAAAATAATACTACTTTATCATATATTATTGCTCAAATTACTTCACTTTTGGTTCCTGTATTTCTTGACATATCCCAATCATTGTATATGTGTGTATGTTGGGGGGAGGGGTGTGCTTAAGCAGTATTATTTTTTGGCATTACAAGATGCCCTAGGCTTGTTTTATATATTTATTGCCCTACTGCTGGAACCCACTATTTTCCCGAGGAGATTTGAATTTTTGTATGTTTGATAATAGCAATTACTAGATATCACTGTTACTTATTTTTAAATGAGTTTAATGTTTATTGTTACTTCAAATTAGTTGAGGGTTTCAACTCATTACTGCCCTTTTTTGCACAGTATCCAAGAAACCCTCAGCAATGCTGAGTGCACTATTCACTTTTATAATAATTGTAAAATTATGTAATTTTATAGCAATATATTTCATAATTATGATCTAGGCACTGTAGGTTTTTAAATCTCAATAATAGGTGTACATATACATCAACACAGAAGTTGTATTATCATCTACCTATTTTAATAGGCAATTCACTAATGTGACCATTCTGAAGTTACAGGGATTATTTGGAACTGATTTTTATACAATTTGAAAGCTCAAATGTTTGTTGACTACCCATTCAAGAGACAGTATCAGATATATCAAGTTTACAAAGAACCGAAATTAATGCAAATTACTGATGGAGCTGATTTACTTACTCCTTCCCATTCTGAAACCCTTAAACATAATGACTTAGCTGTCTTTTTATATGTGGCTTTAGAAATCCATTGGCCCTCCATGTAAGGGTCCGCCCTGGTAAAACTTATAATGAAGAGGAACGAAGCAGAATATGTGTTATCTATAGACAGACGGCTCCTGAACAATGGGAGGAAGAAAAATGCTAAGCTAAAACTCACCAATCAAGAATTTAGTCCTCTTCTTTGGGAAGGAATGAGAGATGGAAAAGGGGTCAGGGTTTCTTTTTTTTTTTTTTTCCCTAGTGTTTGTTTGTTTGTTTGTTTGTTTAGCAAGAATAAGCAGGGGAGGGCCAGAGAGAGAGAGTCAGAGAGAAAATTCCAAGGAGGCTTATTGCAGGGCTCTATATGGGGCTCCATCCCATGAACCTTGGGATCATGACCTGAACAGATACCAAGAGTCAGAAGTTTAACGGACTGAGCCGCTCAGGCACTCCAAGAGGCCAGAGCTTTTTTAAAGGTAATGCCGCTTCATTCAAATCAAAAGAGGGGATTGTTTTTAAATATCCTTCTTTCATCCCCAAAGCAATCATTTGTTTTAATCTTTGAGGTATCAGGTAATTCATGGTGTCTTTGTTTCATATATCATATAAAGAGGAATTAAATAGGTGAGACAATTTGCTCAAAGTCTTAAAACGAATAGAGAATGAGGGCACAAATAATATAAGTAGGAAAATATTCAATTCACAGGAACACATTTAGCAAGTATACAAGACTCCCCTGGCTAATAGAACATAGATACTTAAGCGTTTCTCTAAATTGAGGAAGACACAATTTATATGAATCTCTAAGAAAGTAACAATTGAATAGTGGTATCAGAGAGACCAACATAAACTCATGTTTTTCAGAATTTCCATTATAATACAATTGTGTGTGTGTCTGATATGGCCAATATACTGTGTGTGTGGGTGTGGGTGTGGGTGTCTCCAATTTGCTAGATTAGTAATGCATGACTAAATAAATGTGTAAATTTATCTTTGACTTGTACACAAAGTGAAACTCCTATGCAGCTCGTCCCTTCATATTTTGGTTAGTAGTAATTCTACGTCTCCCACTGTATAACAACACAGTGCTCTGCTAAATGAGGTTTGCTCTATTAGTAGGATATTGAGGCTTACCAGATAGGCTTCTTTGGGATTTCAGAAATGTACAGCTTGTTAAATTAGTGAAATTAAATCAGTGAAAAAACAGAGATTGCTGCAGAGAGCCTACTACCTTGGGAAAAGAGCACATGCCAGTTGTTACAAATTGGAATCTGATTAAAAAAAAAAAAAGAATATCCTTCTAGGGAACTGATCTTGACTTATTTATATTTGTTGAAAAATAGATCCAAATATTCTTATAGTCTTAAGATTTTTTCAGCCAACAAATTCACATAATACCTTCCCATACCTACTAACATTGACAAGCAGACATGGCCCAAGAGGTCTCACGGAAAGTCCTGCAAATCATTATTTTTATTTTCATTAGAGCCCTGCTTTCCCAGAGGATATATTTTTTTATGTTAGGCTTAATTTGCATGGTTTTATAAATACAAATTCTTGTTTTTTTAAAAAAAAACATGGTTTTATTAAAGAGGGATGAAACACATTTCCACATATAAAACTAAACCAGAGCATTTTGCACAATAAGAAATTGAACTCATATTTGATTTTCAACTATTTTGTTAATATATTTTGAATGGAATGATCCTCTATGGAACCAATTGTTTCACACCTTGGGAAAATTACCTTTTTTTTGTTTTCTATTACTTTTAATATTTATGAACAAACTACTCTCCATATTTGAATACAGAAGAATACATTGCCCTCAATTATTCAGAATTATCTCCATTCTTTGACCTCAAAATAACACACATGATTGTGCCTTGTAAAATAATTTGAAAATTTTATTCAGAGCTTTTAATTATTTTTGCAGATTGAGTTTATTTTAACATTGCAAATTTTAGTTTTTGAATGCTTATAATTCCAATTTCTTTGGTCCAAAGTATGAATATTACTATTTTTTAATCAAATATTTGGAAAACTCAATTCTATCCATGTGTGTAATGTGAGACTAGTCAGTCTCAAACAAAAATTTAAAAAGACACATACATATGATATGATATAAATATTTAAGGACAGAATCAAAGACGCATAGTTGGAATATATTAACAAGCATTTTAATTAATTAATTAATACTAAGTTAATTAATTTAGTTAATTAATATATATTATAATATTAGTTTCGGATATACAATTTAGTAATTCAAGACTTCCATACAACAGCTGGTACTCCTCCCTCCACTCACCTCCTTTCTGGTAACCATCAGTTTTTTCTTTATAGTTAAGCATCTATTTGTTGGATTGCTTCTCTCTTTTTATCTCCATAATCATTTGTTTTGTTTCATAAATTCCACATATGAGTAAACTCATATGGTATTTGTCTTTCTCTGATTTATTTTGCTTAGTATGTTACTCTCTGGCATCATCCATGTCGTTGCAAATGGCAAGATTTCATTCTTTTTTAAGACTGAATAATATTTGATTGTAGGCATATACCACATCGCTCACTGTAGTATTGATCTGTATTTCCCAGATGATCAGTGACGTTGAACATCTTTTCATGTGTTTGTTGACCATCGTGTGTCTTCATAGGAAAAATGGCTATTCATGTCTTCTGCCTCTGGGAAAGCAGGGCTCTTTTAACTGGATTATTTGATTTTTGAGTGTTGACTTTTTTAAGTTCTTTATATATTTTGGATATTAGTCCTTTATCTATTTTGTCATTTGCAAATATTTTCTCCCTTGGTTGCCTTTTAGTTTTGTCGATTATTTCTTTTGCCGTGCAGAAGCTTTCTTTCTTTATGAAGTACCATTAGTTTATTTTTGCTTTAGTTTCCCTTGCCTCAGGAGACCTATCCTGTAAGATGTCACCATGGCCGTTGTTTCTTCTAGATGTTCTCTTCTAGGACTTTGATGGCTTCCTGTCTCAAGGTCTTTAATGCACTTCAAGTTTACTTTTGTGTATGGTGTAAGAAAGTTTTGCTGTCCAGATTTCCCAACACCGTTTGTTGAAGAGACTGTCTTTTTTACATTGATATTCTTTCCTTTTTGTCGAGGAGTAGTTGACTACAAAGTTGTGGGCTCATTTCTGGGTTTTCTCCCAGAAATGTTCTATTAAGTTACATGTCATTTTTGTGGCAGAGCCATACTGTTTTGATTACTACAGCTTTGTAATATAACTCAAAGTCCAGAACTATGTTGCCTCCAGTTTTGTTTTGCTCTGTGAAAAAATGCCAGTGGTACTTTGATGAAGATGCATTAAATATGTAGACTCATTTGGGTAATATAGACATTTTAACATATCTGTTCTTCCAATCCATGAGCGTGGAATATTTTTCCATTTCTTTTTGTCATCTTCAATTTCTTTCATTAGTGTTTGATAGTCTTAAGAGTACAGATCTTTTCCCACTTTGTTAACCATAGCATTTTAAAGACAATTTGAAACATATTAGTAAAATTTGAAGAAAAATGAAATTAAGACCTTTATGTTATTCATAACTAAAATTAAAAATTTAATTCTTCATATGAATGATAATTGTACTTTTTGATGGTAGATTAAAGTTTTCAGGATAGAATTTAATATTTAAGGAAGTGGAAATGAAAATATGTAAATTTTAACTGAATAGAAACATATTTTTCATAAATTGTTGAAATGTCAATGTTAAAATAGTGAGTAATTAATAGCTTTGAGATATCTCTTTGTCCTTTATATACATAGGTTTATGGTGGTGAGCTATTTAGATAAGAACCATGGGAAGGTCTTAAGAACAATCTAAAGAGCAGGGGAAAAAGAACACTGGAAAGGAAAACAATCATTAGTTATCCAAAGGCTTTCGATGTAAACAAAATATATTATTTTTGATAATTCCTAAAAGTGAATATTCTAGTAAGTTTTCGGTTTGTTTCTATATTGTTGCTGGTGGTGGTGGTGAGTCAGAAACAATTTTATGGGATTTATTATAATGTAAATATTAATTTTTCAATTAATAACAAGTCCCTGTCAATGCTACTGTGTTCCTCAATTTTTAATCCACGTAGGAATGATTGGTATATTTTTACAGTTATGTCCAATCAGATAAAATTAATTCAGATTTCTTGAGATGTTTCTAGGGTTCTACAATATAAATACAGAACCTCAATTTTGAGGCTGACTTACCCACTATTTTATTTTTAATTATAAGTGTGATCAATTACATATTTATGAAAAGTAATAATCCTTAATCACAAAATAGTCACTGTCAAATAGAAAGGTAGACCAGTAAAATCACAATTAAAATAAATAAGCGTTCAGTTGTAGACAACAGAAAATCTTGAGTACAGATTGCAGACATTCTAAAGACCTCAGTGCTGTGCATGTTATATAATTATAGATGTTTCCAATCAAGCCTTACAATTTTATAATAAAATAAAAAAAATTCATTTCCTTTTCTTATTTAGCAATTTTGGAAAGAGGACCAAGATATATTCCGTACTTTGTTTTGCCTGTGCTCTTAAAGTCCTACTGTTAGTCACTTTAATGATACATACTTAACACTAAATAGTATTTAAAAAATATTTGTTTTTATCAATTTAATGTATGTGAATCAATTGGACTAAGGATTTTAAAGGCTTAATTTTTTTTAAATATTATTTTTACTATAAAACCAATTGATTTCATATGACCCTCCTTTAACAAAACTAAAATTTTAAGGAACAAAGTATTCTTTGCTGAATCATTTTTAAAAATATAAGTGTTATTGATTTTAGTATAATTTAAATAAGGGCATTGCTTATTTCCTTTCCAATAAGAATGAATTTGAATTACTATTATTTGTCAGTTTCCATACATATTTTACATAAATCATATAACACACACACACACACACACACACAGACTCTCAAACCTGACAGAAAAGCTTATGATGCTGTGATTGAAATCATTGCATACGATCTCCACCTTTCCCTAAGAGTTCTACGTTTTATTTTAGGAACAAAGCAAAGTGAATGGTCCCTAAATCTTTTATCTGACAAATGTACAATCTGAATATTTTAATTTTTTATTTTTTTATTTATTTTTAATTTCCCAGCTTTTGAGCTAACACTTGAGCTCAGACATATATTTTTGGTTCCAAGCCTTAGGCTTCCAGCTAAGCCAAATCTATTTATGCTAACGATCTCCAACAGCTGCACTCTGCATTATCTGAGGCTTCTGGGAGGTCTTCCAAGGGAACTCCAAATAGAGCATATTGCAGCGATCTAGTCTGGAGTGCTGAAAGTAATGTCCCACCTGCAGTGATTGCTCTGCCACAGAAAACGTGGTAGCTACACAGTAGTCTACATTGAGAGAGAGAGAGAAAAAAAAAACAGAGAAAGAAAGAGAGAGATCTATTCTATTGTTTCATCTTATTCATCTTTCATCTTCCCTTTTTGTATTCCTTGGCTTCTTAATGATAATGCAAATTGGTTAGCTGTCACCTCAACCACCCCAGCCCACCAGGGGTCCCCTCCTTTTCCATATTCTACCTCCTGCCTTTTATTGCTTCCTATGATGTGAGCAATGACCCATGGAAAGAATTGGAGACAACCACACAACATCATTGCTATTAATGAACTTAAAGAGCACACTCCATGAAAATACACTAGTTCTATAGGAGAATAAAAGAGTGGAGGTTTTACCACCCATCATTCAAATGATGAATGAACATACTGAGCTATTTCTGCAAGGTGCATGAACACTTAGAGCCGAGGAGGGTTGTTCAAGAGAGACTGCATCAATGAAACCACCACTCATGAAAAATGACCGCGGTGCCATCCTTTATCGGCATTAATGGGGCTTAAAATGCATTTGTGAGCATACACATATGCTTACACTTGTACAGACATATGAAAGCATTCACTCTCTCAGGATATTTTTTAACCGCCAGATAGTGCAAGTGACTTCGGTAGTTCAGCTTCATAACATTCCTAATAAAAATTGAAAAAGTTTTGTTACAGTTTGACAAATGATTCTATCTGCAGAAAACCCTTGGAACCATAACCATTTTTTACATAGAGATGTGCCAAAATGCTTGAAAATAATTTAGGCTGCTGACAGACTATTTTATTTGCTAGTTTAAGACATGGCCTTTAGCCATTTGCTTCACCTTCTTCCATTTGAATACCTTTGGCAGGAAATTGCCATTACAATGATACAGAATTCATCTGAAGGGTTATTTAAATAGACAAAACAAAACAACAAAACAGAAGAACCATTGTGACCTATTTATTATATAACCTCAAAGATGCTAGAAATAGCCCTTAGATAATGTAACACTTCTAAAATTCAAGTCTTTAATGAAAGTTTTCCGAATTCAAATTGATTTTCTGTATGTTTTTGAAGATCAGTTTTAGAAAATTGAGTTTTTTACAGACTGAAAATCAACAGACTAAAATCGATTTGATATATATGAGTAAAGGCCAGTTTATGATGGAAATAAAAGTGGGCAATATGTTAATATTCACCTAGCGTGGCTTACCAGCATCTTCAAATTGATCTAAAAGGATGGTCTTTAATTTACATGCAGATAATCTTTTAACTAGTTTGACAATTCCCAGCATCCATATCTGTTTATTCTATGCATTGCATTTTGAAAAAAAGTAGCTTTTTTAAAGGAATACCATTCTTCCCCACCCCTCTTCAAGGCAGCTCTATCATGTCAATCAATTCTAGGTGCATGGTTTATTTCTGAAATCTTTATTTATGTTTCATTGGTCACTGTTTTCATATTTGTACAAAATCTCACTATCTCAATTAGCATAGTATCCTGTAATATGTTCTCACCTTTCTTTTTTCAGAAGGTGTGCTAAGCCATGGTCTTTTGTACAAATATAAAAGCATTTCAAGTAAGAAAAAATGATACTGGGATTACATTGACCCTATGATCAGTTTGGAGAGTCTTGACATCTTTAAATACAGAGAAATAAAATTGAATTTTGACATTTTGAGTTTTGAGAACCAGATGCAATTGCATTAATTTTCTCTTTCTTTCCTGTTTTTAATTTTATTGATTTCTATTTTAATTTCTTTTTGTTTTCCTTCTTGCTCAAGGTATAAATTATTTTTCCTTCTCTTGCTGCTGAATGTGGAAGCTTATTGATTATAGACTTTTCCTTTATTTTCTAATATATGCATTTTAATCACATAAATTTTCTGCTAAGTCTTGTTTTTGCTGCCTCCTCTTACATTTTATAAAGCTATATTTTCAGTATATTTTGTAAATTTCAAATGTTTTCAAACTTTCTAGCTATCTTTCTGTTATTACCATCTAGTTTGATTTCATATGGTCTGAGAGTGTTATGGGTTAACTTCAGTCTCCCCTAAGAATATATGTTAAAGATCTTATCCCTATATTCTCAGAAAATGGGTCACACTTATTATTTTTCTAGTTACAGGTACTAGAAGTTTAAAAATTTCTGCAGCATCTTTATTTTTTGTCTTCTTTTTTGATTTTGATATTTCCCTATGTATTACTCCTCAGTGAGAGTTCGTTTTTGGTGACATAGAGAGCTAATCGTGTGGATTTTAATCCTGTGTGAAAATTATTAAAGACAAGGGGAAGCAGAGATTCATGTGATCAAGTTTACATTTCAGAAAGATTTCTGCTGTTTAAAAAATCCCTCCGTGGTCAATTCGCCCTATACAGGTTCTGCAAATGGGTATGGTTTGCTAAAACAATGTATTTTTAAAAAGCAAATCCAATTGATTTCCTGTGTCTAAAGACAAACATACAAGGCATATTTTTGGGAGAAATACACAAGAAAAATGTGATTAAGAATAAAAGAAAGTGACAAAAAGAGGGGAAAACTCAATATTTAGCAAAAGCCATAGACCTGTGTTTATACGCAGTGGAAGAGGAACAATGTAAACATTTATGACACTTAACAATTCTCGCGGATACACAATAAATAAGTTGGCAAAAATCTGACAGAAATTCAAAATATAAACACAGTCTTGGATTCAATGAAAAGAAAAGCATTATTTCTGAAGCCACTGAAAGACAGAGGATTGGTTAAGGACCAAGAGATTCAAAGCTAAGGCTTATTTGTTTTTACTAGACTCCCAAAGCCTTTGAATTTGGAAGCGAAATTAAGGACTGTTCATGTTCAGAAATTAAGAGAGATTCTCGCACAGGGAGGAATTAGTCACAAATAGTCACCATAGCAAAACCAAAAGGACCCTGTAATCTAGCAAAGGATGTAGAAAATGAAGATGAGTAGGTTGAAAATGTATTGTGGGTCTATGAACTTGAACCTGGCTTAGAGAGTTTCTCGTTACAAATATAGAGCATGTAGTCTGAAAATGTGAGGGGAGAGGATGTCCTTCAGCAACTTAATTTTAATTCATTCTGGGCATCTAGAAAGGCAATGGTATAAGGAGAACTAGACACGAAGTTTTAATTATACATAATCGACATCAAGGGTGGGTATTGTTGTGGTTGCTGTTGTTGTTGGAGGAGGAGGAGGAACTAGGCTGCAGGATTTTGACTTCCAGCTTTTTCATATTTAGAAAGGTGCCTTGGGAAAGCTAATTTCTCAATGCCTGAGTGCATTCACACATATAATATGGGGCAAACTAATATTGAACTCCTAAGGTTGTTCTGAAGATTAATTTAGTTGATATCCACTTAATACAAGTGGAACAATGTAGTGCCCAACAAATGCCACCACTACTACAATACAATAAGCACAGAGAAGCTGAGATGGGCCAATATTCATTAACAGTAGTGTTTTCACAATTAGACAGTCATTGAGAAAAAGTTCCCCTGCTAAGCAGAAAAGCATATATTCCTCCAGACTTTCATAGCATCCAGAAGGGGTCATGTGAGTACAACCGAAGTGTATTTCTGGATGCCAAGACAGGTAAAGAATGAGTTCTCCCTCTATATCATCATATTATCTTTTTGCTTGTGACACAGAGGTCCCCATGGGGTGGTGGAGCTGCAAGATATAAGGACAGAATCTTGATTCCCAAATCAGGTGCAGAAAAGTCATGTGTGAGTTGGAAGACATCACGTTGGACTACAATCTGATGGGAAATAGCCCTATCACATCAATTATCTGAAATCGGGATTGGTTACAGCAACTAGAGTGACCCTAATTTGTTGAAAAAAGGCTTCCTATTTGTTTTATAAAGATTCTTACCTAAGGAATCTTAAAAGCATCAGTCAAAAACAAACAAACAAGACTGACCTTCCTCCTCACAAGTTAAAACAAAGTGCCTTCCTCTTGTTTTTTTGTTTTTTGGTTTTTGGTTTTTGTTTTTTCCTATAGTTGCTTTACTTCTATTAGCCTATTTCCTTTCCTTTCACTAGTGAAAGTTGAGCAAAAGCAATGTGGATCTAGGCTATAACAAGCATAACATTCCCCGGTTACTTTATCTTGTGAAATGATAATTGATTAGGGCAATGTTGCTTTGGTTTTAAGCTACTATGGTGGTTCTGGGATTTGTTTGTTCTTTCTTAATGTTATGACTGTAAGGCTTGTCTATGGAATTGCTTTTTATCCTATCAACAGTCCAATAATTTGGAAAAAAATATGACACTTGAGAGATTTGAGTTGGAATATGTGAGACTGTGGAGGAATAAATGAAATTAATCAGGTCCAGGTTAGAATTAGAAATGGAAGTGTAGATGTTTTTGTTTCTTTTTTCTTTTTTCTTTTTTTATTTTGTAACTTTAATATATCTGAGACCAAGGAGACTTTTCATTCCTTGTTTTATTTTATTTTTCTTTAGGAAAAAGAAAATGTTTTCATTTATAGAAATTTTTAATTTACTCCTGAGACTTTATTTTCCCTCAAGGAATAAAATTTTGAAAAAGCAAGGGGTCACATATTGCTGTACTTCACAATTTGGAGGATTTTATATTTCTAGAATTGTGTCGTTCTCACAAAACTCTTCACTATCTGGGACCACAGATATAGGTGGGCATCAGAGTTAAGCCAGACTTTATCTGGAAGATAGAATGGAATCGGAAAACGAAGTTGCTTAATTGTTGATTTGTAATAAATTACTCTGAAACATAGCAGCTTAAACTAACAAATATTTATTATGTCACATAATCATTAAGGGTCAGGAATCCTGGAATGACTCACTGGAAATTGTGGTTTTGGTCTCTCCTGAGACTATGGCCAAAGTGACATCAGGCAAGGATGTGAATACCAGAAGCTGGGAGTTTTGGGGGTGAAAGGCGGCTGCTGTTACCCTCCATCTGCTCCAGATGTTTTATGTTCTTCCCACACACAGAGCAACTTACCCATTCTTGAAGTGCCTAGCATGTCTCATGACAACAGGACCTCAAAAACTAGAATCTCATCATCTAAATCAAGTCCAAGTGTGAGCAAGTTTCCTTTGTTGTCATACTTTAAGTACACCTTCTCAAGTATAGCTGCGGTTGGTCTATGGGTAGTGAACAAGGTAAATATATAGAAAATAAAGTAAATAAAAAAAAATAAGGCAATAGAAAAATTAGCTCGTCTCCTGTCCCTTCAGCCAATATTTATTTTTTAATTGTTTTTAACGTTTATTTATTTTGGAGAAACAGAGAGAAACAGGGCATGAGCAGGAGGGGGGCAGAGAGAGCAAGAGACACACAGAATTCCAAGCAGGCTCCAAGCTCTAAGCTGTCAGCACAGAGCCTGATGTGGGGCTCCAATCCACATACTGTGAGATCATAACCTGAGCCGAAGTTGGCGCTTAAACCAACTGAGCCACCAGGTGCCCTTCCTCAGCCAATATTTAAAGTTAAGCATAACTGCTATAAACACTCTTCTTCAAAAAGGAGGAAAACAGGAGGCACATGGAATTAGTAGTAAAAGAGTATTTTAGAAAAATACTCTTTATTCTCCTGATCCATTTCACCAGTATTTATGAAAAACGCTTTCTGGCTCTAAACAATAAAAACACCGGGGGCTCCTGGGTGGTTCGGTTCATTGAATATCCAACCTCAGGTCATAATCTCCTGGTTGGAGAGTTCCAGCCCAGAGTCAGGCTCTGTGCTGGCAGCTGGGAGCCTGGAGCCTGCTTCTGATTCAGTGTCTCCCTCTCTTTCTGCCCCTCCCCTGCTCACACTCTTCTCTCTCTCTCTCTCTCTCTCTCTCTCTCTCAAATATAAAATAAAACATAAAAAAATTTAAAAACAATAAAAACATATGGAAGATTTTTGTAAAGTACCTCATGTCTTTTATGTGAAAAAAGTTTAAAAAACTCCAGCATCAGTGTTTTCTTTATGTAATCACTAATCATTAAAGTATACATTTTTTCTAAAAGTTAGATAATGCAAGTGGTCCATAGAAAAATAAAATAGTAATCTTCTATCGCTTATTTTATTTTATTTTTAAATGTTTATTTGTTTTTGAGAGAAAGGGAGAGTGCTAACAGGTGAGGGGCAGAGAGAGGGGAGAGAGAAACTGAAGAGGGCTCCATGCTGAGCAGAGGACCCAAGGTGGGGTTGAACCTGAGAACAGGGGAATCATGACCTGAGCTGAAATCAGATGCAACCCAAGAGCACCTGTTGCTTCTTTTTTTAAAGCTTACATGCAGGTAAACAATTTTAACTACTACTTTATATCAATATTAGACTGGGGCAATTTTTCATATGAAAAATGATAAAGAGACTTATTGCCTCTATCAAAGCTGATCTAGACCCTAAAAAAGTCTAAATTAGCCCAAAACTTAGATTGATTTTACTGTTTCTGGCTGATGTAGACTTATTCAACAATTGTGCTGAATGATTAATTGCATATATTGCTTATATTAAAAAGAAAACAACCTACATCGAATACAACCTTGGGTATTTTTCTGATTATTTCTTCTTCGAATCTCATGCCTCTGAAAAGTCTGGGAAGATAAAGTATACCTCTGTTTCTTTTTTGTAATCTCAAAGACATTTACTTTATATGCAATTAGCCCTTTAAAAATTAATTATATTAACACATATGTTTTCATGTTATGTTCTTGTTCAACATATAATTTTTCTGAAAAGTTATCCATACTCCACATTGTCAAACCACATTATTTTATCCCTTTGAATGTGCACAATGAATTATGAACACAAGAATATTTGTGCCGGTGAAAGGAATAAATTAAGTACTCAATCGCATACCAGAGAGGTGCATATTTCCTTTGAATTTAGCTAGACTTGGGCAGGTGGGTAAAGAGACTAATGTTTTTCTCTTAGTGTGCCATTTATCAAGCACCACAGTGGCTCAAAGCAATTTTGTTCTCTCTTCATGTCCCGGGGGTCCCAATATAGATTTTCATTTTGCCAGCTGGAATGAGTCTGAAAACTCTCCCTGATGCTTGGTCTTGATCAGCTGCTGTTCTTCATTGACTGAGCAAGTAATCATTTTACTGCCACTAAGATGGAGAGGTGACCTATCTTCAGAGTGACCCTGTAATTCATTTGCTCTTTGTGTTACACTAAGCTCTCCTGTTGAAGGAAAACAGAAGCTGCCTGGGTTAAATAATGAGACATCTGGGTCACTGGCCACAATTTCAAATAACATCCACAGTTGTGGGTGAGGATAAAATATATACATGGGGCTTCCCTTAACTAGAATTCTGTAGAAGATCACACACACACACACACCACACACACTCTCACATACAACTTCACCTCAGAATTCTTCTTAGATTTCTTGTATATGCTTTATTTTCATTTCCAAACTATGTATTTCGCTTGAAAGCGTGGCCAGTGATCCACGAATCTCGTTATTTAACCAGGCCGTTTCTGATTTCCTTCAACAGGACAGCTTAATGTAAAACATGGAGCAAATGATAACACCGTCTCTCAGGATAGGTTGTCTCTCCACCTCATTAGAGAGTGAGTGTATGTGTGGACGTGGTCTTCAGAATCTGACTTAGAAATCCCATACCTATTTATTTTATTATTTTTGAAGTTTATTTATTTTGAAAAATAAATAAAAGAGCAAGACGGGGAGGAGCAGAGAGAGAGGAAAGAGCAAGAATTCCAAGCAGCCTCCATGTTCATAGCGCAGAGCCCGATGTGGGGCTCAAACTCATGCACCTGAGCCGAAGTCAGCTACTTAACAACTGAGCCATCCAGGTGCCCAAGAAGTCCTCTATATATTTAGGGGCTAGAGTTAAGGTATACAATTATGTACATGCTTATTGTTTTCTTGTTATGTTTTTTTTATGCCATTTACTATTGTTTCTTAAAAGCAGGAATGCAGCCATTTACTTGATTGGCATAAGTCCCTATTGGTAAACTATTACCACTATTTTACATGCAAGTTTCTTCTACTGGGTTTACCAAATACATCTTTGGGACCTGTTTTGTGCACATCAGCATGCTAGACAATGGGAATGCAAAGATGAATAAGACACCATGCTTATTTGAAAAAAAAACTCTGAATTACCCTATAAACAACACTGAAAGCACAGATGTGCTGAGTAATAGGAAGAAATCAAGACAATTTTATGTTTTGGTAATCACGCTACATTTTTAAACTAAAATAAATTATTTCAAAATTTAAGAGGCCAGAATTTAAATTTTCACTCTTATAAAGACATCTGTATTTAATATTATATATTATACATGCTTTAGTTATATATCACTACATAGCAAACCGGCCCATGATTTAATGACACACAACAGGAACCATTTTAGTATGCTCACACATTCCAAGAGGGTTTCCAAAAAGATATAATGGGGATGGTTTGTCTGGGTTCCATGATGTCTGGAACTTCTACTTGGAGAATGTAAACATGGAGGGAAGGAAAATGTGAAGCTAGTGAATCTATTTCAATCTTGACTTCTCCCACTCACATGTCAGGCTTCTGCTTTCAGCTTATCCGTGTCTACGTGACATTGGAGCTGTGAGGTCTGGGCTATTATAACAGGACAACTGTATTCCAAGAGGGAGACAATTGAGAAGGACAGTCCTAAGGGCAAGCATGTTATTGGACTGAGTCAGAAGCCGTATTAACAACAGCTTTGGAATACGCGTGGCATCATTTAACTGGGTATTTCATTAATGGAGTGCCCAAAGCCTTTCAGTCTGTGTGATGAATATTAAAGTATTTGGTATTGGATTTAAAACCACACAATGCCTAAATTTGCCTATCACTTTGCATATGAAAGTGTATTTTACTTTATTTTTTTACATATTTATTATTTTTGCTCTTAATTCAAATGGTATATATTCATCACAGGCTTCAAGGTAGTTAATATATTGCCAATGAATAAAACAAAAGAGAAAAATATATTAATTCAACCAACAAAATACATCAGTTTTCAAAGTATGTTGAAAAACCTCGATGATTTAAAACACGTTTAACTTTGATTGACTTCAAAGAGCATCTATAACAATTCTATGATAATAGATCAGCTCATTGCATTCTTAACTTACAATTTAGAAAAAATGAAGGTTATAATTTTGAATATGTCATAAATGGTATAACAAGATAAATTCTCAGTCTCCTTGTCTGAATCTGATATAGCATTTCCCAACACGCGTGTCTTTTCTGTAAGGGTAAGTCAAATAAATGTATTCCATTATCAACTGTATCGGAATCAAATATTCTTACCTTCCCAGTCTGCTAACTCTTTCCATTGTGAAAAATCAGTGCATATTAGAATAGTAAAAATTAATTTTGAAAATATTTAGGCCGAAAATGACAGCAAAAGCTGACCACATTGAAAAAGAAAAAAAAGTTTTTACCTCTTTACAATGATAGCAGGTACAGAGGTATATGTTTGCTGGTAAAAACTCAGACTCAAAGTCAGGGCTCAGTGACCACATCTCTGGGTTTCTATGTGTGCTTACATCCCTCGAAGTGTCCTGCCTTCAGGGAGAGTCAGAGGCAGGCTGTAGGAGCTAATGCAAGGCTTTGCTTTATATTCCTCTTTCTATTAGGAGAATATAATCCTTCTCAAAGCCAGTTCTCATGCGCTTTGTATTAACCCGAAGCGGGGCACACTACCACTTCAATCGTTAAAGGTCAAGCAAGGCAGTGTTTAGCTTTTCTGACGTCTGTGATGGGACATATGTAAGGAAAAATGGCTTTGGTGTAGAGAGGTATGTATTGTATTCGTTGTAGGCAGGAAGGTGCACTTCCCCACTTTTTTTCCACATCCTGATACCCAAAACCTGTGAATATGTTATTTTATATGGGAAAAAAAAAACACTAAAACCACAACAAAAACTTTTGAAGATGTGATTAAGGATTTTTTAATTTAAATTTTTTATGTTTATTTTTGAGAGAGAGAGACAGAGCATGAGCGGGGTCGGGGGGTTCAGAAGGAGAGAGGGAGACACAGAACCTGAAGCAGGCTCCAGGCTCTGCACTGTTGGCACAGACCCCAACCTGGGGCTCAAACCCATGGACCATAAGATCATGACCTGTGCCAAAGTAGGACGCTTAACTGACTGAGCCACCCAGGTGTCCTTAAAAAAGATTTTCAAATGGAAGATTGCCTGGATTATCTGGATAAGCCCAGTGTGATCAAGTAGCTCTTATAAGTGAAAATATCAGGCAAAAAATGCAAAGTCAAATAAATGTCATCTGAAACAGCCTCAACTGGCCATTGTTGGTTTTGAAAGTTGGGGAAGAGACCGGACACAAAAGGATGCAGCTGGCTTACGGCAAGTGGAAAAGACAAATGAATGGATTTTCCCCTAGAGACCCCAGAAGGAGCACAGTACTATCTACACCTTGACTTTGGCCCAGCAAAACCCATTTTGGACTTCTGACCATTAGCACGGTAAAATAATTGGGTCATGTTATTTTAAGCCACTATATTTTTGGTTATTTGTTACACCAGCCATAGGAGACTAATGTAATAATCCAGTAACAAAGAGAATAGATTGATCCTGTTTCACAAACTTCTTTTACTATACATAACACATTTTATACCCTAACTTATTAAAATATCTTTTTGAAGATCTTTTTGGTAGAATATGTATTTTCATAGTGTTGATGATGATAAATAGTATAGTTTGGAATTAAAATACCATCAACTCACAAAATACCACTTTGGTTCATAGCTTCAAATTTTCTCACAAAAGAATCATTTACCAAAATGAGATAAATCATGAATAAATGAACCAGACATATAAATAAATATGATCAACATTAACATTTTGATACCATTTTGGCATAACGGTGACTTATTACACCAACACCATTTATTACATGTTCTGAATTACTTTTAATGACAACATGTAGTGGGGGGTGCTGCATAGTGATTTATTCATCTGTCAGGTTTAGAACTAGCTGAGAAATAGGCAAAGAAATCAGTCCAAAATATTAGTTTTTATTTAAATGTTTATTTATTTTTGAGAGAGAGAGAGAGACAGGGAGCAAGCACAAGTGGGGGAGGGGCAGAAAGAAAGGGAGACAGAGAAGCCAAAGCAGGCTCTGGTGCTTTCAGCGCGGAGCCTGATGCTGGGCTCGATCTCATAAACTGCAAGATCATGACCTGAACCGAAATCAAGAGTAGGACACTCAACTAACTGAGCCACCCAGCTGCCCCCAAATGCCCCCAAATGTTAGTTTTATTATGACAAAATTAGAGTGTGGGGAATGGTGTACATGTGAAGCCAAGATGATCTTCTTTGTCCTGTTAAACTTGCTTAGTTGGTCACAGACAGAAAGGTAGAAATCCTAAGTCCAATAGTTACCCACTGGTGATGAGCAAACCTTGATCCCCCTCTTTGTAAACAGTCAAACCCCAGAGATGGAACAAGAGAATGCCAGTCAAGAATGCTTGGTTCCTTCTTCTCAATGCAGAAAAAATTAAGACTCATAAAGAGGTTGGAATCTAGCAGAAGGTCCCTCATGAAAACGAGGGTAAGGGAAATGAAGTACACCCTATTAGTATGAAATACAGTGAACAATGCATGTTACTTTACGTACCATAAACATTAGTAAGGCTAAATGAGAGATTAATAATTTGCAACAAATTATGTCTGAAAGTTGTGGATTTTCTTCTTTTGTTGCTTAATAGAAATAGAATCAATTGTTAGATCCTGCAATCGATAGAACAATCTGATTGTTTGGAAATATCATCATTTCTGAGGTTGACTTGGAGGAAAAAGGATAATACATCAAAAGGTTAGCATTTGGTATCAAATCACATTGTAAAAGCTATACCAGATGAAAGCAATTAGGGAAAAAAAAAAGAAAAGGAAAAAAATATGAAGGACTAGGAAAGATCTTTACTGGAATAAAGGCCAAAAGCAAATCTAAAAATAAATCAGACATTTATTATGGCATTACACTTAGGTGCTTATCCAAGTTAACCAAAAGAGGAACATTATTTAAAGAAACATACATATATCAGGGCCCCTGGGTGGCTCAGTCAGTTAAGCGTCTGACTTCAGTCAGGTCATGATCTTACTGTGAGATTGAGCCTCACCTCGGGCTCTGGACTGACAGCTCAGAGCCTGAAGCCTGCTTCAGATTCTGTTTCTTCCTCTCTCTCTGCCCCTCCCCCACTCACGCCCACACGCTCTCTCTCATAAATAAATATAAACAATTTAAATAAAAAATAAATAAAAATAAAGAAACATATATAGTGGCACCAGGGTGGTAACGTCAGTTAAACACCTGATTTCGGTTTAGGTCATGATCTTGTGGTTCATGAGTTGGAGCCCCACATGGAGCTCTCTGCTGTCAGCATGGAGCCCACCTCAGATCCTCTCTTTCCCTCTCTCTCTGTCCCTCCCCCCTCCCTCTGTTTCTCACTCAAAAATAAATAAACATTAAAGGAAGAAACACATATGCAGACTCTACCTTTTACTACTTTCCATTTCAGAGGTTTTATTTTGTTGTTCTGTTTACTAGAAGCTTCCAGTTCCTCATCTCCGTCTTTGAGTCACAAATCCCTGAGGAAAGAAAAATACCAGCGAGTCTGAATTTCATCTTAGAAAGACCCACCTTCAGACATGATTTCTAGGAGTGTAGTGGACATCTTTGTCAGCCTATGAACTAGGATATTACCCATTGCATATACTGCTCATGTGTATTATGGTTGTCATGATTTTTTTAAAAAGCATGCAAAATTTGATATGAAGAAAGGATCAGTGCTACAGTAGATAATGTTTATTACAGTTTTTCTTGGTTGGTTGGTTGGTTTGCAATGTTCTCCACTCTGTTTTTCTTGCCTAGTTGATCGCTAAAACAAAAAGAAACTTAGCATGCAACAGATATCGTTGTAGCTCATTAAGACTTAATAAAACTATCAATAGACCTCAGACTGAGATAAATTTAAAAGAAATATACTCGAACCTATAGTATGTAAGAAAAGCACAATTAAAATCCCTCAAAATATTTACCAGATTTAACTCCAAAGTAGCTGGCACAAAGGGTGTAAATGACATTCAGAATTATTCCAGATATTTTTTCACATAAATCTACAATTTTATGATAACTGCCAACTATCATATTTCACTTTTCTACCAAAATTCAAAAATTAATAAAATAATGAGCAAAAAATATTTATGTAGTGTTAAATCCAACATTTGATTAGACTGTTGAAGATAATCAAATTGCTCCTTGTAAACATGAATTATAAATCACCCATTAATCTGAACCTGCTTAAACACGTCAGATATTAAAATAAATACATATTAACTATTATAGGGATATAGATGAGATGATAAAAGAAAAAAAGTAGGTGAGTGTGTTTTCTCACTATACTGCCTCCTAAAACAACATGGAAAATTTTACATAAGGTACATAGGCCACTTGTTTCTATATTGACATTGTATTTTAATTTCAGAGAAAGTATTGCTCATTTTGCTTGAAAAAAGAAGTTACAAAGGCACACGCACGCACACACACATACACACACATATATTTATATAATGTGAACAATTAGAGAATATTATGGTATAGTGACATCTGGTTTCATCAGTCATTTTGTAAACATGATGCAAACTATGTTGAGATGGAATGAAGCTGTATTATTTATCTGTGTTTTTCCTTGCAGATAAAAATACACAATAAAAACATTGCTGCTTGATTGCTGATGTCTCTCCTCAATTAGCATAGAAGCAAATTGATTTTTTTTTTTTTTTTTGCTCGAGGGGGCAAAACAACAGAGTTGCTTTCTTCCTGCTGTATTTCTATCAAACACATTTTTACTGCATACTATGTTTGAATGTTCGGCAAGTTGTTTTCATTCGTGTAAGTCAGAAATAATTTTCAATTGCAGCTCTCTATGCTCCCTTAAGGAAATATATTAGCCACCACATGGTGCTTTAAGTGCACAATTAGCCTTTTTCTCACTCTTTCCATGTTGTACAACCAAGTGGGTGGTCCTTAAATACCAAAGTAGTCATTTCAAGGGCACTGAACACACATAAGTTCGGGTCTTCTACTGGGCCAGAGATGTATTATTTTCATTCATATTTTGGTTTGAAAACAGTCTGAAAGTTTTTCGCTCTTTAGTGAGACACTCTCCACTGAATGGCAAAGCCTGGTAAATGATGACCCGCTTGGAAGAAAGCTTGCTGCTAAAATAAACCTGCCCATCACCCAGGAGAAGCGTCAGGACAATAACAAAGATTTTCTTTTCCTTAATTCTGTTGGAAACTGAATAATGGAAAAGGAGAAAAAGACGTAAATTTACTTTGATATAGAAATAAAGCCTGGCTACTCTGTACTAGCAAGTGGTGTGCTTTAATCTGATTATTCTTGCAATACAACAAAGTTACTGGGGACATTATTGAATTTTTGTAATCAGCCCCATTACTGATTAATTACAGTGCAAAAGAGAAAAAAAAAAAAGATTGTATCTATTATGTCCACGGCTTATATTAACACTTAAATAACTTGCCCACAATTATCTGGACAATAGTACTGTTTGAAATCCTCTCTTTCCATTTTTAGGATACTCTGCCCTCAGTTCCCGGTGCCCATGAACCTTTGCGGCCCATAGAAATGGTGTTCTGGATGATGTAGCCTGCATAATATTCAAGAAAAGCTAGGTGTTCTTAGAAAAATTCTGCTATTAAGAAAGATGAAAACTGCCCATGTGTTCATCATGAGTGTAATTCTACTCAGTGGTGATTACCCCTCTTTTCACATATACAATAGTATTTAATATTTATGCTACATATGAACAAGATATGAAGGCAATGAGTCCAACCTCATTTGACCTTCTCACAAAACTGTTTATTAGGTAATATCCTATCGAAAAGGAAACCGGTTTATTAACGTTAAGGATGTGCAACAGAATTAATTACAAGTAACAATACGAGAATAAGAGAAAGAATGAGGCAACCCATCTCCTCAAAAGTACGATGGCAATTAGAAAATGATGCAGAAAAGGGGCACCTGGGTAACTCAGTCGGTTAAGTATCCGAGTTGGCTCAGGTCATGCTCTCACAGTTGGTGAGTTTGAGTCCCACATCAGGTTCTGTGCTGACAGCTTACAGCCTGGAGCCTATTTTGGATTCTATGTCTCCTTCTCTCTCTGTCCCTCCCTAGCTTGTGCTCTCTCTCACTCTCTCTTTAAAAAATAAATAAACATTAAAAATTAAAAAAAAATGACCCAGAATATAGAAGGGAAAAAAGTATCAGCTTTCCTTTTTTACTGTTTATATTTGTTGACAATAATGGTGGCATTACTTTTGCCTTTAAGAATATTCCATTATTTATTTATTTATTTATTTATTTATTTATTTATTTATTTATTTTACTTATTTACCAGTAATTATTATTATGTGAATATTAATTCAACAGAGTTTATTTGATATTTTGGTATTGCAAAACAAGTAAGAATATTCTTATTTTAATGCTTGACCAGAATTATATAACTTTAAAAACTATGAAATTAGTCAAAAGGCTGCCTTGGATAATTTTCTGTCATTTGGCATGCTGGGCTATACTGAGCTGTAATACAACAAAAATTTTAAAAATATTTAAGTATTGCTAAGACTTATTGACATCATCAATACAACTTCTGTTTCTTTTTTCCACTATTATTACCCAGTAATGTTTTCGTTTGTTTGTTTGTTCATTGTCATTGTGGCTTTCTTTATTTATCTATAAAATGGGAATATTAGGGGCGCCTGGGTGGCTCAGTCGGTTAAGCGGCCGACTTCGGCTCGGGTCATGATCTCACGGTCCGTGAGTTCGAGCCCCGCATCGGGCTCTGTGCTGACGGCTCAGAGCCTGGAGCCTGTTTCGGATTCTGTGTCTCCCTCTCTCTCTGCCCTTCCCCTGCTCACACTCTGTCTCTTTGTCTCTCAAATATAAATAAACGTTAAAAAAAAATAAAAAAAAATGGGAATATTAATAACTGCTTTATAAGATAGCCAGCCACATAGAATTTGTAACTTATCCTCTCTTAATATGTTTGTCACATTAACTAATGTGACATTATAATTATTAACATTAATTAACGTTAATATTAGTGTTAGCATCACTATAAATCTGGTATGCTTATTTAGCACTTGACAAGTAAGTCAACTTCTCCTAGCCACAGAGCTCAACAGTCTTCTCAGTTTTTAATTGGCCTTGCAGGATTTTACAGACTTTACAATCTTCTCCTGTGACAATAACATGTCAGAGACAGGTTCCTTCTGAACCATCCCACCAAGTGCATTCCACATACATCCACTTGCAGCATAATTTTTCATACATTTTAACTCTCCCATATTATTTTTATAAAGTGTGATTTCTGTGAAAGCTCAAATCTGAGACTATGCATTAATATCTCTGTTGTGTGCCCTACGTAAAATTCAGGGTTTAGCTACCTTCTGAAATTTCGGACAGTTTTCCCTTTAAATGTTCATTATTCAATTCCTTGATAACTTGTAAGAAGTAAATGCAGAAATCATAAACGAGGGGTCAATAATCACAGAACAAACACACTTTTGTAACTCCTGCCCACACCCACACTTAGACTATTGTTGGGATCTCAGCAATCAACCCTTATTCTCTTTCCAAAAATCTACTTTTCCTTTCACCCAAATACAACTACGTTGACCTTCAAATATCATACATGCATTCTTCACTTGTCGAACCGTAGGGAAGTGAAATAACACAGTAAGCATTCCTTGGTGTCTGTTTTCTTTCTCTTCTTTTTGTGTGTCTGAAAGTCATTCATGTTGTCATAGGCAGCAACAGTACATCCATTTTGACTGCTGCATGCAATTTTATTTATGCATATGCCATATTCATTTTGTTTGATGGAAATATTGCTTCGGTTTTGACAATTATGAACAATTATGGTATGGGCATTAATATGCATAACTTTTGTGAAATACATATGTACATATATGTCACATAGCTTTGGAGAATATAGCTAGATGAAATTATTTCATATGTTGAACTTTGGTAGGGAACTTCAAACATTTTTCTAAAGCAGTTTTGAATTTGCATTTCTAACAATAGTTCATCCTTTCCAAACTGGTTTTAAGTCTTCTTCTTCTTCTTCTCCTTCTCCTCCTCCTCCTCCTCCTCCTCCTCCTCCTGCTGCCTGCTGCTGCTGCTGCTGCTTCTTCTCCTCCTCCTCCCTCTTTCTCCTTCTCCCTCTGTTTCTTCTTCTTCCTCTTTCTTTTTCCCTTATCCTCTTTCTTCTTCTCTTCTTCCCCTTTTGTTACTTCTCCTCCTCCTCCTTTTCTAATACTACTCTGTGATAGTATTTAGATATTTTATATTTAATTTGTTTTTCTCTTATACATTGGTTTATTACCTTTTCATAAATTTATTGGCTATGTGGCCATCTTTTGAGAAATACTTGAAGTTTTTTTTTTGCTATTTCTTCTATTATTCATCTAGATTTTTCTTATTGATATGTAGAAAGTCTTTATATAGTCTAGATAAGAACTCTCATCTGTCTTATCTATTTAAAGTATTTTCTCTTCTGTGAGAGCAGAGGTGATTTTACTTGCTAATATTTTGTTGAAGACATGACTTTATATTAAAGACCACTTTAATCCAAACATATATGGAAATGATTTGAACCTGGACCTCAGAGCCAGTGAGGTTGCTTTAGTTCTGCTGTACTTTTTCCCAACTGTGTAATCTTTTGGATTACCTACAGAAAATCTAGGTAACTTACCAGAGTCCTTTCTGCCTGACAGTTCCAGGAGTACAAAAATTAGGGTAGAGTGAGATAGTAGAATGAGGAAAAGCTGATAACACATTTACTATTTAAAAGTAGGCCATCCTTTTCTGGGGATAGTGTGTTCACTGACAAAGTAGTCCTTCTGTGATGTGGGGGACCGGAGCATCTGAGGGTGATAGAGTCAGAAATCGTTTTGGGTCAAATTTTGAAATCTTTCCAACCTTCAACAATATCACATATTTGTATTTCTTCATTATCTTTCACTATCGGCCCATTTTTCAGGGGCATTTATGATAAAAGTCACACCACGGTGAGGCCGAAAGTGTTCCAGAAATTCAAAATCAAAATACAGATAAATTTGAAGAACCAGAGGATTGGCTGAAATCAGCTGGTCGAATAGTGGGAAAAAAAGTTAATACTGCAACCTGGAAGAGTATTCATATAGGAAAGGTACCAGTGAGAGTCCCAAGAGAAGGTCAGAGACTGCCAAAGTGAGAAAGCATAATTCCTCATGTAATGTGTCATCTTTTACTGCAAGGCAGCTGGTCAGTTTCTGGCAGGAGTTGCAAGGCTGGCGTGCAGTCATGGCCTCTGCCTCAGACTCATAGAGCCTTTGCTATGATTAATGTGTTGCCATGTCCTTCATGATGATGGATCCAGTCAGCCATGGTAACAATCTGGGTGGTGCAGACTCCAAGAGCAACCTGATTCCAGTCCGTTTCATTGGAAAGCCACCCTTTGTGCGGGCATCTACATAAATGACAGGGACAATCTAATCAGTAGCAATGATCTGTTTCCAGTCTACAGCTCCAAAGAGGGGAATGTTTAATCGCCAGTCTGTAGTTTTTCAAGTGGCAGAATGGTGATATGCAAGAGTAAGTCAAACCATAAAAAGGTTTGCCAGATGGAGTACTGACCAGGGTTAGGAGAACGACCTTAAGTTCCGCTGACCTAGCAGGTCCCAAATCAGTTTTAAGTTCTGTATACGCAGAGTGGAAGTTAAACTGGTCTAACAGTTCCATAAATAACCTTGGGTCTCAGCAAAGCTAAACTGCCTGTGAACCAGGCCCAGGCATTTAAGGGAAACCCTGTGATCAAGGGCTGTACTGATTCTTGTAGTGCAGTGGAGGTAAACTTTTCTCCCAAGGAGATACCTGTTTCTTTTTCACTTAAATTAAGTAGCCAATGAGGCCGGGCCTAACTTTTTTTTTTTTTTTTTTAATGGGTTGTGTATTAGACGGTAGCTGTGTCCAATAGGTGGCAATGTTGCATTGGGAAATGGCTCTCAGTACTCCAGCAGCCATTAGGGATTTAAATAAGCCTAATTCATATCTCTGTTTCTTGGATATACCCTTGTTCCTTTCTGACCACTGGGGAAGGAACAAGTAGAAGGTGGTGGTAGGGAGCAAGGGGTGATATTTCACTAGCACCTTTCTGTAAGCAGCATTCCCTGAGTGGAAGGGTCTCCACTAATACTTGCATTATGGGAGGTGCAAACATCTACCACATCAACACCAGTGGTATATTCAGTAGCGAGCATCAGAACAGCAACATAGAATAACAAAAATAGATTCATGCAAATAGGCGTGGCACATTTTTTCCCCAGTTTTTATTTGCCTGTATACTGCCTACATCTTAACCAAATACACTTCTAAAGTTTTGGATCCACTAACTCTTTATTGAATACTAATAGCTTTCCATATTTATTCCAGTTTTGGAGACTCCTTGGGTCAGCAGCCATAGTCATATTGCCTTTTGGTTTGGGGCCACTGAACTTGCTAACCTAGTTTCATGATAACATACTTTTTCTCTCTACTCAGAGAAGAGTAAACAGAACCAAAGACACCATCTGGGCAGCACATTTCAATGATAATTCTCACTGCTCAACCTCTGTACACAAATTTAATGTTTATTCATTAACAAATATGACAATGGAGCCCCCCTCCATTCCCCTTATACTCATCTTTCATTTAGGTGAGAGTATTCACTAGCAGGTTCCAAAAAGTTGCTCTTCTCTTCCTGAATCCCGTGCATCTACCAGCATCTCATCCTCTTGAACAAAGTCAATTCTGTGAAGGATCTGAAATCTTATCTATTTTCAACCTAGTAATTTAGCCTAAAACAGCTCATGGATGCTGGTGTGAGAGACAAAACTTTGAGGTTAGAGGCAAAGGCCTTTATTACTCATGGTACAGGAAGCATCGTGAGCATCGACATATTTGCATCAGTTTCCCTTGCCTCCCGAGTCCCATGGTAGAGATGCAGATAGACCTGTATAAACACTGACATAAACACTGGGTTGCATTAAATGACAGAAGCCCAGAATTTAGACCATCTGAATCCTTTATAATGGATAATAACCGTGCCTGCACAGGGAGAGACATAAACTTTACTGTACTGGACTATAAAGACCTCTACCCTTTGTTCTGAAGGGACAGGTATCCATCTTCCAAAGCTGATTACTCTATGAACATTCTAGAAAAGGTAGTTTAGAATGAAGATAAGACATTGTCTATGCTCACAAGACATGTAAAAATGTAAGACATTAATAAAGAATTGTCTCCCAAAGACAGGTATGTGGAAGTAGGGAATAAAGGGAAAAAATAATCTTATACAAAGTACTCTTTTTCTGTTCTTAAAAAGTGTTTGTTAAGAGCAATATGTATTTTAAAATATTATCTCAATTATTTTTGATTTTTTTTCATTCCTATATTGGTATTTCAATGTTACGTTGTATTTGATCCCTATTTTTATAAATGTAAGAATTTGTTAATTCTGGGCATTCTTATCTAATTTTACTTGTATCAAAATATATATATATATATATATATATATATATATGTATGGGGGGTGTTTATATATATATATATATATATACAGTTTTCTCAGGTATTATATTTTAGTAATTTTTTAATATTTATTTTTGAGAGAGAGACAGAGAGAAAGAGAGAGAGCATGAGATGGGGAGGGACACGGAGAGGAGACACAGAATCCAAAGCAGGCTCTAAGCTCTGAGCTGTCAGCACCGAGCCCAATGTGGGACTTGAACTCACAAACCATGAGATCATGACTTGAGCCAAAGTCAGACACTCAACTGACTAAGCCACCCAGTCTCCCCATAAAGTATCATATTTTAAATGTGAGTACATATATATAGGCAAAATATAAATACTTGTTAAAATGTATAATTCCAAATATATTTGAGTTACATACTCATTGTCCTATAGTCCTATATTTTTATAAAATACAGAAAGTTATTAATGACATAAATAAATACAATCCATTTATATTTTTAAAACCATAAATATAGTTTTAAAAATCTGTTGTCTAAATATGTGGTTCCTCTCTGATAAATTTGATACACACAAACACTAAACTAAAATTGTTATGGGAAAGCATGTATCAAAAACACCAGTGTTAAGTGCATGTTGACATCTTGGTTGGGCAAAATATGTCCCAAAACACATAAAAATAAGCTGGATATTAAAGAAAACAATCTACCAGTCTGAACTTTTGTGTATTGAAATATAATATTGGACTGTCAGCTGACTGTACATCTCGCCTTCAGGAATTGCATCCGTAATGTAACTCAGAGAAGACTTTTTTGGCCACTTTCTCCATCTGGTATAGGATATTTTTATTTGCCATTTCAAAATTTTAATGTCTAAAAAAAGGCTTATTCATCAAATCCTTTTTCCCTTAATTGTAAATATGGTGTACAGTTTTAAGGGATGTGAAAAGGCAAGGCTTATGAATGAATAAGTCAGTTTGTGTAATAAAATAACAATTTCACAATAAAGTAAATATTATAGAGATTGTCAACTGAATGAGATCGCGAAGCAACTATGCTCACTTCCCATTAGTGTCACACCTGCTTAGAGATTAAATTGCACTATTTTATGCTACATTAAAATGGCATTTTTCTCGCGTGATATTTTACATTTCTGATAGGCAGTTGTGAATGCCTTGGTGCACTCAGCACCGTGCTGTTTTCTGCAGAGAACATTTCTATTAGCGACAATTCACCCATAATTTATTTCCGAAAAGGCAATGTCAGCCAGGATACACATATATACTCCCTCTTTTTTCTAAACCGGAGCAATAAGAAATCTTAACATTGTTAATAACTTCTAAATTCAGGCAGATGGAACTTCGGTTTACTGCTTCCTTTGAATGCCACCTCCCACAAACATTAATACTAAATAAAAACCTGTCTTTTGAAGAAAGAACACAACTTTCTATCTTACAATTTTAAATTTGATTATTTAAAAAATTAAAGTTATTGACATTTTCAGTTTCGTGTATGTTTTATTTATGTCAGATTTTGATCCCATGTGTCTATGATGTGCTAGTTTTCCCTTTCCTATTTTATTTGTAATTGAATATTTATTAGTGTTTGATTTACATTCTTAGAATTACAACTCCCTAATCATCTAATGAAACCGTATGTTTAAATCAGATTGTTAGCATAAGTAATTTATTTATTTATTTTTTTTATTTATTTATTTATTTTTTTTTTAAATTTTTTTTTAATGTTTATTTATTTTTGAGACAGCGAGAGACCGAGCATGAGTGGGGGAGGGGCAGAGAGAGAGGGAGACACAGAATGTGAAGCAGGCTCCAGGCTCTGAGCTGTTAGCACAGAGCCCGACGCGGGGCTTGAACTCACAGACCGCGAGATCATGACCTGAGCCGAAGTCGGACGCTCAACCGACTGAGCCACCCAGGCGCCCCATAAGTAATTTATTTAAACCTCGTGTTTTATTTTAATTTAAAAATCATGCTTACTGTTACTGTTTGGAAAAACTCCCAGTGCACCCATTAAAATGGTCATGCCCAGGGGCGCCTGGGTGGCTCAGGTGGTTAAGTTTCCTACTTCGGCTTTGGTCATGCATGATCTCAAGGTTCCTGAGTTTGAGCCCCGCATTGGGCTCTGTGCTGACAGTTTTGAGCCTGTACACTGTTTCTGTGTCTCCCTCTTTCTCTGCTCCTTCCCTGCTGGCACTCTGTCTCTCAAAAATAAATAAATGTCAAAAAAAATTTAAACACTCATGCTTAGATACTGAAATGGATAACATTGTTGTTACTGAGCCACACAGTTCTTAGCTGATGTTAAGCCTTCCAAAAATGTTTTACTAATAAATATATGAGTATATACATGTTTATTGGACTTCTAAATTTTGCGAGAAAATACCACTTTTAAGGATTCATCTATGTTAAACACTGTCATATAATTTGGGAAAATGAATCAAATCATGGGTTATTATTTTTAGAATAACTTATCCACATGGAAAAAGAAGAAGGAAGAGAAGTAAAATAAGAACATGCATCTAAATGAGTCAAAGAAGCCCTTTAGAATTTTCAAGATGACCCTTGCTTTTTTCCTTATTCAGCATATTTTCATGAACCAATTAAAATACTCAGAAAAGCTACTCATTCATTTTGTAAAACTATTTTTTGGTTAGCAGAGATTTAATTTCTACCCTCAGTGAGGAACGTATTTGAAGTATAATTTTCAAGTCTTCCCATTCTTTTGTTAAGTACTAGCATTGTGATAATTATTAAATCAATGTCCAGTGAGTTAAATTATTTCGAAGAGAAAATAATGCTACAATGGCAAAGTGATTTTATTTAAGAAAATAAGCTACTAACAGAAGCAAACAAATTACATTAGTATGTACCAAGGCATGTAGCACGCTGCTGTTAGCAAATTAAATGAAGTAATCGAGTATCTCAGTAAGACCAATTCTTATTCGGTACCTTGAATACATACCAGTTTTTCTTGTGTTTTTCCATAGAAAACTGCTTGTAATGTCATGCATTCAAGCACCTGAAAATAGTTTCCTTTCTCTAATTCTGTCCTCCCTGCTCGCCATCGTACTTAAATTTTACTAATTAAAAGCAAAATAAAACTAAACTAAACAGAGTCTGGCTAGGAAAATCTTCACAGAATTTGAATAGATTTAACTGTGAAGACAGGTCTCAGAAATTCGAGTGAACTCAGCTATCCATCGCTGTAAGTCATGCCTGACGGTATTTACCCTAGTAAAAGAGAACACTTTAAACAATATGAGTCAAAATCTAAAGGGCTTATGGGAAAATAATAGTATTCCATAGGACTTTATAAAAATAAAAATAATCCTGATTAGTAAAAAAAATAAAAAATCCTAGGACAGCTTGACATCTAGGTTCTCTTTACAATTGGTATAAGTTCAGGAATAAGAAATCGAGGAAAAATATATTTATTCTCTGTACATGCAGTCTTTAGATATCAAGACTCTGCCTTAGAAAGTATTTGCAGAAGAAATTTTGCACAATACAACAGCAATTTTTGTCCGTTTTATTTCTAAAATGTCTTTTTAATTTATCTGTTTCTCTAATACACCCATCATTGCTCATTGGATTGATCTTAACAAATTCACTATTTACACTCGTGTCCTTCTCCCGTGTCTTCTGACACAGGAGTTGGAAAGGTTGCTGTAAAATGAAAAAATGATTCTGTCATAATCTCCAATTAAAATCCTCCACCGAGTTCTAATCAGATATAAACTACTACTGAAAATGTTTACCATTATATCTGTATGATGCAAGAATAAAAGTTAACCTGCAGAAATGATAATAATATAATATAACATAATATACAAAATCATTTCTACATCACTTGGCTTAGCTTAAGCGATGGTAAAAGTAACAATGGAGACAAAATTCTCAGTGATTTATAAGCATACATTTTAGTTCCTCCCCAACATCATGTGTTCATTATAAGCTGAATCCAAGTTTTTTTAATACTGGGATCCAGCATTAGCGACATTCTCATTTGTATGTGTCATGGTGGTGGCTATGAATGGTACTAAACTCCATTAGACACCTCTTGAATAGTAACTAATATATAATAAATAATATTTCCTAGGTATCCATTTACTGTTAGATTGCATATAGTTTGAAGTGTCCTCAACTAATCCCGTTTGTTGTATTCATAATTCCACAGGGTAAAAGTCTTTCTAAGTATGATTATTACACTCCACAAGGGTAAGAGGAGGGATGATTTTATTTACATGTATGTTCAGTGCATAACATAGTGCTTTATTCATACAGGGCACCCCCATAAATATCTGTTGAATGAATAATCTTATTAAAGTTAATGTAAATATTTTAAGATTTTGGTGTAGGACCGACCAGATAAACAGTACCTCTTACTGTAAGCAATTTTCATTCACTCATTAATCGTAATATTTTATTTTCTTTTTAAATTTTTTTTAGCATTTTTTTATTTTTGAGAGAGAGAGAGACAATGTGTAAGCAGGGAAGTGGCACAGAGAGAGGGAGACAGAGAATCTAAAGCGGGCTCTGTGCTGACACCATACAACCTGATGCAGTACTCGAACTCAAGAACCATGAAATCATGACCTGAGCCAAAGTCATGCTTAACCAACTGAGCCACCCCGGCGCCCTTCTAATACTTTATGTTCTTAGATAGGTTTGAGAATATCTGCTATGTGGCACTTTGAGAGAGTCTACCAATTACAAATTTTAGTTGGATATTCTTAATCCAATTAAATTAACAGAGATCTCCTGATATCTGTGGACATATATGTTATTAGAAAAATACGTACATTTACCTCTAATATGTATATATTTTTGTCTATAAATTACACGCATAGAATAATGAACCAATCAATGCTGTAAATTTTAAATTTCACAAAATATAATCTGAGATGATGAAATAATAAACATAGAAATAAGTGTCCTGGTAGTTTCTCCCAACTGGAACCAATGTCCCGAAGCATCTGGGGATTCTGGGGGTTGGTGGGAACCCTATGTCTGAGAATATAAAAAAGAGAGTGAATCTTGTTGTTTGGAGTCACATCGAGAAGCTCAGTTTAGAACATTTATATTATTCTCTTCAGTGCACAGTATATTAATCCAGTGAGATCCAGATCTAATATTAGATTCGTGAAGTATTTTAATATGTTCACTCCCTTCAATCTTCTCTGGTGCGTGATTCACGTCATACAGATATTCATTCAAAAAGGTGAAAATGTTAATGTTTCCGTAAGTTTTTCAGTGAGCTACAAAGATGCTCTCTGATGATTGAATGAAATGACACAGAAAGAAGCCTGAGTCAGTGTTAATTTGTGCTCTCATTAGAATGCAGGGATCTCTTTCCCACTACAGATTTTGCTTCTGGCTACACACACGGGACATGCATTTTTTAAATGCACTCTGTAGGATATGTTCTTAGTGGAAAATTTTTTGAAAGATCACATTCTGGTGAATCACTTTGTGGGAAAGCGTTATTTGTTTTGCTCATTTCCTGGCTTCTGTCCAAGAAATAATACTTCCCTTATTTTCATACTGAAGACACATAAAATTGTTACATTGGATTTTCACCTACAACGTGTTGCGATGGCTATATTATCATTTATATAGACAAGATGATTTTTACAGATGAATGCACATTATTTTACCATTTTTATTCTCTCTAGCACCCAGGATAAGGGCATGATGTAAACTCAGAGAAGAATATCAAGCTGCATATTCTATAAGATGCTAAATACCCACTGAGATATAGATACGTGGTGCCTACAGAAATTCTCAATCATTAGAGAAATGCATTTTGGCAATAAATCTTAGGATCTGGTGAAAACTATACATCGACAGATGAGTTTTGAAGCACAAACAGGGAAAGGTGAACTGGAACTGCTCTCAGGAAAGTGATCATTGTGAATTCAGGAGATTTTGCATCATACAGGCACTGCTTGCTTCATGACAGGGATAGGGCTGGTGCAGTTTGAAATAAAAAGATGGAGCTAGACAAATAACGATAAGACTATTGACAACACGAAGTTTACTGCTTCATGTTAGCTTCTAATACAAAAATACTTTTCCACTGAGTTGAGAAATATTTATCAAAAGCTTACTCTGTTCCAAGTAATCTGGAAACAGAATAAATAAAATATAATCCCTTCTTTAAGGGATTGATATTATAATGCTAAGTACAGAAAGCTTAACTAGTGATTTTCCTAGAGTAGAATAAGTGCTGTCATAAGTGCACATTCAGAATGTTACAACAGAAGAGAGACCCTTAATCATTTTGGAAAAGTTGGCATAAAACTGAATGCTGAAAGTCAACCAGAAGCCAGCTCAAAACAGGGCTTAGGTGAGGGGGTTGGGGGGAGTGCCTGGGTAGGCCCAGGTGGTTCAGCACCCAACTCTTGATTTTGGCTCAGGTCATAATCTCACAGTTCTTGAGATCAAGCCTCACATCAGGCTCTTCACTGACAATGCAGAGCCTGCTTGGGATTCTCAGTCTCTTGCAGCTCACATGCATATGCTCTCTCAAAATAAATAAATACAAGTATGAAAAATAAAGAAAGAAAAATAAAAGTAAAGAAAAAAGGAGAGCTGGGAGGAGCATTTCCAGGTAGTGTGAGTACGGTGTATGAAGCCTGAGATTCAGGAGAAACTGGGCAGAGAGTATAAATGGGAAAATGGTAAGCAAAGCAGGGTAGATCGTAGGTAGCAACCTCATTTGTTTGCAAGCAATTGGCAACCTTTGACAAGATGAGTGCTCCATGAACATTAATCTTGTAGCTTCAGAAGCATAAAGATTGCAGGGCAATGTCTCTACAGATACAAGCCTCAATTTACTAATGATATATTTCATCAGATTGCTTTCTTCTTTGAAAATTATGCAGAATTACTTTTAAGTAGGCTGTTCTATATTTGCTTTATATAAATATATATAAATATGTGTGTATATATATATATATATATATATATATATATATAAAATCACATAGAAAATAACATCTGGCCCCTAGTCTTTGTTTTTTAGACTTAATGTTAATATTTGAACATATTACAGCTTCAGATCTACTATATATTTGGAAGCCTTGAAGTTGCTAATTATACCACTATCCTCTATTTTGCCATCTATTTCAAATATCAACAAAGGAGTCTGACCTAAATTGTTAATTTCATTTACAGACAAATCTAGATTGCTAAACGCTGCAGGGTCAAGGCTAACATAAGTTTTTGGAAAAGGTCCCCCCAAATCGATCTTCACTATGTATCCCAGGCATAGCAGTCAGGCACTTACCATAGAACAAAGGACTTCTCAAATAGGGGTTCCAGGAAGAAAAAACTAGTGAATCCTGTTAGTAAGAATGTCGATGCTGTTTGTGTACGGATACTTATTTTAAACGTAGGAAAATGAAAATATAAAATAATGTAATATTTTAATTTAATCATTAGTCATTGACCACCAAGATTTTTGATGTGGTAAGGAAGGGGATACAGATATTAGACAGAGTTAGTTAATTTTTTTTTGTAATCCTGAATTTTATTTGGAATTTATGAATCTTTTTGTATAATACTTTTCTTATCACAGCCCTGGAAAGCTGTGAAAAGTGAAAGAAAACTCTTCTAGAAAATACTCCATGTCAAAGAGCACTGTGAAAATTGTGGTCTTGAAATACCACTGTAAATTAAAAAAAAAAAGAAATCCAGTAACAGGGCTCCCCTTACAAACAGTTTATTCTATGTTTGGGGCAGAATTTGAACAAAGTGAACCTCAACTATTTTGACTAACAATTAGCACAGAAGTTATAATAGCTATTAGGGATTTATCACAAAAACTAAGGAGAAATTGAAGCAACATTCACTGGAGAAAAATGAAAAAGTGAGTATCAAAAACATTTTTATGTGAATTAAACCATGGGATAACCCCAGGTGTGTAAGGTGAAAGTTCTCGCTATATAAGTATTAATTTATAATGAAGGAAGAAGAATGATGTAATTAGTGTTAGATCATTTTGCAATAGAAATAACTAATGAATTAATGGATCTAGCCACTGGGGATCAACTACTATTACAAGAAGAGGTACAGTGAGATGAGGTCACTTCCATTAAAAGAAAACAATAGCACTGAGGGAGTAGTATTGTCACAATATCATATATGAATATGATTGAGTCTCTAATCAAAACTATCAATTTATAGGTAAGAAGAATGAACAGAAAATTATGTTAAACTATATTCTGAGATGCAATTTGCAAAACAGAGTGAAGGAAACTCTATCTTGTTTTCCCAACAAACTTACTTCAAGGAAAATACACGCAGCAGTCTTGTTGAGTTGAAGAGAATAGTATGTGAGTTTTAATGTTGAGGAAGCTAAATGTGACGGGTACAGTATCACAGAAAAGCAAGCTAAACAGAGACTGAGACTCAGAAATTTGCTGAAGACTAGGTAGGGGTGAAAAATATTTTTGGAAACCAAAACAATTCAGAAAAGATCCCATAAAAGTTGTATCTTATAAGTTGATCAAAACTAGCCTTAGAGAAAAAATTACTTTAGACTTGCCTTAATAAAATTTAAATACAATCCTTGAAAAACTTAGGGTCATTCACAATTATCTTAGTTGGTTGCCATAAACTTTAACAGTTTTCAGAAAGAAACAAAAAATATATAAATAAATTAAAAAATAAAAGAAAGAAACAAAATTCAGGCTCTCAACAATATAACATCAGTGTTCTCTGTATATGATTAAAATTATTAAACATGCAAAGAAAACATGTGATTCATAATTATGAGAAAAAATAAATATGAAAGAACAATAGCACATAGAATAAGAAAGAATAAATGAAAAAAACTAAGTTTCTTACATTATATATGGAGTGTTAAAATATACTTTGTAGGAAGACTATAATAAGTTCAAAATATATGTCATAAACCTTAAGTTAAAAAAAGACACGAAGAGTATATAATATAACCCAATATAAGAGATTCCAATGACTCAATAATTTTGTTTAAAAAGCAGTAAAAGATAAAAGAGAACAAAGATGAAATTGAATAAATTCAAAATAAATAGGCTAGTAGACCTAACCCATGCGTATCAATACTTGCATTAAATATAAATGATTTTAAGCAAGTAAAAGACAAAAATTGTCAGAATGTTATCTACATTAAACTCAATCTATAAAGTTAAAGGGTGAAAAGAGATACACATTGAGAAATCTAATTATAAGAAAAGTGGAGTATCTAGTATCATATAAGAAAAAGTAGACATCTGGAAAACGAATAGTACCAGAGATAAGTAAGAGGATTTCATTGTTAAAACAGGATGAATTCAGCAAGAAGATACAAGAATCCTAAAGTTTTTTATACCTATTAATAGAGCTTTAAAATGCACAAAGCATAAATTGAACCTGCTGAAAAAAAGAAATAGACAAATTACACAGGTTTATAATTTGGGTTAGAGATTGCCACAAGCCTCTCCTAGTTATGACTAAAATAAACATAGAGAAAATAAGTATGAATATGGAAAATGCAAGCCACACTATCTTTCAACTTGACCTGACTGACATTCAGAGAATGCTTCAACAAATTATGGGAAAGTGTACACTCCTTTCAATCACAGGTGTTATGCATGTTTATTTGGCTATATACTGGGCCAAAAATAAGTCACAAACATTCAAATGATTGAAATCAGAAGGCAGAGTATATGCTTTCTGACCAAAATATAATTAAATATAAATTAATTAAAAAGTTATCTAGAATATAAGGAAATAGTTGGAAATTAAACCAACATAATATTAGACATCTTGTTGATCAAAGCAAAAAATCACAATAGCAGTGGGAAAATATTTTAGTGTAATAATAATAACAATAGCACATACAATCAAAATACTTGCAATGCAACTAAAGAAGTGATTAGGTGATATTGTATAGTGTTAAAATGCTAAAAGAATATATACTCAATGTCAATTGTATTAGCTCTTTTGTAAAAAGCTGAATAAAAACAAAGCAAATTAAATCAGTATAAGCAAAAGAAAGGAAATAGTAAAGATAAATGATAAACTAGAGAACAAACAATAGAAAACAATTACTAAAACAAACAAAAAAAACTATCTTGTTAAAATAGTAAATAAAATTGATAAACCTATATAGTGGACTGAGCAAATAAAAAAGAAAAAAAGACAGAAAGCACAAATTGCTAGTATAAGGAATGAACAAAGAGTCATAACTGTAGGTCCTAAAAACACTGAAAGAACAAAAGTATTATGACAAATTTATGCCTATATAATGCACAGATTTGTTGATGTCATAGTCACCAAAACTGACACAACAAGCAATAGAAAATCTGAATATACCCATATTTATTATGTAATTGAATTTACATTTAGAACTTTATAATTGGGATGCCCGGGGGGCTCAGTCGGTCAAGCGTACAACTTCGGCTCAGGTCATGATCTCGCAGTTCATTGGTCCCTGCCCCATGTTGATCTCTGTGCTGACAGCTCAGAGCCTGGACCCTTCTTCAGATTCTGTGTCTCCTTCTCTCTCTGTCCCTCCCCCACTCACGCTCTGTCTCTCTCTCTCTCAAAAATAAATAAACATTTAAAATAAAACTGTATTATAAAGAAAACTCTTTGCCTATATATTTTTTGTGGTAATTTCTATCAAATATTCTAAGAACAATAAGCATTAATTCTGTAGGAATTCTTTCAGTAAAAGATTATGCAATCCATTCCTGACACAGCAAACACTATGACAAAAATAAGATAGATATTTCATATATATACATATATACACAAACATTGTTATATGATTATAATAAACTAAAACTGAAATAAAATGAGACATTTCATATATAGACATACATATATACTTTTATATTAATATAAATTATTACAAAAATTTAATAGTAAAATATATTAAACACTCAATACATTTATTTAGGAAGACCAACCACTAAGAATAAGAGTGAAGGAAAAAGGAGTAAACAGGCAAACTATTAAAGCAGTCTATCATCTATTAAAGAAGAAACGGAGGGGAAATTTGAATGCTAAGAACCTCAACCTACAGCAAAACTTAAACAAAATCTTGATGAATTGGGTAGGAATTTACTGAGCAAGAGTTGTCCATGAAAAGATTTCAGAATGTACCCATGCTAGAACCCTTCCGGCACTCATTGATCAGCTTGGAGTGGCCGAGTGAGCGTGGTCTTTCATTCAACTGAGCTCCCTGAAGCAGGTCCTCTTGAAGGAGATTTGAGCAATGTATTTCCATGGCTGCCAAAATAAACAACTGTGGTTTATCCTAAGAAGATAAAGTTGGTTTAGCATTTAAACATTATATAATGGATTTCACTGTATTAACAGAAGGAAGAATAAAATCCATATAGTTCTCCCAAAATAACCTTTAAAATTTTTAACAAAATCAACCATTCATATTTAAAAACAAAAGCGCTAGGAATGGAAGATAAATTCCTTAAGCTAGATAAATGGCATCTGTCAAAATCCTAGGTCTAAGATCATGCTTAATAGTAAAAAATAAATAACTTTTTTTTTTTTACCTATGATCAAGAACAAGGCAAAGATGTCTGCCTTCATCACTTTAAATAGTTCTACTGAAGTCCTAGCAACTACAAGAAAGACATAGAAGAATATATGTATAATCTAGAAGTAAAATATTATTATTTTTGTTTATGAGGCTATGATGTAGGGATAAAATATCATAAAAGATCTAAAAAAGATATTAGAATATATTTCATTTAATGATTCTCTAAGAATTTGGTCAATATATCAAAATCAATTGTAGTTTGTAGATGATAGTCATAAACAAATTGAAAATAAATATGAATGTCATTGACAATACCATCCAGAAATAATAAGTACACAGGAATAAAGTTAACAAAATTTATTCAAATACAATATTTGACAATAAACAAATATTTATTCAAATATATATATATATATAAAGTATTATATATATATGTATAAAATTAACAAAATATATTCAAATACTATATATATATATAGTAAAATGGCTGGGAGATATTAAAATTGAAACAAATATGATAAATGGAGAGATGTATCATTTTCAAGGATTGCAAGCCTCAATATTGTTAAGATGTCATTTCTTCCAAAGTACTTACATAGATCAAATGCAATCTCAAGTAAAACCACAGCAGGTTTTTTTTATTGAAGATATCGACATTAATTCTAAAACTTATAGTTAGGTATAAATGATATAGAATGCTTAGATGATTTTTTAATAATAAGCAAATTTGAATCATTTACACTGCTTGATTTTAAGACTTCTTCTTAAACCACATTAATATAAATAAAGTGGTATCTGTGTAAGAAAAGACTTAAAGATCATTGGTGTTGAGGCGCCTGGGTGGCTCAGTCAGTTAAGTGTCCAACTTCAGCTCATGTCATGATTTCGTGGTGCGTCTTCACGCCCCACACTGGGCTTTGTGCTTATGGCTCAGAGCCTGGAGCCTTTTTCGGATTCTGTGTCTCCCTGTGTCTCTTCCCCTCTCCTGCTCATGCTCTCTCTCTCAAAAAAATAAACATTAAAAAAAACTTTTAAAAGATTAGTGGTGTAAAATACAGAGACCATAAACATAGAGAAGAGGAAAAATATGGAAAAACATAAGAAAGATCTTCAAGAAGAAGAAAATTATGTAAACAAAAACATTCTGAGCTGAGGATAGCAAATATTTTCTAGATAGGATGCAAAAGCATTAAGCATTCAAAAATATGATATGATTTATTTAACCTTATTATTCATTCTTGTAAGACAGTTTTTAAAAATGAAAAGTAAGCCTGAGATGGAAAGAAAATAATTGACATACATTATTAGACAAAGGACTTGGGTACATAATAAGATCTCTTCAACTTCAAGGTCAACATTCCAGTAAAACATGGGCAAATATTTGAACACATACTTCCCCAAAGAAGACATATGAATATCTCTTCATCAAATGAAGAGACTCAACATTAACAGTCACCAGAAAATATGAATTAAAACCACAGTGGAATACCACTACATAACCACTGGACTGGTGAATATCAAGACTCGTCAGATGTTGGCAAGGATGCATCCAGGTGTTGATGAGGATATAATCTCTCATATATTGCTGGTCAGAGTATAAAACAGATTGGAAGTTTCATATAATCTTTAGATATACTCTGCCTGTATAATGAACTAATTTTATTTCTAGGTATTTAACCAAGGGAAACAAGCTAATATACAAAGCATGACCTGCATATAAATGTTCATAGTGGTTTTATTTATAAACAAAAATTCCAATCTGGAAAAAATACAAATATCTATCAAGCAAATGAATAAACATTGTGATGTATACATAGGGATACTAGTTGGTAATGTGAAAGAATGAACTCTTAATAATCATGAAAGCAAAGATGAAACTCAAAAACAGCCTGCTGAGTGAAAGAAGCCAGACACAAAAGAACACCTCCAAGGTTTTATATGAAAGTTTAGAAAAGAAAAAACTAACCTTTCATTAGAGAAAGCAGAGCAGTGGGTTGCCTAGGCTAAGGAATGAGACGTGAAGGATGAGGGTAATTGGAAAGAAAACTGTATGGGTTGCAGAAATGGTTAATAATAATAATTAAGATGATAGTTACAAGGTTATATCTGTTTTTATCTTTCATCAAAGTGTACACCTAAAAGTTACATATTTTAATGGAGATTATACCATAATAATGCTAATTATTTTTACTTTCAAAATACAGGATAATGGGATGTTATTTTTTGTGGCACAATCTTACAAATATAAAATCAAATGTTTATTGTGTTGTATTTTGGACATGTAGATATATTATTGCACTGGTTTAAATACTATTAAAACTGAAAAAAATATTTTAAAAATCTGCTCTCAAATTCATTATGAAGCCTTAACTTCAGTGTAAAATTAAGTAGCAAAACCATGTTGCCATTTCACTTCAGAGGTCAATGTTCTATTATTGTTATATTGAAAAAAATATTTTCAGAGTGATTTGTGGTTACTGTGTAAAGATAAAAAGCACTGTAAATATTTACGACAATATCCATAATGTGTTAATTGGTTAATAACTTTTCCTTTTAGTTTTCTGTTATACCTTTTAGTTCAGCAAAAATGCTTATTCTTCAAATAAAATTATGCATTCTAAATGAGTGTCTATATTCTTTATAGATAATATCATCAAGATGAACAATAAAAATGCCCCCCAAATCCCCAAGCTTCTGTGGGTATCATGCTAATTTATTTAGAAAACAAGATCTATTTTGACAAATAATTTATATATATATTTTTTAAGTTTTAACAGGCCATCTACCAGAAAAGAGATAAAACATTTGTTTTAGCACAGCAAAGGAACACGAGATTTCATCTCGAGTTCAGTGAAGCTGTATGAAAATCTCAATTGAATGTTGAAGAAAATGAGAAATGCTTTGAGGTTCAAACAACAGTTAACAGAAAAACCAAGCAAAAACAAAACCCACAATTTTCACGTAGCATGAATTGAGAAAGCCTGATTAAAAAAAAAAAAAAACTATTTTGTAATGAGAATAAAAATGTGAAAGTGATTCTCAAGAATCCAATTAAAGTAAAGGCACATGAGTCATGATTAAGTGAATTGGAGGAGAAGAAATGACTTCTCTTCTGCTGAATATTTCTAGGCCAACATTCCAAGAGTTTCTTTCTAGATACAGTATCTTAATACTGCCTAACTTTCTTTTTAAATTCTCTTTTTCTTCCTTCCTTCCTTCCTTTCTTTCCTCTTTCTTTCTTTCTTTCTTTCTTTCTTTCTTTCTTTCTTTCTTTCTTTCTTTCTTTCTTTCTTTCTTTTTCTTCCTTCCTTCCTTCCTTCCTTCCTTCCTTCCTTCCTTCCTTCCTTCCTCCTTCCTTCCTCCTTCCTCCCTCCCTCCCTTCCTCCTCCCTTCCTTCCTTCCTTCCTCCTTCCTCCCTCCCTCCCTTGCTCCTCCCCCCTTCCTTCCTTCCTTCCTTCCTTCCTTCCTTCCTTCCTTCCTTCCTTCCTTCCTTCCTTCCTTCCTTCCCTTCTTTCTTCCTTTCTTTCTGGTGGTACAAGCACATAGTATGAGATCTATATGGTTAATTAAGTCTAAGAGCACAGTTCAATATTGGTAACTGTAGGTGCAAATCTTTAGCACTTCCTTATCTAGCATGGCTAAAATTGTACAACAACCCCATTCCCCCTCCCATAAGCCCTTGGCAATGATCACTCTACTTTTGAGTTTGACTGCTTTAGATAACTCATGTAAGTAAATATTTCCATATTTACTGCATATGTTTATGTAATTTTCTTATTTCACTTAGCATAATGTCTTCAAATTGCATCCATTTGCAGCATATGACAGGATTTCTTTCTTTTTTACAACTGAATAATATTTCATTGTGTGTGTACCACATTTTTTAATCCATTCATCCATCAACGTACATTTAGGTTTTTTCATCTCTTGGCTTTTATGGGTAATGCTAAAGAAACATGGCAGTGCAAATATCTCTTTGAGATTCTGATTTCCATTCTTCTGAATAAACACAAAGAAACAGATTGCTGGATGCCAAGGTAGTTCTGTTTTTAGTTTTCTCGAGAAGCCTCCATAATGATTTCCGTAGTGGCTACATCAATTTACACTGCCACAAACAGCACAAAAAGGTTCAAATTTCTCCACGTCCCTGCCAATACTTGTCTTTTTTTTTTTTTTAAATAAAGGTCATCTTAAAAAGGTCTGAGGCAACAACCCCTGTTTTCTATTTGCACTTCTCTGGCGATTAGTGATATGGAGCAACTTATTTTATTTAAATGTATACCTGTTGGTCATTTTTATCTTCTTTAAAGAAATGTCTACTCTTCCAATTCATTGTGTATATTTAAATATGTGCAATTATAAATTATGTATATACAATTTTTAGCCTTGGTTTTGGAATACAGATTTATATATTGAAAATTTGCCTTATTAAAATATTTTATGACATTAGTCTCCATGTAGTCTTTTGCTATTTATTTTATTGTAAGGTTGGACCTTCATGTAACATTTCTCTTATCATTTATTTAATTTTTTTATTGTTTTTGTTTTTCATTTTATATATAATATTGCAATGAGTATCATACATTTAAAAATATATGTTTATTTCACTTGGAAGAATACTAAATATGGATGCTAAACAAAATAATCACACTAATTTTAAGATGTGATATAGATTGGGACATGTATATCCAGAAAGGTTGTATCAATTACTCTTGCATCATTATATGATCAGACTTTATTTCTACTTTGGCATGTATCTAGCAAGTGAGACATTATATATATATAATGTTATATATACTAACAATAATATACTACAATATATATCTTGCATTATAAACTAGTATTATATAAACTACATATAAATGTATAACCTACATAGGTAGTATATATAAACTATATACATATACAAGTTATATTCATAATTACATATAACTATATAAATATATAGTATTCACATATTGGTACCAATATGTAGTATTTCACATTTTCTGACTTACTATTCTAAGCACTGCCCACATATTATTCACTAAATTAAATAATAATTTCTCATTACTTCAAGATGAATTATTATATAGCTGAAGACTGTATTTAACTGAACTCCAATTATATTGTGGTTAAGTTAATTTATTTGAAACTTGGAATTTCACTTTCATGAAACTACTTATTTAACTTTGTGTGCTCCTTATTATTTCTTTCAGAATAAATGGTATCAATTGTTCAATTGATATAGTTTTAATCTTAAAAGAATGTAATACATCTTTCCGTAAGATACCTTACACATTTTCACTTCCTTAGGGAGAATGACTATTTGCATATATGAAAATGCTTGTTATTGTCATTAAAATGTGTTACTAATTTGATGGAAAATATATATGAATTGTGTGAATGTGCTTGTTTCTTTGCAAGCAATTTTCTTATTGTTTCTCTTGTTCAGAAATAATTATAAATACTGTTTTTTTCTCTCCAAGTATCCTGTTTTCCTGTTTCTTACTTTAATTTATTTTTATTGAATATTGTTGAATTTTTCTTTCAGTATGCCATTTCGCTTTTTACTTATTATGTGTGATTGTTGATACATGGTTGTCTTTAATTTTTATTAAGGCAAATGTATCAAACACATCTCTTGTCATCTTTTCTGCTTCGTATACCAAGCTGAATCTTATTCACCCCACATTTGATTTAATTTTGACCTTTGTCAGGGCTTCTCAGTATTTTCAACTGATGGGTCAGTAAGAGTGTAGGAAACTAGGCCTTTTATTCTAGAACTCTGGGAATGGAGACAGGGGTTGGATTTGAGAAGTGCAAGGAATGTCTTGAACCTGAAAGAATAGCATTTTCATTGAAGTTTCTTTAAACTTTAAAAAAATATGTGCTTTCGGCACTGTACTCCACCGCATTTATCCTCACTTTTCAGTTAAATGATTTCTTAAATGTCTCTTCTTAGAATAAATTGGCAGTTGTTGTCCAGATTTAAATGTACCACATTCTTCATGATCGCAGGTGGTTATGTTATAATGTGGAAGAAAGTTTGGAAATTGGTTGTACAGTAGGCTAATTTATTTGGAATTTATGTTGGTATGGGGATGAACTATGGCTTCAAGTTTACCATTTATATTTAAATAAAGATGACATCTCTCTCTTTTTAAAATAAATTTTTAAATGTTTATTTATTTTTGAGAAGGGGGAAAGGCAGAGAGAAAGGGCAACAGAGGATCTGTGCTGACATCGGAGAGCCCAATGTAGGGCTTGAACCCATGAACCACGAGACCACGACCTGACCTGAAGTCTGACCCTTAATCGGCCAAGCTACCCAGGCCCCCTAACTCTCTTTCTCTCTTTTTAAAATCCATTATTTTCCCACCAATTTCAACATACATCATTTCTTTCTTGTTTGTTTCTTCTATACTTCTGCTAGTATCAAGTTATATAAAACTATGATTTTATATTATTTTTATTATCTGCTAGTGCAAGCCTTTTCCATTACTTTTTCAAGATTTCCAAAGCTATTGATAGCAACATATATATTTCAGATGAAGTTTATTTGATGACAACTTCAAAAATTAAATTTCAATATGATTTTTGTTGAAATTTGTTAAAATATTTTAATTGGGTGTGAACTTATACGTTTTATTTGGGTTTTTCATATAGTAACATGAAACATGTTTTCATTTGATTTTATTTTCTTTTATAGAGCTTTTTATTGTTTTTATTACTTTATTCATATGGGTCCTACATATTTAATTTAGATTAACCTTAAAAGATTTTAATTAATAAGTCTTTTCTTTTTTTTTTTTTGTTTCTTTTTTGTTGCTGGGATACATAACATCACTTTCACTGCTACAATTCTAAAGTTATTATTACAAGTTTTAGGAAATTTATTAAAATCTGTATCAGTTTTTCCTCCAAAAGCTTTATTTTCATTTATTTTAGAGACAGTAACTCTGAAATTCCATACTGAAAATTTTATTAGTTGAAAATGACAGTTTTGTTGTAACATCTTAAAGAATTTGATAAAAACCTATTTTCCTGGTTTAACTAAACAAGTCACATATCCTAAACATTCTGTCTTTACTGCATACCTTTTTTCTTTTTTTTTCCTGTTCTTTTATAAGTGACACAATCACTTTTTGTGAGATTAAAAAAGATTTATTTTCCTCTATGTACTGAAGTATCATCATCACCTCTATCCCCAGCCTTTTTACATTCCCTCTTCTTTTTTTACTTCCCAGTTCCTAGGGGTAGCAATCAAGTAGTTCATAGAACCAAAATCAAATTAGTTTTCAAAGTAGACACAGTGTAAGCATATCAAGCACCACTTTATCAGAAAGGAACAGACAGTGGGAAGGCAGATATACATGTTTCACACAGGACTGGAGCTTGATGCACTGTGAAGGTGACAGGAATGTTATCACTAATACGGAAACGTGAGTGAGATGAGTAGAGATCAGATATTCATTGAAGAGGAGAATACTAGATTTAAAGTTCTCTAGCTTTCACTGCATTTGAAAAGTAAGAGCAGAATCTCTGCCTTGCCTCAGGTCTGAGGACTGTGGCCACCTTCAGTCACTGATTATCAGGGAAACTCAGTTACCGACCTCGAGGATCATCAGGAACTTCTTCAAATCCAGCTGGGCTATGAGCAGAGACTAAATTTTATACCACCCACCAGGAACATTGCTCTCATTCCCCCATCTCACCATTTGAAATTTCCAAGAGCAAGGTAATGATACCTTTCCCAGAAGCAAAACTTCTCAAGATCCCTGTCTAAGAGTTCTCAGTTTAAAGAAAAAGTTAGACTTGAAAGGCAAGTTTTAGGATTCCAGGTTGAATCACTGTGGGCGGACCTTGAACAATGTAAATGGAGGGAAGGAAGACAAGGTGGCTCGTTCTTTCTTGCTGTACTTCAGGACTGTGTAGGGGACCCCAGAGGCTCTTCTGCAGCCATGGGCCTCTTGGATGGCGAGCAGTGTAGAAGGAGCATAGACTTCAGAAATATTGACTTCGTTTTCCATGACCGTGTAGAAAAAACAGCTTTGAGGTCAGACTGAACTCTTATCCTCTTGTCATGCGTATTTTGCATACCTGACATGTCATGTATGGAAATGTAAGGCTCAAAAGGAACAGCCTTCCTGTTACCTATGACTAAGAAGATGCCCGAGAATGTGAGAGGCACCTCAGTGCAAGCACGCGTATGTGCAACATGTCTTCCCCATGAAGTTCCTGAAAAATATTGTCCTGCTGAAATAGCAACATTTATGTATAGAATGTGGCCCATACTGGCAACCAAAAAGTCATACATATTTGAGGGTTGACTTAAAAATGATTTTTTGCTTAACAGTCATTCCTGCTTCAGACCCTTGGAGGTGCAGTCCTGTCCTCTGAAGAGCCGAATGGAGTAGATGCAAAAGGCAAGGTGTTAGGGAAGAGGGAGGGACCTCCATGCCTGTTACCAGGGCTCCACCTTCCCTGCACCTCGAGGCGTACACCAGCCCGGAAGGTCCCCTTATCACATCTCTTAAATTTGACTCTTAAATGCATTATGTGCATTAAATATTTATTAATATTTCAGTAATTTGTTCAGTCTATTTCTCTGGGTCTTGTCTCCTCCTCTCCTTGTATACCATAATTAAATTATTTTTAGTCATTTTATTGGCAAAATCTGACACAGGTTTCCATTTTGTACAACTTCCAATTACTCATCTGTAGGTCTAGTCTCATTTTTTAATTTTATCAGTTTATTCATATATGGACTCTATCTACAAAATTGTAACTTTTCTGTTTTCATTAGATTTTAATTTTTAAAAGTTCTGTTAGAACGTTCAATATTATTCTTTGAATAGCTACATTGTAGCTAAGCACGCTGTGATTGATTGCTTAAGGAATTCTAGGTACTAAAATAAGCACATTCCAACATCTCAGTGGGTTCACCAAGTAAAGATTTTAGTTTTTGCTCATGTTACAGTCTAGTGAGGGTCAGTGATGGATTACTGCTCAACGTAATAATTCACAGTCTAAAATCCTTCTATCTGAAGGCTTTGTTATGTTCTAACAGTTTCCACTGTTGGAAACAGGCAGGCGGGGAAGAACGTGAGGAAAAAGGCTCACCAGCTTTGAACTCCTTTGACCTTGCAGTAACCCATGTCATTCCTGCAGACATCCCAACGGTGAGAACACTTCACATATCACCACCTAGATGTAAGAGAGTTGGAAAATGCTTTCTTGTCATGTCCTAACAAATAGAATGAAAAAAAAATTAATATTTATAAGAACTACCTCTTCATTATATGCTGCAGCATGTTAATATCTGTGTTCATATTTGACTCTCTGCCAGTAATGCTGCTTTACTTGTTCTAACTACATGACAAGAAAGATAAAGGATGTCCTTTCTACTAAGTGAAATATTTATGCCTATATGCTATATTTGAGAAATCTCTTATTAGTCTTAATGATGAAATGAACAGATAAATCACCACGCAGTTCATGGCGGTAAAGGTATAATGGATGCAAAGACCAAGTATGTGTACCATAGCTGGCAAAACTATCCTTATAGTGGAATTTTTAAAAATTCCAGTGGCTCCTGGGGGGCTCAGTTGGTTAAGCATCTGTCTACAAATTACAGCTCAGGTCATGATCTCATAGTTCATTAGTTTGAGCCTGCATAAGATTCTCTCTCTTCCTCTCTCTCTAGGTCCCTCCCCAACTTGTGCTTTTTCTCCCTTTCTCTCTCTCAAAATAAATAAATAATCTTAAAAAAATAAGCGAGCAAACTTAAATAATTGAGAATAAGTCCTATAATAAAATAATATCAAAACCAATAGAAAAATGCTAAACTACAAAGCATATATACAGATTATCTATGATAGAATGACAACCACAGATTTCCAAACCAGAAAAACAAATGGCAGAGATCAATGGAATAATATGTTCAAAGAGGGTAAATTAAACTTTGGTCTAACAGGAAATCTAATGATGACTAAACTAACATTCTACAGTAAAGGTGAAAGAAAGATGTTTGAGATATATTAATGTAAGCAAATAATTTAATAAATCCTTATGATACTTTACTGCATAAATAATTGGATAAGAGGTGCATGTATTTTGAAATTATAGTACTGCTATGATTGTTCAATTTAAAGAGAAAGTATAATAACAAGTCAATCTGAACTTACTATGTAAAAAAATTTTTTCTTATCTTACTTGATTTTGACAAATACTGCCTCTATTTTTCTATATTCTCTTACACATACAATTTCTTCCCAATCAATAATAACTGTGAAAGTTGAGAAATTATAGAATTACATTCTTTAGTGTATTCAGTATGCCATACGTTCTATACATACAGTTTGAATATGGTGATTGTGGCTTGCATGTACAAACATATTTGTCATAGTTAAGAGTGTAGGTAAATTTCTACTCTGGCATTATTACACCAAAGCAAGTGAGAAGGTTGAAAATGATCTTCAGTTTACATTTTTCATATGGATAGCTATTCCTCAAATGATTTCTTCAGCCTGGTAAATATATAGTACATTGGAGGGAAAAAAAATAGAAATCTTGACAGTTCATGCTGAAGGAATGTCAATCACGTATAAAATTCAAGCTAACAAAATCTTTTCTTAACAAAGTAAAATGAAATAATTCTCAGAAATGATTTTGTTCAATGGATCATTTGTCTGACTTGGCATTCATCTTGTAATAAAGGAGACCTAAAACTAAATACAATAACTTTGCTTTTTATATCTTAAAATGATAGATGCATTATAATCTTGATTAGCCACCAGAGACTTGACTGTTAGACATCATTATGGGAATTTACACCGAAATTATGAAAACTCTCATATGGGGTTCCAAGGCCATCTATGACAGCAAGGAGAAATCAGGCCATATCTTTCACACTTTGTTTGGAAATCTCCTTAACTAAATATCCCAATTTATTGCTTACAAGTTCTGCTTTCTACCCCAGATAGAATCCAATGTAGCCAAGTTTTCTGCCATTTTACAATAAGGACCTCCTTTCCTCCAGCTCCCACAGCATGTGTTGCATTTGTTTTTGACCTCACCGGAATTTTTTACCAACATGCTCTTCATCACTATATATATATATATATATATATATATATATTATATTAGTATAATATAATATATATATTCTCTAAGGTAATAGAAGCATTCTCTACCATGCTCCTCACAACACATGAGCCCTCACCAATATTACATTCTGCATACATATTTCTACCAACTGATTCTTCAAGGAAACCTAGGCTCATTCAATGAGTGCCTCAAAGTCCCTCTAGCCCCTACCCATTGGTCAATTCCTACCTCATTTACCACATTTTTTTATCTTTTTTAGGAGACATTCAGTCTCAGTACCAAAATCTGTATCCATTTCTTAGGGCTACTGGAACAAAATACCACAATCTAGGTGGTTAAAAAAAAGTTTTTTTTTTTTTTTTTTTTTTTTTTTTTTTGTTGTTGTTGTTGTTCTCCCACAGTTCTGGAGGTTTAAAATCCAAAATCAAGATATTGGCAGTGACTTGCTCCTCTGAGGGTTTTAGGAAGCATCTTTGCCTCTCCTGGCTTCAAATGATCCCAGGCATTCCTTGTCCTGCAGCAGCATAACTTCAATATTTGCCTCCATCTTTAAATTGTCTATATCTTCAAATTGTCTTCTTGGGTATTTTCCTCTTCTTATAAGAACTCCAGTCATTGGATTTAGGGCCCATTCTAAATCCAAGATTATTTTATATCAAGTTCCTTAACTAATTAGATCTGCAAAGAATCCATTTCCAAGTAAGGTAACATTCTGAGGTTCTGGATTGACATGAATTTTCAGGAGGACACTATTCAAACTGTTACATAATTATAGAAAATTATTTTAAGGAAATAACAATGAAATTGCTTGTTTTAAAATGTCATGTTATATTTAAAGTAACATAGCTGATTTTCTGTCCTTATTCCTGTGAATTCTCTCTAGTGTGATGATCTTACTCTGTCTTAATTGTGGTCCACATAAAATCATTTTTTCAGTCTTTTTTCTACAACATTTTGTTTCTTACAGAATATGTCGATTTCACAACACTAAGTATTAAGATCTGTCCCTTCATGGAGAAAGCTCAAAATTAGTAGTATAACCAAGAAACTCTTCTCTATGTAGGCAAAGCAGATACTCACCTGACCGAGTGTTAAACTATGCAATGGAACACAATTTATCCAAAAGTATGTCCCTCATGTTTGTCTATGCTATTGCTTCAAGCCACTGACCTGAAATGAGATGCTGGAGTTGCTTTTGACTTGAAAACAAAAATATAAATAATTTGTAATAGCCATATGTTACCTATGCATTGCCTGTGATGTATCCTCCCTCACTCTTCTAGACTTGAGTAGTTCAGGAAATGACCCCATTTAATTTCCTCAAATCTTGAGTAAAAAAGTAAAACATGGATCAGATTTCCAAAGATCATAAAGAAGCCAAGGGAAGCTTAACTTTCTCAGTTGCTTTCAATAAATGGAAAATGAATGAAAAAATTGGTAGTTATTAAAGTGATTGAATTGTATGTCAGCATGCCTTTTCATGACTCTGAGAAATGTTAAAAATTGCAATTAGAATTGCTCTCTATAAGGGTATCATTATCACTTAGGGCATTCAGGTATTGGATAATTTTCAGCTGTTCTGTTAGGTTTAAATTATATTGGCACCCATCTTTAATGTGTGGTCATAGCCCCAAAGCATAAATCTAGATATAAGATTTCAAATAAATTTAAAAACTCTTCCCTTTACTAATATTGCTGAAGTATATGCAAAATTCTGGCACCTTTTCATTTGTTAAATTTTTATATTTATTATTTGGAAAAAAGTTTTTCTATGATAAAAACTACTGAACATCTTATTTTCCATAGATAGTTCCAAATCATTATTCTCTTTATAGAGTAATTCAGTTTAGTTAATGTTCCATTGGACAGTAGAAAAATATAGTAAGCTATTAAGTTTTTTTCTTTTCTATCACATGGGTACCAATATTCATTTTCATTCTAATTAAGACTTTTTATTGTCTGTTTTGAACAAGTTCTCAAAATGTCCCCGCAAGCCATGTATTTTGCTGCAGTCTAAAACCAAAAGCTATATCCTTCATTCCATTGACCTCAGACATATTGCTCTAATCTATTGAATTTATTATTTATTAGAAAATATGGATTAAATATCCCTACATATTCAAGAAAAATAAGAGTTATAGTTTGATTATCACAGGCAGTCTAATGAAGAAAGATAAATTACTATTTTTTTATTAAAAGGAAAAAGAAACACAACTTCATATCAATAGTTGCCAAAATTAGTTACCATAAGTATGACAAAAAGACAATCTTTTTGTAGATTGTCTAATCTACAAAATCTCTTGTTACAGATATTTACTACTTATATTGTCTACAATATAAGAGATATTGTCTACAATATCTCGTTACAGATATTTACTACTTATACAGGGAAAACCACAACTGCAGTTGAAAAACCTGTCATACATCTGCCTAAGCAAGCGGACAGAGTTAACACGACCAGCAAGGACATCAGCTACCTGCTGAAGTGATGCGCCAAAAAAGCACAAGTTACTTCTGTTGTATTCTTATTCAAAAACTCAAACCATGATAAGGAGAAAATACCACATAAACCTTCATTAAAGAACAGTTTACAAAATACTCTTCAAAAAGTTTTAAGGTCAACGAAAAGCAAAAAAATAATGAGGAACTGTGTTGAAAGACACTAAGGAGACATAAAATTAAATGCTTTATTTGATCCTGGATCAGATCTTGAACCAGAAGAAAAGGGAGTTAGTTGGACAATTAAATTAATTTGAATAATATCAGTAGATTAGTTCTTCTTATTATTATTTTAATTTGTGTGTTCATAATTGGTAACATAATGTTAGATTTTGAAGAAATTAAATGGAGGATTAAATGGAAACTCTTTGTAATCCTTTGGTTCCCTTTTGTACATTACATCTGAGTTTATTTCAAAGTGAAAACATGAAAAAATTAAGCATTGATGACACGAAAGCTAGTGACAGGAATTAGACTATTTAAATACAAACAGACATGCCAGCAAAAACAAAATTATGGTACTTTTTCATTGCTAAAACCATTATTTTAAAACATAAAACCAATTACTCATCTTCCATGGGAGATTATGGCACCAACAATAAAGTAATAATAAAGATTAGCCCCACAATTTAAGAAATTTGAATTGTAATATATAATCCATGTGTAGATATTTATACATATATTTACATACATATGTGTGTGCACCTCTCTCTCTCTATCCATATATATAATATATATATATGCTTTGGTTTGATTCAATGATTCTGGAGCAAGGAAAAGGAAAGCTTTGTAGAAAATCGAGATTCAGTTGAAAAAGGGAATAAAGGAATAAATGATATGGTGATCAAGCTATAGCAGCAGGGTGTGCCAAAAGACCATGACTATAATTCAAAATAAAAATGAAAAGGATAAACTAGTGGATATGACTCTTCTGAGAGACATGAAAGCAACTTTAGCATCAAAATCCACCCCCAAAAAGACTAACAGAGGTCACATGAAAGTGGCAAGACAGTTTGGCTAGGAACAGACAACATCAAACAGGCTGATTTTGAAAGTGATCTGAAAGTTCCAGAACCAGAATCAGAAATGAAGGTGAGATTACAAAGACTAATCAAAGCAACGGCACTGGAAAAGGATAAACTGAACTTTAGACAATTTCTAAATAAAGATGTTAAGGAGGAGGAGAAATAGCGGAAATGGTTTCCTTGCTAAAATGCTCTAAAATTATGTTGAGATGTTCGGTTCTTTGCTTTACTAAAGTTATCTTTCTCTCTGTCTCTGTCTCTGTCTCACTGTCTCTCTGTCTCTCTCTGTCTCTCTGTCTCTCTCTCTCTCTCTCAGACACATGCCTTTGCAGTCAAGTAAGTTTATCAGTCTAATAACTTCTTTTATATTAAAGATAAGAAAATAAATAAACAACAGTAAATTTCAAAAAATAATTTTATCCCTTCCCCTGCTCATACTCTGTCTCTATGTCTCTCAAAAATAAATAAACGTTTAAAAAAATAATTTTATTTCTGGAACATATTCACACAAGGAGCAAGAATTAAGTTTTCCCCTCTAAAACAGAAAAACAGTGTTTTAGTGAAGTTGTCGTTGACTCTTTTATTGTAGGACCAAGGGATCCCCACATTTGTATGCTGGCTATGTATTTTGCTTGACTTCACATGAAGGAATCCCATAACAACTTTGCTTTTTATAAATAAATATCTTACAAGAAATTATATTTTTAGTGACTTAGAAAGTTTAAACAAACTCAAAGTCAACCTTAAAATATCAGAAGGTCAATCTTTCAAAGGAGCTAATTTAATTATTTTCCTTAAATTACAAAGTACATAAATTCTTTGAACTGGCAAAAACTAATTTGGCTAAAATTTCTCCCTTTTTTCCTTTCAATTTCTGTTTTCTTTTCAAATGTTATTATATAAATTAATGGGAAATATGCTTGAAAAAATTATATATTCAAGCATATGGTTTATTTTTTCTGACAACTATATGTGAAAATCAAATGTTATCTTTAACCAATTTTTAACTTTCTTTGGGTCCCTAGAGATTCATAGACTACTACTTGACCTAACCAAGGTTTACATATATTTTTCTCCAAGCTGATGGAGATTTAGTAGTCTAAATTTAAGTTCTATTGCCTCAAGTGAAGCTATAAATCCCTACACTTAATTTTTTTAAAGAACATATTTTGTCAATAGAGTTTGAATTTGTCAATCAAATTTACTTCTGTTTTATTTTTCTTTTTCATTTCTCTTTGAAATAACTTTTCTTCTCTAAGCATTTACATAGTTATTGAGTCAAAACAGACCATCACTATGCAAACTTGTTTGTGATGTAAATGGAGAAGGAAAAGAAACATGCAGTGGTGTAATTCATTTTTTTATAAGCCATGTAATCTAATAGGTATTTTTTTAAGAATTGGTTTATACTGTTTTTAAAGAATTCCAAATCAGTAGAGGGGTGCCTGAGTGGCTCAGTTGGTCAAGCATCTGACTTTGGCTCAGGTCATGATCTCAGGGTGTCTGTTTATCATCAATGTCTTGATGTTTTCCGACTTTAAAATGTTTGTTGATCCAATAGAACAAAGTGCATGCTTTTGTCTTCATTTACACTTCTTTGATTATGGAGAAATTGAGGATCTTTGTTAAAATTTATTTGCCACATGTCTTCCTTCTTTGATAAACTGATTTATTTATAACTCATATTTTATATTAGGTCATATTTATATCTTTATATTAGCTTTTTATATATATTCAGGTTTATTAATTTTGTCTTCAAGGTATTGTCAATATTTTCTTTCAGACTCTAAAATTTCATCTTAAAAAATGTCTTTCATTATATAGTTTAAAAAAAAAGTTTTTCAATGTTTTATGTTACCAAGCTGTCAACTTTATTGCCCACTATCTTAATCAAACACACAATTGAAAATATTCTTATGTTTTGGAAAATTACTTTGGAACATAGTTTTCCTCTTTGTTTTAAAAAAGCCAATGGACACAGATGGAGTGGACAAAAAGGGCAATATATGACCATACTCACAGTAACATTTGGTTACAGGCAACCAGCTCTGCCTTCAAAACCCCTCCACATACACAGTCATGTAATATACACTTATTCCCTCACCCAACAAACATTTTAAAAATGTATCTTATGTAAATCACCTAAAGTAAATCATTGTGTAATACATCAAAATTTTGTTTATAACTGTAAACACCTGGAAAAACTAAAATGGGTATAAATTGGATAGATTTATTTGTTTATAAGATAAAAATGGAAATTTACAAGTCAAATTGAAAGAGAATCAACATCTACATCTCTTAATTGAGCAAAACAATGAACAAGGAAGCTTTATCAGCACACTTTCTCCTTTGCTGGGAAGTTTTTAGTGTATTATTTCCTGATAATATTTTAACATTAATTGGTTTAGCACTGTTTTACTGGTCTGTTTGTTCAGTACCATTTCTTTATCTCATGATTCATCTTGGACTCAGTTTTCATGTTTTGTTTTATTTTGCTGGAGTACGTCCTGTAATAATTTTCAGAGATTGGTATTTGGTAAATTTGAATCCTTGTATCTCTTTTTTCCTGTCATATTTTTATTCACATATTACAGTGATCCTTATTACATGAGAAGTTCACCTCGTTACCATAAAAGTGGTAGGCAGGATATTATTATCGATTATGAGCCTCTTCAGTTAACCTATAGCTAAACCACAACAAAGGGATTAAGAGATATATAATCTAAGCCTAAAGCTGAGTTGAATGGAAATGATGTCAGCTTTATTATGTCAGAGATGAAATGAGGAAAAATGCAAAATTATATCCCAAAGTTTACTACTAAATCTATATCTAAAAATCAATTTTAGAAAATATAGTTTCCTATCAAGCACCCATCATTTAGAAGACATCAGTTGGGTGGGAGCCTGTGCAGAAGTGTCCCAGCATGAAGACTGCCAAAGATAAGAGAAAACTGCTAGCGTCTTTTAGCGCCTTGCGCATTGACCAAATATCTATCATGTGAAGAATAATGGGTAAAAGAATTACAAAGAAGAAGAGGCATTTTTCAAGGCTAATTGGGAAGAGACATGATTTAGTGGAATCCTCATCTTGACTGTGAAATTTCAAAGAAACTTCACCTTGAGACTTTTCCAGACCCAGGGAATTAATGTATATCAAGAGAGTGGTACTGGCTGTCAGTTAACTTCGTCCATGCCAAGTGAGGCATTTTTCAAATATACGCTGGGAGAAGATTCCCTAGGTGGCTGTTTACCGTTCAGTTATAAACATTTCATTACACATCCTCCTGGACTGCACCCGTGAAGACCCCCACATAGAAATCACACCCTAATTGACCCTTTCCTTTCTACCTCTCCTCATGTGAATTCCATCCATCTGCTCTCTCATGCTGTTACTCTTTTAATTGCAGTATAATTTGGCTGTATGTAAAATTATTGGTTCTCAGTCTTATTTCTGAGAACATTGTCAGTCAGCCTACATGCTCGTAGGCTTTATTTGTTTGTCTTGTTTTGTTTTAATTTTTGATCCTAGCAATCATTTTTACTGTGTTTAATTAGTTATCTTTCTTATAACCTGCTACACTCTTATGTTCTCTAGTATGCTTGTTAAGATACTGTTTATTAAAGAAAGTAACACAATTGAAGTTTTCTTTAATCTTAGTTTTGTTGGATACTGAAGGGAAATTATAGCTTTTCTTTGAATACAATTGCTTATCTCCTGATGTATGGTTTGATATTTATTATTGAAGTAGAGATTGTTTGACTTGTTCTCTGTTTTCTGCTTACAGAAGCAGGGGTATCCTATGTCACCAAGAGGAAGACAATCATGACTGATTATTCATTTGGTGCAGGTGACTCATTTTTCCTGCTTGTTTCCAGCCATTCACAGACCAGGATTCCTCTTTATCTCAAGATTCATGTTGGTTTTTCAAAAATAGGGCAAGTACGATCTAGATTCTGGTATTCTAGCAATGGGGGTAGTGTCTAAAATAAAGCCAAACAACATATATGACCATATTTAATGGCCCACATAAACATTTATACTTGCCCCAAGGCACGGTTCTGATCTTATATCCACTATTAAGCAAGCTGTGAACATTTGGAACTAAGCATTCCTCTCTTCTTTTCTTCAACCATGCATGCTTTATACAGTGATTTCCTCCATGGATTGGACTGTACCATTTTCTAAGGCTACATAACAGATTGCCATATACTAGGCCACTTACAAAGTATTCATTTATTATCTCAAAATTTTATTGTTCAGAAGTCTGAGCAGGTCAGACTGGATACTCAGCTTTGAGTCTTGCAAGGCTAAAATCAATGTGTTAGCTAGTCATGTTCTTTCTGGAGATTCTGAGGAAGAACCCCCTTCCCAACTCACTCAGGCAATTGGCAAAATATGATTCCGTGAGGTTTAGGACTGAGGTCCCCATTTACTCTTTGGAAATCTTTCATGGTCATTCTCAGTCTTAAGAGATCATCTATATTCTTTGAATCATGACTGTGTTCATCTCCAAAACCAGTAATGGTACCTTGAATCTTTTCTGTGTTCCAAATCACCTAGAAACTGTCTTCTGCCACTAGAAAGAAGTTCACTACTTTTAAGGGTTTGGACAATTGCAATGGATGCACCCAAAATAATCCTTTTTATTTATGGTCAACAGCATCATATAGCATAATAACACAATTATGGGGATGATATCATTCATAGGTTCTGGAGATTATGATGGGACATGTTTGGGTGGCCAATTTAGAAATTCAGCCTATGAGGTGTCCCAGTGGCTTAGTCGGTGGAGCATACTTGACTCTTGATTTTGGCTTAGGACATGATCCCAGGGTCATAGAATTTAGCCCCATATTGGGTTCTAGGCTGAGCATGGAACCTGCTTAAGATTCTCTCTCTCTTTCTCTGCCCCTCTCCCCCACCTATGCTCTTTCTCTCCCAAATTAATAAAATAAAATAAAATAAAAATTTAACCTATTATACTAACCTACTGAGTTTTCTCACTTTTGCGATTCTTCCTAATAGTGGTTCACCAACAGAAGCTATCCCTGTTTTTTTGGCATTGATGTGGATACATTTAATTAGCAGTGGATGAGAAGGGCTGGAAACAGTTTGCAGTTAAATAAGAAAAGGGCTTATTGCCAAGATCTAACAAGAGAACTCTAACTTTTAGCCAAGGAGTTGCCATCAAAGCAAAATGTTCTCAACATGCCACAGGGACACAAAATTAAATTATTTCCTTGGGCATCGAAATGTGAAATATGATTGGTATTATTTATATCATATGCTTTGTAAAGAAGGGAAAAGAAAACATTATTTTATTGACTAAAGAGGAGATGCCCATCACCAAAACATTAAAATTCACAAAAATAACATGTTTATTGTAAATTTGGAAAATAGAATTTTTTAAATGCTTAAATAACTTTTTTAATTTTTAATATTTTAAATAACTTTTTAGTGGGGATGATCTTTGTCAATTCCATTGGTTATTGTGATGATGCTTGTTTATAACCTTCCATAATTTCAAGAAAAACACACAAATAATTAAAACGTATGTTTGTGTGTGCGTGCACACACACACACACACACACACACAGAGGCCAATATAGTTTATGTGTCCCCTCATTCTATGATTTCCCCTACTATTTCTACAGTCTATTTTAAGCAATAATTTTCTGAATACTGCAATTTCTCTGCTATGATTCTGATAGGTGAATTTAGGATTGCATCCTTATGTTGTGTATTTCCACTTTAAGGCCACTGTCTTTATTTTCTTCAAAAAATAAATATAATCGAGTTAATTTGATGATAGATTTTAAAGAATGCAAATAGTAAATCTACTTTATTGAAAATTTACTCAAAGCCACATAGGTGACAAGTAATTGAAGCCACATCTGAAAAGCTATTTGAATTCTTGCCACCTTCGTATAATAAGAATATTATGAAAATTGAGAAAGCCCAAGAAATAGCAATCTTCTTGAAAATATTATCTCTTCAAAATGTTGAGGAAATTGCATTTATAGTTCTAGTAATAGCAAATTATGTGAATATCTCAGTGAATGTGGCAGAATGGCAAGGAAGATAATCAATAAAAGTTTGCGAATATAACTTTGAAAGAATAAACAGGATATTATAAAAATTTAAATTCAAGACTTAAGACAATTGTCTCACTTCAGTGTGCACAGAGATCTTTGCTGATGCTGCTTTAAAAAGGTAGGAAAAGGAAATGGATTCTTTGGAGATTCTGATTTGTATACTTTAGAATGGAAGCTAAGAAACTTGATTATAGGAGTACATATCTCAAAATACTCTATAAAAGAACATCAGAGGACCATTTTTGTTAAACACCAACCAGAGAGGTTAGAAAAAAACATCTGTATATTTAATAGTACTCAAATGCAAATGAAATTAATACAACATTTCCAAATCCTTACTGGTAAAAATGAAAATCTGTCATATTATTGGCCACGAATAAATAGAATTTTAATGCTGTATGTAGTAATACAAAGAGATTTGTTATAAAATTATTTTTATGATGAAGATTAAAGAAATGAACTAGTTAAGTTTTAAATTCTTGGAATAGATGTTGGTAAGTTTTTATATACAAATTATAAATTGCCTATTGGAGAAATAAAAGCTTAGTTGATAGAGGGTAAAGGATATAGAAGGCTTGGGGGAGGGGAGTAAGGAGAGAGATCCATTCAGAGAGGAAGAGGGAGAGAGAGGAAGAGAGAAAGAGAGAGGATGCAAAAATTACAAAGCACACAGAGAAAGACATACACCTCTAGAGAACTAGGAACTAAAGTTCTTGGTAGCAAGAACAAAAGGAAGATAAAATCTTCAGACATTCACCACCGCTGCCTAGGGTAGGCTTCAGTTGAAAAATTTCTGCTTAATGATGCATTTGTCTTGTAGCTTTTATCATTATTAAAAAAATTATTGAAAAAGTGGTTGTTGTTGCCAGTGGTGGTGGTGTTTGTGGGCATGATGGTATTATATTATCTTTTTGAACAAAGTGTCTGAAGGAAAATGCATTAATCTATTTTTCACCCATTTCTCTCATTTAATCAATCTATTTAGTATTACACTTTTATTTTTAATTTATTTATTTATTAAATTAATAAATTTAATATTTACTAATATTAAAGAGAGAGAGCAAGAGCAGGGGAGGGGCAGAGAAAGAGAGAGAGAGAGAGAGAGTCCCAATCAGGCTCTCCACTGTCAGCACAGAGCCTGACATGGGACTCAGTCTCACAAACCATGAGATCATGACCTGAGCTGAAATCAAGAGTTGCTTATTCAACTAAGCCACCCAGACGCCCCATACAATTATACCTTTCTAAACTAGATCTATCCTCTTTACTGGTCTTTCCCTGCCACATATAATCCATATGTGCATTCTACATTTTTTTTAACTTTTAATAAGCTGTTCAGATTATGGGAAGGAAGGAAACCATTTGATGTACATGACATAAATTTATTGAATTACAGCCCTCATCATACTTGCTACTAATGGTGAAAACAGGGGCGTCAAGAGTTTAAGCTCCTCTTTTCATCCCAATGTGTTTCACCTTTCTGAAATTCAGGACAGAACTATTCTGTTTCATCTCTATGGTTTTCAAGAGTATTTCAATAAGGCTAATTCATACCAATTCATCCACAGACAATATTTCAAACTTGCTATGAATAGTATCAGCATGCTTCAATGTGCTGTGGCTCATTACTGTGTTTTCTGTATCTTCGTTCATACAAAGAGCTTCTGTTCACTCCTTTTGATGGCTTTATACTATCCTTGTGTTAAAAAATCACTCCATACTGTTCAATGCCTTATGTGATAAATTTAAATTTGCTTCCACCTTTGATTATTATAGACATTGATACAATAGACATTTTGTTTACCAGAAATCTCTTGTTATATATATAGCTATAGATTTGCTATATCAAAAATGTGCACAATTCAACTTTACTAAATGTTGATGATAAGCCTCCAAAATTATACATATTTATGCCTCCATCAGCACCATGTGACAGTTCACATTACTACAGTCTCATGAAAATTTTATTTTGGCTGACTTTTAAGTTTGGGGATATCTGGTGTGGAATAATACCTCATTTTTAAGGTGACATTATGCTGTTTACTGGTAAAATTATGTGTTTATTAGAAATTCAGGTTTCTATGTATATAAACTTTTTAAAAATTTCTTTCCCACTTTTTGTTAGCTTTTATTTTTCTAATCAGTTTAAGGAGATATTTATAAATTATGGAGACTCAGCTTTTACTGGCTATCTATTTTAAAAATATCTTTCTGCTTTTGTGCTGGTCTGTTTTCTGTGATTATGGTGTCAAGTTCAGGACTATTCTGATTGGTCAGTGAGGGATCTCACCACCACTGTACTGAAAAATGATGTCACACATCATTGGCAGCTGCAAAAAAAAAAAAAAAAAAGAAAAGAAAAGAAAGAAAAAAGAAAGGATGCAGTAAAAACCTTAAAAGATAGAAACAGATTTTTATGAAATTAAAGTATTTAAAGAAGATATAAACTTAACAGTTTTTTACTAAACTGATTTCCTGAATTAAAAAAATTCATTTCCACATAAGAGTATTGAATATGCAGTATCAGGATTTTTATTTATTTTTTTATTTTTTAAATGCTTATTCATTTTCAAGAGACAGAAAGAGACAAAGAGACAGTGGAGAAAAGGGCCGGAGAGAGGAGACTCAGAATCCCAAGTAGGCTCCAGCCTCTGAGCTGTCAGCACAAAGCCCGTGGCAAGGCTCTAACCCATGAACTGTGAGATCGTGACCTGAGCAGAGTCAGAGGTTCAACTGACTGAGTCAATCAGGCACCTATATATTTTTTTAGGTTTTTTTTTTTTAAGTTTATTTATTTATTTTGAGAGAAGGAGGGTTGGTGGGGAGGGAGAGAGAGAATCCCAAGCAGATTCTGCACTGCTAGCACAGAGCCCAGCACAGGGCTCGAATCCAAGAACTGTAAGATCATGACCTGAGCTGAAGCCAAGAGTCAGACACAGTCAGGATTTTAGGTTCATGCTGAAACAAGTCCCCAGATTTGATCACCTGATTAATATATACTGAGCCCCTCTTATGCAGCTGTTTCAGTGCTCTCATTGAGGATGTATCCCTGCACCAACCGTTCCTGGTCCTTGTCCTCACGAAGCTAGGAGTCTGAGAGATAGCCTAGTTAGAGAGCTTGAGATATTAATAACTAATCTCAGAAATATACAAATATAAACTGAGGGGTCTATAAACACCTATAGGTAATACGAGATCTTTCTTTGTATTCTCCATGTTTTCAAGGCAACCTTTAAATTCAAATTAAAAAAAAATAACTCAAAGAAAGGTAAACCACTCCTCATTCTTTTTTAAAAGTTTATTTATTTTTCAGAGAGAGAGCAAGTAGGGGAGGATTAGAGACAGAGTGGGACAGAGGATCTGAAGCAGGCTCCATGTTGACTATAGAGATGCAGGATTATTTTTTTTTAATTGTTTTAACGTTTATTTATTTTGAGAGACACAGAGACAGAGCGTGAGCAGGGGAAGGGCAGAGAGAGAGGAAGATACAGAATCCGAAGCAGGCTCCAGGCTCTGATGAGCCATCAGCACAGAGCCCGAAGTGGGGCTCAAACTCACAGACCATGAGATCAAGACCTGAGCTGCAGTCAGCAGCTTAACCAACTGAGCCACCCAGGTGCCTCCAGATGCAGGATTCAAACTCACAAACCTTGAGATCCTGACCTGTGTGGAAGTTCCCCATGCTCTAGAGCCTGAGCCACCCAGGAGCCCAAAGAATCATCACTTTTTGAAGTGTAGAATGCTTGCTTCGGCAGCACATATACTAAAGTGTATAGATCTTCGTAGGGATAATCAATTATATATAGCCTTCCAGGTAGCGCTGCACCAAATCTTAAGGACAAAGGAAGAGCAAAAGCTAAAAGATAAACAAAATATTTTAAATTAAAAAAAAGTATAATGTATAACGTCAGATACCATGGTAAAGTTTTATGTTCCAAGAACTCATCCCTTCTTTTAATCAATTAATAAACAACAACAAAATCCTGAGTGTCTAGATGTACTAGAACATTCTATTAAATCACAAATATTTAAATTTTTTAATAGTGGACATGTCAATTTTATTATTCTATATTGTTAGTCTTCTGATGAGGATTTTTAGATTTTTTTTGAAATTGAGGGAAAATATATCTACATACAGTGCACTACAATTTTCTCCAGACGCCCAATAGGTTATGAAAAGTATGATGACATAGTTCACTTTAAGAAAATTCCTGTCTCTCTAATTTCAGATATTATATTTTTTAAATTATGTGTTTGGATCACCTGCTCAGACTTTCAGTGTTTTATTTGAAATCTAGGATATCAAATCTGGCTGGCATTTCTGTAATAGAGATTTCCATAAGTTAAGGAAGGGAAAATGATATAGAAGAGTGTGGGTTTCTAGAACTGTCCATCTAAATGAAAAGTATATTGAGATAGCTGAGGATTCTTCTATTCCTTCCACAAATATCTAATAAGCACTTATAATGAATCATATATTCAACTAAGCTTTAAGAGTATGTAATTTATATAAATTTATACATAAATTACACACAATTTATGCATATTTTCAGAACCTATCTTGAACAGGCATATATTAATGGGCAAGAAAGACAAACTGGTGATAAAATGGTGCATGGTTTTAGTAGCAGATAAAATGTTATTCTTCTTGAATATGTTGCAATGTAATATCTATACAGTGGAAACGTGTGTGATTCCCTAAAAAAGTGACAATGAATCCAACAATAATGTGAGTTTGCCTGGTGTGATAGATTAAATTATTGTCCCAAGTCTTCACTCCCGTTTTGTAATAAAATTCTACAACATTTGCCTATGACTTTAAAGTGCCTCCAGGATAGAATGCAAATCTTAAATCCACATCACATTGATGAGGGCCTGGTCAGATGATTACTGTGGCTTATTATAGGATGTTTGGAGACATGGCATGAACTTCTGCTTAAAATATGCTTTAGTAGCTTTAATTTTGTGCTTTAGCTTAGCTTTTATCTTTCTACCATCTACCTTGAAATGAATATAACCCAAGGTGTTGTGAATCCCAGAATGAGTGACTTATGGAGCACACCTTAACCAAATATGTAACCATAAGTGAGAAATATAAAGGCTTGTGGTTGTATGCCATTGAAATTTGGGATTTGTTGTGAAGCCTTATCACTGCACATATCTAAAAAACTATATGTCAACTATAACATCAATGTTAGATAATTCTGGAATGAGGAAAATTCTATAATAAGCAATGCGAGGAATAATTACTCTAATTACTGACACGCTGTGTTCAAATATACTATTTTATTATATGTTTTATGATTTTCCCCTCCTTTCCTCCATTCTTCCAGATGTACCTATTTTTATTTCCATTTTCCTTTCTGATTACTTGTTGGTTATTCATTGTTCAATTTTTACTTAATTATTTATCTAAAAATTTTAAGATACAACCTTGACTCATATAAAGTAAAATAAAATTAAAATGTTTCCACATTGCAAACAATGCAGGTATAGAGAATTCTTAGAACACTTTGTTTCCAAATATTTCCCAATACCGTGTGTTCTCTTGTGTGTATGTACTTTAATTAATGTGTGTTTGTGTATATATACAGAGACAGTCAACCCTTGAACAATGTGGGGTTTAGAGGCACTGACTGCAGTACAGTCGTAAATCTGCATATAACATTTGATTCCTGAAAAACTTTACTAACAGCATACTGTTGACCAGAAGCGTTGCAGGTTACATAAACAGTAGATTGACACATATTTTGTATATTACATGTATTACATGCTGTATTCTTACAATAAAGTATGCTAGAGAAAAATGTTAAGACAGTCGAAAGAATGAGAAAATACATTGACAGTACTGAACTTCATTTATTGAAAGAAAATCTGCATACATGTGGGCTCACGCAGTTCAAATCTATGTTGGTCAAGGGTCAACTGCATATATATATATATATATATTTAATATGGTGTATGCGTATACATATATAAAGCTCCATAAGATATGAATATTTCTTGTTAATTTTTTGGTCCACCCTTTTATCTGCTCAGCATATCGCTCCTCGAGCCTTCCTCTATCCCCATGGTTCTCTCTGTCATTGTTTTTCAATGCTAGAAAATCTTCCAGCAGCATTCCCTTTAATCAGAGCCTTACACAGCTGACTTCTGCCAGCTTTTGTGTTTCTGAGAATTTACTTTGTCTTCATTTATGAATGATGTTTTCACAGAGTATTGAATTTGAGGTTGGCATTTCAAAGATGTCAGTCCATTGTATGCCGATTCTATTGTTTCTTTAGGGGAGTCTTTGAAGGCAATTGCCTTTTTACTGGCTTCTTTTATTTTCTGGCTGCCTTTATAATTTTCCTTTGTCTTTGTTTCTGGCAGTTTGACTATGATATTTTGGTTTCTGGGTTTTTTTCCTCTCCCTTTTGGTTTGCTTTTAGTTATTTGCTTGTTGCACGCCTGCTTCTTTTTGCCTAAGACCCAGAAATTATGTATGGAACATTGAGTGACAATTTAAAACTCTAATTGTGTTTTCTTTTAAAGATGTTTGTTTTGAGAGTCAATTAAGCAGCTGCAGTTAACCTGAACTGACACTGACATGATCTGAAGCTGGCGTCAATTACAGTGAGCCCTGAACTCCTTTTCATTCATCCAATCTAACGCCTATCACTGGAGGGTTCCAATTGAAATTGTGGTGTGTAATCCAGGACCCTTCTCTTAGACTGGCCTTGAATTCCAATTTCTGTTCTCTTATCAACCCTGTACAACTGTTGAAAACTCTGTGAAGTTCCTCAGTCTCCCCACTTCGGGTGTCTTCAGCTTCTCAGAGTCCTGTCCTTTTTAGGCTGAATCATTGATTGGCAAAGTGGAGTCAAGAGGCTGCCTCAGCTCTCTGGGCTTCCCCTCCCTCCAGGAGAGTGACCTGTAGAACTACTGGGACGTGAACTTCAAGAGGATGTGTGTTTAACAGTAGATGCTATTTTTCAGTTGTTTCTGCTTAAGAGGTCTGTTCCATTCCTCATTTCTCCCTTGCTTTCACCATGCAAAACAAATTCAAAATGTATAAAATTACAACATAGAGATAAGATAATAATAGGTTCACAGTTTCTACATTTTGGTGAAATGTTCATTATATAGAATTATAGAATAGGCATTTGCTTCCCTTATAAAATTAAATACATAATAAAACATAGGACTTAGAGTGTGCTTTTAAAATTAGCTACATTTCCAATTCTGGCTTATACCATAGATATGTAATGAATGCTTGTTGGAATAGAGTAATTTTCACTCAAAGCACACTAAACAAACTGATTCCATAGTCATTTGACTCCATACTATCTCTAATACCAAACATCTGTGTTATAAATTGCTTTGCACAGAGGTATAGGTTAAATCTATGACTGGCACAAAGTAAAGGCTTAGTAATTGTTAATATAATTAATTCATGTTTTTTGGATAAATTTAGCCTCTCCTTCTACAAGCTTCTTGTGTCTTAGTTTCATGCTTTATTCTCAGTTTATAGATTTAAGGTTAGTTTTTATTTTTATCATTTTGCCTGTAGGAAGTGCTTAGTAAGTGTTAATTAAAGGAACCTGAGGATAATTTAAGTGAAACTATAAAGACTGCATTCTAAGGTATGTCGCATTAAGATGCTTTGGATTTAAGTAAAGGAAAATAAGGCTTCCTGAAAACAAAATATTGGAATGACAGAAAATAGGAAACCTTTAAAAAATATAGGTAAATTGTATTATGCATCCTTCCAGGAAGGACATACAAACTATGTAAGAAAGGAATTAATTTCTTTTAGGTATTGGGTTCAGAGGACTCGTCTTTAACTGCCTCCCACTCTATATGTTCAGCCCAAGTCAGGATCCCAGGAAAGAGGGACAGACTCTGACCATACCTGATTAAATTATGATTTAACTGTCATATGTGCTGTCATATGTATTGCACAGAACTCAGTCTGTGGTCTCTTTTAAAAGGTCACTGATTCTGGGGCTCAGTCAGTTAAGCGTCTGACTTCAGCTCAGGTCATGATCTCATGGCTCTTAGGTTTGAGCCCCATATCAGGCTCTGTGCTGACAGCTCAGATCCTGGAGCCTGCTTCAGATTCCGTGTCTCCCTCTCTCTCTCCCCTCCCCTGCTCTCTCTCTCTCTCTTTCAAAAATAAATAAAACATTAAAAATAAATAAAATAAAATAAAATAAAATGGCACTGATTCCATTCCTGAGGGCTCCATCATCATGACGTGATTATCTCCAAAAGGTAATTCTGCTTATTCTAGTCAACATGTTCAGGGACACAATCTTCATAGCATTATTCTGTTTAAATTCAAATTATCTTTCTATATGATAATGAGTTTTATTCCAATATAATAGCAGCATTAATTGGTGCCTGAGTGGTTCAGTCGGCTGTGTTGGTCTCTTGATTTCAGCTCAGGTCATGATCTTGCAGTTCGTGAGTTCGAGCCCCACACAGGCTCTGTGTTGACTGTACAGCCTGCTTGAGATTCTCTCTCCCCTGCTCTCTGCCCCTTTCCTGTGGGAGCTCGCTCTCTCTCTCTCTCTCTGTCTCTCTCTCTCTCTTTCAATAAATAAATAAACATTAAAAAATAGTAGCATTAAACCATTTATAGTTAAGTAACATGGAGTGTTTTCTTGAATATATGTGCCACAGAAATCTATCTGGTAATTAATAGAATACATAAATAAAATTAGATCTTAATAGAGTATTCTGGGAAGTACTGAAAAGAGTCTATCTGCTCTAGAGGTGATATGGTGTAACTGCAACCTGAAAACCATAATTTATCAGATATATAACTATTGGAATACTACTTGAGATGCTCCTGGGTGGCTCAGTCATTTAAGCATCTGACTCTTGATTTCAGCTCAGATCATGATCTCATGGTTCGTGGGATGGAGCCCTACATCAGCTCTGTGCCGACAGGCAGAACCTGCTTGGGATTCTCTCTTTCCCTCTCTCTCTCTCTCTGCCCCTCCTTTGCTCTTACTCTCCCTCTCTTCTTCCCTCTCTCTGTCTCTCTCTGTCTCTCAACATAAATTAACTTTTAAAAAAATTTAAATACTACTTAATTTCCTTAAGCTTTATATTCTTCATCTATAAAATGTTAACTGTAATAAAATGTACACTATAGAATTGTATGAAGGATTAAATGAAATAATATTTTTAAGCTGCCTAATGTTTGCTATATAGTAAGAACATACTAAACTACTAGAGCTAAGTTAAATATTGAACTTAATATTTAATTATCATTTAAGTCAAACATATAATTTAATGTTTAAATATACTTAAATTAACATTTATTACTAGTGTTGGTTAACCCACCAGTACTGACAGTTGCTCTGGTCACTGAGTGAGGGCACTGAACTCTTTTCTAATGGGAAGTACTGTCTACCAAAAATACTTTACATTATCATGTTCACACATTAGCACCATATAGTCGTAGGCAAAGAGCAAATTCTGCAGCATAGATCCATCAAGATGAAATGTTTGATTTTCTTTTAAATGTGTCCAGAGCTCACATGTGAAATCACATTTTCAAATTCTCTTCCTGGACAATGCTATCACATGCTTATCAGACCCCAAATAGACCCCAAATAGACATTTGTGCTTCATGGGGTTTTTAATGGATGTATATCCCTAGCAAGGCTGTGTGACCCTTATTACTGGTAAAATAGTTAATAGAAATTAACTATTCGCTACCAAGAGCAGTAGCTTCTATAATGTTCAATACAGAGAAAATGCAAAAAGACATCAACTTTAAGCACAAGACCAGTACTGGAACTCACAATGAAGGTTCTAAATGACAGTAACTCATCGAATCAGGTGAACCATTTGATATCTGACAACTTTAAGGTGGTGTTAAACCACAGGAAATTGAAACATTAAACTTTCTGGTAGTTACAAGCCATGATGGCCCTAACAAATCACCACAGGATATTTCCAGTGACATGTAATTGCTCATAATTCGTATACCTGAAAGGAGAAAGAGCTGGGGCTTTGGTTGTTGCCGCGTGTGTTTCAGTGGTCTCCGTGTTCTCTCATCCTTTTGTACTTGTGCACAGGAAGGTTTGGAGCTGATGCGTGCTTACTGCATGAGGAGGGAGATTTTGAGAAATTAATACGTTGCAGGCCAAATTCGTTTTGTAATGCAGGTAATCTTAGGTGAAAAATTATGCTTCGGAAGATTTCTGTTTTCATTCTTTTTTGGCAGCCCTGATACAAACTCGGTGTCTTCTGAAATCCACACAATAATACGCAGATTGCATTTCCTAAAGCTAGGTGCACAATTCTATAAATAAATTTCTCAGGAGAGAATTTTTGTACAATGGAGAGTCATTTTAAAAAAGAAAAATTTGTCGCGTGCATCATCTCCCTCTACCACAGAAACATTCCTGCGTCTAAGTACTTTACTGTTGTTTTGTTAACAGTAAAGATAATAGTATCACTATCAGTGTCTTATATAAATAAGGGTTTATAACCAATGGAACCTGAAATATTTGAATAGAAATCGCATAGTTTCATTTCATATTAATTACAGAAAAAGATTGATTTATGTACTGTATCTCATAATCTCATGTAAATTTTCAGTAACTATAATTAGGTTCCTATACAAATCATGCTGAAACTTAAAGACACTTTTCAGGTCAAATTGTATGTTATACTGTGGGGAAGAAGATTAGGGATCCCCTGGGCTTACCCCATGGTTAACAAGGCATATGGAAGTACAAAACCATGGCATGCTTCCACCCAAGTTTGGGTAAACAAGATAAGGCAACCAAGAATAGGGAGGTGCAAAGGCACCCCAGAATAGATAGGGAGTCAAGAGTCCCCAGAATAGAGAGGGAGGGGCAAAGGCCCCAGAATAGAGAGTGGTGCAAAGGCACCTGATACAAAGATATTTGAGGTAAGCAAGATTAGGCATTCAGGGCAAAGCACCCCCCAATTTAGTATTATAGCAGAAAGTTGCTTTCACAGGAAGGAAGGACCAAATTAGGTAAGCAGGTAAATAGAGCTATAGACCCCTGCACTGTGCTACAAGTGATGCTGCCCAGAGTGGAGCTGAATGAAATGAAAAGGTGCCTTGTTAACCTTAAGGTTATCTGCCCTAACTGTCTTATCACCTAGGCTACCTGAGATAGACATGGTGCCTCCTTTCTGCTGTAAATGACCATCTGCCCATCTGCTTGGTGCCAGGGTATTGTTTTATATTGACCCACTCCAAGCACCGTATACCTTCAAAACCCCCTTTTCCCTCATGTCTCCAAGTTAATGTTCCCATTCTTTGTCTCTTTGTGTATGCCCATCATGTTCGTAAGCCTTCTGCTTTTAATAAATATGGGACAAGGACCCTTATTCGGGGTTCTTGTTTTTTCCTGGGCATTAGCCATCTCTCCTATTTTAATCCTGTGTCCACTCTCTTGCTGGCCAAGAGAGAACTTTAGACTTAGAGTCTATGACATTATATCCTTTAAAACTCATTTAAAGTATCTTTCTTTTTTCATTCTGTTGTTTCTTTCAAACAAGACCTTGGGAATAATAACTGAAGAGTCATTCATTCACATATTCATTCATTTATTCATTCATTCATTCATTCATTCATTCATTCATTCATTCATTCATTCATGTTAAGAAGGCTTAGGTTTTTAGAGCACTGATAATGTAGTTTTCTGGGCACCTATTCTGGTTTTTCTGGAACTTAATCTTCAATTTAGCCAAAAAGATGTAGAAACAAGCTACTTTCAGAAAATGTTTTGACAAGTGAAAGAAAATAGCAGGGACTATTACTTTTTCCTTATTGAATTTTATAAAATACTTCCCACCAGACAAGAGTGTGTATGGGGTGGTGAGAAAATAAGTATTTAATATTAAGACTATTATTTGCAACATATTCATTTCTTAGAGTGAAGATTTGACTATTTTTATTATTCACGCATTTAAAATATAAAAAATGTAATATATATTTTTATAAGACAGAATGAAAAATATTGCCCCACAATGTTTGATATGTCTTCAAATATTAATTTTAAGGAGAATTTTTTAAATAAGATCTTGTCTTTTAAATAAGACAAAAAAGAAAACATTTAGGAGTAATGAGTAATAATTTTTGTGGAAGAAAATACTATAGTAATTTTAACCACACAGAGCAAAGTACCATTATTAAAAACAAATAAAAAATTTGAAAACAGATTGCCTTTATAAATATTTACCAGCACATTTAATGAAATGTTTGTTTAATAAAAAATAAAAATAGTTTGTGTCAATGAATATGAAATCTTTCAACTTTGCAAATAATTACACTTTAAAATATCTTAAAGCCCATCAAGTGACTTTCTGAAAAACTCTGATGTTGTTTATTTTCAGTTACTAACAGATATTTTTGCAACCACTTACAATATTAAGAATGCTTCTTGGATGTAAATTTCACATTAAGATGAATAGAGTTGTTGATTTTAGTGAAGGGGTCACATTCGAATAGCATGAAATTCAGTTCAGGAGTGTCAGAGCTCTTTTGTCACTAGAGATCCATGTGAAGGACACGGCCATGGGGCGAGCAGCTCTTTAGTGGCCCCGGTGAGAAAACAGAATGTAATCAGCTTGGGTAGTTGTGTGCACCTGGGGATTTTGGAAGACCTGTGGAAGAAGATGGTGATTATTGGGGAAGAGTGTGTTTGAGTAGTGATTTACTTGCAAAGAGAGGCTGAGATGCAAGCTACATGGCCCCAATCAAATTTCTAAAAACACAATATCTATTTAAAATAGTAATCACAAGATTGCCAAAGTTAGCAGGTTGGTAAGAATTGTTTATGATGAAAATAAGAATTTCCAATATCATATCTTATCTGCATCAGTGTTCCCCTATTTTTAGACATCAACATTACAAAGGGAAGAGTCAAGTTCGTTTATGAAGTCTAACTTCGATGAAAGGCATCAAGTTGAATTGACTGAAAGACCTACATAAATAGGGTGACCTTGTGTTTTGTTGTTTCAGGATGCATATTTGGATTTGCCAACTGATACACATGCACACTAAACTACCCATAAGGCAGCAGAGGAAGTTTTCTGTTTGGTTTCTCCCCAGTCTCCTTTTTCTTGGCCTGTCTGGTGCCTTCACAGCCCAAGGTCATTAGCTCCTTCTTAAACCGCAGTGTTCTTTCTGTTTCTATGACAACATCCCCTTCAATTGGCCTCTTCCCTATCTAGCCACTTCTCTTCTGTCTTTCTTGTTTTTCTGTTTCTCCTTGATCCATGAGTATTTTTAGCCTCCATTTTGTTGTTTGTATGTTCATTTTGCTGTTTGTAAATTTTTGTTTGCTTTTAGGCCTCGATTTTCATGTAATGGGCAAATATTACCTCAAACATGTGATATCTTCTTTACATAATTGAAGCCATACTCATTTTCTCTTTCGTGTCTGGGTCATTTTGTTCAATATTATATTTGGGATATCTATTGCTGTATGCAGTAATAGATCATTTATTTTGATTGATGTATAGCATTCCATTCTGGGAATAATTAGTCTATTGTACTGGTCAGCATTTGGAGAATTTGCAATGCTTTGACCACTATAGACATTCTAAAATATACCTAATTGTAAACACAATTTTTGGGTTGATCTCTCTCTTCATGTGGTATTTTTGATTCGTATATTCTGCTTTAGTAGATATAGCCAGCGAGCCTTCTCATGTGGTTATAGATACTCCCACCACCAAAGTAGAATTTCAGCTTTTCCACCTTTTTTCACCCTACTTGGCATTGGCTTTCTTTTTCATCTTTGCCATTCTAATGAGTGGGTGGTAGTACATTGTTGTACTTGCAATTTTCCCTTTCCTCAAAACTCTGTTAACCCTTTTGTCTTCTGCCCATATCCATATTGGATTTCCTGTCTTTTTCTCATTCACTTGTTCGAATTGTTTGCATGGTATGATACTTTATTGGAAATATGAACAGTGTCATTGTCCCTAAATTGCACCTTACCTTTTTCCATTTTAGTGATGTCTTTTGATATGAGAAGCTTTTAACCTTAATGCAGTGCAATTTATCAATCTTTTCCTTTTCAGGTTAACACATTTTGTTTTTTAAGAACGCTTTGCTTACTCAGCCCTTGCTTGGGTGGCTCAGTTGGTTAATCATCCGACTCCTGATCTCATCTCAGGTCTTGATCTCAAGGCTGTGAGTTCAAGCTCCGCATTGGGCTCCTCACTGGGCATGAAGCCTACTTAAGAAAAAGAACACTTTGCTACTCCAAGACCACAAAAACTTATCTTTTCCTCTAGTCATCATCATTTGCTTCTCACATCTAGGTCTAAATCCATCTGGAATTAATTTTTGGTGTCTGGTATGAAACAGTGGCCAAGATTGATTTTTTTTTTCTTTTATACCATATGGATATCTAACTGACTCAGCCTATTTACTGAAAATACCATCATTTCCTTATAGCAGTAGGTTGTCACTTATATCATTAATCAGGACAGACGTATATAGTCCTCTTCTTTAGAGTTGGAGAGTATTGGTTTAAGAACTCATATTTAATTATGTCGCCAAGTACAGTCTGAAGGGTAGATCTAATTGAGAAAGCACACAAGTAGGGGACATCACCCACAGAGCACATAGCATGATGGTAATTGGAGTGAGATAGAGTGGAAAGATGGAGGCTGTGTGTTTAAACCACAATTCCAATCTGATTTAAGAACTCGCCAGATAGAGGGCATGAGCAAGAAGTGCAAAAAAATTCAGCAGTGAGTAACTTTAAGATTGGTATAGCAAAAAAGGAAAGATGTTATTAAAATGCTTAATGAACATGGTAAGTTTTATGTATTTTGGTTATAAGTTCTGGTGTGTAGCATAAGTGGGATTGTCCAGGCACAATTTGAAAAAACAAAACAAAACAAAACAAAACGATAACAACAAAAACAAAAACAAAGCAAAACAAAACAAAACAAAAAACCTAAGCTCAGATTAGAGATAATTTGCCTAGAGATGGTTATTGAAGTTTTAAGAATGGGGGAAATACTGAAGTTAAAAATAAATATAGTAAAACCAGAATATCAATATAACCTTTCTCCTTGTATTCATTAATTCTTCACAAATACTAGTCACTATAGTCAGGTTTTGCTGCCATGAGAATGGCTATATATTACCTATTAATCAAAAATCAATTAGGGATGATTTTCTTTTCCATTTCATATTTTCCACATAAACTATTATGCATAGATCAGTATGAATGATTATAAATGAGAGGGAGTCTATTTAGAAATCTTGCACATCACTTAAATTTCAAATCTAATTCTATTTATTATAACCTTGCCAGTGAAAACACCACCACCAATAATTGCAAAAAGTATTTTGTTTGCTATCATGCTTAGAAGAAATTGAACTGAAAATATTTCCATTCCTTGAGCAGCTTGTAGTTTATGGGATTGATTTATGCATTATTGGAGCAGACAGCTGCTCTCTTAATGTAATTTAAAGAAATCTAAGGAAGTCTCCTTTGAATAAATTAACTCCCAGTTGGATCTTTCTAAATTTCCAGCATTAGTGGTTTTCCCTGTGGTCTTTTTGTAGGAGATGTATATAGAGAGTTAGGCATTACATTTCCTTAGAGAGGTAACACATTATCTAGTTAATGAATTAACAGAAAACAATTGGTTGCATTTATCACCGCTATCCATAGTCGTATGTTAGATAGCTGGATTCTGAAGAGGGTTATAAAGTAGAAACCTGGGCATCATAAGCAACAGGAAAGGGAGGAAAGTTAGAGAATTAAAAGGCAGAATATTTCATCTGGATTTTGAAGTCATGGCAAGAAAGGTCATGCAAAGACAAATGGAGCTCTGAGTGTGTTCATGTATATGTATATGCAAACATATGTGCACACATATAAATTGGTTTATAATCCTTGTGTTGTATTATGTGTACTGGAATAAAATTTTGTTTATCTTCTCCACATATTATAGAGTTTACAATATTTATATTTACCTAAAACTTTGCAGTTTCCGAGTATGTATAAGTTAGGTACGATTTTCACATATTTGAAATTTGTACTCTAAATTGTAATCTAAACATAAATACTGGTGTTGCTATTTCACCAGCAAGCAATTACACAGGTTTCCCCTTACACAATTTCTCTTGATTAACTCTGTTGTTCTGTTATCTGATTTGTCTTTAAATTTAGTGAAGCTTTTCACCTCTGGTCTCATGCACCTCCTCATATTAATTCCATAGTTCATTTTAAAATAATACTCTGTTCGAAGGAAATGGATAGCAATTAATCATTTAAAGGATTGGCATTTTTACTTAAAGGAGTATTCTGACAAACTTTAAAATTTTACATCTAGTATAAAACACCTTATTTTGCTGAATATAAAAGAGATTTCTTCCTCTTTGTACATTCCTACACAGTATTTTGAGAAAATAAAACAGAACAAAAATATTTCTCAATGCTATATTTTCCTATTGTCTCGATGGTCATTTATTATAACTTTTTTTTTTTTGTTTTTCTATCCCTTCCTTCTCAGCTAGAACTTGTAATTTTGAAGGGCTAGGATTTGGGATTGGTTTACCACACTTCTTCATCTATACTTTCTTTGTATAAAGTCTCATAACGTCAAATGGTCTTAAAAGATCTCTACTGATGACAGTTGCCCAAACTTATGCACCTATATTTGTACTCCCTCTTGATCTATAAATATCTATCTATGCCTATTTGAAATATCTACTTAGATACCAAAACTGAGGACTCTTAAAGGTCTCTACACCTTTTTCCACACCTTCAAGCTACACTCTTCTCCCAGTCTTCCCATTATGGTAATTGGCACCATTGGCCTCCAAGGTGCCAAAGAAAAATGCAAAATTCACTTTTAATACTCCTATTCCCTTTTTCCTACCATCCAGTCAGTCAACAGTTCCTATTGACACCCCCCACATGACAATGTCTCATCTTTCCCTCTGTTTTTTCTTTAATCCAATCATCTATTGTACCCAGTGTGCACTGCTGCAGTCTTAGTATCTGTTACAACTGTTCCATCCTTTTATGTGCTGTAACATGGTGTCAGCAAAAAAAAAAAAAAAAAAGAAAGAAAAGAAAAGAAAAAAGTTTAATTGGCCATATTTAAAAATGTCAGATACAAAGATAATAATATTTGATGGTAGAAGAATGAAAATTAATGTTATGCCATGGTGAAATATTTGGATATGTTCCTACCTGTGTTAAAATGAGAGGTAAATAATAAATCTTAAGTGAAGAAGAACTTGTAACCTTGGGAGTGAAAGGTGGAAAGCAGAATTTTAGCACCATTGGCAACTTCAGTCAGTTTTTACTACAAGGTGCAGTAAGAAACAGTGACTCTGTGGAAGAAGGAAAAAGAAAGAAAGAAAGAAAGAAAGAAAGAAAGAAAGAAAGAAAGAAAGAAAGAAAGAAAGAAAGAAAGAAAGAAAGAAAGAAAGAAAGAAAGAGAAAAAGGGAAGGAGGGAAGGAGGGAGGGAGGGAGGGAGGGAGGAAGGAAGGAAGAGGGAGAGAGAAAAAAAAGGAGGGAGGGAGGAAGGGATAAAGAGGGAAGGGAAGAGAGAGAGAAAAAGGAAGAGAAAGGAAGAAAGACTAGTTTGGAAATAGATATGATGGGAAGGAAGTAAAGACAGTCTAGATATACAGGATTGAACAAAAAGACCATTAATCTCAATCAGTAAAAAATAAACTGAGAATGTCTTTGAGCCTTCTGAGTAAGTCTTATCACAGGATCCAAAATCATATGGCCATGATACCCACCAATAAAACTTCTGAATGGATTGATTGTTTTCAGGAACTTTTTTCTCTCTCTTTTTCTCTTTTTTTAAATATATCTGACTAAATACAGCTGGCCATATCCTTGCTTTGGGCATAATATGAAAGAAACAGTTTGAAACAATGGACATTTGGGACTATGGAACAGATTCTATCAATATTCTGCCCATATCCCCTTAGCCATTGCTATGTTAATACACCCTGGCTCATCTTTCACTTGCCAGCACCTCACTGGAGGCCCTGGAACCCACGCAGTCCCTGTGTGAGTCAGGCCAGATGTGGGAGAATTAACATTTTCTGAGAGCAGCCTGCATGCTATAATGTTGTATAGTGGTTTTTGCACTAATGTTCCAATTCCTTGCCTCTTGGGATGAATGATTCTGAAGAGCATGTTGGGCAACATTTCCCTGGTTTCTTCAATGAAATTAAGCTCCAATTGTAATTTTCCTCATTTAATAAACTTGTACTTGTTTCTTTCCTTACATATCTCACTTAATTCCCCTATTGGTGTTTCCTGGGAATACCACCCTAAAAAAGAGCTTCAATCTTTTTATCAAAGCATGCTTCTGGGAAATTCCAGACTATGGCGATTGGCATAGGAAGTGATCCAAGAAATCAGAATATCATGATAAAATTTTGGTATCGAATTTCTTGCCAGCCAGATAACAACAAAGGCCATATTGCTGGTAGTGAGTTAGGTGCCAAATTCCATAGCAATACAATGACTGTATCTCTCCCATGTGGTGGATTTAAAACCAACTTGTGGCAAATGGGGTTCTGATCGACTCAGGTGGGAATGTATTAGCTCATATGATCTATCTAGCATTTAACAAAATGGGAGTAATGTTAATAATATGAACGTATTGAGTTTTTAATCTAATTCTGGAATCAAGTATGAAAAAAGAGCAATATTGAGACACTGGTGATGGTATCTTCCTCCACAAAATTTTGTGTTTGTCCCTGTCTCTGTTAGGAAGTTTCAGATAAAAACCAGGAAGTTAGGTTACAAGTAGACCAGATTCAAACAATCAGCAAGAGCTATAATTTGGATTTGGATTTCAGTCTTCACGTGAGCTTGTCTATTTCTAACTTACCTAGCTTGCATATTTTTAATAGGCTGTTGTTCACCCAGGCATATCATTTTGGGGGGAATCCTAAACTTTAATTTTTGATTTCCTATGCCTTATGTGCCTCTTGGAAGTTGCGTTCAACTTCTCAACCACTCAGCTCATTTTGTAAATCAGTGAAGTTCCCCAGAGGAAAGAGGTTGGATTTATCTTTTAGTTTCTATCTTTTGTGTCTCTTGCTCCCTGAAGTCTTCATTATCTTCAAAGTTCCCTGATGAGTTCAAAGACATATTCTGTATGTCTGTGTGTATATATTAATTATATAAATATAAGAGTTTTCATAGTTATGCCATTCTTGTAAATATGCTTGTTTAGTGGATGTGAATATCTTCATCTATTTCCTTTTTTTGAAGATCAAGAAATTAATATCCAATAGTATTCAAATTTAATTCTAAGTGAAGACATTTCAGGTATTTTTAAAAACAAAATTATGAGTTATATATTTACTTATGTAGAATCTTTTTTTAAACTTTATTGAACTATAAAAGTAATGAATGTGTATAATATTTACCAAACAGAATATATGACCTTTTCCTTAAAAATATCCCACCTGGTCTTAATACCCATCAAGCTATTGTAAACAAAGGTAAATCTAAACAAACAAACAAACAAACAAACAAAACCAGGGGATATCTGGTATTATGTGTCTGCAGTTATAGTACTAGAGCTTATACTTTCATGCTACTTGGGTTTGAGTGATTCTCTCCCCTATAGGGCAGAAATATTTTCCTTGTAAGAAGAAAACTATTTTCTTTAAATTTGTCTATTTTGAGAGAGAGAGAAGAGAGAAAGAGAGAGAGGGTGTGCATGTGAGTTGGAGAGGGGCAGAGAGAGAAGGAAAGAGAAGATCCCAAGCAGATTCCATGATGCCAGCACAAACATGGCTTTGTCCCATGAAACATGAGATCATGGCCTGAGCCAAACTCAAGAGTTGGTCACTTAACTGACTGAGCCACCCAGGTGCTTCCAAAGAAAACTATTTTAATAAAGATTAAATTTCTTAGAAATCACCACCTACTACACTGATACTTTTTTTTTCACAAAAAGATGTATGTTTACATTTTTTTGACACAGCTTACAACACAATTAAAAGTGACTTGAGCTTCACGAATGACATCCGTCCTAAATGGTCTAATTCTGAAATTGGCTATGGTAAATGTTCCCATTTTCCTTTATAAAAGTGACAGAAGTAGGACAATTCTGAGATTGTTCTTATATTGCATTCTGTCATATGGGCAAAATCCCAATTTCTCATGAATTTGTAACCCTAACAATTGTGTTTCAGAGTTGGCTTTCCCTTAAGAAGCAAATTGTTATATATTCTTAAAAGAATTTGAGACTAGTTGTTTTATGTGAACTGGCTAGGTGTCATTAAAAATGAAATTAAAAGTCAAAAATAACCAAAATATATCTGTGCTTTCCCTATTGGGTGAATGTACCCATATTGATCATTTCTTAAATTAGAACATTAAGAATTTTATCTTTTAAACTACTTACGTTCCTTATTTTATTTCACCTTGAAGAACTAAGGCAGAACAGTAGAGATGGCATTTGCTTAGAAATAAGATTTTCATAAATTGCTTTTTTACTATTATTACTGAGTGACATCTAGAATAAATATTTGAATTTTAGGATTTTAACTTGATAACCTTATTGCAAATTATTTAAATGGGTTTGATGAAAATACAATTATCTCGTATATTATCAGACAATCCTTTTTATTACTGAAGTCTCAGAGGTCAGTGTTAAAGGGAATTATGAGAAACATATTTAAATTTTATTATCTCTACACATTTATGACTTTAATCAATGATACATACTTTTTTTATTAATTTCTGTTTACACTAACGAAGAGAAGCCTCAGTGGGAATTGTGCATACTGAGGAGTAAATTTTCGCTGATTCTCAGCCTACTTTGTAAGATATAGGAATAGGAAATTTTTTTTAAATAGTAGGATCTTGATGGAAGCACAAATATAAATTATATAATGATAATTCTCATTTCCCAAAGCACTCCTTTCATATTTCCTATTTTTAAAGTTTTTATTTATTAATTTTGAGAGACAGGAAGCTAGCATGAGTGGGGGAGGGAGAGAGAGAGAGAGAGAGGGAGAGAGAGAGAATCCCAAGTAGGCCCTGAGCTGTCAGCACTGGGCCTGACACAGGACTTGAACCCACAGACCCATGAGGTCATGACCTGAGCCAAAATCAAGAGTTAGACACTCAACCCACTGAGCCATCCAGAGGCCCTGCCCCTTTAATATTTCTAATCTGTGCTATTTGAAGAAGTGCCACTTGGGCCTTTACAAAGATCTATCATAATTAATGACTAGCTGGAATACAAATTCTATCATTTCCTGAGGAGCAATTTGGGAATCTCTATTATTGTTAAAAAGGATTCAAATTCAATGTTTAGATACTTAATTTATAGGCATAATCAGAAATGCTCACAGAGCTTTTTGTGTAGCAACATTGTAGGGTGCTTATCATTAGATAACATATTGAAAATAAATTTAGGTACAACAAATATTGTTATATCCATAGGATGTATGTTAGTTTCCTGGGGCTGATCTAACAAGTTATCACAAACTCTATGGTTTAACAGAGCAGAAATTTATGCTCTCGTGTGTCTAGAGCCCAGAATTCCAAAATCAAGGCTTTGGCGGGATTAGTTCCTCCCATTGTCTCTGAGGGAAAATGTGTCCCAGGTCTCTCTCTTAGCTTCTGGAGGAATCTGCAATCCTTAGTGTTCCTTGGTTTCTACCTGTCTGACTCCAGTCTGAGCTGCAATATTCACAATTCTTCCTCTTTTGTGTATCTCCTCATCTTCTTCTTTCTCCTAGAACATGTGCCTCTGGATTTAGAGCCCACCCAGTTAATCCATAATAATCTCATCTCCAGATCTTTAACTAAATTATGTCCACAAAGGCTCCTTTTCAAACAATGTCACATTCACAGGACATATATTTTGGGGGGGGCTGTTATTCAGTCTTTACCAATATGATATAATACAGCTTTTAAAGTTTCTGAGTAATATCAACAATAAGGGAAAATGTATACTGTAGAATATTACACTAAAAATGGGCATATACTATAAATACATTGTAGAGTTGTTTTGGATACCAATGTATTTATGTGTTATGCAGTACTTTATATATAAATTATTGGGAAACAATACAAAGAAATGATAGTAATGACAGGTGATCTCAAGGCAGTGGAGATTATAGGTGTATTTTTTCCTTTGTGTTTTCCTCTGTGTTTTCCAAATGTTCTCAGATGACCGGGGCTTACTTTTATAATGATATGTTATAAATCAATGAACTGCTATGTCTCTTCAGCGTCATTCACTACACTTATTTTATTTATTATCTTAATTAGAAAAATAAAGCAAACATTTATATAGCATATTATGCTCTGTGTCACAAACACGTTAAAAATAAAACTGCAAGAAAAGACCAGAAACAGAAATTTTCATTTGCTTTGGGACCACGTTGAGATATACTAGTCCCTACAACTTAATTCTCTTTAAATGTATCCTAATTTTTTAGGATACCTTTGAAAATCAGAGACCCTGTTGTGGTTATTTGCAATTCATTTGTTAGTTCAACAAAAATACTGTATAGTGAGTGTCCAAGATTATGTTCTACTTTGACCACATATTAAATGTACTTTTTTTGATTTTGGATGATACTTGTAAATCTTTTTTTCTAAAAGAAGCATTTATGTAATATGAAGTTCATCTTCACTTCAGTAATTTGTATGGATATATTGCTTTACAAACCTTTCATCTCTCTGAAGACCAACCATAACTTGAAGACATAAGCTCAAGCTCAGTTTTTATGGATTATAGGAGATGTGACCTTGGGTCATTATCAGGGATAATGTTTAAATTTTCAGGTTTCAAAATGTAACATCATCCTCCAGTTTTAATTCAAAAAAAATTGAGATGGGGAAAATGTTGATGAAAATGTTTTTATAATAATAAAACAAACTGGATAAAACTGTTTAGAAACTCTGTCAAATGGATATGCTAATGATTTCTCCTGTATTAAAGTCAACTGTATCACATCTTACAAGTCTCTCCAAGGCAAAATTGACCCAGCAAGTTTACATCTTCGAAAAAGAGTAGAACATACCCTGTTAGAAAGTTGGCAGGCATAAAGGAGAGAAACCGGAAACCACCTGCTAGAGAATGGAGTTTTTCTCTCAATCAGTCTCCTATAACAGATAAGCCTCTTTGGAGGTCAATGGTGGAGTATGGAAGAGCCGGAAGTATAACTCCCATACTTGCCTTTTTTCTCATTTCTTTACTCCCTTTTCATGGAAATATGAAACATGAGCCATAAGCATTTTCCTCCTGTAGGATTTGCTACTCCTGCCGCTGGGGTTAATGTGAGGATCCAATAAGTTGTTAGTTTGCCTTCTCATCATTCATTACCAACCACATACAAGTGATGATAGAAATCCACCAAATAAACATTTCTAAAATATGCATTGCCTTTCTATATATATATATATATTAAATTAATATATTTAATTATTAATATATTTAAATAAAATTAAATATATATTATATATATATTTATGATTTATTTCTTTGTTTTGAGAGAGACAGAGAGAGCCTGAGTGGGGGAGGGACAGAGAGAGAGAGGAGAGGGAGAATCCCAAGCAGGCTCCCTGCAGTCAATGCTCACAGCCAGACGTAGGGCTGAAACCCATGAAACTGTGAGATCATGACCAGAGCCAAAATCAAGATTTAGGACACTTAATCGACTGAGCCACCCAGGCGATCCTCAATAATTTTGCTTTTGTTCACATTATTCTTTCATCTCTCCTATTTTGTATTGTCCTTTTCTTTTTGTTCTTGCTTTCTCCATTTTCTCCACATTGTACAAGCAAACCTAACTTTTTCCTTTTATTTTCAGGAAATTCTCTTTACATCTTTGTAGTAACATGCAACCAATTAATATTTGAATTCTAAGGGATGATAGGCATTTATTCTGACTGGCCATCACCCACTGGTTGTAAATACTTTAAATATCTTCTCTACTAATTTCATTACATTGTGCTAGTTAATTAGAAGTATTTTATGCCTGAGATTTGACTTATATCCATGTCGTACCTGTGTCTGTGTGTGTGTTTATGTTTACCACTGTGCATAACATGTACCTATTATATAATATAAAATACTTTGTAAAATATGAAGTGATACATTGAGCATTACTGATTTTTTTCAAAGAAAACAAATTCCAAATAAACATAGGATTACAATATTCTCAGGAATATATATATATATATATATATGTATATATATAATTACAACAAAATACATATATATACAAATATATATATACACGTTCAGGCTAATGGCCTCAATGGAAGAATGAGAAAACAGATTACTAATCTTTCTCTCTCCACAGATCTAGTTGACTTCTAAAAAATACCAGTAGATCCATTATACTAGGTAAGCTGATAGAATTCTCTCCTTTTTGTTATCCTTATCTCAACTCACATATGCAAAGGTCTTTGCTAAGTGTGTTTAATATTTCCTGAACTTACTTCCTTTCATATTATGGATTCAGGATCTGTTAAGTCTTTTCCCCAAGCCTGTCTCAACTATGTTCGAAGTGAGACAAAAACATCCCCTTATAAACATCTTAAACTATTATCACTTTCACTAATCACGTCCATTAGCAGGAAAACTTACACAGAAAAAAAAACAATCTTGCTTTCAGAAATCCTGAGCAAGAAAAGTAGTTAGTAATGAGTTACCAGAAGTGACGAATGGAGAGATAGGTAGTGTCTGGGGGTCATAGTACAGACAAGATTATATATAAGCCAGTTGTTTTAACTTAAATAGACCTATCACAAAGCATTCCTCAAGCTGTGACCTACTGGGCCCTTGTACCTTAATTACCTGGTAATTGAAGCATGCAGATTCCCCGGCCTTCACTGCAAAACAGATGAGAGGGATTGGATCCTGCAGGTCTGCATTTTTCAGACTGCGCTGGTGAATAGTTGTACTTAATTAAGCTTTTAAAATCACCATTTGGTGGATACGTTAGCCACAACTTTCTGAAAGTTTCTCTAGGTTTAGTCTAGCCAGCTGTCTCGAAATCCACTCTCCATTGTCTATGAACTGGATGAACTCTACATTCTGCGATGATTCCAGACTTCCATTTAATTTTAGTAAAACTTGTTTTCGACAGTGATGAAACTGTTGACGTCTAAAAATGATTAATAAGATATTTTCAAAAAGTAGGGGCTTAAAATTCTGGACTCCGATCTCATTCTGTAATCCGTTAGCTCTGTCTGGAACTTGACACTCACTGAGCTTCCTGAAGGGATTTCAGTCCTTGGGTCTATCAACACTTCGTAATAAATGAGTTGTGCTTAGGAAGGAGATTTCTGAGAAAGCTTTCAACATTATTATGCTAATGTAAATCTTGGCCTACCCATAGGGGTTCTATCATTCTGTCCTTAGTTGTCTTCTTTAGACATTTCAAATAATAACATTTACAATTGCGAGAAAAAATGGCATTCACTGTGGTTCAGAAGTCCTGTGCCCATCTCTGAACATGGTTACAAATAGCATGTTATTTGGCAAACTAATTCATCCTTAATCCAGTTTTAACATTATCCGTCAAAATGAAGATAACACAGACAATACGTTTAGCCCTTTAATTTTAGCATAACAAAGTTTCTAGAAGGTAAAGAAAAGTTTCTATTAGGTATAACTGTGTTGAAAACATTTGGTAACCCAAGAAATGGCCCATACAGTAGTCTTCCTCTATTCACGGTTTTGTTCTCCATGGTTTCAGTTATCCACGGTCGATCACAGTCCAGAAATAGATGACCCTCCTTTTGACTTTGTCAAAACATCAGGAGTAGCCTAATGCTATGTCACAGTGCCTAGGTCATTCACTTCACTTCATCACACCACATAGACATTTATCATCTTACATCTTACTCTTAAAAATAAGAGTATATGCAGTACAATAAGATATTTTGAAAAATTATTCACATAATTTTTGTTATAGTATGTTGTTATGATTGTTTTATTTTATCACTGGTATTGTTAATCTCTTCTGTGCCTAATTTGTAAATTAAACTTTATCATAGGTTTGCCTGTATAGGAAAAAAACAGTATATGTAGGGTCTGGAAATATCCATGGCTTTAGGCATCTGGGGGTCTTGGGAAGTATCCCCTGTGGATCAGGAGGTAAGTACTGTACAACTATAGAAAATAATTTAAGTTTTGCATTCCTTTAAAATTATTTATATTTATGTTTCTGTATAAAAACAATAATCTAAAGTAGGTATAATTGTTTAAACGAGTGGCTTAAGGTCCTACTTATACATGGAGGGTTATGAAGTAAAAATAAGCAAATTAGGGGCACCTGGCTGGCTCAGTCGGTTAAGCATCCGACTTCAGCTCAAGTCATGATCTTGCAGTTTGTGAGTTTGACTCCCGTGTCGGGCTCTGTGCTGACAGCTCAGAGCCTGGAGCCTCCTTCAGATTCTGTGTCTCCCCCTCTCTCTGCCCCTGCCATGCTCATGTTCTGTCTCTCTCTGTCTCTCAATAATAAATAAAAAAATAATAACAAAATAAACATACTAAATAGACACTTCAATTAAACCAACAACATTGTATTAAAATGGTTAAAGCCTTGGGGCGCCTGGGTGGCTCAGTCAGTTAAGCGTCAGATTTCAGCTCAGATCATGATATCACACTCTATGGGTTCGAGCCCTGCGTCCGGCTCTGTGCCAACAGCCAGGAGTCTGGAGCCTGCTTTGGATTCCGTGTCTCCTTCTCTCTCTCTCCCTCGCCTGCTTGCACTCTGTCTTTCTCTCAAAAATAAAATAAAAACATAAAAATATTTTAAAAAATGGTTGAAGCCTTAAAAATAAATTACATTTGAGAGTTATTACTATATTAAAAAGACTCAAAAAGTCATTGCCAAATATTATGTTCTCTTTCCCAGTGTTTCTCTATTCAGGAACACATTGCATAATGAAATTGTAGGTTACAGTTTTTTTAAAGTTGCCATCTATCTTCTCCAGCAGTTCTTATTGTAATATTGTTCTTGTTGTGATCATCGTGGTCAGTCTTGTTTACCAGCATTTGCACCGTGCCTCACACAAAAGACCTTCTGGAAGGAAACAGCTGAAGTGCATTATTGGTCCTCGTGTTGCAATGGTGACTGCTCTTGAATAAAACCTCATTAACGGTATAAGTGTTTATCATTCTAAAGATGAAATTTTATTGGAATTCCAGCTCTGGCACTAGACACAATAAAGTGTATCTTTTGGGTCCTTCTGCTACTGCGTATGAACCACTTCATAGAAATGGTATTTTCATTTTACTCTTTATGAGCAATAAATTTTAACTCATTAAGTTTCAAAAAAATACATTGTTACCATATTTCTCCCCTTTATCCGTTGAATAAATATCAACTTTCAAGGTAAGTTGGCTGTATCGTAGATATAAAGTCTGTTGACATTTGGATTTAATTTAAATGGTACATTGACAGTTTTTATTTTTTCCTCAAAACACATTTTCAAATTCTCTTATATTTTCAGCTATGATGACAGTGAATTCTTAAACTGAAAGTATGCTAAAAAATGAGATAATGTTTTCATTAAAAAGCTCTTAATTATCTAATGAAGACAGCTCTATTATGTGTTTGTTTCCTATATTATTTATATGAAATTTTATATAAAGATATCATGTACATATTCATAATATAAATAACACTGAAAAAATATTTACAAGTAGAGGAAAGTCAAGCTATCTTCCAGAATTATTAGTGTTAATGAAAAACCCATTTAGTATTATAATAATAAAAATCAAATGTAATTATAAAATATCTGACCCCATTTCTATAATTATTATGCAATGGAGCATAGAGATAAAACAGGTGAAAGAAATGTACATATAACAGGAAGCATTTCAGTGTATAAAGTGAGATTGCTGGATTAATAAAAGACTAGTTTTTATTTGAATCACACCATATGCTTAGTTGATAGTATATACATGCATTTTAACCTCTCCACAACAATGTTCAGGCAATAGTCCATCAGTTTTTGTGCTGTGTAACAGATGACCTTCTAATTCATTGAATAGCTATGTTTCTCTCCCTAAAAGCACTTGAACCATGCTTATTTTTCACAACTGCAGTCATTGATGGGATTTTGTATTGTATTGTTTGGGTCCCAAGATTTTATATGACTTCTGGGTACCCTGTGTTACCACAAATCCAAGTGACAGAAAAGCAATTCATTTATAGCATGTGAAAATAATTATACTTACTTCATTTAAAGTGATTCATATTTAAAATGATGCTATAGAATAAGTTTGCTGTAGCATAAAATCAAATAGGTGATTAATATAGGATTGCTGTTACATGGAATTCATAGTTAATGAAGACGTCACCCATAAAGGTAGTGGAGGTGCTACCCCAGGATCTGGGGTGAAAACTACAGGTTGATAATCGCCAGGATTTTACTTTCAGGATTGTTGATACGGTCACAAGACTCAAGTTGATCGTGGTACTGGATGGTCAGGATACGTCAAGAGGAATCAAGATGAAGACGAGTGCTTAAAAGAAATGAACCCAATAAACCCAATTGTAACCTCAGAGAAGTCACTGCCCACAGTGGTTGCAGGTGGGAAGCAGATGGCTTATGACCCACATGACAGCTTTTCAAATGAGACACAGAGCAGTGAGTGTGGCACAGAAACCAGAAAAAGAGGCTTGCCCTGGGCAGCAGCTGACCTGCCTATAAAACCTGCAAAGCCCTTACTGATTTTAAGTTTGTCGATGAATGTTTACAGATGCATCCAAGTCATAAATATGAAAGATACACTAAATAAGATTTTCCCGACACTCGTTAAAAAGAAGCTCCGTATTGTCTTTTTAAAAGCAGCTAATCCAGGGCATCCAGGGGTCTCAGTCTGTTAACGTCTGACTTTGGCTCAAGTCGTGATCTTATGGTTTGGGAATTAAAGCCTCACATGGGGCTCTGTGCTGACAGTTCAGAACCTGGAGCTTGCTTTGGATTGTGTGTCTCCCTCCCTCCCCCACTCATGTTCTGTCTCTCACTCAGAAAATGAATAAACATTAAAAATAAATAAAAACAGCTAATCATATTACAATATACATGTGTACCGAATCAACAGGTTGCACACTTTAGACTTATACCGTGTTAGATATCAATTAGATCTCAATAAGGCAGGAAAAAAAAAAGCAGCCATGACATCGGCTTCACCTCCTAAAAGCTACCTTTGCCGCCTCTTATATGCTTATACATAGCGTAAAATATTGATTTAATTATCTAATACACTATAGATTTAACAGTCAGTTTACAAAACCTGACTCTGAGTTTTACCATCTGGCAGTTACTGGCCCCACAACATGCCTCAATAGAGATTCAGCCTAAACCCCTTATAAAACGCAGGCCTAGCAGAATCTCTGTGGAGTTTTTGGAGAAGTTTTCATCTACAGATAAAAACTGTCTAGCGATCTAGTCCAATCCATGAAAGTTGGGATGTGCTGTTTTATTACCAAGATTTTCTCTTTGCTGTGTCTAATTTTTCCAAATGTGTGAATTTAATATTAAGCAGTCTTAATATAGGTTGTTGTTCTGTTACTCTGAAAAAAATTCTGCACAGGGAACAGCTAAACTTTATTGTATTGGGGGGGCAAAAAAGAAAAGAAAAGAAAAAAGAAAAAAGTCAAAAAGAAGCATGCAATTTTAGCCCTGAATTTTAATAATATTTGCATAGTTATAATTGTCGGCATGATGTTTTTCAACCTTTGTCATAAATGTATGTGCAAATCTGGGAAAGCTTATTTAGAATGGCACAGGAACCTCCAGGTCCCTGTAGATTCATTAGAGGTAAATCTCAGCATGTAGCATACCTTCTGGTGGTCTGAGCACCAGAAATGCTACTTAATTATATACTACAGCCTCTCCTGAGCCCTGCTCTCGCTATGCTGCTGAGGACCCCTCCCACCGTTCTCCCTGCTCTTGGGCTAGATCAGTTGGTTTCTGGGAGAAGATGTGGGGAGCTTTGAATCCTGTCACCTTCTCATGAATCAAAATATCTACATTTCAATAATTGAAGACTTTGGAGAGACTGCAGATAAACCCAACTTTTAATCAGTTCTTCTTATGCAAATAATAGTGCTTATCAACAACCATGTGCATAAAAAATAAACAATACAATCGAAGACCTGGGTTCTCTGTAAAAGTAGTTTACCTTTGAGCTGGGCTGAAAGACAAATGAGCTTGCATAAATATTTGAAAATATGAAGTAACGATTCACAAAAGTATAAAAACATGGGATCAAAAAGAACCCCCCCCCCACGGTTTCAGGAAACGTATGTAGGGTGGATTAGAATTGGAAGAAATGGAGCCTTGAGGAAATATTAGTTCCTTGGGCTGTTGTGGAAAGGAAAATAAAACGAATTATGATGTGTTCTAATACAACTATAGAAAACTTAAATCATATAATGGTCCAATAAGACCATTTTACACAACATGTTTAGATTTAAAACATTTTTTTTAATAATTTGAAAGCTCGCAAAAGTGCTGGTAAAATAACAAGGCTTACAAACAGTAGGATCACACTATCGGCTGCCAATTACCGTGCACTAGTAACGGCTTGTCTTGATGTGACACAGCATGATTTTTTTTCAGTGGATAATAAAGGTGATTTTTTTTCCTGTTTTTTTTTGTTGTTGTTGTCGTAGTGGTGGTGGTGGTGATGGTGGTGGTTATATACAGTATTACCGCAGCATCTGTGTTGTGGAACTGAAAGACAGTTTCATTGTTTTCAACCTCAATTTCTCTATAAGCTATTTCCATTCCCATTTTGTTTCCAAGATACTTAAACCTATAAACTAAAAATCTGAATTGCCTTCCTTTAATTACTATTACTCTTTTTTTTGTAAGTCAAGGTAATATTGATAGTAATTGAACCTGTTTCTTTACCTGAATGTAATTACATTTATTTTTATGAACCATTAGAAAACTTAGTTGCTGGAATTAGCTAATTATAGAATGATAGAAAAAACAAGTATTGCGCAATGATTTGGAATGTATTTGAAGAAACTCAAGTAACGTTCTCAATTATAGTAAAATATAATGATCCTGATATTGTTTTTGTTCAGGAAAATAGAAATCTCATGTTGAACATAAATCAGGATTACACATTTAGATTAACAATCTAAAATGAGAATTTAATAATTTGGACTAATGTTATTTCTATCTTAATAAGGAAAAGCAGGTTAGTTCTAAAATAATAAAAACAATGAGGAAATTTTTGTGTTATCTATGTCAGCAGTCTCAAATTTTGGTATTGCATCAGAATTACCTGTAGGCCTTATTTAAAAGAGATTGTTAGGCTCCATCCACACAGTTGTTGATTTAGTATGCCTAGGGTGCTACCCAAGAATTTGCATTGCCCAAACAGTTTCCAGGTGATGCAGATGCCACCCACACTTCCAGAAGGACTGGTAGATGGACTACTTAAAAGATTATTTGTAAACAGTAAACAAAACAACAATGAAAACAATTTAAAATGCTATTCCTTGCTTTATATTTTCACCTAAGCAATGGCAATTCTAAACAATGTCAACATTAGATTAACTTTTCCCACAGAGTTTTTAAAGCTCCTGTGAAACTCCCAGGGAGTTTTCAAGGCATCTGTATCCCCAATCCCCACCCATCCTGTTTGAAAGGGAGAGAAATAAAAGGGAAGGAGAGGAGAGGACCAGACAGGATAGGAAGAGAGACTGATAAAGACAAAGATAAATAACAGAAACTTGTGCTTACTTGGTGTACACCCTACTGTTTCCAACACTTTTCTGTTTTCTGAAAAAGATATATATGTACATGCATCAAGCACGGCAGCTCTTATTACACCATACATATGGATTAGGACAAAATCCCAAATGTAAAATATATTGTTTTTAAAACCCAGCATGTACCCCAGAGTGTTGTGACTTTCACACGTGTGAGCCACAAAGATTCTTCCTTTACGTGGACTGCGTGACCCAGACCCTTGGCTCTCCAAACATTTCACTGATATGGCAGCCCTGAAACTTCATAGGATTTTATAGCTTATTTGTCCTGTGAAGACCTACGACACACATGTCATTTCTTCCTCGTCCCACCTTCTTTGCAAAATGTCATCAATATAGTGAATCATTTTGATATGCTTTGGGATGTCTACACAGAACAATTCTCTTTAGACGGAGTAGGAGAGTTAGCACTGCTCTGGTGCAAGATTGAATATACACACCATTTTCCTGCCTGCATAAATTTGAGCTGTTTTTGATCCTCCTTTTTGATAGAGATGAAAAAGTTTGCATATAACAAGTAAATGTTCATACAGCATGTATCTGAGGTTAGGATAATATTCTGTAGCAATGATACCATATAGTTAGCCTAGTAACAGCAATTAGGGATACTAACTAGTTGAATATTTAGTAATGCACAGTCATCCTTTGAATCTGGCTTTTGAATATACACCTGATGAATCAAATCAATGTATGTTAAGGAGCATCACCTTTGCATCCTTTTCAAACCTCTCAGGGAAGCACAATTATCTTTTATTTATGTGTAGTAAAACATTGTTTTTAATTTACGATCTTAGCAGGGCTTTCAGACTCCTGCTTTGATCTTCCCCACTCTTATCTCACCATCCAAGAACCACTAAGCAAGTTGTGCTACCTACTAAAGTTGTCCTTTAGGTACTGAGAGAAAAAAAAAATCAACAGGTGGGTTTATGGACCCAGTGAACCAAGAATGAGGTAGGGCTAGGCAGACTATTTATTATTCAATTTCCATATATTTCTCTTTCTAACAAAGGATTTTGAGGATACTCCATTTCCCTACTATCAATGTCAATTAAACTGTATAATAGTCCACCAATGTTTCGACTATTTTCCTTTCCCAGTATATGCCTATCTGATAAAATGATCCTAACTCCCATTGGGGAAGAACTGAGGAAATCATGGCTACATACACTGACTTTAAGTTTCAGGCCATTCTTTTGGAGGAAGTGGATTATTCTTTGTCTCAGATCTGTAATTAGGCAAGCATGTTACCACAAATATTCAGCGCCCAGAAAGAGACAAGGGATATGCACTCAGGGAATCAGAAAAGGCTGTTTATTCTGTACAAGTGCCGGCCCAGCGGAGTCATCTCCAAAGACTGAGTCTCGAACCCTGGTGCTGGTCTCCTTTTATGCCTGGCTAGCTTCCAGGTACTAGGAAACTTCCTATGGGTTACACAGGTGGGCAGGATTGCAGGGTCTCAAGAAAAAAGGGGGGGACACCTGTCAGTTGTGCTACTCCGGCAGTCTGTTGGTGCAGGAGGCAAGCAAGATTACAGGAGACAAAAACATGCAAGTGGAGTACTAGCCTTGGACATCTGGCTGAATTTTTTTTTAGTCTGCTTTTGCTGGCTTCCTTTCTCAAGAGATTGTGACTTTTTATTAGTATGGCTCAGTGCAAGCTCTCAATCACTAACAGCTGTTGCTTGTATAGATTGACCAGTTTCCTTGTTGGCTTTCTATCTTTCTTCTGGGGATGCTGTTTTTTTTTTTTTTTTCTTTGATTAACTACCTCTACTGTTTCTTGGAGGGTCAGATGCCCTTGGTTGTCACTTCAATCTTGTCACCAGTAATGACTGTGCCCTCCTTGATTTTGTCAGTTAAGAACTACCACCTTGCTTCTATAATTAATTGTATCTTCTTTATTGCTATCAGTAAGCCAAGTTTTGAAATGGCATCTCCTACTTTGTCTCTTAAAGAATTGCAGAATCTAGCCAATACGTGCTGTTAGGAGATCCAAGAGAGCAAAGGTAGGTCTGAAAAGGGACAAATGAAACAGAAGTTGATCAGAGGAGATACAGATATAGCTATAGATATAGACATATAAATATAGAATTTACAGAATATACTATCCACACAAAGAATCCAGTTGCAGATTGATCACTAAACTTTCACTGACACTGGGGACCCTCTTACTAGGGCATTCCGTATTAATTTGGTCACTAGAATATCTCCTGGGCCACCCTTCAGGACATAGTCATCTGGTAGGCAGTCCAGTCTTTCATGCTGTAATCAGTCTGCTGTATCCTATATCTGAACATTTTGGTCTATACCTCCAATTTTTTTGCACTGGAATATCTCATACATGTACTTCACTTAGTCTGGGCCATTGCCTGCCTGAGTTTCGATGACATTTTGGCAGCATATCTGTACTGTGTCTAAGGTCCTCTCCTGGTGGTACATTTTGTAAATTATGTTTCTATATATCTATATCTATATTTCCTTCAGAGTCCCTTGTGCCCTTAGTAGACTCAGAACTTCACCAGACAGGTTACGTTTTGGCTTAAGCCAATTATGGAGCATATGACTAGGAGGGTAGATCTTGAGGATAATGTTTTTACTCTCAGGACAGAGGCATTTGTGTTTTCTTCCAGTAAAGAGAGACTACTGTGCACTAAGAGGAAGGAATGAGCCACTTCTTGAGATCCATAAGACTCAAGCTATTCCAGGGATTCAAGAATATCAAATGCGTTATCACCAGTGTCCCCATTTCTTATCACGGGGTCTCATTTCTTCCCATTTAAGGATGGACCTTAGCATAACAGATGTGTATAGGTTGAGAATTTAAACCTCTCTAAAACTCAGCTCTTTCTGTGATTGTGAGCCTAGTCCTTCACTTTGTTTGCTCTCTAGCTGATGGAGATGAATATTTCTTAATAAGCTGCCAAATTTATCATTGACAATTACATAAAGACGTCAAGTAATGACTAATCATCCTCAGTCTTTTTTTTTCCTTTCTTCCTCTTCATTAGCCATCCATTTCCATTGTCCTTATAATTACAACCCCTGCTATATTTCTCAAACCACTGATACAGTACAATTGTTAGTGCATGTTCTTCCAATGGCATAACATCATATTTTGACCCTGGTGAAAATTTTAACAAATACACTGCTAACACATATCAGGAACAAGCACCATCCGTGTTTAACCCCCAAGTTATGTCCTTATTACCAGCCTACAAATAGTGATCCAGTTCCAATATCCTATCATAGTGTCTGTTTCCTCAACCCACTTCTGGAATGATCATCTGTGTTTCCGTTTCTGTAGGAAGAATACTATGAGATGAAAATGAGCATGCAGTATATTTATTAGCAAGTGTTTTAAAGATCAACACGTAGGGGCACCTGGGTGGCTCAGGTGGTTAGGCGTCCGACTTTGGCTCAGGTCATGATCTCACAGTTCTTGAGTATGGGCCCTGCATTGGGCTCAGTGCTGACAGCGCAGAGCTCGAAGCTCGTTTCAGATTCTGTGTCTCCCTCTCTCTCTCTGCCTTCTCTCCCTTGCTCGCGCTCTGTCACTCTCTATCTCAAGAATAAATAAACATTAAAAAATAAAAAAAAATAAAGATCAACATGTATGGGGAAGAAACATAGCATGATCGGACAGAGGGAGAAACTGGATGTCAAGGCAGTATAACTGTTTTAGCTGACTCTGCAGGGATACCGAAAATGAATAGCCTGCAGGGTGGTGTGTGCTGTGTGGGACAAGAGACTAGATCTTGTACTTCCATAAGGATAAGTCACTGGATGCAGAAATGAGGGTCCAGTTGAGCAAAGTAAATTTCTTTAGCAAACGGCAATTCAAATAGAGGGCTGATAGCCTAGATATGTCATCCAGCTTCACTCCTAGCAACTGGGAGAAAAGTCCTTCCACGCTGAAGGGGAATTTGAATGGTATATTAGAGTGTCCACTATTTTGGCACACAGAAATATTTTTCTTTTCATGCAATGGAGAAAATAACCAGGGTCCCAAAAATCTCTGCTTCAAAGTTATGGGATATTTTCTATTATGATTCTTGCTATGGTTCTGATGGTCCAATTAGATAGCTGGTTTAATTTTTCAAGGTTGCTATGAATAAGTCTTTGAAGCTTTTCAGAAGAGCTTTCTCTAACTTTACACTGCCTTTCTCCATTCCAAATCTCAAGTAGACAAAATCATAGCACCTACTTTGTCTTCCTTTATCATTTAATAATTGAACCTTTGTTCCTTTTTCTATTTAATGAAAATATGTCCACCTGAGCAATGGATTGATTCTCTTCTCAGGAAACTTATTCTTTGAGTAATCTATTGTTTACATTGGATACTTTAGGGTTTTCTATTTCTGTATAACAAATTATTACAGGTGTCAGAACTTAAATAAAAACACAAATTTGTTATTTCTCAATCTCCATGGTTTAGGAAAATGAGTAGTGAGTAGCTGGATTGAGATCTCACCTGAGATTCTCACCTGGGGTCCTCTTCCAAGCTCATGCAACTGTTGGCAGAATTCAATTTCTGCATCTGCATGACCAAGGTTCCCATTTTCTTCCTAGATGTTCTCAACTCCTGAAGACTGCAGTGAATTTTGCCATGTGGCCTTCTCCAAAGAACCACTCACAATCTGATAATTTACCATTTCAAGACAGGCAATGTCACAATTCTCTCTAGTGTGCTGCCAAGGAGTCTTCTACACCAAAATGTAATTATAAAACTGATTATCCTATATTGTTATATAACATAACCTAGTTATGGGGGTGACTACTCCATCATATTTGCGGACTTCATTCACACAAAAGGAAGTGATTATACATTAAAGGTACACCTTAGCACCATCCAAAATGTAAGAAGTCATTTTAAAATACTACCTAGAATATTGTATTAAGTTCATCATTATCTTCCTTGACCATCTTTTTGGGTGTGTGATTTTTCTTTCAGCCATCTTCCGTTTACAAAGTTTTAGCTGAGACTACCAATCATATGCATATTATTAAACCTAATTGCAGTTACAAATAATTGTAATTAAATGCAGTTACAAAAAATTATAAGCCATCATCTTCCTCTACCTCTTAGATGATGAAACCTCTTGATCATTTCTGAAACACAATACTCCCCTCATTCATTAAAAAAGATTTGTATCATTATACACTCTAAGGCTAATATGGGTCAATGGTAGGACAATACTTAATTATTCTTTCCTCTTCCCAAGCAAAGGGTTATGAGTATTTCTTAGTAGTATGCAAAAGAGTCTTCATCTAACCACTCATTTGACAGTTTCACACTACTAATTACTTAGGAAATATATGAAACTGATCCTTGTTCTTCCACATATGTTAGAGTTTTGCCAAATTCTCTAGCTTCAGTAGCTGTCCTTGGTAGATAAACATCCCCAAAATAGGGCCCTCTAGGACCCTAATGAACAAGACCTGAGCTGGTGATAGTAAATATACTATTAAAATGCAACACAAGGAGCACCTGAAAGGCTCAGTCAGCTGAGCATCTGACTCTTGATTTCAGCTCAGGTCATGGGTCTTTGGGATCAGGTCCCACGATGGGCTCTGTGCTGAGTGTAGAGCCAACTTAAGATCCTCTCTCTCTTCCTCTGCCCCTCTACCCAGTCGTGCTCTCTCTCTTTCAAATTAAAAAAACAAACAAACAAAAAACAAAAGCAAAAACAAACAAAAAACGTACAACACAAAATGTGAAACATACTTTTATAGCTTAGCTTCAAAAACAGAATCGTTAAGTAGAAGAAATATATTTATAGATATTGATTAAAAAGAAAAATATAAATGAAAGTTCAGGATATCTTTTGTATCAAAACATCTGCATTGCCAGTGCTGTGCCTGAACAGATTCATAACACTTGCAAATTTGCCTGTTGAGCTTGAAAAATCTCAAGGTATTTCTGTACTACATTTTTATTATGACTTGTTAGAAACAGATCTAAAATATTTATATGTTTCTCATTAACATTAAGATGAATAAATGTAAATATATTGCATTTACAAATATTAGAAGTATTTAATTTCATATTTGTAATACTATGATGACATCAAAAACTTATTAGAATTCTAAATATCTGCAGCAAAAAATATTATTAGTACAGAATCTTAGTTGGGTTCTTATTTCTATTACTCCTTTCTTTTATAACTCACTAGGTAACTCTGCATTCCATCCATTAAACTATCTGTATTTACACATTGCATAAATTACAATTACTGAACATAGTACAACTGATGTATATGGTATATGTCCTTAATCAGGTTGACCAGGGGAAATATTAGCTAAATTACCAAGTGTGCTAATTATAGCATTATCACATTAAGCATAAAAAATTACGAAACCAGTCTAACCAGTAGTAGTCCTTAGAGACAATCCTTCATATACAATACTGACGTGCATTGTACAATTTAATTGCTAGTATGCAATTGATAAACCATATTTGCTTTTGTAAGTACATACATGCAGGCAAATAACCTAACACAGACTCTGTATGAATTTATATCCAGAATATTTTATTGTAATCATTTATAGTTTTATTTATCAAAAAATCTGAATGTATCCATTGTTTATGAACTTGGATTAATATTTACTGATCAAATCGAATAATGTTTACCAAGTAAGATTCTATATCAAAAAAGGTAAATGTATAATTTATTCGATATAAGTTTAATTTCTTTTGGACACAACAGAAACATATTTCTATTCCACTCATGGTTAAATTTCTATTCCTAAGTGATGTGTCAAACCTCTGGAGTTATTACAGACCATAAGAGATTCAGAGAAGGGGTTGAGGCTACATCTAAGGCTTTAGTCAGAGTCTCTAATCTAATTATTGAGATATCCAATGTCCATTGCTCTTTTCAAGGACCCTATGTTTTCCTGAATTTTGAGCCTTTAACATGGGCACAAGATTCTCCAAAATGTGAAGATTAAACTTTTTATTTATGGTTTTCTTTTTGATCCTTAAAACATTTAACATGATTTCTTGAGATATAAAACTTCTTTGTAAAGAAATACACAATATTAAGAAGTGTATAGCATTAAAAATGTGAACTTCAAGTGCTGATAAACATTAATAGTCGGAGCCTATGTTTTCAGATCTTTTGTCTGTGAATTCATCAATCAAGTTATGGGTATTCTGTATAGATACTTTTATCATTTTTATTCAATAATTCTATCTCCATTTTTCTCCAGACGGTTTTTTAATTTGAATCCATTGCTAGAATAATTGTATAACAACATTCGAAAAATATTTTAAGAAAAATTTCCTGTTTATTCTCGCTATAACATAATTTCTTTTTGACAAAGAGTTATATTTTATTGGACTTTGTGCATATTATTTTTCTAATAAAATAAAAAGTAAAAATATAAATAATATATTATAAACATGGATAAATAAATGCATGATTGATTTCTTTATTCCATTAAGTAATACCATTATTTTTATTTTATTTATATTCTATCAAAATCTGTTCTCAGAGGTGAATAAAAATAATAAAAATTACATATTTATTTATATATTCAAAAAACTTTTTAGTTTAGTTTAGTTTGCTGTTTAGTTATTTCATTATATAATATTTTAATACAGGGATGAATATTCAGAATATAAAAAATAAAAAAACATACCTTTTTTGCTTAAAATGTTAAGAATTCACCACTCACTTTTATTTTTACCTCATTTTAAATTCATTTCCCCATGATCACTTTAAAGTCACCAACTTTTTTTTCTGCTATTTGCTTCCATGCTTCTAAATTTACTACCATTTCTTGCTTTTCACCACATGTTTATTATTACATATTGATATTAATATGGTATGAGGTTTTAGATGTATTAAATTCTTGGACAGCTGCGTGGCTCAGTCGGTTAACTGTCTGACTTCAGCTCAGGTCTTGAAATCACAGTTCATGGGTCCTAGGCCTGCATCAGGCTCTGTGCTGACAGCTTAGCCTGGAGCCTGCTTTTGATTCTATGTCTCCCTCTCTCTCTGCCCCTCCCCCACTTGCTCTCTCTCTCTCTCTCTCTCTCTCACTCTCTCTTTCATTCTCTCTCTCTCAAAAATTGAATAAACATTTTAAAAAATGTTTAAAAAATATGTATAAAAGATGTATTGCCTACATGCATATATTTATTTCATTTTTTCTAATTCTTCCCCCCAACATTATATCACTTTTTTTTATATCAATGTTCAATTTTTACATTATACTGTCTGAGTAAATATTCAAATTTTAGACACAGGGAATGCTATGTTTACATGATTCCCATTGATTTCTGTTTTCTTCAGTAAAGCTTATAATTATTTCATTTCTTTCATTCGCTAATTTTATATACTTATTATGAATCAATTTTCAAACCTAGGTAGATATGAAAAATCTCAAAGACAATGTTTTAAAACTTTTCTTCTTCCTTCTCTCCTATTTTCCTCCCTCCTTTTCTTTCTTTTTTATTCCCCTTCTAGGCTATGTCTCCTGATGTCTTCCTTTATCATTCTACACAGCTGTCTTCCTGAGCATTTTCATTGTCCATCGCTCTGAAAATTCATTTTCCTCCATCTTTTGCTGGATCATCTGTTTCCACTAACAGGATTCATTTTCCTTACCTTCCTCTTTCTTAATTTACTCCCTCAATTGAAGCAAACACTATCTCCGGTAGCTTCTTGAGAATCCTCACACTGGAGTTAGTTAACACTTTTCCATGATTGATGGCTTTACCACATTAGAATTGTAAAGAATATTCTCTCAGTTTTGTAAAGGTTTCTTTTCTTTGACATTGTATGTTTCCATTGTGCTCTTAAGGAGTTTGAAGCCAGTTAAATTTCCCTGCCTTGATAATTTCAAATTTCACAATGATGTGCCTTGATATGAGGTTGTAAATTCATTTTTTATCTTTTAGTGAACTATTTATTTTTCAATTGTCATTTTATTTCAATATGGAATAGTTTATATTGTTTAATTTAGGAAAGTTTTCTTATTTTTATTTACATTTCCTCTTTCTTTTATTGTATTCTGCTACTCATGAGGATGTTGCAGAATGCTAACATTGTAAGTTTATTCTTACCTTTAAAAAAGCCTTTATTTTCCCTAGTTCAATCAAAATTTCCTCAACTTACATCTTGTCATATTTTGCATGTCTCCTTTCTTATTTTAATTTTCAAAGAGAGACTTGTCATTATCTAAATATTCTTTATATTTTTTGTATTTTTCTACAACCATAAAATTTCTATTTTGAAATTTCTTTTTCTCAAAATATATTTGCTTTTTCTGTAAATTATTTCTTTCCCTCTTGTTTGCTATGATATATGTCTTTCATTAGAGGCTTTCCTCAAATGTCTTTGGGAATTTTCATTGTTATGTCAGTAAGGATAACTATATTATACTGAAATTTTAAAAAATGTCTCCACAGTCTTAGCAATAAGGTAAGGTTTAATTTAGGTCTCTTACTATCTGTTCATCAAAGTTGGCTTTGGGGATCTGCTCTATGTCATCATTATGTTCACTTGGTGACCCTGGCTGATGGGGCGGTGGTTATAGATCATGGCCAATGACTATGGCAGAAATAATCTCTAATGTTTCTGTCTAGAAAGAGAAAAAAAAAAATCTCCTCGACTCACAGTCTACTGACAAAGCAGTCCTGCCCCATGCCTGAATTCAATCAGTAGGAAAATATAATTCTGCCTTGTACCAAGCAGAGAAAAAAACTAAACAGCTCATGAAAACATTAAACATTGCACAGTTGTGCCTTCATAGTTAATAATAAAACACAAAAATCCTAACTGGGAATTATGAGAACCCAGTGAGATTTTTTTCCTTTACTATTTATTTATTTATTTATTTATTTATTTATTTATTTATTTGAGAGAGAGAGAGAGATAGAGCGTGCAAGCAGGGCAAAAGGCAGAGAGAGAGAAATAGTGACAGAGAGAGAGAATCTCAATCAGGCTCCATGCTCAGCAAGGAGCTGATGGGGCTCAATCTCATGACCCTGGGATCACGATGGAAATCAAGAGTCTGGTACTCAACCAACGAAGCCATCAGGTGCCCTGGATTTGCTTTTTTAACAGAAGGGCCCAAATGCCATTTTCTGGAGTTATTTCCCATTGGCCGATAAGCTTTTATGAAAAGAAATCCTCCAGTCTCTTGCCTTGGGAAATGTAGATAGGGGATAGAGCTATTTGCAGACATCCTGGGAACTAGACTAGGGTGAATCACATTCATTTCTACACGTAGACCTTGTTTTCATGACGGCACCACACCGTCAGTTTCAGTGTATCTGTTGCAGGTGAGTCCAGAACATGTCTGAATAAACTCCAGTATGATAAAAGTTTTGGTTGTGTTGAGTCTATAACCAATAGAACCTCTAACTTTTCATCTACTGCTTGGAACTTCGTTTTTGAGGCAGGAAAGAGCACCTGTGCTTCTAAATTCCTCTTTTAAAAACTCAAGCAATCTTATTTTTTCAGTCTTTAGATTACTCAGTAAGTACTCTTTCTGTGAATACCACTAGCATTTCTATTTCCAGGATTTTCTTCCTCTTCTTATTTACCTGTGATTACATATTTCGATGGTTAATTTTTGTGTCAGTTTGTTCAGACTATTTTAACAAAGTTCTATAGACCAGTTGGATTAAGCAACAGAAATTTATTTCTCACAGTTTGGAGGCTGTGAAGTCCAATGTCGAAGAGCTGGCCTAGTTCCTATTGCAGATGGCTGCCTTCTTGCTGTGTCCTCACATGGAGGAGAGAGAGTAAGGTCTCTGGTGTCTCTTCTTATGAGGGAACTAACCCTATCACCAGGTCCCCTCTCTCATGATCTCATCTAACTTAACTTCCCAAAGCCCCCCAAAATGTGGTTACCTTGGGAATTAAGTCTTCAGTATATTAATATTTAAGGGACACAAACATTCAGTCCATATCATGTGTCAACCTGGTTAGGCTACATGGTGTCCAGGTGTTTGGTAAACATCCTCTGTGAAGGTATTTCTAGATGAAACTAACATTTGAATTAGACTGAGTAAAGAAAATTGCCCTCAAGGTGATCCTGGGTGGCTTCCGCCTCTGGATTTCAGCTCAGGTCATGACTTGGGGTTCATGGAATGGAGCCCCACGTTAGGCTCCATGCTGACAACACAGAGTCTACTTGGGATTCTCTCTCTATCCGTCTCTCTCTCTCTCTGCCCCTTCTTGCTGGTGCACTGTCTCTTTCTCCCAAAATAAATAAATAAACTTAAAAAAATGAAGAAAATTGACCACAGTAATGTGGGGAGTGTTCATCCAATCATTTGAAGGCCTGAAGAGAACAAAAAGGATGATTATGTAATAGGAGGAAACTCCTCCTATCTGACTGCATGACCTGAACATTGATCTTTTCTGGCCTTTGGACTTGAACTGGAACATCAGCTCTTAGGTCTAGAGCCTGCTGGCTTTCAGACCAGCAATTACATCACTAGTACTCCTGGGTCTCCAGCTTGCTGACAGCAGATCTCCCTAACTGCATAAGCTGATTCATTTAATAAATCTCTTTCTATATCCTACTGGTTCTGTTGCTTTAGAGATCACTGAGTAATATACAGATACATAATTCTTATCTTGGTTTATCCGCTTAAATTTGGGGGGAAATACAAAATTCGGAAGTGTTTATTTTTGACTATACATAGTAGATAGAATAAAATGACATTATGTCAGTTTGTTGGAGGATGATTAAATGACCTTGTGACAGCAGGAATGCCAAATGAAGTCATTTAATGCTCTAATTAAATATTAATATAATTTTATTCCCTTGAATGATCTAATATTGCATCTTAAAATATATATTCCCTATGGGCATGTCCTGTTGATAGGCTTAAAAATGCTGAATGTGCAGTAATGCAAAATGTTACAATTCGCTGAGTAGTTTAGATGGTAAGCCTGGGATTCTCCAGTAAGGGCAGGGCAATAATTAGTGATATATGTACTTTTGGAGTAATTTTAAAAACGTGATTTCAGCTGTAAATGTCAACACAATTCCGTGAACCATTCAAGCACAGAATCAAGATAATCAAAGTTTACATAAATCTAGATAACATTGAGAGTTAATTTAAGGAGAGATTGAGCTCGAAGAATACCCCTAAACGGCATGAAAGATATATGATGTATTTAAGTCAATTTGTCAATCAGTAGCTTCATATGGAAAATGTAATTATTTTTATAAATCATTTTTTGATTTTGTGAATTTTTTATAAATATGTGGGTTTAATCAAAATGTTTTACTTGGCATTGTCTGCTGTGTTTCTAAGCAAGAATAACATTTCAAATATATAGGCAGTATATAATTCGACACAAATTTCTCTGATATGTTGAAAGCTTGATAAGTGTGCAGGTTATACGGCAACTTTCTCTCAGCTGCAAATTCACCTTTTGTACTGTTTTGTGATGCTCAGACTGGGGCTCTCCGTATCACATTTCTCCTATGTCGATTGACTCAACCAGAGGTTCTTCCAACAGGAGGCGATACCAGGAACAGAAGGCTCTTTGCTGCCTATTTCTTTCAATATTACCCAAGCTACTGTGCTTTACCGGGACGATGGTATGTTTCCAGTACTTGATCATCCAAATTCTTCTTTCTCTTGCTATCTCACAGTACCGATCTCATTTCCCTGTATTTGAAGACGCTAGAAGAGGCTGACCTGGGCTGAGGAGGAGGCTCATGAGAGCTCTGAGTCTTAGATATCATGCCCTTTTAATAGCACAAACTTCTTGGGGCGCCTGGGTGGCTCAGTTGGTTAAGCGGCCGACTTCAGCTCAGGTCATAATCTCACGGTCTGTGAGTTCGATCCCGCATCGGGCTCTGTGCTGATGGCTCGGAGCCTGGAGCCTGCTTCAGATTCTGTATCTCCCTCTCTCTCTGCCCTTCCCCTGCTCATTCTATGTCTCTCAAAAATAAATAAACGTTAAAAAATTAAAAAAAATAGCACCAACTTCTTCTCTCTCTTTTTTATTTTTTATTTTTTTACTTTTCTAAAATTTTCTGCACATGTAGGAATTCTGGCTGCTTTTTGCACTTTTAAATCTGTGGTAACTCTGGTTCCTTTTTTTTTTTTTTTTTTTTTTTGCCTTTTCATTCCTACCATGCATGTTTAAACACTTCTTTATAGAAAATTCTCTGTTTCTAAATAACTGGAATTATTTCTATTTTCAAGGAGGTTAATATGGACTTAAGCAGTCAGATGAGGCTTACTAGAGACATTAAAAATTTGGTGCCCTTTAAAAAGTGATTAGGGCTTAGGTGTCAGAGAAAAGAAAGGAGTGACAAAGGCCAGAAACAACAGTCACAATGAATAGAGCATTTGGGGCTGAAAAAAATGAGAAAAGCAAATTAGTTAGAACAGAAGATATATCTTAGAAACTAAATTGGACAGCCATGACCACTGAAAGATTTGTTGAGAACTTCTTTTATGGGACATAAATGGCTTTACAATAAAACAAATAAACCGAGTGACGTGTATTACACTGATATGGAAGGACTTGAAAGCTAGTGAGATGCCTTTTAAGTGCTAAAATATATTGGTACTATAAGTTGATAGGCCAACAGCAAGATTTGTATAAATAGGAAAAAAATGTTTATGTCTGAATTTCATCATAACTATGGTTGTGGTTAGTTTGACAAAGTCTGAGTATAGAGTATTTTGAGGCTGAAAAAAAAAGATATTAGAGATATATTATCTGTTGAGATTGTGAGAAACCCAACTGTAAAAATTGGTGTTATTACTTTAGCCTGATATTGGAATTACAGTACTATTCACAGAAATGAGATATTTGGTTGAAAAGTGATTCCAGTAGGACAGGAGAAGGGAGGAATGAGGAGATTGGGATTTGAATTTAGATAGTGTCACATTAGCATGGTCTTTAAAAGGAATGTCATCGAAGTGGGTAGAAGTAATCCTCTTTTATTATAGGAGAGAGAAACAGATGTGTAAGGCTACTAAAGGTGTTAGTAAAATGCTAGTTCAGTTCTATGGACAGCACTTTGAAATGAACCATGTTCTAGAGAAACTGAGGAATACAAATATTAACATGAAGAAAATATAAAACATTACAGCAAAACAATGCTTTTGTGGGATACCATTTATATACATGTAAATCCTTTTCTGTTTTATTGTGGTATCTCAAGTTACATGAGTATATATTGGTTTTACCTTTTGATGTTACTAATTTTAATTGTCTCTCTCTCTCCCTCTCTATTTTTTTTTTTTTTTGTACTCATTACTGTGGTAGTTTCCATGACATCATGACCACCTATCTTCATGAAATATAGTCTCTGTAGAGACTTGATTTGTGGACAAGGTACTTAAAAGGCAGAGAAGAGTATGATCTGAACTTTGGTGAGCACTCCTCATACTCTAAGACGTTGGCACACTGGAGGGTGTCTTTACTAAAGGGAATTTTCTCCATTGGTATTCACTGGATCAAGCACTTCCAGTGTTTTGGGGGCAGAAGGGCAGGATAAGGGCAGAAAATAAAGATTTTCTTATATAAGTAGGCTAATGGACAAGATTTTCTCTGCCAGAGAGAATGGGAATCTCTGGGCTCATTAGAATTTATCCTGTGCACTGCTGACAGCTCATACCGTTAAGGTGGGGATTTGTGTACCTTTGCCAGTGGTCACTCCAGAGCAGTCCTACCCTCTTGGCCCTTCCTCCAGCTCCCCGGCTCCTTCACATGTGAAAACTGGAGAAGCTGAGGCCTCTTTTGTGACCTCAAAGAACCACAGAGAACTACTGAGAGGTTTGGGTATGTGGGTTTAGTCCCAATTTTCATCTCAGGTCCTTATGCACCATGATAACATATGTCTCTCCTTCTTAAACCTGCAGGCAAGTAATTAGGTACTGGTCTCTTAATTTAATGTATGTCCACAATTCCAGGGTCTACATGTCAATGTCCTTCTAGAAGTCTCATACCACTGTTTCTCCTCACTCAATGGCCTTGCTCGAGAGGGCCTGGAGATTCTGAAACCCCAGTGGACTTGAACCAGTGAGCAATGTACCAGACTCTGCTTCACACAAGGATGGTTGCCCATGTTTGCAAACGATTCTCCTGAACAGTCTGTCCTTATTGTTTAGTGTGCAATAGTGCATATTGAGTCCCTTTTTCATATGTCTAAATGGTTACAAGTTTTAAATTAAGAAAAATGGCTGTAAAATATATTATGTTCTCTTCTCCTACTGTGATAAATATGCCTTCATAAAGACAAAATAAAACACCATGTGTAAAGCAACAGACTATACCACATGTTCCCTTAGCCTTTTTCCAATCGCTTGGGAAAATCTTTGAGACAAACACTCATGCCCTTTCACTCTATGGAGACCTCTTTCCATTTCTTCTTGAGGCCTGACTTATTATCCTTCTTCTATCCCCACTCTTCAGGGACATCGGAAAAAAGTCCAAAGATAGGCAATCTCAAAGTTTCTCTTCACTTCAAGTCACAAGCCAGGCAATATCTATCGGGTCCTCAATAGAAGCCTCCCTTCCTGCTTTTGGGTTTTGATAGGAGTCTCAGACTATAAAGTCAAGTTTAAACTTAGTATTTTCCTGTTCCTAGGAGTTGGAACATGGCAGGGAGCAGAGAGCACCATCTATACCAAGTAGTGGCGCATCCTCCTCTGTTACACCCAGGCTACTTCCAGCACTTAGAGAGTTCTCATGAGTATAAGAAAACAGCTGTGCGAGCACAAGCCCTCCCAAATAGACAAGCTTTGGACATCCAACATACTTCAGATCATGTACCTGGTTCTACAATCTACTCTCTGGAAATCTGTTTCTGGTAAGTAAACTGTAATAAAGATTTGAGGACTTTGTGCTGAAAATTATGTGGTTCCAGCTTCCTCAAATATGGTTAAAAAGGAGTTGTTTGAGTGTTTGAAAAATATTATTAAAAACAAAATATCCTCTGAATCCAGAAATATCTCACAAAGGTAGAAGAGAAAGAAAACAGCTTAAACACTGAATAATCATTAACTGAAATGTGATGTGCATCCCAAGCAATCCACTAAGAGATCACAAGAGCATGTTCTCGAGATCAACAGAACTGGTCCTGAAGTAAGAGAATTTTAAAATACCATTTGTCATTTACAGTTCATCCTAAGTTCACTTGGTACTTGTGACCATCTGTGTTAGCTAATTGGCTTTTGCCAAAGGAGAAACAAACTTTTCATCATCTTTTGACAAGAAGTAATTTTGCAACTTGGAGCAAGGTGACCACAGAATTCAGGCTCCTACCCTCTCGCAGAAACCATGAGATAGGGGTGCTGTATTTATTGATGATTGTATTTCAAACAGAGGGTCCCAGGCCCTTGAGAAAGACATCCCTGGGTCCTAAAGCTGGGAAGAGGCTTATTTAGCTTTTAAAAAGATTTACACAGGGGTGACTGGGTGACTCAGTCTGTTAAGCCTCTGCCTTTTAATTTCAGCTCAGGTCATAATCTTACAGTTGGTGAGATCAATCCCCACTTTGGGCTCTGCACCAAGCAGTGCAGAGCTTGCTTGGGATTCTCTCTCTCACTCTCTCTCTGCTCCTCCCCCTCTCACTCTTTATTTCCCTCTGTCAAAATAAATAAATGAACATTTTAAAAGAGAGATTTACACATACTTCAATAAGTAAAATATTTATATATTTTTGAGAAAGAGAGAGAGCAAGCACAAGTAGGGGAGGGGCAGAGAGAGAGGGAGACACAGAATCTGGGGCAGGCTCCATGTTCTGAGTTGGCAGTGCAGAGCCCAACATGGGACTCAAACTCACAAACTGTGAGATCATGACCTGATCCAAAGTCTGACGCTCAATGGACTGAGACACCTAGGGACCTCTACACATATTTCAAAGATATGGACTAAGAACTTAGAAGTTTTCTAAAGTAAATGCTCCAAGAAAAGGAATGTGTGTCTCCTCCCTTATTTTCAACTAAGAAATTTTATTTTTTCTTTTTCAGTTTGTATTTACCTTTCCATGGGGCTCAAGACTTAGATGGAGACAATACCTAGGCATAGACTCTGGGATTAATGTGTGTGTGTCTGTGTGTCTGTGTGTCTGTATCTGTCTGTGTGTAGGTGCTTTAGGCACTGGGGTGGAGTTGGCAAGTTGTCTTAGATGATGACTAGAGCGAACTCTCTAAAGATGCATGGTTTCCTGGGCAGGTAATATCTCTGCTGTGGTTTAGGGACAGTATTGCCCTTAGGACTTTCTTCTTAATTGCTCAACCTCTGTCCCTCATGGGGAGGGGAAGGAGCTGTCAGAAGCTCTCTTGAGCATGTATGGTACCTAGATCCTTTATTTTTAGTTTGATTTGGCCATGAGTCACAACACAAGAAGGCAGGTCTCATCCCAAGCTCAATATCATGTCCATTAGAAGATAAACTGGAGAATTATCTTCATCTAGACATTAACCATGTTCGTTTCTGAATAGTTGGTTTTTATATGATCAGTTTCTCTTTTAGCTACTTTTGTGGCTTAAGAATTGAGCAATGTTATTTGTCCATGAAGGAAAATGAAGATTGAACAGGCCTTCCGGAATGGTTAAGTTTTTAACTAAATTAAGGACAATTGGGAGTTGATGGGTGATAAATCGACAACTATGTATATATGTGTGTATGTATTTAGTTATTTAACCTAATGAAAACCTGTGCTTGTGATCAGCAGTCCTTATAGGACTAAGGAGGGCTAAATTAAGCACAGAGAAGAAAACGAGAACAGTTCAGCATATGATAGTATAGACTCTTAGGTCAGTGAAGGGAGGGTCTGGAGGGACAGAAGAACAGGTGAGAGAGATGGAATTTGTTTGGTAAGAGGGGCTAAGGAGAAATTTCTGGGAATAGATGCAGTTACCCAAGACATATTTTACTGGTGTTTCTTATTTGACATTTCTTCTTCATTGCTCAAGAAATACCCTTGTAATGAACAAATCCGCCCTTGCCCTTTTCTCAGCCCCAGGTACTTTAAGATAATCTGGTCCTCTTTGTACACTTGGTTTCAGAAATGTTCCTTTAGGATTTGTTTTTACATTAATCTTCTTAAAATTCATTCTTGAAGAGTCAGGCTTTATTTTTCTTGCTGCTATTTCTTTTAAACTGGTCTCTTCTTTAGGGGAAGAGCTTAAAATTCATAGCATTGATTTGTGTTGTGGAAAAAATGTATGTAAAACTGGAAGTCACTTGTAAATATTACAAGTAGTTTGTTACTATAGCTAAAACAATGAAGTATTTATAGGTATTTTATTACTAAAATATCAGTAATAAAAACATATTTGTTTTAATATATTTCATGTATATGTGTATACATTTCAAAGACTTCATTTTTTAGTGTATTTTAGACTATTTTGTTTTACAGCATATCAAATATTTTATTTCACATTCTGAAATCAGGATCCTCAAATAAGTTATATTAATCGAAACACCTCTAGAATTGATGATAAAAGAATTTTTGAGTACTTTTCTTTACATACGTACATTAAATCTACAATTATTCTTCATTTATATATTGCCTCCATCCTTACCAACCAAGCCACTTTGGGTACAAGAGCCCTCGGAACCAACACCAAACTGGTTAAGGGAAGATGATCACTAGAATCTACAGGCTAAATCCAGCCTCTCTGCCACGCCTCCTGGCTATTGATTTTTCAATGATGTTGTTTCAAATTCTTGATCAATGGTCAACTTTTTTGGCCGTTGTTAATAGATCAGTATAGAGCAATACATCAGGCCATCTCTCCTAATTAGGTGGACACTTAGTTGTATCATATGAAGTTGTGAACACTGGGGACTCTTTTCCTTCAGCACTCTCTGGGTCACCCCACAGTTAGGATGAATACAGAAGTATCCTATTTCTAGGTAGTGCTTGTTTGCCATGCAGGTACATGCAGGGAGACATGAAGATGACAAGATGATAACTGTTTGTCTTCTCATTTAACAAGTCATAGGAAACTCCCACCATGAAGCCATAGATGTGAGACAGGGGAGAGGTGAAGCAGTAAGAAAGAAGAGAATGGCTAAATTGGCTATCCACTCAAGCAATGCACTTTTAGTTTCTAGACTTTTTCATGTTGGTCCGGGCCAGCTGGATTTTATTCTTTGTTAGGACAGGCCGATTTTGGTTGTGAATGTTGTTGTATGATGTCTTTCTTTGTGCTGTAACATAGCCTTCCTAAACCTTGCCTGAATACCTGTAGTACTAGGTTGAATATCTTCCTGTGGTCAGACTGGAAATCTAATAGCCTCAGTTCTACTCTGTTTTCACGGTTCAGCTCTCAAGGTCATAGGTGATTTCTGCTGGGCTTCATAGTCTTATCTTGTGCCTGCAGATCCTGCCCTCTAGCCAGGGAGCTGAGATGACCCTTCATGCAAACTTCTGGAACAACCTATTCTCTCCCTCTCAGCTCCCTGTGAAATTCCATCTTGTAAGTTACTCTGATGTGCAGATTACACCTCTTTCAATAGTCAGTAAACAGGATCTCTGCCTCCTCAACTAAGTGCTAAGACTACAGCATTGCCTGGAATCCTCCAAATATCAGGTAATCCTAAAGTTTCTCCCTGTGTTTCCTTCCCGTGGTGTGTGTTGTTGAAAGCTTGTGACCAAAAGGGCCTTAAAATGCCCCTCAGCTGACTAGTTAGATAGGATTGTTCCTGACTCCGGGCTCCTGTCCTTTGCTATGGAAATACTTTTTTAAAAGCTTCTTGACAGTTTTACAGCCCAGGAATGTCTTTCTCAAGGACCTAGGAACTATTTCTTCGAAATGCCATCATCAAGGAAGATAGATCCTTATTTCCCTATCTCAGTAGGAGGGTAGGAACCTAACTTCTGGGGGGAAAGTGGGACACCTGACTCCAAGTTGTAAAACTACCTCCTGTCACAAGATAGAAAAAGTTTATCTTCCTTTTGGGTAAAGCCAATTAGTGAGCACAGATGGCCTGAATCTCCCCCTGTCCTCAGCTCTTAAAAACCCTCTGGCCTTTTGTCGGTAAAGTTGAGCTCAGATTCTTTTCTAATATTTCTTTCTTACTGCAGTAGCTTTGCATAATAAAGTCCTCCTTGCTTGCTTCTGTCCAGGGTAATCTTTGCATTGACATTTAAATGAAAAAAAAAAAAAAACTTGTTCCCTATATTTTTCATGTTTATGTTGTTTTTTGGGGAGGGATTATTCTACCATTCTTGAAGTGAAAATCTAGAGAGAACCTCTGAGGTATTTTGTTTGTCAGGAGGCAATAAAATTTTGATTGATGGCTAAAGGAGGTGAGCTCCAGGAAGGTGCTTTCATTTTAAGCTGGGTATATAAATATTACCCCATCTTTCAATGGGTATGGAAATGATACATAAAAGAAAAAAATGATCAGTCAAGAGAAAGATAATTGCAGGCTCAAAGGCTTTGAGTTAAAAATAAGGGTTGAGTTCCATATAAAATTAAAGTCTGGGTCTTTGAGACCAGATGTGTAAGTTCACATGGCGTATTGGTACAGGTGCGGGTATATTGGTAGATTTAGTGGTAGAAAGCTGATGAGGCTCCCTCCAAGTATATATTTATTTCTTCAGTAAATAGAAAGAAAAGTTTCTCTCTTTCTGGGAGCAAGGATGAAGTTGGTACTGGAGAGCCTGAAGCATCTCAGACATGAAATACACTGAGAGTTGGGCTTAATCAGGTGTAGATTATGACTAGGTAAGAATAATAAAGAAACACAAAGACAAATTAATAACTATATATTTAGGGAAGACAGCTAGGAGGTCAGATGATAGCACAAAATAAGAGTCCAATGGCGTGTAAATCATAGGAAGAATAAAAGATGAATCATTTGGAAAGATAAGTAAGAGAAGTAATATGCTAGTGGGGATGAACAAGTAGTGTAACAAGTCTACCTGTAGACCTGGCATCGTGTGGCACAGGAGGAAATATGAGAAAAAAGGTAGCAGACCAATTAAGAGTGTAAGATCATGGGCATACAGTCTGGGTCTGTAGCTGTGCTCTATCATACCATCTGGCATTGTCCATGTTAATAAACATGAACCTGCTCTGCCTCAGGTTTCTCCCATGTAAGTTGGAGATAATAGTAGTACTTGTCCCATATGGTTTTTGTGAAGAACAAGTTACCTAATACACATAAAGTGCTTAGAATACTGCACAGTGAATGCTATGTTTTCATTAATATTTGAGAAGGCTAGATGAGGCATGACCAACTGGTCATCTGTGCAAGAGAAAAAGGGACATCCAAAGAGAAGTTGATGCTATAGACAACTGTTCTAAATGGTAAGCAATGGGATCCAGAAAGTACCTTGAACGATTTATAGAGAAACAAATGGAAAGAATTGAATCTAACCCAAGAAGAGATAGGGGCATGAATTTGGTTGAAGGTCAATGACTTGAGAACCTGGGATTCTTGGACATGAAAGATGGTCTGATTAGAACTCTGTGTCAGGGTTGGCAAACTTTTTCTGTGAACAGACAGGTAGTAAATATTTTAGCGTCACTTTGTCTCTGTTCACAGCTTCTCAATTCTCTCATTTAGTGTGGAAGTGTCCATAGACAATATGTAAAGAAATTTCTGTGCTGTGCTTCATTAAAGCTTTATTTATAAATGCAGGCAGTGGGTAAGATTTGGTCTGTGGGCTGGGAGTTGCTGCATTAGCTTGTATTAGGGCTGTCATAAGAAAGTGGCACAACATAGGTCACTGAAACAACAGAAATCTCTCACAGTTGAGGAGACTAGAGTTCTGAGATCAAGGTGTCAGTAGGTTTGTTTTCTTCTGATGGTTCTGAGGGTAGAACCTTGTCAGTTCAAGCCTCTCCTCTTGGCTCAGAGATACACCCTTCTCCTTGTGCCTGTTTACATAGCATTCTCCCTCAGTTCATATCTGTCCCCAGATTTTCCTTTTATATAAAAACACCAGTCATACTAAACAAAGTCTATACTCATGGCCTCATTTTAAGTTGATTAGTAAATACAGTACATTTGTAAAGACTCTATCTCCAAGTAAGATTGCATTATGAGGTACTTTGGGATTAGTATTTCTACACATGAATTTAGGGAGTGCGGGCACGATTCAATCCATAATAGTTCCTGACTCTTGCTCAAAGATGAAGATCCGTATTCTTTTCTCACAATCACCTTCTCCTTGTTATTGGTTTCTTCAGCCATGTAGGAGACAATGATGTTATTATAAAGTCATTTGTTTAAAGACTTGAGGTAGGAATAGAAAGTTGATCTCGGTCATTAGCAGCCATGGCATCCTGATAGCCTCAGCGTCCATGTTGTTGCTTCACCTAAATGTAAACGAAGCTCTGCCTTATGCTTTCACTTTGACAAATGCTACTAGAAAACTATGCCTCAATGCCAAGAGGTAACTGGGTACAGAAATCAGAGTCACTGACTGGTCACGTCAAGAGATTCAGGGATGCAACATGGTCACAAGGACCATATACTTCATCATTTTGGTAACTGCTATCTGAGGAAGACCAACAAAACACCACCAGCTGCTGCACCTAAAGCACTCCGCTGCTCTCCTGAAGACAACCGCTTGCCTAACAGTGACTCCCCCTTATTGTAGGATAAGTGCAGAGGTTGGTGTGTGCCTCCTACCACCTCTCCACTTTCTCCCTCCATCCATGACGCAACCCCACCCACCTCCCCACTAGGAGACCATTCGCAGGAAGGACAAGTTCTATTTTTTTTAGAGAAGTGAGCATTAAAAGTGAGCATGAAGGGAACAATGATAGGACAACCTCTGTGTGTGTGTGTGTGTGTGTGTGCGCGCACGCACGTGCGTGCATAGCACAGTGCATATTAGCTGTTTCATGGTTGCAGGTGAACATACGATGATGGCAATGGTGAGGTCACTTAGGGAGGTACAGAAGCCACAGGAAAGGGAAGATAACACTCAAGACTAAAAGAGCTAAATTTGACTGCAACGAAACCATCTATATTTTTGTCACATTTATGCACGCATTTAACATTATGCAATTGTGTGGAGATATATATATATGCATATACATATATATACACATATACAGATATATATACACACACATATATACATATATTTAAAAAGCCTTAAAAGGTGGTGAGGGGATGGTGGATGTCTAGAAACTAAAGGAACAATTTTGCCTACTTCACAGTTTGCATCAGACTATGTTAGGCATGTGGCTGCTTTGGAGAGTTCCAGGAAGCTTGTAAGCAGCTAAAATAGTTTTTCCACTTAACATTTCACTTGTAGTCAAATTCCTTCACAGTGTATTATAAATGATTTAGAGAAGTTATGATCATTTTCTTACGTAAGTGAAAAACTCCTATATCCTGGTGCTCCCATTGGAATTATTAGGGTATAAAAACAAATGTTGGCACGTTTACAACAATCATGTATAATAAGACCCAACCTTTATTTGGCTTTTACTATGTGCCAGTGCTTTTGAAGTCGTTTTAATGTGTATTTACTCCTTTAATCCTCTCAGGGAAACTAGTAGGTTTTTAACCACATTTTCTGGGCATGAGAAAATTGCCTTTGTTTTTTAGGCTGTGTAACAAACTACCACCAACTTAGCAGCTTAAAATAACACTAATTTATAATGTGCTGGTCTCTGAGGGTGAAGGAGTCTGAGCACAACTTGACTGGATCTGTTGCTCAGAGACTCACATGGCTAAAAGCACGGTGTCACCATGCTGTGGTTTTCATATTGAGCTCACAGTCCTCTTTGAAGCTCACTCAGATGTGTGGTTGTAGGGCTGAGGCTCCCAGCTCCTAGAAGCTAACCCTCTTCATAGACAGTTTGCAGCACGGCTGTTTGCTTCTCCTCTGCCAGGCCAACGGAAAACAGCTGTCTCTGCTCTCAATTGTTCTGAAGCTTCTTTATTCTGAGCTCAAGGCTATCTTTAAAATGGTTCACCAGATGACATTAGCTCCACCCAGAATGATCCTCTTTTTATAAACTTAAAGACAACTGATTAATGATTTAATAATGGAAATACAATTCCATTATATTCACAAGTCTTCCCTGTGCTCAAGGTGGTGAGTTTAAACAGGATGTACATACCAAAGGCAGAAATCTTCATTCCCCACCTAAGGATGTGTAAGGATGGGTAAGGATGTGTAAACTACCTCTCTTGACAAAGTTAATAAATAGATGGAATGCAGACAATCTGTATTTAAATTCCACAATGATCACCACTATGTTGCACCATGTTATGAAAGGAAGAGTTTCGGCTCATGCCCTTTAGCCATACATCTAATGTCAAGAACTGTGAAGGACATGAGATTTTATCCTACTGGTAAGGTAACTAGTTAGCTTTCCACAGTTTCATAGGAGCTAGAAGAAGACACAAGACTCTTGACTCAGAGACAAGAATTAATCTATTACTCATAGAAATAACAGTAGCCAGAGTATCTCCATTTACACTAGTTTCCTGAGCCTCAGTTCCTACAGGATGACACGAAAAGGGCCACGTGATATCTGCACGTGCAGTAGATGCTGTGGTACAGAAGGAGAAACTCTCATTTAGGGAACCACATATCTTGCACTGCACAGAAGCCTGACTGATGTTTGCCCCAAAGGAAGATATTATCTTTATTATACTAGAAAGTAAGCAAACCTGCCTTTTTCTCTATAGGGATATACTATATCTATTTTCCAAGGCAGTTTGCTATATACCCATCTTGGAGAAGATAGTCCTCAACACAACCAGTCAAGGTTTTTTTTGTTTTTGTTTTTGTTTTTGTTTTTTTGCAAGGTGTTCAAAAACATGAGAAATCTGTGGAGAATTTTATTGCCAACACTGTACACCTGTTGTATCCACACCATCTTGGTTTCTAGTGATTTTTCCCATAATTACTTTGACCTCTTTGATTACTCTTACTGATAACTCGAGGATAAAATCCATTCAATTTGTTCCATAAATTCTTTAACAAATTTACTACTGGTAATACTGCAAAGAGCAGCATGAAGCCAATCTGTAGTGTTGGACTCAAACATGTCCCCCAAGACCATAAATCTAACCAACTGAACAAATTTCACAAATCATGAGAGTCTACCTTAACAGAGCAGGTGGCTTTCCCAAGTTTTTCTGTTGACCTTCCCACCTGGCCTGAGGCATTAATCAAGAGAAAACATGATGTGGTAGTAATTGTGCAGACTCCAGTTTGCCTAGCAAGAAGAAAGTCTGAGAAATTTCTGTCACTCATTACAACACCAGTCAGGGAGTGGAGGGTGACTTGAACACTCTCTAAGGCCAAAATGTTGTCTTCGATCACTCGAGCTAAAGTCAGGAACAATTTCCATACAATCTTTTCATATTGAATGACTCCCTCTGATGGGAAATTGCTGTGGCCTGCCCATAGTTAGAGTCAGTTGTCCTCTGGAAGCTTCCCTGAGTAAGCTTGATTTTGGAGAAATGCATCTACATTATTTTTTGAAGGCTACATGATCTACTGGTGAGATTTAATTAAATACTTGGAGGCATTTTATGATAACCCTTAAGGTGCAAGTCACTGTGTCTTCAGAAGGGAGACAAGTTAATGTCTGCCTACTACTTAAGAGGCAGAGTCCCAGGGATATACACAATGACCTTGTAAAAAAAAAGAAACAAAAATATTATTTAAAGGTGTTAAAAGTGACTCACACAGTCACTTTTTTTATAAGAAGTCCAGCCTAATCCAAGACATCTGCTGCCCTATTTTCATAATAACATCTCTTAAACTTTTGCCTTATGTCAATTTAAGGGCTAGGAGATTTTCTCAAAGCTGTAGGGCTGGTGCTAAGAATTTAGATAGAATTCTTTGGGCCAGCTGGTCATGCTCCAGTGGCTCATTGGGGCACTAAGAGTTTGAACACAAATCAATCTCTAGTCTGTGATTTCCCACGGGACTTGTTCTGTCTTAGGGAAATCTGCCCTGGAGACCGAATATCCCTTAGAGCAGTGAGGGTTCACTGCAGACAGATGGCCCTGTTCTGTCATACATTAAAGGATCTCAAATGGCTAGATAGCTGGCAGGAGGACCGAGTTTCAAAATAACAGCAGTTGTTGCCATTTCTCCTTCAAAAGTAATACCTGACTCTTCTCATCTTTCCATTAAACCAGCCAGTTACAATGATTGTGTGGCATATGTCCACAAAAGTCACATATTTCCCTTCCTTATTAAAAATTAATTTTTTTATTTTGAGAGAGAGAGAGAGAGAGAGAGAGAGAGAGAGAGAGAGAGAGAAAGGGATGGAGAAGGGCAGAAAGAGAAAATCCCAAGCAGGCTCTGCACTGTCAGTACAGAGCCCGATACGGGGCTCAAGTCCACAAACTATATCATGATCTGAGCTGAAGTCAGATGCCTAACTGACTGAGTGACCCAGGTGCCGCACCTTTTCTCCTTGTTTAATACTCAACATGGGTACATGTCCCTGAAGCTGACCACCAAGTTGGCTCGATTCTCCCATCTGGAGCAGCATTAGCCAAACCAGGTCCCAATAGCCATGTTTGAGCCTGTAGGCTCATCTTGTTTATGGTCCACAAGAACCTACTCAATTCTTCCTGATGAATAAGCCAGAGTAAAGAACCATTCATTGTGCAAGAGTCAGTTATAAGATTTAGCTGACATATTTAATACATATTCCCATAGATTCCCCCCAAATTCTGATAACTGACTCCAAAATCCTCATCCCTTCTCTTCCAGCAACCCATGTTTCTACTGATTACTCTAACTGTCAAGAACTCTGAAGGATCGGATCCTTTATCTACTTGAAAGCTGAAAAGTTTGCCTGTTGCATTTTCATAGATTCTGGCAGAAAGCACGAGACTTCCAAGTCAGAGACAAAGAACAGTCTATTACATTTACAAATAGCAGTCGCAGAGAATGAGCATTTGTGCCAATTCTCAAAACTCTAAAGTGATGGGGGTGCATTTCCAGGGAGGGGGACTCCAAACACACACACAAAAAAAATCAAATTTTTTATAATGAACCTACCTGACCTAAGTCCTAGAGAGAATGGCTACATTTGTTATAGGAGACAGTAAACAAACTTGCTTTCGCTGTAGAAGGGAATACTATCTCCATCTTTCAAGGCTACTGGCTACATAAAATCACTGAAAGATAGTCGGAGTAAAAGCAGCCAGTGCTTTTGCTTAAAAAAACAGCAGAAAGAGAGAACTGTGGAGAAATGTCTCCAATATTTATTTACCTCTTTAAAATTGCTTCCTTCTTTCAAATAGAAATGTACTAACTTTCCTTCAGAGAACATAAGTTTACACGCACTATATATTCTTTGTAATCACAAAAGTTATCAACATTTAATTTTTATTAGGCAGGCTCTGATTTATATATTTTTACATATATTAGCTTATTTAATATTTACTACATCCCTATGAGCTAAGTGTTAGGCCTGTAGTATCCAACATGATTGCAAGTTTATTTTTATGAATAGAAGCAGTTGAAAAAATTTTAATATAGAGAGTAAAAACATGTATACAGGCACAGATGATTTAAAGCATGTGATAATAAATTGATGAGTAAAAAAGAATATAATGGAAAAAGGAATATAATAAAATTTTTTGATATGAGAAAACATAACCCATGGGTTCTCTGCACCTATTTGTGGGAAATTTTGTTTCTCTTTAATTACAGTTCAAGGAGAATCCTCTGACCCACTATACAACCTGGTCCTTCTCAAGGTTTTACAACTTTCTTTTATTCTATATCTAAAATATGCCACACTTTAAAAAGTGTGGCATAAAGAAACCCTTAGCTCTCATGCTCTAGCATTGAGAGGGACAACAGATTAAATCCTTACACTAATAATCCATAGTGGAAAAACCTTTGATAATGATTACAAACGCTTTTAAGTGCTCATTGTAACACAGGGAATAGTGATTAAGGAAGAGATTAAGTAGGTTAGTGATTTTCTATTATCACTTTCTATTTAGACTTTGAAGCTAGACTAGTTAGAATGCAGATTATAATGCTAATTGTTTTATAATTGTAGGTAATTTAAAGTCATCTATGCCTTATTTGTTCCCTTTCTTACATTGAAATACCTTGATTATGGGAGGAATAAGCAAGATGCCATTGGGGTTCAGTTTATCACATAGGGATCACCAGTTGTGGGTTCGGCTTCGACTTTGTCCAGCAAAGCCTAGATGGCAGAAAAGATTACTCAAGGCTCTACAAGTCAAGAGAGGTGGGAGGGAAGCTAAGGGGAGTCTCCGCCAGCTGCTTCAAGCACCCATATTTATTAGCCATGCATTATAGGGAAACTTTGTGCAATATGTCTATGGCTACATGCTGGTAAGGATGTAGAGAAAGCAAAAAACCAAGGTATTCCCAAGACTACAAAAGAGCAGACGTTGAAAGCATGGTGGAGAACAAAATAAGATATTCCATAGATGACATGGTCTAAGGAATTCACGAGCACAGGCAAGAACCAACCCCTAAATATGCATTAACGAGATACTGGTTGGTTGTTTTTAGCATAGCCAGAAAGCAGTGTAATGCTTCCTTATAATCTCCTTAACCAAGACATAGCTATTTGATTTCCCACAATGCTGCATTTACATTGCTTTTTTAAATCTCTATTAAAGATAATACAATAAATGGTAGCAAATATTTAGTGTAGTACAACTAAATTCATAGGAATCCTATAATAGACTGAGTATTGCATTCGATTAGGAATACATAGATGAATAAGACACAGTTTCTGGGGCACCTGGCAGGCTGAGTCAGTAGATCATAAGATTCTTGATCTTGGGGTCATGATTTTGAGCCCCATGTTGAACACTGAGAGTACTTAATTTTTTTAAGCATTGTTTCTGAACTACAGGGGCACCTAGTTTGCTTGGGACAGCTGCAAATAGCAAAAGAGGACTATATAATATAATAAGTACAGAAACATAAAATAAATAGATTGACATGTCAGGTGATTCATCTTCGAGAGTGGAATCTATTCCAAAACTTATACTGTGAGTCAAACAGGTCGTTTCTGTGATCCGATACTGTGTACATAGGCATACACAGTACTTTTGTGAAAACAGTGTGTTGCATAGGGTGCTCATCCTGGCCTTTCTGTATGTGAGATCTTTTTATTGTGGACACAAATTTGGAAATGTGGGGACAATTTACTTACATTTATCCTCAATTGTGAAATAAAATTTGATTTTTTTCTAACTGAAGAAAAGAATGAACAGTGAACATGAAAATGCATGGTATTATGGAGGACCGCAAACAGTTGTGCAAAAGGACACATGGTAAATGAGTGCCAGGTGAGAAAAGAGTGGGCATCAAAGACCATTAAAAGGAACTTAGAATAAAATCTAAGATTCTCTAGTAGGGCGTTTGTCAAAGATTGGTCCAAAAACCCACTGAGGCTCCACTCTGCCCAAGGGCTCGAAACGTTTGGGAGTATAAATGAAAAACCTGCTCCAGTAATTGAATCCCCAGTGTCAACCCCCAATTAAACAGACAGAATGGTCGCTTTTGCTCTAGGTAAGCTGGAGTCATTGACTCAACAATTAGCCTTTTTTTTTAAGTTTATATTTTAATTCCATTTAGTTAATATACAGGTGTTATATTAATTTCAGATGTGCGATACAGTAATTTTTCATAGATAACTTTAGTCTTTATAAGGTAAACAATTTGAGGAGGACATATTGGAAGGGAGGCAGACAAACTGAGAAGCCATCTATTCCCTTATACAAAAAGAAAAGCCTAGTAAGTGATAAGTGTACATGGCAGGAAAAAAAAACAGGCAGAGCTCTTTGAACTCTAAATTCTTCCAGGAAATCAACAGGTAACAAATAAGTCCATGTGTATTTTTTTTTAATAAGTTCGAGGTACCATAGGGCAAATACACACTAACCTAACAGACTGGTGAACCAGGGAAAGCTTGAAGGGAACGGTATTTGAACTTAGACCAAATAAAGAGAAATAATGTGGATGCAGCCTGGAAGCAGAATTAGAGCAGAGATTTCAAGGTAGAGGAAATATAATCACTGCAAGCCTGAAGGCACAAAAGAACATGGTTCTTTGTAGGAATGCCGTATCTTTTTTTAAAACTTTTGCTGGAGGACTTCTCTAATAGTGCGATATAATTATATAAATCCTCTTAAGAATTTAAGAATTCTTGTCATTTTAGGTATTACATTATAAATTATAGAAAAAAGTTTTTTTAATTAAAGTTTGTATTGTGAATGTGCTATAATAGAATAGTTTATAACAATATAAATACAATATACTAACACATGTTTTAGATAGGCAACTTTGAGCCATTTAACAACTAGAAAGCATATTGTTTACTTTAAACAATTAAGAAAATATGAGAATAATATTTTAGTGCACAAGATAATGTGCACAGATTATTCGGTGGGAGAAGTCTAGGACTAGATTATATAATAAATTTAGACTAAAATATAATTATACTTCATGATATCTAACATAGATAAAATGGTTTCATAAGCTGTTGTTTCTGCTTCTTGCGTTTCTTTTTCTTTTTTGGCTAAAATAAATGAGTGTTTCATCCTAATATTTATATTTGGTTTCTAAATAATGAGTTAGTAGAGAGAATTTTAGATTGCTATTTAAAAGCACAAATAACACATTAACTCCTCGTGGATGCATATAATTTATTCCCAAGAAATAAAAAAAATATATATATCTATAAATAAATATAATCACTGTTGTTTTCTCTTGTTAGTACTCACATTGCTTTTGAAAGTTAAAAAATCATGATGCAATGTGTATGACTTTAGTAAAATGAATGCAACATATAAATATGACAGTCATCTTGTTATTTCCAGAGTTATTATTAAACTTACTATAATTCAAAATTATCATTGTTTATGCTTTCTACCCTCAACCGAGAGTTCAATATGGAAATAAATTATAACAAAAAAAAATAAAACAATAAAACAAACTAATATCTTTAAAAAAGACACAAAGTGGTCTTTTTGTCCACTTCCCAAAGTGGTTCAGATGAATTACTGGTTATGTCACTAACAAGTTTAACTGTTGGGCACCTGGGTGGCTCAGTTGGTTAAGTGTCCAACTTCAACTCAGGTCATGATCTCAAGGTTTATGAGTTCGAGTCCCATGTTGAGCTCTGGGATGACAGCTCAGAGCCTGGTGTCTTCTTCACATTCTGTGTCTCCCTCTCTCTCTGCTCCTGTCCTGCTTGTGCACTGTCTCTCAAAACTAAATAAGCGTTAATAAAAATTTATCTTAAGTCAAAACACCCTTATATAAGTTCACTTAATATCCATTCAGGTTTTATACCACTATATTAAGTGGAAATATGTACAGTATTTATTTTATTATTGAGAAAATGCATTAAAATAGATGTAATTATCATCCTTAGAAACACGGACCCAATGAAACAAGTTTGCAAATGTCTGGGTGTAGGGAAAAGTCACAGACTCAGAAACACCGGAATAAGGAGAAATTGAATGGAATCCCATGAAACAGAGAAAGAGAGGGTGACAGAAAAAGGGAGAGAGGGGAGGGGATTTTTAAACTTCCAGTAGAATTTTTTTAAGTATTCTTATTTTTCCTATAACCATCATGAAACAATACAAGGCATTAATCTGAAACTGGCATAATTAGCTATGAATGAATAGAAGAAGCTTTGAAAAATGCAGGGAAGCTTTGGTGGAATATAGACTTTTACACTGGTGTGCGATGAAGAGGATTAAACTGATTTAAGACAAGTTTAGGATAAAGCATCTCTGTGATTGTTCACATATGAGAGAGAGAGGGATCCCAGATTTCGGGGTTGATCGAGAAGTTGGATATTAGTGATGTTCTTTGAAAAAGGGAATGTGGAATGAGAATGTACAAGACGAAGATCATTACCGTTGTGTTAGTAGTCATGATTATTGTTATTTTTTATAATGGAATAGATGTGAAAATATGTAAATGCTGATGAGAAGGGATGAGTACAGAGGAAGTGATAAGAAAAGGAAACAAATGTTATTATAAAATAGAAATTCATTTTATAAAGGAATATAACAGTGAGATACTTCATCTACAATAGCAATAAAATGAATAAAATGGGATGGAGATATATTAGGAAAAACTATATGAAGCAATAATTTTATGCAAATACTGATACATGAATACTCTATCCAAGTAGCTTATATTTTACATGTGTGGTAGGAAGTAAAGGCAGAGAATAATGTGTTGGAGATTTGAGAAGTGTGGAGAGCATTTTCAAAATCCTTGGTGGCAAATAAGAGACTAGAATCGTTTGTTGAGTGCTGACTTGAGGTTACAAGACCGATGATTGTTTTTCGTACCACGCTACCTAATTGTGTGATTCTCTCAGGCAGCACTCCAAAGTTAAGATGTAGTTGTGGAGAAGGCGAGATACTTAAAATTTGCTAAACTGGTTTGGACACACAACAAAGAGGTAAAGAGGCCTGAAATTGTTATCCAGAAATTGACAGAACCCAAGGATTGAGTGAATGAGTGTGTCTGTGTGTGCACTCACACATGTGTGTGCATACGCCTACATATTATGGGAGAGTATTGATTAATTAAGAGGAAGCAACAGAAATTAAATTCTACTCAAAGCTTATTTCCTGGATGACTAGCAATATAAGAAATAGGAGAGAAACTCCAACTTTTGGAGGGTTAGATTATTAGTTTAATTTTGAACTTGTGAAGAAGGTATAGGTATCTATGGATGCATCATTTAGGGTCCTCCTAGAAGACAAAAACCACACCATAGTTTGAAAAGGAAAAGTTTAATACAAATATCATTTTCTACACCAGAGGTTTAAAGTTCACAAGAGATTTGCTAATAAGAAGAGAATCTGAAGAGTGCAGCAATAAGAGATTGAAAACACAATCATTAAGTCATCACACCCAGGCTGAGATAGACTACACTGGAAGAGTGTCTCTACTACAATCCCCCAGACCTGATACCGAGATCTCAATGGAAAGGGCAAGGCTTTGGGCTCCTGGCATTGAATGCCAGAGGAAGTTGAGAAAGTGTCCTGGCAGAAATTGCTGGAAATTGGCCCTTTGTGGTTCTGGGGCTAGCTGGCCAACAGGAGGTGCCCTGTGTTGTAACTCTTAGCAAAGCCATTTGAGATTTTGCTGAGCTTAACTGCTGGCTTCCTGGCATGGCAGAACTGGTGCTGAAAAAGCCATTTACCAAAGGAGCTGAATGCTAGAGAAACTTCACTGCAGGACCCTGTCCAGAGAAGGGCTTTGGAAATTAACAACCTAGTTTTCCTTAGCTGTTCCACTGGTACGCTCTAACAACGTTCAAAATTGTGCCAGCCAAGAAAATACAAATATTAAAGGGCTCAGCTATATTTTCAGAGGAGGAAATAAAGCGTACATGTGGATCTGAGAAAATAACTTGACACATGGCAACTACACAGGATAATTTGTGGTAGAATCCATCCCCATAACTTAGTGTTGGAGAAAACGTAAAGTTTGAGAAGGGAGCATTGCTAACCTATAGGAATTGGAAACCTGGCAAAAGAAATGGAACGGAGACATCGAAGATGGAGAAGCATAACTAGGAAAAATTGGTGATTTGAAAGTCACGGGTATTTTAGAACGAGAGAGTTCAGCAGATTCAGATTCTGAGAAATGCAGTAAAATGGGGAATACAAAAATTATTCCCATTTCAATTAGAAGACACCGTGTTCATAGACATGATGAGAAGAAGCTCTATTTTACAGAAGATGCATGGGATATGCAGTAAGTGAACTTACGTTTAAATCCCCATCCTGCCTTTTATCTATGGTTATGAGTTGAAGGGGTTTAAAAAAAATCTTTCTGAACCTTGGCTTGACCTGGAAGATAGAAATGTTAAAATACCTATCTCAAACATTATCATTAAGGATCAAAAAACATATTAGTGTTAAATGAATTTGAAATTTCTACTTTGCAGCAATTGGTATTGTTTGCCATGGTACTGAAGACTGAGAGCAAGAGTTAGAGCACATGGAGGCTGTAAATGTAGAAGCATATTTCAGGAAGTTTGACATTTATAGGAAGGAAAAAAATCTATTTAAGTTAAGTGGGGCAGGTTGGAGGTTGGGGTTCCAGTAGTTTTAAGTTACTGTGCAAGGCTAGTATTTAAAGCAGTAGGAAACTTCTTTGCATAAATCACCAAGCCCAAGAAGTACTGCCTGCCATTTACATTTGTTAATCAGCAGATACTCGGAGTTTAAACTGCCATAGATAATACAGCATGCAAAACAGTTAACATACCCCTACCTAAATCCACTACTCTGAGCTTAATCATGCTATTTAATTGCCAAGCTTAATTTGAAAATAATTGTTCACAGCAATTAAGTAAATGCCCCAATTTCATTAACAGACTTTCTAATTAGAACCTACAACATAAAAGTGCTAATGTTGCTTCATTAGCTTTGATTTACTGTTTCTAATACTACCTTTTTTATTATTCTCTTCTTCAAATCTGAAACTATGTTTTAGGGTTAATTATGTTTGGTTCTTGTAAATATCAAGGGATAATTATTCCAGGATTAAAGTATAGAAATATATTAAAATTTCATTTTAACTTTTCACATTAAACACATATTGGGATCAACATTTTAAAAACCTCCTTATTGTAGAATAGTTTAAAGCAATTAGTGAGAATTGCATTTGGCTTGAATCGTAAGTAAACAGGTTTTTCAAAATTGAATATGCTCCTTCACATATGGTATCTGATTGTAAAAGAGAACAGTTAAAAAAAAGTTGGATTGTTACATAGCTCACTATTGCAACTTTCTTAAATTGGCAGTTGAAGGAACTGAAAGGTGACTTAGGTTAGTAATAATATTAGCACTCTTAAAATTCTCAGATATATTCACTATTGTCTTTTAATGAAAAACCCAGGGAGTTGGGTAATTTTTCTCTTCTGGTTTCTTTCTTTGCCAAATGAAGAGAACTTGGCTATATTTTCAAGCAATACTATTAAAAGCATGATTACATCAAAGCATTAAAAAAATATACTCATTCCTTAACTTGGCACTAAGACGACAAGGCAAGCATATAAAGCCATAGGAAACTTCAAATATCAATAGGCTCTGATAATAGGGGAAACTTGAACATTATTAGTAGGATTGTAGTTGTGGAGTGAGAGGAGCAGAGTCCAGAGATTCTCTTGTCCAACTCCATTGCGTGTGTGTGTGTGTGTGTGTGTGTGTGTGTGTGTGTGTGTGTTGTATATCTAGCCTCCACTATATGATAGTCTACAATATGTGGGACGCCATGCTAACTTACTAATTCCTGAGATGCTGCAACAAATTATCTTGTGTGCTTGTCACGCTATTGTGTAGATCGACATGAAATGAGTGACCTCAATAACTGATATCCTGATGCTTGTTTAGTTTCTTTAAACTGTGTTTGTTGTCTTTAGTATGCATTGTAATTTTTTGTTGTTGAAAGGCAGACATGATATGCTGGGTAAAAGAAACTGCAGCAAATAGATTTTTAGTAATTTAGCGATAGGTATGCAGGGAGAGGAAGCATCCTGAAGTCCTTTGATTAGAAATCAGTCTTTTGGTGAACCTGGCCCCTAGGCTGTGAATTTTACCATTGTTTCTTGTTTGGATCCTTCTCCCTAGTTGGGAGAGAGGATGACTGGAAGGGGCTGGAGTTGGGTATTCCCCTCTCCACCGTTGGTTAAATTCTGATAAAACTCCAGCAGGTTAGGCTCTGGTAAAATAGTTTCTACTCAGGGCAGACCCTTTTACAAATAGAATCTTCTGGAGTATTTCAAAATGGTTCCTTTTGTCCTCCCTCTGCCAGAAGCATGAGATTTTTCTCTAGAGTCACACTGAGGACCTGGTAGAGCTCCAGGAGGTAAAACTAACAAAGTATTGCATCTTCCAATGATGGAGTCTTCTGGATGTTTCATCGTCAGGCTTGTGGGCAGAGAATCTCCAAGTAACTCATCATTTATAGTTCAGCGTTTCCTATTCCACTGCTGGTTCCCGTAGAAGCTTCTGTGTGTGGGTTTCTCCTCAGGTCAATTTTGATTCTCTTTATCTGCCCTTCTGTCTCTCCAATTTTGGAGGCAACAATCTGCTATGGTTTTACTTCTCTGATAGACCTAAGAGTCATCAATATTGTTTAGTTTGTCCAGTTTTCACCTGCTGTTGGGATGGAGTGATGATTGCTAAGTTCTTAACATGCCAGGTTGTAAATTAGGGGACCAGATACTAAATTTAAAAACTCTGTGTAAACTCTAAAAGAGAGCATGGAGGAAGTCAGGGAGTAATTATGATCTGTGTTACATGCGAAGAACGGCTTACAAAAGAATTGATCATACACATCTCTTCCAAACTCTAACTTCAGTGATAGCATAGAAGTTGCTTGAAATTGCTCATGTTACTGCTTACTATTTGCAGAAAAACGATTTATACTACATATGCCCCCCAACACATACACACACACGCACACACACACACACACACACACAGGCACTCTTGACGTAATGGAATGCTTGAGGGTTCCCTGTGGTCAGCATTCACGGAAATAAATTGATCTGTTAATGTCTGCATTGCAATCTTTCAATTTCAAGTGACATGGAGTTCAGTGCAATCACGTTTAACCAGAAAATATTATTGGTTCAAAAACTGAAAGCTCTGTAGTTAGTCCTGGTTTCAGATACCAGTACACTTGGACTAAATTTTGTCATCTCAGCACTGTTTCTGTGATTTTCTAAACTCTGACTCCTACGGTGTATTCTTTCTATGGTGGCCCAGCAGATCAATGTTTTAGCCTCCTGGGTTCAGAGCTGGCATGCAAAGAAAGCTTCTCTTTGTGATAAATAACAGTCCCAAATATCCCTCTGATTGGACCAACTTAGGACAACATATCTTACCTGAACCATCACTAACTGTGTGTGTGTATGTGTGTGTGTGCGCCCGCGTGTGTACATGTGCATTTGCAGAGATTGAAATGCACTGGATAATTAATTGGATGGAATCATATGCTTAACATTTGGGGCTAGAGATATAGTCCCATTCATGGCTCAGAACCCTACTGTGGTAGAAAAGAATGGCCCTACAAGAGAGTTTCAGGTACATCACCAGCAGCAACACGTGACATGATTGTGGAAGGAAAAGACACAACAGATTCTTACTACTTCCTACAACAGAGCAAACATAAGAAAAAATAGACATAAGACATAATAGTCTCCATTAAAGCAGAAAGAAATTGAACTGTGATAACGTTTCAAGAATTTTGTTGAAATGTCTTTAAGGAGGATAATTACTAGTGTGACATTTGAATTATTTCCCATATTGGCCCTAAATAGAACTCTTGCCAAAATGTATTGATACGAGAGTTATGGAAAATTGAGACTTTGGTACAAAACAATATTACTGGAAGTAATAAAAACCATGGCTTTCAAGTCCTCATTAGGAAAGTGTGTATCTGGTGAGAGAAGTCTGTCTCCATCTGCAGAGATTACTGCTTGATATCAGTGGGATACCCCAACTCACCACTGGTGGCTCAAGACAGCAACAAACACCAAAGTCACTACAAAAGCCATCTGATATTATCCATATTTATTTAGGTGTCAGCAGTGGTTGCCCTAAAACTATCAACAGGGGGAGTAGTGGCGTACTATCTTCTGAAGAGAACTCATGTAGGTCCGAGCCTGAAATAGCATCTCAGAAAGGAATGAACTTCAGAGAGGGGCACTGGGAGGTAGACAGCGCTCCCTCTGCACCCTACATCCTGCTTGTCCTTGCCTCTAGGCTGCCAGAGCAGTGGCAGATAAAAAAGTAAAATCCGGGCTAGGAATTTGGCTCCAGTCCAGAACAAGACCAAAAAACAAATAATTTACTAAATCTGAGTTCCATTTTTAATTTTACAGTCAAGGCTAAACATATATAAAATTAAGTAAGTTCCATGTCTTTTAGTGTGTAGGTACTATATTTACTTATTTATCATGTTAAATAAAATGCGTGCTCTATATGAGTAAATTGTGTTAAATATAATTTTTGAGGAATTGTATTAGAAATGAGTTGGACACATACCACTTTATCAGCATATTCTTCTTTTTTTTTACTACTCTGTTTCATCTCTTCCTTCTGCTGTCCTAACAAATGGCAATTAAACACTCTTAATTTTGTGTACTTAATGATTTATGCATTCCAAAAATGTTTGGGAATAAAATTTTAAATTGGTCTCACTAAGAATTTTTAATGCAATTGTTAGAAGTTGATCTCACAATATATCATTTTTCTATTTTTTCCAAAAGGATGGTTCCTGATAATCAAACATTCTGAAGCTGATTTTTAACTAAAACTTCCTGTGATATACTCCTGTGTCCTACTATGTCCAAGCTGAAATGATGCCTACTGAATATATCTCTCTACTAATGCTTCAGTTACAATCATATCCATACCTGAGAACAGAATTCAAAACTAAGGTTATTTTCACAATGATAAATATACGGTGAACAAAGTACATAGCAGATTAAAAATAATTGACTTTGCTTGTGAACTTGTATTATGAAAATATATATTGGGGTGCCTATGTGGCTCAGTCAGTTGAACGCCCAACTGTTAATTTCGTCTCTGGTCATGATCTCATGGTTTGTAGTGTAAGGGTTGAGACCCCAAATACCCAAGAACAGAAAGTCCCAGAGGCCGAGGCTACAAAAACATAGGAGATTTATTAGCTAGTTCCAGCTAGGGTCCAAACCCAGAGCACCAGCGCAGTGGCCTCCTTTAGGGTAAGGACCCCGCTCTCGGGATTCAGTTTTCTTTTTATAACATTCTAGGGTTAGTGAGCTGTCGCTGCCTCTTCACTTTGTTCGTTTAAGTCCAGATGGCCGTCTCTTCTTCCGATTGGCTCATTTAAGTCTGGGGCTTTTCAGTTCAGGACTTCTTGTGTTGGTCTCATGAGGCGGGTCAAACCGGCTATCGCTGAGAAACAAACTCCAGGGGGTGCAGGAAACATAAACAGAAACCTTTTGGCCTTTATCAGGGACTGAAACCTTTTGGCCTCCATCAGTAGGATCAAGCCCAGCGTTGGGCGTTGCGATGTCAGCACAGAGCCTGCTTGGGGTTCTCTCTCTCTCACTCTCTATCCCTCCCCCACTCATGTCCTCTCTCTATATATATTCCCTTCTCCTGATTATGCTTGCTTTCTCTCTCTCTCTCAAATTAAATACATATTTAAAAACAGAAATATATATTAAATTATGGAGGCTTTTAGACAGAATTTTAATATAAAGGCATCAATTAATGACAATGGAATGATTATGAAAAAGGCAATGACTAACAGAAAAACACACATACAATCTTAGGTACAATATGAACTCCTATTAGATAAAAATGTGAATTAAATCTGCTTCATAGAAAAACTGTAAATAATAAAAGTCTAAGTGTTAGTATTTTCTATTCTGTTAGAACTCCCTAAAACCAAGTTTGTCATTGTTTGTTTTACTCAAAGCAAAGTTATTAGGCAAATCACATAAATCATTTTTGGATCAGAATATACTATTGTTTCTGAAATGTGAAAATGAACACTTTTGTTGTTGCTGTTGTTTTTTTTTTTTTTTTTAATTTAAATCACATCAGATTTCTCTTATGAGTGCAAAGAAAGCCTATAATTTCTGAAAATATTCTCAAAATATTTTTATATGATTTCATTCCAATTCTTAGCCCTTAAAAGTTTATTTTAAATCAGTCAGATTAAATCTATATATAAAACATGTTTTAACAAGGAAAACTCCTCTGGACCCTTTTATTAAACTCTAAAGTGAGTGCTCTAGGCTGAATAACAACCTGATACTGAAGATGTTTTTTATCTAAAATTTAGTAAGTTTATTAATGAAAGTTCTCTAATGCCTACTTTCATTTCAATTCTGTTATACATAATCAACTCTAGTAATCATATTCCAAATTGGACATTCTGAAATGAATGGCCATAGTAAGTGTATTCAATAGCCACGTGTCCTATATTAAAATACTATTCTTATGCATATTCCTAAAGTTAACAATGTTTCTAAATACAAATATATAAAGTAAATAGGCAATAGAGACTTAAGAGGAAGGTGGAGGGTTAGAACTAACTTCTAATGCTCTATCTCTTCCAGGATATTCCTGTAACATCTTTATAAGAAGCAAAAATAAAAAAAGTTATTTTCATCAACAATGAAACTAAATAATGACAACTACGTACTATGAAATATTTATATAATATTTGGTAGAATTCACTTAGAAATAAAGAAGGATACCAGAGCCAGCCCATGGCATCCATTCACAAAAAATAGGTCTGTTTTTAGAATTAATCACAAGCCATCTAATGAAATCTATATTTTTAAATATTCCTCCAAATGTGACTAAAGAAAATTGTGAGTTAAGAAATCAGCCTCACAGTCATAAAACAGTAAGGACAGAGAGAGGACACGCAGAAATGTCATACCAGTGTCCTCTGACCTGGCCTACTCATTGGAGGAATAGATCCCTCCGAATTAGAGTTCTATTCCTGAAGCTGAATTAACACACTGAAGAGTGTAAATTGATTAAGTTTTGCAAAGATAGGCTAATTTCCCCTTAATCTCACATTTCTGTAGTCTTTCTCACCTCGGTTGTTGACCCCACCACTTCTCCAATTACTCAAATGAGAAAACATGTTGTTAACTTTGATTCTTACCTTTAGCTCATTCTGTAGAACTTATTTCTGATCAAGTCCTGTTGGTTCTCCTTCCAAAATATGCCTCGTGGCCATTAACTTTGCTCCATCTCCCCTATTCCTGCATCATCATCACTACTGGAGAAGGAAAAAAGGACTTCTATCTGATCTTGCTGTTTAAATGCTTGCCTCCTCCAACTAATTATTCACACAACAGCCTATGCCAATTTAATATAAATAGATAAATAAATAAATGAATTAAACAAATAAATTCATATTTCTCTGCTTAAAATTATTTGAATTAATTTCAGAGGGAATTCTAACTCTTTCTGTAAAGCCCAAATTACCCTGATACCAAAACCAGACAAAGGCACCAAAAGGAAGCTATAAAAATTTCTGATGAAGATAGATGTAAAAATCCATGACAAAATATCAGTAAGTTGAATCCCACAATGTATGAAAATAATTATACACTCTGACCATGTGGGGAATGTAAGGCTGACTCAACTTTTGAAAATTAGGATAAAGAAAAAGAAGTTACAAGATCATATCAATAGATGCAAAACTGCAAAAGGCAAAAGCTACAAAAACAAACATACAAACAAAATTCATAATAAAATAACTCAAGGAAACTTTTGGACACCATGGACTTATCTGTTACCTCGATTGTGGTGAAAGTTTCACAAGTATACCTATGTGTCCAAAGCCATCAAATTATAGACATTAAAAGTGTATAGTTCCTTTATGTCAGTTATACCACAATAGTGTTTTTCTTATTTTTTAAGAGGTACTCCAAATGACTATGTCTTCACTTATTATTGCCCTCATCCTTGCTTAACTACGAATCTTTGATGTGGTATGTAACAAAAATAAAGGACTCATATTGTGAGATGAGAAAAAAAAAGCATTTGGCAAATTCAATACTTATTCATGATAGTCGAGTAAACCAGGGATAGAGGACATCTTCCTCACTAAAGAACTTTACAAAAAATCTTTTGAGAATATTCTTATTTAATTCCCTTCTCCTCACCTCTACAGTGTTATTTTTCTAATTTCTGGCATAGTGAATGCTGCATTAGAGAATTTCATTAATATTAGTTGAATCAATAATGAATAAGAGACTGAATGCTTACAGAACTGTTTTTGAAATCAGGTGTGACAATTCTATAGCCATCCAAGTTATTATTATGTGATGAAATTTGGAATATCCTCTAAAATACGGAAGATGCTGCATGTATAACATTTAAAACAAAGTCTACTTGATTCTGAATTTTATTGATTAACTTGAGCAATTAATCATGGTAAGAATCTACAATAGGGGAGTTTTATTAACATGGGTTTGAAAATGAGCATGGGAATCATTTAAATACAAACATTATTGTATTATAAAAACATTAAATAAATGCCAATTTATGAATCATGAATAGATAAAGCAGTGTAAAATAATTATTATAATTATTTTATTTTATTATTTTTATTTTACTTTTGGAACAAAAATTCAAGATCAATTCAAAATTGATCTTGAATTTGGACAAAAATTCAAGATCATGCCAACAAAAGATGTGCCTTACGGGCAGGTATTGAAGTGTAAGTGTCCAAAAAATTTTGGTTCATAAGGAGACATTAATACTATTTTATTTTTTAATTATTCACATTAATAGTTGAGGAATAGGGTTACATTAAAGTATAAAAACAAGTAATGGTAAAAGTATGATAAAGTTTTTTTTTAAATCACTAGGTGTGTGCAGAGTATATGGCAGTAGTAATAATCAAAGCAGATTCCATCAACAGTAGAAAATAAAAATATATAAAGAAAGCACTTAAAATAGATATTATAAATCAAGATGACAGCTATGATGCTATAGGTACTATTTTTATTATTTAAATTAAATTTATCATCAGTAGGAATCATCTTTATAAATATATAGAATAATAAAGTTAATATTCTAAAATCATAAGCAGATTTTTACAGAGAAAATAAAAGTTGTAATGAAAGCCAATGAGACGGGCACCTGGGTGGCTCACTCAGTTGAGTGTCCGACCCTTGGTTTCTACTCAGGTAATGATCTCACAGTTCGTAGGTTCAAGCCCTGTGTGGGGCTCTGTGTTGGCACCATGGAACCTGCTTGGGATTCTCTCTCTCCCTTTGTCTATGTCCCTCCCGTACTGGTGCTGTCTCTGTCTCTCTCAAATAAATAAACTTTAAAAAATTTTGAAGAAGCAATGAGAAAAAACAGTCTTTCTTCTTTAATTATGGGCAATTTTGTTTAAGAACAAAATTAATTTCCTTAATTGGGAGGATATATAGATTCAGTATTAAGTATAGTAAGTATTCGGAAATGATGTTTAGAAGAAAATATACAATACACTATCCTGTTTTATATGTGTATCTGTATGTGTATTTAACAGAAATAATATGAACTATTGATATAATATAAAACAAAACATATGTATACACTGTATTAATATAATATAGACCATTCTATCTGCAATGTATATTAAATAGACATAAAATACATCAAGTTGGTAGTTTCCAATAAAACCTGTGCCAGTTAGGAAGTTACAGTGAGCAGTAAAGACAAGAACAGGCTGAAGTGATGGTAAATTTTTGCTACCTTACCACTGAGGTGAGCCTGGACAGGGCTGGGTTCCAACCAACTGGACCAAAGCTAGTGAGATCCGCTTTGAATGTTGAATCCTGCCGTATATAGCATTCCAGTAGTGAAGTTAGGGTGACCTGTGGTCTAGTTAACCCTAAGTCAAGGTCAAATTTAGAAAAAAAACATTGTGAGGAATATTTAGACCCCACACAGGAGAACAATTGGAAAGACCTGGGCTTTGAATAAAAAGGCCAGAACAGAACCTTCCTGGTTATTGTGAGTTGCTGCTTAGCTTGCTACCATGGTTCTAACCAGGGAAAGTGAGCCAAAGGTTGATGGATCTCTTTTCCCTTATTTGTTGCCACATCACTACTTAGAAAGAAAGTCTTCAGTGGGGAAAGCAGTCCTTCTTCTCTTGGGATATTTATAAGATGCCATTAGAATGTAGACTTTCTCCAGACTTGACTGTTCTTGTCACTTCTGCTAAGTTGGCCTCCTGAATTTGTCTCAAGAAAATAAAATAGAGAGAGTTAATATGAACCACAAAGTTTGTGCTATAATATCAAGACCTATCAGATTAAGTGGTTTGTTATGAGTGGCAAGTGAAGTAAGAGCCTGATACGTTGATGAAGTGAAAGAAGGTGTAGGTCTCGGTGTCGGCAGAGGAAAAAAGGACAGACACCAAACTGGGTTGAACTCAGAGGTTATCGGAATGTAGGTGAATGTGGAGAAGAAGTCAGAGTTTTATCTTATATATCTCTGGGGTTTTAACTGGAAGAAACAAATGTGCATTAGTTTAGAGTTTAAAACCCAAAGTAGAAGAGAAGGAAGAACGGTAACTCTCAGAAACAATAGAATTGAAATAGAATTGTAGCTCATTAAACTTGAAAAATTGGGTCATCTTTATCTTTTTTGGCAGCTGCTTGATCTAAACTTGATAGAGAAAGCATTCAATTAATGACAAATCTGTGGTTTAAAATAATATGTAAATTGTGCTGGTTTGTGCCTAAGCAGAAATATGTAACTAAAGTTTTTATAATAGCTTTTAGTTTGATTGCTGAGAGTACACATTTGCCCTAATAGCCTGTGAATCTACTATCTGTCTTTCTTATATTCAATTTATGTACGATTTTCAGGAGAGGTATATAAAAATTAATGGACTGCTTATAACCATCAATATGTTCTCCAGGGTAATATCGGCAAATCGGCAAATTATTGACTATATTCCTATCATTCCATTTACAGTTTTGTCTAGGAATAAGTCTCACAGAAATGAATTATTCTTATCGTCTGTACCAAGTATAAAGCTATTGCATGCCACTGTGTTTAATGTTTATTTAATTCTTTATTCATCCTCTCTAAACATTAGGGAGTTTTATTTCACTTATGCATTTATTTTTGCTTAAAAGACTTGCCACCTCACTAGACATATCTTCTGATAGATTTGAGCACCCAATATAGCATATATTATGCAAAATTTAAAGATTGGAAAAGCTTAAGGAATCCTATGACTAAATAGAAATCAGAATTTTCCATGTATGGTTCTTTTAATCTTCTAAGTGGTGCACACATAGCTGTGGATTTGGAGTTTTTATGTTCTCTGGTGCAAGATGCTTAGTGAAGTTTTGGGGTGTCGTTGCTGTTGTTGTTGTTTAAATCAAACAGAAATGTCAAAGCATGAAAAGTTAGAATTAATCCTGAACTGTGGGGAAGTATCACAGTGGTCTCTCTCAAAGTGGTATTATTCTTTTCCTTTTTAAAAACACTTCCAACCAAGGTGTACTTTCATTTGTACTCATTCTCAGCCCGTTTCTCTCTTACCCCCCCTTCTCTCTTCAGTGGTTGGATTCTATTCATAAGTCTTTGTAAAAGCCTGTTCGACACAGAGGAAACGTGTAGACTTTCTATGTTATGAGAATCGAAGGGATATCTCCTCAAATTGGGAGTAGTACCTGCACGTGCCTGTTTAAAACTATGATTACTTGCTGTCTTGCTTTAGGCCAGACATCATGCCAAACACTCCATACATTCCATGATTGAATTTCATCAATAGCCTGATCAGGTGGTTCAACTATCATTTCCATTTTCATCCATAAAGAAACTGAAGGGCATAAAGTTAAATAATTGTGACAAAGTTTATAATGGGACATAAGCCCCCAGGGTGATATTTGAAGTGGCCATGGAGCTACGGCTGAGATGTTTGTTTTGAGTGAGCCCCTAGTGCCCTCACTTTCTGTTCTGAGTGGACAGGAGATTTTATCTCATGTCTCACTTAGGTATAAGTCTCATACAGGCCCTGGTCTGAGTTTGCAGTGAAAATTATTTTTAGGTTCGTTCATTAGAATACCGATGCAAAACACGATAAATTTCTAACTCAGTGATTTTCGTGTTTAATTTTGCTTTACAGTTGAATATGGGAAGAACTATAACCAAATCAAAGGTAAGGATATAGCAGAGGTTATAAAAGCAATCAGATAAATATATTTATGAGACCGAAGCACTAGCTACTGAGCTAAGGAGGCAGAATTTTTAAAAATAATCCTATTGAACATGGCGGAGGAGTAGGGGGCTCCAGTATTTCGCTTGCCCTTTAAAGGGGGACGACTGAAACCATTGTCTCTCTCTCAACTCCAAAAATCGGGGGGAAAAGGTGCTAGAGCTGACAAGAAACTAAGGCGAACACAGACACGGCCCAACTGAACTGTGAGTTTAATCTGGGTCGGATAAAACGAACTCGAACTCGGGAAGTTGAGCTGAGGGGAGGGTGAGCGTCTTCGGAGATAGCTGGGAAAGTGCCGACCGAACAACATCTGAACTAGAGGGCCAGAGCGGGTGAGACCACTACCATCCAGGCCCTAAATGCAGGGCTTTTGAAGAGAAGTTCAGTGGCAAACAGCAGCAATCCCCGCGCGCTGCTGGGACCGCACCAACCTCCTCCTGAGCCACTGGGACGCGCGCGGGAGGGACTGGCAGCGGGGACGCAGGCGGCGCCGCCTGCGGAGCACCTCTAACCCCGGCACAATTATAACGAAATCGGGGGGTGGCAGACGGCCGCACCACCGCGCCACCCTCGCCCAGCGCCTCCGCGCCACCCTCGCCCAGCGCCTCCGGGGCGCGCGCGCTGCCGGGACAGGCAGGGGGGACTCAGGCGGCGGCTCCTGCGGAGCACCTCTAACCCCCGCACAGTTATAGCCAAATCGGGGGGTAGCAGAGGGCCGCGCCACCGCGCCACCCTCGCCCAGCGCCTCCGGGCACGCACTCTGCCGGGATAGGCAGCAGGCACCCAGGCAGCCCCAGGCGCGGCTCCAGTAAACCACACTAGGCCGGCGTGGGCGGTGGAGAGAGAACAGAAATAAAGGGGCGAATAAAGCCTCCAGGACTGGTGGCGCGGGTCTGGAGAGACGCCATTGTTGTCTCACAAGCCAGGAAGTCACCCCAGAAGCCATCCCTGCAGCAGTGGAGGCCGGACCCGCCTACACTAAACCACGCCCCTCCCAAACTATCAGCAGGAGCGACTGATCCAAGTGGAGATTGCTGCCTGGAGTAACGCCAGTCATTTCTTCTTTTTAAATTTATCCCTCCCTTTCTCACTCCTACCGATCCCCATCCCTGAGCTGGTCATCCAGGGTACTGACTGGCTTAATCATTTTTTTTCGTTCTTTTTGTTTTTTGTTTTTTTGTTTTTTGTTTGTTTGTTTTGTTTGGGTTTTTTTTGTTTTGTTTTTTGTTTTTTGTTTTTTGTTTTTGTTTTGTTTTTTAACCCACTCTTTGAGGACATGTCCTACAACCTCTTCTTTACTTCCCTAGCCCTTTTTCTGGAATAACCAGGCCGTATAAGTTCATCTAGACGACATCGATCTTTATTCCTTTTCCCTCGCACCTGTCCTTATTCTGATTTCTATCAGTCTGGATTAAACCCTTTAGTCGCTCTACCTGGGCAAAGTCCATTTCCTTCTTCTCCCTGCACCAGTCATTATTCTGTCTATATATGCTCTGCCACCAGCACACTACATACCCTGTCCTTAACGTGTAGCTGTTACTTCAGGACATTGCCCTCAGAGAGTCACTTGTTATTTTTTTCTGTTGTGAACTGCTTGTCTGGACCATTTGTCGGTACGTTTGAGTATTTCTGTGTTCTGTGTGTCTGTCAGTTTTCCTTTCCAGGGCAACTTCAAGAAACAACCCATAACACATCCAGCCAAAATGACGAGACGGAAGAATTCTCCTCAAAAGAGTCTACAAGAAGCAGTGACAGCTCAAGAATTAATGAAAACAGATATAAGCAACATAACAGAACTTGAATATAGAATGTTAATCATAAAACTAATTGCTGGCCTTGAAAAAAGCTTAGATAAATGCAAGGGGTCCTACGAGGCAAAGTTCAAAGACCTTAAAAACGGTCAGGAAGAATTAAAGAAGACATTGGAAGAAATACAGGGGAAACTGGAAGCAACCACAGCACGGATTGAAGAGGTAGAGGAAAGAGTTAGTGCATTAGAAGACAAAATCATTGAAAAAGAGGAAGCAGATAAAAAGAGAGAGAAGCTGATCCAGGAACAGGAAAGGAGAATTCGAGAGCTGAGCGATGCAGTCAAAAGAAACAATATCCGTATCATAGGAGTTCCAGAGGAAGAAGAGAGAGAGAAAGGAGTCGAAGGGGTTCTGGAACAAATCATTGCTGAGAACTTCCTCAACATGAGAAAGGAAACGGGCATGGAAATCCAAGAGGCACAGAGAACTCCCCTCAGACGTAACTTGAATAGACCTTCTGCACGGCACATCATAGTGAAGCTGGCAAAATACAAAGATAGGGAGAGAATCCTGAAAGCAGCTAGGGACAAAAGAACCCTAACATACAAAGGGAGACCTATAAGGGTAGTAGCAGACTTATCTACGGAAACTTGGCAAGCCAGAAAGGAATGGCAGGACATCTTCAATGTGATGAGCAAGAAGGACATGCAACCAAGAATTCTGTATCCGGCTAGCCTGTCATTCAGAATAGAAGGAGAGATCAAGGTTTTTCCCAACAAACAAAAACTGAAAGAATTTATCACAAATAAGCCAGCACTGCAAGAGATCCTGAGGGGCACTCTATGAAAACAAGGAGGCAAAGAATACAAACTACCAGACACAGCCTTACAAACATGAAACTTACAGATAATACAGTGACTGTAAGCCCATATTTTTCAATATTAACACTGAATGTAAATGGACTAAATGCGCCAATCAAAAGACACAGGATAACAGAATGGATTAAAAAACAAGACCCATCTATTTGCTGTCTTCAAGAAACTCATCTTAAACCTGAAGACACCTTCAGATTGAAAGTGAGGGGATGGAGAACTATCTACCATGCTACTGGAAGTCAGAAGAAAGCCGGAGTAGCCACACTTATATCAGACAAATTAGACTTTAAAATGAACGATGTAATAAGAGATGAGGAAGGACATTATATAATAGTCTCAGGGACCATCCAGCAGGAAGAGCTAACAATTGTAAATATCTACGCACCGAATTCGGGGGCACCCAAATTTGTAAAACAACTAATTACAAACATTAGCAACCTCATCGATAAAAACGTCCTAATAGTAGGGGATCTCAACACTCCACTCTCGGCATTGGATAGATCACAAAACAGAAAATCTCCGCAGAAACAATAGCCCTGAATGACACATTAGGACAGATGGGCCTCACAGACATCTTTAGGGTCCTTCATCCAGAAGCAAAGGAATTTACATTCTTCTCATCTGCACACGGTACATTTTCCAAGATAGACCACATTCTGGGGCACAGGGAAGCTCTGAATAAATATAAAAGAATTGAGATCATACCGTGTACAGTGTCAGACCACAATGCTTTGAAACTTGAAATCAACCACAGGAGAAAGCCTGGAAAATATCCAAGAACATGGCGGCTAAGAAATAACCTACTAAAAGATGACTGGGTCAACCAAGCCATCAGAGAAGAAATTAAAAAATACATGGAAACAAATGAAAATGAAAATACAACAATCCAAACGCTCTGGGATGCAGCAAAGGCAGTCCAGAGAGGGAAATATATTGCAATCCAGGCCCATCTCAAGAAACAAGAAAAATCAATAACACAAATTCTAACAGCACGCCTAAAGGAACTAGAAGCAGATCAACTAAAACAACCCAAGCCCAGCAGAAAGAGAGAAATAACAAAGATCAGAGCTCAAATTAACCATATGGAGACAGAAAAGGTAGTGGAACAGATCAATGAAACCAAAAGCTGGTTCTTTGAAAAAATAAACAAAATAGACAAACCTCTAGCCAGGCTTCTCAAAAAGAAAAGAGAGAGAACTCAAATAAATAAAATCGTGAATGAAAAGGGAGAAATTACAACCAATCCCTCAGAGATACAAGCAATCATCAGAGAATACTATGAAAAATTATATGCCACCAAACTTGGCAATCTGGAAGAAATGGACAGCTTCCTAAATAGCCACACGCTACCAAAACTCAAACGGGAAGAAATAGAAAATTTGAACAGACCCATAACTAGTGAAGAAATAGAATCAGTTATTAAAAACCTCCCAGCAAATAAAAGCCCTGGACCAGATGGCTTTCCTGCGGAATTTTACCAGACATTTAAAACAGAGTTAATTCCTATCCTCCTCAAGCTGTTCCAAAAAATTGAAACGGAAGGAAAACTCCCGGACTCATTCTATGAAGCCAGCATCACTTTGATTCCCAAACCAGATAGAGACCCAGCAAAGAAAGAAAATTACAGGCCAATATCCCTGATGAATATGGATGCAAAAATTCTCAACAAGATACTAGCAAATCGAATCCAACAGCATATAAAGAGAATTATCCACCATGATCAAGTAGGATTCATCCCTGGGTTGCAGGGCTGGTTCAATATTCGCAAATCAATCAACGTGATACATCACATCAACAAAAGAAAAGATAAGAACCATATGATCCTGTCAATAGATGCAGAAAAAGCATTTGACAAAATACAGCATCCTTTCTTAATAAAAACTCTCGAGAAAGTCGGGATAGAAGGAACATACTTAAACATCATAAAAGCCATATATGAAAAACCCACAGCTAATATCATCCTCAATGGGGAAAAATTGAAAGCCTTCCCCCTGAGATCAGGAACACGACAGGGATGTCCACTCTCGCCACTGCTATTTAACATAGTGCTGGAAGTCTTAGCATCAGCAATCAGACAACAAAACAAAATAAAAGGCATCAAGATTGGCAAGGAGGAAGTCAAACTTTCACTTTTTGCAGATGACATGATACTTTACATGGAAAACCCGACAGAATCCACCAAAAGCCTACTAGAACTGATTCATGATTTCAGCAAAGTTGCAGGATACAAAATCAATGTACAGAAATCGGTGGCATTTCTATACACCAACAATGAAGCAGCAGAAAGAGAAATAAAGAAGCTAATCCCTTTCACAATTGCACCAAAAACCATAAAATACTTAGGAATAAACCTAACCAAAGATGTGAAAGACCTCTACACTGAAAACTATAAAAAACTTATGAAGGAAATTGAGGAAGACACAAGGAAATGGAAAAACATCCCATGCTCATGGATTGGAAGAATAAATATCGTCAAAATGGCAATACTACCCAAAGCAATCTACACATTCAATGCAATCCCAATCAAAATTGCACCAGCATTCTTCTCAAAGCTAGAGCAAACAATCCTAAAATTTGTATGGAACCACAAAAGACCTCGAATAGCCAAAATAATACTGAAGAATAAAACCAAGGCGGGAGGCATCACAATCCCAGACTTTAACCTCTACTACAAAGCGGTGGTCATCAAGACTGTATGGTATTGGCACAAAAACAGACGCATAGACCAATGGAATAGAATAGAAAACTCAGAAATGGACCCGCAAGTATATGGCCAACTAATCTTTGACAAAGCGGGAAAATGTATCCAATGGAAAAAAGACAGCCTTTTTAACAAATGGTGCTGGGAGAATTGGACAGCAACATGCAAAAGAATGAAACTAGACCACTTTCTTACACCACTCACAAAAATAAATTCTAAATGGATAAAAGATCTGAATGTGAGGCAGGAAACCGTCAAAATCCTAGAGGAGAAAACAGGAAAAAGCCTCTTTGACCTAAGACGCACCAATTTCTTACTCGACATGTCTCCAAAGGCAAGAGAATTAAAAGCAAAGATGAACTATTGGGACCTCATCAAGATAAAAAGCTTCTGCACGGCAAAAGAAACAACCAACAAAACGAATAGGCAACCAACGGAATGGGAAAAGATCATCGCAAATGACATATCGGATAAAGGACTAATATCTAAAATTTATAAAGAACTTACCAAACTCCAAACCCGAAAAACAAACAACCCAGTGAAGAAATGGGCGGAAGATATGAATAGACACTTCTCCAAAGGGGACATTCAGATGGCCAACAGACACATGAAACGATGCTCAATGTCACTCAGCATCAGGGAAATACAAATCAAAACTACACTGAGATACCACCTCACACCAGTCAGAGTGGCTAAAATGAACAAATCAGGAAACTATAGATGCTGGCGAGGATGTGGAGAAGTAGGCACCCTCCTACACTGTTGGTGGGAATGCAAACTGGTGCAGCCACTCTGGAAAACGGTGTGGAGGTTCCTCAAAAAAATGAAAATAGAGCTACCCTATGACCCAGCAATAGCCCTGCTAGGAATCTACCCAAGAGACACAGGAATGCTGATGCATAGGAGCACGTGTACCCCAATGTTCATAGCAGCACTTTCGACAATAGCCAAATCATGGAAAGAGACCAAGTGCCCATCAACTGACGAATGGATAAAGAAGTTATGGTACTTATATACAATGGACTACTACGTGGCAATGAGAAAAAATGAAATCTGGCCATGTGTAGCAAGATGGATGGAACTGGAGGGTATTATGTTAAGTGAAATAAGTCAGTCAGAAAAAGACAGATACCATATGTTTCCACGAATAGGTGGACTTTGTGAAACTAAGCAAAAACCAGGGGGAGGGGAAGAGGGGAAAGAAAAAAAAGACACAAAGAGGGAGGGAGATAAAACATAAGAGACTCTCAAAGACTAAGAAAAAACTGAGGGTAAGGGGGATGAGGGAGGGGGGAGAGGGGGTGATGGGCATTAAAAAGGGCACATGTTGGGATGAACACTGGGTGTTATATGTAAACCAATTTGAAAATAAACTATTATAACAAAAAAAAAAATAATCCTATTGCTAGTCTACCCACTATAATGTCTAATTCCAAACATTTTGTAGTCATTACAAACTCATGAAAAAAAAAAAAACTCAGTGAAAATAGTTTGGTGGGTGAATATATAGCCTTTATTATAGTAGTAAGTGGTATTGATAGTGATTTTGATTTATGTCCAACTTTCAGAGACCCTATTGTTATTATGCTGTAATTAGTTTAACACTCATTTCAAGTAACTTCTTGTGCTCATAATATATTACTGGTTTTGTTTAAAAATACTTTTGAGTTTTAGAAAATATTTTCTTTTCCTCTACTTGCTTATATCTTTTTGGTATGGGCTCTAACCAGAAGATAATAATTGGTACTACTCACCTATATTAAAATATCAGGGGGCGCCTGGGTGGCTCAGTTGGTTAAGCAGCCGACTTCGGCTCAGGTCATGATCTCACCGTCTGTGAGTTCGAGCTGCACGTCGGGCTCTGTGCTGACGGCTCAGAACCTGGAGCCTGCTTCGGATTCTGTGTCTCCCTTTCTCTCTGTCCTTCCCCTGCTCACGCTCTGTCTCTCAAAAATAAATAAACATTATAAAGAGTATAAAACAGAAGGGTAATTATAAGGCTTCAAGGGTGTGGAGATACTGTGAGGAGTAATAGCAGAAAAGCTGAGATGAGGAATCCAAGCAACATAAAGGGGACACACATGGTGTGAGTCAGAAAATATGGCACCTACAGCATTACTTGGAAAAGGTACTGGTAACTCTGGTTCAATTCAAGGCCAAGTGAACTTTTCTATATAAGAGTCAGGGAATATGTTAGGAGAACATGGAAATTCAAGACAGTTCAGGAAAATACTACCTTTCTTATTTAATTATGTAAGAATTCAAAACTGTCTTTGAACCAACTAGATAATTATCTTTGTACAGTACCAAACTCATATTTTATTCAGATATGAATAAATTTAAACTCTAATTGTGACATTCAGCTTGAACTCTAAAGCTTTATGTTCTAAATACTGAATGTTAAATCCAATACATTATGATCGCTACTCTTATTTTCTTACAGGATCTGGTAATTGCTCTGAAGGATTTCAATGTCAAATTATATAAAGTAATCCAACTTAATAATTCCATTATAAGGCAATTTATAACTGTTGACACTTTCTCAGAAATATGGTACGGAGGGGAAAAAGTCACTTTCTTTTCTCTCTGTATATGCTCACAATGCGAGTTCTCATTTTGACTTCTTGTTCTCAATGTCTATTCAGTAGTGATATTTCATGAGATAGTTTTCAAGATTCAATAAACACGTTTTGTGTGCTGATGCAGTTCTCATTAATACTGAGAGTCTAACTGTGTCGATGTTCTGTATAGACACAAAGCAGTAGTGGATTCCTGAATAATGGTAGATTATTCTTTCTACCAAAGCATATTTATTTAGATGCCCTTGAAATTATACTTCAAGGTTTCTCAGCTGTAACTTGAAAGCCATTCTTTCACAAGAATCATGATTGTTCTCTTCTGTTTGGTGTCTAATGCCATACACATCTACCATCTGCACACACTGACACTGTTCCTTCTGTGTGCTTGAAGAAAATTTACTTTATGTCAGAGAAAAATATTCTTCATTCATCAAAACCTGAGTGAGTATATATCTATAGATTTAATTCCTGAATGGATTAAACACGTATTGTTAGTAATATGCTGTGGTCATCACTGTGCTGCAAAATAAAGATATAAAGACACAGACTCTGATGTCTTGCAAGCCCTGGGATAAGACATGCAAATCAAATAGCTGCAAAATGACATAGTAATTCCAATTGCTTTAGTCTACTTTGGACAAGTAGGGAACCTTCCTGAAAGAGGGGGCTTAAGAAGCCTACAACTTCCATCTTGCCAGTAGATTGACTCTTGCTTTAATGAAACAGGTTGTAGTGACGTGGGGTTCCATATAACAAGGAACTAAGAGTGGCCTCTTGCCATGAGCCAGCTGGAAAATGAGGTGCCCAGTCCAATACCCCCCAAAAAAAACTTCAGTTGTGCTCACAAACACATGAATTTGAAGATTGATCTTTTTCCAGTTGAGCTTTAGGGTAAATACAGACCCCGATGACATTTTGATTACAATCCTAGGTGAGACCCTGAGGCAGTGGACTTCCTTAAGCTGAGTCTACAGAAACTGTGAGATATTAAGTGTGTGTGAGCTCTTAGGTGGCTAAAGTTTTGGTAGTTTGTTATGCATTAGTAGATAACGTACACAGATTGGTTGATAATAATAACAGTGATGGAGATGTTGAGTGAATGGTAGAATTTAATGAAAGGGGTAAATGTGCAGTGAAGAATAAAGCTCCCAGCAGAGCAGGATTAATAAGCAAGGAGATGAGAAGCAGCGAAATTCTTGTAGGGAACTGCAAGTGGTTTATGCTGCAGGGGCTAATGCTCCAAGAATGTTCCGATGGAAAATAAAGAAGCAGCCAAAAACCCAGAAGAGGTTGTGAATTGGCTATTAATCATTCTTGTCATATCAGAGTGTAGATGGAGTAGAGGAGAAAGATTTGGGTGTGATTTAGATGCCTCACTCTTATAAAGAGGAAGAATTTAGGATGGGCGAGATTAGTAATACATGACTAATAGGTACCATCTATTGGGCACTTAGGTGACAGGGAATCTTCTACTTCATTTAATGTCCACAAGTCACCTCTTTAATTTTATGTTATCATTTCTAATATGAGGAAGTTGAGGTAGAGAGAAATTAAGTCATATTTAAGGAGGCAGAGCTAATACATCACAAAGCCAGGATTTGAATCCAATCAGATGTGCCCCAAAGGCCATCTGCAAGACCGTGGTGTGCGGTGCCTCTCTGGCAGTTCCAGAAGCTGTTGCTTATTTAGGAGAAGGTCAATAAGAAAAGCTGACAGCTCGGAGCCTGGAGCCTGTCTCGGATTCTGTGTCTTCCTCTCTCTCTGTCCCTCCTTTCCTCATGCCCTGTCTCTCTCTATCTCTCGAAAATAAATAAATGTTAATTTTTTAAATTAACCTCCAAAAAAAAGGCAAATAGCTCTCTTCTTCTATTTTTGGATGGCAAAAACCTTTGAAATTTAAATGTTAATGTTAGATCATTTTTTTCTTCAGATAAAAATATGACTTTAGGAAGAATAAGGAGATTTTTTGTTGTTTTGTTTTGTTTTGTTTTGTCCAAAATGCAACAGAAAGGCAGTTTCTTCAGAAACTTATACTTTAAAAAATATAAAGAGTATATTTATACTTTTAAAGAGTATAAACCGGGGGCGCCCAACACGGGGCTCAAACTCATGAATCGCGAGATCATGACCTAGGCCGAAGTTGGATGCTTAACCAACTCAGCCACCCGGTCGACCCTGGAGGTTAATTTTTAAATACAAATTGATGAAAAGCAGAAAAAAAAATCATATTTTGTTATTAATCTGTTTATGACTGAATTCTATACCATTCAATTAGAAAATGCGAGTTATTTTCAAATGTGTTTTCATAGCCTAAATTCTCCAGTGACATTTCCCCAATGGCATATTTTCCAATGTTCTGCAGCATTATGTTTTAATTTGTTTTCAATCATGTGCTAAAGAAGTGAAATAAATTCTTTCTCATTCTGCACCTAGGTTTCATATAGCTAATAATACAACTTTCATTGTTACAGTGAAATACAGTAATGCAGTTTATTGTTTCTCTAGAAAACTCATGTCAGTCAACCAAACACAAGGAATGTGAAATGCTTCCTCACCAAATGAATCAGAGTTGCAGCTGAGTTTCAATAATGTCTTGGGAATTAAATAAACTTTACAGATATTGATAGCATTCTAAATATTATTGTTTATTTCTCAGTTGTACAGTCTAGGTAGACATCATTTTGATGAAATAATTATTCATCTAGATGTTAGCAATTTAAAAGGAATACTTTTTTATCTTTTTTTTTAATTTTAGAGAGAGGGAAAGAACATGACCAGGGGAGAGGGGCAGAGGGAGAGATCATCTTAAGCAGCTTCCATGCTCAGTGCAGACACAGGGCTCAATCCCACAACTCTGGGATCATAAGCAGAGCAGAAAACAAGAATCTCAACTGACTGAGCCACCCACGCACCAGAAAAGGAATAATTCTCTTCAAAGGAAGGGAGAATTAGTGCATTCGTTTGTTGAAGGGAGAAACAAGAGTAGCAATAAAGTTTGTTTTCATTAATGAGATAAATAGAAACTCAAAATTCAATGTATATATAAAATCTGTATTTAATTCAATTTTGATACAGAAATGTGGAGTTAAACGGTAAAAAGTATTTAAACTATATTTTGGGGAGGAATAATTTTATACCATACTTAAGTCTAAGACATCTAAGATTAATTTCAGTAACTCAATTATTAAACAAGAAATAATATTAAATATAGTAAGACAGCTTTGAACAGATTATTATTATTATTAAATATAAGAAAGCAGCTATTCCTTATTATATTATTTAGTGTAGTATTTATTGCATTTAACCATTTCAAACCTGAGTTGTTTCTCTTTCCATCTCTCTCTCTCTCTTTCTCTCTCTCTCTCTCTCTTTCACACACACACACACACACACACACACACACACACACACACTAATCTAAGAAGATGTCTTTATCTTTTTAATAGATGTTTGCAGTGTTTTCTTTAGTGGTTCTTTTAGCTTAGGTGCTATAGACCTCACAGAAATTTTATTTAGTCTACATAGTTTGGATATTTAAGATTTGATTTGATTTTATCTATATTTTATTGATTTGATTTGGGACTGGCTTCCCAAAAGATCTGCTGTTTTTAACTCTTATGTATTTTCCTCTTTCTTAAGTACTTACAGTTTTTAACCAAAATATTTCATGCTTTTCAGTTTATCTTGTTGCTAATTGATTAATTTTGAAAAGCATCACAAAATAAAAAAGACCATAGTAAACATGCAGAAACTTAACTATTCTTTATAACTTTTTATTATCCAACTTAAAAGTATAACAATTTAAAAATAAACAAAAATCTTAGAAAATATAAGCCATTTCATGGTATTTAAAAATACAGAGGTTTTAATAAATATGAGAATGTAAAAAATGTTTTTGTTGCATTAATTTTAAATTCTAGAGTTTGGAAGATATTTTGTGATTAACATTTGCATGATGTGTGTTATTTTTCAGGTGTCTGGTTTAATTTCCACCTGAAATATGATGCTGTTCAACAGTGTCATTTCAAAGAAGATGAAGTGTTCTAGTGTGTGACAGAGCAAACTCAATTTTTAAATTATGAACATCGAAATAACAAAAACAAAATAAAATGGAAACTCTATTTGTCAGGGACTCACTACCTAGTATGTAAATCATTCACAACACATGTCTCCCTTTCCCACTACTCAATTTTTTTTGCGCTCACTTGAGTGTTTAGTCATTTCTTAATTTCTCTATTTAGATGGATGGTGAAGAGTTATAGCACAACTACTAAATATCGCAGGAAATCCCAGCTAAATTTACTCATATACTTAGTTGGTTCACTTGTCCAAGATACAAAAGATTAAAAAAAAATTGATATGTCAGATAGCAAGATTATCAAAATTTATTTAATTCTCTTTGGTGCTTTTTTTTGTATCTTTTGGTGACCCTAAACTAAGTCTTATGTTGTTTCCATGAGAATCTTCCCAAGAAAGAACTTTTTTGTTATTGGTGGTGGTGGTGGTTAACAGTTATGTTTTATGACCAACAAAATAAAAGCAATGTCTAATTTTATACTAGTAATCGAGTAACGATACATATGCTCTTGCCTGGAATATTTCCTTTTATGCCTCATATCTCAGGACATGTATAAGTAGTGTGACCTTCGTTGTCAAAAAGGTTCTGGCCTGGGTGATCAATTTCGTGCACACCTTATGGTACAACTAAGCAAAGTCTCATATGTCCGTTTCTAAGGTGCGTCTCACAGGAACAATTCTGTTCATAACAAAAGGTCTTCAAAATGACTGCTGTAATTCTAAATTAACCTTGGCGAAATTGTAACCTTTAGAAAGATATCCCCACAAATTAGAATTACAGCGCAAATACATGTAAGTGGTAGGTGTCTGGCACAGAGGGAACTCAGAGTTGGATTTATACTGGTACGTCATCAGAACTGCACCTAACAGGAACAGTGGTGTTTGTCCAACATTGCGTCTCTGGAATCTAATCAAGAGACTAGCTGTCACCAGTCAAAATTCCAACAAAACTCTCAACCTCTGACAGTCACTGAGCAAGCTATTCTCAGGGACACAAAGGCAAGACTGATAAAAGCGTGTCCAGGTATGTATGATTAGATCTTATTAAATATTTTAAAGGACAGACCTCTTGGCCCTTTGCTTATTTTCATATAGACTCATAGATTTAGAACATAAAGCAACAAGAAAATGTGGGAATAAAACATGTTTTCACCAAAGATTAAGTTTTCAAACTTGATCAAATAACCAGAGGATAAGTGGAAGCAATTCTGTTTCTTGGAGACAAAATTCATTTAGCATTTGGAATCTTGATGAAAATAATGCAGAATTCAGAACCAGTGTGAGCGTTATCCCACCATCATCATTAGAGAGTTCCACGAGGTGAAGATCAAGTTGAGTTTGTGGTTTCAAAATTGAAGACTTTGAGCTATGATAGTATGTGAATTTCGTTAATTTTAGTAAAACATGCATATTGTTGAACTTCCCAAAATACCACCAGACAACCTAATAAAGAAACTAAATTTAACTAGACATTTTCAATTGAGAGAAAACATTGCTACAGTCTTAGTCATAGACTCTTAAGTCTTAGTTTGCTCGAAGAGGTATGATGTTTATAGGTTTTGAAGGGACTGGATTCAAATAGTTTAAAGGAGACTTTCAAGTTGAAGAACTGATTCGGACTCGGCAAATTCAAAGTATTATAATTTAGGATGTGTGTGTATAGTCAGAAAAGTTTTCAAGTGGAACCCAAGAAGTAAACTATGTTGATTGTATCAGTCCAATAGGGCTGACATAACAAAATATCACAGACAGGGTGGCATAAACAGCAGAAATTATTTTCTCACAATTCTGAAGGCTAGAAGCCCTACATAAAGATGCTGGCAAGATAGTTTCTTGAGAGGCCTTTCTCATTTACAAATGGTTGTCTTCTCCCTGTGCCTTACTATGCGGTCTTTACTTCTCTGTTTATCTGTGTCCTAATATCTTCTTATAAAGATACCAGTCATATCTGATTAGGGCCCATCCTTATAGGGCTCATCCTCATAGCCTCATTCGTCCTTAATTAATTAAATCATCCTTAATTACTTCCTCTTTAAAGATCTATCCCCAGATACAGTCACATTCTGAGATATTAAGGGTCCAGGACTTCAACATATAAATTGGTGGGGGGGACACAACTTAGCCTACAACATAAATAAAGAAGCTGTTAAGTAAGCAGAGTGTTGTTTCAGATAAATTGATTTGCTAGAATTTTCTGAAGCAAATAGTTGTGCTTTCAGTCTTATATTTCCTATAACATGTGTTCCTATCACACAGGTGGTCATCTTTCTAATAACTATTTAATGTTTTTATGTTGATGAGTTGGCTTTGCTGTTACTAGTCCAGACTTTTGTCTCTGCCATCACATAGGATGAATTTGGAGAAGCGATTTTACCCTTTATGAATCTTTTCTTTGAAGATATTAACAGTATCTACTTCATGGAATTCTTGTGAGATACCAATAAGAAAGTTCCTGCAAAGCTCTTACCCTACATTAAATATAAGGTACAGTGTTCCTGCTGATATTGATAATGTTGCTATTGTTGCTACAGAATTGTACATCTCAGAGTCAAGTTCAAAAAATAAAATAACACTGACAGTCTGTAAGATTAAGGCTTCCTTTTTTGGTAACAGTAATAGGTAGCAAACTGTTTTTTTTTCTTGTAATTTGATTTTGTGAAAGCTGATATAAGACCCACTAAACAAGCAATTATTATATGGAGACTTCTCATTTTATTTAATTCTTAAATAGGTCAGTAAAATTGATCATTGCTATTTTAACTATGAGAAAACAGAAGCTCAGAGATGCTGTTTATTCTGCTCAAGCTTATTCAAGTGGGTAGTGAGTCAGGAATCGAACCCAGACATACATGTCTGACTCAAAAGCCCATGTTCTGAGGTAGTATTTTATTTAACCACTTATTTAACAAATACTAGAAGACATAATAATAAACTATTTTTAGCCTTTGAACTTACATTTGTTTTTTCATTAAAAGATTTTTAGTCTCATTTTGCCACAAGAGAATCACCGAGATAAAAGCTTGACTGCCTGATTATGCATGTGTGCAAAATGCCATAACACTGGGAATTTGGTCATCATTTCAAACACAATCTGACTTGGCATTGTAGCTGAGGGAATAAAAATTCTTAACACTGTGGAATAAACTCCCATCTTTTCTTAGGAGCCTGGGGGGAGATGCATCTATAATTGATTACTCAAGTTCCAGCTGTTCTCAGAACTGTGTCATTGAAGTCATGAATTATTTGCTGAATCTAATATGTGGATAACAGTTAAATCAGCAGAGTAAGTTTATTTGTCTGTTGCATAATCTCTTTTGTAAACATGCTTGTCCAAACAGAAGATATATATTTATCAAATCAATTAGTCCAGAATTATTGAAAAAATATGGATAGTACAAAACAAATATGCACACACAGACACACAGGATAGAGATATTGAATGGATGTCAAGATGGCTTCATAAAATGTTCAGAACCATTTATTTGGAAAATACGTGTAAACATCTTTCAGATGACTTTCTTAAGTTGGTTCACTTATTTCTTTAGGTGTTACCATTTTGAATCCATCTCCCTGAATTACAAATTAATTCTGAAAAAATGAGTGAGGATTTGTGTGCCCAAAAGACTAGAGCAGTTTTTGCCAACTTTCCCTGATAAGAATTTCCTGAGGGCCTCCTTATATACCTTCTTTTAGAACAGTACTTCTCACCTTTAATGTGCATATGAATCACCCAAGGATCTTTCTGAAATTTAGTTGGCTTGGGGGCAAGTTTGAGATTCAGTAGTTCTCCGAAGCTCCCAGCTGATGCTGATACTGTTGGTCCAAGAACCACTTTTTTTTTTTTTTTCATTTTTAAGTTACTAATTTTATTTAATCTTCACAAAAATGCTAATACTATTATTCTCATTTTTTTATTATAATAGTTTATTTTCAAATTGGTTTACATATAACACCCAGTGTTCATCCCAACATGTGCCCTTTTTAATGCCCATCACCCCCTCTCCCCCCTCCCTCATCCCCCTTACCCTCAGTTTTTTCTTAGTCTTTGAGAGTCTCTTATGTTTTATCTCCCTCCCTCTCTGTGTCTTTTTTTCCTTTCCCCTCTTTCCCTCCCCCTGGTTTTTACTTATATACAATGGACTACTACATGGCAATGAGAAAAAATGAAATCTGGCCATGTGTAGCAACATGGATGGAACTGGAGGGTATTATGTTAAGTGAAATAAGTCAGTTAGAAAAAGACAGATACCATATGTTTCCACGAATAGGTGGACTTTGTGAAACTAAGCAAGAACCACTTTTTAAGTAGCAAGTGTGATGACCTAGACTGTCCAATAACGTAGTACTAAACACACATAGCTGTTGAGCTCTTGAAATGTAACTAGTCAGAATAGAGCTGTACTATAATCTAAAAATAGATTTTAAAAGCATAGTATGAAAAACGAATGTAAAACATATCAATAAAAAGATCTTTTAAGATAATGATTACATGTTTAACAGACAATATTTTGGATATGCTGGGTTAAATAACATACTGCTAAAAATAATAAAAGTTGTGTTTTTTAAATTTGTGTGGCTACTATTTGTTTTAAATAAATGTTTGCCTTGCATTATGTTTCATTTGCATAGCACTGGTCTAAATAAAAGGTCAAGACTAGAATCTGATTCAGTGGGCCTGAGATGGGTTTGGTATGATCTCATTTTATTACTCACACGTTTAATGACACTGGTTTATCAATATTTTCTACAAGATTGTGAATTTCCTAAACACAAGCATTCTTCACTCTTGTATCACTAGCAATTAATAGGGTTACTGACAAAGAAGAGATTGTCGTGCTGGTTAGATATTTAAAACACATCATTTCGATAGCACAGCCATGCGGTGATCATTATAGCAAATAACGCCATGGGAGGAAAATAACATTTCTGGAACACTAGATTTCCTAAATTTAATATCAGGCAAGCTTAAACTAACTTTATAAAAACTCATAATGCTTCATTTATTCTTCTGTTATTATGGGGATGTGTGAAATCATGTCATAACCCCTGCTCAAATATATGATTATCTTACCGGAAACCCAAGGAATGATAAAATGCAGTTCATTGTAGTTTTGTACAGGGAATTTCGAGATGATAAAATGTCTTGTAATTCTCAGTTATGAATGACTCCACTGAAATGGAAAAGTTTACTTTCAACAAAGTAATACTCTTCAAACACACAGGAACTTTTTTTGCTACTATAATCTGTCACAAAATATAATGTATTATCAGCATCTATGTAGCGTACAATGGAGCATGACTATATGTGTGCACAGGTACATAACACACTTTAAATCGCCCTGAAATAGTATTATTGCCCCCTGATAAGTTAGGACTCAAAACTTAAGTTACAACCTTTAGATTAAGGTACTCTGGTTTTTCCTATATGTGAAGCTATAGAAGGTAGAGAGTAAGAGCGAGAGCCCTAGAGCCAAAATGTCCTAAGCAATTTGGCATCTTCTCTAAAATGGAGCTAATAATAGTATTTATCTCGTACAGTTGTCGTGGAAATAAAATGAGTTAAAACCTCTAGACTATATAGAACAGTTTGGGATACAATAAATGTCATTACTAGATACTGAATGTTTCTAATCATGTTTTGAACTAGTAACTGACATAAGAGATTTAATGGCCGGAAGCAAAATCTACATTGTTTTTCAAGTACAAGAAATATGCATTCTTCAGTTTTGTTACATTTCCATTGATGAAAAACAAAACAAAAGAAAAAACTTGAGGACAACTCATACAGTCTATTATCTTTAAGCAAAGAGCATTACAGTGCTTTTGAAATTTATTTGGAAACATTTTTTTTCAATGAAAAGAATTTTAATGTTTATCACAGTTCAAGGTAAAACACAGAATATTATTTTCTCTGATAAAACTGAAAAATACTATTCTGTGTGTAACAACTACTTTACCCAAATTTAGAGCTATATTATCTTTGAATTTTGAAAGTATATTATATTCCTTTTCAATTTTAGTCGTGATATTTTTCAATATATAGGATTTCCAAGTAATCTTGAAGATGTGGGTCATGCATTATTTATGTGTCCTGATGTATTAGCACTTTGACAATCCGTTTTCCACCTGTGTAACTTGCTTATTTTGTTTCAATATTTTAGCAGCCTCAGTGTGCAATGCATTCTGTTTTATTCGATATTTTAAAATAGGAGGAGCACCTGGGAGGCTCAGTTGGTTGAGCGCCTGACTTCCCCTCAGATAATGATCTCACGTTTTGTGGGTTTGAGCCCTGCATGGGGCTCTGTGCTGACAGCTGGGAGCCTGAGGCCTGCTTCAGATTCTGTGTCTCGCTCTCTGCACCTTCCCGCTCGCATTCTGTCTCTTTCTCAAAAATAAATAAAAATTAAAAAAAAATAAAATAATGAAAATACATTTTGGAAGGAGACACAATAACTAAAAGTTGTGGTATCTTGAGTGGGATTGGAGATTAGAAAAAGACACGAGGTAAAATCTAAGGAAATCTTAATAACATATGGACTTTAATTAATATTACTGAATTAATATTGGTTCATTAATCATGACAATAATATGATAGTAATGTAACATGTTAATAATGGGGGAAAATCTCGGGCATGATATACTCTGTAATATTATTGCAACTTTTCTGTGAGTTTAAAAGTAATCTGAACAAAGTTTATTAACTGTCAAAAACTACATCTCTAACTTCAAGAAATTTCTAATACTAAAATTGTTCTCTCTCCATTCTCCAGCTCCCTTGCCTTCCACCCCACCCTTTTCTATCCTTCACTGCCTCTATTATTATTCACTGCAGTATTCTTCCTGAAGAATTAGAATTATCAAATCTTAGTAGCCTATCTTGTCTCTCTATATTTCTGAGGTAAGGTTTAAAAGTTTAAAATAGAACAATGATATTTATCTATAAAAATGTAAGCAGGTTTTCAATTAAAAATAAAATCTGCTGTTTACACTTACTCTCAAATATAGATGATACTTGTAATGTTACGAAAACAAAATTTCGCCATCTAACTCTGTACATATCTAGAAATATTTTTAAATCTATGTAAATGACAGAACTATTGAAAGCCGTTCCTAGAATAGAAAAATAACATCTAGTAACCATTCTCATCTAGGAAAAAATATTTGTTTAAAAAATCTATAAATAAAGAAGTTTTATCATAAGCTTTATAAAAGCTGCTTCACAAAATTTAAATATTTCCTTTATCTCATAAATTCCATTATTTAACTTTTTTTTCCTTTAAAATTTATTTATTGAGCCATAGTAATTTGACGTTTTATAGTACTTTGTTGATACATGAGCAAATTTTGATTCAGAATAAGGTCAAACAAATGCATTTTTGCAAATGTTTTGTTAATATACCCACAGAATGTGTCTCCGTATGCGAGTGCTCTAGCATGACAACCATTTCTGTATGTAGGTTATAGAAAACTTTTATATCTGCTAATTTTCATGGTTCATTATGAAGTTACAATGTCAGAATGATATGTGTCTTCAAAAACTATGTGACTTAAACACACACACACACACACACACACGATACTACCTCTTAATGGTGTTTTGCTATTAAATGTTAGTAGGTGTTAGAACCTTCAGTGTTTTTAAAAAAGTACAAAAGCAGGTGGATAAATTTCACTATAGAACTCAGACATGATAGTAATACAGATGTGCTGTGATTTCCCTGCAGTTACAGGATCAGGATGATATGTGTCTTCAAAAACTATGTAACTTTAACTTTTTTTTTTTTTTTTTTTTTTTTACCAACATACACTACAAATACTCCGTAATGGAATAAGTAAATGTTAGCCACTTTTCAGACTCATACAAAATGATGGGCTGCAGATTTAAATCAAGGAAGTTAGCAGCGATTTGTGGAAGTCAAAATTAGACACTATGTAAAAGGGGTCAGATGAGTGGCAAAAGAGGCTAGAAATGATCGGGACTAGTAGCTTTGAGTAAAAGCAAAAAGACACAATGGAAAAGGCACTGTACTTAAAATTGCCTCTGGCTGGAATGTTTTAGAGCAATTACATGTATTAGCCTTCGAGTTCCAGTTAAGATGGCCCTCATGAAGGCAGATTGCTACATCAGATCCTACTCATGCATTGACTCTGCCTTATTTTCTTTTCAGAACTTCTGCAAAAGGATGACATCATGTAGTCACTCCCAACCCCAGAAAGTCAAGAAGGGTTTCTGTCACTGGAAAGGTCATCCCTACTTTGACACCAGAGGCATAGGGCATACCTCAGGCAAATCTCTGAAATGAGACTGTGGATATAAGGTTTACCATATTTTCAAATGGCACTTTTTGGGGGTAAATCATGTCTATATTACTGTGAAACAAAACAATTGTATTAGTTATTGACTTGTTCCCTTTAATTATTGAGATCTGTGCACAAAACAGTGCTTTCACACACAATGTAGATTGAAAGATCACAGCTGAGAGCAGCCCCTATAAAGCCTTGGACCCTGAGACTCACTGGGGAGGAACATTCCACACGTAGATTTGTAGCTCATGTGTATCCTCAGATACAATTCTTCGGAGCCTGTGCTGACCTCTATGGACTTCTTTTGGACTCATATCCTTTCCCTGCTGCTTTTGTGATCTATCCTTTTTTTTTGTAAATCTCAGCAGTGAGTTTTACCTTCTACTCCCCCAAGGTAACAACTGAAGTGGAAATGTTCCAAAAAATTCAGACCAGAAGTGACTTTCTTTTATCAATCACTCTCCTACAATATGAGGCAAATGTGCTGTAAGTTACCGAAATAAAGAGAGAGAGAGAGAGAGAGAGAGAGAGAGAGAGACTGAATTATCAAGAATTCATTTCTATGCTTTCCCCCCACAAACTGAATTAGGGTTATCTTCACTTGCCACTTTAAACAAGGTATAGATGGTACATAATTATCTCGCAGTACAGCACGAAAAAAGCAAATGTTGTAATGTCATTCATGTACGAATCCCAAATATATCCTCCTATCTTCAGCATAAGATTTAGGGACATTCCTGGATAAAATTAACCAAACGAAAACCCAGTGATTGTGATTGTATATTTATGCTCTCACACATAGAGAAAAGAACAAAACAAGGAGACATTTCAAGAAAATCCAGGAACATAAATGTTCAACTTATGGGTTGCCGCTGCCACAAAGTTATCTCTGAGAAATGCAAAAGCTTTTTTTTTTTTTTTTTGCTTTTTTAAAGACATGATATTCAGTGTTGAATTAGTGTATTAACAACTTTGTGTTGGAAACATCTGGACAATTCAAATAATCCTTTTTATTTTTCCATGATTTTTGCAGTATACAAAAAATGTACATGTCGAAGAGTGAAATACATCAAAGTATAAGACAACGAGCTTTCTCAAAGGAATTTTAAATTTTTGGAAGTGTCGACTGTTGATTCACTACTAAGGAATCAATCTGTTTATCAAAGCAAAACTGAGTTAATTTAACCTACTGTCATAAAAGAGAATATCATTTTTACATTTTCTCAAAAGAAAGAAATTGGAAAAGTTCATTAGTAGAATTTGAAGTCTGGGCTCCAGTGTTCCAAGGTGAGTCTTTCAAACTAGCTGGAATTAGGAAAATTTTATGATGTCCCTGACACAGTAGACACAATGAATGAGACCAGGATCCTGAAACCAGACTCACAAGGCAAACGGTTGCCAGATAAATAAGTAGTTTTCCCAGAGAAATTTTGTATGAAAATTCTTTGAAGTTATTTATGGGTTAATCATCTTGTCTGTCTGAACAAGAATTTTTTGGAAAAAAACACTTAAGTCATATTGTCATAGGAAGTTTAGGTTATCGGAAGAGAGATATAATTCAAATGGTAAAGCTCATCTCTTACAGTAGAAAGTACTGGGAAACTTCATCTCAAATTCAGTCACCCACAGATATTGCCCATCCAGTATATGGCACATGCTGAGTTAGGTGCTGTATTCTGTGTGCTAACATTAGAGAGACAGTCCCTCACTTTACAGACCTTGTAGTCTGGTCTATGACGCTGGCAAATAAAAAGGCAATTTGGTGTGGGGTGCCAAGCATTTGACAGCATTATGTCCAGGGATACAATGGCAGCACATAGGAAGAACACATAACTCAAATTTAGAAGGTTCTCAGAAGGTTTCTTGGGGAAAGTAATGACTTGAATAAAATTTTGTAATGGAAGCTAAGGGACTTGATATAAGGAATGAAAATATAAGAAATATGAGGACAGATCTTCGGAGAAGAGCAACTTGCAAAATAACAAGACTTAACCACAGTTAGAACATTGATTGCTTTAAAATATAAGGAGAGGTAAAACTCCCTTATCTGGAAAATTTCTATAATTATACACATGTTAAATTAGAAATTTATGGGATATCTGGCTGACTCAGTCAATGGAGCATGTGACTCTTGATCTTTAGGGTTGTGAATTTGAGGGCCATGTTGGGTGTAGACACTGCTTAAAAAATAAACTCTTTAAGGGGCTCCTGGCTTAAGCATCTGACTTCTGCTCAGGTCATGATCTCACATTTTCTGGAGACTGCTTCGGATTCTGTGTCTCCCTCTCTCTCTGCCCCTCCCCTGCTCTCACTCTGTCTCTGTCTCTCTCTCAAAGATAAATAAACATTTAAAAAATTAAAAAAATATATATATATACGGGCGCCTGGGTGGCTCAGTCGGTTAAGTTTTTGACTTCGGATCAGGTCATGATCTCACAGTTGTGAGTTCAAGCCCCATATCGGGCTCTGTGCTGTCAGCTCAGAGCCTGGAGCCTGCTTCAGATTCTGTGTCTCCCACTCCCTCTGCCCCTCCCCCATTCATGCTCTGTCTCTGTCTCAAAAATAAATAAACGTTAAAAAAATTTAAAAAAATATAATCTTTAAAATAAATATGTAAATAAGTAAATAAATATAGTTAAGAAATTTATTTATGTTCCTCCCACAATATAATATATTCTATATAATATATGTAATTATGTATTATTTCTTTCCATTCTACTAAGATCCAATTTATGAGCTATAGCCACCTAAATAGTACACATAAAAATAAATTTTATTCTGCTCAGACTTAACTTTGAGTGAAAGCTACTGTTGTTTAGTTTTAATTTGAAGGGGGCATTTCTGAAAGGTCATTCATGGCAATGAGTATATCATCTTTTGAACCAAGCATTTCATCTTTCATTTTTTGAGAACACTAAAAATATATAAAATTCAAGAGATTCCCTTGCCATCCAGTGGACTGGATTTAAATCGGGAATATCAGGATTTTCTAAGACAGTCTGAGCTATAAACACGTTTGTCTCTGTGTTTGTCCTCAATTCATTCAGGCTATGTTTAGGTGGGCTGCATTTTTTATGCTTTTGTGACAGTGTGGAAACTATTAAGAATATGCTTCTTTGCTGTTAATTTTTTCTAAGAACTCTCAGAAGAGTTTCTTAATTTTTCCTAGTGCTTACGGATTTTTTTTTTTAATGAAAATAGGCAAAGCTTTATTATTCTCAACCTAATTATACAGGAAAAATACTTCCTTTAGCAATAGGAAATTCATATATTCGTATGTATCCATTCTTTGCTTGTGGTTTGGTAGCTACTGGCAAACTCATTTTTAGAAAATATTCCATTCACATTAGTCCAAGGTCTTTAATTAAACAAAAAGTTAACTTATCTTAATGTCCAAAATTCATGTACCCCTCCCTAGGAAGCCAAGAAATAAATTTCATTTTTGTCTAATTATACTGAATTTAAGCTTTAGTATGCTCTTGCTCAAAGACACTTAACTCAAAAAAAATCATAATTAATAATTTACCTCTAGTTCAAAAACTAAAAGAATTATTTCTTTATAACCACATCTCTGTTGCATAGAATATGAATTCTAATCAGTATTTTATTTATTTTTTTAATGTTTTATTTACTGTTGAGAGAGCACAAGTTGGAGAGAAGCAGAGAGACAGGGACAGAAGATTCGATGTGGAGCTTGAACTTATAAACCAGGTGATTACCCACGCCTGTGTTGAAGTCAGACGCTCAACCAGCTGAGCTACTGGGTGCCCTAATTCAGTATGTTAAAAGATTTTTTAAATGTTATTTTCCATAAATAAATAAATAAATAAATAAATAAATAAGAAAGTTATTTTTCCGTTACAGATGAGGACTTTCATAAAAGGAGATGAAAGTGTCTGAGGATCATGGATGATTTCTTAGATGTGGGAGGAATGAATTTTGTTTGGAGCTTCTGCCTTCCCCAAAAGAGGAAAACTGTCAAGAGTGTTGTATCTGTGCAGAGAATACCAAGACTTCTTTTATATTTTTCAACTGAGTCTTTTGTTTTCTTCTTCTTTTTTCTTGGCAGAGAAGTGTACCACGATATCAAGAGACATCTATGGCCTTTCAAGTGTTTAAGAGGAACTCAAAAATTAGAAATGTTTCTTTGATGCTGTCAGCATGCTCACATCAGGTGATGACAAGCCACTGGCTTCCCTGAGAAATATCTACCGACTTCTCCCCAAATGCAAGCTAGCAACGGCAGCAGTGAGAACTGCTAATTCCTAGGAGCTTGTTCAAAATATTAGTAGAAACATCAAAGTTTCTAGAGTAGGACCCATCATCAGATGATGGAAATTATTCTGTTTTTATTTTTTCCTCTCTTTTTATACCAAAACAACCAAGGCATACAGTATAATCACATCCCTTTGAATCACTTATTTTGATTTCACAAATATTAAGTAACTGTCAATCTGCTTTATGAAGAAGATTTTAGCTGGGATTGAAATGAAATGTCTTTTCCTAGTAAACGTATGTATTGCATAATATAATACATGGATAGAACACGACGCCAAAGAAGAGGAAAGACGCCATCAGACCATGGTTTCAAAAAAAAAAAAAAATTAAAAGAAGCATTGCCCGCATGTACTACATTGTCTATTAAAAGACTCCATTGACCTTATCTACATGGTGGGCATTTGAGATATTCTTTTTCTTTTTCTTTCAAGTTTTTAAATTCCAGTTAGTTAACAAACAGTGCAATATTAGTTTCAGCTGAAATCTTATAATCAATTGCTATCACTGAAAGAAAGTAAAGTAAAAGGCTTACGGACTGAAGAGTGGATAGGATGTGAAAACAGCAGCCATGGAATAGAGAAAATCTCCCAGAAGCCAGGAAAGAGATAAAAGGAGCTTTATTTGGTGAAGGAACGGGGTGACAGGATGTGTAAATTTTGAAGATGAGAGAGAGTCGAGCATGTTTATTATAGGGAAGAAGTCATTTAAGAAAGAAATAACTAGAGAGATTAGGTTTTGGAAATTTAAGGTCACTGGGATGAGGTTACAAATTTGTGGGGTGGAGATGGTTTGAAATAGCTAATAGAATGTAAGAAGAAAAACTAACCACACAAATACACAAAGATAACCATAAAATGTTGAAGATTCCACTGACAAAGAACATAAATTTATCATGGCACCACATTTTGAGGCCACGTGTTTCTCTAACTATTTTTCTTTCATCACATCCAACATCATGGATGTTGGGAGAGAATATATAAGTATTTACTAATTAGCATATTTGGATTCTAAGAATATACAAGACACTCTATGGAGTAGAAAAATAAAAAGGTCCTTGCCTTTATAGAATTATAATTCAGTTGAGCATAATTAACTAAAATTCATTTTTAATACATGCAGTTCAAACCAGCAATGAATAATCGATTTACATACTCTTTATCTAGATAAAAGCCAATTCTGTGATCCGGTTTAATTTTTGGACAACCTCTCTCCCCACCAATTTTTCATAGTTAATTGCCCACCCTCAATAATGTATTATGCAATTGTACCTCCGAGTATTTTAAAAGAAAACAATGCATTCTTCGTGTGTACGCAACAGTAGTTACTGTTTTGCCAAGAGATTTTTCTATCCTGCTTTGATTGTGAGTCAGTGCTTCCTTTCTGGCTAAGATCTAGGCATAACCAGGAAAGAGCTTGATAACAAAGGCCCTTAAGCTGTAGTTCTAGGTTATTACCATAAGATGGTGGTAGTATTAAGTGCAGAGCAATCAACCCTTCAAACTAAATTCAACCTGATTTAACCAAACTGATTTTTAAAAGCAAGTCTTAAAATAATTAGAATAGAATCTACATGGCAGTCATAGTAAGTTCCTTATCACCTTAAACAGTTTTTTTATTAAAATATAATTAAGAGACAGTGTTATATTAGTTTCAGGTGTGTAATATAATGATTCAAGGATTCTGAACATTACTTGTGCTCATACTGATCACCCTAAAGTATTGCAGGTGCAATTAAAGTGCCGATGTCCTCATGCTACCGAGTATTTCGTGCTAGCTTTGGTAACCATCGTGGGTTGATTTATCCGGCAGCGCAAGTGGGAGCTCGGTCACATCCCAGCTGGTCTATTAGTGTTTGTCTACTTCCCCGGCTGATCTTGCCAATTTGATATTTGACTAAGGCCAGTCAAGTGTCAATGTCTTTCTGCTAACCCAAATGCCCTACTTAAACTGTTTTTTTTTCCTAAATAATGATCAGAGCCAATCTGTGTGACAGGAAGAACCTTGTCTTTTGTAGACTTCCATTCAGATAATAGATAACGAAATGGGTTTAACACCCTGTTTGCTTTTGTAAGAATAGTCCCGGAATATCCCTGGCAATTAGACTAAATACTCTTCACAAAAGGAGCATTTGTTAATATATGTACCTTTTTAATGCTCATAACAACTTATGTTATAATGATTTAATAACTTAATTGTATTAATAAAATGTATTTAAATGTTAAAATTCAATGCTAGTATTCTTATATATAGTGCATATATAAAAATATTTTGAAAGTTACTTTTTTATTATGTAATAACAATAATAGTGATCGTTTATTATATATTTGACAATATAGCAAGTTCATTTAATTGTTTAGTTAAATGTATCTTATCATTTAATTCTCACTGTAAGTGGAAGGGGTCAGTTTTATAAGTCCCATTTTACAGTTGATAAAATGGGCATTGAGCATGATTTTTAAGATTATATAGCCAATAAAGGCTTTTGCTGCATTTAAAACCCAAGTTACTCTATTTATGCTTCTATTCATGCTATAAGGAAATATAGCTTTTCCATCCTTCATCACGTTTTTTTACCTTAGTGCAGATGGCAAAGATAAATATTATTTCAATCCTCATTGATTCCATGTTATTGTCACACAACTGAAGATCTCCTTATGATAATCAATATATCTCTCACTCAGCACACATTTTGTGCTCAATGTGAAAGCAATTGCTCACTGCACCACTCATTCTGAAATCTTCTCACTTTAAGAACTAATTTTAAATATAATTAAACTTTCTATATTTCAATGGATTAATATACCTACATAATATGATTTATGTTTTTTTAATTTTATTTTTTTAATTTTTATTTTAGAGAGGGAGTGTATAAGATGGGGAGAGGGGCAGAGGGAGAGAGAGAGAATTTTAGGCTAGCTCCTTGCTCAGTGTGGAGCCTGATGCAGGGCTCCATCCCACAACCCTGGGATCACGACCTGAGCTGAAATCAAGAGTCAGATGCTCAACAGACTGAGCCATCCAGGTGCCCCTGATTTGCTATGTTTAAATTCCTTTTTGTTTGCTTTTTCTTTGATTTTAAGTTTCAATTCTCAAAGGACAGACTGTAAAATCCATGGGTACCATTTCTTAATATTGAAAAATACAATAGTGTTGGTGCAATAATCTCTATTAATCTTACTGATTAATACTTTAGGGGGTATAGTTTTATTAAAGTGTGTTTTTGTTTTCATAGTTTATATACAGGTCACATTTATTAGGAGAGAAATATTTAACAAAACGTGTTAAGTAGTGTTATATATTATTTTAATTGAGGTATAATTGACATAAGTTTCAGGTACACAAGTGATTCAATATTTGTATATATTGCAAATTTTATAACTAGAAATTGGTATCTTTTGGTCCCCTTTACCCATTTTACCCCACCCTCCACAAATGTTACTATATTGATGTCAACAGTGTCTTTTCATTGTCATTTGTAAATGAAAGTTTAGTTAAACCAGTTTAAATGCCTATTCAGCTTTTATTTTTGTCACTCTGTGCAGATCTAAATTGTGTAATTAGAGTGATTTCCAAGGTTAATATGTTGATTATAAACGTAATGTAATGAGTAGAATGTGTTTTTACATGATTCTTGAGATAAAATTTCCTTGGGGAAGTCTAATTAGGAAACGATTAATCATTCAGATATGTAAAAATACAAAAATTAAGCAATACAAATTGTATCTAGGGAAGAGGCTTCTAGGGACTTAGGTTTTTGGACATTCTAGTACATCCAAAGAAATTACAAAAATGCATATAGCTAAGGTGAGCATATTATGCTGATTATTATAAAGTTGTACGAAGATCACTTTGGCAGTATCTATGTAGACATAGATCAAGAGATAAACTCTTGATCAGCCCTTCACTTCTAATTCTAGCGACTACATGATAGTGTTCAATTTGGGCATTTTGCAGATACAAACGTACTTCTGGATGAGGCATAATTTTTTTTAAAGATGCCACATGGATGAACAGCATAGCTTCATTTTAAGAATAAGATTATATAGAAGAGTTATTTGTAATATTGTCATGAGTTTTCTTCTTTTTTAGAAAAAGCACATGCTCTAAAACCTAGCCAATAGATTGTTGAGCCAGCTAGATTGATTGATTGGTAGATAGATGTAGATACATATTGATGAGATGAATATTAGTTTCTCTGTGTCTGGCTCTAAGCCGACCTATGATCAGATGACCAAGTTCCTCTGCTTTTTTCTCTTTCCTCTAAAGAAATCCTACTTTTGAGACCCTAGTAACACCTTCATCTTAATATCACCAGGTCCATCCCTGGATTTCCGTTCTAACATCTGTCCGAGTTTAATACCTGTTTAACTGTATTCTCTACTGGCAGTTTATATGCTCCTTCCTTAGCTCCAACGGAAAGTTCTAAAACCCATTCAACTCTCAAGACTTTGCATTTTTCTACCAATCGCTTCAGTTAGAAAGCCATTGGCTGTTTCGAACTCAAATTTTTCTTTCATCCCTGTATTCATTTCCTTTTAATGGTGTAAAAAATTAATATAAAGTTAGTAGCTAAACACAGCACAAATTTATTGCCTGAAAGTTTGGAGGTCAGGAGTCAGAAACGCGTCTCACGGGGCATTTTGAAATCAAGGCGTCAGGAGGGCTGAGTTCCTTTCTGGAGGCTCTAGAGAAGAGAAGAATCTCTTTACTTGCCTTTTTCTGCTTCTAGAGACTGGCTGCATTCCTTGGCCAGGGGCACTCCTGCTGCACACTGAAAGCCGGGAGGGGTTGGGTCCAGGGCTCACATGCCATCCTTCTGATCCTCTTTGTTATGCTTCCTTCCTCCACCTTTAAGGACTCACATCAGTAATCCTGGACAACCACTCTATCTAAAGGGAACTGATTGACAATCTTTATTTCGTCTTTAGTCTTAATTTCTCCTTTCCCACATATGTAATATAACATGTTGATAAAATCAAAGGATTCAGGATGTGGACATCTTTTTTATTTCTTTTGAGGCAAGGGTTGTGCTATTTTGTCTACTGCGATCCCCAACCAGTAGGTGACTGTCTTGGAGACTTGCTGTGTTTCACATGACTTTGTGATTCATCTCATGGCCCCTACCTCCTATCTTTTACACATTTTAATATTCAGTTTCCACATCACCTAATTTCATTTCCTCAATTAGAAATTCAGAAACATGTTTCCAGTAGTCTTGTACCATTAATTAACTCTGTCCTAAAAAAATTACTTAAGTTTATTGGCTTTTTCATCGGTAAATAAACATCATTGGACTAGATCATTTATAGGGTCCATTCCATTTTTTTAATTATAGTATATATCTATATGTAATATAGATTATAATATAAACAACATAATTACAATTAATTTTGATTATCAACTCTTAAATAATACCAGGTTAATAACCCCCTTTAAAAGTATTATGCATGTAATTAAAACTTGATTTTAAGAAAATACCTTTTCTTCAGTCCCTTCCAGGAGTGTTTCTCTGGAAACAAAGTGATGAAATAAGATGATATTATTTTTACCGTGTTAAAAATAATCCTTGAATCTTCTGTTGTAGGAGAGGAAAGATTACTTAGATTCATTTTCCAAACTTTTTCTGTGACATTCTTTATTAAAATATCACTATTATATTTGGCAATACTAGCTAATATAAGAGACTAGATTACTATATATAGTATTTCTTTGTAGGCTATGTTTAAAATGATAATTTGGTTACTACAATAAAGAATATCCAATTATTTCAAAATGTTATGACTGCTTGTGAGGCAATAATATGATAGGAATTTAAAATCCCACTTCGCAGATTTTTGACGTTCTGCAGTTTTTTAAATACTCACAAGTCCCCTGGGAAACAATCGCTAAACTAGATTCTGCATTAAAACTTTCCATGGGTTTTATGAGTATCTACTGGTAATTAACATGCATATGCAAAATAATTATGTTGCTCTACTCAGTGTGAATTTATTAATTTCTAAACAGTTAAAATGCACGTTTGCCGTGTGTAAATATTTTTTATAATGAAAACCTCCTAAGCTGCCGCATAAATATTACATGCTGGTCAAATTTCTCAGAAAAACAAAATGAATCACGGAATATGTGATTGGAATCAAAACTGTAACCATCCATTCATCGTCATTGTTAGACATCTGTATGAGCTTCTGTGTAATGTTGGTGATTGGTTAACAAAAACAGAATAGTGATTTTCTTTCTTTGAAAAGTATCAAGTAGACGTCTTGGAATGCAGACATAATGGTGTCCCAGAGACGGCTCACCAACTTGTATTAAAGCAACACACGGAGACCATGAAGACCCAAACACTAAAGTGGATGACATCTTTTAAGTCATAAAAATGAAAACACCAACGTGAGTAAAAGTCAGGCAGCCGTAATACAAAACCAAGGACGGAGAACACAGAGATACACGGAAAGAAAACCTAGGAAAAAGTGAACAGCAAAATTATATTTCTCAGAAAATGGAGATGCAATGTAAAATTCATGTGAACTGTAATTATGATCTGACCAAAATAGAAATACTCTCTAAATATAAAAATGAGAGACATTTATGTCATAGTTTGTCACATCAAATCAGCAGCTAAAGAAAAGCATAAGGATATTTAAAATCTTTTTTTTTTTTTTGCAATTCTTTGGTTATAAATACAATTTAGCACATTTAAAACAAGTATTTTAAAGCCGGCAGAGCAATTACACATGAAAAAATGAGTCATATTAAAATGATTTGTAATGAAATAATACCACACCCATTGTGGAAGAAATGTGTTGCTATTTTAGAGCCTGCTGCAGGAGCGTTGCTATTTTAGGCTACCCAAAAGGCCACAGCGAGGTCATAGCGCAGACAAAATTAAAGGACAAACCGTATGATACCTGCATTTTCACGGCTGTGCGGGGGCAAGGTAGACGGCCTGCAGCTCTAGCAGCGGAACTAATCAAACATGTACATCTGATTAATTTTGATGTGTGAGAGGGCGTTTGACCTCCTGAAGAGAGAAGTCATGAATTCCATAATGAGACCCAAAATGGAACAAATATAGCCACAGCCTGGAGGATATTTGCTCCGAAAATACTTTCCTCAGAGAAAAGTATTGTTTCTCTTACCTTTTGCCATTGGTTTAACATCATAGATTTGATAGACCCCACTCCAGAAGAGATCTCGCAAGGAATCTACAGAAACAGAAGGACAATTTTGCATCAAAAATGTGATATCGATTGAAAGACTAATATGTTATTTGCCCACTATCGTTTAAAGCAGTAGGATTGTTAATATATCATCTCTTCATGTCTAGGACAGTAACAGCCGTTGATGAATTGTCTGTTTCAGATCTCTTAATCAAATAGTCATACTCTTTATCTTTTCTGTTTCCTAATTTTAGTTATATGTGTTTACTTAATATATGTTCTGGAATAAATGATAACCTCAACTGAAAATAACTGATTTTCCATTTTCTCTATGAGACAATATTTTTAAAGTTTTGAGATACATCAATTATTTAAACTTTTAGAGAAACAGATTAATAGGACTGATATCGAAGGTAATTCTTTTTATTTACATAGACTTATCTATATAAACTCTTTGTATAAAACTATATATATACATATATATATACTACATATTTAGCAAGATTATATTTATTTATTCTCAAATTTCAAATAAATATTTTACATAAGCTCTTTACATGGATCTTTGATACTGACTTCTATTTTCACAGCTAACTTTTAAATATTTTTTTAATGTTTATTTTTGAGAGAGAGAGAGACAGAGCATGAGTGCCAGAGGGGCAGAGAGAGGAGACATAGAATCTGAAGCAGGCTCCAGGCTCTGAGCTGTCAGCACAGGTCTGCATGTGGGGCTCGAACTCAAGAATTGCAAGAACATCACCTGAGCCAAAGCCGGACACTTAACCAACTGAAGCCCCCAGGCGCCCCTTTACAGCTAATTTTATTTTTCCAAAGCTTATAATTTTACTGTCATTTAAGTTTCTTAAGAAAATATATAAGGTATTTCTGGAAATTTTATCCATAGTACTATCATTAAGATATCAGATATTAAAATTATCCATAAAATATCGAGATATTATTCTTAAATTTTACCTTGAGGTACATATTCATGATTGCTAAACTTTAATAACTTCCAATTATGAGGTCTTACCCTATGTATATAGATAACTTTGGCTGAATGTTTTTTTTTTTTCTGTTTTATAATGGTTCTTCTGGGTTATGTCTAAAGTCCTAAATGTTTAAGATTTTAAAATCTTAGCCATTACAGCTCGTTGAAAATAAGACACTGAGAAAGCTTCGTGTAAAATGAGAAACATGATAAAATTAGAGCATAAGAAGATTTCCTTGGGGCACATGAGTTGGTTAAGTGTCCAACTGTTAACTGTCCAAATCTCACGATTTGTGGGTTTGAGCCCCACGTTGGGCTCTGTTCTGGCAACGCAAGCCCTGCTTGGGATTCTCTCCCTCTCATCTCTCTCTGCCCCCCTCCCCTGCTCTCACTCTCTCTAATTAAATATATAAACTTAAAAAGAAAAATTCAATCTCCCTCCCCTCTGCCCTTCCCCGGCTCATATGCAGTCTCTCTCTCTCTTTCCCTCTAAACAACAATGATAACAACAACAACAAACCCAAGAAGAGGTCGTTGGTTCTAGGGGCAACCCATCTTTTATGAGGATAAATGGCCCGTGGAAAAAGCAGTATAATGTTAGAGATAGGAGAGAAGCTGTGTTATTTTTTTAAGGTGGTCAAATTCATTTCTGTCAGATAAAAATAAAATACATTAAACTCTCTCTCTCTCTCTCTGTATATATATATATATATATTTACTTTTTGGACTTTCACAGTAGATATTTTAATATATCTATATACTAGATTCAGTAAGACACTTCCCTAAGAATCTATAATTAGAATCTCAGTCCTCTGGGGAAAAAATATTATCCAGGATAGATTTTTTTTCATGATGAGTGTTTGAGTCAATATCTGTAAGGTAAAAACAATAAAACATCACAAAGATAAATTTTTACAGTCTTAAATGGATGGAGAGATATCCCATGTTCACAGATCAGAAGACTCAATAGTATCAAGACTTCTAAGTCTTCTCATATTGAACTACAGATTAAATACAGCCCCGTTTATCATCGGAGCTGGTCGACCTACAGAAACTGACAAGATAACTAAAACTTACATGGAAATGCAAAGTTACAAGTATAGCCAAAAGAAATTTGAAAAAAAAATGTTAGAGATTCTACCAGATTTCATACTTATTATAAAAGCTATAATATTTGAAACTGTGTTATTGGCAAAAGATGAATATATAGATAAATGAAACATAGTAAAAACTTAGAAATGGACTCACTTGTATATTTTCAATTGATTTGTAACAAATGTGTCAAAGCCCTTCAATAGAGACATAAAAGTGTTTTCAAAGATGGTACCAGGACAATCAGATATCTATATGAAAACACAAAAAGGACTCTAACTTCTTCCACACATCATCTACAAGTGTTAAAGTGAAAGTAGATAATTGGAGTGCCTGCCTGGCCCAATTGGTTAAACATTTGCCTTCAGCTCGGGTCATTATCTCAGGTTTCTGAGTTTAAACCCCTCATCAGGTCTCTGATGTACATGCAGAGCCCGCTTCAGATCCTCTGTCCCACTCTCCGCACCTTCCCCACTAATTCTCTCTTTCCCTCCTTCTCCTTCAAAAGGAAGGAAGGAAGGAAGGAAGGAAGGAAGGAAGGAAGGAAGGAAGGAAGGAAGGAGGAAGGAAGCAGATAATTGACCAAACTTAAGAGCTAAAACTACAAAACTTTTGAGGAATACACAAAACAGGAGAAAAAGAAAAAAAAAAAACCTTTCCATACTTGAGATAAGCCAAGATCACTTAAACTGGACACAAAATCTAGAAGCAATAAAAGAAAACATATATTGCACTGAAATCTATCTAAATGTTTTTTTTTTTTTTTTTGCTGTTCAATCACTTAAAAGTGAAAAGCAGGCAATATAGAGGAAAATATTTATATATTTTTTCTCTAAAGAGTTTATGTTCAGGGGCACCTGGGTGGCTCAATCGGTTGAACATCTGACTTCGTCTCAGGCTATGATCTCAGAGCTTGTGGGCTTGAGCCCTGCATTGGGCTCTGTGCTGGCAGCTCAGAGCCTGGAGCCTGCTTCAGATTCTGTCTCTCTCTCTCTCTGCCCCTCCCCTGCTCACACCCTGTCTCTCTCTCTGCCTCTCAAAAATAAACATTAACAAATATTTTTTTAAATAAAAATAAAAAATAAAGTGTTTATGTTCATAATATATTAATAATCGGCATAATGATAATAATAAGAAAAGCAATTTTATAATATTGCAATACATTTGGACACTTCACCAAAGAAGATTTAGAAATGTAAATAAACACATTAAAAGTTCATAATCATTAGGAAAATGCTAAGAAAATAACAAAAATATATCGCCAAAACCCAGTAGAATGGTTAATTTAGTAGAATCTCCTAAATATTGGCTTTAGGAGACACCTAAAATTCTCATTATTTGTTCATGGGTGTGCAGAAATGATGCAGCCACATTATTAAATAGTTGGACAGTTGATCATAAAGTTAAACCTATGCTTATATTGTGACATAGTAATTCTACTTCTAGATACTTACCCATGAGAAATTAAACATACATCTCTATGGTTCACTCATTTGGAAAATATGATAGTACATAAATGATTAATAAACCTGACCTTAAAAATCAAGAGAAAAAATGGGAAATAAAAACATACTTGAGAATAAATTTTAAAATGGACTGTAAGGCAGGAATGGAAAATACCAATGCTCCATGTCTTCAATGACATATAATTTTAGATAAAGATTTTACAGAAACCAGAAATTATGAGAAGTGATAACAGAGATTTTAGTACTAGGTAGAAAAGAGTAAATAAAAAGCATGGTGAAAGAACAGGATGTACAATATAGAAACGTGTGGAAATGGAATAAAAGCTATATTTTTAAAGAGGTAATTGTGGAGAATTTTCCATTACCAATGAACGAAATCAAGCCATAGATTCTAAAAATCCTATAAATCCCAAAATCACTTGTCTCCTGGTTCTCTCTCATCACACTGTGATGTGACGTCAATATGACGTGATGTGCTCTGCTGTGATGCGAATTACAAAATTTACAATTTTGTGAAGCCATGTAAAAAATGAAATCTTAAAATCAGTCAAGAAAAAGTCATTTTATTTGGCTGACAGCTGATCCTTCTACAGGAACACAGTGATAGAAGACAATAGAATAATGTCTTTAAAGCATTGAAAGAAAGTAATTACTGCTATGGGATTCTGTATTTTGTGTAAATATCCCTCTGGAATGAATGAGAAATGAAGAGATTTTCTAACAAGAACGTTGAAATACTTCGTCAGCATCAGACTAGCTGGTATACTTCAGTATGAAAGAAAACGACTTCATATAGAAGCTCATCAATTGATAATAATCTTTTATAAATTAAAGAAATATGCAGAGTCTAAGTCATTCATTAAAAGGCTAGTTTTGAAAAGTGTAAATTATGTACCAACTTCCATCTATAAAATGAATAAGTCACAGGGATGAAAAGTACTACATAAAAAGTAAAATCAATACTATCTTAATTACATTGTATTGTGACAGATGGTGAGTACATGTATCATGGCATAGCATAATGTACAGAATTGTTGAATCGCTTTTTATACATCTGAAATTAATATAACATTGTCAACTATAATTTTAAAAAGTAGTTGGTGGGGCATCTGGGTGGTTCAGTCGGTTGAGAGTTCCACTCTTGACTTTGGCTCAGGCCATGATCCCAGGGTCTTGGAATCAAGCCCCCCATCCGGGTCTATACTGAGCATGGATCCTGCTTAAGATTCTTTTTCTCTTTCCCTTGGCCCCACTTCCCTGCTCACACACTCTCTCTAAAAACAAAACAAAACAAAACAAAACAAAAAAGCACTAGGTTATCTGGGTAAAATGTATAAATTACCAAACTAACAGTAACACAAAATAATCAAATATACTCTAGAAGAAGGGCAAATACTAAATAAAAAGTATGCTTCTTAATAAAAGAAAGCAATTAGGAAACATATGGTGGCAGGTTATTTTCAAAGCAAATTATATGATTAATATCCTTAAATGAAATAGGCTAACTGTTCTGAACAAAAGAGAAAAAAAAAAGTGTTTCAAATTGGACCTAACATGAGCTAACTAATATTTTCCTTATGGGTAAAATATAAAATAGTAGAGTACAAGTCTGAAAGTAAAAGTATGGAAAGAGACATTTCATACTAACATTAATGAAGCACAACTGATGTAGTCAGATGAAATGATATTGACGTTTCTGTTAGAAAAATCCCGTTGCGATGCAATAAGAAATCACTTTAAAGCCAGTGGTTTCCCAAAAGTTTTTTTTTTTTTTTTTCTTGCGCTTGCCACCTGAATCTCACAGGTCCATGATAAGAGAGAGCCCTGGTATATCTTATGTTGTCAATTTAAAGACTCAGCTCAGAAGTGGTAATCTGATTATAGCTCATTGGCCATAGAAACTGTGAAGCAGGCATCTCAAATAGCTGGGTCACTAATAACTAACACATAAAAATAAAAATGAATGTTTTTATTTCCATAAATTTCTTCATAACAGTTCAAAAATAAGCAAAATAAAATATATAGTTAGAAAATCAGCATAAGGGGTACTTTGTTGTAGAAGAAAGGGTTACATGGGTGTTCACACTGTGGTAAGTTACTGAGTTATACTTTCATTTTCTGTTCCTTTTATGTGCTGTTATATTTCAATAAAACTATTACAAAAGTAAAACCAAAGGAAACAAGCAAAGAAAAACACCAATAAATCAGACTCACTGGGCAGGTAGAATGAAAAAAGTACTTTTAGCAAAGGTAAAAGATATAGTTTGAAGAGGAAGGATTTTCTTCTCAACCATTTAATAAAATTTTCCTTGGAATGTGAATATCTATTTTTAGCAGGAATCTTTTTAATTGTGTACAAAAGAGTGGAACCCCAGCTAGCTGAGTCACAATGTGAATGTTTTAATCCACTCACTGAAATCTAGACTTTGGTCTGCATTTTGGCTCTGTAGACATCAGGGGCTCCAACTCTGCTATTAGCCATCTATTGATCATTTGTATCTTTCATCTTTCCTTGTGTATGTGTTCCTTTAAATCTGCAGTCTCACCCCTGATGGTAGGAAAATGAATTTGGGAGCATTTAGAGATTCATGGTTCTTCTACTACTTAGTTCCATAGGAGAAAAGTCAGTGTATTCTTAGAGCCTACAAGGATTCCTTTCAAAGGGTATTCTCATTGACTTGCTTGGCCTACATCTTTACCATACGACCAATGTACCTGGATCACATGGCTTGGAGGAAAATGTGGCCCGTAACTGAAGGGACAGAAGTAGATGAATATGTCCCATTACAATTCCCATACAGCTACCATTTTAACCTGATTTCTGCTTAATCGACCAAGCTTCCTAAAAGACTACATGGTCCTTGCTGTAAATATACCCTTATCTCTCACTCTCCCCTCGTTCGGGGTAATCTGGCTAGTTCTTCATCATGTCCTAGTAGGCACATCATTCCCAAAGCGATCGGTGGCTCTTAGTGGATGAATTCAGGGACATCTTATTGTTTATTTGTTTGAGTCTTCTACATTTCTCTTGTTTGTCCAAAGAAAAAATTCTCTTTTGATTTCTTCAAGGATCTTTGTTCCTATTTTTCTCATCATTTGAAGCCACCTCTCAGTTCTTAAACATCCAGTGTTTGGATAATCCTCAGGGATCTGTCATACTTGCTATGTCTGAAACCTAATCAGGCTGATCCTTCTGGCTGGAGTCACTTACCACTTGGTATCAATCAGCATAACTCAGCTTGGCATTAAAATCTAGATCAGGTGTGTTTCTACGAATTAAAGTTAGCAAAAAGCCACCGGAGCATTTTGGCGTACCCCTAATATAACATACATTTATCACTTTACTGTAATTACATTTTAGTCTCTCTCCCTAGTTGCACATAAATTACCTTAGGCTGGGCTCTTTAAATGTTTGTACCAAGAGCCTAGAGAACAGTAGGTACTCAATAGCCAAAGCAAGAAGGAAAGGTGGGAAATTAAGACTGTGCTTCTGCTTGACAGGCCCAATTTCATCGTGACACAGGAAGCTCGGATTGATAGAAAACTGTAGAACTAGGAAAGAGGAGACAAGAGTTAGGACTTTTGAAAAGTTGAGTAGGAACAAAATCTAGTCCCAAGAGACACATTGGCTCCTCTAACATTTCTAACTCCTGGGTCCAATCAATCGCACAATGTTATGACCTCCTTCACTGATACCCCCTACTTAAGATGGAGAGGACAAGACAGATAGCTGGGTTGATCAGAGAGCAATGAGAGGAGGGACTGATAGGATAAAGAACAAAGCAGTGAGGATGTTTCCAAGAGAGTCATCCCAATGTAACAGTGTAGAGTGTCTCTTAAGAGAGAAAATAGCATACAGACTGAAGGGAAAGGAAGGTAAAGACGAGATGTTAATGAAGTTGAACCTTGTGTAATAGATGTAAGGCAAAAAAAGAGACTAGTTTTCTCCTCCCCTTTTCATTTACCAATACATTTTTGAAAAACATTATTCTCCACTTACATTTATAAACTCAAATACTGAATTCTGCACTTGCCTCTATACTGAGACACTCCTGAAGATCATTTATAACTTCAAGCTGATAAATCCAAATGTCAACCAAATTCTTCATTATGCCTGCTGCAGAAAAAGGTTAGTATTACTTTTCCTTTGAATATTTTCTCTATCTACTCTTCTATGCTTGACTTGTCTTTCAGAATTGGTTTCACCCCAGTGACAGGGAAAGATCACATGACCCCTGAGAGCCAGTCAACGTGATTCTATCTTCTAGGCTCTAGAAGTTACTCCAGGGAAGAGCATTTTTATCAAGTTAATCCAAGCCTAGGCACTGCTCAGGAGTTATTTAAAAAGACTCCACTTTCTAATATGTATGGGATAGATAAGAATTATGTTAGCCTGGAGCTACTGGTGGGGGGTTACTAATTACAATCTGAAAATAAGCCAACCATATTAAAAATGTAACAGAAAGTAGGGTTAGAAACATCATAATGTTATTTGAACCCTAGCACCAAACTCTGCTTGAATTTGTCAATATCTGTGGACCATGTGTTTATGTGAGCCAGCAAATCTCATTTGTAATCTAAGCAAGTTTATGTGGAGTTTCTGTTACTTGCAGCAAAGAGTAGCAAAGATCCATTCAACACATCCAGTGTCTTAAACAATTTTACGGATCCCACGTTTCTGAAATATTTTATGCTTTCTTTATATGATGATGCTTTATATTTTCCTAACACTGTTTACCCCAATCCTTCCTGCCCACTGTTATCAGATTGATATATCCAAAACCACACATCTGTTTTTGATATTAATCTGCACAAATCATCATTGTCTTCCAGTTTTGTACAGAATGAATAATACAGTTTATTTTGGAAACCAAGCTCATCTATCTTCCTTCCTTCCTTTTTTCTTCCTCCCTTCCTTCCTCCCTCCTTTCCTCTCTCCTGCCCTCCCTTCTTCTCTTTCTTTCTTGGCTCCTTTCTTTTCTTCCTCCCTCCCTTTCTTTCTTCCTTCATTCTTTTTTTCCTTTCTTTCTCCCTTCCTTTCTTTCGTCTGTCTGTTTCTCAAAATTTTTCATCTTATCCTTTATAATAATACTGAATGAATGTTAATAGAATATATTCCCTCTTTTTCCATATAGTCCACACTGTGTCTTGGTGTTAATGGTATTCCCTGGAACATAAACATTTTTTCTAGTTGTGCCATCTCCTCATTCATTTATTCAGTAACTATTTAAATCCTATTAAACCATCACATTTTCTTTCTACCAAAATTCTACTCCATATTTAAATCCTTCTCAGATATTACTTTCTTAATAGCAGTTTTTTTAAGTTAAAATATGAGTAATTTTGGTGTTGAGAGTTCATTGAACTTTGTACACTGTTTTGAAATGTTTCCTATTTTATGTCATAATGTTGGGATTTTTTTCTGTCTTAACTGTGTGGAATATTGCTTTTTTACCTGAGTGCAGTGTTGTTTATTATTCTTGGTTGTATTCTTTATAGTTTATAAAACATTGCATTGCATACCACGAGTTCTTAATAGTTAAGCTGGATTTTTTATGCCTTAAATTAGGAGGGTTTTATTAAGTCACTTTTATTTTTTCTTATAAGCGAATTATACCATGGTATATTGATATTAGGAGTTAGCCTATAGGCATACTTTCATTTTTAAAGAGCATTTGGAAATGTTTTTTTTTTTTTAATTTATTTATTTATTTGAGAGAAGGAGAGAGCACAAGCAGGGGAGGAGCAGGAAGATGGATTGAGAGAGAGAATCCCAAGCAGGCTCCTTTCTGTCAGCACAGAGCCTGACGCAGGGCTCAATCTTACAAACTGGAAGGTTATGACCTGAGCTGAAATCAAGAGTTAAATGCTTAACTGACTGAGTCACCAGGTGCTCCATTTTTTTTAAGTTTATTTATTTTTTTTTTTTTTGAGAGAAAGAGCACAGGGGATGTTTTTTAAATGACCAACTCTAGAGGTAAAACCACCACTCCTGTGTAAAATGAAGAACAAATTATTAGAAAAAGGCAACTTAGATTGCAAATGTAGGATCACCTATGCTTATATTGTATATTATATTTACAAAATTACTTTTCATAAATTTGAAGAATATTCATAAATATTTTAACCTGTTAAGTAATTGATGACTCCATATAAGCTTTATATTCAACTTTTAAAAATTCTTAACTTGTGAAATTTTAACAATGGTGACCTGATTAAACTTCAAATAAATTATAAGAAGCAGTTTCATTTGTTCTAAGCGATAATTGTACTTCATGAGAAATAGAGAAACAATGTTTTACTACTGCTCGCGTCTTTATTTTTGAAATTATTTTAAATTTATTTTTGAGACTGTGGGAGCAGGGATAGGCAGTGTCAGAAGGGGACAGAGAATCTGAAGCGGGCACTGTGCTGACCGGAGCATGCCCAATGCCGGACTCAAACTCGGGAACCAAACTGTGAGATCATGACCTAAGCTGAAATTGTACAGTCAACCGTGTGAGCTGCCCAGGTGCCCCTACTACTGCCCAAGTCTTTAAAAAGCTATTAAAACTGTAGAATTTTGCTTAAATATTGTTAGACAATATGGATTTTATTTCAAAATTCCATATGCAATTTATGTCTCATTTCATTTATCTATTCATTGAGTATTCCAAAATGAATAAGGAAAAACCATCATTGGATGAAACAAATCACAGTCTATTTGCCTGAGCAAGCCTAGCATACAGGCAGCTCCTAGGTATAGAAATGTTTTTCTTTATTTGGGTCTTCATCGTTTCAATTATCTTAGGGTCTCTTTGATAAGATAAAGATATGTCATCATTTAGAGAATTATTTTACAGTGTTTATCAATATGACTCAAAAGTTCCTTGGAAGTAGGATTTCATTTTATTTTTCTTAACATAATTAAACATAACATAATTAAAAGTCTTTGCAATTAGGTTTTCTTTCATCATCCTTAAATCTAATGATAATGACATTCTGTTCTCCTTTTAAGAAACCCTGTAATCCCTGCCCCAAAATTGTTTAAATTTAGATGTTTTCATCTCAATCCATTTATCTTAATTAGCTTCTTACAAATAAAATAAACTACTTGGCCTCAATCTTACCTTAACTCAAAACCAAAATCAAACACACAAATGATATCACTAAAATTGTATGCTAGCAACATCTTACTATCTTTAATCAGATGTTCAAAGGCATGCCATTATTATTCTTAATATTATCAAAGAAATCCAGAACTTTAAAACATTTAAAGCATTTTTCTATGAGCTTACCAGCTTTGGTTTGGAAAAAAAATCAGCTTAATATTATTTCATATTATAATTTTAACTCTATGAACTTAGAAACCAATTTAATGAGATGGATTTTTATCTTTATGTAATAAGCCTGCTGTGTGTTTTTTTATGTTTTTAAGTGCATTTTTGGAAAGATTGTGATTTCAAACTCTTTTTAAAAAGCAAGTTTTGTGTTTTCTACATTTATATGGTTGTTGCTTGGAAATATCAAAACAATGTTTCAGGTTGTCATAGATTCCAACTAACAGAACACTACCAAGCAGATGATATAGCAAGAAAAACATTATTATCTCACTTAAAAATAAGTGTTTCTTTAAATCTTGCTTCTCTTTCATACCATGTGTTGGCTTATTCTCAGGGCTGCTCACTTTAGAGTTTAAAGATGGCTTCCGTTCTAACCATCACAAGTAGACAAGACAGCATTCAGCAAAATGTCCTTTCTGGAATATCTTTTTAAAATTTTAATTTGTCAATAATATTCTAGAATTCGAAAGCACAATATTTAACAAAAACTAGGTAAACTTACTTTTTGAAATTAATTTTCTAATGTTTATTTTTGAGAGAGAGAGAGAGAAAGAGAGAGAGAGACAGAACATGAGCAAGGGAGGGGCAGAGAGAGAGGGAGACACAGAATCTGAAGCAGGCCCCAGGCTCTGAGCTGTCAGCACAGAACCCCATGCAGGGCTCGAAAACTAAGAGTTCATGAACCGCAAGATCATGATCTATGCTGAAGTCCGACACTTAATGGACTTAGTCACCCAGGTGCCCCTAACTAGATAAACTTCTGAACTTACACTGCATACATTTTCAACTTATTACTTTTTTTCAGACGATGTATTTAGGTATTCTCCTCATATTCAGAAATAATAAATAGGTGTTTAAGTAATTAGGTGATGTATCAAATGGTAGACATAGACCTGGAAGGAAAAGTAATCATCCTTGATTATGGGAGTTCTGAGAATTCTTTCACTTCTTAGAATCTTTAGGCAAATGGTAAATCAGACCTTATGGGTCTAGGTTCATTGAATATAAGGGATAAGTGTGGGAATCAGACCATTGAGTCCGTTTCTCTGCAAGTAGAGAAAAACTATTTCTAATAAGCCCTTTAGTGTAATGTCTACTCTGGCATTATATGCCTCTTGAGAGGAAGTTTCTTCTCTTTCCAGGAGGAATCCAGACTCCTTATTCGGTAGTTCTCCCCAACATGGTGTTGGCCTTAATTGCACTCTCCTAGATTCCTTCCCATTATTCCTAATTGCACTTCCTTGATGAACACGGAGCAACTAGCTTGCTTTGTTCGTTTTTTCTTATAAACTTTTTCATCCTTTTATTCGAGCAGGAAATAAAATTACATAACAATTCTACATTTAGCCTATTTTAAATAATATTTCTTTGAATTCACGTTAGGTAACAAGTTTCAGCTATCAACATAAATATTTAATCTAATCAAATACATGTTAGACCCAAACTTGTTTGTAAATAAAATGTCACATGTTTCACTTATGTTTTTTTAAAACATTGCTTCTATTCTATAATTAGCCCTACTTTCCTTTTTTTCTGTTGTATCAATATGAAGATAATGAATATCTGCAATTTAAATTATGAAATCCAAAACTAATACCAACTTAAACAAATGTATTTGCTTTTCTTCCATTTCTTACACAGTAGGATTTATTCTTCCTATCACTTGTATAAAAACTTCTACCTAACATGATTTAGAAATTGTATTTTAAATTTAGAACTTTTTTACTTGTAGATCATTAGATAATGCAAAAAAAAAAATCTAGTGTGTTATTCTGATCCTACCACTGTAGCTATAAAAGTCATATTATTCCTTGCGTGTATATGCATAGATAGTGTATAGTATAAATATAACCAGATCCAAGTTAAATGTGTTTAAAAATGTATTCTCAATTTTATTTGGCTTAATTTCAGTGTCTGATTAATAAATTAGTTTTATTTATTGGCATATAAACACTTTAATTGGATTGTATTCATGGGTAAGTTTTTGTGGGGTTTTTTAACGATTAATTTTGAGAAAGAGTGACAGAGGGAGTGTGAACAGGGGAGGACAACAGAGGATCTGAAGCAGGTTCTGTGCTGACAGTAGAGAGCCCAATGTGGGACTCGAACCCACAACCTGTGAGATCATGACCTGAGCCAAAGTCAGGTGCTTAACTGACTGAACCACCCAGGTGCCCCCAGGATAAGTTTTGATTCTGCTTTTTTAAAATGTGACATTTTTAAAAAATAATATTGCCCAGTAATTCTGACTTTTAATTATTGGATGGAAATGCTTGAAATTGGATCGCAGGTACTCTTCCATTTAATTCTGCCCCATATATGTAGTAATCCACAACCATCCCATGCCTACACCTGTCCGTGTGGACTGTTTTTAGGATACTTTTTCATTTCAACTATTGCATATTGAGGCAGGTTATGCTATATACAAACTTCATTTTCGTATAGTAAAATTGTCATTTTTTACCAAAACAAATCAATGTGTCTATAGTATTAGTGGCTATACTAATAATCATTGGACTTGATTTCTAAATGTAGCAGTCCCAATTTTTAAACAGAATTTAGAGCTTTAAGAGCTACTGGATAGATAGATAGATAGATAGATAAGAATAGATAGATAGATAGATAGATAGATAGATAGATATAGATCAGAAAGTTGTCTATAATTCCTTAGTACATCTACCCCAAGGTTGTTACCTTGGAGTCTGGGTAAACATAAGCTCAAATATTTATTTCTGCTTCAAATGCATATTTCCAGGGGAAGAGTCCTAACCAAGACTCTCACTACTTAAAGTTTTAATTTACCCAGATTTTAGCTATAGAATGAATCTAACAGTGTGCCAAAAATTTCCCTTTACGATCCTCTCCCAATTTCTCTTTCCAGATGCCTGACTACTTCCTGCACCCACCCTTTATTTCAATGACACTAGATTCGTTGACAGTCTTCGAATTGCTACGCAATTTCAAACTCCACAATTCTGCTGTTTCTTTCTCTTGGAATGTCTTTCACCACTTTCTTCAACTGGAGAAAAATTCTTTTTCAGTTTTTAATGTGTCTGGCTGACATATGAAAATGCAAGTTTCTCTATGATTTGGAAAATAAAAACACATGAAAAATATCCCCAAAATGTGAGTATTTGGAATTTCTTACCAAAAATATGTACATTAAAAGACTCCCGAAATTGCTCTTATTAGACACTTCTAAATTCTCAGGTGTTATTACTTACTAAAAATAATTTTTTAAATAAATAATTTGTTTAAACAGATAAAATTTATTTAGAATCTGTTATAGATACAAAATAAAAAAAAAAAAAAACTGCTGCAAACTTTGAGAAGCCAAAGTATAGGTGGCATTATATTAAAGGAGATAGCAGGAGAGTTATTTAGAGGGACAGGTGCATAATTTATTCCCATCTGCCATAATGATCTCTGTGGTTTTATATAGGCCATTATGTCCCACGATGATACACCTTTCCTCACGTGTAGAATTGCTTTCTTTAGCTCTCATTCTAGAAATTAAAAAGTACATATTCTGTAAAGTGCATCTTAATGTCATCTCTTTGGGGGAAGCTTTCTTGGGTCATTGTCTTGGCCAATTTAAGCATTGCTCTTTTCTGGACCCTGCTGCACCTCTTTTATAGCTTTTATCTGGATTGGTAGTTAAAAAAACAAAAACAAACAAACAAAAGCATCCATTGTCTTTTCATTCCTACATTTTGAACTTCAAAAAGAAAGTGGATTTAATTCACTTGAATATTAGCAGTTTAACAAGAAAACATTTGTTTAGTGGTGGCTGAACCAGGGTATATTCCACTAGAATACGAACTTCAAAAGGGCAGGCTTTGTGTGTATGTTGCCAGCTATGTTTCACAGACACATACAAAAATTGCTTGGCATTTACTAATTGCTTTGGATAGATAATATTTTAAAGGATTGAGCAATATTATTTTTTCTCAAATTTTCTTACTACTATATATTCATTCTCCTATTCAGTCATGGTGGCATTGTTGCATGTATTAGCTCAAGTAGGACATTGCACAGAAAAAAATTCAGGAAGAAAAATAGAAGAACTGATTAATTCTTTCTGAAACTTGCATATTTCCACATCATTAACCCCAAGAGAAGACAAAGGCATCATATATTGAAAAAAAAAAAAAGAAAAAAGTTCTTGAAACACGTGTGAAATTTAAGAAAACAACATATTTTAAAACCATATTGCCAAGATGAGAAATGATTCCCAACATTAGAGCATCAGAGAAGATAAAGAATGTAGATGGACGGTAGAGGTCTTAATTGCATAGATCTTGGGAAGAAGATCTAGGTTTTGGAGAAAGCATGTGGTGAAATCCTGTTTCCATTTCAGCATAGCTAAGCAGAGAGTGTAGCCAGGATCTATTAGCCATCAGGTCACCAGTGTAGCATCCACAAATTTTTCCATTCGAATATTCTAGGGGGCTTGCCTTGAGGAGTTGTCCCTGTCAGCATATTACGTGTCGATTTTCTAGCATAATTAATACCCACTTGTTTCCAGAGATGTTAATATATTCTCATTCTACTAATTCCACATGAATGAATTCCATTTCTTTCAACAATGGAGGATATATATCCCCAAATTAGGCCTATAGAGTTGATTCGGAAGAAGGCTTATGATATAAAAAGGAGTGTCAAATTACAGATTTACTTAGGACGAAATCAATGGAACCAACTCAGTATCTTCTTCAGAACTAGAGAAAAAGTAAAATACACCCAACCACATAGTTTACCATGCAATAGATAAGTCAACAAATGATTACCTATGTGGTATTCAGTGCTTTGAAGGAGGCAAAATTAATTAATTGATTGATTGATTGATTGATTGATTGATTGATTGAAGTATGGAAGAGGCTAATCAGAAGGGCAAAGACAGAAAGAGCCAACCAGTCAGAGCTGATTTTAAATTTGAATGCACATTAATTTAGACATAATCTCAAATGAACACAACAGTGGGGAGTTTATTAACCACTCATTCAAACACTGTTATAGGTAGAGTAATAATGTGTCATATTAAGTTCCCCAATAGTAATCTATGCAAAGACATATGAAGTTTGTTGGCACTGAAAGATGACCACAACTAAAATATTCTTAAGTCTTAATAGATTGATTAAAAGCAAATTAGCTTAATGACAGTGAATGAAACTGTAAACCCAAAGTTCACTTCTGTGTCTCTGCGTGTCTCTTGTGTTACAGGTTATAAATTAACCTAAGAATCCAAATACATACTGTAATAAGAGGTTGTTAATTAGATTAGATATTTAAGGGTTAAAGAAAACATGTATATAATTTAAATTATAAGTGATCTTTAAGTAGTGGTAATGAAGTTGTTTTTAGAATACTAAAAGCTAAAATACTGATTTGACTGCCAAAAAATTGAAATTTTTGACCACTAATGTCACCATAAAAATTAGAATTTTACAACTATAAATTATTTGCCACATGTATATAGTGTACATTATCAATACATAAAATAATTTTATAAATCAGCAAGAAAATAAGTATCCTACTAGTGAAAGTCAACAAAGACCATAAAACTCAGTTTACTAAAAAAGAGTTTGATAATAGTAATATACTAACAAACGAACAAAACAAAACAGACAAAAACCATATTTACTTTACTAGTGGTCAAAAAATTAAAACTAACACATAATGTGGTGACAGTTTTTAATCTCCCAAAGTGTCAAAAAATTAAAAGGTAACACTCCATGTTATTGAGGCTTCTGAGAAACATATTAAAAATCTTAAAAACAGGCATTGGATCACAGCAAAGATCAACTTTTTAAAAATGTATTTAGAATATTTAATCATGGATATAAAGGAAAAAGCTAATTCCGAGAATATCTTCAGAATGGTTTTAATAATGATAAAAAGGTAGAAACATAAGTACAACATTAAGGTAGAATTTAAATATATTAAAGTGTAATGAATTATATCACTTGGTCATTCATCATCAATTTATCTGCTATCAGATGTTTACTATATGTCAAGCTCTGTCCTAGGCATTGGAGATACATCACTGAACAAGAGGGTCACTGCTCACAATCAACTGAGTAAACATTAGTAAAAAAAAATAAAATAAAAAAATAAGTAGATGTTTATTGGTGATACAAATTAAAGTGCTTATGTGCAGTACTAAAGATTTAGGAAGGATATAACTAAATATTTTCTACAAGGACAAGAGGAAGATGGCTTCTCAGACTGAAGACCATGAAAAGGAAATGATCTTGGGAACTTTTAAGCCTGCTGGAATCTTTCTGTGACCTTGTTCATATTTGAAATGAGGAGCCCACAAGAGATTTGGCATATATTCAGCAGGTGAACGATTACTCTCCAAGTAGTCATTAAAACGATGATAAAGAAAGTTCACAAAAGATTCATGCATTTAAAATTTAATGCAAACCATAACGTAAGGTAAGGTTCTGTTCTAGAATAGAAGCTTTCTATTTAGTTTGTGTGCCATTAACTAGAGTGAGTCTCATAATCTCTATGCCAACTAGCAAAATACAGGACCAAAACAGATTTTTAGCACTGAAAATCCAACTCTAGTCTATTACTGAGTTTGGAGAGACCAAGAAAATAGCAGGAAATTATAAGATGTTGTGAGTAGGGGTATTAAGGGGGAAAGGTCTATAATCAAACTATTCAGAGAACAAAATATATTTCCCTAGAGATTGAGAGGCACAGTGGATAGTGCCTGATTGGCATTTGGGGAATCCAAAGGTGCTACCAGTTGCATTAATTTCACACCATCAGAGAGGTGGCAGACCGAGGGTGGACAGGACTTACGGAAATTTCTGCACGAGAAACTGGATTAGAGCTTTGCATGGATCAGATGCTTATTATAATCAGGAGAGAAAAGTGGTTTTGGATTGTTTCATCTTCTGTTCAAGAAGCCCACCTAAATGGGCAAAATAATGCCAATACATAGAAAGAAACTGGAGGTACCTCTAAATGACTTAAGGTTGGAAAAAGAAGATGTGTATAAATTTAAGAAGTAGTTAACTCCCTCAAAAGAATTTCACTGAGAGATCTTCAATAAGAAGAGCAAATTCCTTTAAAAAGCAATGAAAATGTCTCATAAGTATGCCAGCCTCCTCCATTCCAATGGGCCCAAGAAACTTCCATGGGTGCATGTTGAGTGAGCACTTCCATTCATTCTCAGAAGTCCATCCTTTGGCTTGCCTTGAGGTAGATGAAATATATTCTCCTTCTTGGAGGAGAGGGAAATGCCCAGTAATCTGTATTGCATTAACAAAGCTGCAATGCCTATGTCTTTTTTTTTTTTTTTTTTTTTTACCAGTAAAGTGTTCATTTTCCTTCATATAATCCTTAAGGCAATCCACAATGACCTGTGGTTAAAAAATTATCTCTTAACTTTCCTGCTAGATATTTAGTACTTCTTATCCTTGGCTAATTAAGCTCCTGAAAACAAACTTAAACAGGAAAACTGTTAAAAGGTGCACACACATGTGAGTGTACATGTGCATGTACACACACACACACACACACACACACACACACACTTCCTTATTAAAATATAAGCCCATGAGCATGAGACAGGTAATTTTGGTTTCTTCCCCTATATCACCAGCACCTGGCACGTGGTATACTCAATAAATGCCTGTTCAATGAAATTAACCAAGCTTTGCTCTTAAAACATCCTCAGCTAGATTAAGAGGAACAACTTTTATCAGTATTATTACTAATACTTTTTTGAAATTATCACAAAGGTAATTAAAAGAGAAAGACAGAGCACATCTCTTTTTCTAGATTTCTATTTATATTTTTAAGACAGTGGCAGGCATATTAAATTTTGCCAATTATATGTTTATATACTTAGAAAATTCAAAGAAGTCAACCAATATATGAGAATCAGTAAGAAAACCCATCAAGGTGATGGATTAAAAAATCATAAATGTTTAAAATCTTGTTAGAAATAATATTGGCATTGTAAAATAAATTACATAGTTAGCCTTTTTAGTAATAAACAATGCAAAAAACAGGAAATCACCGTGCTCCCCCTCATCTCTGCTAATCCATCTCATATCAATACCCTCGTTTTCTTCAGGCTCCTAAAATTAGTACATTAATCCCCAGGATCTTTGCAGATACATCACAAAGGTATTTTATTTTCGCGATGATCGCTCTCCCACATGTCACTGAGTTAGTGTCTGCTTTACTTTCGCATTTCAAGTAGAAGGCCTTTCCTGATTCTCTTAGGCCTGATGAGGTCAAACTGTTAGATGACTTTTTTCTCAACATGAGAATTATATTTCATAGTTGGTGGGTTTTTACATTTGTTATGGAAGGGAAATTTGCATTTTTTTGATTGGCCAATGTTTATCTCTACAGCAGGAGGTAAACCAAAAAGACTGGGTCTCTCTGTAAGTAAACAGATGATAGCCTAGGGCTCAGCATAGCACCTGCCACACAATAGAGATTTAATAAATATTGAGAGAACGAATGAACATGTGAATTGGTACAGACGAACAAATAAATGAATTAATGACAAACGGTAGTAGGTGGAAGGCCAGGAGTGAAAGGCCATCCAAAGCATCGAGAATACTAACTGAGGCAGACAGGATATATCAATGTTCACATTGTAGGATCATTGGTCCCATACACTGGTGAGGAACATACATGGTTTAAGTGACCTCCAAGTTTGTGACTTTTAAAGTTTTAAACATTTAAGCCAACTTTCATGTGAAATATTTGTATCAATACACAATGAAGATTACATAAAAGACTTACTGTCAAAAGTAAACCAAAAGGAAAACAAGAGTAGTACTTGGATATTTGTATTTCTGCACTGTGCAGAAACAGAATCTCAGACTTCTATTGTAAGTTTATAATTCAGTTATTCCATTTCACACTATTTTATGATTGAACTAATTGAGATAAAACGTAAACCTTATCCTATATGTCCAAATTGCGTATTACTTGGATGGTACAAAATAACATGGATTTTAATGACAATATTAAATGCAACTTCTACAAGGTTTATAGCAATAATCTAATTTAGAAATTGCCAAAGATAAGAAATCAGATTTCTCCAACTGCTTTTTTTTTCAGACCCATTTTTTAAAACTTTTTAAAACTTTCACATTTTTTTCTAAACAATTTCAAAGTTGTTATACTTATTTAACAGGAAGGCTGCACTCACCAGTATAAAAGTTGACTGGTATTAATCATTAGGGATCATTCAAACACTTTAATAATTCTCATTGTGCTTTATTAGGACTTTCACAACTTAAAAATAATTTATTTTTCAGACAGTTCCCGGAGAACTGACATTTTCTGCATTTTAATTTGTTATGGTGCATCACTTTTATTGACAGTCTTTATATGGGTTACAGGTGAAACATAAAATGGAAATATATCTTACTTATTTTTTGAATGAGAAAAAAAGTATCATTTTGTGATTAGGGGAAAAAAGCTTACTATTTTGTTAGAATTAAAAAAAAATCTCAGCCTGTCCTTTTTCATCTCCTTACAGCAAGCAGACTCGGATAAATTGACTCAAAGTACAAAAGAATGAGTAATGTGCAGCTGGAATAATCCTCTATAAGATGAATGAAAGCTGACAGCTTCAATTACAACTTGAACTGTCTCTTTGTGTATGAATGTGATTTAATGGAAATCTGATATTCAATAAACCTGACTTTCTTTATGATTTATAATAGCTAGCCTTAGGTTACCCAGATGTATTTTATAGTGTAAAATGGCACAATGCCCTCTTCCACTGATATGCAAAAATTTCCACCAACCAAGAATCAGAGTACATTTATTTTCTGATCAAAAAGAAGCATACGTGTGACTCTAATGAACTGCAATTGTACTACACACGCTGACCCCCGCCCCAGAATCCTTTCTTTTATTTCTTGAAGCTAAGAATTTGCTGACATTTTGTCTAATTATTCTTCCACATCCCATTTAATTTCTTCTACTTCAAATGTGTATAAGGCAGAATGAAAAGAAAGTTATCCCAGGAAATATTTTCTCGAAGCCTGATGTCTGTATATATGATCCAACCTGAAGTCGTAAGTATTTTTCTAACCCACTTACGGAGGCTTATTAAAGATTAACTATTCTTCAAGAGCATAATTAAACTGTAATATAGGTTAAGGATTTATATGAACTATGACTATAAGTATATTCATACCTTTCTCTGAGAAAAACCAATTAGAAAATATCACATATTATGAATTTATCTAGCTTCAAGATAACTACCATATACTGATTCTACATCTAAAAACTGCATTCTCATATGATTTAAAAGAATAAAACAGCAGACAAATGATAAATGTCCCAAGAAGGATATGCAGAGATAAACATGATTTGTCTCATTGACTTTGAACGGCAATGATGTTGGGACTTACTCTTTCCGCCATTTTAAAAATGAAGATTTTTAGATTTACAGAGGGTTAATAGCTCCCTTATTTTACATAATTAGTGAGTAGTAGAACCAGGACACAAACTAACATCTCCATAATATAAGATGGTTATATAAATATTATAATTGTAGAAAAAAATATAAGCTCGTATATGATCTTGATTTAATGAAACTTGGTTACTGTGTGTTTGCCGTGTAAGTGTCCAGCTGTCTGACTATATATTGATCTGTCTATGATTAGAGGTTGTTTTCTGGAAGCTGACTATCAGACCCAGATTAGCATGCAAAACTCATGGAAACAAAAGAAAGGAATAATAATTGGTCAGAGGGGAAGTTTGGAAGAGATTCAGTTCCTAGGGAGAAATAGCTGAGGCTACAAACAACTCTGAATCTTCAGTGGCCCATCTTAGATATCCCAAGTGGGACCAAAAGAATCAAAATTTTATTGTCCTTCATAATCTGTTTTGAGGGACATTACCTCTGGATGCAGGGGTCCTGAGAAAAAGATGTGTGAACTTCCTTTAACCAAGTTTAATTCAGAAGACTGCTAACAACTGAAGGGTCTCTGTCATCAGTATTCCAATCAACCAGTAGAAATAGACTTGAAGGAGCATCTGAGTTATTCATCATAATGTCCACCATGACTATATGCATAAAGATAACACTATACAATTATGTAGAGCTATGAATACATAACACGATTTGTATTTTAGATCTAGATAAGTCAACAGCTAGCTTGGACCACATATTGTTATTAAACAAATAAGCCCAAAGCTTTGCATTTTATTCAGATGCAGAATGTACACTTTCTTTAAAAAAATAGTACAGGAAAATAAAATAAAATGTATTTTGTATCTTAGGAGGCAATGAAGTATGACTTTATGAATATCTTTAAAGCAGTGGTAAGGCGATTTAGACCTGCCACTAAATCTGTCCACTAGGCTGAACAATTTCTGTGGAAAAAATAAAAACAGTGTATTTAGTTTCAAGGCCTAAGAAGAGAAGTTTGTCTGAGTGCATAAAACCATACCTTCGAACTTTATGAACATCTGTAGATATGATTTTCTTATAAGTTTTGCTCAAAGAGGGAGGCTCAGAAATAGAAGATACAAGAGATCCATTCTCAAATGCCTAAGAAAGAAGTGGTTAAAATTTAAGAGTTCATCTCAGATTAGATTAGAAAATTTATGATGACAAAAACAAACAAACAAACAAACAAACAAACAAAAACAAAAACAAAAAAAAACTAAGAAAACCTAAGGAGTTAGACTAAGAAGTGTGACAGAATCCTGAAATCTACAGAGTTGGAGCATTGTATCCTGGGTGTGAATAAGCAGAAAATAACTCAACATAGTGGTTGAGATTGAGAATGATGGCTACTTTGGCACTGCCTGCATCTAGGGACTATTAGTCTGAATGTCGTGGCAATGGCAAGCCTACTTTCATGTCACCGTTAATGATTAAATACACCGTATGGAAAGGGTGAAAGTCAGAAACAGCAGAGAAATTGATCCGGCGGAATATTTGGAAGCACAAATGCACACAAACAGCTTTATGTAATAACTACACTGAAGAGACAAGAGTTCTCAGCAACTAAAATGACATGTAAATACACACAGTCAGTCTGAAATGCACTTCCAGGTAGATAATAGCACCTCTATGCTTCATCCTCCCCTCAAGAAAAAGCCATATAAAAAGAAATCCTGGGGAAGTCTAACCTTTCTTGCCCGTTCTCCCCATTTGCCTCTGTTCAAGTCATCACCATTACTTCTCGTTCAGTGGTGTAATTTTTTCTTCCATTAACTTTAATAGGCTTTATACCAATGTTAAGCAATGGGATCATTTTACACTGACTGGGTTGATGAGAAATACCTCCACTCAATTAGTTTCTCAATACTGGAATATTTTTAAATGAAGAAGAAATAGGCAATCTGAAAAGTCTAAGCTGAAAATGAGGTACAAGTTTCTCTATTCTTACACTCCATGATATTTGAAAAACTTGATATATTTCTATGGTAACAATGGGAAAATGTATTCAACAACCCCCCGAGAATAGTAGATCATGAACTATCTTTCACACACGAAATATCTGTAAAAATAAACAAGCAATTTAAAAAAGGCTTCACTTCGCCTGGGATAAACTTTCCTATATTGGGGATTTTGTATTTTGTCATAATGGTTTCCTTTATATTCAGGGAAAATATTTTATCTAATGTAAAATTAAGATCAGAATATTATTTATATGTATTAGTTTATAGGTATTGTGTTCATTCTTGCTAAAATTTAAGCCTCAAGTATTTCTTACTTGTAACATATTAAAATATTGTTTGGGGTGCCCGGGTGATGCCGCCAAGTGAGCATCTGACTCTTGATCTCCATTCAGGTCATGGTCTCACATTTTGTGAGTTCGATCCCAGGTCATGGTCTGCACTGATGGCATGGAACCTATTTGGGATTCTCTCTCTCTGCCTCTCCCTGCTTGCTCTCTCACCCTCTCTCTCAAAGTAAATAAATAAACTTAAAAAATAAAATATTGTTTGAATGTGAGATTGTATTTTAATGTCTCTGAAAATTAATTGCATTGGAAAGGGTTGAATGGAAAAAAAAAACTACTTTTTAGCCATATTAGTCAAAAACCATATATTAATATTCAACTTCTCAAGTAGGTAGAGGATTATAATATTGTAAGAAATAAGATTATGTAGTAAATTTTACTGAAGAGACAAAAGTGCTCATTTTACATTAAGTACATTAATTTCTATTTTATCAATTAAAAACACAAATTTATGTTATTCCTATCTATTTATTACACTGCATGCCTATGCTCACAAACACACATGCACGCAAACACAATTACAATGGTGGACGTATTAAAAAAAATTGCCCACGTTTGAGTGAATCACTCTGAGTATCTGTATGATCCCTCTGATAGAGCATGAAGTTAGTTATTCAAGTGAATCAAAAAGCCAAAGCATTCTTGAATGCCTGGGGACAGAGGAGATTACTCCATGTCATACTGATGTCCCTGTGAATTAGGATGAGAGTGTAATTGCCTACATAGATTTTCTGTAGGTAATAGAAGTGTTAATTTTTTGTAATTTCCATTTTGTATGGTATTTTCATCCTTCTGTGTATAATTGGTAAATGGTAGAAAAACAGAGTAGAAAATATTAATGTCTTGTCTTGGTTATTCAGAAATTATAAATATATAATTTTATTATATAACATATATATTTTATTCTTGTGCATTACTTCACGTGGTTTTCAAGAAATGATGCCAGATCTACAGGGTGACAAATATAATAGTCGAAGGAAGACTTCATACAACTAATTAAAATGGAAGAAGAAATCCCAAAAGTAAGGTAAGAGAACAATAAAATTTAAGAAAAGAAGTTGTAAAAGAGAATGATGAGTTTCTAAAGGAGGAAATCATTAGATACTCTTTTCTTGTATGAGAATCATACCATAGATAACCTCCCAGCCTCTCACTCTCTCATTTGCCACAAAAGGGTTAGACCACATGACCTTTAAAGTCATTTTAGCATCTGGTACCCTATACTCTGTCTAAACTTTTGAATATCTCTAAAACTGTATTTTTGTTCCTATCAGGAAAAGGCATTGTTGAATAAAAATTACAACTCTTCTTTACCAAGTGTTATGGTTATATCAAAATAAACTTTACATATTCAATTTCATAGACTTTGCAGCCCATATCTGTGTGCCAGAGAAAGTCCAGAGAGGCCAATCTGTGATGATGATTTATGATCATAAGATAACACCACTTGGAGGCACTGATCCCTGATACCACAGGTCAACACGTACTTTAAAATGTTAAAAATTAGAGTTTACTTCTGAAGATACTTTCCTGTGACTGCAACACACATGTGTATTGTTTCAAACAGTAGGCTCACATACCCTAAGAAGAAACAAAGTAGAAAGCAGTGATTTATTGGTAGCAGTAATGTCATGGGGGGTGGGGGGGCTGTATCATTATATGCTTTGAAAGCCATAGTTTAATTTCTCCCCAAATATACTGGTGTCTGTTATCTTAGAATAATTCCAAATGGAATAAGATATCTCTCTGAAATGGCAGAATCTCTCCAGTAAATAAATTTGCACTATGAATAAAGAAACTACTGTTGTGACTCTAGATAACCACTCAGCAGTTAAGTGATGGTCGAAGCACAAATTCCTCTCAGTGGGTCAGTCTAGAGTCATTTCCCAGGTTTGAACAGCAATCATTACTGGAAACGCTAAGCTGAATGGATGTTTTAATGAATACTCTTGATTATCAAATTCATGGCCTACATTTTCTAGCCTGTTCATAATTAAATTTATCTGTTAGAAATACTGTATGCCATTTTAAAAATGACACAGGAGAGATAAAAACTAGAGAAAACATTGTTCAATGCACAATATCGATGAGAAGAATTGTAGGAAAAAGTTTCTAAAATAAGTAAACACATCCTAACAGATAAAAAAAAAATACTATTTTCAGTTTTTCCAATATATGCTTAGTAACATCAAAAACTTTAATGGCCGCTAATTCACAAACTAATTTAAAAAAAATGGGATTATTTGTTTTCATCTAGTATTACCTTTTGTTTGCTGTGAAAGGGAAGTTCCAGATGGAAATATATAAAAACTATGCTTTATTGGCCAGGTTGCAGAGAAACAGACTCAAAGCTACTGCAAAGGTGAATGTAATTTCATATAAATGTTCTGTAAAGTGATATGAAAATGTACTGTGAACATCTAGGAAAAAAACACTTACTCCAAGAATAAAGAGAGATTCAATAACACTTTATAAGTACTCATTATTATAGACTTAATATTTTTAGTAAAGTTTTATTTATAAAGGCTAGAACCTTAAATTTTTATAATTAAAATTGCAATTTTTTTATTTATAAAGGCTAGAACCTTAAATTTTTATAATTAAAATTGCAAAAAAAACCACAAAAACTCTTAAATATCCTGCAAGATGCAGTCAAATCCATCCATTCACTAAAACCTAAGCATTTGAAGAATATTAATGTTATGAAACAGAGTTCATAAAATATTAAGCTACATTAAAGTCAACAGAAATATCATGCAAATCACATGCATAGTCAAAATTGTATCATGTGTGTATCTGTATATGCATAATGTCTATAAATTCATTGATAACATAAATACGATTGAAAGAAAATTTATATTTAACATATGGATTAAAATTAACTACTTGTCATGTTATCTTCTGCCCATTTTCCTTTCCCGAGCTGCAGCAAACTCTCTAGCACTAGAGAACTCTCGTACTCTCAGTCTGTGTCCTTGTCTTTGGGAGCAGTCGTCTGTTGATTAAATCAGACTACGTTTCCCATGGCAATGGGTCTGGATGGATTTTATAGGGACTGCTCTACTCCCCAACTAGCATTGCAGGGACAGGTGTTCCTGGATTTCCCTGATTCTTCCTGTGAAAGCCTGAGTATTTCTGAAAAAAGGTATGCAGATGGGAGGTATACCCGTCACCGCAGTCCCATGAGCTACATACTCTCATACAAACCTGTATTTAGCCTTCAACAACTCAACACGTTCTCTAGTTTAGTGTTCCCAGAGACTTTTATCTGACTGGCAACTTGTGTCCAAAGTAAGCAAGAATTTTTGTCCTTTGACTTCAGTTCTCTTAACGCGTTCTTGAAAAGTTATTAATTTGCAGCTTGAACAGTGTTTTTTCTTGTAGTTAAGTATCGTAGCTTTTTATTTCAGTTCTTCAGATGTTCAAGATAGATTCAGAATTGGTTAATATACTGTGGAGTAAGCAAACCATACAATAGTAAGTTGCTTGATCTTATTCTAGAGAAAGACGTCTTTCATGTAAGTTAATTTGAGAAATTGAAAGTAATAATTTCCAGAGTTAAAAATGATAATGAACTATTTTTAAATAATAATTACTTACATCATTTAAATACATGTGTGCACAGCTTCTAGTTAATTGACTATATTTTATCTCTCTTATCCCTTTGACCTCATGGAATAATTAAAGTATGAAAATGAATCACATGCAAAGGAAACTGTAATCTAAGACTGGAATATAATATTGTTTCAAACATGAGTGATTTTTGAAATAAAAAATAGTAACAGGATCAACTGGAGGAAAGGATTTTTCCCTCCTCAAAAAAAAATGTTTGGTTTGCATGTCTAAGAAAATTCCTTGCATAAATTTATGTGTTAAGTCTGGTTAAAAGTATAAAATTGGAAGTGAAGAGAACAATGTCGATAATATTGAAGTTGAATGATAACAATCATAATTATAGTGATAATGGTGACTTAAATTCCAGTCCTTGGGAAGAAAAGATTCCCTGAGGTTTACTTGTTATGAGTTATTTCAATATACATTTCTCAAATAAAAATCATCACCACCACCACAATCATCATCATCATCATCATCATCATCATCATCATCGGCTTACTGTACCATTTTACTAGAAAATTTACATGCATTCACTTATTTAATGTTCTCCAAAACCGTGCAAAATCTCCATAATTATTCCCTATTTAGAGATATTGAACAAGGATTTATAGCTATTAGGGCATTTCTTTCAAGTTACAAATCTAAGAAGTAGATCAAACTTTGGCCTAAAAACTTCCAAATTCTATTATTTTATCCTGTTTTCTTCGTGAAAACTTGTCACAATAGAAATGATATCCCTTACTTAATATGTGCCAGACACTGAAATGCTTAAAATATTTAATCAACATAAAATAAATATGTATTAGGTACCGTTATGATCGCCTCCATTTTATGAATGAGAAAACAGAAGAGCAGAATAGTTACAGCTAGTATGAGGATATTTGAACACAGGGTGTCTGGCTTCAGAGGATATGCTCTCTTGAGAACCAATATTTGGTTGAGGAGTATATCTAGATTTAGATATAGATACCTGTATCTGTCTGTCTTATCTATCTATCACCCATCTATATATCTATCATCTTAGCTATGGAGATGCTACCTAGATTTTGTGAGAGTTTCAAGTGTTCCCAAAGAATGAGATAAATTAAAATAATTATTTCAGTATTCTAAAGCCTCACCTTTTGCCTTTTAAAGACAAACATAGTAAATATTTTCATGGCATTTCTTTTCTTGGCACATATCAAATCGTTTTATATAACTAACATCATACCTCAATTATCTCATAATATCCTTTATGTTTATCATATTTTAACTCATAAATGGTATATACCATACTTATAGTTTTGTTTTGTTTTGTTTTTCTAAAAATGAACCACGCGAACCATGACAAGAGCAGTCCTAACAAAATCTAGTGTTAAGTCCACCATACCCTCTCTAGTAGAGCTGGAACTAGGTGGACAAAGAGATGTGTGACTCAGATACTCTTTCATGAAAGAGCTTGGATGAGTAGGATTAGCTGGGAGCTTTGAGTGTTAACTTCTTCAGGTGTGCCTCATATTTTGTGCCAAGATCATGCTCTTTTTGGGGTGGTCCTCCACAATGAGTAAGCATACAGGGCCCTAGCCACTTTTCCCCAAGCGAGACTCCTCTAATGAGCAGGTTTTAGTCTGTAACACTGTTGACTGATAAAGTCTTGGTAATTCCTGCCTCATGTTTTTGACAGTTTCCATGTTTAATCCTGCTTTCACTGTTTTAACTTTTCAGGTTTTAACCCTCCCAATATTGTTTACCTCTAACTTTATCTCAGACACTATTTCCCAAAGGAGTCAATTAAAGGAATGGTCATAGAGTGATGTGGAAATGAGCAGGTGATAAGAATAGGTTTCAGAATTGCTACACTCACTGGCCAGTAGACATTGAAAATCCCATCTCAGGACACAAATAGTTCTCTGACACCAGGTGGGTGCCTAATTTCTAAATATTTTACTTGTGTTACTTGGTAAAATGTTCTGGTAGGGAGACACCCTAACCAGTGTGACAATTCAGACATTTAAAAAACACAGGGAACAAAGCTTGAAGGGAAACGGACTTGTTTGCTGACTACAAAATTGCATTGCCACTCTTCTGAGGGATGGTGAGAACCTAAGGGCCTAGGGAACTATGTGTGAAGGCCAGAGGACCTCCTCAGGAGCTCACAAAGAGACTCTAATGTCCAATATAAGGAAAAGAGAAAATTGAAAGGTGATCGAATACTCAACTGAGGAACACTTATTATTCCAAAGTTAGAATGCCATTTGGGAAAACCTGACATCCTGGTACATCTTGTGGAGACATTTTGCTCTTTAAACACCTGTGAACCCTCAGAGACTATAGGGATCACCCATCTGTGCTAATTAAGGGCTAGCATTATCCACAATGAAGGGAGACTTTTTAGAAGAAAGAATTTTTCCCCTAAACATTTGTACCTGCCCCCTCTCCTGTCTTCCTTGTTAATAACTAGAGCTAAGTCTCAGGATACCTCAGTCTGGGACAGGCTGCACCCAAGAAGGAGGTATCGGAAGAAGTGACTATGTGAGAGCCTTGAAGCTGGGTCATAAGTGTATGTGGTCAAGGGGGGCAGAAGATAAGATTGATGAAGGGTAAGTTTGTCTACTGGGGGGTGCATAGTAAATAATTTCCTTTTCTTAAAAAGAGGTCTGGCCTTTGTCTGAGGCTACCATTAGATAATCTATAGGCCCTTGGAGTTTCCTGCCTGATAGGAGTCTTTGTTTTCCTGGGAGCTTCCCACCTAGGACAATCTAACAATGTGATTTACGGTGGCTTTGAACCATGCCTTATGAGTTCAGACCTCCAGAGGAAGTGGTGGCTCACCTGTCAGGGAAGGGAGAAGGGGGGCAGAGCCTGGACTAAAGTTCAGCCACAAAGATAGTCTGTAGTTAAACCCTAGTTGGTGATATTCTTTGCGTATTACCATCTTTGATGCTGAAAAGGTAGCATGTCCCTAAACATGATAAAAGCTTCAAGTTTGGGAGCTCACAGATTCTACACTACCTCTCTCTTCATTTGGCTGGTTCTACTGTGTGTCCATTGCCTGTTATAAACATGAGGCTATGAGAATAAAACTCTCAGATTGTTTTGTGTGAATCATTATAGTGAATTATTGAATCTGAGGGAGTCTGTGGGGACCCGCAAGTTCATAAGTTTGAGAGACTATAGGGCACCCAAAATTATGGCTAGTGTTTGAAGTGAGAATAGTCTTGTGGAGACTATTCCCTCATAATGTCCAGTTTGTCCAATTCATTTGTAAGGGAATCCTTTTAGCATATAGAACTTAATACACTAACAAGGACTCCATGTGATGGGTCTACACTCACTGCCAGATTGGCTCCTAGAAGCTTAGAGGAAACAAGAACCCAGGATGAGTGAAGTTAAAAAGGTTTAATTGCCATAGCAGATGGTAGAGGTAGCAAAAAACAAAAGAGAGGGATATGCATGTTTGGTTGGTATATTATATGAAACGCCAAGGGTCACCAGATAATTTTGTTTCCTGGGAAGGCTCAGAGGACACACCATCTACCAAAGCCATCAGGGCTAAACTGGTAAGGGGAGCACCAGCATCATTAGCCAGTTTAGTGGAAACTGTTGGCAAGCTAAGACTAAAGTTGAGGAAGTTCATAAATCTTGTCTAATTAATAGCAAAAGAGAGGATAGTTTATTTGACTACCAGAAGTTTCAGGGGGATACAATTTTTTAAAGACTGGCAAGATGAGAGAGACAATCAAGAGGAGTTTAAACTTCAGGTTGTTATGGAAGCTGATAATGAAACATGGAATCTCCAGGAGAAAAAGATATGGGTGTGTAATATACTATTAATATACAATGTATACTACAATTACATAATAAAATATATAATTAATTAAAGCACGAATAAGAGAATAGGATGCTAACAGAAGTAATCCAGTAATTGCATAATACATTTCCCATAGTTTTTATATCAGGGACATACACCTGAAAAGATATGCAGATCCATGGAAGGAGGAATCAACAGTATCATGGCAAGAATATGCTTTAAATTTGTACCAGTTCTTTTCCAAACTACTGATAGTTCCAAACTATTTGCTTGGAAGACAGTACATGCTCAAAGAAAATTGCATAACATTTCAAGAGCTATTCATGGATACATGAAGTATTATGCCCCTGCCTCCCCATAATTATTTCGATCCAAGTGAAAAATAGAAATCTTGCCAGTGTCCAGCTGGATTAGAGATCTACATGGCGATCATTTCATCAATCTTTGAATCTATAACTTGGGTTGGCACACTGTGTAGTTAACATAATCTTTTCATTGGGAACTTGCCTTTGGAAGTAAGTGTAACCAATAGTACAGAAGGACAAATGGAATTTTCTAAAATTTCCCCCAACCAAGATAGTAAATAAAAATATTGTATTACTTGGTGTAGCAAGATTGTACATATTAGTGTAACACTAAAGATCCAAAGAATGCAGGGGACAGGGACCCTATGTTATCTCCATTTAATTCATGATTCTGACTCCTGAAGAAGCCAGATGAATTTTTTAGGCTACTATAGGACCACGAGTAGTGGCTCCAAGGGCTTATGTAGAACATGTTACTGATTGAATATATAGATGTTATTGTGATGAATGGACAACATGATGAACAGGTAACTAGCATGATAAGATAAAGACCTTACCAAAATATATGAATCCCAGAGTGCAGGAAATAAACCCTCTAAATATCAATGAGCTGCCATTTCAATAAAATCGTCAGGAGTCCAAATAGTTAGTATATCCTCTTGAAATCAAAAGACAAATTGTTGTATCTTGCATTCCCTATCAAAAAGAAGCATGCATAATATCTAGTAGATATGAGATTCTGGAGGCAATATATTACACACTTAAGAATACTTCCCTGGACTATATACCAGTTGATATGAAGGCTATTTGCTTTTAGTGAGGCCCAGAGCAAGGAAAGACTCTGCAGTAGGTCCAACAGTAGTATGAGCTGCACTTCTAGTGGTATCTAAGGTGTTGGAAGAATTAGTGGTAGCAAAAGATGCACTGTGAAGTTTATGCCAAGCCCTGTTACAGGATCACAACATAAGCCCATAGGTTTCCTGATGAAGGCCATGCTCTCTGAAACAGGAAGTTGCATGTCTTAAAAAAAAACAGCACCACCACCAACAACAAAACAGCTATTGGAATCTACCTATTCCTTAATAAAGTCAGAATGCTGGGACTATACATCAAAAACTGAGTCCTAAAAGACATTCCAAGTCAGGAAGTTCCAATAGAAAATTTATTAAAGATAAAGATAATGACTTTAGGACTGAGCACAAATAGGACTAGAAGACATTGAGCAATCAAGAGGACATGGGCAAGTCGCCAGGACCCCATGTCTCATAGAGCAACCACACCAGCATTACTCCCTCATATCACACCAATGACTATGTGGGACGTCCCAGAAGACCACCTGAAGATGGATAAAAATTACAAGCTTGCTTTATCCATGGGTTGGCTAAACACGTAGGTTCAAGTAGAAACTGGAGAGTGGCTGTGTTGCAGCCTCTTTCGCAGACAGGTTTGAAAGGCAGAAGAAACGAAAATATTTCAATGGGTGAATTTTGAGGGGGGGATTTGATTATCCACACTGAAGAAGTGGCTGAAGTTAAAAGTAGTGGCTAATGAGCTGGATGGTTGTTCAGAAGACCCGAAAAAAAGAGATTGGAAAATCAGAGACAAGGAGTTCTGGGATAGAGACATACTGATGAAGAGATGGGAATGAGGACAAAGTGTGAAGACCTTTGTATAACATCTTAATGCACAAAGAAAATGTCTACCACAGAAAAAGCACTACACAACCAAATAGATATTAATGACTCAGCCCGTTGACACTAACCAGATATTATGAGCAGCCACTTAGTGCTGGCAAAATGAGCATTCAAATTATAAGTGCATTGTAGCAGAGCTGAAGGATACGCACATACTCCTTCTTATCACAGATGATCTAGCTATTGCCACTTCTAAATGTACAAGAGAAAACACCACAGAGTGCCTGATATGACACTATGCTTCAAGGAGATCAAATGGCTCTTAATGTCTTGGAATAGCTATTGATTTTGTTCTCATAGGAACAGATGTCTGATTTAAAGTATGGCTTTGCTTTGTCTACTTGCTAAGTCTCAGCCAACACCGTTATGCAGGAGCTTACAGATTACGAGCCCATAACCATGAAATCCCATTCAACTAGGTATTAAAACAAAGAACCCCATTCATAATAAAGAATATGGAGGATTGGGCCTCTGTTGAATGCTACACTATTCAAAAAGAGTAGGACTAGTAAAGAGTTGGAATGCCTGCTAAAGAGTCATCTGAAAGGCCAGTTTGAAGGCTATACTCTGAGGACAGTATTCCATCCACACTGAACCAGAAATGTTACTGCATCCTCAATAGGAAAATTATATATGAGTCCAGGAAACAAGGTGGAGGCCTCACTCTCAAAGGTCCATTTTGGTTAATTATGTTTCCTATTTCTAGAACTCCGAATTCTGCTGGAATAAGTTCCTGATCTCTGAAGAATACACCCCTTTTTTAGGCCAATAGGCAGGAAGGGGAATTTTCATGAGGTGCTAACCCTGATTAGCAGGAAAAGATAAGGCTATTGATATAGTATCAGGGCAGTGAAGAATACATGCAAATTGCAGGTGATTCACTTGGCCGTCCATCAGCTTCCCTATGTTAATTGGGATTGTCAATAGACAGGAGTAAACTATGCCTGCTTGAGAAGGGTATGATTATTAAGGGATCTGACCCCTAGAATGAAGATTTATGTTACAGTCCCAGGTCAACCAAAAGACCAGCAGAGGTGATAGCTGGAAGTAAGGGGAATTTAGAATATACGATAGAGGGAATACTTTGAGTTCTAATCTAAAACCAACTGCAGGAATGAAAGCTGTAATTTATCTCGCCTCTCTTCTAAATTTATACCTAGGAAGGGGTAAGCATGCTGGAAGAGCTACTGCCTGATCATGAAAGGAGAGGTGGAACTACATAGGGCAAATGGGGCACTCCGTGGCACCCAGAACTTCCTTCAAGAAAGAAAATGCTTAAGATAAAAACAGAGAGGGAGGCAAACCATAAGAGACTCTTAAATACAGAGAACAAACTGAGGTTGATGGAGGTGGAGAAAATGGGTGATGGGTATTAAAGAGGGCACTTGTTGGGGTGAACACTGGGTATTATATGTAAGTGGTGAATCACTGATTCTACTTCTGAAGCCAAGACTACACTGTATGTTAACTAACTTGAGAATAAATACAAAAAAAAAGAGAGAAAAGAGGAGAGAGAGAGAGAGAGAGAAAGGAAAGAAGGAAGGAAGGAAGGAAGGAAGGAAGGAAGGAAGGAAGGAAGGAAGGAAGGAAGAAAGAAAGAAAGAAAGAAAGAAAGAAAGAAAGAAAGAAAGAAAGAAAGAAAGAAAGAAAGAAAGAAAGAAAGAAAGAAAGAAAGAAGGAAAGAAAGAAAGAAAGAACATGCTACCAGGGTGGTTACCTGACAACCCAAGACTACTCGTTCCATAGCGTTTTAGCTGAGGTCATACATCTCAAGATGGCTCTAGGCAATTACAAAGTAAAACTGCACTTAAAAGGGTCTTGCAATTTCCACCCAATATGTGACTCCATCAGTGGGCAGTCTTTGTTCTAAAACTCTTGGGTTTAGTTGGCAGAGACTATCAGCCCTGCATCATGGTCTATTGCCCCCCCCACTTCACTTTCCTTCAAATTCCCTTTTCTGTTCACAGGTAATGCTCCCCAATAAATATTTACTCCTTACTTAATCTCAGCATGTTTTCTGGAAGACCTAACTGCTGCTTGTGAATTAACATGTTTCCTATGGTGGTAGCTCAAATGGGTCATTTTGTAAATGAGAACGGTTTTTTCTATGGAACATGAGATTATCTAACACTCATACAAAGTAAGCTGTCAAACAAAGTAAGGAGTGCAGTTATCGGACCCTTCACTTAGGGAATCTGCCAGAGTCGAGATTGAAGCCGTAGCTTACTAAGGCAGCGCCGGGTCATCAATGCAGTGAGGCAGAGGTCCTGGAACCCTGTCCTGTCTTCGCAAATGCATCTCCTCCACTGATTGTTCTAACAGACTCCCCTGGGCTCTCCCTAAGCATGGCTGAGATCTAGAACCTCCACTACAATGAGAAGCTTCTCCTGCTCACTTCTTTATTCTTCTCTCACAGGAGACAGACCTGCATGATGGTTTGATGACTCTTGCTATCTATTCCCAGTTTTCACTCCTTACACAGGCATTTTCCCCATTAAATCTCTTACCTTCTCATTATAACTTTGTGTGTGCTTTGTAAAAGCTTAAACTAACACAACACCCGTTTCATTATGATCTTAAATATTTAAAACTTTATATATTGATATGAAACCTTTACCCATATTTTCTCCTTATGCACCTATTTTTCTGAAATTATGTGATATATACATAATATTTGTCATTCTAGGGCAATATATATATATTACATATATATTTTATACTTTTATATATACTTTTATATATTTTTATATATATATTATACATATTTTATATATTATACATATATTATATATTTTTTATATATATACATATATATTTTTTTACTTTTCTGAATGTTTATTATTTATTTTTGAGAGAGAGAGAGAGAGAGAGAGAGAGAGGAGTGCAAGTGGGGGAGGGACACAGGGTGAGGGAGACACAGAATCCAAAGCAGGCTCCAGGCTCTGAACTGTCAGCACAGAGTCCCTACAAGAGCTCAAACTCATAAATTGTGAGATCATGACCTGAGCAGAAATCAAGATACAGATGCTTAACCAATTGAGCCGTCCAGGTGCCCCCTAGGGCAAAACATTTTAAATACTTGTAAAAACTCCCTTTTAAAATTTTTATTTACTTTTTCATACCTTTATGTATTTATTTTAGTAAAGTATTCCCTGAGACTGACCATTTTCTTCTGCATATATTCTATTTTGGATGACATTTCTTTAAAAATCTAGCTTGGAAATTGTCATTTTTATCCCAACGGCATTTGGAGTCTAAGGTTACAATGGGACCATCAAATTCCCTACTCTCTATTCTGTATTTATGTTAATAAGGTCTTCAGTCAAATTTGCATTTTTCACACCATACAATAGAGTTATATAAAAGCTACAGGCACCTAGAACCCCTATATCTTTTTCATATATACTGATGTAAAGACTTATTTTCTTCGTTGCATGTTTCTGCAATTATTCCTTTGGAACTAAGCATGATACTTTACATTTATTCTCATTATATTTCATTTAATCCGCTTTGGTCCATCTAACTCATCAATACTCTTTCACATCCTGAATCTGTCATCTAATATGCTTACTAATATGTCCTAAATTAGTTTCACCTTCAAATCCACTCACCGTGCCATTGCTGTTCTAGGAACTGGTATAAAGGTAGAACAGGACAAGCTCTGGTAGCTAATGTTTAAATGCTTTCCTACAGATTGGTATCAATTTATTTATCAACAGTTTTGGATTTGTTCATTCAAGCAAGTGTGGATTTTTGTAAATGTCCATTTATTATCACTAAATCCATAGTTCACTCTGTTTCTACAAGATTTTTATTAGATACATCATCAAATATATCTATTTCCTACTAGATTCAATATATATGTTTGATTAAGATTCATCATAACCAATTATTTGGCTATTTAATAACTGTTGGGAAAAGAAATGATAGGATAAGTGGTATTTTAAAATGTTGCTAATTCTCTTTGAATTTTGTTTTTTTTTAATTTTTAATGTTTTATTTTATTTTTTGAGAGACAGAGAGAGACAGAGCACAAGCAGGGGAGGGACAGAGATAGGGAGCCACAGAATCCAAAGTAGGCTCCAGGATCTGAGCTGTCAACACAGAGCCCAATGCAGGGCTCGAACCCACGAATGTGAGATCATGACCAGAGCTGAAGTAGGACACTCAACCAACTGAGCCATCCAGGTACCCCGATTTGAACATTGTTCATAACTAGTTTTCTATCACTTCAAAAGTTCCTGAGGGAAATATAGACACAACAAATCATAGAATACACAAATAATATTGGCTTAAGTTCAAATGAAAAAGTGAGCCTTTTCCCCAAAACCCAATACACTGGTAAACAAGGTCAAGAAATCCGTTTTATAGGTTAGAAGTTAGCCTAGAAATAGAACAAATGCAGCGAATTTAATTAATATGTCCACTTTCTCACTTAGCTCCATGTCCAGTCCCCAACTTCCCATAATATTTTCCATTTAGGAAAAACAAATTCTTAGTAAGTAAGTACAAGAACTTCTCCTAATGACCGGGGCAGAGTGTGTTTGACTGGACACTAGGGCTTCTTGGAATGAGCAAAGATAAGAAACTTGACATTTCTTACCTCTGCAACCTTATAGCAAGACATGAGTCAAAGTGCCAGACTCAAACTTTATTTCTCTTCGCATAGGTCTTCATACCCTCATACCTTACTAGATCTGCATTACTATGCGTTATGATCTGCATTGATTCTGATCCATTAAAAAGATGGGTAAAGAGAAAAAAATGGTAAAAAGGGTAGAGAAATAATATAAGCCATAGAATCTTCCTGTAGGCCAATACTGCTCTTTCTTTAATATACAATTATTTATGCTTTAACTCATACATTCACTGAAACATTTATTTCTTGCATGTCTTCTCTGTGCAATTGACTATGAATTTGTCACATTTTTAAGATCCAATATTTGGATAATTAAATTCTAATAATTATAATATTTTGGGTATAATAATAGAGTACCTAACTCATGGTTTCTTAAAAATGACAGTAGTGTGATCACTCATTTTTTATTATTTTTTAAGTAAAACTTAGAAACTATGGTTCCAACTCAACCAGGCAACTTCTATTTGTCTAAACTTTTTATTTTAATTGAGATCAGTTATTATTGATCAGCATTGATCTTAAAATTTCTGCTCACATAGCTTTGCATAATAACATCCCTTAAAATAGTAACTTAAGCAGTAAGGGCATCTTTTCAAGATCAATGAATGGGGGATTTATGGAAAATTTTTAAAGTTTTTTATTTCTTTTTTTCCAGAGTTCCTGAAATGAAAATATAGAAATTAACCAGAAATTTGTTAAAAGTGTTTATATGAACAGAACTTTTTCTTACATATTCATTAACATTTAGCTGTATTAGGGGTCGGGGTGGGGGGAGTATTCTTTTCTGGAGCCAGTTTAGTGATTTTAAATTTTCTTTATAAAAATAATTGGTAGTATCTTTGTTCCTTATAGATTTCTCCATTGTAAATAAAGAAAACTTTCACTAATATCTGTTAAGAGGGGCACGTGGGTTACGTCAGCCGGTTAAGCCTCCAACGCTTGATTTTGGCTTTGGTCATGATCTCATGATTCATGGGATTGAGTCCCCCACTGGACATTGAATTGTCAGTGTAGAATCCCTGCTTGGGATTCTCTCTCTTTTCTCTGCCTTCCCCTTCCCTGCTCTCTTTCTCTCTCCCTACCTCTCTCTCTCTCAAAATAAATAAATATACTTATACATATATATAGCAGATATATGTATATATATCTGCTAAGTAAAAGGTCATCACAATGTTTAAGAAGTACTTAATCTGACATAAGGTCAGATAAAATGTGGATACATCAATACAGTTTGTAAATATGACCTTCGTTCTGAGTGACAGAATAAAGAATGAATCAATTCAGGACAAAGTCTAGGTAGGGACTGATAAAAAACATGAAGAATTAGTCAAATTGAAATTAAAGCATAATAAAACTTAAATGGAAAGCAATTTTCACAACTCAGTGACAATTTTCCCTATCACTTTCAAATTAAGTCAAAATCTCTGTATTCGTATGTTTTACAAGTTTACCAACATTCTCTTATTTGTGAGCCCAGGTAATACTCAATAAACTTCTGCAGTCCCCATTATGCTTCCTACTCTAATGGGATGATTTATTGTTTTATTGAATTTTTAATTTTAATACCTGGTTTACTTGACTATACATAAATTAGTCTGAATGTAGTATTTATCATACTAGCATTAATAATACATGTTACCAGTACTTCTAGAATGGAAATGATACACTGGAAAATAAAACTACTTGTTAAGATAGTAGGAATATAAAGGAAAATTAAAGTAAAGTGATAGAATGCGATATTTTCCCTAATGGATTTTTTTAATTAAGGGGAAGTGTAAACTTAAAATAATAATAATGACATATATTTTCAAAGATTCCAGTATATTATCCATAAGCCAAATTGGAATTTGGTAAACAAATGATGTTTCTCAGTATCATTAGCAGAATGACCTCATAATAGTGTGAATGTAATTGGTTTAAAAGATAAAAAACAAAAAACAAAACAAAAGCTGAAAAAAAAAAGAAAAACAAACTATCTTACCAATGACAGGACTATTATCAAGGTTCATTTACTAATTCTATTAAAGTCTCATTTACAATTAAATTTTTATCGTTTTAACAAAAAGACCATCTAAAGCAAAACATTTAACCATTCTCAACTTTAGCACTGTTGCTATTTTGGACCAGATAATTCTTAGTTGTGGGGTTACCCTCTGCATTCTAGGGTGCTGGTAATTTGTAACATCTCCAGATATTGCCAAACATCCTCTGGCGTGTTTGTGTGTGGGTATGTGTGGGTGTGTGGGTGTGTGTGTGCACACACAGGTGTTGTCTTGGGTTGAGCGCTTCTCTAAAGCTGTAAATTGTAAAATACCAAATATCAAAAACAACTGGGTTTTATGATTTACATAGGTCACATTTACAAATATTCAGCAAATGTTTACATTATAATCTCAATGTAAAGAAGTCTACATTCTCAATTGAATACATTTTGCTATATTTTACGAAGGGAGTAGTAGTTTGTAGTGAGTGCAATGTGTACTAAGGACCAAGTTTCAGGACAGGGAAGTAGCAGGAACCATACAAATGTTGGGTCTGATAACATGGTAATATTATGTCAAGTGTAGTAGAAAGAAAAATAATTGTAGATGGCATCTATAAGGCTATTTTTTCATACATGCCTTCCATGATTTATTATTTGGAGAACAAACAAACATTTATTATTTGGTAATCAACAAACATAAACAGAAAAGCTATGATTATATACCAGCATGATTATAGGGGATATAATATACAAATTACAAACATAGATATCAATACCAAAAAACTTTTTTCCAAGGCAGATATAATTTTCTTATAAAGAAATAAAGATTACATAAAAGTGAAAAGAATAATAAACTATTCCTTATAACATGACTGAGCAGTAACAATTATAATTCATCGCTTCAAATTAAAATTCCAAAATTTTCTTGTTTCTATCTTCTTTGTTTTTCAGTCACCAACCTGCTTGAGAAAGACATATGGCACAATCTTTTTAAAAAGGTCAGCAGAGTGGGTGGAGAACACAGCTTTCCACAACAACAGAAATGTATAATTCCTGATACCACCTGGTGCACACTCGTTTTCTTTTTTAAAAATGTATTTTTCTCCAAAAGAACAAAAACAAAAATAAAGAAGGATTACTCTTATCAATATACGTTATATAAAAGTTACTCATTATCAATTCTTCACCTTTCACCTGCCTTTCTTACTATTTGACACATAGAAAAGTCTCAGTAACTACTGTAAATCCACTTCTTCTCCCTTCTCTTTGACCCAACACCTTTATCAGATGTTTATTTTTATCTCCATTTAATAGTTTAGGATTATAAATAGAATTAATTAACGTATTAATTAATTAATTAATTAATCCTGTTCCGTCTAGATTCTGTGTCTACATTCCAGGGTCGTACTGGCATCGATGTCAGGACTCTGGCCCCAGGTGCTAAGCACTTTCTTGTTATAGCATATGCTTGCAGGGCTCAGCAGTAATTCCCTCTTAGAGGTTGGCACATTCATTGCTCAATTTCTTGGAAGAGCTGTTGCTAATGGCTTATAGCTTCAGCTCTCACAAGTAATCACTTTCCTCCAAAGTGACACCTTTTCTCAGAGGTTACCTACACCCACTGACAGCTTCACATGAGAATAGAAAGGTCCAGCCCCATAATTCAATTTGCAGCAGGCTCTGAAAGGCTACTCCAACTACAGCTCCTTGTATTGGCTGAGGCCTCAATTACAACTGCAAATGAATGTCTTCCTCTGCCCAATCCTACCCTTCAGGCTCATCACCCAAGAAAAGTCCTTCTTAAATCTTCCATATACAGCTTCCCGTTGAGTAGATGAGGTAGAAAAATAGGTTTATTACTTAATCTTAATGAAACAAAGATTTAAAGAAGAATGAATTCTTAGCTCAGTAGGATACCAATGCCAGCCTAGGGCTGTATTAATGTTGAGAGTGGGACCCTGAGATTTGGGAAGAAAATATCTGCATAGAGGCAAGGAATAAATTAAGCTCTCATATTTCTCTAAACCAAGTTTTCTCAACCTCAGCACTACTGATGTTTTAGACTTTCTGATACTTAGTTGTGGAGGGGATGAACTGTACTATGTAGGATATTCAGCAACATCCCTGGTCTCTACCCACTAGATGCCAACAGCATCTCCTCCCCGCAAGTACAATAATTAAAAATATATCCAGGCAAACCCAAGTGTGGCCTCCTGGAGGCTGGCAAATTGCCCCTGTTTAAGAACCACTTTTTTATATGTTTTTGACTCTAACTGTGGGTTATTGTATTCTATTTGCCCTTATTAAATGATAGTGCCTACTTTCTGGAAGACCCTGCAGAAATTTCAAGAGTAGGAAATTCCTTACAAACCATTGTTCATCTTCAGGAGCTATACCAATTTTTTCTCTGGCAACCAAACCAACATATCTTGACTGTGGAGGTGTGGTATGAAAGAAAAGAAAGAAAGAAAGAAAGAAGGAAAGAAAGAAAGAAAGAAAGAAAGAAAGAAAGAAAGAAAGAAAGAAAGAAAGAAAGAAAGAAAACAAAAAGAAGAGAAGGAAGGAAGAAAAGAAAAGAAAAGAAAAGAAAAGAAAAGAAAAGGAAAGGAAAGGAAAGGAAAGAAAAGAAAAGAAAAGAAAAGAAAAACGAAAAGAAGGAGAGGAGAGGAGAGGAGAGGAAAGGACTTTATGTGAAGAAGCTGAAGGATCTGGTTAACATGCATCAGCGAAAGCCAAAGGAGATTTTATGGGATGATTTATTGAAGGTACTGTATTAAGGGGAGAAACATAAAGTCAGATATGTAGAAGGTAAATATTATAAACATTCAGGACCCTGCCACAGCAGTGAAGTTTTTCAGGGTCAAGTGAAATGAGACATTAGTGGGCATTCTCTCCCACAAGTGAGCATGAAATAGGCAATACATGGTATACATTTTCAGGTTCAGGAAACAAAATATTTCACACTTGGGATGATGAGATCAATCAGAAAGCTACATTTTTGCATATGGCCTGGAGAAGGAACAGGCTTGAAGTCTGCCCAATCTCCATTGCTCTGCACCTTGGGCTATCTGGTCCAGGAGACATTTTTGTACAAGAAATATCTTTGGATTTAACATGGAGTTAGTATCAATCACCAATAAGAGAATAATAATGTAGTACCTTGAGATATTAGAGCAAAGTCATGCAAAGTGAAGCATAGAACTTTGTATGTTGGGGAACTATACACATCAGAAAAGTAGTTCATGGCATGCTGCTTAAAGGGAGCTTCTAAACATGGAAACGAAGTGACCATGCAGCTAGAGTTGTTATTTATATCTGGCCCATGAAATAAAATGGACTAATCAGATAGCCATCCATGACAAGACAAAAATATGTCCAGGATCATGAGAAAAGTCAAAATACCCAAATATGAGCCAAAAGTGGATACGTGTCTCACGAGAGCTCCCCCGCACCTCCTTCTCCTTCAGGAGACCAGGAAGAGAAAGTCTCTCTAAGGAAGGACTTCAGAAAATGCGCTTGGACATCCATTTTGTGCAGAAAGAAATGTGATGTAAGAATAGAATATATCTGGGCTCACGGGAAGTGCCAGATGGCCTATCATATTGAACACAGACATGAAATGAGAAAAAAATGGAAGATTATTGATATAATTTCTGAGAAAGAGACATGTATATGGTGTGGAAAAAATATAAAAAATTTTGGATCATGTTTGACACTATTAGGAAGTATCTGCAACTAAGCAATCAAGGAGATACGATGACACAGCCCATTGACTATAGTCACTGCTGTCGCTGGCTGCCCCAGTGCTGAAACAACAGGCACATGAAGGAACAAGCTATGGTGGCAGAGATAGATGGTATGCAAAGGCATAAGATCTAGTAATTTGGGACCCGTAGGGATAAATTCTGGGTGTTCTTCACTAGGCAAACTGCCTAGGCAAGCAGAAGTACAGAAGTAGCAGAGTTTGAGGATTCTTGAGAAAGGAGTAAGGAGGAATTGGTCCATCTCACTTACACTCCTGAGTTCACCTGCAGAAGTAGAGACTGTAGTTCCACCCCCCTAACCTGTCTCTTACCAGTGCTCCAGGAAACAAGAATAATCAGAATTCTGGAGACGCTTTTCCCAGATGGAGCACAATCGATTAAAATAATAATACTATTACTAATAGTGTGGATCTTAGTGGTACAGATATTCACACTATTGGACACAATAGTTTTGCCTCTGAATCCCCTCTTTGAATGTAGCAGACTCATGTCCTTGAACCTGGAGTCATGGCTGCAAATGATCCAAAGCTGCCCTTTCACTGGGAATTGCCATCTGCCAGAAGAAATTGCCTTGTAAAAGTGTAAACTCTCCTCTGTGGGATGTCACTGGTCCTCAGTACCACACCCAAGGTTGACGACTCATTAAGAAGACTCACAGGACTCAACATGGAGTCCTACCCACAGTGGTAACTTATTACAAGAAAAGAGGACAAGGCAAAATCAGCAAAGGGAAAAGGCACATGGGGCAAAGTCCAGAGGAAACCAGACACCTCTAAAAGTCCTCGGCCAGAGGTCACGGAGAAGGTGTTCACTTAAGTCCTCCATCAAAAAGTTATGACAACATGTGTAAAATGTTGTCAACCTGGGAAGCACACCTTCCCTGGGAAGCAACCTGGGATTGATCATGTAGGCATTCTCTGCTTGGCACATACCAAAATTCCACACTCTACAAAGAACAGGTGGCATTCAGGATAAACCGTATTGTCTGCATAGTTTAGAATCAGTGAACCACTTGTATCAGTCAGGGTGGTAGAAGCTGCCCTGAAATCCAGGTTCCTAGATGTCAGTCAAAGCAGGCCACCTAGGAAAACAATCAAGCCTGTTATGTTAATGCTTTTCTGCATATGGGGGGAGGTTACTGCCTGGAATTCGCTGATGCAGAGATACAAAGGGCTTGCCTGCTTGCCTCAATTTAGGAGGTCTTAGAAAAGCCACACCAGCACCAGGTCACAGGTGGGCTTCTGGCTCTGTCATCCACATTTCACGCCTTCCCAATTTTTTTCACAGAGCTGCTCAGACGTCTTCCCAATAAAATTGTGCATGTGGGTCTCCTATCTCAGAGTTGATTTTTGAGGCATCCTAATCTAAAGTAACAACCCTACTACTGATCATAACCCAAGGTAGTAGTATCTGAATAGTAGATGGGGTCTGGTGACTCTCAAATATTAAGCTAGTGATCAGAATATTTGAGATATTGTTAATTTTCAAAATGTGTAGAGATTCAGATGAAAATTGAACAAATACAAAATTTTAAGAATAATAAGACTCATGATGTAGCAAAGTAGTAAAATTCAATTTTACTACTGAAAAAAGCAACCCGGAAGGTCCAATTTTAAGCACAAAGTTATGCTTTAAATATAAAATGAAAATAGCTACAACCTCAATAGGTGTTAAAAGTAAATAAGAAACTTAATTTGTTCTAGACTCAGGAGTCATAGCAGCTGAGAAGGGGAAGGAGGACTTGGCAGCCTGTTAGTCACACAAGCAAGAGCACATACATACATGCATTCACACACACGTGCACGTACACACACAACACACATTCCTGTTATACTTTGGGTATTTTCCTTGATGTTGCATGAATAAAATGGACATGCGTAGCAGTCTTTGGCACTCTGGAACTTCAGAGCTGCCATATAAAATTCTAGTTGATCCTGATTCTAAATATCTCTCTCTACTTTGTGCAGGGCATTAATAATAATAGATCTGTGTGTGAATAAGAAATGTTTAGGCTATTTTACTAGGTAGGGTCAGTGAAAGAATTTGAGATCTTAAAATATTTGATAGAGGAATCATCAACTTAATCATTTTAAATATTCCTAACTTTCTTACTCTAAAAATGTCTGTCATCGAATACAGGTTGAGCCTGTGCTGTGCTTCCAAGTCCTGCAGAGTTTAGTATATGATAACTTGATACCTTTAGTACTAATCAGGATAACGATGTGTCCCTTACCTGTTTCCTGTGGGTACAGGTCCATTATCAAGCTGAACATAATGGAACTAAGTCTCATTTGGTAACATCAGCTTCATTATCTGAATATTTGAAGTACTACTCATTCGGTGGTATGTTCCGTGTGGCCACTTGCGTGCTCTCCTGGAGCCCTCTATGACATTTACCGTACCATTCATAACATGTTCTTTCCACCTCTTTGGAGCACCTGAAGTCACTGTATCCCCAATGCTTGTGCTACGTTCTGTCAATTACTAAGGTTTTTTTTTTTTTTGAACTCTTGAAATAACTGTTAGTTCCTCAAATATAAATGAAATGAGCATTTCAGATAAGTTGGGGAAATCTAAGGTTACTTTTCATTGCCTTGAAGGGTCAGGAAAGGGTTTTTATATCTTCACTTCTATAAACATTCCTCTTCTAGTTCTCAGAAAGAGAGGTACTGAATATACCCTTATGAACTCTGCATTTTTTTGCATTAATTCGTTTATCTTAGTGGAGAAGCTTGGATCTAAATTTCCCAGAATGCCTAACTCATAAGGTTCTAGTTTTGATTCTTTTGTTGAGAAAGTGTCATGAAAGATTTGGAAGTTGGAAGAGAATCCTAAGCAATCATTTAACAGCAGAGCTGAGAACAGGCCCATGGATATTGTTGACAGCCAATTTGGGGCATTACCAAAATTCCCTGCTGTCCTCAGCAAAAACACTCATTTCAATGTGTCAGGAAGCTGAAATCCTTAAAGACAGGTTGTCCGTACCTCTCGTACTTCTGTAATTGCTCAAAGCCTCTCTCACCTTCACTACTTAGGGTCTTCTGACGATTGTGTAAGCCACTAGTTACTGTGACTGCGATTTGTTTAAGACTACTGAACAATGAGAAAGGAGCTAATCATTCTAATTATGGTTTATGAAAATCATTGTTTAGTTATACAGAGATACATTCACTCTTAGAGAAGAAAAATATATTGAAATTTTTAAAGTGAAATTGAAATATATATTTTACAGGTAAAAATGCAAATGTTATACTGTAGAATAAAGTGAAACAAAAGAGATCAAGAATTTATTTTTAAAACTTGGAAATTGAGATCAGATACTAAATGTTATCAAGTTATAATATACTATTTAAATATTTATATCCATATATATATATATATATATACACACCAATTTAAGTCTATGAAAACTGGCATTTGTAGTTCTTATTTCATCAATAACAACCAAAGATTCCAAAAACTTTGAAATTACATATACTGATTTTTATTTTAAAATTTTATATATGTCTTGGCAGCAATTCACCTTGAAGTAGAAACCATCTGCAGAAAGAATGAGTCATTTTGTACATTTTGTTTGAAATTTTTGAATTAATTTTTCTATAATTAATATTTATGTATGAAACCTAAATTGTAAGGTGTTATGTTATTTCTGATCATATCTGTATAATTACTACTTTGATGAGAGTGAAATAATCTTTCCCAAAATATCTGTTTTCAGCTACTTTATCATAATGGTAAAACTATTAAAGCTTACAGTGTGAATGGCTATTTTTAGAAAAATTTTAAATATATCTCTTATCTCCTTGACCACAAAAAGGTTAAGTAGGTCAACGAACTTTTGTATTAACTCATTTTTTAAAATATCTAGTCCAGTTTTGAAGGTGGATGGTAGTAATGGTTGCACAACATTGTGATGTACTTAATACCACAGAACATACACCGAAAATGGTAAAATAGTAAAGTTTATTTTATGTTTATTTTGCCACACTAAAAACAAAAAACAGAAAAGCATTCTGGAGTGTCTTGTTAAGTAAAGTTTCAGGCCTCATCTTTCATTTCCTTTTCTTCAGCAGTGGTCAAATTATATTTCCTTTCAGACAGGCAGGGTTGAAGCACAAAAGTAAATATTTTTTTTAGTAGGTAAAATGAAAAATTAGAGAGAAATCACCATAAATACATATGCAGAATAAAAGTCAACTGAATCATGATAGGCCACTTTATATTTTAATGTAGGCAATGGATGAGCTGAATTTAGACATAAGCTATGAGAAAAAAGTGGGTTGACTTAATCATTTAAATAGGAAGAAAGAGAATTTTAAGAATTTATAATATGGTATCAGTCCTGTCCAGAGGAGTGGATGGGAAAAATAGGACAGGAGGCTCAGTTTAGTTGTGACAATCGTATATTCTACTTCCAGAGAAAATCTTTTATTGGCTTAGTGGATTTGGGACATCCAAGCTCAATATGTTTATGGCCAGTCTGTTTCCTAAGGAAAAGCATGTCTATACACTTCACCCTTCAGTTTTCACAGAGGTTCCAGTCTTCCAACAGATATAAGGGAAGCCGAGTGAGCAATCCGATGTACACGAAGGCCAACAACTGCTGATCCCAGGATCTCACAGTCCTCCACCAACTGGGACTTGTTATCTCAATGTATTTTCTAAAGAGTGAATAATCTTGTCCAAGTAGCTGACTTATACCAGGACATTTCGTTCTGTGGGCATTGACTTCATCCCACCTGATTTTCAAGAAGATGGTAAGCTTGCTTTCTGAGAACAGCTGAAATCAACGGCGGTGGCTTCCAAACCAGTCTAAAAATCTCCTTTTGGTGTGTGTTTGTTTTTGTAAATGTTGAAATATACTTTTGTGCTCTGGGATCTCTGAAACTCCCGCGTGTCTAGAACTGTAAGTGTGAAAGGAACTTGCTTGCAGCTTTAACAATTAAAACCTCTTCTCAAATAAAATGTGTGTTGTCTTAAAAAAGAGAGAAAGGAAGAAAACTTGAAAGTTACCCACAATCCACCTGGCTGTTTACTAAAATCAGTAAGCATTTGAAGATCCAGAACATAGAGAAGTTATGTTAACTTCCTAAAAACTAAGATTGGTGAAAAAGAGAGGAAGTTTTTCTTCCTTTCTGTTTGGAAACATTTAAATTAACACTAGAAATATTTATATCTTGAAGGTTTGATAGAAGTACTTGTGAAAAATCAGTCTTATTTTATTTTGGAGAGGAACTGTTTGACAGCTTTCTCAAATCCTACCATGATAATTGGTTTGTTTACATTTTATGTTCTCCTGGTAATTTATATTTTCTGAGAATTTGAAGTCAATTTTCAGATTTATTTGAATAGAGTTGAGTAAAATATTGTCCTATAATTAGTTCCCTCATATGGTTATGTGATTATCCCCTTGTTTGATTAGATTAGCTAGAAGTTTGTCTATTTAATTGGTTTCTTTCAAGGCACCAGCTATTGAATTTATTTATCAATGCTAGCATTTTTATATTCCAAGTGTTAATATACATTTATCTTAATTAATTATAAATTAATATCCTTTTGTGTCTTATTTTTCTCTTTTCCCAAATTCTTTAGTTAGGCACATAATTTACTTCTTTAAACTCTTCATTCTTTAATTTACATGAGTACTTGAGAATGGAAATTAAATTTTCAGTTTTAAATATATCTCAAAGGACTTTTTATACTTTTAATGAAATGTAGTGAGGAATAATTTATGTACAATAAACTGCAAATATTTAAAATGCCACTCTGTGAATGATACCAACGTATGAGCTGCAAAACTATCAATGTAAATAATATATGGACTATATTCACCTACAAATATTCCATGTTTCTCTTCACAGTATATCTATGCCTTTGTTGAAGCCCCAGACATCCAAAAACTGCCTTCTGTCATTATAATTTACTTTTTCTAGAATTTCATATGAATGAAGTCATGTAATTTGTATTCTTTTTCATCTGAGACCTCTCACCTGGCCTAACGATTTTGAGTTTTATCCATATTTTTGATGTATCAGCATTTTTTCTAAGCTGAGTATTGTTCCACTGTATGTTTATTCATTCACCTATTGATGGGTTTTAGGGTTGTTTCCAATTTAGGCTTTTACAAGTAACACTGCTATGACATACTTGCACATGTATTTTTTATGGATATATCCTTTTATGTCTCTGAGGCGAATACTGAGACGTGAAGTGGCTGGATATTTCTATAGTTTGCTTAACTCTTTTAGAAACTGTTAACTGTTTTTCGGAGTGGTTGTATCATCTTACATTCCACCAGCAGTTTGTGAGATATCCAGTTTAGGGAGCTGTCCTAACCAAGTCTGGCATTCTAAGTTTCATGAATTTATATTTTTTATGGATATGTAGTGCGCTTTCACTTATGATTTTAATGTACATTTTCTTAATGACCATCTCAAATGTCCAGCCAGATGAATGCTGGTTATTTGCCATCTGCACATTTTTTATGCTGAAGGATCTTTTCAAATCTCTTGTGTGTGTGTGTGTGTGTGTGTGTGTGTGTGTGTGTGTGTGTGTGTTTTAACGTGGGATAATGTTTATCTTATTGAGTAATGACTATTCTTTACACATTCTAAAACAAAAGTCCTTTGACAAATATGCATATTGTAACTGTTTCTTCCACTTTTGTTTATATTTTAATTTTATTCATAGCTTACTTTGAAGAACAAAAGTTTTTGTTTTGATGAACTCTATCATGTTTTTCTTTATGACTCATGATTTTTGCATCCTACCTCTGAAATGTTCACTTACATCAAAACCCTAAGTAATGATTCACATGCTTTTTTTCTAGAAATTTTATAAATTTAGTATTTATACTTAGATCTATGATCCATTTGAGTTAACTTTTGTCTAGGGCGTGAGGTAGGGAGTCTTTACTAATTTTCCGTCCAGATATTTAGTTGATCCTGCAAAACGTATTTAATTTATTTTCCTTTGAATAGTCTTGGCACATTTGTTGTAAATATATCCATCATAGATATAAAAGCTTACTTCTAGACTCTCCATTCTACCCCATGACCTATTTATCAATCTTGATGACAGTTGTGCCCTTATGCTTACTTTTCATTCATCTAAAAATATCTTTGCTCTTCATGCTCGAATGATACTTTTGCTCTATATAGTATTCTCAGTTGATTTTTTTCCTTACAGCTATTTACAAATGCTATTTCATTATTTTCTTCCCTCTGTTAACTCCAATGAGAAATCCATGATCATTCAAATTATTGTTCATCTGTGTATTTTCTTTGGCTTCTGTCAATATTTCCTCCTTTTCTTTGTTTTTCAGCCATTTGACTATGATGTGCTTAGGATTTTACTCATTAAGCCTATAACCTTATATATTTCACTTAATTTGATGTGATTTCAGACATTCTATTCTTATATTTATCTCCTCTTCTTTTGTCTCCTTCTGAGATTCTAATTTTCTGTATGTTAGACATATTCTGCAATATTGCCCCATATGTCTCATAGGTTCTATTTTTTTCTTCCAAGTTTTTCTTTTTCTTCTTCATATTGCATAATCTATCTTTAAGTACTATGACTAATTCCCCTTCCAACTTCATTTTGTTGTTATATCTTCCAGAGATTATTATTATTATTATTATTAAGATGGTGTTTGGGGGCTCCTGGGTGACTCGGTAGGTTAGGCATCCTATTCTTGACTTCGGCTCAGGTCGCGATCTCACAGGTTCATGAGTTCAAGCTCTGTGTTGGGCTTTGCTGACAGTGCAGAGCCTGCATAGGATTCTCTCTTCCTCTCTCTTTGCCTCTCCGTGGTTGTGATCACACATGATCTCTCTCTCTCTCTTTCTCCCTCTCTCTCAAAGTAAGTAAATAAACTTAAAAAAAAAAAAGATGGTTTTTTTTTTCGAAAATCTTTAGAATTATTTGGTTCTTTTCTATAATTTCTGCACTAGAAATGTCCTTTTTTTCTTTTGTCATAAATATATCTTCTTTTAATACATTGAGAATAGTTACAATTGCTGCTTTAGAATCCTTGTCTCACAAATTTAACATCAGAATCATTTTGGAGTAGTCATGTAGTCATCTGTTGAGTGTTCCACTGAGAATGAGTCACATTGTCTTATGTTAAGAAACTTTGGATTATGTCTTGGACATTGTTAATATCTGTGGAAATATTAGACTCTGTTATATCTTTTCTAAGAGTGTTGATATAGTTGTTGTTTTTTATTGTAGGATCCAGTTAACTTGCTTATATTTAACATTTCAAACACTGGCACATGTACAGTGGGATGATGCTTACATCTTAACTCAAACAACTTTTAGTCTGCTTTATCCATGTGTCGTCAATGGGTCAGCCTAACATGGGCATAGTTTTTAGACAAACTTTAGGTTTTCTTTCTCTCTTTCCTGTCTGGTTTACTCCATTACTCTTCAGTGATTCTTGAAATTATTCTCCTGATTTCCTAAAGCAGTAAGGATGGAGCCTTTCCAACACAGTTCTAAGAGCATTATAGTACCCTGACAACTGTGGCTTTCCTCAGAGTATACCTCCAAAAACCAGAAAACTAACTTTGTGCTGGTTACCTCCTCAAGATTTCCAAGTCCATTCAAAATCTGCCTTCATATCTACAGCTCTCAGGTGGTTGTTTATTATATGCTCACCAGAGTTTTTAGTTATTTGTGAGGCAGGTAGTTTGCTAAGCACTTGCTCCTTTATACAAGTAGTGGAATTCCTTTATAAACAAAGGTTTGACATTTTTTTTCAAGATTTATTGCTGAATATGTTGAAATGTCTGTTTTTATTTTATTTTCTGATATTGGGAGAGAATGCACAAAGTACCAGACTAATGAGAAACACAAGAATCAAATATGCGATCCAGTATTAAATTCCATGAATAATTTTCAAAATATCAGTGAAACAAAAGATACCAGGACCATCATTGCAGTTTCCTAGGTCCTTTCTTACAACATCTGAAGGTACTACAGCCCAGATTATCATATGAGGTGCCTATAGGGTGAATGAGTTCATATCACTTACATAGAATAGAAGAAGTCATCATAGTCATGAAATGTTCCCAGTGTATAATCCGATACTTACATACCATATGGGGCATTCTCTAAGGAGTCAGATACTAGGTTTACTTACTATAAGCAATTTTGGACAGACTAGACACATCCTACAGGAAGCAATATATAAATGCTGTCCAAAATGCTCTTAGTTGGTCTCCTAGGGTTTATTTCATTAGCATGCTGTTTTATAAGATTTAATTATTCTTCTGATGGTGAGACACAACACACTGACAGTGGGATAGACGTTACCTCCAGCTCCAAAGGAAAGAAGGTTGCCTGGTAGGGTCATGCATCAGGTCGTACCAAGAAAACAGGGTAACAGCAAGCTGGAGTTGTAGTGGGCAGCTTATGTATGGCAGGTAGAGTGGTATTAGCTACATTTCATGGAGTTCCCAATAGATTGGTTAATTTGAATAATGTCTGTGGGTCTGGAATATAGGGGCTGTCCAGTATCTGGCCCTGTGGACAATTAGGCCAGGAAAATAATGGTCCTTGCTTATGAAAGCCTGGTAAGAGAAGTGGTTAAGTGTAGGTTTATCAGCTGTTTTAGAAGGGGAACTGACTAGTGGCACCTGGGTGGCTCAGTCAAGAGCATCCGACTCTTGATTTCTCTCAGGTCATGATCTCACAGCTTCTGAGTTTGAGCCCGCGTTGGACTTTGCACAGTCAGGGTGGAGTCTGCTTACTCTCTCTCTGCCCTCCCCCGAATTCTCTCTCAAAATAAATAAATAAATTTTAAAAAGAAAAGAAGAACTAACCACTCTAGTCAGAGCCTCAAATTTAGTTCAAGACCGCATTGATTTTAAAGATTTTTTTTAAAGATTTTTATTATACTTGCCTAGAAATTTATCAGTGTCATCTTTATTTCCTGAGAGTGTCCACTCAGTAAGAGAATTTCAGACCTGTTGTATTTCCGCAACAATTAAGTTTCCACCAGCCATTGAAAAGTTGGTTGAGGGGTATTTCAAAAGTGAACACAGTGTCCCGTTCCCCTCCCCGCTCACAATATTTGGAGAATACAACTCCCAGGGGCTCCTGAATCAGTATGAAGCAGCTATGGAAGGTTGTTATCATTCTTAGCTGGAGAAAATAGGCCAGATCCAGATCACTCTCCACATCTCTGTTTCCCTTTACCTATTCCTGGCATGCAGAAGACCCTGAGTCTTTGAATGCCCCCAGTGAAAGTGAAATTCAGAGAACTGAAAATAGGTTGAACATCTTAGTGAGTGGCACAGTTATCCAATCCTGAGGCCACACGCACAGTGGACCATGTATTCCAGGGACTGGAAAATACTTCAACTTGTGTCTTTTTTTTTTTTAATTAAAAAAAATTAACGTTTATTTATTTTTGAGAGACAGAGACAGAGCAGGAGCAGGGGAAGGGCAGAGAGAGAGAGAGGCAGACACAGAATCCGAAGCTGGCTCCAGGCTCTGAGCCTTCAGCACAGAGCCCGACGTGGGGCTCGAACTCACAGACCGCAAGATCATGACCTGAGCCGAAGTCGGCCGCTCAACCGACTGAGCCACCCAGGCGCCCCTGAAGACCCGTATTTTAACCCCAATCTCCCTGTGGTTTGTATTAATCAGGATTCTCTAGAAAAATAAAACCAATAAAATATGTTACATATAAATAGATTATATCTATATCTATATGTATATCTATATCTATATCATCTATACACACATGGAGAGAGAGGAGACTGATTTTAAGCAATTGACTCATGCAATTGTGGGGGCTGGCCAGTCTTAAATCTGCAGAACAGGCTATGTACCGAGGGAAGAGTTGATATTTCTATCTCAAGTCCAAAGGCAGCCTAGAGGCAGAAGTTCTGGATGAACTTGTATTGTATTTTTCTCTTAAAAAAACCTTTCAATTTATTGAATGAGGCCCACCCACATGTTACAAGTACTCTACCCAAAATATGATGATTTAAATGTTAATAATTTCTAGAAAACACCTTCCCAGCAACATACAGACTGATATTTGACCAAAACATCTAGGCACCACAGCCTAGCCAAGATGACACAAAAAATTAAGCTTCACAAAACCCTTCTCCAGCCCAGTTTTTTTTCTAGTCTTTAGCCTCTACTCACCACCTCAAAGGAGATATGTGAGTCAGCTAAGCCTAATGTAGAAGAAGCCAGCGTGGCTCCACTATGGTTTTCCAGGATGTTTCAATATAATCCTGGCATTGCTATAGGAATGGAGGTTCTTTTTAAGATCATAGTCTTCCAAACAGTCCCTCTGTTTCTGAGCTAATCATGGCCTTAATGGCCTGGGGTCTAACTGCAAGAATTAGCCTTAGTTTTCAAAGGAGTTTTCCTTTGAAATTTCAAAGGCATTTCAAATTCCCAATTATCATTTATACAAACATTATAAATGCTATTTTACTATTAAATCCCAGATGACGTTTGGATTTTTATTTGCTTTTGTGTGTAGGGGATGTGGGTGTTGTTTGCTGCTGCTGCTGATGATGACTTATGATCACATACAGTTAGTAAAAGAATGATTTTGTATCTGCACATGTAAATTGTGAAGTCGTAAGCCTGTAGCAGCTTGAGGCTGTGGCCTACCTCCATGAAGGAAGCTGTTTACAAGAAGAAAGCCAAAACTACCTATCTGTGTAGGTATATAGCCAACCATAGCCAACAACAGTTTACATATTTAGTCTATTTGTTAGGGAAACATATTTTTTTAAAATGCTGAGACAACTTATTTTTTTTAGTAGCTGTCTATGTTATTAAAGATTTTTAACACAATACAATCCAGTATTTTAATGAATATACATATGCTTAATAGTGGTTATTAAATGATTACTGCCTTAATATGACTACAACAACATAACAACTTTCCTCCCTGCTAGAAAGATATATGTTCCAGTGATATGCCTGGAGTACAATTTGGGGCTTTGAAGATATTTATTGACCCATCTAGGAAATAGTATTTGGAAACACCAATTTTGCATTGTGGGAATTTTATCTAGATTTCCAACAGTATCTGTTAAAGAGATACTTTCTTTCTATGGGTCATTTTTCTCCCCTATGTGACCATTCCATAGTGTTTATGCTATTAAATTTTATCTCTTTCTAGGTCGAAATAAAACTATCTTGCTGTCCTACATATACAGATTCTTTGACACCACAGACAGTATACAAAGCTTAATAAAATTCGACAAGAAGAGTCATCTCCTCTCTAAATTTATGCATATCTGTCAAAAGCAAAGGATATTAGAGCTAGAAAAGGACAAATAGGTCAGTTAGACCAGGGTCGGCCAAGTTTTCTCTAAAGTGTCAAATAGTAAATGTAGTAGGCTTTGTGCGTTACATGTGATCTCTGTTACATATTCTTCATTTTATTTTCAAGCAACCGTTTAAAATATCAGAAGAAAACAAAACAAAACAAAAAACAATTCTTAGCTCAAGGCCATTTGGCTGCCAAAAAGGCAGCCATTTGTTCACCTCTGAATCTTCATTTTACATGTAAAAAAACTGAGGCTTAGAAATTATTTTCTTCTAGAAAACATGCAACCCTTTAGAATGAACTAGAAGTGGAGCTGCTACAATTCCGAGTTGGTGCTGTATGTGGTTCCCCTGAGAACACCACACTTCATTCCTTAAGAAGGAGCTCCTCCTGGTAAGCTGGGTTTTCACAGCTGAGCAAATCCCCTAGGCTGGGCTGTCTCTGAGCAACAGCTCCGTCTTAGTACTCTTTGTTTGTTGTTTCCCAGAATATCCAACAGGCCATTTGTTTCATCTATTATAGCCTAAATTCAGTATTTTTTTTTTTTTTTGCATGTTGTTCACCCTGTGAGACATAGCTGTGTGAGTACTCATTGCATATTCACTGAGGTCTTACTTCCTGTCACTGTTCTAGATAGAGCCACACTGTGGAGTGAGGGGGTCAATGCTAGGGAGATTGCAGGGGGGTGGTAAATTTAAAACAGACAAAATTCTCTGGTGTTGCAGGCTTATACTCCAGAAGACTCAAGGGTGTTTGTAATTAAAGCAACAAACCCGATAAAAAGTAAAAGCCATATGATGTTAAAATATGAAAAATGATAGAGAAAAGAAAAAAAGCAATGTAAGGGGGAGCAGTGTTAAAAAAATAAACTGAGGCATATTAAAAATTTAATGAGTTTATATGAGCAGAACTTAATTCTCTTGGGGGAGGACCAAACCTTAATCGGTTAGGGGACTTCCACTGACAGCAGCTTAAGGGAGAGACTTTTATAGAGAAGTAGCAGAAGAAAAGGAAATTATTGATTGGCTGTAGTGTAAAGCCTTATCGGCTGTGATTGGTTGTCCTTAGATTTCAATTTAGAGGTTTAGAGCTTGGTTTGCTTGGGCAGGCTGCCACGGCACTACAGCCACCTCAGTCTAATGTACTCCTTGTTTACTTAATTTAACAGCACACATGTGCATTTACTTCCAGGACCTCTTAAGTATCTAAATTGGATATTGAAGAAGAAATTATAAATGTTTTGCATAACTAAATACTATCTACCAATAAGATAACTTATTTGGATATAAACTACATTTTCCCTAGGGGCGACTGGATGGTTCAGTCAGTTAAGCGTCCGACTTCGGCTCAGGTCATGATCTACCGGTTTGTGAGTTTGAGCCTGGCTTTGGACCCTGTGCTGACAGCTCAGAGACTGGAGCCTGCTTTGGATTCTGTGTCTCCCTGTCTCTCTGCTCCTCCCCTGCTCATATTCTGTCTCTCTCTGGCTCTCAAAAATGAATAAACGTTTAAAAAAATTAAACTACATTTTCACTAGATCAATTACTGTTATATTTAACTAAGTGGCTGGTTTGATATGCAGAGGCAAAACCGTTGTAAATATTAGTTTAACTTAACTTCAGAAATCCAGTTATTCCTCACTCAACTTGGTTCTGAGTTGTATAATTTTCAAGGCAGTGCAATCTACTTTAGAAGATAATGACAAACGTGCTTATCACAACCTAGAATTTTACTAAATAACTAAAATGTGTCGTACATAAAGACAGAGAAGGTAATATGCATCTCCACTTTTTTTTAAATTGATGTAAAACTAGTTTTTTTTTTTTTTTGATCCTCTTCTTAAACTGTGGTCGTAGAAAATAAAGCAAAAAAAAAAAAAAAAAAGACAGAGAAAAGAAAGAAAAGTAAAGAAAGCAAACAGAGGGTTCTGCATTTTAAAGCTTGCTAACCTTAAAAGACAACGTGATGAGGAAAATAACACTTTGGTGTTTGAAAATATACTACTTGACATCCTTACTTGGTTAACATTGAGGGGATGGTTATTCCTTTGCTCTCAGAAATCATTTCCTGTAAAAGGCCTATGTGTTATTCATCTCGGGCTGCTATAACAAAATATCATTAACTGGGTGGCTTAATCAACAGAGATTTATTTCTCACAGCTCAAGAATCTGGGAAGTCCAAGATCAAGGTATGGGTCTGCTTCCTGCTCTGTAGGCAATGCCTTCTCACTGTGTGATCACCAGGGCTTTCCTCCACGATTGAACCTCTATGATCTAAATGAAGATTTAAGCTTTTCTCACCTCCCAAAGGCTCTACTTTCTAATGCCATCACCTTGGGACTTGGGGTTTCAATATATAAATGTGGGGGAGGGAGACACAATTAGTGTGTAATAGTGTGTCATCATTTTTAATATCACATGTTCCTTTTTCCTAAAGTTTGCACTTATTTCAGTTTTGTCTATGGATGATATTAAATTAGTAAACCTGGGCCTCACTTATCTTTTCTAACTCTGACTAGAAGCTTTAGGTACATGATTTGTTTGTTGGTTGGTTGGTTGGTTGGTTGCTGTTTCATGAGAAAATTTGCTTTTGGTTCATTCATAATGAAGGTCAAATATTTGTGAGAAACAAAAAAAAAATAAATATTTCCACTAAATACTAAATATGACATTCCTTTATTATTTGCAAACAGAGTAAATAGTAATATCTTAAGGAACTAAAATTTCAAATAAACTCCATATCAGTTTCTTTTTTCCATAGGTAATCTAATAGTTTCTTAAAATTACTATCATTTCATACGACGGTGGGCTATAGCTTACAGAAGAGAAAACTAAAAGTGAGGGAGGTTAAGTTCTTGCCTAAAGACACATAGCCGGTGTGGATTTGTGGGGCAACAAATAAAACTACATTTCCCAGGGGCCGAAGTTAACAAATTTAATTTTCACCTGTGCAAAACATTCTGCAGCTCTGGAAGGCATCCTCCAACAGTTCTTAATTATCTAGTATTTGTTCATCTTATCTTAGTCTTCCTCTTCCATCTTGGCAACAGAGAAAATGAGATAGTAGACTCCATAAGAAATGAAATCACTCACTCTGGAAGTGACACGCCTTCTGTTCCTAGTTTACCTTCACATGGCCCTACTCAAAAGCAAGGAAACTAGGAATTTGAATGTACCATGTACCTGGAAGAAGGAGGAGGTAATAAGGGTGTTGAGCAAGCACTGAGTTTAAATACATAGATAGCATGAGATAAAATCCAATTTGAACTCAAGACTTCTAATTCTATAGCTTATTGCATTGCTATACTATGCCTAACAGCAAAAAAGAAGAGTTAGCAGCCAAATTCCTCACTCACACTCAACTCAATTTGTAATATAGGGTAAACATTCATCTTTAAAGCACGGAGATGCTTATATTGAACTCTATGCTTGGAACTCATAATCATTTAGAAATTATTTGTCCGACATAAATAAACTAGCCTATTGATCAAAATAATTCCCACTATTTCTGCTTTTTTTGTTTTTCCTGTGCAAGTTTTTACTCTTGATAAGTTATTGACATTTAATGAACATCTTCTGAAAGAGTCTCCCGTATTTTGTTTGCTTGAAAGAATTTAAGTTTAGTAGACAATATGTCGGTTGTATATTCATATTATGATGTGAGATTTCATTTTCCCCTAAGACTGCGGAGAGTAAATTAAAATAGGATCTTCTCATGACATTATTTCAAGAAAAAAATATTCACCGTCATAGTAAAACTGTTTTTTATAGCAATTGTCTTCCTGGCAATGACAATAATGATGCCGATGGTCAGTAATCTGTACACCTAGGGAATAAAAGTTCTTATGTTGTGTGTAAGGGTTAGAATCTTTTTACTATGTTGATAAAATGTAAATTATGTCATGTTTTATTATTTATATTTTTTATAATAATAGAACTCAAATATTGACTTAGAAGTACTTTTTAATTCATTTTATTATCAATTTATTTTATTATCACAAAGTTATTCCTAGACATGTCAAATAATTTTTATGTCAAAATTTTTGAGGATTTTAAATGGGGATAAGAACACTTAACTAACTCAACTACTAAATTAAAACATAATAATACATTTCCCTTTCCATATTCTGACAAAATCAAACAACCAATTCATTTATTTTTCAAGTAAAGAATAAAACGTGTAATCTTGTAAATCCACCCTATTCACTTTTGTCTTGTACCTGAAACTGATAGTTTTAAAGGACCTCACAGTTACATTTTTCATTTTCATTGCCAAAGCCTTCAATAATGTCGTGCGTGAGTGCATTCTGGTCGAATCTCTTTCATTGTCTGATTTCTGTTACTCTCCACTACTGGGTCTCTTCTCTCATAGATTATTGTGTCTGTTGCTATCACAGTTAGAATATTTATTTGAGACGACATTTTAGAGCTTCAGTGAAAATGAGAATATAATTCCTTTGTCAGCAGCCAGTTCTATTCCTGGGGCTTCAGAATCAAACAGGCTACTGCCGCCTCATCATTTGGCAGATGTGAGGTCTTTCACAGACCCAAGGCAGAGAGGCTGGGCTGAACCAAATTACATGGTTGTATTGATCTCCCAAACTTGAAGAATTAATAAAATTATGGTAGGATTTATAAGTTTGCTGTATTTAGTCCTAGTTTATTTTAATCTATCTCCATCCATGTTCTCTCTATCCTCTCTTACTATCAATTTCCTGATATTTTTATTGATTTAAAAATTCATTTTATTGTATTTGAAAATTTCATTTCTCTCTTCTATGGTCAAACTGAAAATGGACAGCTTTGAAAATCGAGAATAAACTCTGGCAAAAACATGATTTTCTAATTCTCATCATTTAGCTTTCTTATCTTTATTAATTCCTTGACACCAAATGGAACCACAACCATTGATCCTGTGACATCTTTATCATGCCTGAACCACATCATAGCCTCACTTCTTTCCATTCTAAGCTTGCCTTCCATGATGAACAATTATAATCCCCCCTTTCTTCAACTTTTGCCTTTATATTGGTTCATTGTGCAGTTTTGTTGAAAACTCACCCCTGACCAAATCCAAGTGTCTACCACTAAGAGCCTGCTCTGCAGAGATAAACTTGGCCTGCACAAGATCTTTTTGTCATGCTAGCTTGTCTCTGTTGTCACTCATCTCAGGGCTGTCATGCTGCTCAACAGTTGTGCTATGTTCCGTGGTCCATCTACTCTGCCACTCTCATAGACCAATATCTCATGTGTTATACCGTCCTCAAACAAGACAGTTCTATCCTTGCTCCTTAATTCATTGAAAAAAATGAAGAGAATGAATAATATCTTTCACAAGTTTTATTTATCATATGAAACGTATTAGCTAAGGATCCCTGCATCTCTGTCTTTCCTCCATCTTTCAGTAATTTACTCTGAATCAGACACACTTAGACTAAGAAGTCCCTTGAAATACAAATTAACAAGGTAATCAAACTAAGTTCATTGTATATGGAACAATCTTAATAACAACAACTAGGTAGACTCATACCCACATGTGCACTTGATCCCATCTCTTGCTACTACTCAGAAATTGTCCCTGGCTCTTTTCATCACTGAAACCCTCTCTCCTTGAGCTTCTCCTTTCACATGTTATTTTTCTCATCTAAGCAAAACAAACCAAAGCAAAACAAAGCAACTCTCCTAACATCTCTTCACCTTTCTTTTACCACTCCTTTCTCTCTCCACTTTATAGCTTTGCTTAATGAAAAATTAGAGTCATCTTAATGACATTACTAGACAGGTATATATTTAAATTTTTCAATCACATAACACTTAGATTCATTTATTTTAGGTCAACAACATCATCCTGCAAATAGGATTTTTTAGCAATTTTTTCATAAAGAGTTTTAATACTCTAACCGATGCACATAACTTAATAAAAATTTCTTTCTTTAAATATGCATATTTTTAAACCATCGTATATATGGAATGTGTTCATTCAGCATTCAATGAAAAAAGGAAATGAATACTTATAACATTTTGCAAATTTGGGAATACAATGCTCTTACCATATTTTACCTAACTTTATTTTAGATATTTATTGATTAAATATAATTGAACTAAAATTATTTTACTTGAAATGATGATTATATTAGTCTTACTGTTGATAAAGAACCCAGTGCACAAGGATCCAGGTAAGTCCTGTGCACCATGGCAATAACATTTTCTTCATTGTACATATGTGTCTTTGTGGTATATTTGAATATTAGCTGTGGCTATAAATTGTTTTTAAAATGTTGCATCTGGATCCAACTTTGGCTTCTGTTTTTCATCACAGCGATGGGAACATTGAAATACCTTAGGCGGCCATAAAGTTCTCAATGGGAAATACAAAAAAAACACATGTTCCCAAGCAAATTCAACAAAACAAACAAACAAACAAAAACCTCGTTAAAAGTAATCCTAACAGAAAGTCAATAAAAAAAACGAAATAAAAATTGTATTTGTGTCACCTTACTTTTTACTTTGATTTTTAAATTTTAAATGTATTTCTGAAAAATTTTTGAATTGTTAAAACAGTTTGTGGAAAAATATATAAAATACTATGTATTTCTTTAAAATTATTTTCTTGTTATTTTAATTAATTATATATGAAGTATAGGGCATGTTTTTAAATAGCTATAATACAAATGTAGAGGTAAGACACATGTAATATTGCTGGGAAATATTTGGTTTCACTAAATTAAAAAGGTAAACATGAATATATCATGGGTTAACAAAGAAAGTTGTCAAAAAATATGTCTTTTTCAGAAGTTATTCCTTGGGGCACCTGGGTGGCCAGTCGGTTAAGTTACTGACTTCGGCTCAGGTCATGATCTCATGGTTCATGGGTTCAAGCCCTGTGTCCGGCTCTGTGCTGAATGCTTGCTCGGAGCCTGGAGCCTGCTTCTGTATCTCCTTCTCTCTCTACCCCTCCCCATCTTGTGCTTTGTCTCACTCTGTCTCTCAAAAATAAATAAATGTAAAAAATGAATTAAAAAAATAAGTTATTCCTTTAGTAAACACCAAAACTATTGTGAAAGAATATTGATATCCTAAAACTCTATGGAGTCATTTGCTAACTATATATTTTATCAATTACAACACTACAAACAACTTGTTAGGAAGTGATTTGTTATGATTTCATTTTATCAGTCAAGTCAAAACAATCCATACCTGAAGTTGGTCCACAAGGATACTTAGCTTAATTTTTTTTTCATTCATACTAGTGAAATGTAAAAGTGTTTTATTATGTTTCATGATTTAAAATAATTTTTATGTTTATAAAATCAACACATGAATTTCCAAGATACATGATAGAATAGGTTAGTTAAAAATATTGGATTCTCAATCAGACTGAGGATTCCTATGTTCTGAACCCATTTAATACCAATTAGATTAGTAATATAACCTAATTTTAGAAGCTGTATTACTAGTATGGTGAAGTAATTTTCTCGGTTTGTTTCTGTTAAATAAATAGATGAGATCTGCTCTCTATAACTAGAGCCCATGGGGCAAATCCAGCCCTCCTTTTCTTTGTTAACAACAACAAAAATTTCATTGGAGGCAGACACACTCATTCTTACACTCATTGTTAATGGCTGTGTTCACACTACCACTACAGAGTTGGGTACTTGTGACAGAGATCATAAGACCCATTAAGCTTAGATGTTTATTTTCTAGCCCTTTATGGAAAAAAGCTTGCTGAACCCTTGACTAAATGTTTTTTAGGATCTTTTAGCTATTACATTCCATAATAATATATAATCTGACCAGGTACACAAGTTGGAAAAGAAAAACTCTTACATTTCTGAAGAATTCATTGCTTTGTTCTGCTAATCACAGATTATGGTGAGTATATTCTTTTCAAATACTTAAAATCACTACTTAAAATGTTGTAATTGCATGTGTGAATACACATAATATTTTCCAATTCTATCTAATAACAAAAGAATAATTAAGTAACCAAATAATTTCAAAATAATTAGAGAAGCTGATTCATAACAGGATTGCCATAATTATAGCTGTATAATAAAGGGAAGAGAGAACATTTCCTGGGAAAGCATCAGTATGATTCAATAAATGTGTGCACAATAATTTTGTTTGTATTTATTTATCCAGGCCTCAGTTAAGATTAGATGTTAATATACTAAACTATATACAAGAAGAAGAACTTGTCCTTGATTATACTTCATATTAGCCAATGAAAATTACTTACAAATTTAGTAATGTTAATTCCAAAATGGAAAATGCATTCTTGGGCAGTTATAGAAAAGAGATGTGCTTTATAAAGAACTTGCTGTGGAAAACCAGAAACTGTAATCAAATTTAAGTTATGAACAACAATAAGTCTATAATTAGAAATTCCCTTTTCAAAAATGATAAAACAGTAATACCTTAAGACTAAGTCGTAGAATAGGCACAATCTTATACATGTATATGATAGTAAAACTTAGTTCTATCTTTAGCTGATTCGAAAAATGTTAGCTGAATATCTCGTGTGTTCTTTGTTTCTTTACCATCAAGGTAGTGCTTCGGTTCTAACTATCTGGCCTTGATTGACTGCATTATTGCTCAGCATATAATCACTCTGCCCATCACCACTTCTGCCTTTTTGGTGTTTGATTCAGTCTGCCGACATGGTTTGGCCAATAGAATATGAAAAGATGCAATGCATCCTTCATCTGAGCACTGGTTTTTAATGTGCTAGAATGTTGACATAACCTCTTACATTCCCTGCCTCCAACAAAAGAAGGATGATGCCTTATAGCCACAGTTTATTTACTTGTGTACCAGAAGTGAAAAACACGTGGAGCACCTCTGAGTCTTGCCCTCAGGTGAGAGCGGAGCCACTGGAGTGAGCTCTCAGACTTGTAGGCAAAAATAAAGGTTGTTTATTTCAGTCACCGAGATTTGGGAGTTACTTGTTACACGGCACATTAACTCAAAAATTGGCTAATAGAGGAGTCATGGAAAAATTCACACTACTCCATGGGAAAAGTCCCAGTATCAATTACAGAGTTTAGAATGCGTCATGATATGTAGAAATGATAAAGTGATCACTGTGATATGGAGCTAGATTTTATTACATTTCTGGAAGTTTAGACTGTTTAGTTGACTCATGGTTATAATTCAAAGTGCAAAGGAAACACAAGCTATATTTATTTTTATCAGAATATATTTTATTTTAATTTATTAAAGTTTATTTATTTTTGAGATAGAGAGAGAGTGTGTGTGCAAGAGCTGGGGAGGGGCAGACAGAAGAGAGAGCTCCAAGCTCTCAGTACAGAGTCCATAGTGGAAGTCAATCTCACAAACCCATGAGATCATGACCTGTGCCCAAATCAAGAGTCAGATATTTAACTGACTGAGCCACCCAGGCACCCCAAATTATGTTTTATTAAAATTTAGACAACACATAATGCTATAATAGTTTCATTTATACACATAGTGACTCAATAACGCTATACATTAAGCTATGCTAACCCAATAAGCAAGTCACTGCAAAATATATTTAATCTCCATTCTTGCACATTCATTTTTTTCCCAAAATATATATGTAGATACCATTTTCAATTCTAGTTCAGATTGTAAGTTCTACAACTATGCCATAAATCAGAAATTTATATATACAATTTTGTGTACTTACCATGTCTTCACTTCAAAGGAAACATGCCTAAAACCAAAATAATTATATATTGTTTTATCATGATATGCCTTACCACTATTCATAGAATTATCACTTTCAAAGTAATCATTTGAGACATATTTTAATAATGTATTTTTCACTTCTTATGCAATATGCTATGCAACTTACTCTACATGGTTATAAAATAGTTTATATATTCTTCTATTATTTTCCACACCTGCTAAGGGTGTTCAAGCCTGTGTGGCTGAATGTATAAACAAGTTGCAAGTATATGCTATCTACAAGAAACTCTCAATCACTCTAAGGGTATGCATAGACTCAAAATAAATGGATGGAAAAATATATTGCCCACAAGTGGAAACCAGAAAAGAGTGAAGGTAGGTATTCTTTTATCAGACAACATAGACTTTAAGTGAAAAACTGTAATAAGACACAAATAAAGGTCATAATATAATAAGAATTGGGTCAATTTATTAACCTCTTAATAACAATTGTATAACAGTTGTAAATACATATTTGACCCAATATTGGAGACAAAATTAATACTAATAGGCCTGAAGAGAAATATAGACAACAATATAGTGGGACACTTCAATGCTGTGCTTTCAATGGCATAGATCATCCAGACAGGAATTCATTCAGACTTGAACTGTATTTTAGATCAAATGGACCTAATAGACATATTCAGAAAATTCCACCAAATAACACCAGAATACATATTCTTATCAAGCACACATGGAACATTCTCCAAGATAGACAATATGTTAGGGTACGAAGTCTTAGCAGACTTTAAAATATTTAAATCATATAACATATTTTCTGACCACATAGTATGAAACTAGAAACCAACCAAAGAAAAGATAAAAAATTCCTAAATATGTGGATATTAAAGAACACACTCCTGGGGCACTTGGGTAGCTCAGTTGGTTCAGCCTCTGACTCTTGGTTTTGGCTCAAGTGATGACTTTTACCATTCCTGAGTTTGAGCACAGAGTTGGGCTCCATGCTGACAATACAGATCCTGGTTGGGATTCTCTATCTCCCTCCCTCTCTCTGCCCCTCCCCAACTTGCTCTGTCTCTCAAAATAAATAAATAAACTTAAAAATAAATTTTTAAACACATTCCTGAAAACCAGTGGGTCAAAGATAAAAATCAAAAGGGAAATCAAAACATATCTTGAACCAAGTGAAAATGGAAACGTAATGTAAAAATGTATAGGTTGTTGCAAAAGCAGTTCTAAGAGGGAAGTCTATAGCAATAAATCCCAATATTAAGAAGATAGATCACAAATAAACAACCTAACTTTACATTTCAAGTAACTAAAAAATTAACAAACAATACTCAACAATAGAAGAAAGAAGGCAATAACAAAGATCTGAGTAGAAATAAATGAAACAGAGATTTAAAAGACAAAAGGAAAATAGGGAATAACCAACAGAGCCAAAAGCTGTTTTTTGTTCTTTGGTTAAACAAATAATATGGACAAAGATTTAGTTAGAGTTATCAAGAAAAAAAGAGGATTAAAATTACAAAAACTAGATATGAAAGAGAAACATTTCAACTGATGCTCCTGAAAGGATCATGAGACCTTCTATAAATAATTATATGCCAGGGCACCTGGGTGGCTCAGTTGGTTAAGTGTCTAACTTTGGCTCTGGCCAAGATCTCTCAGTTTGTAAGTTCAGGCCCCATGTTGGGCTCTGTGCTGACAGCTCAGAGCTTGGAGCCTGCTTAAAATTCTGTGTCTCCCTTTCTCTCTGCCCCTGCCCCACTCATGCTCTCTCTCTCTCTGACTCTCAAAAAATAAAAATAAATATTAAAAAATATATAAACAATTATATGCCAAAATATTAGACAACCCAGAAGTGGATAAGTTATTAGAAACAAACAATCTACAAAAACTGAATCCTGAAGGGACAGAAAATCTGAACAGACCAATTACTAATAAGGAGATATTATTAGTAATCAAAAACCCCCCAACACAAAAAAACCTCAGACTCAAATGACTTCACAAGTAAATTCTACCAAACACTTAAGAATTAAGATCCAGGGGCGCCTGGGTGGCTCAGTTGGTTGAGCGTCCGACTTCGGCTCAAGTCATGATCTCGCGGTCTGTGAATTCAAGCCCTGCGTCGGGCTCTGTGCTTACAGCTCCGAGCCTGGAGCCTGCTTCAGATTCTGTGTATCCCTGCCTCTTTGCCCTTCTCCTGCTCATGCTCTGTCTCCATGTCTCAAAAATAAATAAACATTAAAAAAATTTAAAAAGAAAAGAATTAACATCAATCCTTTTCAAGTCCTTCCCAAAAATTAAAAAGAAGGAAACAGTCCCAAACTCATTTTATGAGACCAGCATGACCCTGATACCAAACTCAGATAAAGACCCTAGAAGAAAAGAAAATTACAGGCAATATCCTGATGAATATAGATGCAAAAACTTTCAACAAAATACTGGCAAACCAAATTCAAGAGCACACTGAAAGGATCATAGATCATGATCAAGTGGGATGTATTTCTGGGATGCGAGGAAGTTTCAGGACATGCAATTCAATGAATACTACACACCATGTTAACATAATGAAGGACAAAAACCATATAATCATCTCAATCAATAGATGTAAAGCATTTCGTAAAGGTCAACATTCTTTCATGATAAAAATCCTCAACAAAGTGGACATAGAAGAAACATACGTCAACTTAATAAAGGCCATATATGGAAAGTTCATAACTAACATCATACTCAATGGTGAAAGGTTGAAAGCTTTTTTATAAAATTGGAAATAAGATAAGGTTACCCTCTTTTATCAGTCCTATTCAGCACAGTACTGGAAGTCCTTGGCAGAGCAATTAGGTAAAAAAAAAAAAAAAAAAAGATATCCAAATCAGAAAGGAAGAAGTGACACAGTCTCTGAAGATGATATTATTTTTATATTCCAAATACTCTACCAACAAACTGTTTGAACTAATAAATGAATTCAGCAAAGTTTCAGGATGTAAAATCAGCATGCAAAAATCTGTTGTATCCCTATACACCAACAATACAAGATGCCACTTCTGAAAGAAAATAAATCCTGTTTACAACAATGCCAAAAGAATAAAATACTCAGCAGTAAATTTAACCAAGAAGGTGTAAGATCGGTACACTGAAAACTGTAAGACGTTGACAAAAGACATTGAAGAAGACACACATGGTCATGGATCAGAAGAGTTAATATGGCTAAATTTTCCATAGTCTAGTCTAGAGATTCTTTGCAATCCATGTCAAAATTCCAAAGATACTTTTCACAGAAATAGACTTAAAACAATACTAAAAGTCATTTGGAATCAAAAAAGACCGTGAACAGAGAAAACAATCTCGATAATAAATAAATACATAAATAAATAAATATTAAAAAAGAACAAAGATGAAGGCATCAACACTACCTGATTTCAAACTATATTACAAAACCTTTGCAATCAAACAGTACAATAGTGCCATAAAAAAAAGATACATAGACCAATGCAACAGAATAGTAAGCTCAGCAATACACCGGTGCATATATGGTCAACTAAAATTTAATAAAGGAGCCATAAATATTCAACAGGGGAAGTATAGTCTATTAAATAAATGGTGTTGGAAAAATTGGTTATTCACATACAAAAGAGTGAAAATGGACCTAAGTTACACCACTCACAAATATTTACTCTGAATGGATTAAGGTCTTAACCAGAAACCATAAAATTTCTAAAAGAAGAAATAAAGAAAAGATATTTGACATAGGTCTTAGCAATGATTTTTTTTTGATATGACACCAAAAACACAGCAACAAAAGCAAAAATTAGCAAGTAAGACTACATGAGACCAAAAGGACTCTACAATCAAAGCAAACAATCGACAAAAATAAGAGGCAACCTATGACATGGGATAAAATATAGGCAAACTGTATTATCTGAGAAAGGATTAATGTGTAAAATAGATAAGAAGCTTATACAACTAAATAGCAAAAAAAAAAAAAAAAAAGAAAAAAAGAAAAAAGGAAAATGAAAAAAAATCAGGTTAAAAAATGGGCAAAGGAACTGGATAGACATTTTTTCAAAGAAAACATACAAGTAGTTAACAAGTACATGAAAAGGTGCTCAATGTCACTAGTCATCTAACCACAATTCAGTGTCACCTCAAACCTCTTAGAATGACTATTATCACAAAGACAAATAATAGCAACTACTGGGAAGATGTGAAGAAAAAGGGGACCATTGTGCTTTGCTGGTGGGAATGTAAATTGGTAGAACCACTATGAAAACAGGGTGGGGGTTCTTCAAAAACTAAAAACAGAACTACCATATGATCCAGCAATCCACGTCTGTGTGCACAACCAAAGGAAATGAAATCACCACATAGATATCTATAACCCCATGTTTATTGCAACATGTTTTACAAAAGCTAGGTTGTGGAAACAACCTAAATATCTGTCTAGAGATGAATGAATAAAGAAAATGACACATACACACACACACACACACACACACATATATATATACATGAATGAATGAAGAAAATGACATATATATATATATATATATATATATATATATATATATGTACAATGGAATATTTTTTGGTCCTGAAAAAAAAAAATCAAGAAAGAAAAAGAGGATTTCTGTAAGATTCTACAACATGGATAAACTGGAAGACATTATGCTAAGTGAAAGAAGCCTGTCACAGAACGACAAGTACGATCTGGTCCAACTACGTGAGACGCTTAGGGCAGTCAACGTCAGGAAGTCAGAAAGTATAGTGGTGGTGCCAGTGGCTGGGAGAAGGGGACATGGGGAGGTACTGTGTGATAGTCAGAGAGTTTCAGTTTTACAATATAAAAAAGAGTTATGGGGATGGATGTTGATGATGGTCACCCAACAATGTGAATGTATTTAATACCACTAACTGTACTTAAAAATGGCTAAGATTGTAAATGTTATGTTATGGGTATTTTATCACAATAAAGAGAGAAACAAAAGTTAATTAATTTCTCTGTGATTTGTAAAGCCATTGAACCGGTAAAAAAAAAAAAAAGACCAAAACAGATTTAAAAATTATGTTTCTATTAAAGAGTTGATATGAGAATGCAAAGAAAGTACATTTGCAAAGTGAAAGCAAAGTGACTGACACATGATAAATAATAAATTATGGCCATTATGCTTATTAACAGTTATATTTATGATTGTCTTCACCTTACAATAACAGAAAAAAATTACTTTGAACAACACCGTAAAATGGTGAAATTTACACTGATATTCTTTTACTAAATGTCTAGGAACTATATTATATTCACACATGTAGAAATTAGCTTTTAACATTATTTCACATTTATTATCTGAATCTCCATGCCTGTAGTTCAAGGCACAGAAATGACAGTATTATTTAAATTTTAAGAATATAAAACCAAACACCAAGAGATTAAAAATAAATGAGAAATGTAGCTCCCATTTTTGGATCCCCAGTTTTATTTTATTGTTTCATGTATTCCTTATGACTGTAATAATTATAGATTATAGATTATACCATTATAGATGGTTATAAATAATAGATTTTACCATTACATTAAATTTTCCCTATCTAACATATAGAAACATCAATGCAAACGTTAGCCATAAGAACAATCATAGAAAAGTAAACCATGTGCTAAGAGTATTTCCTTTTAAATTATACATTTAGAGAAATGTAAAAGTGATGATATTTAATGCTTAATATAAAAGGTTTCAGGAAAAATGTCAAGGTTTTACCTTTACTTAATTTAATTTTATTCTGCGTTTTCATATTTTTAAATCACATATTTGAATTAGTCAAAACAAATGCAAATTACTTATAATATAATTTCTAATTATAACATAATTTCAAACCCAAATATAATCTGTGTTTTATGAGTTAAAGAAAAGCAATTTGAAAAGATTTTAATTTATATTTTCTGAGTCTTAAATATCACTTAACTAAAGCTACTTTCTAAGTTGTGGTTGTACCTGTGTACATGAATTAATCACGATAATTATAAATACAATGTATTGCATTGAGTTCCAGCTTTAATGAAGTAAAGACTGAAGACGTACAGCTTCATGTCTTACTAATAAAGAAATATCAGGAAATATAAACTCAGGGAGTTGGTAATGACTCTTAATTAATTTATATCATCAGATTTTCCTAACAAATGTAAGCTATGCCAAAAGAAAAGATCACACACACACACACACACACACACACACACACACACACACACACTTAACAGTTTTAACTTAAGTCCTAGTAATTAAAGTTTGCAAAGATTAAATGTATTTCATATACTCATATTTAGTTTTATCCTTTTAACTTATATAACCTAAAAGTAGACAGAGAAAGAGAGTGAAAAATAGAGTTTTATACAACTTAAAGGGCAAAGCATCTCAGTAATAATTATGGTCAAAGTTGGAATGACCATAGGAGTACATTAAATAAATAAATACTAGATATTTTGGTATTATACAACTCATATTTTGTCATTAAATCCCCATTGTATAAGTTCATAATAATAAAAATGTTTAATAAAATGAGAATATATTAATGAAATATTAATCACAGTACTTAGAAAAATCTTTACAACTACTTACTTAATTGAGGTCATACAACCTCCATGGTTAAAATATATCTGATATTCTTTGAAGCATTGTAAAAACACAAGGAGTTGATTATATCTTACCGAATTTCAGGCTATTAAAACTAATTCTATTTTAATTGTTAATGACAACAATTAACCATTACCTTTGAGGCAATACAGATATGAATGTTGTATTTATAGATATGAAAATAAACATTGGTAATGGGAGATATTTTTTGTCGAATCTTTTCCCATATTCCTACCTGTACATGTCTAGAAATTATATTTCAGTTACTCTATGAAAATTGAATTTTTAAATACATATCATTTTAACCTGATGAATTTTTATATAGTGTCTGATTAGCACTTAGGATCATGGAATGATTGCTTTCCTGTTTCAGTTGCATATGAAAACTATTTCTATGATATTTCTACTTTGAAGTGTGTTTGTTACATATGGTCATGCAAATAAGTGCAGTAAATATACTCTCACTGACTCATAACAGAATATATAAATTTTTAATTAAGTATTTTTAATGAGGCAGATACTATTTTAAACAAACATTTTAAGAGTCTGTCTGCAATATTCCTTTTGTAATTTACATCAGAACGAATTTTTAAGATTTGGGGTGTTAGAGATAAACTGACTGGCTCAAACTCCCACATATAGAATCTTTCCTAATTGTGAGCATTTTATTGTCTCTTTGTGATGCAGTCTCCTTTTCATAAAATTTAATAATTATAATTTTTATAGGATAAAATAAGTCTACATATTCTCTTGGCCATGTTTTCTTAATTGGCAAAAACAATATATTTTAGCTAGGTCAGCAGAAAATGATTTATTAATAGGTACAGAGAGAGCATTGAGTATGAATTTCCAGAAATGACACCCAAAATGAAATGGAGGGAATAGACTGCTAAAGGCAATGAATGCCCTGCACCTTAGCTGTCGCATGTGTTTGTAAGTTTTAGAAAAAAGTTGTCTGGATATTACTGATTGAAGTTACCCAAATCAGGTCTGTGAAGTACCAGAATTGTGGTTAGTACATATTAACCCCACAATAAACGATAGCTATCAATACTTTTATTATCAAATAATAACATCCTTATGTACTTCAGCTATAAATTTTTGCAGCTAACATATTTTAAAACTGAACTCTAAAATCTCTTTCTAGCCACTTTCCTTTTATTCAACACGTGTTGCTGAGTTCTGTGTGTTTGTCTTTTGATATATACTTAGACTAATTTTTTTTAATTTATTGAGATAGAATTGAAGTAAAACAAACTACGAATATTTAAACTGTACAATCTGGTCGTATTTGATGAATCTGTATACCTCTGAAGCTATCATCACAAACAAGATAATGAACATTTCTATCATCCACAAAAGAGATTACTCATGCTTCGTAGAAATCCTCCTTCAACTCATCCCTTTCCCTGAGCAACCATTGACTTGAAGTCTATCACTGTGATTAAGCCTGCATGATCTAGATTTGACTATAACAGGATCATACAGAATCTACTCTTTGGCTGACTTATTTCACTGAGGATAATGATTTTGCAATTGATCTACGTTGTGCTTAACAATAGTTCATTTTTTAATTGCTGAGAAGCATTCTTTTTAATGAATCTACCATAATTTTGCTTATCCATTCATCTGTTGATGGACATTTAGGTATTTATAATTTTTGGATATTACAGAAAAAGCTGATATGAACATTCATGCACAATTCTTTTTGTGAATATATGTTTTAATTTCTTTTGGGTAAATAAGAGTGAATGGACTGGATTTTATGATAGGTTTATCTTGAAAAGACTGTCAGACTGCTTTGCAAACTGACTGTGCCATTTTACATTCCCATCAGCAATAAAGATGAATTCTAGTTTCTCCAAATCCTTGCCAACATTAATATCATATCATCAGACTTTTCCACTTTTGCTACTCCACTGGGTGTATAAAGGTAGCACCTAATGGTATTAATTTTTCTTTCCATCATGATTATTATAAGTTAGCGATTTTAATGTATTTTCTATTTTGTGAAGTGTCTTACAAATTTTCTGCCCATATATTATTTGTTTGCCTTCTTATTATTGAAACATAAGAGATTTTATGTATCTTGTCCCCAAGATATATAAACGTCTTCTCCCAGTTTATTATTTGCATTTTGGATTTCTTAACAGTGTCTTTGAAATTGAAAAGTTTTCAGTTTTGATGAATTCTAACTTATCATTTTCTATGTTGCATACATTTATGATAAAAAAAAAAACACTTTTTCCCCAGATGGTAAATATTTTCTCAATTATCTCATTGCGGTTTCTTTTGCTTTTCATTTTACACTTATATCCATCATCCACTTGGAGTTAATTTGGTATTTGATGTAAGGAAAATTTTATGTTTTGTGTTTTCCGCACATGAATATATTCAATCCAGCCCAATCTGCTGAAAATACTTCAACACTGAATTTCCTTAGCACTTTTGTTAAAAATTAACTGGCCATATATTTGAGTGTCTACTTTTTAAATCATTCTGTTCCATTGATCTATATATGAAGCTTTATTTGCAAACACATAAAGGCTTTTATTAATAGTACTTTATAGTAAGTCTTAAAATGAGACAGGCGAAATCCATCAACTTTCTTTTACAAAATTGGTTTCAACTCTTCTTGATCTTTTGCCTTTCTATTTTTAGAAATACTCACCAAATTTTAGAAGCAACTTGTCAATTAGCATAAAAATGCCTACTGGAATTTAGATTGAGATTATCATCACATCAAATATATAGATCAGCTTGGAAAGAAATGACATCTTGACATATTGAGTTCTACAATCTGTACATATGACACTTTTCTCTATTTAAGTATTCTTTAAATTTTTCCCATAATGTTTTATAATGTTCAAAATAAGGGTGTCAGCTGTCTTTAATTAAATTTATTCTCAAATATTTGGGAGGGTAGCCTTATCATAAATTGAATTGATTTAATATCACTGACATATAGAAGCATCAGTTTTTCCTCTTTGTCTAAGATAATATAATTTATTTTTTACATTATTTTATTTTTGCCTTGCTAAATTAGTTATTATAGTTACTATGAAGATTCACATTTTAATATAAATAATCATATCATCTGTAAAGAGCCTGTTCCCAAATAAATTCACATTCTGAGTTACTGAAGTATAATACTTCAACATATGAATTTGAGTGGAATGTAATTCAACCCATAACATAAATCTAGTGCTACTTAAAGTCTACTTATTCCGAGAAATTAATATTAAATCTCTTAATGAATTAGGATCATTGCTTTTCCAAATGAAATTACAGAATATAATGTTCAATAAGACACACTTAACTTACCCAAAAGAAATATATAATACTTGTATATCTTTGCCTCTTTCTGAATTTTCTTTTTTTTTAAATTTTTTTTAATGTTTACTTATTTTTGAGAGAGAGAGAGACAGACAGACAGAGCATGAGCAGAGGAGGGGCAAAGAGAGAGGGAGACACAGAATCTGAAGCAGGCTCCAGGATCTGTCAACACAGAGCCCGACGCAGGGCTCAAACTCACAAGTCTTCGAGTTGTAAGATCATGACCTGAGTCGAAGTTATCCTCTTAACCAACTGAGCCACCCAGGTGCCCCTCTTTCTGAACTTTCTTAAGTTCTTTAACTTCTGGAAACTTAATCAGGACCAGTGAAATCTGGAGAATGATGTATTTTTAAAATTTAGTTTATATGGAATAATTTTTTGCTTTGATAGGCCTAAGGCATTTGACATTTTTTATTCTAAAATCCAATATTAATCAATCAAAAATCTTGAATAGTGCGATTACAAAGCATTTTTTCTAATTTCCTGACATAAATTGTCTCTCTGAATTGGTGGATTTCTATTATCAGATAAAACCCTCAAAGAGGAGAGAGGCTGAGGATAAAGCAAATAATCACAATTATTATTTGGGGCTGTATGGTATTTAGTATATCAAATTGTTTCTCTAAGGGAATACAGTTGGCATTGATACACCATTAAGACTTCAAATTTCATATCAGTAAGTTTTGTGACTAGAATTCTCTTTTTTCTTGAACATATTCCTATCGGAGACCATGGTTTTCACATCTAACCTAATTTAGTGAAGATGAGATTTTATTGGAGTAGGGTGTGTCCTTATAACAATGGGAATTTGGAGACTCACCCACAGGAAGAATGCTATGTGAAAATTGGAGACAGGCAGGCACTAGTAAAAGAACTAGGAGAGAGGCTTGGCACAGACTCTTCCATAGTGACTTCAGAAGGAGTACATCCTGTTTACACCTCAATTTAGGATTTCGGGCTCCTAGAACAGTGAGAAAATAGTTTTGTTGTTTAAGCTACTTAGTTTGTGGTGCTTTGTTGCAGCAGTCCTAATAAAATAATAATACAATGCTGAAACATTAATTTTTATGTAAAACATTGTGCAAGGAAGGTAAAAATATCTGTTTTCTTTGCATCTAAAAATGTCTACATTTCCCTCACTTCATTGTTAAATTCGATATGTATGAATTAAATACTCAAATTTATTTGTTTTTCTCAACTATCATCTCCCTCGAATGTAGTTCAGCAGATCAGAAGTAGAAACCAATGTGACCCTGTTTCCTCATCATAGCCTACTTTCCTCCCTTTTCAACTCTTCATTTTTTATGATTGCCTCATGACTTTGAAGCTCTAGATATTTTTTTTCAGAACCTTGATTTAGTCTCTCAATGCTTTGATGATTCTTGTCTTGCAATCTTCTCTGTTGCTTCATTCTAGAATTTTTTAATAATGTTTATTTATTTTCGAGAGAGAGACAGAGTGTGAATGGGGAAAGGGATGACAGAGCAGGAGTCCCAGAATCTGAGGCAGGTTCCAGGCTCCGAGCTGTCAGCACAGATCCCTACATGGGGCTCAAACCCAGAAACCACCGGGAGATCATGACCTGAGCCTAAGTCAGATGCTTCACCAACTGAGCCACCCAGGCGCCCCTGCTTCATTCTAGAACTCAAATTTGATATATGTCACCCCTTCTGGATTCATTTTCTGAGAGTCTTTAATTTTCTCTCGTGGTTTCCATGACCTTTCCTGTGTCATCTATATTCTATAAAATTTCCACACTTTGACTCTTACAACAGCCATTTGGCCTGTGGAGTCATCTCCATTTCTTTACTATTGCTAATTGCTTCAACAAATACACACTTGAACATGTGCCTATGCCCATAAACACACACACACACACACACACACACACACACACACACACACACACACTCAAGGAATCTATCTTCTTAGTGGTGCCTTTATAATAATACATATTTTTTTCAAAGATGCCTGAATATAATAATGAGGGTTTCAATTCTCTCTAATATTTATTTTTGCCTATGATTATTTGTTTTCTCTAGGTAAATTAATCTGTTGTTCATCTTGATCTTTTCCTTTTATCCAGTTAATGGTATTCAAATGTTTTCTATTTATATATAGAAGAATAAATAGAATGATTAACTTATTGGATTTTTTTTTCTCTGTAGTTTTAAAATTCTTTAAGCCCAAGAACCTCTTCTGAATGTGGAGCGTTGCAGAATACCCTGGTAAGTTGTCAGCTTATTTATACTGGCCGGATTTTTGTTGTTGTTGTTGTTTTAATGGGCATAGGATAAGGCAGGCAGCTGGACTCCAACCAGATGTCGTTGTGCGATATTTACATTGTGTGTGAAACATTTGATTCCTAGAGGTATTAATATTTGCCTTTTCTGTGTTAGAATTATCAATCCAGTGTGGATGCTTATAATCCTCTCCTTCTGGGGCACCTGGGTGGCTCAGTTGGTTAAGCATCTGACTTCGGCTCAGGTCATGATCTCACAGTTTGTGAGTTCAAGCCCCACGTCGGGCTCTAGGCTGATGGCTCAGAGCCTGGAGCCTGCTTCGGATTCTGTGTTTCCCTCTCTCTCTCTGCCCCTCCCATGCTCATCCTCTGTCTCTCTCTGTCTCTCAGTAATAAATAATTGTTAAAAAAATTAAAAAAATAAAAGAATCCTTTCCTTCTCTATTGGGTTCCCATTGATCATAAATCCCATTCTTTGCAGATTGGCCAAACAATTTGTAGAGAAGTTTAATAATTTTATTCTGACATAAATGTTACTACAAGGAAAATAGTTTTAAACAAATCCAAGTCTAATTGATGGAGAGTGAAAGGTAAAGCATTCCGGGTAGGATATATGTTGATGTGAAGATCTGACTCTCTCTCTCTCTCTCTCTCTCTCTCTCTCTCCACACCACCAACACGGTTGCTTATTTGGGCAACAGTACAGAAGACTCCATGTATAGGGACACTCTACAGACACTTATAGCAACAGCAGAATATGTTTATCTATGGGTGACACCTGCATTTACCTTGGGCTTCCTACTGGACATGCATCTGCGTGTATTAGTCCACACACTTGCGGTCCTGCCAGATTTGAGAAAGAAATCTGAATTTAGTGTTTTTCTACTCATGAGGTTTCCATCTTTACTATGGGAGAATGTATACTCATAACTTTTGTGTTTATCTAAACAGGAATAACATTGTAAACCATGGGAATTATAGGTTCTTTAACTAAAGTCACGCTGGTAAAATCACAAGCCAGCCATGATCCGACCTTTCAATCACTTTTTGTAGTGTTCTCTACCTTTCATTACTCGGAATTCAGGTATTCTCTATACTGTCTCTCTGCCTACAGCTTCCCTGGGGGTAATTAAATTTGTATATTAATATTTCTAAATAACATTTAAATGACTAAAACTCATAGTTATTTGGGAAAGGGAAACTTGAACCAATGGGAAAAAGCAAGACTTAGCATCGGTCTGCCACATAAGCTAAGTTGCATGCATAAGATATCAGTGCAGCTAAGACATCATTTTTTAAAGTTTATTTATTGTGAGAGAGATGGAGAGCTCATACGAACAGGGGAGGGGCAGAGAAAGAGGGAGAGAGAGAATCCCAAGCAGATTCCTTGCTGTCAGCACAGAGTCTGCTTGATCTCGTGAAATGTGAGGTCATGACCTGAGCCAGACTCAAGAATTGGACATTTAACTCACTGAACCACCCAGGGACCCTCCTAAGACACCATTTTTATTTGTGTTAATGCCCTTTCAATTAGGTGTACAGAACCACCCTAAACAGTTTGCTTCTATATTTTCTTTTATGATTAAAAACAAATATGAAAGCAATTACATCTACGTTTTATTTACTCGAACATCTTGTCATGTTTGCAATGAACGTCCAACTTCGTAATTTACTTCTGCATTAAATTAATTTGTTCTCTTGGTGAGTAGTCAATCTAAGTGTAAAGATTTATGCAGCCAACATGTATAAAGATCATTTTAAAATTCTTACCTACTGATTTTTCCCCAAGTGTCTATGTTTATTGCTAGTTTCTGAATTATATATTTTTATCCAAGAAGAACACTCCCATTAGGGCACATCAAATTTCCAAGTGTATTAATAGAAAGCAAAATGCTATGATTTACTCCCCCAAGTTTATTTGTCTTAATGTCAAGTAACTGTAACTTTTGAACAATCTTCAATTACTGGAGATAATATTTATTAACAAATAACTTCAAATATTGGAGAAAACAAAATAATTGAAGTTGTCAGAGTTCATAATTTTCTTGATTAATACAGTTCTCATTTTCTGGGTACGATGAACTTTTCTACAGGTAAGACACACATATTTCAATGCACAAAGATAAGCAGACAGCAAATTACTCAATAAAATTTGCCTTGTAGTTGAGCAATGAGGACACAGAGTACCTCATGTTGATAGAGTTAGTCATTTTGCTTTTCTTGTGACACCTGAATCTTCATCTGTTTTATTCCATTTTTATTTTCGGGAACAAACTATAACCATGAGTACATTTTCAGTACTAGCTGCCACAGAGTGGTAGAATTTTAAAGCTGGAAGAAACCTAAGAGATTAACTCATTTAGCACATTAGGAATTTCTAGCTGCGATCTTGGCAGGCAAAAAGTAAAGTAGCTCCACAAAGGAAAAATATGTAATATACAAAGATTTGTGGTTTTCCCAAAAATGTGTTAGCACAGAACTTACACCCTAAGATGTGTACTCCTCAAGAACATTTATAGGTCCTGAAGCCCCGCCCCTCCCTCTCCCCATGTTTTGCTCCGAGGTCCCAGCTACCTCTCCTAAAAGATCCAAGTCCATTACTGTCACAGATGCCCCCAGCCCTCTCACCACTCTTCTGAAAACAATCCATTGGAACTTAATGCTAGGTCCCTTTGTGTGGGAGCATAAATATAGCTCTAGAACCGCGCTCGCGCAGAGGCGCTGTCTTCAGGAGCGGGGTAGCTGCAGCCGGCATTAAATGGAAACTCAGAAAGTGCAGCGGAGATATTCGATTTGGGTGGATATTTACAGAAACGGAATTTGGAATCATATATGTTTAAATGCTTTCGTGCTCAGAAATTATATCAATCAAACCGTGGGCTGCTGTGCAACCACAGTGCTAAGTAGACATTAGGATTTAACAGTTAGTTATAAGAAGAGTTAATGGCTCCATCAGATAAGCGGTTTATAAAAGACTGAAAAGACCAGACTCATTTTCCTGGTCTCTCATCAAATTGTGCGCTAGGCAGCTCAGGGCCATTTCCTAGCATCAGGCAGATTGAATTTTAAAGCTCAGTTTATGATATTCTCGAACTCAAAAATTGAACTGCAGATGACAATTTTTTGACTTCTGGGTCCTTTCCAGTATGGGATGAATATATTTCCAAATAATCAAGGTTATTAATGATTAAAGGATTAAAATAAACAACTGGATTTTTGCACGTATGCATAGGGTCTGCTCACCTTATGACCTGGAGTTACCTGAACTTTTTAAAACTCCTAGAAATTGTTGAGAACTGTACCTGGTTGCTACCCACATAAATGGTATCATGCCGTGATAATAACCGATCCTCAGGAAGAATTTTCAATCACCTGTAACCAATGAAAAGGAAACTTCCAGAATTCCATTAATCAGAGGATATTTCTCTTTCTGCCTTATATCTTGCCCTTAGATTACAAATTCAGGGAGACTTAATCATCTCATTCCAAAGTGACATTCATTCTTGCCTGGAAAATTAAAATAATTCAGCCTTGAGATGGATTAATTGTGTAGTCTTTGGTTATTCTTTAATAAATATCAATGAAATCTGTTTGTTGGTATAAATAAAATAAATTGGTAAAGATCAGGCTGACTTTGTAAATATTTTGCAACTTAAATAGGCAAATGACATCTCTGCCCATGAAACTTAGGATAATTTTAAATCACAAGTGGAATAAAAAGGGACATACAGTAGAATGATTTTTTGGTATCAGATAATCTTACACAGACTCCAGCTTTCACCTTAACACATCAATTCCTCAAGAAATACTTAGCCCTGATATTCCAAAGTGTTTTTCTAGATCAGGATAAGTACACGTCTAAACCAATAAATAATAAAAAAAATTTAAGGATTTATTTTTGTTTAATTTTCATTTATTTGTTAGTATTTGTTTTATGTTAGTTACTTCTTGGTGATGCTTTTTGTTACTGTGATTCACAAAGTTTGGTGGCTTCTGATAGTTATGATTGTGATCTTTTGTGAATGAGGACATTTAAGTTTCAAAGTAAATTTGAAACTTAGGACCAGCGATCATCCTCAGAAAAACACCCCATATACTTTGATTATTGCCCTAAATCTTTTTTAAGTTTATTTATTTATTTTGAAAGAAAGAGAGAGAGTGGGGGAAGGGCAGAGAGAGAGAGAGAGATGGAGACAGAATCCTAAGCAGGTTCTACACTCTCAGTGCAGAGTCAAGCACTTGAACCATGAGATCGTAATCTCAGCTGAAATCAGACACCTGACCGACTGAGCCACCCAGGTGCCCCTGCCCTAAATCTTTGGTCTAATGAATGCCACGAGCAAGATTCTCATTTTTGTAATATTTTTCCTCAAAAGTCCATCAGGGGTGGCTATATAATTTATAATTTAAATTATTCATACTAAATAAAATTTTAAATTCTGTTTCTCAGTGATACTAGCATTATTTCAAGTGCTCAATAGTTGCATGTATCCGTGGCTACTTACTTAGCACAGAATATCTCCACACTGCAGAAATTTCTATTGCTAGGACAGCTCTAATGGAGATTTTCTACCATAGGCATTTTGATAATCAATGATCAACAGCAGCATGCTACAAATTATTTTGCATATGAGTAATAAAAATACAACGTAATTAAAATATCTTTCTCACTTTATATGTATACATTTCTCCTTAGCTCCTGGTTATCATTGGTTATATTTTATTCTTAATAACATTCCTTCTAGGATTGCCTATGATGTTAACCTCTGTATTGATGACAACATTCAGTGCCAATCTTCTCTATTATTTCATTGCCACTCAGTTCTTATGGAAAAAGTATAAAGCCTAGGGGGATACTGAGTTTGGTAGAATGAACTTTCTGTGAGGAAGATGAGATGATGATTTCTTTTGACAAATTATATGATAAGAGTATTAACACAGGTTCTGCATCTCTATTTCCAAACAAAAGCAAATCAAAATGTCACTTAAGTTTTGACTGGGTTTATTTTTGTTTCCTCTTCTGATTTTCTCTATGTATCTTTTTTGGTCACATGTATTTTTCAATTCAGAAATGACAGAGGTAAAGCATGTGTTACTAATTTTGGTTTTGCATTTCAGGATATCTGATTTTCAATAACATTTTAAGATACTTGGAGGTATCGGCAGTGGTTCATTTTATAAATGAATCCTTATTAAGTGGTAAGACGAGCCAATCTCTCTTCTGAACAACAACAAACAACAAGTTTGAAGGAGAGGATGATGTAACCGTCAGAAGAAGGAACATTCAAGGCAGTGGAAAGACTTAGTCTCAACACCTTGAATAGGAACAAGCCCAGTGATATGAAAGAAGAATAAATCCAATATAACCAGAGAAGTGAGCAGGGAGACACAGAGGAGGAGATGAGTCAGAGATAATAGTGCCCTAACTCGTGTAGAAAACTGATGGGCCAAATGTTGCCACTAATATTTTCCAGTGGAAGATTCATAAGAAGTAGCTTATTTTATAAATGGGTTTCCCAATACTTTTTTGAGAAAAGACTTAGAATTTGAAAAGTGATGGAGACAGAAAAGAGAAGACCCATGTGTTTATTCAGATAAGGTCTGCAAATAAATTGACCTGAAAACTCACGATAGAGGCATTGAGAGGACACAGGTTCTGGACACACCTTGAAAATGGAAACATCAGAATTTTCTCACGAACAGGAAGTTCAAAGTGAGAGAAGACAAAGGGAAAAAGTTGGCTCTAAGTATTGACTGGAACAACTATATTGATGGATCAGGCGTTTAATAAAATGGGAAAGAGAGAGCAGAGTAACAGTCTCCATACCCTGCCCACCCCTTAACAAGAGACTGAATCAAAAGTAGATAGAGTGCCTGTCAACAGAAAAATGGATAAGAAATATGTAGGGGGGTGTGTACATGTCCATATACACAGGCCCACACACAATGGAATATTACACAGCCATAGAAGATAACATTGTGCCACTTGCAACAACATGGATGGATCTAGATGGTATTATGCTAAATTAAATAAGTCAGACAGAAAGGCAAATACCATATTATTCCACTCATATATGAAATTTAAAAATACAAAATAAATAAATAAACAAAGCAGAATCAGGCCTATAAATTCAGAGTAAAACTGATGGTTGCGAGAGGGGTGGGGATGAGACAATGAGCTAAATAAGTGAAGGAGTGTGGGAGACACATGCTTCCAGTTATGGAATGAAAATATCACAGGTATAAAAGGGACAGCATAGAAATATGGTCAATGATATTGTAATAGTCTTATATGGTGACAAATGGTAGCTACATTTGTGGTGATCATAGCATAATGTATAGAAAAGTTGAATCACTATGTTTTGTACACTTGAAACAAAGTCACATTGTGTCACCTGTACCCAAATAAAAAATAAATAAAAATAAAAATAATATATGATTTTTCGAAAACAAAAAACAAAAAACAAAGAAAAAAATTAGAAGTAAGTTTGTCAATCTCATCAGTTAGAAGGTATTTAATACTATAAGATTAGGTGGAATCACCAAAAGAGAAAAAATTCTTTTAACTTTTTTACTGCTTATTTATTTTTAAGAGAGAGTAAGCAGAGGAGGAGCAGAAGGAAAGGGAGACAGAGAATCCCAAGCAGGCTCTGTGCTGTAGCGGGTTCTGCGCTGATGGACGGGGTTTGAACTCATGAATCATGAAATAATGACCTGAGCTAAAATCAAGAGTCAGAAGATTAATGAACTGAGCCACCCAGGTGGCCCAAGAGAAAATATAAAGAAAAATGTCTCCCAAGTAGAATCTGAGGCCTTAATATGAGGAAAAACTAGTGAAGGAGGCTGAGAAGACATGGAGTTGGAGAGACAGAAAAACGTGGAAACTAGAGAAAGTATTTAAAGGAAGAGAGAATAATAAATTGAGCCAAAGTTTGCTGAACAGTCCAGTAAGATGATACTGGATTTCTCAGCTGGTATAGGAAGTGTTGGTAAGTGGCTGGGAAGAAAAAGGTGATCAAAGAACAAACGATGGAAGGCTAGACTGCTAGAAAGCAACTGAGTTATTGCTATTTTTTTAATGGGAGAAATAATATCATGTCGGTATGCTCTTAGGAGTGAGAAGTGAGCCAGTAGAAAGAAACATTGATAATGCAAGAAAGAGAAGTAAGAATGCACAAGTTGACTTAAAAAAAAAATAAAATAAAAAGGACGTGATCTCCGACAGAAAAAAGGAGAGTCAACCCGATATAACAGGAAGACAAAAATAACATTCGGTGTACTTGTTGGCAGACGGGCCCATGTGACAGAAATACCTAGAACCTCTCTTCTGGATGCTTCTCTCTTCTAAAGTCATGTAGAAAACTAAGCTTTTGGCTGAGACTCAACAGATCTTTTTGAAGATATGAGGATCAAGAAAAAACATAGGATATATTTTTCTAGAAAAGAAGGAAATGAAATCGCTAAGCAGCAGTAGAGGTCCATATGAGAGTGATGGTCATAATAGTCATAATAAGACTGAAAATTACTAGTAAGAATATTTTTCTCTCCAACATTTCAGCTGGAGGAAGTCAGGGTTTGAGTAGGTAAATAATTGGGTTTAAATATGGTTTGGTTTTTAATTATTTTTTTGTTTTTGTTTTACTGTTTTAAAGTTTATTTATTTATCGAGAGAAAGAGAGAAAGAGAGAGAGAGAGAATGAGAGAGAGAGAGAGAGATTGAGAACCAGTAGGGGAAGGGGAGAAAGAGAAGGGAGACAGAGGATCTGAAGACGTCTGTGTGCTGACAGCAGAGAGCAGAGGTGAGGGGCTCCAAACTCAGGAGCCGCGAGATCATGACCTGTCAGACGCTTAACAGACTGAGTCACCCAGGTGCCCGGGTTCATGTTTTGTTTGTTTGTTTTGTTTTGTTTTTAATGTTAAAAGTGAGAGGCAAGGGAGTTAGAGTGTATCTAGAAAGTGATTATCAAATTGAAGCTAGATAAGAAGTTGGGTGGGGGGTTCCTGCGTTGTTGAATTGGTTAAGCGTCCATTTCACCTCAGGTCATGATCTCACAGTTTGTGGGTTTGAGCCCCACAGTGGGCTCTCTGCTGACAGCTCAGAACCTGGAGCTTGCTTCAGATTCTGTGTCTCCCCCTCTCTCTGCCCCTCCCCTGCTTGTGCTTTCTCTCTCTCTTTTTCTCTTTCAAAAATAAATAAATAAGTTTTTAAAATAAGATAAAATTTAAATAAGAAGGGAAGTGAGGACATGAAGATTGTTGGACAGCAAATGAAAAAATGGATCGTACATGCTGATGGTGTTTAATGATTTGTAAAGGCAGAGGAAGAGGGAGCAGATGAGAAAGACAGGGCAGGAATTGACACTAGACTGAGATGCTTGAAGCACGTTAGAAGGGGAACATCAATTTGGGGGTTCAAGGCTCTCTTGCAGGGGTAAGTGGTTGAGGCAGCACAGAAAATGGCATTGGAAGAGAAAAGCATAAGGAATTGAGACCCAGGTGTGGGAAGCTGGGTTTTCTGCATAATATATCAAAGAGCACTGAGACAGGAGTAGGGCTGGAGCCAGTGACAATGAACTGGGGTAAAATATGCAAGACCTGCAGGATCTGACCAGCAGCCAGCCGATGTCTGCAGCACGAAGGACTAGTCGGAGCAGACAGATGCCATGAGATTCAGAAATAGGGACTGTTTAACTAGGAGGGGAACCCGGCATCGAAGAAGAGACAGGCATCTATATTGTAAATGTAAATGTGTGATCACGGGTGTGAAAATGCACAAGAGGAAATTTTAAAATCATAAAACAAGTGGTGTTTAGCAGAATGTAAGAATGCTTATTTCCCCTTTTTTCCTTTTCTAATCTTCTGGGCTTAACTGCTTTCATTTCTAAGAACTCATTCCACCTGCAGCGTGAAATTGTTTGGGACTAGTGTACGCTCTCCTATTGCATACTTGATAGCTTGACCTTGGTCTCAGGCTACTTTCTGAACCGCCTGCATCGTTTCTCTGTTAGCCTTCTACCCCCCAAGTCGAAGTTAAAGGCACACTTGATAGGTCTCAATATGTAAGTCTTTTGTGCAACTTCATGGTGAGAAAGTCCATTGCTCTTAATAGTTTTACTTCCCAGGGTAGTTCTACTTTTCTCCTTCAAATCCATTGACCCCTAATCTTTTGAGCATAAAGAGCAAAAGATAATATACTGGCTATAAATATATTCAGTCATACCAGGCTGCTTATTTTCAGACTGAACATGCTGTTCTATTCCTACTACCTTTGATTAGGGGGAGAAAATGTGATGTAGGTCACCATTCATTCACAAGTAAATTGGAAGGATTATAAATCTTTCAAAGTAAACTTTAGGGGATTGTTTTTAAAAATCCAAACTAAAAAATACTGTAATGAATTTGAGAATTAATCTCAGCTTAGATCCACTGAGAAACATACTTAATTTGTTTAACATTATCTCTTATAGTAAGTATGGCTTGGGTTACTAGAATGGAAGCAGAGACAACTGATTAAATTCCAGTGAGTAGTCTCAACTATTTTACACAACCCAACGATTCATGTGCAGGTAACTCTATAACAGAACCATCTACTGAACCATTTCAGACACTGTCAGCTTCACCCGTTCCAGGTTTAAAGTGACCAATTTTGTTTTTCCCAGCCTCCTCCATAGTGACTAATTCTATGCTAGCATAAATCAACAACTTCTTGTCACAAGTTTGGGCTATACTAGGGTTGTCTTGTTGCTGCTAAGGCGTGAGACATTGAGCAACACAATGGACACCCACGTGTGTCCAACCCCAAGGTGTAGGGAGTTAAAACTCATGGAGACAATTATAGACAGGAGACGGTTATTTTCTTCCTTCTTTCTATTAGACATTCCTGTCCTGAGATACAATACTCTTTAAGGCTCTAGAAGACAGGTCATGAAAATGTGCCCCTAAGGTTGCCTGAGTGCTTCAGTCTGTTAAGCATCCCATTCTTGATTTTGGCTCAGCTCATGATCTTGCGGTCATGAAATTGAGTCCCCTGTTGGGGTCTGTGCTGGGAATGGAACCTGCTTAAGATTCTCTCCCTTTGCCCTTAGCATGCACACACACATGCTTTCTCAAAACAAAAACAAAAACAAAAACAAAAAACACCAAAAACAAACAAAAACAAACAAGCAAACAAACAAAAACAGAAAGAAAGAATGCACCACTCAATTCTTGTGCTCTAGGAAGCATAATTGATGGAGGGTCCTGGCTGCTATGCTCTGCATCTACCATTCAGGCCACACCTTCCATAGGATGCTTTTAGCCAAAGGCAGAGAACAGCAGGGATACCAAGACAGGCCCATTCCTGCAAGATGCAGGACTCCTCTGATAGGTGACATTGGATCAAGGTCAAATCCTCCTTTGAAATGCATCACAATCTGAGACTCTGCCTCACCTTGTTTCTTTCCTTCACATGAGTGAGGCCTGCACCCTGATTTGATGACCCTGCGGCCTCACCCAGTTCCTTCTCCTTTTTCTTCCAGAGTCTTTTCTCCCCAGTAAGTCTCCTGTACCTCTGATTCCATCTTGGGGTTTACCTGACAGAGGACCTGAACAAAGTGGTACTGAGAAGAGTCCAAGGACACAGACAGTAAGAAAGAACTTGGACTGGCTCACTGCCCACTCATCAGGTCAAGACAATACTATCCTGAATGGTAGTTGGGGCACAGATAAACCCTAGGACAAGGAGGTGACTTAAAAGTTAAAATTTCACTATCCATGACTTAGTGAAACCACTACATGGGGAAGAAAATCTCAGGTGCAATGATCCAGGTATTTGAAATATATAGAGGGAATAATCCCTACAAAGACAGAGGAGTTAGCTGGTTGCTGAAAAGTTATTTTGACATATTTCAGAGGGATAATGAGAAAATAAAAGTTATTAAGAAGCTGCTAATAACTAAGTGTGTCAGCTAGAGGGTCTCTGCTAGCTTGAAAAGAAACACTCATCTCGGATGGTGGAAAAATAGACACCACTAAAAAGAGACCAAGAATTGATATTTAGAGGAACAGAGCTCCAGAGATGTCAGCACCCTCAGTCAAGGCAGATCAGGTACATCAAGGTCAGGGTTCTGGTTGGGAAAACCCCATACCTTGAAACATGAAGTAAGAAGATAAGGAGGGATCCTCTTGGGGATAATGATTTTTCAGGTACCCATTAAATGTCAGAACCTGCATAGCTGGCCCATCCTTCTCTGTTAAGAGATATCTGAAGGTCCACTGTGTTGAAAATGCTGCAGAGGTCTTTCCCTCACAAGGGAAAATAGAACCTCAGAAGCTGTTCTAAGCTCCTCACCTGTGTGCCTGGCCGATCATCAGTGTTAGGTCACAGTATATGCCACCTGTTGACTTCCCCGGCTAGATAAGTTTGAAACAGGACATGAGATAGAAGAATTCCAAGAATTAGCTTGTGAGTATTAGTAAAAGCTAGAGGATTATCCCTGAAATTGAGTTTCAAGGATTCTTGATCATACAGACTGCTAAATACAAGACAAAAAAATTTAAGAATTTTCTTAAGACATGAGATTAAACACTCTGGACAGGACTCCAGGAGATGGGCTAACTGACTGCTAGGTTGGTGTTTAGAAGCCTGGAAAAAATGATGACCAATATTCAATGGAGTGGAAATACCTGAGTTTGCTCTGGCAGATGGTCAAGAAAGGGATAAAGTGGCTAGGGAAGTAGTCAGGATTAAAAGAATCTATTATGTAAGCTCAGAATACCCACTAGAGGTTAATACTTCATGGGACAGCCTACAAGACATACCATTAGGAATGTACTGATGAGAGGGGCACCTGCATAATGAAGTTCAGTGGTGACTGCCTCTTCTGGGTATGGCTGATGATAGGAGAGACAATTACAAAAGCAAAGACTGGGTCTCATTAACATCTGTGGGACAGACAAAGCCACAAAGAACTAGAGGCCAGATGGCAATGCTTAACCAGAAGGAACTGGGAAGCTTCGATTAGCATAATATGTAGCAAGAGTGAAGGACAGCTGAGGAGCTTTGTTCCGCATGGATTTGGGTGATAGTTAAAAGAGCATGATGTTCCTAAGCATAAAGGAGGCAACTGATATGGCTGATGTTTGACATCTATGTAAACCAAAAATGAATAACTGGTGAGCAAGAGGCACAAGAACAAAGTTGTTTCAATACAAAATTTCATTCCTTTATTATTTTCCAGACATAAGCCAATTTCTTACCGCAAACACATTTTCATAAAGGATTCTTTCTACAACAGATTCCTAAAAAGGACCCCACAACACTATGGCAAATATGTAATGTAATGATTATCTCAGTCTTCCCCAAAGAGGTTTGTAAACCATTTACTCAGGTGATTTTTTAATTTTGTCAAAATGTATTTATTTACTTTGATAGAGAAAGAGAGAGAGAGAGCGTGGGAGAAGGGGAGAGAGAGGGTGGAAGAGAGAATCCCAAGCTTCATGCTGTCAGTGTGGAGCCCATCACGGGGCTCAATCCCATGTTTGTGAATCAAGTGTTGGACACTTAACCAACTGAGCCACCCAGGCACCCCTACTCCAGTTATTTTACATAGACTTTAAGTTAGTATTAATATGTGGAGATCAAAACATCACATCACCCTGGCCCCCTTTTCAGAGGAGGAGTCCAGGTAATAAATAGAATCGTGGCTAAAGTACAAATCACAGTGGGCCCATTGAGTGAGGATTAAAACCCACAGGTCATTTCCCATGTCCCTGAATGTATATTTGAATTTGGGAAACCATGCACACACACACACACACACACACACACACACACACACAGAGGCGCACGCACATTGGGTCCTTGTCCTTTGGTGCTATTATAATGAAGGAGATCAAATGCAAACCTCTGAAACTGTCTCCCATTGAAGCCAAAATAATAAACTCAAAACAAGAGAAATGTATCCCAGAGAAATGGCAAAGATTAGAGTCACCATTAAAGACATACAGTAAACCCTAGTTGTGGTTCCTACCATATCTCCACTTAATTCACAAGATTGGCCTCCACAGAGACTGAATAAATAATGGAAAATGACTATAGATTAAGGCAGACTTAACAAGTAGTGTTTCTGATTGCAGCTATTGTGCCTAGGGTGTTGTTAGTGCTGAAGCATATTCATAAATTCTCGGGTACATAGCATCCAGCCATTCATGTAGTGAATGCATTATTTCCTATTCCCACCAGAAAAGTAGGTCAGAAATGGATCACGTTTACATGGGATGACAGAAATACTCATTTATAGTTTTGTCTTAGGGACGTATAGTATCTCCTGTCATCTGTCATGGTATAATTCAGAATTGTCTGGACTGTCTACCCATCTCCCAGAACATTACACTGTTCCATTACATTGATGGCATCATGCTATTGGATAGAATGAACTAAAAGTTGCAAGTGCGTTGGAGGGCTTGTCAAGATCGCTGGGCTTCAGAGGGTGGAGAATAAACCCTCTGAAAATTCAGAAGCTACTTCTTCAGTGAAATTTTTAAGGAAGAAGTGATGGAGTGCTTGCCAGAATATCTGTTGGGTGACTTCTTTCGCTGGATCTTCCATGTGTCAGCAATGGTTTCAGTAGCAGTAAGGATATAGAGCCATGCTTCATTTTTAGACACTGTGGCTTCTGGAAATTTTTCTCCAGAATTCAACTCTTAATTGTCTACTCTGATTAATTTGGCTGTTGGGCTAGGAACAAGTGCATTCATGTTGTCTCATAACACATATAATCAAGGCTGCATCAACTAGACTTCAAAAAACAAGATGATCTCGTGGCAGTATGGACTTCCACCGTGCTCTCCGTGGTTCCTAAATCCAACCAGTTAAACCAACCCTGTAAACCACTAGGGTCTGTTTTCAAATTCCCAGTGATTTTCTACTCAAGTATTTATATTTACTTTTCCACTTGACTCAAGACATTAATCCAGATATAGCAGGATGTACAGTAATTTCACAGACTTCTCATTGACCTGTATAAAACACATCATGGGGGGGGGGCGCCTGGGTGGCTCAGTTGGTTAAGCGTCCGACTTTGGCTCAGGTCATGATCTCGTGGTCTGTGAGTTCGAGCCCCATGTCAGGCTCTGTGCTGACAGCTCAGAGCCTAGAGCCTGCTTTGGATTCTGTGTCTCCCTCTCTCTCTCTCTGACCCTCCCCGACTCATGCTTTGTCTCTCCTGCTCTCAAAAATAAATAAAAATATTAAAAAAAATAAAAAAAAAACACATCATGGGCAATTCTATTATCCATCACAAATCTGACAAGTGAGTTGAATCTGGACTGAAAGCCTTCCATAACCATGCTTATATCATTGATTAATTAAAATCAGGGACAGTAGTCATGCCACTTTTTTCTAATTGGATGACATCCTGTGTAGAGAAACCGTCCATTAACTACAAGTTATTTATTCCTCTAGGAATTTTCACCTAGTTGCCAAGAGTAGCCTAATTCTGGAAAAACCTCCACAATCCACCCCGTAAATGTATAAGCTTCTTGAAAAAAGGGATTTATATCTGTTTCTCCACGGATGTATTTTAGCTTCCAGAAAATTATTTCATCAATATCAGTCTGTGATATATATTTGTTGAATGGATTAAGTAATTGCAAAAACTATTTATGATAAGTATCGAAAGGATATTCTATTATTTCAGAATGATGAAAAAAATGGGACTGGCCCCAAATTTCATCCAGTTGTATGAAAGGAATTAGATCCACAGGTTTTACTTGAATGAACAGTAGAGAAAAAGAATAAAGTCCTTTGCTAATTATGCTCCATGAGTCTGGCTTATTGCATGGACAGGTTATGATGGTCATCATAAACCACAAATATTTACAATCTAGAACATTTAATCACATGACTGATGACTGGAAAACAAATAAATTCCATCGCTCATAATAACTGCAAAACTTCAGTGAAAGAAAATAGTAACGAAGACTCGATTCAGGAAAATGTCACTAAAAAATGAAGTATTATGATAGTTGAACAGAACATAATGGAGATTTAAAAATGTTTCACGAGAGTTACAGTATAATGAGAAACTTTCATTTCAAGAATGACAATGTTAAGAAAATGATGTTCTCATGTTAAACTGAAAAATAAAAAAATAAAATAAAATAAATAAAATAAAATAATAAAACAAAATAAAAATGGCCCAATCAAATTGGAAAGGACTTAAGAAATGCAGTCTTCCCTGAACTGTTAGTTTACTACAGTCCCTAAACTTTACTGACCTGAGTCCATGTCAGTGTAATATATTACACGTCAGTGTAAATATTTCTTTAAGTATGATGGATGTTTTATTAGTTTGCTAGGGCTGTTGTAACAAAGCACCACAAACTGAGTGACTAAAACAACCGAAACTTATTGTGTCACACCTGGAGTCTAGAAGGCTGAAATCAAGGAGTTGGCAGACAGCATTGCATCCCTCTGAGGGCTTATGAGGGAAGAACCTACTCCAGGGCTCTCCTCTCAGCTTGTCGATGACCGCCATCTTCCTGTGTCTTTCCCATTATTTCCTCTCTATCTACGTCTATCTCTTTGTCCAAATTTCCCCTTTTTGTAATGACACCAGTCAAATTGAATTAGGGCCTACCCTAGGAATCTCATCATACTAACTACATTAACAATGACCCTGTTCCCAAATAAAGTCACATTCTGAGGCATTAGAGCTTCAACTTATGACATTTTTGAGGAACACAATTCACACCATAACAGAGTGAATTCTGGAGTTCAAAATAAAATTCTAAATGGTTATATTGCAAGGTAATGTTTGGAACTAGGAATGTCCACTAGATTTGGAATTAATATAACTGGTCTTGAACTAAACTGGTGAGATTCATTTTTTTTTTAATTGAAGTAGAGTTGGCACACAATGTTCCATTAGTTTCAGATGTATAACCCAGAGACTGGACAAGTTTACACATTATGTATGCTCACCACAGCTGTATCTACCATTGCCATCCAACAACACTATTACAGTAGCTCCGATCATATTCCTTCACAAGATACTTCCAGACTAATACCACTATAATTATTCTAGTGGTTAAGAGTATGCATTTTTCAGACCAACGGACAATATTTTAAATCCTTGTTCTGCTAATAAAGCACTATTTGACTTCAGATAATTAATTTTATTTTTGAAACATCTTGTCCTTATCTATAAACACAGTAGTAATAACAAAGACTTTGCAAATAAGGTTACCATAAAAAATTAAGTGACTTGATATTTGTAAAGCTATTATTGCAATTATTATATTTGGTGCAGAGTTGAAGCTATTGCTAATTACTGCTCTGTTCCCAAAATTGAAAATGTGGGTCACGACGCACTTTCACGAGGACTCAAACATTCATAAGCAATCTCGTACATAATCACTCAGATGACGACTTTCACATTTATATGTTGCATTAGTTGTTGCTGTTACAAAGTAGCCCAATATGGCTGGCTAAAACAAGATAAAGGTATTATCTCACAATTCTGGGCATCAGAAGTCCAAAATCAATGTGCCAGCTTCCTCCAAACCCTATAGAGGAGAATCCTTCCTTACCTCTTCCAGCCTCTGTCATGTCTTAGCATTCCGTGGTTTCTGGCACAATAACTTTACCTCCATCTTCACATGCTGCTCTGTGTGTGTTCTCTTCTCTTCTTGTAAAGATAAGAGTGTGGAATCAGGGCTCGTCCTAATCCAATATTACCTCAACTTAACTAATTGCATCACCAAAAACTATTTCCAAATAAGGTTACATCCTGAGGTTCCAGATGGACATGAATTTTGAGGGAACACTGTATAACCCACTAAAGTCTGGCATCTGATCTCCCCAAATTCATGCAAAATATATTCACTCCACTCCCATATCCCCAAAGTCTTAATCCATACCAGCATTAGCTCTTTTACATATCATCAACTCAAAAAGTCCCTAATTTCATCATCTCACTCAGGTATGGACAAGACTTTGGATATGATCTATCCAGAGGCACATGCCACTCTCTCCGTTACCTGTGAAACTGGAAAACAAGTGGCCTGCCTCTCATTTACCATGGCAGAACAGGCATAAAATAGACATGTCTATTGCAAAAGGGAGAAAATTGAATGAATAAAGAGCTTATTGGTCCAAAGCAAATCCAAAATCCAGCAGGGCAAGTTCCATTAGGTTTCAAGGCCTGAAAATAATCCTTTGTGGGTTGATGCTCTGCCCTCTGGCTGCTGGAGGCAGCCCCACCTTTTGGCCTGTGAATGTAGCAGACTGCCCTTCTAGCCCATGGTGTCACTGGCAGCCTCTCCTTTCCCCTCGCCTCCCCTGCTCCCCTGTCTCTGAGCCTCCTTTGAAGTGACAGCACATTTGCAGTTTACAGCTGAGTACTTCTATCAGTTCATTTCCTGCCTATAGACTTTTGGAAAAAATACTTTAAAATAGGTACTGGGTACTCCATTAGATACACAAATATCCAAGTGTCTTTCTTTGATATTGCAGCCAGTGATGCTCATTATCTAAATCTATTATTTAGTCGTTTCAAAATGGTGCTCTGATTTGCCATTCTTTATTGGCTAGGACTTTTCCCATGGTAAACTATTTTTGTAGTCCTATCTGATTAAAAAATAATGAAATAACTAACTTCTGTGAGACTAGGTTTACACATTCCTGGCTATGACTATACATATGAGTAGGTCTCTTGTTGTCGTTGTTGTTTTCAATTAGCTATGACACAATGTCAATTAATGGATTGTAACAGATTGTCCCCATTGTTATAAATGGTCTTACCAAAATATCAGAGGCAGAGTTTAGAAATAGAAAACTTCAGATATCCAGTGAAATAAACTGGGAAAGAGGATTCCAAGTGAATTAGTTGAGTTATTAATTATTTATAGGACTCTTACACCACTTTTTCCCCCTTAAATTAAAATTTCACTCTTTGGGCAATAGTCTAAACATTCTTATTGTGAAACATCTTCTCAATATTTAGTTTTTTAAAATAATGTTCCACAAAATATGTTGTTTTAATTCATGATGAAATTACAGAGAAAAAAATTGATATAAATATATAAAATTAGGGAAGGCAAGGCAACATCTTCCAAGTAATGGGAATGACAAAACCTAGCATAACACAAGGAAGTAGACTGTTCTCATTTTGATCCATACTGTTAACATAGTGGGATATTATTACTACTATCCAATAGAGTCAATAGGGTATATCTTATACATAAGAGAAAAAAGTAATGTGTCATAAGTGAAATAAATGCCACTTTTATTATGTGTATTTGGGATACTTAAAAGATAAAAAGATTCGAGTAGAATATATTCTCCTTTTTCATCTGAAACACCAGAGTAAAGAGATAAATCTGAGAATGGCTTGTGGTTGATATTTACTTTAGATTGCCTCCAAAGAAAGAAAAATAAAATATACTACTCTATGCCCATCCAATATTGGGTGTGAGATAGATACATAATCCTGTCCATGAGAAGAGTCTGACAGTAAGAAAAACAGAGAAGATATGGCTGGAGTAGAAAAAAGGTGGTTCAACTGCATGTACAAATGATATCATGCCCATGTTTCTGCTCGATGGGGACTTTTTTCCACACTAAGATGTTAACTTGGGGATATATTTTCATAGGAAAAAAAAAAAAGAAAGCAGAGGGACAAAAGAACTATTAATACAGTGCAGCCAAGAATACAAGAGCTGTACAGAAAAATGAAATGGGGGGAAAAAAAGCAGATTGATTGAAAACGCTGTAGGGCTTTAGAGAAACAGTAATAAGAATAGGGAATATTCCAGTGTAAAGATAAATAGAGCAATATAGATTTTCAACAGGAACACATGACTTTTAAAACAAATTGATAAACACTGTTTTAAATATGGCTTATGAGTAAATTCATAAGCAGAGATGAAGATATAGAAAAAGACCTATAAACAAGAAACTCCTGAGCTAACTGGCATCACACAAAACTGTGTGAGTCACACAGAAAAAGAGAAATATAGATCAAACCACAAGGAAAACAATCTTTAAGTTATTCAGAGCTATTCTCCCAAGTTATTTAATGTGACTAACTGGAAAAGAGCTGAAGTCCTCTGAACCAGTTCCTGGGGTAATTTGTGATTTATTGTTTTACATAAGTCGATTTTATTATAAAAATCTTCATCCCACCATATAAATTTGTGATGTCAAAAAGTTATTTTACTGCATTCAAAAGGAAATAAGTTAAAGGGACCCTCCATGTACCTCATGTATTGTTTTAGACTGATTTTCTTGGCTAAATGAATCCCAGTTAATGCAATGCATTCAAGATACTCATGATCAAGGGGGTATTAGGAAGATGGTAGGTCAGCATGGAGACCCTGAATGTGTCTCATCTCTGAAACGCAGCTAGATCAGCACCAAACCATTTTGAACACCTAGGAAATTGATCTTAGGATTAATACAGCAACCTGCATAACGTGAGCCACAGAACTTGGCAGGTATGTGGTGCAGAGAGGCGAACTAGGAGAGAGAAAAGCCACAGAAGGTAGGGAGCTGTTTTTGTGGAGAGAGGACAAAGTTAGAAAAAGGGAGAGTGCAGCATATTGGGATCAATCATGCAAAAAAAGTACTCCCCCAAAAGGAGCTGGAAAGAGAGAGAGTGAAAACACTCGCAGGGGACTGAAAAAGAAATCTATTCCCCAAAACCATTGACCGAAAGCAGGGAGATGGTTTCAATACCACCAACATTCTATGAAGAGTAGACAGAGTTTGAAGTTCTGGAGCTCAGTGCCTGGTGGTGCTCTGGTGAGGAAGTAGGGTGAATCCCTAGGAGCAGGCAGAGGGGTCTGAGCGGTTCATGTGCCACACAGGGAAAAGTGGTTCCCCTATTGGAATGCATTTGGTAGAGGCCATATGGCCTCCTCCCAGGCAAAGGGCCCAGTGGACCCCAGAGAGCAGTCACATTTGCTGATATTGGGACAAAGTTGTTCAAAGCGAGGTGAAACCTGGTGCTGGCTGTGTGTTGTGATTCGCCCCAATCTCTGAGCCTCTGCCACTGTGCTATTACACAAAAGTTTTTTGGGGCAAGCTGTCCCCCAGCCATTGCTCAGCAAGAACCTCCCCTAGAGACTTGGCATGGGTCCAAGCTGTGGGGGTATCTGAAGTGTGGGGTTTTGAAACACAATGCCATCTGAGATATACCTCTGGAGGTAGATGCCACCTGGCAGATGGACAGCTTGGATGCGGACAAGGTAGAGATGGGGAGTAGATGGGGACCTGAGACAAAGGAGGGGTGCTTGATTGGGTCAGTAAAGTTCCTGTTCCAGAGTCTAGGGAGCTGGGTGAATCCATTTCCACTTTTCTTGCCCACATGCATTCCTCCACACTGACCCACCCCAGTAAGCTAAGCAGTGCAATCTAGTGGAAAACAGACCCATTACACCAAGCTCCACCCACCTGTGCCCTGGAAGCACATCCACTAGAAGATCAGCACAAGTCACTACACCTGCTTAGTGTACAGAATATAATGCTTCACAGTTTCAGTTGTAGAGGAAAGTGGATTTAACTTCAGTTGGGTTTCATTCTGTTTTCTGGTGACTTTATTTGTTCATTTTCTTCTGTTTTTGCTTTTTAATTTATTTTTTTTCTTACATTTTTTCTTTCTTTTCTTTCACTTTTTCCTCTATTTTATCAAGCTTCTTTGAACAAGTAGACCACAACACACCTAGGATATAGCTTTCTCTATTTGATTTTTTTGTTTTGTTTTCAATTTTTAATTGTTAATTTTATTGTTTTTTTCCTCTAAAATGACTAAATGAAGGAATTCACCCCAAAAGAAGGAGCAAGAAGAAATGATGGCCAGGAGGTTAATCAACACAGATATAAGCAAAATGTCTGAACTAAAATTTAGAGGCACTATAGCAAGAAAACTGGCTGAGGTTGAAAAAAGTGTAGAATCCCTTTCTGTGGAGAATCCCTATTCTGTGAGAATATTACCTCAACCATGCTGATTTCTGTTGGTGGAGGGAGGAGGTACTGCATTTATAATAGTACAGACCAGATACTTAAATCATGTTCACAAATGTGTTAAACCCACACACATGTAATGGAAAAAAAAAAAGAACAATAGTTTGTTAAGTGCCAAATCATGCATTTTTTAATCATACCTGTAATTACCAAAATATCCTTATGTGATAAGTGTTTTAATAGCCCATTTAATGATGAAGAAACTGACACAGACAGTTTAAGGAACTTGGCCAATGTCATAAATGTAAGATGTGGAAGAGTTGGATCTAAATTTAGTTTATCTGCCTTTAGTGCCTGTACTCTCTACCTTACATTATAAGAGCATCAAAATAGAAAAGTTACCAATAGTAGAGTATTTTTGAAAAGCAAAACATAATTTCTATGTTTGAAAATAAGTAAATAAGGATTTTGAATGGAACATATTCTATATACATATATACAGATAGATAGATATGTGTATATATATGTGTGTGTGTGTGTGTGTGTGTGTGTGTGTGTGTGTACATCTTATGTTGTACATCTTATATTGTATGAGATCCTGACCTAAGCTGAAATCAAGAGTCAGATGCTCAACTTACTGAGCCACTCAGGTGCCCCTAGAAAGAAATATTTTTAAAAATTAAGTTCAAATCTACTGAGATACAATCAGTAAACCTAATAAGAAAATGCCATTCTGTGTTCTGCTTGTTATATGATAAGATGCTTACATATTTTACATATATTTAGAACTCTTGCATATAACTGTAAAGACAAATACCTAGGGTTTTAGCTGGTAATATCATATCAAAATTATAAGATAGCATTCATTCATTCATTAATCCATTCTTTGTTAAACACCACTTTCCCCACTTTCTTAGGAGAAAAATCTTTGTTAAAGAATTCATAGGAATTCATAAATGAAAAAGGAGAATACCTTGTCCTAATGAAAGAGAAGAGAAGTCAGCAGTTGAACTTAATGAGTGTGCCCTGTGTGAGGGAGCTCAATATAAACCAGCACTCAAAGGAACGACTGAGTCTGGGCATACCATAGGGATGTGATAAGGATTTTACATTTTTAGAAAATAGTTTATTGTGGTGAATTTCACATAACATAAAATTCATCATTTTGAGGTAAACAATTCAGTGGCATTTAGTAAATCCTATGTTGTGCACCCACCACGTATATCTATTTTCAAACAATTTCTATCACTACAAAAGTAAAATTCCTTGCACATTAAGCAGTTTCTCTCCAGTCACTCCTCCCTACAATGTCTGGAAACCAGCAATCAGCATTCTGTCTTCATCGTGATGATTTTGCATTTTGACTCTACAGATGTGTTATGATATTTAAGCGTTTTCTGAGAGGATTTTATCAGAACCATACAAAATATTTTAGCACATCTACAAGAATGTCAGAACTGTCTGCTTCGTGGACCAAGAAACAGATGCTTACGTTTTTTTTTTTTTTTTGAAACATTAGGCTATACATTGGATATTTAACAAATGTGGTAGTCAACTAATTGTTTTCATTGCATTTCCTATTTTATGAAATATTCCTCCAAACAGAGTTCTCATCTGCAATTTTTAATTATATCTGAAGGTTTTTTAGATACTAGTAAGTTGCTAACACTATCTTTATGTTCATGGAAAAAAATAGGTAAACTATCACTACTACTTCCTACTCTCAGGGTGCTGAAAATCTCTAGCATAAACGGTAAGTCCCTTCTGATATCTAATGAATATCGGGCAATTTCCATCAACCTCCTTCATCAGAGGATTCTAGCCTAAACTGAAGAATCTAAATACTAAAATCAGAATAGCTTCTTTTCTTCAGATTATTGTCTGCCATGTCTCAAAATTATGATGGTAAATTAGTGTCTTTACTCAGAGTGTCCTTAAACCTACTGGAAATAAAATAAGTTTAGCTGTACTAGGTATATATTATTTCTTTTATTTCTTTTCCTGTACGTGTGTGCAAGAGTGATTAGTTTTCTCTCAAAATAATTTATAAAATTCCCTCTGTGTGTGAGTTGAACATATCATCCTTCAAATTTTATTTATAGGTTTGTTTTTCCTTGATATTTTAGTCCTTACAATCATTTTTTATAAAAACATTTTTACATGTCACTTGTCAAAGCAATTCAGCAATTAATCACAAATATTGCACCGTCCAATATAGTTGATAAATATAGTAACACATAAATGAAGTCACATAAAGAGGAAAGATAGGCTGACCAGAAACCTAATCATTCCATAAGAGAATTTTATAATAATAAAATTAGCAGACACAATGGAAAAACCATAGTTTAATTCCCATAAAATATTTTTTCTTGGGATACATCTGTGTAATTCATGCATATTGAATAGGTAGTTGAATGTATGTGATATTGATCGAAGTTTTACATTTCTGTTTTACAATATTTTGAAATTGATAGCCTAACACAGAATTGAAGACTGACTTCATTTAATTCTTTGTTTTACTTGGTAAAGTCTCACACTATAAACTATTTTTATTCTCTACATACAGACATAATTACAGAAAACATTACAGTAGGGGACATTTAGTTAACTAACCAACATGAAAAATATTGTAAACTATTGAATGAGAAGGATGAATGCTTAGCATTCATAGTATCAGAAAAGTGTCTCCTAGACCTCGAACAAGTGATATTAGGCATATATGATTGTTCTGGGTCAATTCCTGCTAGAAAACATCAATAAATCCTTGAGCTTATTAGGCAGATTTTTTAAACTTACTGGGAGAAGATTAATTTGTAATCCATTTTAATGTGGGCATTTTATTTAATGGACAGAAAAGCTCAGCACTGAAAGAAAGTTAGACACAGCAAGATGAATGCCATTGCAAAGGTATAACTGAAGCAGGCAAGAGTTAGCAAAGGGTCATACTTTGAGCATAACAGGAATCCACATACGTCAGATTAGCTGTCCAGTGGAAACTTCTCAAGAAGTAAGATTCTCAAATGCGAGTTGGAATCAAGTTACTGATAAGATCAAGGTCTTCTTTCTTCAGAAAGCTTCCAGGCTACGAAATTAAACAAGCTTTAAGCTTGATAATTGTACCATGATATGAATGTGCTGAAATGAGGAAGTATGATAATTAAACATCAAGGACAAATGGAAGGTGACAGTCATGGAAACTAGAAAAGAGAGCTAACAATGACATTATGCATCCGTGCCTCCAGAAAAATTGTTAAAGGAAATAAGACATTTTATCTGGGCGGATAGGAACATTCTAGTTGCTGGAGAGAATAGCTAATCTATAATGAAGAAAGGAGTTCATTAGATAGAATTATGGAATATTATTTAGACTTGCCAAATATATTTGTCTTTCTTCTATTTATTAAATTTCCCTATAACCTCAGTAATGTAGAAAAAAAACTTGAGAAAATATTCTCGATTTATTGTAATACTCAATTGTGTACCTACAAAAATTGTTAGGGGGACCTGGATGCCTCAATAGGTTAAGCCTCCAACTTTGGCTCAGGTCATGCTTTCATGGTTCATGGTTTTGAGTCCTGTGTCAGGCTCTGTGCTGACAGCTTGGAACCTGGAGCCTGCCTCAGATTCTGTATGTCTCCATCTCTCTCTGTCCTTCCCCCGCTCACACTTTGTCTCTCTCTGTCTCAAAAATAAATAAACATTAAGAAAAATATTTAAAAAAAAGAATTTTCCACAGACTTAGTTACCGATCTAGTGCATTTAAAAATATACTTCTTTTCTACAACCCAGTGCTTTCAATGTGTTTACATTACAACCAATTATTTTAGTTTAGTATCATGATACGAAGTCAGGTGAGTTGGTAATGTGTAGTCAGAAATATTCCTAGGATGGAATGGATAACGGTAATTTAAATACACATGAAAATGATTGCGAGGTACATAATTATACCCAACAAAACCCAAACTAAATTAAAAAAGTCTCCTAAATGTAACTTTCTCTTAATGGAATTCCCAAAAGAGGCATGGCTGCTGTGACATCGACCAGAGGGAAAGCACAGTAGAAGAGAAGCCATATGGAAAGATACATTGGTATAAAGCTTTTTCCAGATGCAATGTGTTACATGTACAGATTTTATGTTTTTAAGAAATTATGACGTTATGAGTACATAACAAGGCCCATCCCAAGGTGTTAGGGTCACAATGAATGACTACAGACACCACATCCATATAGCACCATGAGAAATTCCACTCACCTCTGCTTGGCTTAGGCTTGTCATAATATCTACGGACATCACAGCAATTAGAGCTAAGTACATTCCTTTCCCCATAATCTCATCTCTCCCCCTCTCTTCCACTTTCTCTCTCCTCTCTCCTCTCTCCTTTCTCCTCTCTCTCTTCTTTTTCTCCAAATAGAAGTAGAAATGGGGAGATTGACAAAAACATTCGTAACGAAGAATAAACTCTATCTTTTGTATTTCCTAATCTACACCAATATATTTCATGAGAAATGGGAATGGTTCATATGTGATTGGATTACCCAAAAAAGGGATCATGTAGAGTCTCTACACATTCTTCCATTTCTTAAATAAAGCTAAGCTCCTGGATATGGATAGTGTGAATAAATTTTCAAAAATCAGATAATAGGGGTGCCTGGGTGGCTCAGTCAGTTGACTCCGACTTCGGCTCAGATCATGATCTCTTGGTCTGTGAGTTCAAGCCTCCAGTCGGGTTCTGTGCTGACAGCTCAGAATCTGGAGTCTACTTCAGATTCTGTGTCTCCTGTTCTCTCTGCCCCTCCCCTAACTGCACTCTGTTTCTCAAAAATAAATGTTAAAAATCAGATAAGAATGGGTGAACGATACTGGGTGATACAGGTTACAAAGTTCATACTTATGTCATTACAGTATTAGATTTTGGAAATGATCCCAGGGTAAAATTTAAAAACACTTGCGGCACTTGGGTGGCTCAGTGGTGAAGCATCCGACTTCAGCCCAGGTGATGATCCCACACTTCATAGGTTCGAGTCCTGCCTCAGGCTCTGTGCTGACAGCTCAGAGCCTGGAGCCTGCTTCAGGTTCTGTCTCCCTCTCTCTCTGCCCCTCCCCTGCTTGCACTCTGTCTCTCTGTCTCCCAAAAGTAAATAAACCTTAAAAAAATAAATAAAATAAAAGCTCTTACCCAACACTGATATAAGAACAACTTTGAGTGGAGATATTTCTACAAATATAATTATGACAAAACGACTGCTTAAGATCTTTCTATGAACTATTGTTCAAAAAAAGTAAACTTTGGTGACTCATTTCTTATTCATTTCTTATTATTTTAAGAACCAAAGAGAATGAAAATGCATCTCTATCTCTAAAATACTTACAAAGTCAAAAAAGAAAGTGAAATCTGTACTTTTCAAAGAACCAAACTGCTAAGGCCATTGATTAATAGGATGATAGATGAAGCTTCTATTCTACAAAATAATAAAATAAAGAATACTCTCCAACTATTGCAGTGATTCAATTACAACCTCTTTTGTTTTAGGTGCACTAAGGAGACAACAGTTCTACTTAAAATTTTAGGTTTATGTGCAGTATGGGCGTGTGCATAACCATGGATACCCATACTATTTGTTATACCTGCTGTATATGCATATGCATACACATAAGATATGCATACATCCATATTAATTAAAAGGGCCTCATATAGGAATAGTGTCATGAATTCATTTCCAAGTCAAAGACGCAACACAAAACACAAAAATATGTATTTTTTCAGCTGAAAAAATATGTCTGATGAAAACCTAAACCACTGTAATAGTCACTGTGGTTTGATTTTATCTCTTTATTGGGTGAAAGTCTGATTACATAGACAAATTTTCCAAGATCACATGTCAAATAAACAGCAGAGCTGAGATACAAAATCAGACTAAAGTTGCTTAACGCATATTTCACTGCATAATGGCCCACTTTCAAAAAGGTTTTTTTCTTTTTTTTTTTTTTTGCCTGGTATTGGTATACACCAATTCATGAACCATCCATGGACCTATGGTTTCATACGAGTCTTGATGTACCCTTCTCTTTGGAAGAATAAACATCCCAGAAACAGTGATTGGCTCAAGGCTTACTCTGTGACTTTTTTGGCTAATTAAATGTAGGCAAAGTAACATGTACCAATTCCCAGCAGATGTTTTAAGCTTCAGCTTTAGATTCTCTAGGTAACTCCTCTCTCTCCGCCTGAGAACTGACTATATTCCAGACAGGACCCTCAGCCTGAATCCTAGAGTAAAACCAACATGGAGCAGAGTCACAGCTGACCCACCACGAACGGGTAATGAAGACAGAAATGAACCTCTATTATTTTAAGCCATTTTTTGGCATTATCTCTTACTGTACCATAACTTGGCATAAAATTTACGATATGGAATTTTAAAATGTTACAATAGATTATTATATTTTTAGGAATAATTTAAGTAGAAAAGAAGAATGAATGAAGTTGATAAGGCATTTCTTTAATGTCATGGACTTTTAAACTCAAACTTTTCTTTGATTTAACTGTGCTACTATCTTATAAATTCTCTACAAATCTGTATGTTTTCACCATAATAAATCCTGCATGCTTTTCAAAGACTGAAACTCAAATAATCACCATTTCATTGCCTAAGATGCCCTTGCCATATGGTAAGTGCAAATGTTTCCAAAGCAGCAAATGTTCTGTCAGGGAGTCTCGCTGATGTTTTGATTGGATTGCTCTATTATCGGAACACGTCTGCCAAAAGAAAACACCTGCACAGGAAAGAGTGTACGGAGGCTGCCAGGCTGCAACAGCGGAAGGAAAGTCAAGTGTATGCTGACAAGTAACCTGTCATCCGCAGATCTACCGAGTAGGTTATGATGGATGCCTTTGCGCGCACAATGTCTCACGATAACTTCTCCACACGAGTAAGAGCCTATTGACCTCGGAAATCCAATAGAAAACTGGATGAACAATGACCATCCAGGGTTTTTTGCTGCAAAGTCTCTTCTTAGGAGATATTAAAACATAACAGGCAAAAAAAGAGCAATGAATGTTCTTTCTTTCACAGTTTCTCTTTCGCCTTCCAAGATTCTTCAAACAGATTATAGGATTTTAACGTAATTTATTCAAAAATATCATTTTCGGGTTTTCTAAATGCAACAGACATACGAATTAGAATTTGGAGAAAAGCATTTTGCAAGATATGCTTGGTCACTATTACATAGGGCTTTCTTGAATTCTAAAGGTTTTTTGAACAAAACTATAGAAAACAAGTATATTAAGATAAATCATGAGTAAAATGATTATCGGTATGATATCACTTTATTTGTTTTATTATTCCAGATTTTTCTTATCAAAAATTACAGTAAAAGTAGGCACCCCAGGGGTTTTAAGCACCTCCCCACAACGTACACACACATAGTTAATTTTATTAATAAAACTTCTACAAGTAGTTAACTTTTAACTTAAATTTCCGTTCCCTGTCTTTACAGAGCAGAAACTGGAGAATAAAGATTTACTTTTATGTTTTCATGAAAAATTCAAGCTGCTTTACCATTTAATATATAAATACAATAAGAAATTCAAATCCTACCACAACATCAACTAAGACCTTGTTCAGTGCCAAAAAGCTGATCAACTCGAAAAGCAAAGTAGCAGCTTTATCCACTGTCTTTGCATCTTCTTCTCCAAATTAAACTTTTAAAAACCCACTTTTTAAACTATATGCCTGATGTTAAGTATATGCAGAGCCTATATATTATGAAAATAATTCCGCAAATATTCTGATACTTTTTCCATAGTAACTATAAAATAACAAGAGAAAGATATTCCCTCTGATTTTCTAATTCAATTATATCATAAAACTCATTGTGTACTTCAAAAATAAATTAACTCAAGATGTTACTCAACACTCCATCTGCTCTATTGCCTTAAATGCATTTCATGGAACCTGGATAAGTTTAAGTGATTTTCCATCAAAAGCCAAGGGCTGTTTTTTAGTGTTCGACTTTGTTTCAGAAACGACCTCATAAACTCTTTAATGTTTTTTTTTTTTTTTCTTCTCTCTTTCTCTTCCTGTATGAAGGAAAAATACACTGCAAAATGTTCTTACCTGCTGTCTTCTATGTAAATTACTTCTGATTGTAGTTTGGAACTTTTGAAGAAAATGAAGCTCACAGTACATCCTCACAATGCAAGAAGATACTTTTAGAAGAAATAGTGAAAATGTCCAATATTGATTTCCTCTATTACTTTCTTGTGCTTTCTATTATTCATAGGCATGAACTACTGTATGTAAATGGCATATTGTTCAAAACAAAAGTTTAAAATATGTCGTTCAAAGTGCTATCTTCTAAATAAAGATCATGGGCTTATTCAAAAGATTATGGGGGACCCGCGGTGCCTGAGTGGCTCAGTTGGTCAAGCCTCAACTTTGATTTCCACTCAGGTCATGATCTTATGGTTCTTGAGATCAAGACCCACATTGGGCTCTGAGCTGAGAACATAGAGCCTGCTTGGGATTCTTACTCTTCCTCTCTCTGCCCATTTGCACTTTCCTTCTGTATCTCTCTCAAGATTAACAAATAAACATAAGAAAAAAATAAAAAGATTATGGGAACTTCTTACCGGAGATTACTGTTATCTGAAGTCAATTCTATACCTACCAGAATTTGGAATCTCTATTACTGGGTATAAAATAGTTCAAATCTATCCCTCCAGGTACTCAAATTAAGTCACTACTTAAATGTCCTTTTCACTGCTAAACTAGAATATGTCTTTATTGCTCTACCAGAGACACAGTGCATGGCATATAGTGCAGATACAATATATACTAGCCAGGAAAAGGTGGAAGGAAGGAAGGAAGGAAGGCAGGCAGGAAGGCTGGTCCAAGATGAAATGAATGTATAAGGGGTACCTGGGCAGCTGTGTCTCGAGCTTTGTCTCTCTCTCTCTCAAAACTAAATAAATATATTTTAAAAATCAATTAAAGTGGCACCTGAGTGGCTCAGTAGGTTGAGTGTCTGTCTTTGGCTCACTCATGATCTTCTGGTTCATGAGTTTGAGTCCCATGTCTGGCTCGACAGCACAGAGCCTACTCTGGATCCTCTGTCCCCCTCTCCTGCCCCTCCCCCACTCATGTTCTCTGTCTCAAAAAAAAAAAATAGAACAAACACTTAAAAATCAATTAAATATACATTATCAACAATCGGAAAACATATTTCAAAAATTCAATTTATAAAAATATTGAAACATAAAATACTTAGAAATAAATATGACAAAAGAATGCAAGATCTCAGTTAAAACTACATGACTGTTATAAACAAAATTAAAGGATAAACCTAAGCAAATGGGGAGATACATATCATGTGCTTGAATTGAAATATTCAATTTCATTAAGATATCATTTCCTTTTTTTAAAAACTTGTTTATTTTTGAGAGAGGCATAGAGCACATGCACGCAAATGGGGAAGGGGCAGAAAGAGAGGGGGACAGAGGATCCAAAGTGGGCTCTGTGTTGACAGCAGAGAGCCTCACCCAGGGCTTGAACTCATGAAACCTGAGATCATGACCTGAGCCAAAGTCAGATATTTAAAGGACTGAGCCACCTAGGTGCCCCATTAAGATACCAATTCTTAACAAATTGGTTACACATTAAATAAACTCCCAATCACATTCCTCCTTCTCCTCCCCTCCCCTTCCACTCCTCCTCCTCCTCCTTCTTCTTCTTTCTTCTTTTTCCTTCCTGAAATTGACTAAATGGCTGAAATAAATTTAAAAACTGAGAATAAATTTTGAGGATGTACAGTAATTGATTTCAATAATAATTATGAAGCTGTAGAAATCAAGCAGCGTCATTGCTGACATACTGATCAATGGAAGAAAACCTAGTTCAGAAATAGATCCCCAACTATATGTTTCATTGATTTTTGGCAAGAGGACCAAAACACTATGATGATGAAAGAAAAGGCATTTCAGCAAAAAGAGCTGGAAAACTTCGCATACTTATAGAAGAAAATCAACAAGCTTAAAAGTAAGCTTGGAAATGTTCGTGATCATATGCTAAGATCCCTGCCTCACGCCATACCTGAGAATTAACTCAAACTGGACTATAGAACTAAATTTACATCTAAAATACATAAAACTCATAGAAGAGGAAGAAATAGGAAAAACATCTTTGCCAACTTGGTATGGAGAATGTCTCTCTCGTAGGTCCACATCCACCTGTGGTTATCTCAGCCAGAAATAGACTGTGTTTTAAGTCCTTTGAAGGCGAGCCAGACACTCAGAACTATTCATGAAATCTACAGTCCTACAGGGCTATAGTCTCTTTACACAGCTGCCCAAAAGATATCACACTTAAATCTACCAAAACTATTTGTGTTGTTCACACAGAAAATGAAAATTTTAAATGCCAAGGCATAAAAAGCTTATCATCATTGGCCATTTACTGTTTATTTTCATCTTTGATAATTCCTCCTTTCCCCTTAATAAGACCCTTCAAGAAGGAAATGTCAGGAGTGTCTGAACACTTTCTCTCCTAACCAAGTTTCTCTTCGCTTCCCCTCCTCCATTTCATTCCTACTTATGTCGATTTCTTTCTGAAAGTAGCTCAATTGTCATAATCTGGAATGTCTTCCCTGATGCCCTTTCAGAGATGTGAGCTCTTTCCCATAGGCTCGGATTTTCTTGTAAAAATGTGTGTCATTTCGTGATTGCCACAATTTATTTTATTTTCTGTCTCTTTTTAGGTTTACCACAAAGCTCCACATTCTTTGATGGTGGAAACTAAAATTTCTCATCCCTGAACATCATCGCTTCTCATACTGAATTAGAGGAATTAGTAGCATCATGATTACATCAGCCATTTCATAAACATTGTGTGTATTTTAAAAATTTAAATAAAAACTTCAGGAGATGAAGAGAATATTTCAAAATTTAAACCACTACTAACTGTAACTCACACAATAGACATTAGAAAGTGCTGAATATCACCCTCCTGATCTCTGCAGCAGCTGCTAAAAGCATCCTTAGCACTCTTTTAAAGTGAAAAATAAAAAAAAAGGGAAAAAATCTATCAGTTCCTATTCTATTTACAGCAAATAGAAAATTCTGGAAATGAAGGATTTGTTTCCTGGAAAGAAAATACTCCTTGCAACACTGACAAGAAAGATTATATTTCCTTAAAACATAATCATAATAAAATTGGATTTCTTTGGAACAATCAATACTCCATAACAATGGACTAACAAGAAAAACTTGGAAAAAATAAAAGTAATGCAAAAGAGTACATAGAAAGGGCAAACAGTAGTAGAGGAAATGTAGGTGGGCAAAGAGAAGAGCCAAACTGAATAAGCAAAAGACAGGTTTAGAGATGAATACCTAAGCAGTCACTTTAGGCTCCTGAACCCAAATTGTTACAGTGTGACAGTGGGTACAGTTTGGCACCTGCAATGTATCAGGTGTTTATTGTCTCTTGCTCTATAATATTCTCCAGTACAATCTCTCACCTCTGCAACAATGATACCATCTTGGTCAGTATCTCCTGTTCAACTCTTCCCTACTGTATTATAGTCTCCATGCAACAGTCAGAGCAATACTTTGGCGTTTCTTAGAATATTTTTATTAAGATATAATTGTAACATAACATTGTATAAGTTTAAAATGTTTCAACACATTTATGTATTGCAAATATGATTGCCACTGTAGCATTAGCAAGTGTCACATACTTCTTTTTCATGGTGAGAACATTTAAGATCTAGTCTCTTGGCAACTTTGAAGCTAATAATACTGTATTGTCAACTTTAATCACTATGCTGTAGGTTAGATCTCCGGAATTTATTATCTATCAGTTGCAAGTTTGCACCCTTAAATGACATCTCCTCAATTACCCCAACCCCTAGACCCTGGTAATCACTATTCTACTCTGTGTTGCTATGAGTTCAGCTTTTTAAGATTCCACATGAGTGATATTTTATAGCATTTGTCTTTGTCTGCCTGACCTCTTCTATCCAAAGACTTCCATAAGCTTCATGAGGTCAGGAACTTTATATGTTTCATCAATTTCCAATGTCAAAAAAGTACTGAGACATAGGAGGGAGCCAAAAAATATTTGAAGAACAAATAGATAAAAGAATCTTATAAAGTAGATATTATAATTATAACTGTAGAGTTGAATGGAGTAAAATTCACAAAGTTAGCAAATTTTCCAAGATTATATAATCGACATTTGATCTCAAAGACATATAATCTCCAAAATGAAGTATGGTCTTAATCATTATACTACTTTGCCTTGTCTTTGAACAGTAGAATGAGAGAAGTTGCAGTGTTCTTAGACTGACAAACAGTTTAGCAGAAATTCTAAGTGGGAACATCATACGTGGGATAAAAAGAGAGAGACTTGCTGTAGAAACAGGTTGGGTTTGAGGAAGAGAGGAGCAGACAAGATCTGCAAACCTTTCCTTCTTTCCATCTGTACGACCTGTGACAAGTAATTTTTTAGTCTTGAGTTCCTCAATTTCCAAAAACAACAAAATTCAAACCTACTTTTACATGTGATTGAGCAGACTCAAAGTAACATTGACAAAATATATGTTTCCCAGTGTACATTCAGTGATTAAAACGTGGACTCGTTTTGATTAAATAGAAAATGAAATTCAAGTACAAATCAGTGTTATTGTTTACAAATAAATTATAGTATTTTTGAGGTGTGGCATCTGAGTATTGACACCCTGTGTTTTCCATTTTTTGTGTCTCAATATCTAGCACAGTGTGTGGTATACCTAAGAAAAGTTTAGTGAATAAACATATGACTTGATTTTATTAGTCAAGCCCAGTGATGAGAATTGATAGATCTAGGAACAGTCTTTTTTGTCACGAGAGGCGTAGCCTTCTATTTCATACTCTAAATGTTTTACACTCACAAGATCCTAAAAGAGAAGCTCCAGTTAGGTGTTGGGAAAAGTAAGAGTAAATTGAGTGGATATGCTTTCATGATTTCTTAGCTCTAAGGACTATATGCTATTTTATCCCAGGTTCCCCCAGAAAATGGACCCTGAGATTAAGAATCAGCCATCACACTAAATAAATGAAGCATAATCTCAGTGCAGTAGAAAGAAGAGGAAAGGACACAGGAGAGGCTGGATTGGGAAGAGAATAAATACAAGGAGACATGCTAGGGCACCAGCCGCCTCTTTGTCTTTGAGGCTTAAAGAGACAGAGACAATTTCTTGCCACTTTCGTCTGGTTAGCTATGAGAATATCACAAAACAGGATGTTTGGAGAAACCAAGCCTTGAAATAGTCTTACATAGATAAGAGAGAAAAGAAGAGGTTGTTTGTTTGTTTGTTTTTTCATTTCTCCATGCCACGTTATTCAAAATATTTCCTGAGGGAATTAACATGCTACTTTTCTGGGATTTCCTCAGCTAGCCCGTTTGATGGTGGCCCAGATACCAAACTTCATGTTGTGCTGTAGGACACCTTGCAACCGAGTCTAGAAGCAGAATAGGAATTTAGGCTCCTCATGAGGGCGTGGTACAGCTGAAATGGAGAAAGGAGCTGGGAGTTACGACATTAGGCAAAACTAAAAGAATCTGAGGAGCTCTGTGAAAGGCATCCGATATATTTGCCAAGCAAGGATTCTAGCAGAGAAATAACAACTTCACATTCCAACATTTCAAAGCCAATTTGCCTGAAATATATAATTTAATGGAAAAATTGTTTTTCTTAGAGCTGGAGAATGAGCAATAATTTCCATTCTGCTAGTCAGCATATTTCTTCATTTCTCAACCTCCAACCTTCAAAAGAAAAAAAAAAGGAAAAAAAAAACCATGACAATATGTATTCGAATGAATGAGTCCCTAGCATATAATTTTGCCTTCTGATATGTAAATTCTCTCAGTACAACTATAGTACTGGAAGTGTTGAGTGTTTCCAGTTTATTTATATTTTACCTGTCTCTATGCAATATTTCTTATAAGTATTTCTGTGTTTGTAGGTACTAGAGACAATTTATAGTTTTTTTCTATCTTTCATTATAGCATAATGATGTAGATTTATGCTTCCAATATTGCTTAGCAGGAATTTAATTAGTTTATTATTTATTAATTTAAGGAATTTCCTTTTTAAAAAAATATGAAGTGATCGAAATTCTTTGTTAAAGAAAAAAATATAGGGCATTGAGAAGGGCACTTGGGATGAGCACTGGGTGTTGTATGTAAGCAATGAATCATGAAATCTACCTTCAAAACCAAGAACACACTGTATACGCTGTATGTTAAGCCAACTTGACAGTAAATTATATTAAGAAAAGAAAGAAAGAAATATAAGTGTAAGTTCAATATCAAAAAGAAAGATTGAAACATTTTACATGGAGTTTAGTTTTAGTCATAGTCATATTGGTTCTCAGAGGAACAGAACTGATATGGAGAACAAAGGCAAAAGGAGTATAGAAAAAAAATTAAACTTTCTGACAACTTAAAGTCCGTTGACAAGTACTTGGGACAGGCAAGGTGTCCTTCCTCCAGGAGATCAACTGCCTCAATGTTAATACTTTGCTAGAGGCAAAAGGCAACCTTCGCTTGACATTAACCAGACCTCCAGGATTCTATAAAAATGCTTTTGGAAATGTCCTTTATTTCTACCTCTTCCCATCTCAAGATATATGTCAGCAATCATCCTCCAAGTATTTGGCCAATTGATATACATCTGAAGGGTCTCATGACTAATGTTTTACTAGACAGTAGAAAACGGCCTAGCCCTTCAAGGTCCTGGAAACCTTGCTTCCAAGTTCCTTAGAGACTTAGGCTATCCTTAACTCCTTCCCAACTTGAAAGTACATAATCAGTCACTCTTCACAAGCCCAGTGAAGCTCTTTCTGCCCACAGGTCCTGTCTCCATGCTTCAATAAAACCACGTTTATGGCACCAAGGACATCTCAAGAAATCTTTCATGACTATTCACTACCATACCCCAATATCTCACATCAGAACCAGTAGGATATACATATATATTTATATATGAAGATGTATTATGTGACTATGGAGCTGAGAAATTCTATGATCTGCTGTCTGAAAGCTGGAGACCCAAAAAGCCTTTGATGTAAGTCTGTTCAAGTTTGAAGGCCTAAGAAGTAGGAGAGCCTATCTTGTAAATCCCAAAGGCTGGAGAAGGTGAAAGGAGAAGTCCCAGCACACACAGTGAGGTGTGAAAACAGAGGTGAATTCCTCCTTCACCTGTCTTTTATTCTATTCAGGTTCTTGAAGGATTGATGTCTCCCACCCAAATCCTTCCAGCAGGAAAGCTGACCTACGTTAATGTGTACACCAATTCAAATGCTAATTTCATCCAAAAACTCCATCACAGACACCCACAAAATTATGTTTAATCTGGGCAAGTTGCCACACAGATTAAAGGAATTCAGCACAGGAAAGAGTCAGTTTCATATTTATCACAACAGACACACAATGTATACGCTAGCCTTAGGGATGCAAACTATTTTGACAATAATATTTTAAAATATTGGCCTTACTTGGATTTTAATTGTGAATGAGCTAAATTCTTTGTCTTTAAAACATGACATTTAAGATTTATTCTTGGGATAGGGTAAAAGAGCTAGAAATACAATCTTTTTTTTTTTTTTTTCTTTTCCTGGTGGAAGAGAGTTAGACACCTTTGCATATATCAAGAGAACTACAGGAAATAATTTAACATTGATTATGTTAATTGCCCAATTGATAAAAAGAATATATTGCTTGCTACCAAATGACATTACATATATACCCAAAGGTCAATCCATAAAATAAACCCAGGCTAAACTCCATTTTTAATAATGCCTCCGGAATTTTCATGGGTCCTGAATCTTTGAATTTGAATCTTAGGTAATGCATAGAAGACTCTGATTTTCTTTAACTGCAATTAATGAGTCATAATTTGCATATTTTCATCTAGTGAGTTGAAGGAAATTTGGTTTTCTGTTTTTTTTTTTTTTTTTTTTTTTTAGTTTTAAGTGATTAAAATGAAATGCAGGTTGTCATCTTGCAAATAAGCACAGATCAAGGCTCCATTGGACAATACCAAATGTAAAATTGATTATTATCTTTTCAAGACAAAATATATCAGAGCCCTATGATGTTGGGTTTTGTTTTTTTCAGGATGTGTTTTTTAAGATCTCTGATTAAATAGGGAATTAGGGACTCTTCTGCTAGTCATGCAACAGTGAATGAGCATGCGATAAGAGTGAAAACAAAAGAATTTATATTCCATTTCTAGTTTTCCTTGGGTTATTGAATTAGAACATTCTTCAATGTACATATTACTATTTTATTAATAAACCTATTTCAGCTTCTGATTTTTTTTAAACTATGTCAAAATCAAGTGTAATTATATGCTAAAAAATGTTCGGGAGTACAGTACATTTTATGTTAAGGTGCCATTAGAGACTTGCGATTTAAAATAATTTGTCAAATGTAGAAAATTTAAACTTATACTCCTGGGTAGTGTCGGTCACTGGAAATGAATAGAATTGTTCCTAGAGGCATTTTCAATATCTTATCTCTAGTCTCTCCATATGGACTAAATGCCTTGGTCTAAATTAATTTTATTGAATGCAATTCGAACATGGGTCTAACTCAGCAATGTTCAATCTTCCTTCCCTGTATTTTTCATTAAATTTCAGACATTAGTAGTTTGCAGCAATGCTGTGCATGTATTAGCATTGAGTTCTTTTCTTCACAACTTTGGGCTTTTTTCTACGATTCATAAATTTGATGCTATTGAAATGTAGTTTACTTCCTTAGTAATCAACTTTATGTATTTTTCTTTTAGTGTTTCCATATGAGATATGGAAATATATGTCTTGGTAAAGCGACCCTAAAGTAAAATATAAAAGGTAAAAATGTAAAATGACTCTAATGTAATTATAAAAATGAACACCTGTCAAAGGTTTTATTCGACTCATTTATTAATGAAAGAATGCGATGTTAAAATAAACACAAAGAGCCTCTGAAAAAGTCTTTCTTCCAAGTAAGGAAGGCATTTTGTGTGAAAAGACAGAACGTATTTATCATCTTTCTGATTAAATGGCCAAAGCACAGATTATTGAAATTAATCTGTACAAATTCATATGTTAAGCATTAGATATGTGGAATGATTTTTCAAACCATTTTTTGTTTATATATGTCTTACTTATTTTTTTACATCCACTTCTCCTGAAATATGTAATGATTCTAAGGGATGAGATATTCAAAAATAGTATTAAGTAATCTAATAAGTGATTATCATCTATGCTGTGTTAGGCACTTTACTACCTAATCAAGAAGAAACAACATGCAAGACTGAACGCCATCAGTCGGTTAAGCCTCTGAATCAGCTCAGGTCATGATTTAATAGTTTGTGAGTTCGAGCCCCACATCAGGTTCCGTGCTGACAGCTCGGAGCCTGGAGTCTGTTTCAGATTCTGTGTCTCCCTTTCTCTCTGCCCCTCCCCTGCTTGTGGTCCATCTCTCTCTCTCTCAAAAATGAAATAACACATTAAAAAAATTTTTTTAAAGAACTTAAGCTTACCTTCACATTTAAATATCAAAACAAATACCCTGTCATTCAATAGAAACCCCTTCTAATATCAAGCTAGCTAGCTATAAATGCAGAAAAATGAGGTTAGATTCCAAGCACTTAGTAAAATTAAAAAATATAGTCTTTCTAATCAAACAACCCAGATCAAAATATCTCAATCACAGGGGCGCCTGGGTGGCTCAGTTGGTTAAGCGGCTGACTTCAGCTCAGGTCATGATCTCAAGGTTTTGAGTTCGAGCTCCGCATCGGGCTCTGTGCTGACAGCTCAGAGCCTGGAGCCTGCTTCAGATTCTGTATCTCCCCTCTCTGTGTCCTTCCCCTGCTCAAGTTCTGTCTCTATGTCTCTCAAAAATAAATAAACTTAAAAAAAAATCAAAATATCTCAATCACAGACATCTATTTCTTCCTGGTGATAACTTAAAATGCCTTTGGGCATTCAGAGATCTTAACAAAGATATGTATTTGAAAATAGCGAAAAAATGTTTGCTATGTGGAACTGGCATATTGCAAAGATTTAAAAGATAACTCATAATATTACATTGGTAAATGCATTTTCATTTCTTTCCTGATTCAATGAAAAAGGTTTGTTTGCTTGTTTTTCATAATTTAGGAAGCGTATTTACATTTTAAAACAGGCATTTTTTCCTCCAGACAGATATACAAATATTAATGTTTCAAAATCCCAAGGTGTAAGATTCTGTACAGTCTATGTTTGATACCTTTCACACACACATACACACACAGAAGAGAAGTCTGATTTTAAGATCAAACAAAACTAGTGTGGATACACTAATTTGAAAGGATTTCCTCTTGTAGTAGAATCCATACACTCTCTCCTTATCAAAATTCATAAACGGCCTTTTTGAATTTAGAGCCAATTTTCTGAGAGTCACACAAAAAATTTAACTAATGCATCATATCTTTTGACTGACTTCCAACTATTCATTTACTCTAATCTAGAGGATGTGGATGAATTGGTGTTCATGATATCAGAATTCGATCTGGAATTTTGAGCATCTGGTGAAATATATAGAATCAGGCCCTTGGTTTAAAAAAAATTATTACATGTTCTTGCACAACAGAACCGTGAGTAATGTTTTTTTTTATTGCAACATTACTGAAGCTAGGCTACCAACATATATTTAAACTAATTAACACATATTTTTGGAGCTTATCAGTGACAATCACTCACTTCTGGTGGGTGATACAATTAAAGTGGGCAAACAGTTGCCGTAGACTGTGATAATAAAATGATATAAACAGAAAACTATAGACAATTCTGTTTTGAACACTCTAAACAAAAATCACACCTTTTCAAAAAATTAATTATGAACTTTCAAGCTTATCTAGCTCTTTTCTACCAACATTTTATATAATTATAGATAATGCATCTGTGAAAGCCTTAACTTTCGTTTCACATAATCCCTTTTTGTTTGTATTCTGATTGTATTGACATTTTTGTAGACTCATGAATATGAAATATGAATATGAATGTTCCCTAGAGTTTCACTCTGTATTCCAATCGCTGAAAATTAAAATAATAAAAATATAAGTATAACATGCAAAATGTTATCTCTCTGAGAAAGTAACTTGAACATTTGTTACAGTTTGAAATACTAGGTCCGTTTCTCAAGGGGTTCTTATTTATAACTTTTCAACCAAAGGAAATATATTCCTTATTTAAAATTTAGCAGTTACATTTGCAAAGCTACAAGAAAAAAGTGCCTGGAAGGTGGACTTAACTACAGAAAATTGTATTATATGAAAAATATTCATATTAATTTTAATTAATACACATTTTCTTCCTTAAATTTGCTAGATATATTCATAAGGGTATTGTCAGTGGTTTGGCAACTTTAAGGAATTCCTAAAAAAAAGGTAAGTGTATTATATTATCATGGCATTTTCAAACTAGATAACACAGCTGTAAAAGTGAAATTACTAGAACTACCTAAAAAGTGATATACAAAGTACAAAAATAGCCTCTAACTCTCAATAGATTTTATGCTCAATTAATTCCTGAAGTTTACCAATAAAATTGCTCTTTGTAAAATTGCTACAAATATGGGAAAATAAATTAGACTCTGTTTACTAGACCAGTAAGTCTTGAGGAAATAATAGTTGTGATCCTAAAATTAAGATATATGTCGTAGGTGAACTATTAATTACAAATTTACTACAGGAAAAAAAAAAAACACGTTTCATCATCGAAACACATATCTTCAGGCAGGACAGAGGTTCTAATTTTTTTTCTCTAAATGTGTTGTATAAAAAGTGTTATGAAAAATTGAATGGTCTTGAATTATCACCATTTATTTGCATCTTGGCTGAGAAACAACTTTAAATGCTTGATCATTTTGAGGAACTGTGTGAGCTCTCTGTCTATTCATAAAGAGAGAGCCAGCTCCCTTGGAAATCCCCCAACCCTATTAATTATCTGGCCCAATTTATAAAAATAGCATGCTATGATAGCATCAAAGACATTGAAGACACTCAACTTTAGAAAGAATCTTGAGGGAATCAAATGTATTAATGAGTGATGTAATTTTATTAAATATAAATATTTAGAAAAGTATGTTTTTTGAAAAGTAAACATATATATATGAATTTACTGAATTTATTGAATATATATATGTGTGTATATATATATATATATACTTTCAAAATTCCCTAGGAAAGGTAAAAGTATTTTACCTCTATTTCAACTCTTTATGAATTTCATTTTGTAAAAAATTATCTGAACATTGATAAGGAAAAAGTTATCTTAAATGTCTAGCCAATATCCATTCTCTTCATCTTCCTTATATTTATTTATTTATTTAATTAATTAATTTATTCATTTATTTATTTTAGAGAGGGAGAGAAAGCATGAACACAGGAGCAGGGCACAGAGAGAGAGAGAAAGAATCTTAAGCAGATTTCACATCCAGTTTGGACCCCAACGCAGGGCTCCAAACTGGGCTCGATTTCACAACCCTGGGATCATGACCTGTGCTGAAATCAGGAGTTAGATGCTCAACCAGTTGAGCCACCCAGGCGCCCTTCTTTCTCTTCCTTATAGAGAGAAGTCTAAATAGTGTTGGCTCCTGGCGTATTCATTAGTAATCACATTTTCAGATTCTCTTACAGTAGGAGGAGATACAGGAGATACGGAAATGACATTCAATTATTCAAAACAAGTTGAAAGTGCAAGTCTATGACACCTGCCTAGCTCCACATTCTGTCTGAATTGCTGACACAATACAGAGAAGTGGGACTGTTATCATGAGCTAAAAAAAAAAAAAAAAAAGAAAAGAAAAAAAAAGAAAAAGTCCAAGCCAAGGTTGTTAGAACAGGAAGCTATAGAAAAAGAGAATGTGTCTCTAATGAGTAGTAGTATTCAGCACCTGTGGTGCAATCAGTAAATAAATGCAATGTAATTCCACCCAGGTCCACCCCACCCCCAATAACTGAGGACCTCCTTCCCCAGCTGCTGGAAGTAATAGCACTGACAGCCCTCATCGGAGTCCTGTTTGTGCATTTTCCCTCAACTGACATGAGCTGCGCTGTGCAAGGCAAGCCCCCAAGAGCAGCTGGGATCCAATAACCAGATGACCAAATGACGTGGAGATGTGATGTGAAGCCCTACGCCCCTACCCCAGGTTGAAAGAAAGTTTAAGTTCTGTCCTAGCTCTGCTGCTCCCGTAGAAAAGACTGAAATCCTGGAGGCAACAGCATCATAGTATAATTTTTCTCCTTCTGCCCAGTCCTGAGTCCTTCATGCCATCCCAGTGTTGATCACGAAAGCATTTTGAAATAATGCTGCCTGCATGCAAACCTACCAGTCCAAAGTCTGAAACTACTTAGGGTTTAGGATGTGATCGTTATCTTGGAAGTAAGGCATGCATGTAATAACCATCCGCTGTGCTTTCACCTTTGCAGCTAAATTACATAGATGCTCAGAACACATTTTTTCTAGGTCACCACTATGCACGTGCATTTTGATTACTGTAACATCTTAACTGGATTATATTTAGTGGTAATTATTTACAGATTATAACTCATAAGATGTAATGTCATGTTTTGAAAATGAATTAATATAATGCAAGGAATAATAAATGCACAATCACTTCGAAACATTTGTCTGAAGTATTAAAAATAAATGCTAGAGTGATATTAAAACTGCTACTGTTTTATGTCAGAAATATTTTAGTGTGATAAGATAAGTCTTGTTTAAGCTCTTGTTTATTGTATAAAAATGCTCACAAATTCTGCCAATCCCTGAAATGCATGTTTAGAGTGCTCTGGGTTTTATTTTAAATTGAAAAAATTAAAGCAATCTGTAACTATTTTAAAACTAATTTTACAAAGCAAGCTACATGTAAATAATTAATGACGTGTGCGAAAGAGGTGGTGGGTGGGTAGGTAATTGAAAACAGAAAAGAAAATCCAACTGAGCTTTGACATAAAATGTGTATGGATTTAGCCTAAATTAAAGACGGCTATCAAGTAAATTAGAAGCAAATCTCCTTTTAACATAAAGTTATCCTATATTTTCTTGACAAACATCTATACTGGATATTGTTCCAAAGACGCCCTGGTAAATTATCTCTGTTAACTTTATATGATTACAGAATTTAAATAGATCCTATGTTTTTGTTTTTTTTTTTTCCTTTGGCATAAAATAAACTAAGCCTCGATAATATGGTTTTCCATTAACGCTATCAGTATGGATTCATTACTTGATAATGCATTTCTAGAAAAAAGAAAACAAAAAGAGAAAGAAAAAAAGTGACAAACAGACCCTCCCTGCCTCCCACACAAGCTCTAATAAAAGCATTTAAGTCTTCTGCAAATGATAGTATGGCTTCCGGTTTTAATGCAATAAAAATCTAAATTGAAACAAAAAGTGAGGAAGAACTATTTCTTTTATCATATCTCCAGAAGAAAAAAATGATTAGCATTAGTGGTCTCTTGTTTTCCTATGCACCTCAAAAACATAACTGAGCATTTATTGACTGTGAAAATAAATGGATGGTAAAGCAGAGAATCACAGAGCTTCTCAGAAGCAGATGAATAGAAAAAGCACATTGTTAAGAGGAAAAGGAAAAACACCCTCTCTTTTCTTACCAAAAGATTGTAAAGAATAGCATTGAGGCAAATGAACTCCTTATTGCAATAATCAAGTAAAGCAATAATGGCCAAGCAAATATTTGCATTGTAATTTATTGAACCAATGGCTATTTATTAAATTACACCAAGGGACAATTTATCTCACAGTCAATTTTAATTAAAACATCTGTTCACACTCCAAGGTAGGCTATGAATTATTACTTGCTTCTGTGGCTCTTGTTTCTGTGTATTTTTATTTCAAATAAAATCAAAGATATTCATTAGGCATGATGGCATCTGATTTGTTAGAATTAATTGTTCTGCATTATCAAACAATCAGATGAAGGGCTAAATATGAGCCCTAACACATAAAGAACAAATAACTGTAGAATCCAGGAAGACCTCCTCCTTAGGGATAATCGGGAGAGCCTGCTCATCAAATCAGCATCCCCCATTGCAGGACAAAAGCCTTATCTATCCTTGTTTATTTCTCATGAGGGAGCACGGTGGTTTTATTCTGGCAGGAAATGAGTCAACACAAATAAAATTAAAATATCCTGACACGTAGTTTGGGACACATAAATACATGGCTAAGTGCACGTACAAGGATATTTTTATTTCAAGTACTCTTAATTATTTCAATTTTTATATAGTTTAATTAGAATGTTTTTGCAAGTGGGTAATGTTAGCCTAAAAATTCTTAACCAATTCTGAAAATAATGTATTATGAGTTGTATTGACAAGTAACAATAATAATAATAATAACAAACACATACATACTTCATCTTAGGAAATAAACCGAAAATAAGGAATTTATTGATTTATCATTTGAATATGCTTATACAGGTTATATTTCATATACTTTTTACATATCAGTTGTGAGAAATAAACCCACCGACCCAATCAAAGGAGGGACACGGAGACTCAGAGCATCGTGAGGGGAAGCTTTAACCAACGTTCTTGCAAGAGTGGGGTGTTTGATGGACAGGCACACTGGGGTGGTTACAGCAGGAAAGTTATCTCCTATAGTGCAAGTCCCTCCCCTGATTCCCCATTGGCTGAGTACTACAGAGGTTGCAGCCTTACCTGGAAGTTGCCTATTTCCATGGAAGGCCAAAATGTAGTCTTATTGGAACAAATGTATTTTCCTTAAACGGACACAGAGCTTTTGGCTCTTTGGAGGATGCTCATTGCAAAGCCTGTGAAAATAAGCCCTGGAAATGGAGAAGGGAAGAAGAACCAGGAAGTGAAGTGTCTAAGGGTCTGCAGCTCACTGTGTGTGCGTGTGTGTTGGTTGGGGGGGGAGGTGTACATATTTCCAGGTAGGTTCTAAACCTATTTCCAATAGGCTGTTACTGGACAGCACAGCTTTTATTTTACATTTCTGAAAATGAATCATCTCACTTCTCACATCAGTAAATCAGGCTTGTTGAAATAAATACGTATTTTGGATTAAACTTAAATAATAAATTATGTTTATTCTGTAAAGAAAAATTCTTGAATGAAATTATACAGAAAATGAACAATAATGAGATACAGTTTCTTTTTAAAAATTTTTTTAACATTTATTTATTTTTTAGAGCCAGAGAGAGACAGGGCACAAGCAGGTGAGGGCAGAGAGAGAGGGAGACGCAGAATCAGAAGCAGGCTCCAGACTCTGAGGTATCAGCACAGAACCTGACTCAGGGCTCGAGATCGCAGACCGTGAGATCATGACCTGAGGCAAAGTCGGACACTTAACCAACTGAGTCACCCAGGAGTCCCAAGATAAAATTTCTTTTAACAAAGGCTTATGTGTAAATCATATAATGCAATTTGAAATCTTTGCCTATAATAAAGTCCAATAATTTTTTGAAATCTCTTCGGCCATTTTTTATCTAAGCTTCTTTTCTTACTTTAACATCCCTATTTAATATTTCCTCCTTTGATTAAACATATTTTAGAATTAGTGTGATAAGTAGAAAACAAAAAAATCAACTACCAGATATAATTATTTTACCCCTAAACTATTTGAACTATTTTAATAATCACTTGGAATGGAGAAAATAGGTTGAATCCTGTCATCAAAATATTAATGTAATTAAATTATTATATTAATTTATTATATGTGCCAATATTGGTTCAAATTTGCACAGCTATAATTTTAGCAATAATATATATTTTTTTAAACTTTTATTGATGTTTTTTTCTTTATTTTGAGAGAGAGAGAGAGAGTTTGCATTCTCACGCATGCAAGCCAGGGAGAGGAAGAGAGAGAGAGAGAAGGAGAGAGAGAGAATCCCAAGCAGGATCCGCACTGTCAGCGCAGAGCCAGTCATGGGACTTGATCTCACAAACTGTGAAATCATGAACTGAGCTGAAATCAAGAGTCAGACATTCAACTGACTGAGCCACCAGGGGCCCCATGACACATAATAATTTTAACACATTTTGATTTAGTAGCTTTTCCCCCAAAATTGCTAAATGTTTGTGGTTTAACTTTTCCACACCACACACTTTCTCCTGTCATCATTTGTAATTAGGGTTGTCAACAGCAACCAGAAAAAAAAGTGCAATGATCTTTAAAAAGGGTCCGGCTTAATTTGTGAACTTGAATATGCAAAGCTGACATAACCAAATGCCTTCAAAATTAGAATAAGTGCATTACCTATTTTAAAATTTGAATGAATACTAGTATAAAACAAAAATTGGCATGTATATTTCTCATTTTCTATTTACACTTTTCAAGCGGAGACCAGATAATAAGATCCTGCCCCTCTATACAGTAACAGGAGAATCTGTCATCAGTTTCTCATCTAATTAGGCCATTTATGTATTTATTACATGGATAACAATTCACCTGACAGTACAGAAGGCACAATGTAAAAACAGTTGGCAAAATAACTGTCACTTCCTGTCCTTTCTCTGCTCCGGGCAATGCAAACCTGGGTGATAAGGAGAAAAGTACAAACTGACCCCTTGAGAGAAAGAAAATTATCTTAGACATCTTGTGAAATCCATAGTGTTGGTCTGTGTTGAATTGCATTTTATTCTGTACTGGTTCAGCAGAACCTGACTTTGTTTTTCTTTATTCTCTATGTTTCTGAATGAATTTACTACTCTGATATTATTTAAATTACCTGATGATATTCCAAATCGAAAGTCCTTATGGATGTAATACTTTTTACAAAAATAAAAAGATTTCAGATGGGAAAATACAACATGTAGTTAAAATATTAATCTTTGACAGTTATTAGGGGGCATCACCAGGTTGAGCGAGACCTATCTAAGGAAGATTTAAGAATATGTTAATGAGTTGGATTGTCATTGCTAAACTCAAGCAATTTTTACAGCCTGGAACAGATGGAAATGTTATTTAAGTAAATGGCTGTAGCCCAGATATAAAATTAGTCCTAGAACTCAGCTTTGTTTTTATTGAGTGGTTTTTAAGTTATACAAGCACAAAGGATTTCAACTGAAGTTTTACTTTATTATATGAAGTATCTTGCTACATTGCATTTTTTTTAACAAAATGAGATATTTCAATTCAATTAAATGAATGTTAAAAGTCTTAACACGAGTATAAAGAACTCTAAGTTACATGGCTATTATAATAAAATATAAAGGGATGTACAATTGTTTTGTTATACTGCCTTTTTATTTTTCTTTTGATGCTTCGTAGCTATACGTTTGGATGGTTTCATCCAGTGTTGGAGGTATCTTGTTTCCCAAAATACTCATTCTTGTGTAATCTAGTGAATCCTCTGCTGTGAATTCAGCCATGACTATTACGCATTTAATTTTTCAAATAGGCACTTAAAATTACTTTGAAGAATTGAAAGGTGAATACTTGGGTCTTAAGATCCACATGCTAATCCCCTATTAAAAAAACTTTGACCTTGAAGGAAATATGAAGTCTATGATTATCTACGGTTGCTTGCTGAAGTTAACCAAAAACCACAATTAAGTCTTTTTTTTTTTAACTTTTTTCACCTAGGAACAAGAATTTAAAGGGCGTTTAAGGTAGCTTTTCAATATTGGACATTGTTGAGAGATTTAATTTTTCCTGCTTATATTTCAGAGGCAAAATTAACATATCAGGTGTTCCTTCTTGGATCATGTATTATGCAGTTATGTTTGGAGTATTTAACAAATGCTTCCCTGTATCACCTCTTATGTAAAACACAAGCTCTGACAAAGTTTCCAGCTCTATTGATATTTTTCATTAATATAGATAAACTTTTATACTCTGAGAATATAATCTATATGGTTCTCAGTCATATAGGAAAACAATATTGAAATATGGGGATATTCTTATTATAGTTATTCCTGCCAAAATTGATGGCAGTTTTTAGTGGTGAAGAATGAATATAATCACAACTGTAGACGTGCTATCATACATACATGCATACATGCATACGTGTGTTTGTTTGTGCGTGTGTATGTGTTCTATTGATCTTGTTTCTGTGCAGAGTTGCAGGAGCTAGGTATTATACATCCTACAGCATAGAGAGGAAATTAAGTAAAAACTGCAGAGGGGTGCCTGGGTGTCTCAGTTGGTTAAGCATCCAACTCTCAGTTTCTGTGCAGGTCATGATCTCACAGTCTCACGATTTCAAGCCCCTCATCGGGCTCTACACTGACAGTGTGGAGTCTGCTTGGGCTTCTCTCTCTTTCCTTCTCTCTCTGCCCCTCCCCTGCTCACGCTGTCTCTGTCTCTCTTAAAATAAATAAATAAACTTAAAAAAAGTGTTTAAAAAAGTAAAAAATGCAGAACCTTTACAAGTCTAATGCATGTTGAATACTGGTTTATAGCAAAACCTAGCATTTATGTTCTATCGTGCCCATTAAGCTATTTTAACACAGAAACTGCTTCGATCCGTGCCTTTGAGGAATAAGAAATAGCTGTGTTCTGGAGCACTTAGACCTTAATACATCAAATATTTTGAAGAAAATGCTATTTTTCTTTTTTAAGAAGTTGTCTCCCGCACTTCAAGGAGATAACCTCGAGTTTTGGCTCAATACGTGAACCTCACATAGAGATTTTCTGCAAGTGAGTTTGTTCATCTCAGCAAAATTCATATTGGGCAATAATGAACATCTGAAAAAGTGCAGCACATCATTTAACACAATGTTTCAGCCTAGCTTGAAAAGGAAGATGGAAAGCCTTTTGTTTTTACAGCAGCAGCCCAGTTAATGTTTAATGTCAATAAAATACAGATACAACACCATGATTTATATATCCTTACCATTAAATTTTTATGTAGAATTTCTCAAACAAATACATTTTTAAAATAAAATAACCATCCAAACACATGTCACTATATAGATATGGCTTTAGCTTGAGGGAAGACTGTTTGAAATAAAGGATATCAGAGTTTAAGATATTCACTTAAAATATGATAGTTCAAGAGTGGGTAAGTCAGTAATGTTGGAATCTCCACCAAATCTGCTTCTCATCTTAAGTCTTTAATGTGTATGAAAGAGCAATCTCATATATTCTTTCCCACTTCTGGTTCCTGAAAATCATCATGGAGTTTCTATTCATAATATGTACTCTGTGATTTCAAAACCTGTGGGCCCTAGCTGAAGATCCAAAGAGAAAAACCACACAATATTGTCAGCATCTGAGATCAGCTGGTAATTTTACAATTTTTATTGTAGTTTCTTCTGTTTTACCCAATCTCTATGACCTTGCCTTTGTGAGAAATTAAACTTCTTTAATATATTTAATTAATAAACTTCTTTAATATATTTAATTTTCTAAGAGTAGAAAACCTTATCAATTTATCTTAAAACTTTTCTTAAAAGTCAAATCTTACAAATTGTTAACTAACTCATATTGATCTAATAAACTTTTTTATATATTATGAATATTAAGTTTAATGACATTGAGATTAATGACATAATCAAATACCATCTACAAATTTAATAGCAACCTCCATAAATTAAAACCACGGCTCCAAATCCTCTAACTTGGAAATATAAGACCAATCTATTAGATTTTCACTTGATTTGTCAAGTTGCCCTAAACATTACAAGTATTAAATATTTATATATGTAAATTGCCATTGACTTAATACAAAATAATAACAATGTGTGTATAATGAATCTCATCATGTTTCTATATATTAACATGGTAGGCAATGATGACACTTAAGTAAAAAAAGGAAAATAGTGTTGTAAGCAATTCAGAGTTATCTTTGCAAGATAGTTAAGTTTGGTTTTAAGGAATTTGAGATAACCTTTTCAGATGTCTAATAATTTTGATTGAGATGAAAACAGACCTGCAGATATTCTAGAATGACTTTATCTCCTCATGAAACACCACGCTGATCCAGTTCTATAAGTCTGTATCAATATTGACTCAAGAAATCTGATTCTTTTTTCCATTGGATACACTTTCCCGCTTTGTCAAAGATTAGTTGGCCATATACTTGCGGGTCCATTTCTGAGTTTTCTATTCTATTCCATTGGTCTATGTGTCTGTTTTTGTGCCAATACCATACAGTCTTGATGACTACCGCTTTGTAGTAGAGGTTAAAGTCTGGGATTGTGATGCCTCCCGCCTTGGTTTTATTCTTCAGTATTATTTTGGCTATTCGAGGTCTTTTGTGGTTCCATACAAATTTTAGGATTGTTTGCTCTAGCTTTGAGAAGAATGCTGGTGCAATTTTGATTGGGATTGCATTGAATGTGTAGATTGCTTTGGGTAGTATTGCCATTTTGACAATATTTATTCTTCCAATCCATGAGCATGGGAAAAAAGACAGCCTCTTTAACAAATGGTGCTGGGAGAATTGGACAGCAACATGCAAAAGAATGAAACAAGACCACTTTCTTACACCACTCACAAAAATAAATTCTAAATGGATAAAAGATCTGAATGTGAGACAGGAAACCGTCAAAATCCTAGAGGAGAAAACAGGAAAAAGCCTCTTTGACCTAAGACGCACCAATTTCTTACTCGACACGTCTCCAAAGGCAAGAGAACTAAAAGCAAAGATGAACTATTGGGACCTCATCAAGATAAGAAGCTTCTGCACAGCAAAAGAAACAACCAACAAAACGAATAGGCAACCAACGGAATGGGAAAAAATCATCGCAAATGACATATCGGATAAAGGACTAATATCTAAAATTTATAAAGAACTTACCAAACTCCACACCCGAAAAACAAACAACCCAGTGAAGAAATGGGCGGAAGATATGAATAGACACTTCTCCAAAGAGGACATTCAGATGGCCAACAGACACATGAAACAATGCTCAATGTCACTCAGCATCAGGGAAATACAAATCAAAACCGCACTGCGATACCACCTCACACCAGTCAGAGTGGCTAAAATGAACAAATCAGGAAACTATAGATGCTGGCGAGGATGTGGAGAAGTAGGCACCCTCCTACACTGTTGGTGGGAATGCAAACTGGTGCAGCCACTCTGGAAAACGGTGTGGAGGTTCCTCAAAAAAATGAAAATAGAGCTACCCTATGATCCAGCAATAGCCCTGCTAGGAATCTACCCAAGAGACACAGGAATGTTGATGCATAGGAGCACGTGTACCCCAATGTTCATAGCAGCACTTTCGACAATAGCCAAATCATGAAAGAGACCAAGTGCCCATCAACTGACGAATGGATAAAGAAGTTATGGTACTTATATACAATGGACTACTACGTGACAATGAGAAAAAATGAAATCTGGCCATGTGTAGCAACATGGATGGAACTGGAGGGTATTATGTTAAGAGAAATAAGTCAGTCAGAAAAAGACAGATACCATATGTTTCCACGAATAGGTGGACTTGGTGAGACTAAGCAAAAACCAGGGGGAGGGGAAGAGGGGAAAGGAAAAAAAGACACAGAGAGGGAGGGAGATAAAATATAAGAGACTCTCAAAGACTAAGAAAAAACTGAAGGTAAGGGGGACGAGGGAGGGGGGAGAGGGGGTGATGGGCATTAAAAAGGGCACATGTTGGGATGAACACTGGGTGTTATATGTAAACCAATTTGAAAATAAACTATTATAAAATTAAAAAAAAAAGAGTAAATCATGGATGAAGGTATAGATCAGTTGCCAGAATTCTAATCTCATGACAATGAACATGATGCATTTCCTATCCTGCAATATATATTTCCCAAATGAATTCCAGACTAAGTGTGATTAATTGAAATATTGCTTTGTATTGGAGGGATATTGGAATAAGAAATATTAAACTGAGTATGTAAAATTCAAAAAAAAAAAAAAGAAATCTGATTCTGACAACAAGGTAATGCACATACCCTAGAAAACTTTCTTTTTTGGAAATGTGTAAAAAGGCTTATGAAAAAGTATAAAACACATGTAAAGGCACTGTTAAGCAAAGGAAATAAATGAACAAATCATTTTCACAGGACAGAAAGAAGATATCTCCAGAGATATAGACTACTACCTAAGCCAGAAACTTCCCTGAGGAGTATAAAGATTTCTGTTAATTTAGGGAATTCTTTGGAATAGTTCGTGGAGGCAACAAGCAGAGTTTGTTACCTGCACAAGAGAAGAAGCTGACTAGAAGGCTCACACTAGTCCATATCACTATAGGACTATAACATGATGAACCTGAAAGAGGTGGAAATAATCCTCATAAAATAGGCACAGAAAACTTATATCAACCCCACTCAGGATGGAAGGGGAAATGGTCCTTAAATACTATGCAGCAAGTTTGGGTACCATGTAGACTTAAGGGCTGAATTTTTCCCATATCTGTAGTACCTTTAAGAGAGACAGAGACATCTTTAAGTGAAATAGAGAGAGAGGGAGAGAGAGGGAGAGAACAGGAAGAATAACTACAAACAAAACTAAGGCTAATTACTTCAAGTGATTGACAGTTGCAATATTCCCTAGATCCTGACAAAGGCAACATGCATAAATTTGTTGTAGAACAAAATATGCAACCAAGGATTTTAAAGGTTCTGACAAATGGAATTTATACAACTATAATCTTGAAGTTCTTTCACTGTTTGACTTATGTATTTTAAATCAGTAATATCAGGTAAACCTAAGTTTTGGGCGGTATGTATTTTGCATGTTTTTTATAGGATTTGTTTCAGCATAAATATATTTCTGAAAAAAAAATTACGTACCAATATCGTTTCTCCCTAGAAGAACTTACAAGACAAAATGTAGATTTTGTTAAAAATATAAAGGTCTGCGTCACATAGCACAGAAACATTAAAAGAAGTGTTCAGCTACGAGTTCTCATCTCAAAAGTGTTAAAAAAAAAAGAGTGATTAATTTTAAGCTAAAATTGTAGAAAATAGACTGACCCTCTCTGGAAATAACAGGAGTACAGGAAAAGAAATGACAAAACAAAGATGAAGCAGATGGGAATATTACTCAAACCCAGTGCTTTCATAAGCAGTGCAAAGATGAGGTTTGTAGAAAAAGCAAAGAGCAGAATTACAGATGGTCAACAGGCTCTCAGAGTACAAGCTTCACCATATCCAAACTATCATCAAATCATGAAATTTACTGCCTTTCCTGAAGTCTCGGGTCCTTTAAACACTATTTAGTCACACACTTGATTCATTTTCTATATTGCAAGCTTCCTAGGTCATATCCCAAGTGTTGACATTTTAAGGGAACCACGTGACAGTCTATTCTTCTTCACCCAACTTCAAAAAATGTAAGATTTAGATGCAGTTTAAAAAATCAAGACTAAATTATCAGTTTTTATTGTGATTAAAATTCACTGATGAACATGCTTTATATCTGGAGGATTTAATCATTCTTTAATCAAAATCATTTCATCATTAACTTAACCAGATTCTTCACTCAGTCACAGGCATAGCCTGAAAACCATAGGTCTTGCCTGCAAAAGCAGGTCCATTTTATTACTTTCTAGAAAGCATGTCCAAAAACCCAGTTTTTGTAGGAAGTCCTATTCCAAAAAGGAAAAGAGAACTAAAAGGATTAAGTTGAGCATGGCTGGTTTATTCTTCAAAATGCAACAGATAATTGATTCCTTCTTCCATGAAAGTAATTGATCCAGGATGTTACATAAGTAAACTACATTGTACCTCTCTCTCAACTAAAGCACTCAGGGAAAAATTCCTCTGTGTGGTCACCAGTACCGGTCTAGAAAATATACCAAAAACAAGCAAACAAACAAAACCAGGACTTCCTGGTAAACCTTAATTTCATAAACTAGGAGCGTCCGTTTGAGAAATCATTGGTCTGGTAATAACTGAACCAGTCATGGAACAAGGAAAGTGGAAGATAATACCACATAACTACAAAGGAAGTAGATTAGCAGGAATTAACAGCAATGGAGTTGGGGTAATGTACATTAGAAAAACAAGATCAGAGACACATATGTAAGGACTTGACTAATCAAAGTTCAACACTCATTATTGTCAAAATTATTTAGGAAATTGGAATACTGAAGACAAGAAGAGGTAGCTGAAAATATGGCTGATCATGAATGAGGCAGCAATTTTGGAGCTATGGGATCAGTTGTTGCAGAACAGAATTTTTTTTTTTCCTAGAAATTAAGGCAAATAGGTGTTGAATGAAGTCATTGAGAGGTTTTGAGTGTCTGATGACCCATGAGTTGGACCTCAGCAAACAGAAGCTCCTTACCCTCTGACCAGTCCTTGGAATGTGAGGTTCTACTTGCCTTCCTAGTCCCAGAAACTGTCCCGAGAACATAGTTTTGAGATAGTGATGTGGTACTGAGACCATCTGGACAGTTACATGACTGAAACCAGTTAAGGCTTCTATATAAACCTTTAAGATTTTGTGGGTGGTTGCAGAGATCAACTTATCTTGCAGCCACCAATGACAAGCCTCATATGTAAGTTATCTTGATCTTGCTTGTTAAGCCTGCCACTTAACAACCTGGAGTGACTAGCCTTTTTCGTCAACTTCTCCTTGCCCTTTGTATCCAGGGGCTAGTTTCAGATTATACCCAGAAAGCTCCCAAGGAGCTTGTGAACTGGCAGTAGGACTTCTGTTTCTCATAATTGGCTGCTATATAATTAGAACAATCCTCCCACTGAGGTTACAGTGATAATTTAGTCAGGGTATTTTTTACCCCATTTGAAGTTATGCTGACAAAACAGCAAAGAACTATAGAGCTAAAAGAAAGAAGAAATAGACTGAGGGAGAAAAATCTTTCATTTGAACTTCTTTTTCTAGAATTGATTCTGCCTGATGGGGAAGAAGATGGAAAACTGAAGTCCAAGGCCACTGAAAAGGCGCCTGGTAAATACCCTTTGCTTGGAAGGAAAGAAAGCAAGAAAGAAAGCAGGAGAGAAGGAAAGAAGGAAGGAAGGAAGGAAGGAAGGAAGGAAGGAAGGAAGGAAGGAAGGAAGGAAGGAAGGAAGGAAGGAAGGGAGAGAGATAGAAAGATAGAGAGAGAGAGAGAGAGAAAGAAAGGAAGGAAGGAAGGAAGGAAGGAAGGAAGGAAGGAAGGAGGGAGGGAGGAGGGAAGGAAGGAAGGAAGGAAGGAGAGAGAAAGGGATTGGGAGAGCAAGAGGGGGAGAGAGAAAGAGGGAGAGAGAGAGAGAGAGAGGGAGAGAGAGAGAGAGAGAGAGAGAGAGAGAGAGAGAGAGAATATTATTAAAATCCAAAAAACAATGTGTAATTAAATGCAGTTATCAGAAACACTCTTTAAACGACCTGTTCTTAAAGTATGTAAAGAGATAAAAGATTGAAAATTTCAGGAAAGAATTAGAGACTACATTTAAAAAAAAAACAATAGAAATTGTAATCATAAAGGAAAATCTTCCAGTTTTTGACCATTGACTATGATGTTAGCTATGGGTTTTTCATATAGAGCCTTTATTATGTTGATATACTTTACTTTTATTCCTAGTTTTTTCAGAATTTTATCATAAATGCCACTCTCTACACTCTTATTCAACATAATACTGGAAGCTCCAGCCATAACAATTAGGTGAGAAAAAGAAATAAAAGCCATCGAAATTAGAAAGGAAGAAGTAAAATTGTCTTTGTTTGCAGACAACACAACATGTATAGAAAATCCTAAAGATTCCATTAAGAAAGCTATTGAACTAAACAAATTTAGTAAAGTTGACTGTTAAAATAACAACTTCAAAAATCAGATATGTTTCTTTTTTTAATTGTTTTTATTTTTTTCTGTATTTAAATTCAAGTTAGTTAACATACAGTGTAGTGTTGTTTTCAGGAGTAGAAACCAATGATTCATCACTTACATATAATTCCAGTGCTCACTCCAACAAGTTCCCTCCTTAAGACTCATCACCCAAGTACTCAACCCCCATTCACCTCCTCTCCAGCCACCCTCAGTTTGTTCTCTGTATTTAAGAGTCTCTTACGGTTTGCATCCCTCTCTCTTTTTATTTTATTTTTCTTTCCCTTCCCATATGTTCATCGGTAGTGTTTCTTAAATTCCACATGTGAGTGAAATCGTATGATATTTGTCTTTCCCTGACTGATTCATTTTGCTTAGCCTAACAGACCCAAGTTCTATCCATGTTGTTGCAAGTGGTAATATTTCATTCTTTTGATTGCTGAGTGATAGGCCCATACCACATCTTCTTTGTCCATTTATCAGTCAATGGACATTCGGTCTCTTTCCATAATTGGCTACGGTTGATAGCACTGCTATAAAATTAGGGTGAATGTGCCCCTTTGAATCAACATTTTTGTATCCTTTGGATAAATATGTAGTAGGGCAATTGCTGGGCTGTAAGGTACTTCTATCTTTAATTTTTTGTGGAAACTCCATACTGTTTTCCAGAGTGGCTTCAGCAGTTTGCCTTCCCATCAACAGTGCAAAAGTGCTCTCCTTTCTCTGCATCCTCACCAACATTTGCTATTTCCCCAGTTGCTCATTTTAGCCAACCTCACAGATATAAGCTGGTATCTCATAGTGTTTTTGATTCGTGTTTCCCTAATGATGAGTAATGTCCAACTTCTTAGTCGACCCTAATGATGAGTAATGTCCCTCCTTCTTAGAGGCAAAGGAAACAAAAGCAAAAATGAACTATTGGGACCTCATCAAGATAAAAATCTTCTGCACAGCAAAAGAAACAATCAACAAAACTAAAAGGCAGCTGACAGAATGGAAGAAGATACTTGCAAATAACATATCAGGTAAAGGGTTAGTATCCAAAATCTTTAAAGAACTTATCAAACTCAACACCCCAAAACCAAATAATACAGTGAAGAAGTGGGCAGAAGACATGAATAGACACTTTTTCAAAGAAGACAATCAGATTACTGACAGACATAGATATGTTTCTATACACTAACAACAAATTCCCTGAAAGGTTAATTATAAAAAATAATTCCATTAAAATCTGTGCCCAAAGAGTAAAATACTTAAGAATAAACTTATCTGAGGTTAAAGAATAATACACTGAAAACTGCAAAACATCAATTAAACAAATTAAAGAAGACACAAACAAATGGAAAGGTATTCTGTATTTATAGATTAGAACACTTAATATTGTTAATATGTCCATACAACCCAAAGCAATGTATAGATTCATGCAATCTCTTTTGAAATCCAAATGCTTTTTTATAGGTATTTTTAAAAATTCTAAAATTAATATGGAATCACAAATGACTACAAATAACCAAATCAATCTTGAGAAAAAAAGAACAAAGCTGAAGACATTATGTTTTCGATTTCAAATATATTATCAATTTGCAGTAATCAAATTAGTATGGCACTGGGATAAAGATAAGTATATAGACCAGAAGAACAGGAACCCCAAAATAAATCCATGTATACAGTCCACTAATCTCTAACAAAGGAGCCAAGGATGTGCAATGGGGTAAGGACAGTCTCTTCCACAAACAGTGGTGGGGTAATTGGATATCCACATGAAAAGAATGAAATTGGACTCTTACCTTATGCCTTACACTAAAGTCAACTAAAAAGAAAAATTAAAGACATAAACATGAGGCTTGTAACTGTAAGACTTGTAGAAAATTACATGGAATAAAAACTTTCTGCATTGGTTTTGACAGTAATTTCTGGGATATAACACCAAAAACACAGGGGAAAAAATTAGGAATGGGCAAATGAGACTATATCAAACTAAAAACAAAAACCAAAAAACAAAAAAACTTTGTATACAGCAAAGGAAAACAACGAGTGAAAGGCACAGCTACATAATGGGAGAAAACATTTACAAACCATATATCTGAAAATGGATTAAACTCAAAAGAGGAATTTCTACAACTCAATAGAAAAAAAAAATACTACTAATATTAATAGCTTTATTATAAAATGACCAAAGACTTGAACAGACATTTCTCCACAGAATATATACAAGTGGCCAACACGTATATGAAAAGAGGTTTAACGTCACTACTCTTTAGAGAAATGCAAATTCAAACTACAATGAACTGTCGTCTCACTCCTGTTGGAACCTCAATTATCAAAAAGACAAGAGATAACAAATGGAAGTGATGCAGGAGCTATGTAAAACAGTATGGAGATTCCACACACACGCACAAATAAAATTGTATCTCTCATATGTTTAACAATCTTACTTCTGGGTATTTTTCCAAATGAATTAAAATCAGGATCTCAGGGGGATAATAGCACACCCGTGTTCATTGTAGCATTATTCACAATAGCCAAGATGTGGAAACAACCTACATGTCAATCAATTGATGAATATATAAACACAATGTGGTATATATTTGTAATGAACTATTATCAGCCTTAAAAAAGAAGGCAATTCTGTAATATGCAATAGTATAGAGGGACCTCGAGGGCATTATTATTATTATTATTATTATTATTATTATTATTATTATTATTCTAAATGAACTAAGCCTATCTTGGAAAGAAAAATACTGCATGATTCCATTTTACATAATCTAAAACAGTCAAATTCATAGAAAGAGGGAGAAGAATATTGGTTGTTTGGGGCTTAGGGATAGGGAAAAGGGAGTTACTAATCAAGAGGCATAAAGTTTAAATAATACAAGATGAGTATGTTCTAGATATCTGCTGTATGACATCATACCTGCGACCTCAATGCTGCATTGCACACTTAAAAATCTGTTAAAAGGATTGATCTCATGTTGTGTTCTAAGCATAAAATTTTAAAAATTAAAAATAAAAAATTAGAATGAAAGCATGTATGAATGAAGCATTCAAAGTTTAATATATATCCTCTGAGAATTTAAAAGGCTAAAAGGCAAGGCAGTGGACTATAGCTTAAAGAAAGACATCCAGTTGTATGGAAGCTTTATTGTATATACCAGTAGCCTTAAAACTTGGGGTGAAAACATTCTCACATAAGTGTAGACACACATACCTTTAAAGGAGCCAATCTTTAGGCCTTTTCATTCACATGTACTATTACAATATTGATTTGCATGTGAAATCATGACTCTCAGAAGAAAATAACCAGTGCTTTACCAGAGTGCAAATAACTGATGTAAACTTATTTTTATAGAAATGCAAAGTCCCCACATTCATTATATTAAGAATTACAGTTATATAGTTTCACGTTTACTAATTATTTACCAATCTTTATATTATTTTTTTAAGTTTATTTATTTTGAAAGAGAGAGAGGAGGGGCAGAGAAAGAGGGAGAGAGAGATTCCCAAACTGGCGCTGCATTATCAGTGCAGAGCCCAACACAGGGTTTGAACTCACAAACTACGAGATCAGTCAGACCTGAGCCAAAATCAAGAGTGTGGACACTTAACCAACTGAGTCACCCAGGTGTCCCTATAATGTTAAAATTTTTGTTTTGATTAATTATGAACTATTCATAATAGTAATGAAAATGTAATGAATATACATTTTAAACACTTAAATATTTCTAGAAATAAAAATACAAAACTAATATCTCAGTGGAATAAGTAGAGATAAGAGAGGATTAATGAACTGGAAAGAGATGAGAAGGAAATAGATAATGGATGGAAACTATATAAGAGAGGATACAAACCATAGGAGATAGGATGAAAAATTTAAGATTTCTAATTGAAACTAAAGGATGAAAGATAATGAGGGAGCGGTAATGTCTAAGAATTTTCTAAAATTGATGAAAGATAACATACTACAGATACAAGACATATCATGAACCCCAGACTGGGTTAATTGAAAGAAACCATAGCAGTTCAAAATCAGAATCCAGAAGGCAGAATATTAGAATAAAAAAAATATGCTTAATCCTATTTTAAGGACTTTAGTTTTATTTCACTAACGCTAACCTTGTATCCCTCTATTTTTATTTGTGTAAGAGGTAATCTGAGTCAGAAAAAGCACAATCTGGAGGCATATCTGAAGTCCACAGATAAACACTTACAGTTCAAGAATTAGGGAACAAGATTTAGTTCTTACATGCACGTTACAGACATAATATCTCAAACATTTTTTTTATTTGCATGTAATAGAATTTTTAAAAATATATCTTGAAAAGAGCTTCAATGATTGATTTGGAGGTAAAACCAGAATGTTTAAATTTATTTTTTTTACAATGCATCTACAATAGTCTCAATCCTCTCTTCAATGTAGTAGATGTCTGATTGAAGAGAGGAAAGTTATTAAGTGAAACTGAGAAGAAAGGTATTAATATATTACCAAATAAATCTTATTATAATGTATTCCAAATTCAGTGGCATGAAATTTTATTTCACTTTCTATAAAGCTGCTCTGACTTACAATGTCTAATTTTTATCGACACAGAATCAACCTGTTTTATTTGCGTAGGCACATCCGTACCCATTTTCTGAAGAAATATGCTAATTCACTATTTTTAATTTCTATCTTTCTAACTATTTTTACTCCTTTGTGATCTATACCTTTCTTTCTTTATTACTAATGATAGGTTTAGTGACAATAGAAGTCACACACATATCTGAGATTCCTATCCCCTACAATAACAAAAGTAACTCGGAGGAGCACTGGTTCCAATAAGGTTTTCAGCTGGTATCAAAAACTGAGTCAGCCAATTAGAAGTGAACTTCTACAAGGGCGCCTGGCTGACTCGGTTGGTGAAATGTCAGTCTCTTGATCTCGGCTCAGGTCATGAGCCTATGGTTGTGAGATGGAACCCCGTATCTGGCACTGTCAGCCCCGCATCTGGCTCTGCACGGGCAGAGCCTGCTTAGTATTCTCTCTCTCTCCTCTCTCTGTCCCTTTTCCCCTTCCCTCTAAACAAGTAAGTAAGTACATACGTAAATAAATAAATAAATAAAGTGAACGTACTACTAAGTTATGTATATGTGTGCGTGCGTGTGTGTGTGACTACTGTAAAGTATTATACTTTATGTATGAGGTATTATGGATATCAAAAAGCAAAGCATATTTCCTTATACAGTTATAACCTGGGTGTTAAAATATCTAGGGTGGGGTGAATGTTAGTGCCATCACATATATAAAATTCTCAACACATCTCCTTTGCACTTTATAAGTCTTCAAGATGTCAGCTACAATTCCGTGCTTGTGTTAGTTTAATGGAACTGATAGGGCTTTGGATTGGTGGAGGTCCAGAGCTGAAGACCAAGAAAGACTTCTTGAGGCATCTTTGGTGCAAAAAGGTGATTTTTTTAAAGCATGGAGACAAGACCTGTGGGCAGAAAGAGCTGCACTCAGGTTGTGAATAGTGACTGGTTATATACTATGTAGTTGGGGGAGGTAAGGGAAAAGGGAAGCCTCTAGAAGGACTTTCATATACTAAAGAGGACTCAAAAGATATAGGAGCCCCTGCTATTGTCAAGCTAAGGCTGTTTTCCCTCTAGTAAGGTACTACTATTAAGACAGTAGAGAGTTCTTAGAGAAATGTTATACTCTGCCTATCTCAAGTATTTGTCAATGAGCCACAGGTTATAAGAAATTTAATTTTACCAGCCATTTCCTTCTCACCTTTGTTCCTCATATCACTACAGAGGGGAGGGTGATGTTGGGGGTCCAGGAAATTCAGTCTGTAGGTTTTTGGAGATTAGTCTATTGATAAGATCACCTTTTTCTTGTAGTTTACTGGGACCTTTGTAAACTGAGAGAGATTCTTGTCCTGAAGGACAGTGATCTTATCAGTTAGTTAATCATTTGTTTTATCCTTCTCTTATCTTAAGGACAGCCAAGAGTGCCTGAGGAATGTCACACATATCCTACTTGGGGTGGGGGGGGTGCTTGCTAACTTGTGTTTTGCCTTCATTGTGCCTTATGCTCCCTCATCAGAACTATAATGGAGAAGATACTCTTACTGTTTTTGAACATTTTATTCCATTTTGGACAGGAAATAAGAAAAATTGATATTAAGAGGGACAATAGGTAAATTTCAATCATACTTAATCAGAAAAATGGAATTCCTAAATATAATAAGATGTTGATCATAAGCTGGTACCAGAACTATGTCACATTGTTTTAATATAGAGACTGTATGTTGGAGTAGTGAATAACTCACAAACCATTCATCCTATGGGAGAAAATAATTGAAAAGTAAGAAAGAATAGAATTTGTCTGGAAGCGTACGGGGCAATAACCAGGGATGAGTACTGTGACTGTTTGTAGCTCAGTCTGTCTGTCCATAGTGTCTAGATTCAAATCTCATCTGTTATGAACTCAGTTGTGTCCCTCCATACATTCACCTGTGAAAACCCTAACCCCCAATGGCTGACTATATTTGTAGATAAGGCTTTTAAGGAGGTAATTAAGATTAAGTGAGGTTAAGGGTGGGCCCTAATCCCATAATATTGAATTCTTATTGGAAGAGAAGAAAGCATCCTTCACTTATAAATTCACAGAGAAAAGGTCACGTGAGAACAGAGAGAGAAAGCAGCTATCTTCCGCAGGAGGGTCTCGCTGCACATCAACCCCCCCTACATCCTGATGTTGGATTTCTAGCTTCCAAAACTATAAGAAAATAAAATTTTATTGCTTAAACCATCCAAACTGTGATATTTTGTTACAGCTGCTTTGATACTGTAATATAATAAATACTTATCTAAATATATATTAATACATATCAATAGATACTGGTCTTTAACCCTAGGTCCTGGCACAGAGTTCCTAAAACCATTGTGATAACGGTGGTGGGAGCATCTTATATTATTATACTTAATCTTTTACCATTTTCTGACAAAATATTTCTAAAACTTGAAATTTCCCAGGTGATAGAGGTGATGGGAGTGTTTTGTTATTCATGATGAGCCTTTTTTGATCCTACCTAAATTTATGCTAATGAGGCGACTTCAGGGTGAGGCCCCTAAGTAGACTCAGATGTATTATATTTAAGGTTTTAAAACTATTGTCATTTGAAATATTTATGCATTTCTTGACTGCATGTTGTATGCTTTCTTGCATAGTGCCCATGATACTTGACAAAATTAAAATTTGTGTATGAAGCACACCGATTTTTTTGAGACATGGTTTTGATATTTGCTGCCTCATTGCTATTTTTCTCACCAGCTTTCCTTTGTAACAAACCACCATCCCAAATTTCTTAGGCCATTCCAATTGTAGTCCTAGAGTAACACACTTCAGAATTCCCAGGGATATATCTTCAAACAAATCCAATTTCTGGCTTCTTATCCTCCTCAGATATGTTGAATCAAATTTTTGGAGGGATGGTATAATTTGTTACATTTTGAATAAGCATGGCCTGTGATACTTTTTTTCAATGAAATTTGAGAACCACTTAGATGGATGTCTGCCTGGAGCAAAAGGAATGATTTGCTTATTAGCTGGAAAGTGTCTTATTCCATTCAGGCTACTGTAACAACAGAAATGTCTTCCTCAGTTCTGATAGCTGTAAGTACAAGATCAATGTGTCAAGATGGCTGCTTTCTGCTAAGGGCTCTCTTCCTGGTTCCTAACTGGTACTTTCCTCACACGGTGAAAGGGGCCAGGGATCCCTCTGGAGCTTCTTTATTAGGACATTAACTCCATTCATGAGGCTTGTGCATTTATGACCTAGTCACCTCCCAAAAGGCCCCATCTCCTAAATCCATCAACTCTGGAGATTAGGATTTCAGCATATGCATTTTGAGAGGACAAAAACATTCAGACTATGAAAATTTAAACCTTTAAGCATAGTATTGAAATCATAAGTTTTGTCCTGCTTATTGCTTTTCTGGAGCATTTAAAAACTATATAATCACTGCCATTAAGGTTGCAATTAATGATACCTTTTTAGACTTTTTTTTTTAATATGGGAGAATTCAAAGACAGTAAGCTAAATTAATAAAAACATTAAATTAAAAATAAACTTAGTAGCATTTTTTATAATATTCATATACTGAGCTTACTGACATTTCCCCCAGGTTTCACCGAGCATCAAGTATCCTAGCGCTTTTAATCAGGATTCAGTTGTGCTTGGGAAGTGTATGTGGTTGAGATACTACGGCCTTTCCCAAAGAAGACTTAATATTTTAAACCAAACGGTATCATGAGAGTCAGGGTCAAGAGCAGGAAGCACAGATGCCAAGCAGAAAGCAGAAACTTAAACAGTCGTTTTCACAGCCTGTGTTGCTGGGGAAGTAAACATATGGTCCAATTCTATAAAAGAGAAGGGGTCCTGGTAAGTAAACTAAATAGACTTTGAAAAAAATGGTTCAAATTTGATTATATATCCTAATGGGAAAACAAACAAATAAATAATTAATAACTAAATACTGACCTTTCCTTAAAGTCAAAAAATAAAAGAATAATAAGGCAGATTTTAGACCTAAGTGCAAAAGCTAAACCAATAAGGCTTCTATCCTATAACATAGACTGTCCTTATAAACTTAGAGCAGAAGAGACAGACAAAGACTTATTATAACAGAGCACAAAATATACATAGTGGATTAAAGAAGGAATTAATAAATTAGACTTATGCCCAGAATGTACATAGACCTCCTATAAATATGTAAGAAAAAGATAGATGATGCAATTGGAAATATGCCAAATAATCAAATTACCCTTCATCAAACAAGAGATCCAAATATCCAGGGCCCCTTGGTGGCTCAGTGGATTGAGCATCTGACTCTTTGGCTCAGGTCATGATCCCAGGGTTATGGGATTGAGCTCTGAGTTGGGCTTGCGCTGAGCATGGAGTCTGCTTAAGATACTCTCTCTCCCTCTACCCCCTCCCCCGCTCACACACGCTCTCTCTCCAAAATAAAAAAAAAAAATATATATATATATATGTATATATACATATATATATATATATATATATATATATATTTAAAGAGAGATCCAAATACCCAGTGCAAATTGCTCAAAAGCATTAGGCATCAGGGAAATGCAAATTCAAACTCAAAAGAAATATGACTGCACAACCACTAGAATGATAAAAATCGAAAAAAAAATAGCAAGTAAAGAGAAATCTGAACTCACATAGACCGCTGGTGGAAGTAAATATTGTTACTATTTTGTAAAATATGTTGGCAGTATTTTGTGCACTTCTTAGTATCAATTTCATGTTTTGATGATAAAAAAATACTTTGAGAAAAAGGAAGAAGGAACATTTCCTAACTTTTAAAGCAATCTTGCCACAACCAACAGCTTCTTAAACCACTGAGGAATTTCATTTTCCTCCTAACAACACTCATTCCCAGACTTTTCGGGTTCAAATTACGTGATATCGCTCCCCTAATTCTGCTTGACTTTTCTGAGGTCTTTTTCTTTCTGATTCTTATCACGGATATCTAGTAAGTGTGCCCCTCTGACTGGGTAAAATTAGACTCTGGACCTTCTTAATCTTTGAATTCCATCTTATTACTTAACATCATGTATGGAGTGTGCTATGATCTGGACTTTTCCACATTGTCAACATTCAAACCTCATGACCGGTCAAGTACAGTCTTGTATCTTTGTCATGGTGAAGGAACTCTGAGGTTTTCCATTTAAACTTCCCCAAAGTGATAACTTAGTATATTAGAAAGAATACCAACAGACCAGCATATAGTAATATGATACAAATAATAAAATATAGTCCTAAAGTCAATGCAACTAGTCTAATGAAAATTGCCAGGCAAAAATATTTCATTTCTGTGAACAAATTATAAAGTATGTTAACCCAAAAATCAACATGAGGTATGTTAGTGCTTAAAGCTTCAAAACAACCAACCAGCTCAATATCTTCTTCATCCAAATGGAAAGATAACTTGCTTTTTTCTCTCTTCCTTGAGTATGTTCATAGAGGGTAAATTCTTTTTCAAATCACATTATTATCAAGAAAGATTTTCTATTAGATAAAGAGGGGTAGAGAGGGAGTATCACTGGGTCATTGTAGAAAATGAGAAAGTGAAGGGTCTTTATCAAAATTAAGGGGAAATTGTATGGATTAACATTATATAGTGTTATATAGTATTATATATGGATAGATATGGATAATATATATATATATCATATATATGGATTATACATATATAATTATATATGATCCATATATAATCCATTATATATAATAATTTTATAATAAATATAAATATATAAATATACATATTTATTTTATTATATAAATTATATATAAAATATAATTAATAATTGTATATATAATGGAATATTGTTCAGTCATAAAAAAGAATGAAATCTTGCCATTTAGCAATGACATGGATGGAACTAGAGAGTATAATGCTAAGTGAAATAGGTCAGTCAGAGACAGACAAACACCAAATGATTTCATTCGTATGTAGAAATTCACAAACAAAACAAGCAAAGAGGGAAACGTAGAGAGAAGGAGAGAGAGAGTGAGAGAGAGAGAAATAAATCAAGAAACAGACTCTAAGCTACAGAGAACAAACTGATGGTTACCAGAGGGGAAGGACTTGGGGGGATGGGTGAAATAGGTGATGGGGATTAAGGACTACACATGTGATGAGCACAGAGTGATGTATGGAAGTGTTGTTATGTATATCTTATAAACTAATATAACTAAACTAAACTAACACTTATGTTACTAACTGGAATTAAAATTCAAACTTAAAAGAAAAATCCCTTCTTGATGGTACCCTTGGCCACAGCACCCACAGTGCCCCTACTACACTCAGTACATATTTCAAACCCTGTGCCTCCATTCCTCCTCGTCCAAAAACTACACTCCAAGTTCACTCTTCACCGGGTCTTGGTGCCCACCACTTCTTCCATGTGGAACACTCTCTTCCTTGCACCTTCCTCTATCTCACTTCATTCCAACTTTCACTCAAATACCCCCTCATCATAGAGGGTTTTAATTACGACTCTACATAAAATCTTTGCCCTCACATTTTCTCCATCCCATTCCATGCTTTGTTTTGCTTCATCAAACCTAATGTTATTCTTACAAATTGTGTTCCCCCCAATTTGTATGTCGAAGCCCTAAGTGACTATATTTGGTAACAGGGTCTTTAAGGGGTTAATAAAGGTTAAATGGGGTTTAAAGGTGGGCTCCAATCCAGTAGAACTGGTGGTCTTACAAGAAGAAAAGAAGATGCTAGGGTTGTGCACACGGAGGCAGGCCATGTGAGGACACAATGAGAAGGCAGCCATCCGCAAGCCAGGAACAAGGCACTCACTGGAAAACAACCATGCCAGCACCTTGATCTTCATATTCTAGCCTTCAGGGCTCTGAGATCATAAACTTCCGTTGTTTAAGCTCCATTGTATTCTGTTACGGCAGCCTTAGCAGGTTAATACAATCATACTTTGGTTTACAGCATTTTCCTATCAATATAATCTTTAATTGCAGTTACTTTGCCTCTTTTACTCACCCTTTTATAGCTACCATATGCCATTCAGTAATGATGGATGTACAAATGAATAAATAAGTGAATGAAATAAAGGAAAGTTTAGAATACTTTTATAATTCTGAAATTTGCCAGGCTCTCTCAAGATGCAGTATTTTGTCTCCCTTTCTATATCTTTTTCTGATATCTCCTGCTAGGCAGTAGGTGAGTTCTTGCAATTTCAAGTCATGTGTCTCACTTCTGGGAAATTTGCTTTTATCATTTTGTTGATAAATTTCTCCTTTCCATTTCCTCCATTCTCCTTTTCTGCATTTCCTTTTAGATGAATCCTAAACCTCCTAAATTAATGATTCATGTCTCTCAATATTTCCTTCATATTACTTATCTCTGTTTCTTTTTTTCTTCTACAGTTGGGAGATTTCCTCAATTTTTTTCTTCTAGCCTTTCTTTTAGATATTTTATTTAAGCAATCATATTTTCGATACCTAAGAACTCATTCACCAGCCCTCATTCCTCCTTTTCATAACAGCTTATTCCAATTTTATGTATCTAATATCTTTTGGAATCTCTCTGAAGCTACTAATCAGAATTCCTTTAACTCTTTTCTACTTCCTGATTTAGTTCCGCATCGTGGAAGTTATTTTGTATGTTTCATTTGAATTGTTTTGTTTCTGAATTTGTGCTTTTATTATCCTGACATAGCTTGTAATTCTTGCTTGCCTATCCGTATTTATGAATTAAAATTTAAAGTGTTTACCATCAAGTGGAACCTGGGCAGCTTAGTTGGCTGGGCTGAGCGTCCAACTCTAGCTTCTAGCTCAGATCATGGTGCCAGGGAAGTGGGATTAAGCTCTGTGTCAGGTTCTATGCTGAGCATGGAGCCTGCTTAAGATTTCACTCACACACACTTTCTCTCTCTCCCTTCTGCCTCTCTCCTCACTTGTGCTCTCTCTCTATCTCTGAAATAAGTAAGTGAGTAACTAAGTAAATAAGTAAGTAAGTAAGTAAGTAAGTAAGTAAATAAATAAATAAATAAATAAATAAAGTGTTTAACATCAGGAACCATGTGGATTTCCTCACCAGCTGTGCTAATATATTTAGGCAACACGTCTCTGCCCAGCCAGGGAGTTTTTTATTCTTTTGTTTTGTTTAATGCTTTTATTTATTTTTGAGAGTGAGACAGAGAGACACAGTGTGAGAGGGGGAGGGTCAGAGAGCTATGGAGACACAGAATCTGAGGCAGGTTGTCAGCACAGAGCCTGACATGGGGCTCAAAACCACAAACCGTGACATCATGACCTGAGCCAAAGTTGGACCCTTAACTGACTGAGCCACCCAGGTGCCCCAGCCTGGGAGTTTCGCAAAGATTTATGTCTTTGCAAGCATAGTGTAGAGATTGGCGGGTTTTATGTATGATATAAGGAGAAAGCAAAAAGGCTGGGCACCTCAGTTCAATTTTTTTCTTTCCCTATTCCTGTAAGTTTTGCAAACATCCCTTATGAATGTTCTGTGCTGAAGCTGCCTCTGCTTGGGATGCCAATCACTTCATCTCCTCAAATTCCCAAAACATTTCAAAATATCTGGCCTGATAATGTTCCTCCTGTTTTTGATATTTAACTTATCTTCAGCAAAGATTTAAGCTTATTTAGATTGCAATGTGACCAAATGTGTTCCTCTTTTGAAAAAAAAAAAGTGCTAATTTCTGAGGTGTAATTCATGTACAAGCCTGCCTTCAATTAAATGATGCATGATGACTTTCTCTCTGGCTCCACCTCTCCTAAGTAAGTCACTTCACTAATATCAGAAACACGGATGGACTTTGCATTTAGAACCCAACACCTTTCTCTATGCCTTTAAGAAATAAAAGAGCACCAGTAAAGAGGCAGAAATTAGGGAAGACACAAGAACGAACATCATTCATGTTACATGATCGGTTGTTTATCCTTTTCTTTCTCTAGCAGAAGTACTATTTGAGAGCAGCGCCTGAACACTGTGAAATTGACCAACAACACAGTCTTGGGTGCAAGAAAAACCAGTGTCTCCTTTTCTTGCTCTGCCATTTATGGGTGAATCAACTTGGGTGAATGTTAGACGCCTATTGTAGAAACAAGAAATAATAAAATCTACTCCAAAAGTGTGATATGATGATTAAATAAAGAGCTGTTATTAAACTGCTATACCTAGTGCCTCCTACAAGTAAGTGATAAATGAATAGTGTCTCCTACTTTTGCATGTCATCAGATATAACACGGTGCTATAAACAGACCAGCTACTTCACAAATGTCTGTCGAATGGGAAAAGAAACAACACTCTACTGTTACATTCTTCAGATCTAATTAGGCAGTGGCTCAAAATCACTAACGAGAGAGCAAAAACATATAATGCCGTGTTAAATTGATGACATGCCAATAGACAGTTTCACTGAACAATTAAATCCTTAAGTTGTAACAGATTCTGTAATACATTGAAAATTAAGGGATTGCATTGACTTCCAGTTCTATACATCCATGATGCTTTTTTTTTTGTCTTCCTTCTAAGTTCTCATTTAAATGAAAAAAAAGTAACCAGATTAATATCATAAAAATAAAAGAAAATGAGAGCAGACAAAACATAACATCAAACTTATGGAAGATATCTTGAGAGTGGAGGATGATAACCACTGAGGCAGAGGGAATGAATTCAGGGTCTAAAATAAATGAAACCAAGAGGAGAAAACTCATTGGCCATATAGAATGCCAGGGAAACTTTGAACATGATGTAAGTGGTGAGGGCAGGAAGTGAAAGGAAGGCTAGAAACAGTAGGTTTTCTAAATGCTGGACTATGCAAAAACTGTGTCAAATCTACCCCTAAACATCTATGTACAGCTTGACTTTATAACTAGAAGAAATGTCTGAGCATTATTCTTGTAAGATTGAGACATAGATCATAATAGCCCTGGGTAAATCCAATCCATACGTTTCTCTCTCCCTTTTACTAACCCTATAGTCCAATATACTAATTGGCATTACCAATATACGACAAAGAGTTTTCAAATATTTTATTTTCCTACTTGAGGGTAACGGTTAGTGGGAATATGTGTGTGTGTGTGTGTGTGTGTGTGTGTGTGTGTGTGTGTGTGTAAAGAAAATATAATCGCAAATATATAACAACAAAGAAAACCCAATTATCTACTCAGGAAAAATTAAGCAAGTCCCTCATTTTAAAGATACATGAATGATCAAGAATCACAATACTCTGGGGAAAGAAAATAAAAACTTAGTGTAAAACGTCAAGGAATGTTTAACAAAATATTAATGGGGTAAGTCAGAGAGTGAAACATAACAATTTCTTTAAAATGCATTGTAGTTCCTCAAATTCAACAATATTTTATCTACAAAGCAAAACAAGATCCTAGGGAAAAATGAACATTTAGAAAAATTGAACAGTAGAAAAAGCCCTTAAAGATTAGGAAAAATGTGGCAATACAGCAGCTGTTGGAAAAATATCAAGACTATTGCTCTGGGCATCAGATAAAAAGCCAAGTAAATAAAAATATTGAGAAAAAATGAATTTATAGAACAAAATTGAAGGGGTGAACATTGGATGATGAGCTAGAATTATAGCATAATACAATTGTTTCTGAAAAGACAAATATAAATATCAATGTAAGTGCTAAAACAAATGAACAAACAGATTTTTGAAAAGACAAGATAAGAAAAGGAAAACCTGCACTTGGTGCATCTTGGTAATATTTGAAAACTACAGCTTTCTGAAAATGGCCCAAGGACTTCAAGAGAATCAGTCAGTTCATCTACACAAGGAAAAGAATAGTAACATTAAACTTTTCATCAGAAACTTGAAGTTGAAAGATCTTTCATCTTTGAAAGACCACTGAATTCAAAGGAAAAAATATTTACAAAGCAAAATCATACATGAATCCAAATTATCATAAGACTGAAAATAAAATAAAAATGCATTTATATTTTTAAGCACTACTCTGGATTTAATCTAAAAAGTGACGGTACTAAACAAGAGAGATGAACAGGCAGGATACCTGAGACCGTGACATTGGCCCATGAGTTCATTCATGACAGCACACCTAGAAAATAATGGGTCCAAATTACATGAAATATTCATGAACTCCAAAGTGAGTGCTATCAAGAAGAGAGTGGATTCTGTGATAGACTGCAATCATGGCATCATGTCCGTACCCTTTCCTGAATTCATTGTCTTTACACTACAACACCGCTGTGTCCTTCCTCCGTGAGAAAGCTATCCTGCCTGCTGTTAGACGCCGGGCTCAGCCATGAACATTGTTTTGACAAATAGGATGTAAGTAAATGTGATATAAGCAGAGACTGAAAAAAAAACAAAAACAAAAAAAACTTCACGTAGAGACTTGATCTCTTTGAGAATTACAGGTCAATTTCGAAACCTTTACATCAGCGTTACAGGTGTTCCAGAAGGCAAAGAGACAACAGAGGAAGAAATTGGGAGAAATATTTGAAGTATAATGACCAAAAACATCTCAAAACTAATGATATTACTCATCAGCAACCTACACAAATAAGATAGTAGAATGAAATATTTAAAGTGCTGGGGAAGGGGAAGCTTAGCATTCCATGTCCAGAAAAAATTAGTCTTCAAAAGAGGAGAAATGGTAAGTTTCTAGAGAAACAGAAACAGAGAGAATTATTGCTTATGGTCCAGACCTGCCCCACAAGAAATGTTAAAAAGCAAACAAAACGCCATTCCTTTAGAAGAAGGAAAATGGTACAGATGAGAGACTCATCTGTATCAAGAAAGGTAGAGCATTAGAAAAGGAATAAATGAAGGTAAAATAAAATATTCTATTCTTTTCTTATTTTTAAGTGAGTAAAGGATAACTTTTGCTTAAAAGAACAGTAACAATATATTGGGTGATTATATCATATGGAGTAGTGAAAAGAATGACAGAAATGACATAAGGGATAGGAAGGTAGAATCAAGAATATTCTCATATGAGTTACCTGCACTACACATGAAGCACATCGTATTATTTGGAGGGGCTTAGATTAGTTAAAAATATGTATTCAGAGGGCACCTGGTGGCTCAGTCAGTTACGTGTCTGACTTTTGATTTCAGCTCAGGTCATGATCTTTTGGTTGTGAGATTGAGCTCCATATTAGGCTTGGCACTGGGCATGGAGTCAGCTTGGGATTCTCTCTCTCTCTCTCTCTCTCTCTTTCTCTCTCTCTTTCTTTCCAAAAACAAAACAAAACAAACAAACAAAAAACATGTATTGAGAACTGAATGGCAACCACTAAAGAAATTTAAAGGAAGTATAATTGATTGCTAAGAGAGAGGAAAACATGGAATCGAATCATTGAATGGAAAAGTAAAAGCAATATTTCTTTGTCTTGAACATTCCTGTTACCCTACAATCTGTATAAATTCTATCTCATAGAATAAGGTAACATATATGTATGAGATGAATAAGTTTGTGAGTATCAAACAAGGTTATATAAAATTTGGTCAGCTCGAACTTATGAATACAATTGTCAGATTTATAGAAAGTTTAAAATGACTAAAAATTATTAAAAATAAATATTAGTGTTGGGTGTTTCAGAAGAAACAACTTATTTTTTTAATAAAGAAATCACCAAATGCCCCACACACATGCACACATACATATACTAACCAAAGTGATTCACTTAAAGCAAGAAAAACAAGAATTTTTTTCCAGCAGTTTTTTTTTTCTTATTTTAAAAGGTCAATATTTGTAGAGAAAATAACTGTCTGTGTTTCATAAATATCCATCAAATTAAATTTCTTAAATCAACGTTGTAGTTTTAATAATAAAACTACAGTCACCATATTTCACACTTCTATGTATCTTGAATTTTGTTAAAACTTAAATAACAGCAGGAAACTGTTTTCCTTTTACAGGATCATTTAAATCTTCTCTTCATTTACATGTCTACTATTGTTATTCTTAAATGATGAAATTAGTTTTCCAAGCTGGAATGAGATAATTATATTGTTTGTGCTGGACTCCTTTTGTAAAATGTAAATCTCTAAAATTATCCTGATAATAATTTGAAAACAATAGGAGATTGGTCCATTATAAATATTTTTATGACATCCTAAATAGTTTGACTTTGATTTGATTTTAGTAAAATATGTATCCTTCTTCAAAACAATACATTTATGGTTCTATATACAAGGTAAATTGCTAAAGAGTGTCTTTTGTCTTGTTATCCTTTAAATCTTTTTTTCTCTACCCCATTGTCTAATAAAAACTCCTTACATGTCCAATTTTCCAAAAGAACAAGGCTTATTTCCTTTCCTTAAACTCTATCCACTTTGCCTCAATGGGCAAAATCCATAACAAGTTACACAGTTCCACCACTAGGTTCTGTAAGATCCAAGTTTCTCAGTACATAGAGACTCCTGTGATTTGACCTCTGCTTTCTCTCTAGACTTATCTAGTGCTTTTTACCAACTAATGCCCTGCTTTCCAAACATATATGTGGTATTCGTCCTCTGCTCTTTGGTTTGTCCTGCCATCGTTTGAAATAGCACCTTTTGTTCCTAAAGTTCTTTCTTCCACTCCAGGTCTTTGGTTGTAACAGTGCTACAAAACTCTGTGCCCTGCCTCCTAACTTTTGGGATAAGCCAGAATCAAACTAGGCCAATTATATTTCTCCCCTTGGTGGAATACATGTATATGTACATATATGCATATACATATATGTATGTATATATATATATATATTTAAATATTTTAAAAACAGATACACAAACATGTATAAACACATTTTGTTACAATTACACACACACACCCCAACGTTAAAACAGAGAGAAAAAAAGGAAAATATTCTTTGGTACAGAGAAATGCATATGAGTATTGGAGTTTAAAGCTTATGTGGTATTGAGAACTCAATTTATGAAAATAACCCAATTGTAATAACAAGATCCTATAAGGGTCGGATGCCCATGTGGGTTCCTGAAGGCTAAGTTTTTCAGCTGGGCATCAGAGATCCTAGGTTAAGTCTTTCCTATTTGAAAGATATAAAAGTCCACGATGCTGTCTCTGAAAATGGAAATGTAACGAAAGAATTGGCCTCATAATTACATGATTAATACGAAATTATGAATGCCTTTCCATCATATATGTACAAAGTTAAATATATACGTACAGGTTAAATTTAATCAGTTGACAATAAGTTACGTTCGTGACTAATAGACTTCAGTCGTTTAAAATACATCTGATAGTATTTGGGCACAAATTCTAACTTATTTTATAGAAGTGTTTTGTGAATTAATGCACAAATGATTAGAAGGCAGCCTTTATAATTAATAGCATTTAACATTAAATGTTAAACATATAATATTTATTAATAGCACACAGCTTAAGAGCCAACTTAGTTATCATCATATTAATTTTTAATATTAACACAATTAATATTTGATTTATTCTAGGTCAAATCACCAATAATTTGGTAAGAATGTGCAGAGATATGGTTTGCCTAGTATTATTCTTTTACTGTACTTCACAGCGAATCTTAAATGTATTTGTCAGCACTGCAATGCAATTGTTTTTTTAACACCTTTCTCAAAAGATCTAAACTTTTTAGCATTTTAAAAACATATAACATTATAAACAAGGTATGCATTGGTTAAGATCAATTTTGGAATAACGTGATTGCCATTAACACATGTTTCTCACTGGTGGCTGTCTAAATTCTAAATATCATCATATTTGTTGATTAAGACCTTAAAACTCTCCAAAAAAACTACATTTTAATAATATGTCAATAAAAGATATTTCTATATTTGAACCGTTTAACTTGATTGGATTGATAGACTTTTCTCAAGAGTCTTCCATTTTTTCAATATGTATCAAGCTTCCCAATTTCAAAATTTAGGAGGGCTGTTTTTCTGTTGTTGTTGTTTAATCTTTTTTAATGTTTATTTATTTTGAGAAAGAGACCGAGTGTGAGCAGGGAAGGGGCAGAGAGAGAGAGGGAGACACAAAATCCGAGGCAGGTTCCAAACTCTGAGCTGTCAGCACAGAGCCTAATGCAGGGCTCACACTTGCAAACTGTGAGATCATGACTGGAGCCAAACTCAGAGCTCAACTGCGTGAGCCACCCAGGTGCCCCTGGGTTTTTTAAATCAGAAAATTCTGGTACTGGAAAGGTCATAAATTTATACTTCCATAAATACATTCAAGAATTGGATTTTTCAAAAGTTACTTGACATATAGTATGAAAAAATGCAATTATCAAGCCTTTTATCATATTATAATTTTGGTAATCAAGTCAAATTCATCTATGGCTCTTATTCCCATGATATTGCTAAAAATTAACTCATATCATAATCACTTTGCAAAATACATTGAGATGTTCAGTGCTTTGTTCTGTAGAGGGGAGAAAAGTAGATAGATGAGCTAATAAGAAACAATATGTACTTTAATCACATGTTTTAAAGGCAAGTTAGTGTTTGGTATTTGAGCACTGAAATAAATATATCATTATTTTGTTAAATATCAATTGCTACTACCATATGAACTACTGTAAACTATTTCTACATTTACACTAGGAAACAGCATTCTCAAGCTTTCTCGATTCTAGAAATTGTAATTGTTTTTCACTACCAAGTATGATATAAATATATTCTCATTAGAAGTTCTTTAGAACATTTTCTATAAAAATATATTATTGATCTTGGTATAATAATGCATGCTAAAAATTTCTTGATTACTCATTTTTCAGAAGTGACTATTATCAGGGTTTACTGATGAATAGATTTTCAAGATCATTCATATATCATTTTACTAATGAAAATTTAACAGAATATCTTCATTTTAACAAGGACCAAGAAATAAATATCAAAATTCTTTTTATAAACCTGAGATCTTATTAACAGAAATAGAATCAGGGTTTCTTTTTAAAATTATGGAAACATACTAACAACCTGACACTACGTTCGCAGTTAAGTTAAAGAAAAAAAGACTGTTTTCTGCATTTTAACAGTTCAAAAAGCAAGTGAATCAAGAGTATTATTTTTAACACATAACACATAAAATAAAATTGTGAAATTGCAGTTCTACATGACAGGTCAATGATCCTTTTCAATTTTCGGCATAAATGCCTTACTCTGATTCTTTCCTTTCTATAACTTAATTGTCTTCTGACTTTAAACAATAATATATGAACTTAGTGTTATCATCTACTTTTAGGCACAGAAGATTTTGATTTTCTAATTTGCACAGTGAAGCAACTACTTTATGTGAAAATTGATTTTTAAAAAATGTAAAAGGAAAGCCACGCTTCTCCAGAAATAGTTGTCAAACATTCGTGTGAGTAAACATCGCCTGAAGAGTCATAAAATATGCATATTCTGAAGACCCACTCTGAGAAATCCTAAACCATTGTATCTGAGTCAGGGTCCATAAATCTCCATTTTTAAATGAGTTCCTCAGGTGATTCCGATGTTGAACACTGCACATCACAATGACTCTTGTAATAGGAGAAACAAATATTTTATTTAACTTATACCAAAGCAACTTTACACCAGTGACTTGAAATTTTTGTAATTCACAATTGTGACATAGAATGAAGACAAATTTAGCTACTGTGGTTCATTCTTTTTTCCACACAAAATCTAACATTGATCATAATTTGTTCATTACTTCATTGGTTTGACCAATCAGTCATGGTCATTCTACAACTATACATTAGGTGTCTTGGATATGTCAGAGAAGAAACTCCTTCGTGGGGTCTGCGGTTTAGTGGGAACAATCAGATGTGACATAAAAAAGTAAGTGACACAGAGAAAGATAAATACTATATTGATCTCACCTTTATGTAGAATCTAAAAACAAAACAAACTCATAAAAACAGGTCAGATTTGTGGTCGTCTATGATGAGGGTGGAGGGTGAAGACATTAGCTGAGGGTTGTCCAAAAGTACAATCTTCTATTTAGAAGATAAATAAGTTCTGGGGTTGTAATGTAACAACATGATGACAGTAGTTAGCAATACTGTGTTGTACATTCAAAAGTTGCTAAGGGCACCTGAGTGGCTTAGTTGGTTAAGAATCTGACTCTTGATTTCAGCTCAGGTCATGATCTTACAGTTCACGAGTTTGAGCTCAGCATCAGACTCTACACTGACAGCATGGAGTCTGTCACAAGAAATCTTCTTATCACAAGAAAATAAAACATAACTCCATGAGGAGACAAATGTCAGCATAGATTTAGCTATAGATATAGCTATATTAGTATAGCTATATACTATATAGTATAAATATATACTAAATCATTATGTTGTACACCTTACACTGTATGTTAGGTGTCAGTTATATCTCAATGAAAATGGGGTAAAATACTAACAAAGTCCATTTGTGGTAGGTACTGTGAAGTGTGACTCAATCAATTTTCAGTCAGGAACAGAGAATCAATATGAGTATTAAGGGGCGCATTAGTTTTCTAGTGGTAAAACAAATTCCTACAGAATTATCAGCTTATAATAACACATATACATTATCTCATAGTTTCTGTGAGTGAAAATTCTCCATATTCTTTAGCTGGTTTCTCTGTGCAGGGTCTCACAAAGCTGTAGTCAAGGTGTCAGCCAGCCTGCGTTCATTTCTAGAACGTGTGTTTTCTTCCAAGCACATGTGGTTATTGGCAGAATTCAATCCCTTGCAGCTGTAAAAATGAGTCCTCAGGTTCTAGAGGCTGTCTAAAGTTTGCTTCCAAGTTGTTCCCTCCTTAGGCAATTCATGTCATAACATCTTGCTTCCTCAATACCAGAGGGAGAGGGTCTCTCTACACTATACTAAGTGTCTTATATAATGTAATATAACCAAGAGAATGATGGCACAGTGACTTTGCCACATTCTATTGATTGAAGCAAATCACAGTTCCACTCACACTCAAGGAGAGGAAAGGACACTAAAGCCTGATGAACAGGGGGCAGATTATTGAGAGTCAACCAAGGGTCTGTCTGCCACATGGGCTAAGGATATTTTTAGAGGAGTTATAGTTTATACAATTTTGGGAGAAGCTTGGGAAGTGAAGATTTGGTAGGAAGAGTAGAAGATACAGAGAAAACATTCATAATAAATTCTTCCAAAGCACAGGGGCAGAGGAAGAAGTCGGGGCTTGCAGAAAAATCTGAAAAACTAAACACATCAGTTTCTGTAGTGGAAATATCAAGTGTCTTTCTGGACCAACTCTATCCCTCAGCTGTACAGGGAATCCATTTTGAATACCATGATACCTAGCTTAACCAAGCTGATGGTAGCACATTTCGGCATCCGTAACACCTATCATAACTATATTCACATCAAAATACAGAAAATAGCAATTATTTGCTTCCACACAACATGAGCCAATCATACCTCATATAGCTGAAAATTCACTAACTATTCTTAAAGATACCTACGGTATCCTAAATGTGATATCTTACAAATCAAATACTGAGATATAGGTTGACTATGATCCTCATATCTCATGTTAGGTACTGGGGCTATGACAGTGGAAAAGAAAAACAATCGCTTAGTAAATATAAGAATAGACTCTCACTAACGCAAGGAATAAATATCCCTAGTAAGTAAAATCGCCAATTCTACAACAGGTCATGTGGACATCACTGGCATTTATAACTTTTTTCTATTTCCAATTCATATCCCCTTTGACCACAGAAACCATCTCAGCTAGCCATTGAGTCTTTGCTTGGTGAAGTGAAATCCTTGTTCTTAATAGTGTCTGAGCAATTCACAGTCATGCCTGTACTGAGTTGTTAAAGTTTTCCTTTAGTTTTTATTTTAGCACAAAAATTTTCTAAGAGGGTCCTAGAGGACCTTGTGAATCAGACATTCTCTGCTCTTCTTTCATTACAAACCCATATTCCTCCAGAATTTCAGAATAAGCCATTCCAAACAGTATGCTAACTCTCTTCCTTGTTTATTAGTTAAATGGCATGAAAATCCTAATATGGTCAATGTAGCCTTAACCACCAGTTTAAGGAAGACTTCACTTTTCCATTAATCTTTTCTTCATTGGGAAATAATATCCCTAAAACAGAAGCCAACATTTCATGATAGGAAACAAACCTTTTGCTGATGGGTTGCTAAGGGTACTAGCAATCACTTATTCCTTACCAAAGGTAAGGAATCACTCCCATTTCATTCCCTTGACTTTCATATTCATGAATATGGATTATGAGAGAAATAGGATCATATATTGGTTACTGATTCAAAGCATATACTGCACCCTGGAAAACATTACCCCAAACTTACAAGGTATTATCCAGTGCCTTCTCCATTGTTTCTTCAGGCCAGGGATAGTTGAAAACAGGTGGCTATGACCAAAGATTAGGAGTAGGAAATTCCACAAGCATGAGGCAATTTCTATCCTTTTTTTTTACTGTAAGTTAAATATCCTAATCAGTAGTAATGCTGTCGAGGGCATCATGCTGCTGAATAAGACGTATTGTATGTTCATAGATGGTGGGTTCGACAGACTTGATAGAGAATTTGGAAAAAGAGGAGCATTTGTAAATATCATAAGCAAAATTTTCTTACAGGGAAATAATGATGCCTCTAAACTATAAGTAGATTCAACTCTTGGCAGGCTTAGTTAGTTACAAAATGTGACCCATAAGGAAGTGGCATACACAGTAAGCAAATTGCAACATTTACCAAATTACATTGGAAGAAACTAGCCAGATAAGATCATTGGTCCTTTCTTTGTCCATAATTATCTGAAATTAGTCAGAGATAAAGAACCATGATGAGTACTATGAAAGTGGTAGATATTAGAGGAATTAGGTCTTCCATAATTGAGGAGCTCAGAAGTTAAGATCGGTTGGATGAGCAGACACAAAGACAGACTGACAAACCTGGGTGGAGCATAACACAGATGGGCAAATTGGAGCTTTTGCAGGGAGAACTGAGAATCTAAGCATGCCGGTTCCTCGAGAGGTCGATGGAGGCTCTGTTACAATCAAGTCCCCAGACCGTTATTGCTCAAGCAAGATCAGCAGTCAAGATGCAGTTAGAGGCTGAACTGAGGAAAGTGAAATTCAGCGGAAACCCAACACACACTGTCCATTATCATATCTGTCCACAAAGACCTGCAGGATATTGTTGGTCACTTCATTTTCACCACTTAAATGATGTTCAAAGCCCAACTCTTTTTTGACCAATTCTATACAGTGAAAGCGACTCTGGGAAACAGAGTTCCAAGCTTAGCCAAATTAGCAATGGCTAAGGTTACTGGATATAATAAATAAAAGTATAGGATATCTAACCAAGTTTGAATCTTCTATAAACAATTAATTTTTTTAGTACAAAACATTGCATGGGATTAATATCTACTTTACTCCATTCAACTCTATTCTACTTATTATGTATATATTATATATATGTAATATATATGTAATATATTTTAACATTTATTTATTTTTGAGAGAGAGAGAGACAGAGCACAGGCCAGGAGGAGGTAGGAGGAACAGAGAGAGAGAGAGAGGCAGACACAGAACCTGAGGAGGCTCCAGGCTCAGAGCAGTCAGCGCAGAGGCCAATATGGGGCTGAAACTCACAAACTGTGAGACATGACCTGAGCTGAAGTCTGATACTTAACTGACTGAGCCACCTGGTGCTCCTACTCTACTTTATGTACTTTATGTATTAAAAAATTTTTTTCAATGCTTGTTTATTTTCAAGAGACAGAGAGGGAGAGTGACAAAGGCAGAAAGAGAGGGAGACACAGAATGAGAACCAGGCTCCAGGCTCTAAGCTGTCAGCACAAAGCTGGATGCAGGTTTCTAACTCACAAACCATGAGATCATGACCTGAGCTGAAGTAGGATACTTAACTGACCGAACCACTCAGATGCCCCATTAATACCTTTAATATAAGAATGCCCATGCAATATTGGAGATAACTTTATATTGAAAGAAGTATTCATTGTTTATTTGAATTTCAAATTTAATGGAGTGTCCTATATTTTATTGGACAACATTAAGGACACAATCTAGAACAAATTACCTTAAGGAGAATGGTAAATATAATTGCAGGGATAGACAGGTTGAGATCAGGTTATAAAAGTTTTCAAAAACCAGTATTCAAGATTTCCCTCATTTATGTGTTCTCATTTGTCATTCATAACAACTTCACAATATTTTGGATAAATAATTAAAATATGTTTAGAGATAACAAAACAGATGATAAAGAATTCAGTCATCTTGACATAAAGTACTCATGCCAAGTGATTCACTTTACATTATACTGGCTAGAAAATATTTAATACCACTTAGAGGTATTCACTGGAATCCTTTAATATTTTGATATCATAAGTCCTGTGTTTGCCATTGAAATTCAAAAACAAGTTGTCAGTGTTTACATCAAGGACAAAATAAGTAGGCAATATATTTATTTAATTATCTCTTAACAGGAGATATATTTACCAGATATGTATTGTAAAGAACATAAAAATAAAAAAACAAATGTATATGTCCAAAGAAAAACACAATGAAGGTTTGTACTATTTCCTTCCTCATAATTGAGAATGTACTGAATAATCCACCTTAATCCTATTATTTTATTTTTAGATTATAAAATGTTTTATAAGACAGATTTTATAACATTTCTAAGACATGTTAAAAAACCCTAACTCCTGAAAGTGTAGTGATTTTTCTCCTTACTGTCTTCCAAACTACATATTTAAAATTTGTCCCAAAAGAACATGATTTATCACATTATTTGTAAGAGTTTAATAATGATGCAATATCTTCTTTTCTATGGTATAAATATATATTAGTTTAAAATTTATAGATTTTTGTGTACTTACAAATCATATTTAAACTTTGTTTTATATGAGAAATCTATGGAATGGCATAGAATGAAATATCCTTGTACTTTCTATTTATTTTTATGGTATTTTTCTAAAAATACAGACTAAATGCAATTAAATTTATTCTTTAAAATAATAGATTTTGTAATCTCTCTGTTTGTAGTTCTACTACACTCAAACATAAAATTCTTCTAGAAAATCAGATTTGCGGGGCACCTGGGTGTTTCAGTTGGTTAAGTGCCAACTTCGTCTCAAGTCATGATCTCATGGTTCATGGGTTCGAGTCCCGTGTCAGGCTCTGTGCTGACACCTCAGAGCCTGGAGCCTGCTTCGGATTCTGTGTCTCCCTCTCTCTCTGCCCCTCCCCCATTTGTGCTCCATTTCTCTCTCTCTCTCTCTCAAAAATAAATAAACATTAAAAAAATAAGAAAAAAAAGAAAAAAAAATCAGATTTGCATACCAGAGCCACCAGAGGCAGTCTTTTGATTTCTGTGGCTGGTGGCATGCAATTTAGCCACAGTCAGATAACTTCCTCCAGCCCTCTTACTTCTGAAAACAACCCGCTTGCTTCTGAAAACACATCCTTTTGTTCTGTTGAAAAGAGATCCAATGCATGTATTATTTGAAACTAGTAGCTTATACCTGCCGTCATAGGAGAAGTAGTAGATGTCTTTCACTATTTGGCCCTAGATGTCCATAACAGTAGGCACTAATTCAGTTGCATTGTTACTATATTCAATTCTTGGTCTTTCTGCAGAAACAGCTAGACAAAGATTTTAATTAATGCCAGTCAAAATGGTGATTTTGTGGTATGAACATTTTGAGGACTAAAACGTATTTAAATATAAATTTATACTGCATCGGTTTCAAAAATATCTAGCAGATGGCAACTCGAATTGAATATCCAATTGACCTAGACTTGGGCCTCATGCCAAAGGCAAAAATTTTCAACGTGTATTAACAATGTAGACAAATTCAGCCTCTTTTTTCCCAATATTTTTTAACATGTTCTGTATTTCCAGGTTATATTGATGTTATTTTGAAGGAGTTTACTTTACAACTTGTTATCGTCCCTTTTATAAATAATACTCAAATGTTTATTGAGACTTTGGTTCTCTATAGGAATCACTGAAACTAACTGGGGTACTTGAAATGTTGATAGTACATCCATAACAGGCCAGCACATCTGAACTCATGTTTATATACATGGAAACATAGGAGTACTGATAAAATGTGTCTCTAAAATATATATATATATATATATATATATATATATATATATGTGTGTGTGTGTATATATATTATTAAATATATATTATAAAATATATATATTATATATATATCCATTGCTTATTTCTATTATCTTTACATCTCTATAATGTTCATAATAATAGTTCATAGATCTTCAATATTATATGAGATTGTTTTTAATTTCACAGAGCATGGTGGCTCCAAGGAGGAATCTATTTGTAAAATATTAAGCATAGCCTTCGGGTAGGTGTGCACCATATGAATTTTGATGCTAAGTGCTAGGTATGATTTTGAGTCACTTTTCATCAAGGATCATCTTGGGCAGAGAGACTAAATTCCAAACCGAGACCATATTTGTATAGTTTCAGTAGGAATCATGTTCTATGCGAGAGAAAATGCTACCCGAACTAGAGAAATAATTGCAAAGTCGATGGTTTTGAGAAAGAGAGAGAGGCTGGGAAGGAAAGATGGAGGAAAAGAAAGAGGGAGAAGGAGAAAGAGGAAGAGGAAGAGAGAGGCAGAGAGTGAGAAAGAGAGACAGAGAGAAAGAGAGAGAGAGAAGATTTTTTAATGAGTTTAAAAGGTGCTTAAAGAGATGGCATAGAATGAAGGTATTCTATGTGATAGTCTCCTTCTCTGACCCATGAGCTTGGGGCCTGTGGTAGACAGAAAAAAGCCTCCCTCGAGATGTTAATACGCTAATCCCAGAGGAAGGCGCCACCAGCCATTTGCTAGTTTTGAAGGAAAGGGAGTCTGTACTTCCAGTTTCTGGCTTGATCTGTCAATAGTGTGAAGATTCTCACTCCTCCCTCAAAACAGAGAAAAAGCTGAAGACACTGCACATCAACAGCTTTTCTTAGATATATGAGGAAACTGAGGTCAAGGATAAACCATATTCCTGAACATTGTATAGAGAGAGGTGGATACCAAAAACTGCAGCTTTCAGAAACCAGTACCAAGAGCACAAACCTAGGGTCAGAGCCAGAGCACTGCTTAAACTGCTGTTAGCAAACTGCAGAGGGTTCGGTGTAGATGAACTTGAGATTTGAAAACACCAGGGACCAAGTTTCTGGGACAGAGCACTTTCATGAGTTCTAACTCCCGGAGTCCTACCAGGTTCTTCAGGTGAAGATCAGAGAAAGAACTTTTCGTGCTTCTTGCAGAGAGAGAGGAAAAGTAACTATTTTTAAACTCTCCTGAACGTTTTCTTCTCCTTATAAAGGACCACTCTCAAAAGAAACTATCTTACCAGAATTTTCCAACTTTAGGAAAGGGAAATGCCCCTTCGTCTAGTCTTCCTGTCTCACCTACAGGTGGAAAAAAAAAAATGCTGAGCAGCGCTTGTGAAGATCACAGGCCTGAAACTCTGGTCACTAGAAGACTAATAATCATAGGATTATCCTAATCATAGGATTATGAAATGCATCCCCCCCCAGCATCTAATCTATAGTCTAGAAATGGCTGAGGATCAATAGTCTAGAAAGAGCGAGCTAGATGATACGTCAAAAGAAACTTATTAAACTGAAAAACAAGAAAAAAATGAATGTAAATAACCACAGTACATCCAAGAACTGTAGGACAATAATAAACAGCATAACATATGTGTAATGGGAGTAGCAAAAGAGAGGAAAGAATATAAAGAATATTTAGATTAAAAATGGCTGAGAGTTTTCCAAAATTAATGAGGGACAAGAATCCACAGATTCAGGAAGTGCAGAGAGCATCAGGCAGAATAAATAACATATTGAAATGATCATTTCAAACTGCAAAAATACTAAGACAAGAGAAAATTTTGGAAGAAGCCAGAGGGGAAAATGCACACCTTACGTACATATGAACAAGGGATAGAATTACACTGGAGTTGTTTTCAGAAAACATGCAAGCGAGATATCAAACTATTGAAAGAAACACACACACACACACACACACACACACACACACACACACTAATTTATATTTCTGTAGTCAGTGAAATTATATTCAGAGAAGAGAAAAAGAAATAAAAATTTTCTCTAACAAATACTGAAGACATTGTTTGCCGGTAGACCTATCTTGCAAACAACGGTAAAAAAGCTTCTTCACAGTGAAAAAGAAGATTATAGGTGAGAAAATTGGATCTCGATAAAGGAAAAAAAATAGTAGAGAAAATTTTAAAAGCTAAACTATAAGGTATTGTTAATCTAGCAGACAATTTATTTAAAAAAATAATAACAGAAATGTATTTGGATATTATAGACTAGATAGATGATAGATGATAGATAGATAGATAGATAGATAGATAGATAGATAGATAGATAGATGATAAATAGATAGATGGTAGATAGATAGATAAAGTAGAAGGAATGACAATATTATAAGGGACCGAAGGGAAGGATTGGGAATACTCTGTTATGAGGTATATGAGCTGCTTGTGAAGTCAGTGGTGTTATTTTGGATTTCAATTAGTTAGGTTTTTTTTTTTTTAATGTTTTTATTTATTATTGAGAGACAGAGAGAGACAGAGCATGAGCATGGGAGGGACAGAGAGAAGGAGAGAAGGGGAGACACAGACTCTGAAGGAGGCTCCAGGCTCTGAGCTGTCAGCACAAAGCCCAACGTGGGGTTCGGACTCACAAACTGTAAGATCATGATCTGAGCTGAAGTCAGACGCTTAACCAACTGAGCCACCCAGGTGCCCCAACTTCAATTAGTTACAAATGTATGTTGCGAACTCCAGGGCAACCACAAAAAATGAATGAATGAATGAATGAATGAAATATAAACAAGCAAACAGACAATCAGGATGGAAGGGGTCTAACAGGTAGATGCTAGAAAGTTCAATGAAATGGATTCTGCTCTAAGACTCTAAAAGAAACTGCCAAATCTTGATTTTAGCCCATTAGGACCATTGTTGGGCTTCTGACCTATAGAACTGTAAGATAATAAATAAATTTGTGTTACTTTAAGTCTCTAAGATTGAGGTAATTTGCTGTAGCAGTAATAAGAAACTAATACATGACCTTTGCCAAATGACTTAGCATCTTTAATGCAGATCTCTTCTTTTGCAAAATACATGGTTATACACATTCATATTGAAATTCCTAAATCTTTTGCAGATTATTGCTATACCCAAAAGACTTCTCCCTTAAAAAATGTTATGTTTTATTTGTTTCCCTCTCTTTGTCTTTTACTTTCTGTTCTCCCTCATGTATTTCCTTCCAAAACTTATATAGTGTTCCTAAGTAAAACATCGTGCTTGAGATATAAAAAGAAACATGCTTGAGAATATTAAGATATAATAAAACTCAGACAAAAATAACTACACATAACATTATACTTACATTATAAAAGTTCAGTCAAAAGATGTGGTTGTAACAGAGGGAAAAAACCTAAGTCAACCCTCCAGTTACATGATATTCCAAAAAAAGCTTTTTTGAATTAAAAAGGAAAACAGGATTAGAATAAGATGACAGGTTAGAATGAATAGACCATCTTTCCGATCTGCTCTAGCTTTTACCAAGCGAAACTGGGAATGAAGATTTCTTTATTTTTCAACCTTAATGTCAAAGGGGGAAAAATTGACAAAAGAAGATATTTCATAATTATTAGGCAATTCAGAAGATGAATAGAAGAGATAATAACATTCTGTACAAGTGCCATCCAATAGAACTTTCTTTGGTTATGGTAATATTTCCTGTTTGTGACATTGAATATAGTATCTAGCAGTCACATGAGGCTATAGAGCCCTTGGAATGTGGCTTGTATAACTGAGGAACTAAATTCTTAAATTTATCCATCTTTATTTCAAACTTAAGTAGCTGCATACGACTAGTGGCTACAGCAATCGTTCAATTCAAAACTAAAAATCATGGTTAACTTGATCAAAAGGTAAAATCTCAAACTATGACTCCTCAGATGAATATAATCTCCATGAACGTTCTAAAACTGAAGTATTGATTTAGCTATATATTTCTAAGGAGAAAATGACATAGGATATTCTTATTTAGTTAGCAACTCAATAGGAGAACCCGAAACATCTGGTTTTGCTAAAGAGACCCTGACGGTATTTCATCTTTTGTGATGTTTCAAGGCCAGGATTTACCTGATGCAAAGAAGTTTCCCCTATTTCTTTATGAAAAATTTTCATCATTTTTCATGTTTATCATGATGTTTTTCATTACGTTTCAATACACTTACCATTACTTCTAAAAATGTATTCGTAATATGACTTAGATATTAAAAATGGTAAGGGTCCATTGGCTCAGGATGGAAAATGGTAATGACCACTTTTATTGGTATATTGTGGGTTAACACTCTATTTTTTCAGGTATTTCCGCAGACTAATAACGAGGTCGCGATTTATACTTTTATTATAGTTTATAATATTCATACAAGCATTAAATATCCACTAAAGTATAAAATGACACATTATAATCTACAATAAATATTTAAAATTCATGATATTGCTTTCATAAATGTCTGTTCTTATGAATTATTAGTTTCTCTCATTATAGTATGGAAGGGATATTTCTTTAGGCTAGTGGCTATAAATATCTAATGAGAAATAATGGCATATAATTTATGCTAAAAGAAAAAAAACTACCAAATTTCCCCACAATTCTGCTAATTTATGATTGTCAACCAAATGAGTCAAAATAATTTCAAATGATCAACCAAAAGCCTATTGAGCGATGAAATTTGAATTCATTATTGGGATGCTATGCAGTTTTTTAAAGTCCTAATGCAATAGTAACAAAGAAGACATTCAATCTTGCAGTTCCCAAGTTTGACCTTAAAGTTTATTCTACAATAAAAAGTGAAATTGTTTTCAATGAACTAAGTATTAGGAAATGCTATTCTAGTTTTTCTATGTTTGGAAGAAGTCAATATTTTAAAGTTTTTTTAATTTTATTTATTTTGAGAGAGAGAGTGGGGGAGGAGCAGAGAGAGAGGAAAGAGAGAGAGAGAGAGAGAGAGAGAATCCAAGTAGGCTCCACAGTGCTGGCACAGAGCCCGATGTAGGGCTCGAACTCATGAACTATGAGATCATGACCTGAGCCAAAATCAGAGTCAAATTCGTTACCAACTGAGCCACCCAGGCACCCCGACAAGGCAATATTTAAAGCAGCACTCAGAATATGCCTCTACCACACTAAAACAACCAATCTAGTCAAACTGAAGTGATAGAGTAATCAGGTTCTCTTAATTATCAGTTTATTCATTTATATGTCCATTTATTATGCACCCAGTATGTGCATGTGGTAAGTAGAGGCACACAGATGAAATTAGGTGTGTTCTCTTGATACACTTTGATAAGTGAAAACTCTACATTTTTTTAAATAACTAAAAAAATTAATTATAACATAAATTATAAAGAAGGATCACTAATCTCCGTGGGTGGGATATTTGGTTAAAAATGATGGTCCAAATGATAGCGTATAGGTAATCAACGGATATGTCCTCATGACAGTCATCATTATGTATGTTACTGAATTTATGAATTGTGTAGATTTTTCATTGAAGAGGATATTATAATAGAAAAGAATAAGCATAAATAAATAAAAAACGGAGATAAACTTCCCTCAATTAAATTAGCAGAAGCCACACCTCCAAAGTATTAGCAATCACCCAAATGTGTTAACACCAGATAGCAAAACGGCAGGGATACGAGACAGTCGTAAGTAGAAAGAACTGCTCTGTCAGTATCCACTTTCCAATGCACAGAGGAGATAGCACAAATATGTCATTTTTATTGTCTGTAATCTTAAGTAAGATAGACATAGAAAAAAGATATATATATATATATAGAGAGAGAGAGAGAGAAAGAGAGTTGAGGAGGAGAGGTAGAATGTGCCGTGGGATCAATATCATGGACAAGGACAAAAGAGGGAAAAGAAGAAGAAATAGCACGCGTCCCAATGGCCGCACACAGAGGGAGCTCAGCAGAGATATATATTCAAGCACCATAAAAACTTTGAGAAAATAGGTTATTACTACAAGCTAGCCTGACCTCCTGCCCCTAGAGGGGCAAAAAGGCAAAGCTGTGAAGGGATGTAGGGATGTGTACCCAAGGCACAGACTTCAATACATTTAGACAGAAATTCATTCGTAGTTAATGTAGTATCATTTAACTAATTCACAGTTGTTGAGAACACAAGTATACTTTATTTGATTCCTCCATTGCACACTGAGCATCTTAAATTATATTTTTATTAAATCTTGATTCAACATTAAAGTTTTCTTATTTCTGAATGTGTATAGGCATAGATATATATAGTTTTATTTTATAAATTTGAAAGGCTTGAAATAGTTTTTAATACTTTAATAATTACAAATTTAATATCTATATTCTCTATGGATTTTGAATGAGATGATTATATAATCATATAAAATAAAGATAAAGATATATAGAGATAAATCTATATATAGTCATATATATAAAATCTTGATCTACCAACTTCAGATTACTATAGAAGATAAATAAATTAGAGTAAGGAATAAATGTTGGAGGTTAAGTGATGAACAGTGGTAAAATAGGCAAATTTAAAAAGAGTGAGTTACTTTCAAAATGAATAGCTGATAAAATCAACCCAAGGTTGAAGCCATTAAGTAGGGCAAAGAAAAGGTATTATGCTGCGGAGAAAATGCATAAAGAAGACCTGCAGATCACAGACCACAAAGCTCCTAATAATATTATATTGGTAGCATATCAAACTTATCAAACTATATGAAGCAAAATCTCACAAAAGTAATAATGTATTAAAATAAACACAATATAGTAGTATACACAAGTATAGCATATATCTTAATTTTTCTTAGTGTTTATTTATTTTTGAAAAAGAGACAGAGCATGAATAGGGAGGGGCAGAGAGAGAAGGAGACACAGAATCTGAAGCAGGCTCCAGGCTCTGAGCTGTCAGCACAGAGCCTGACCGGGGCTCAAACTCAGAAATGTGAGGTCATGACCCAAGCTGAAGTCAGACGCTTAATCAACTGAGCCACCCAGATGCCCCATACATGTATCTATCTTAACTTAGGAAAGATTTAGTTTAAAAAAAAAAGGCAAGTTATATAAGATAATGACAAAAATATACACACACTCCTGTTCTTACACACACTGCACAGTCATGTGTTATTTTTAAGTAGAACGACTCACAAGTGCACCAATATAGTAATAGTTCAAACCAAATTGCTCAATCACTAAGAAATAATAGAACAGATATTGAAAACAAGATGCATTATTTAAATCTTTACGTTCGAAAAGAAAAGAAAGAAAGAAAGAAAGAAAGAAAGAAAGAAAGAGAGAGAGAGAGAGAGAAAAAGAAAGAAAGAAAGAAAGAAAGAAAGAAAGAAAGAAAGAAAGAAAGAAAGAAAGAAAGAAAGAAAGAAAGAAAGAAAGAAAGAAAGAAAGAACTGGAGAAAGAACAAATGAACAAAAGAGGAAGAAAGAAAAGTGAGAGGGAAGGAAGGAAGGAAAGAAGGGGGAAAAATGGTATGACATTATTGATGAAGCAATTAAAAAATAAACAGAATTAGGGGTGCCTCGGTGGACCAGTCGATTAAGTAGCTGACTCTTGATTAGGCTCAGGTCATGATCTCAAGGTTAGTGAGATCAAGCCCCACATTGGGCTCCATGCTGACAGCCCAGAGCCTGGAGCCTGCTTCAGATTCTGTTTCTCCCTCTCTCTCTATGCCCCTCCCCTGCTCACTCTCTCTCTCTCTCTCAAAATTAATAAATTAAATAAATAAAAAAATAAACAGAACAACATAAAGTAAAAAGTGCTAACTAATAAAGCCAAATTTGAATTAAAATATTTGAAAATAGTATTAAAAATTATGATTTTCTGACAAGTAGGAGCATCAATGAATAAATAGGAGCTGATTCTTTGAAAAACATACCAGAAGCCAATATATTCGAGAAAAATGAGACAAGTTCAAAAACCATTTATACAAATTTATAAATGAAAAATACATCCAAAAGTACAGAGAAAATTTAACTAATAAATCACTTTACTGAATTACATGTACATAATTTCAAAATAAGTATTACACTATTGTATCAAATTTTTAAAATAAACTAAACAAAACTAAACCTAATTTAAATTATTATGTAGTGGGAAAAATGAAGTTGTCAAAGAATTTGCACTGCAGAAACACCAATGTCTCAAGCATGAAACGATAATGTTAAGACTCTTTAAACCACGGATATATGCTTCCTGCATGGTAGAAATTATTCTACAGCTCTGGTGACCACTCTTACTGATTTCTATCAGCCAGACTATAAACCACAGACTCCAAACCAAAGCAACGCTGACACATTCAGAATTTCTGCTAAGGAGCACCTGGATGGGTCAGTCAGTTAAGTGTACAGTACAGGCTCAGAACATGCCCTCATGGTTATGAGTTCAAGCCTGGGGTCAGGCTAGTGCTGACTGCTCAGATCCGGGAGCCTACTTTGGAGTCTATATCTCCCTCTCTCTCTCTGCCCCTTCCCCTGTCTCTCTCTATCGAAAATAAATAAAACTATAATAATAAAATAAAATAAATAAACAAAAAAAATTTTCCCATCAATTTCCTGTTCTCATGTCACGGATTATAAAACATAGCCAAATTACTATTTCTTCAGAACGGCAAAAACAAAAAGTAGCTGTTGTTTTCCCAGTTTCACAGAAAGTAACTTGAAATTGTAATTGTTAGGAGATTGTTGATAATACATCAGTTACAGGGAAGGTTATGCCCTCTGCAGGCTGTGAGTCTGCCCGCCCTGTAGTTTAAAAGAAGCAGAGGAGGTATTCGCACTGTGGTCTCTTCAACCTCACAAAGTCTGTTCCATCCTGTTTGTGCTATTTTAAAGAAGATGGGTTTTGAGGTTCCTGGCTGGTTTGGTCAGTAGAGTGCATGACTCTCAGTCTCAGGGTAGTGAGTTCAAGGCCCACATTGGGTGTGGAGCCTACTTAAAATTTAAATGATATAAAGAAAATAATTAAACAAAATGTGTTTATTATTTAAACGAGTCATAGAACATTTTCTCCTCTCCCTCAATTCACATCGCCCCAAGGTAATAAACGAGTTTGCTGGAAAAATTTTATAGACTTGATTTGTTTTGTTTTTTTTTTGTGTGTATTACATAAAAATCAGTGTATGACATCTGTGGGGAAAAGAAGGGAGGCCTACTAGAACATTTCACTAATTTGTCAAAGAAAATATAAGTCAGTTATTCATTTCTGAAGTACCTAAAGTATACACGTATATATCAAAAGATGGTGGGACAGGAGGAAATGGGGAGAAAAACAAACTCTTATATTTCCAAAATGCATTTTGTAAAACTAAGTTTTAATTACTTCTGTGATGTTGAGAGTTATGATTGTGGATATCAAATGACAAATGCTCTGATTTTTTTTTTTAAGAAAGGATTGGAAAACAGCGTTCCTCATTTAATTATCAATGTAAATGATGATAATGTCAATAATCCCACAATAATTACAGTCATTTTCCTTTACTCGATGATGAAAACTCCTTAGAATGGCATACACCTACTCAGTATTTATATATTCAAAATCTCAAAAGTGTTAGGACTTCATTCATCTATATTTTTCTCCTACTCACTCCTTTTTCTCGTTATACGTATTGACTATGAATATGAATGCTTTTTTTCCATCAAAATTATTACTATTAGTCCCAGGGATAAGTTGTTTCTTTCCTTCTATTAGACACAGAGTTCAGTCTAGATATTCCAACAATTATGGTGTCCTAACTTGATATTTACTACCATATTCAAGCTCGTTTTTTCCATTCTTCTGCTGTCAGTGTTTATAGAGAGTTTGTTCCAAAAGTGAAGACATTCCTTGTTTTTTTAAATGTGTTACATTCCATGAAGCAGTATCATTTAAATGCCATTTCCTTTCCTTGTTGATTATATTTCCTTTTAAATGACTTTTCTATGATGAGGTTCACATACTGAAGCGATTTTGTTTCGTTTTGTTGATAATTTGCATGAAAAAACCTATGCAACATTGATGTTAATTGGTTCACTCTAGTGACTGTAACTGGCTCACTCCCATTCTGTAGTTTATTACACAGAGAGTACTTTCTCCTTTTATGAAGCCGTGTGGGGGTATTCGTCTGAAAATAAAAATACAAACCTATAAGCAGGCTTAGTGGTTCTGTGGTAATATTTAAATCAATGCTACCTATATGTGGTGCTTTTAATTTCATAGAACGATCCAAAGTATTTCGAAGGAACAATGAACCCAACCGGTGTCGGTCACATTCATTTGACGACTAAAAGTGAGTTACTCTTTAGGTGCTTCTAAAACTGCTGAGTTTATCATTTATTAATTTCATGACCCAGCTTACATACCTCATTGAGATGCAACCTCAGGCCATGCAGTCAAGATTTTTTTCTCTTGATAACCGTTGGTTAATGTCTCAGCTGCCCGATTGTTTCAGTCACATTGGAGTTAATACGCATTTAGTTCAGTGTTGCTACATTGGTTACCCATGTACATTAGTCAGGTTGGATTAAAATTCAGTAAAATTCTTTGTTTGACTAGAGAGTAGCACCCTTGTGAGGATGAAGACATGAATTGATGTGTATGGAACATTCAAAGTCATTCCATTAATGCTATAGAATTTACTATATAAAGTTTATGGTTTCAACTTCTTTCTTTTTTTAAGTAAGGTTGATTTTTTTTTATGTTTAGTTATGTATTTTGAGAGAGAGAGAGTATATATGCATGCAAGCAGAGGAGGGGCAGAGAGAGAGAGAGAGAGAGAGAAAACTCCCAAGCAGGCTCCCATGTCAACACAGAGTCCAGTGCAGGGTTTGATCTCACAAAGTGGGATCATGACTTGAGGTGAGATCAAGAGTCAGATGCTCAACCAACTGAGCCCCCCCACATGCTCCTCAACTTATTTCAAATAAAATTTTATGTTCTGAAATTGTAACATTAGAATATTAATTTCATTTATTCCTGTCCCTAACATGTTATTAATTGCTGAAAAAATATGAAAAAAAAATTGAAATAGTGTTCCTTGAAGGTTCACTTGAAATTGCCTACAGTAATTCTCTAAAACTTTCCTGGGGAAATAAATGATAACTTTCTGTCACAAATTTGTAATCAAAATGTTTCCAAAGTCAGTGTAATCAATAATCTTTCAGTCCTCCCTGGAACAAAATGCATTGTTCAATATCGTCTGCTTCCAGAAAGTCTCCTTTTATTATTTCTATAATACCACATTCTTGCATGGCTAAATAATGTTATTTTACTTCAAATTTATGACTTATATTCTGACCATGTGTGATTGCTATTGGCAACAGTTAGTATTGAATATTGAAAAGAGAATGATAATTAGAATCAGATAAATCTAGGATGAAATCCTAGCTCCACTAATGTCTTGTTGAGTAAATTTCCATGGAGTTCTGTGGTTTTTGAATTACCTAATATACATGGATTATTTCAAGGATTAAATAATCAAGGTTTTAAGACTCATAAAACAAATGCAGTACATATTTAAACTCAATTTTTAATTAATTAATTTATTTATTTCTTTATTTATTTTTATTTACTTATTTTGAGAGAGAAAGAAAAAAACTAGTGGGGAAGGGGCAGAGAGACAAGGGGAGAGAGAAAATCCCAAGCAGGCTTCACACTGTCCTCACAGAGCCCAACGCAGGGCTCAAACCCATGAGCCAGGAGATGGTGACCTGAGCTGAAACCAGGAGTCAGATGCTTAACTGACTGAGCTAACCAGGTGTCCCAGAACTCAATATATTTTTTAAGTCCCATCATAGTTCCCTTATTCCCCTGTAATTGCTATGACTCTACCTTCCCTAAAAATGTCCTATGATCCAGTTCTTGAATTATACGCTTTCAATGTCCACTCTTTCTGAGGCCTTGCTGCCTCTATTCTTACTGCATAGGTCAATTTTTGTAACTAAGTGACCAGATGATTATCATAGGCAAGTTTGCCTAATGGCTCAATACAAAAAGTAAACATTTTATCGAGTCCTCCAAAAGAAAAAAAAAAAAAAAAAAAAAAAGCAGCATGCTCAAATAAACAAATACATCCCATAGAGGTATGGGTGCGATGATACTCTAGGAAATCTCAAATATTGTCATCTCTCAGAGGCTATTTTATGTTCCAGAAATAGCTAACATACCTTGACATCATCACTTTAATAATTACTGTCTAATTTGACCATCATCCCTGTTCCTGCAATTCTGATCCTTGGGAAGAGAGGCTAGGCATTATGTTCTCTTACTGGGTTCCTATTCCAACGTTGCCAAAAAAGCTTGATGCTAACTTTAGGTCTCAGATACACTCACTAATTTTCCTACTTACACAAAATTTAGCTTTCTCTTAGCATACATATACAGCCTCTCTATAGGTCATTTTTATGTAAGTTTCACATCCCACAAAAAGGTTTTGTCTATATTAAAATATTAACTGTGTTTATGACCACATCATTAAGTAAGTAAATGAAAACCTTGCACTCCATTCTTCAGATTAGTCTCAAGTTATGGAAATGCTAAATTCTGCAAGTTTTTGAAAATGCACTTGGTAAAAATCTTGTGAACTACACTGGGTGGGAATCAGGCTGTAAAAACTGCCATTTTTTCCCCCTATGAATCCAAATTAGTTTCAGAGCAGGTGATGAACAGACATAAAGAAGAAAGTCCTTCTCCATCAGCAAATGTCTCTAGATAGTCAAACATAATGAGAAATCATGTAAGTACAGCAATTAAGGCAAGTGAGTGCTTTTAATGCTTAATGGCTGGTTTTATTTCTAATTGAAGCCAAGACAGAGTTATTGCTATGGTATATGCTCCTGGATGACTTTTGACAGATAGTTTGTGCTATCTTATTTTTTTGACAAAATTTGCAGAACACCTTAAATATTTGTTAGATATAAAGATAAGAGAAACAGTTTGGTGATATATGTAAGAACAAAGCCTTTACTTTCCAACTCAATTATCATCATCATCATTCGCCTATTCCATTAAATTTTTTTTGATCCAGAAAATCACATAACTATTTAGGGTCAAATATTTTAACTGTCTTTTGATTGTGGCAAATGTTCATTTCTATCTGTCTAAAATGCATGTTCAAGAGAAAACTTATGTTTCTGCATTGAGAGTGGCAAAGTGGTCTAACATTAGAGTATTGGTCTTTGTGCTTTGTTAGAGTGTCTCTGGCTTCTTCATTAGTATATTTGCTTTGCCCGAAGCCATAGTCCATGTTGTTTACTTTATGACCTCTTTTATAAGATCACTTTTATCCTTGCAACGGAAGTCGTTTGGTGATACCCAGGGACTCTCAACATTCAGCTGGCACCTACATTTGCTCTCTGGGAACAAAGACATTTTGAAATTTACCACACCATATGGTTGTTGTTGGAAATATATTATCTCTGTATATTTTCTTTCTCTAGCATAGACTATTCAATCTTTTCACAAATATTTATGGAATGCCTTCTATGGGTCGGCAATTGTGAAAGACATTTGGCCCATATAAATGAAGACTATGTTATAATATCTTTCTCTGAAGCTCATGCTTCAAGTTTGACTGGGGCAGCACTGATATTGGGGTTACTTGTAAAAAGTATATATTTTATTCTCTAACTCATTTTGTGGTTCTTTGGTTCTGGAGACGTAGCAGTGAAAGAATACAGACATGAGTTTTATTGTCATAGGGTTAACATTCCAGGTTTTTTAAAATGAGGACTTGGTGGAAGATAATTGGAAAATAAAAATATAGTAAAAAAGCATAATTTAAGCTAATTATATATAATATGTTGAAGATAAAACAATGGGCAGATTATTGTTAAAACACATTGACCATGTATGAAAAAAGAATTGGCAGGACATTTTAGGTCTTACTCAGGAAGTAAGCATAAACCTCATTCATGGGAAAGAGATATTCAGGAACATGACTTAGGCAGAGAATTAGAGCCCAAGAAATAGCCAGGGAGATGGTATGGCTGGTAAATAGGAGAAAAAGTGATATAACAAAACACATTTTTATCTATTTTTTATTTTTTAAAATTTTTAAATGTTTATTCATTATTCTTGAGAGAGAGAGAGAGAGAGAGAGTGCAAGTAGGGGAGGGGCAGAAAGAGAGAGAGAGTGAAGGCGAAGAAGGCTCCAGGCTCTGAGCTGTCAGCACAAAGCCCAACACAGGGCTCGAATGCAGGAACCATGAGATCATGACCTGAGCCAAAGTTAGACACTTAACCGACTGAACCACCGAGACGCCACTGCAACATATTTTTAAAAGATCCTTTTGGCTTTTGTGTGAAGAACTGATTAGAGGAAGCCAAGTGTGAAAGCAGGGAGGCCAGTGAAGAGGCTCTTCCACTGATCTAGAAGACAGAGTGGTCACAGGGATAACTGGGTAAGAGTGGAAATAAAGTAGAGAAGAGATCATGATGATTTTAATGGTGAAAGCAGGACCTGTTGGTAGATCAGAAGGTGTATAATGTTTTGGAGAAAGAAAACAACTAAAGATAGTTCCTTTGATTGTGTGTGTGTGTGTGAGTGTGTGTGTGTGTGTGTGTGTGTGTATGTGTGTGTGTGTGTTGATGGTGGCAGTTTCTTGAAATGGGGAATATCAGTGATAAAATATTTTAGGGATAAAGTTAATGAGTTAGTTTTGAACATATTTATTTTAAGATTCCTATTAGACTTCTATGGAAGTCTACACGTATGTATGTTGTCTCTCAATCTTTCAGGAAAAAAAATATTGCAGTGGTAATGTAAATTTCACAGTTATCCACACATAGATAGTCACTCTGCAATCATTATCTCAGAGGACATTTTAGATGAGAAAAGGACACAAAGAAATGTCTTTAGAACTTGAGAAATCTAAAAGTGAGATGTTAACTATAGAAGGAGATGTCTGTCCATAATTCGCAAATGACTTTGTTCACTACCCACTGAACTTCAAATATGTAATTGTAAAATACAGTATTCATGACAACACAACCCAATGATCTTTCTAGGTTTTCACAGCATATTCCACCAAACTGGATAATGCCTTAATTATGGTATTCTTTTCTACCATTGCATATCTTCTGTCCAGGATACCTCATTACCTAGAATTCTCTCCTCAAAAACCTTCACTTAGAAACTACCTTCTTATTTTTCAATATCCAGGTCAAATGCAATCTTCTATGAAATTTGCATGATCATCATCAGTTATTATGATGTTATAGTTTTGTTTTAATGTATATATAATATATAATTTATAAAATATACTTATAACTATGTGTTTTTATTTCCCTAATGGATTATGACCTGCTAAAATAAAGTGATTCTATCTTATTCATCTTTGATCCACGGAATGCAGATTAGTACTGGTACAGTATAGGTACCTGGGTAATAAATTACTGAGCAGATAGCAGTAACATTTTAAGAGGTTTGTGTTCTTTACAGTAATCTTTAGTATCGAATATATGTTCTTATTATGCACCAAATGATTTTATGCATGTCAAAACTTGACTTATCACAAGGCTATTACTGTCATGTGGTTTTGCATCTCTTAAATCATAGGATTCAATTGTAATTATTAAGCTTTGATGATTTAAAAAAAATATAGCACAGCTCTGTGCAATTTTCCTTATTGAACAGAATTAAATTTAAATAAAACTAGGATGGATAATATGCTTTAAAGCAATGAGAATGAAGATGAAGGTCACTATATATGAGGAAACGGAACATAAGAATTCTGGGGAAGACTGATCTGAGTTAATAAGCATTTCAAGTTATATAATACTTTATACCCTATAATTGTATTATCTTCTGGAATAAACATTTTCATTGATGGCAGCTACTTACGGATATTTGATGAGTAGATAAAAATGATCAGATCAACTGTTTTTATAAAAATATGGGTTTCCAATGCGCTTTAATATCTTTGAAATTTAGTGTTTTGGAAATTTACTTTGCCTATTTCCATACTTGAAAAAATACTTTTCATATAAACTCTTTGATACGATTCATCATTATAGTAAGCTTAAATTAAGGAAAGAAAAAAGTATCATGATAGTTCACCAAGTCATTATAAATCTACATTATGTAAATTCTGATTAATGTTATTCAATTAAATGGCACATATGAAACCACAGAAGCATGATATATCTCTTACAATTAATTTATTTGCTTATTTTGCATTCCAAAGTGTCAGATAAATATATCAGTCATAGAAGCCTTTATTCATTGGAAGGAATTAATATTTTCCTATTATAATGTGAAAACATGGAAATAAATCCCAAAGAATCTTGATGAGGATGAGGATGGTGAGGATGAGGATGAGGATGATGATGGTGGTGACCATAATCATGACAATGAAGATGATGACTACCATGATGATAAGATACACTTTCTAGTTTGAGTCTACCAGAACCTAGGAAAAGCACTGGATACAGGTAAATTATTTAAGAAAAAGTAAGAGTAAGGTACTGGAAATAGGGTAGAAGGAGAGATGATGAAACAAAGAAGGAGGAAAGATAATAGCAGATGTTATTACTGAACTGTAGCCAACTGTGGCTCAGTCCCACTGTGGGCCCTGTGAGGAATCGTGTAGAATATGCCACACAACTAGACTTCCAAGATAGGAAAGATGGAGTCACACCATAGGCTAACCTCTCTACTCTTATGCCTCCCCCGTCCCCATTCCTCGGGTCTTCCCTGAGTGTAGCACATCTGAGCAAGCTTCCTTTCAAAAGGAAAAGCACAGAGACAGGAAAGTTGAAAGTCTCAACAGGTCCATGATGTAAGACACTAGTGGAAAGATTAGGAACTCTCTACCGTGAATGGAACTGAAATATGTTATAGGTCAAAGGTATAAATATTATGTGCTATACTTACCTGTTAAGGATGATGATGATGATGATGATGACAATGACATAGTAAAAAGCTTAGTAACTTGGTTAAGTTTACAGAACAGGGATTCAACCTCTGGTCTAAATTTCCAAAACCTGTGTTTCTAGCTACAACACTAGCTAGACAAAAACACAAAACTAGCTAACAAAACACAAAACTTTTGTTTTGTTTTGTTTTGTTTAATGTCTAATGAGGACAAAGACAGCTGAAAATGGCAATCGTTGAATCACCATGGCACTAACTTCTGCAGTCTTAAGACTATGTAATTAATCACTTAAAACTAAATGGGATATATGTTAACTATTATTCACCATGTTGCTGACTGTGTATTTTCTGGGTTCTAGTATTTCCCTCATATAGAAAATTAGGTGTGATCATCATTATTTCCCCCAGGAATTTTGCCTGTGGAGGTTTTATTTGATGTCCTAAACTAAAGTGCAAGCCATACTGAGATAATTGATAAGATAGACTTTACAGAGAAGTATACTATAATTTCTCAACTGCAACTCATAACTCCACTAGGTGGGCTAATCAGCCTTTCAGAGGTTAAGTATGTCTTGTTTAAATTGACAAAACTTTTTTGTATTCATATGCCTTGATACTGCCTCATTAAATGTTGAAATTCTAATTCCTCCATGTATTCTAATCTTTTATATAAAGCTAGTCTCGATAAAATGTGGTATTAATAAAGGTACAAATCACTATAAAAATTGAAATCAGATACAGAATTATATTGCAGAAGTGGAAAAGAAATATGTTTTAAGAAGCTGTATTACAGCTAAGCTGATTTATTAAACCTTTGAAATTAGAATGGTTAACCTAGAAGGAAACATAAAATTTCTCTTTTGCACCTTCAAGTTAAAGCCAATGCAAATCCCTTGACAGTTTTAACATTTGACTCTTTTCTTTCTCCGGAGGCAGAGAAAGAATCCTTTCCATCTTTCTTTCCTACCTTCCTCCTTCCTTCCTTCCTTCCTTCCTTCCTTCCTTCCTTCCTTCCTTCCTCTCACCCTTCCTCCGTCCCTCCCTCTCTTTATTCCTATCTCCTTTCTTTCTTTTTCTTTCTCTTTCTTTTTTTCATTCTTAAACACATAGTATTGGAAGAGGGATATAGGAAGTCTGGCATGAAAAAAAGTTAAAATAAATAAATAAAAATGGATATACTCTTCACTATCACCAAAATGCTCACTGATTAAAACAAAACTAGAAATAGAAACAAAGACAGTTTATTCGCTCCAAAAGCTCTAAAATTTTATTTTTTTATTCTCCTTGTCACAGGCTCATGATTGCAAATTTGATAGAACAGTGGAAGGGGATAGAAGATGTCTGTTTTTGTTTCTTTCAAAGAAATTTTGAAAAGATTTGAAAATTGGACAAATTTTAATATTGTACATTCTTAATCCTTTCCCTATTTCTTTGAGGCTACAGCACTCATTGTTAAATTTTATATATTTGTTTAACCAACTGGTTATTTCTTTCTTTATCTTTCTCATTATTAATACCTTATCCATTCATGTGTTCACAAGTCCCACTTTTAGGCCGAGATAGTACTTTAGGCAAACTGAACAAGAAATGTCAGAATTTGTGATTAAGGTGGAAGTTGCTATACATCAAACAGGATACTATTTATCTTTTTAAAAATTTAAAAAATGAGTCAAATTTAGATGCTGTGATACATGGAAAGAGTAAGAATGTGTTTCACACACACACACACACACACACACACACACACACACACTCACAGTCTAACTTACCTTCAAATAATTATTTGTTTCATGCGTGTGTGTGTGTGTGTGTTAGACTAGCATAAAAAATGAATAACTGAGCAGAAGAAAACATTTATTTGATCTTACTCATTAAGATGCTCCATGGAGCTTCATCAAAGGCAGTGAAGACAATTTCAGCGAGTGTGGTGGAATTAAGGCAAGGGAATCAAATGTATCTTTTCTTGATCTTGTGGTATTGAAAAAGGACAGAGAGAGTGCTTTGCTCATGGTGACTGCTGAGTACCTACTGGATTTTAATCTATTTAAATTGCTCGAGATTATATGATATTCATTCACTGACTACTTGTTTCATTCCTTTACATGCCATGGTTAAAAGTATTTTGACAAATATTCAACAGATTTTAATAATATCCCCTTGCCATCAAATGACATGGATAGGCTAAGAATTACCTTCTGATAATTAATGAAAAAAATCTTACTATACTCTTGGATCATATTAAAAGACAAATGCAAAAATGCAATTGCCTAGTAAATAATGTTGAGATATTTGTCAGAAAGTTTTCTGTTTATAGCTTATTTCCAAAATGTCTTTTTTCCTTATTTTTAGAAAATTCTGTTATCTCCATCTTACTTATTTTCTACATGCCAATCACCATCACATACATTTCATATATACAAAAAAGATAGTACCTGTATCCAATGAGCAGCAAGTCTTTTGGGGAGATATCCACAATATTGTGGTACAAAGTTTATGCAACAAACAGAATATTATGAAGGCAGAAGAGGGGGGATTATGTAGTTTTGCCTCCTTAATGTCACAAGAATTTCATCAGTCTTTCAGTAAACATTTACTGAAAACTCACAGTATTTTTAGGCATTTTACTAAATGCTATGTGTAAACTTCGTATGAACACCTTTCCTTACAGAAACATACATTCTAACTAGGAAGACAAGTAAAAGTTATAATAGTGTTTTGTTCTATATGATAATAAGCTACATATAAAATTGTCTTAGGGAAATAGAGATTACTAGTATATTCTGGGTAAAGTCTTGGAGAATAATATTGAAGTCAGATACTGAGAGAAAAATGGTATTCAATAGAAGGAAAAATAAGTGCTAGATTGAAGGAATGTGAACTAAAACAAAGATTCTAATCAGCTTGATTGGAGACAGAATCCAAAATAGTTGTTGTTGTTGTTGTTGTTGTTGTTTATGGACTTTAGCTAGATAGTGATGAATCTACAAAGTCTTTGTTTTTCTCATGGAAATAAACATAACCAGTTAATTTTCTTTTTTTTTTAATATTTATTTATTTATTTTTTTGAGAGAGAGAGAGAGACAATATGTGAGCAGGGTAGGGGCAAAGAGAGAGGGAGACAGAGAATCTGAAGCAGGCTCCAGGCTCTGAGCTGTTAGCACTGAGACTGACGTGAGGCTTAATCTCATGAGCCATGAGATCATGACCTGAACTGAAGTCGGATGTTCAACTAACTGAGCCACCCAAGTCCCCTCTAACCAGTTAATTTTCATAGAAAAATTGACCTGAGGAATGCGTAAAGTTTGCTGGATGTGGGAGAGATGGAAGACACAGAGCTTAATTAAGAGTGAATTAGGATAACTGTTTTCGTTTGGATGAAATACAGGACTTGCATCTTAGGTCTATTTGTCCCAGGAAACACTGACAATTCTTCATTCCAATCGCTGACATGCTGGAATCAGAGAAGCATCCCAAGTAGGAGTCCAGGGAGAATGCCATGAATGGGATCATGGAGTGAGTCAAACTGGAAGGAGAAAGTCCTCAACAGGGACTAACAGGTTTTGGGCACTGAAATTAAGGCTCTAGCAAAAATTCCTCCATTTTAAACACCAGAACCAGAATAAAGATGGCTCCCAGATAATGATGAAAACACACACACACACACACACACACACACACCCCAAAAACAAAAAACAAACAAACAAAAAACATAAGAATTGAGGCATTTTAGCAAAGAGCTTTTTAAATACTAAAAGCTTACTAAAACAAAAAGTTACAGTAAATCATCTATTAATAAAAGCCCAGCTGAACCAAAGACAATGGGTGTGTGTCTAGAGGTAAAGACATATTTATATGACAGCATAAAGTCATAAGTTGATTCAGTCCCCCCATGTGAATATCTCCCCCATGCATTTCTTTATACCTTATAGATTTAGATACAGATATACTGCTATGCATTGAATATTTGTGTTTCCTCAAATTTCGTACTTTGAAGCCTTAATCCCCAACGTGATGGTGCTAGGAGGTAGGCCCTTTGGGAAATAATTAAGTTCAGATGAGGTCATGAGGATGGGGACTCTCTGTGGGATTAATCCTTACAAGAAGAGAAAGAGACCAGAGTTCTCTGTTTCTCCCATGCACTTCCAGAGGAAAAGTCAGATGAGGACAGAAGACAGATATCTTCAAACCAAGAATCTACTTTGATCTTGGACTTTCTAGCCTTCAAAACTGTGAGAAATGAATGTTTGTTGTTTGGGCCACCCAGTCTATGGTATTTTGAAATCACATCCCAAACTGACAAATATAGAAGCTGGCACTGAAAAGTAGAGTGCTACTGTAACAAATACCTAAAAATGTGAAAATGGCTTCAGAGCTGGATAATGAGCAGAGGCTTGAAGAGTCTCACGGTGCATGCTAGAAAAAAACTGAGGTTGCCATGAAGGGACTGCTAATTCTGGTGAGAGCTCAGAAAGAAAAGAGGAGAGCTGTGGAGAAAACTTCCATCTTCCTACAAATAACATGTAAATAGCCATGTACAGAATGTTGGTAGAAATAGGACCTTATGGGTGATTGTGCTGAGATCTCAGACGGACCTGAGGAATGTGTTATTAGACAATGTTTAAAGTCAATCCTCACCGTAAAGTGGCCAAAGTTTGGCTTAGTTGTGTTTTATGTTTTATGGAAGAGAGAACTTGCAAGTGATAGAAGTGAATATTTTACTGAGAAAAATTCTAAGCAAAGTTTTGAAGGAAGTGCTTGGTCCCCTGATTGCTTAATATAAAATTCCAGAAGAGAGAAATGAACTGAAGAAGGAATTTTCAGTAAAAAGGAACCAGAACTTAAAGATTTGGAAAATTCTCAGCCAATCCTACCACACACACACACACACACACACACACACACACACACACAGAGAGAGAGAGAGAGAGAGAGAGAGAGAGAGAGAGAGAGAAAGTGTGTTCTTAGGAGAACACACTTAGGTGTGGCCTAGTAACTGCCTGATAAGGAGGTTAGTATGGGTGTAAACCAGGGACTGAGTCAGCCACTTCTTCAGGAGACTTCCAGTTTTTGAATTGAAGGGGGGAGACATTCTGTGGACTGAAGGAAGGCTATGGGATTCAGACTCGGCAGAACCTGAAGATTAAACTATTCTATTCTGTCCTAACTTGTACAGTTCTTCAAGAAAAGGGAGGAATGGGTCCCCAAGGTGGTTCTGAGACGATCCAAGTTAAAAGGCCAAGTGGACTCCAACCAAAGACTTGGGGTCTGGGCTAGCCTCACTGTGAATCACCCAGATCTGGTTTAGAGGATGTTTAGTTGAGATTTGGAGTTGAGACTTTAGAGGTCATGCTGGAACAAGTTGAGACGTGTACGTGTACGAGCTATTGAAGTAGAATGAATGTATTTTGCAGACAAAAAGGAAGTGACTTGTTGGGGGAGAGGCAGGAAGCGTTTGTATGTGGAAGTCCTAATCCCTATTGTGATGATATTTGTAGGGAAAGCCTCTGGAAAATAATTTAGTTTAGATGCCATCAGGAAATTGAGCCCCTCTCCACCCCCCGCCCCCAGCTCCGTGAGATAGTGTCCTTCTAAGAAGAGGAAGAGACCAGAGTCTCCCCTTCTTCTTTGCCACATGAGAATACAGCAAAAAGGCATCCATAACCTAGAAGAGGGTTTCATCAGAATCTACTGATGCCTTGATCTTGGACTTCCAAGCCTTCAGAAGTGAGAAATAATTGTCATTTAAACCACTGAGTTTACGGTATTTTGTTACAGCAGCCCAGCTTAAGCTAAGGAATATACTTAAAATATACAGTTGGATTTGCATGTCTAAAATTTTATTTATGTGGTATAATACTCTATATCAGTACTGGTCAATAGAAATTTTCGTGATAATAAAAATGTTCTATGTTTGTAATGTCTCATATAGTAGCTACTAGTCACATGTGCTTATTGAGAATTTTGAAATGCGGCTTGGGAAACTGATGAACTGAATTTTAAATTGTATTTTCTTCAGGTTAGTTATACATATTTAAATAACCAGATGTGGCTAGTGGCCAACCACAGTGAACAACACAGTTTGCATACCCTTATGCAACTTTTTTTTTTTTTTAATTTTAGTCTTGGGAGAGGAAATACGTCTTATTTGTCATAATTGCAATGTCTTCCAGCTTAATATTCGTCCCGTGCATTCAATAACATCAATATTAGTATGCTTGTTCCATATTCTAATTTGGACCAAGTTTTTCATATTTGGACCATATCTGATGCTATCTTATTATGTCCTATTGACAACTTAGTATTCCTACATTCAATGCATAGAAGCTCATAGGCTCAAGTGAGCCAAAGTCTCAGGAACACTCTCTATTTTAAGAACCTCATTGATTTCTGGCAATCTTCTTTCTTAAATATATATTCTCCTGCTCAAGACCTTCAGTGGAGTCATTATTCTGGTCTTTCCTTTGACTGGCTTGCTGGGTTGTTTATATTTCTAGATACTAGGTCATCTTCCTGGTTTACTCTCTTGTTTATTTATTGATGTATTGATGTATTGATTTATTGATTTATTTATTACATGTGTCTTACTAGTTTCTCTTAGTAAACTGTGGGTAAATTTCTGAATCTGTCAAGTGAAAAAAAATAATCTGTTTTCCTTTCCCACGTTTGGTTAATATTTTGACTAATTATGAGTCATGTTCCTTCATACCTTGGAAGGTGTTGCTTCATTGTTTTCACCCAACAAGCAGGTTTAATCTCTCTGATGTCAGTCCCATACATATTGATTTGTTGGTAAGCTTGTTTACTTTCTAGAAGACTTTTGGATTTTAACGTATCTTATTTTCTGAAATTTCACCTAGGGTTTACCTATCTATACCCTTCCTCATTGCATCTAACCCTTACCAGGTTCTTTCAATTTGAAGCTTCCCATTTTTCTTCAACTCAGGAAATTTTCTTATAGTGACATGCAAACTCTACTTTTTAAAAACTATTTGTATGTACTATTCTGCAGACTGCTTCAAAGACATCTCTCCTTTGTTTATCTTAGTATTTTAATTTTACATTTCAAAATTTCTCAAATATAAGACAATTATCATAAATTCATTTACTTTAGGAATGAAAAGACATGACTATATTTTATATATGTAATCAGATTTTGTCAATTTTCAGACTTCCTTTTAGATGTTAGTCTAAGATGCTGACCACTATGCTTGGATACAGGATGACAACCAGATTGTTTATAGGTAAGCCAAAATTCATTTTTCCTGTCTCTCACAGAATATTATTTGAATTTTTTTTTTTTAGCTGAACAACCTGAACTTTCCTTCTGAGTCAAGTGTCAAACTGTTCTATGTGTGAGGACTTCTATTGGAAGTAGAGACAGAGGTGGTCACAACTGAGTATGTAGTATTCCTACTAAATTTACCTGGGTCTTACCATGTGTTATTCTTTCACCTTAGGATAGTACCAAAAGATTGAGAACAGGCATGGATTTCTAGGCTTCAGCAAAGGAACAGAGATACATGACTCTATACTGAGAGATCCTTCTGCAACGGAAGAGAGTACCAACACAGGTCAAGTTCAACATCAAGAGCATGCAATTTATAATAAGAAAGTAGGCAAAAAAGCTAATCAGATTATCCCATTTGATGATTGTCCCCATTTCCAGAGTGGCAGTGGTTGTGGGGGTAATTATTTTTGAACAGAGAAGAGTCATTTCTTATTCACCACTATGGTGAGAAATCAAGTAGAATGAGACCCTCAAAAGCTGTATAAAACGAGTGAGGCATTGTAGACTGCTGTGGATAAAGTACAGATAACCAAGGTTAAGTAGAGAATATTACTCTAAGAAATAAATGACAGAATGAGCACAAATATATTCTTTCTGCCCTTCCCCAAATGCAAAAAACTTACTCAAAACAAGGCACCGACTGTAGGAAGGAGATTTGATATCAGCAGAGAAAGATTTAGATGGATTACTGAGGGATGAATGGCAGATATAATGACAGATACAGCAGCTCAGAGTTTACAGAAGAGAATGTTGAAGTGGTTATGTGAGCTGTTCATTTTTCATATTGAAGCATTATTTTCATGTTATATATCCCTCAATTCCTCTCTTCTTCATATTGACCTAGTAAGTATGAACTAAGAGCAAGTGTGAGGAAAGTGTTACTACTCAGTTTGATAGACTAAATGATTAATCTTGTAGCAGTCGAGTGGGTTGGCCAATTTTCCCATAATTCTATGTGCAGTAGAAGATTTGCTCCACCATAAAATTTAAAAAACTGTATATTTAATTTGTCCAACACTGGGGTCCCCAAAGTATGAGTTGTATTGCCAAAGTAAAACTGTCATTATTTATGCAGGGAAAGGGTTATTAGTCATCTTATTTATACTCTTCTTACACATACTAGTGTGAATTCCAGTTGGCATGTTCTGACCAGAAATTAGACAGTAGTAAAATCAAGGAATATTTCTAAGACCAGAACTGATACGCCTTGTATATACTTATCAGCATAAAATAATACAAAGCAAAATATCAGAGGCCACAAACAGAACAAATGGACAGAGAAAAAACATTATCCAAGACTCCCAAGAAAGTAGAAAATCAATTATTATTTTCAATGAGATTCTATTCACTTTTATAATATAATCTGGGCTAAAAAGAAATAGGGAAAAAACGATATTAAGTGATAATTGATGAATGAAAGTATTCCATACCAAGGATTAAGGAAACATTCCAGAAGAGGGAGAAAGGGGTCTTTAATTTAGAGAAAAAAATCCAAAAAAGAAACGAAATGGATATGGCAGAGCTATAGATTGATCCAGAGAAGCCAAAACAAACAAAATACAGAAAATTTGCATATGCTCTATAGTTGTACAAAGTACTTTCTAATGGAGAGTAAAGCACATTATTTAAAAAATAAGTATAAAAATTATTTAGAGGAAAAAAGCTTACCCAAGACCAATATCAATGAGTGAAAAAAAAAATACAAATCCAAACAAATCCTTATGGGATTTCCTGACATCTAAGATAAAAAAAAAAAAAAAAGATTACAAAAGCCCTAGAAATCATAAATTTTAGTTACACTACATCAATTTATTGTCAGAATAATTTTAAACTATTTATCAAAAATATTACAGCATGATATAACAAGGTATTTTAATATTTATCAGAACATTATTTGAAATATAGAATTATATAACCATCCAACATAGGAATATAGTAAAATGATAAAAAGAAGACTTTATTTTACTCTGAGAAAACTCATTGAATTTCTCTTACAATTTTTTGAAAAATTACCTGAGAATGTACTATTGTCAATAAAAGCAATAAACAATTCAAGAAGGAAAAGCTTGGACTTCAAGAAGAATGAAACTAACTCTTATGTGCAATGAGAATAAACTCTAGAGTGAAATTAAACCTTAAAAACATTTAGAAGCGCTTTAAAATGTCATGATTACAGTGAAATGTAATAAAAATAAGAGATTGAAGAAAGACATTGGGCACAAAGGAGTTACCGATTTTAGAGATGATTCTTCATAAGGAGCAACCACCCAAACCTCAGTGTTATCACACACAAACAACTATTTTTACTCACAAATCTAAACTCAACTGGGTAATTTTTCTGGTAATGACTGGGCTCCCTTTGACAACTGTGGGTCAAGTAGTAATTTTTTCTGATCTTGGTTGGGTCTGCTTAACTACTGGGGATTGATGATAAGGTGGTCAGGCATCGTGTCAGCTGGACAGTCTTCTCCACAAGTTCCTTCCTATGCAGCATGTCTGCAGACTTATTCTCATGATGAACTTCTTGTCCAAAATAAAGATCGGGGTGCACAAGACTTTGAGATCTAGATTCCAACCTGGCACACCACAAATTCTACCACATTCCATTGGTCATAGCAAGTCCATTCCAGGTTCAAGATTTGGGGGGGATGTATACCATTTCCTGACAAGAGTAACTACAAATTCACCTTAATAAAGGCACTGATACAGGTTGGGAAGAAGAATTGGGAACATCTCCTACGTGTGCCAGAAAAAAAAAAAAATTAGTAAGCCTGAAAATACATATACATCAATTGAGAATAAGATGGAAACATTTATGTATAGATGCAGATATGTGCATATGGATATCTTACGTAATAAACTTTATTTTAGGTACTAAAAACTGAGGGAATGTTATGGGTAGGAAGTGTGCTATATTTCCTTCCTTTAAGGATATGTCAATATATTTTGTGCCGATTTGCCATATTCAGAAATATGATTATAAGGAGATTATTTAGAACTATCTAGAAAAATATATAATAAATTTTTAAATGTGAAAAATTTCCTCTAAATGGAGGGAAGGTGGGAAGCTTAGATTTTGTGTATGATACAGTGCTATATTATTTGAATAATATTTCCCTGTGTTTGGACATATAAAATAATGACTTGTGCAAAATAAGCATTTTTAAAAGAGATAGAAATTCTATCACATATGATAGAGAAGAAATAGAAGCATGGCTTGAGGGGAAGCAGGACCAAGGCAATGCTGTTTCCAGCTAAGCAACCCTTTCCACGTCCCCAAATGGCATATTCATGAGATTACATATGTATTGTCTGTTCCTACTCATTATATTACACTTAAGTGTGCTACAAGACACTGGGCATTTTTATAGACATTCATAATGGGCATATTCTGTCATTTCCCATCTCATTGCTTTTGGCATTCTATTTATCTGCTCCTAGTATGGGACAAAAATGAGATGAATGCTTTGTTCCCCACTTTGGAGGACTCCTACCATATTCAAAGGAGGATAAAGCAGCTGGTGACTGGGATAGAGTATACTAGATTCTGAACTATAAAACATTTTACGTATCTTCTAACAGTCTTAGGTTTTACTTCTTTTGGAATACACCCTTGTGACTTTCTCATCGGATTGGAATTCCTGATATAAACATTGTAGGCTTGATTTAATAATGCCCTCTAACCATGTTTTTCTTATACGTGTCAAGTAATTGATTTTAATTTCTTAGATGTTTTATATGTGCTGTTTTCTTTAAAAGCCTGGGGACATTAGAAGTATTGGGCATTATATGCCTTACTCTCTTATTAGATGTCTAATTACATGGTTTGAAAAAAGTTTTAGTAATTGAAAACATCATATAACAAAATTAAGTCAAAGAGGCAGTATAAAATATCTAAAAATGTCATGTGACACAAATCTCATTCTTTCTAATATATTTCATCTGATTCATGATATCTAAAATGATAAGGATACTCTTTCTTCTCCATTTATCACTTTTAGGGTATTCGCCAAATTGTTATTTGAGCTTTCTTTTTTTGGTCTTCATAATCCTGGAGACTGTCTGTAGCTTATGGCTCAAAGCATACAATTTTGTGTTTATAAAAAGGTATTATACATAATGATTAACCAGATGTCTCCTGCTTAAATACGGTAGCTCACTGTTACAGGCTGAACTATGTCCCCACAAAATTCATATATTTTGAAGCTCTAACCCCTCACTACCTCAGCACGTGACTGCATTGGAGATAGTCTTTAAAGAGATGATTAAGTTAAAATGAAATCTTTAGGGTGGGCCCTAATCTAACCGACTGGTGTCCTTACAAGAGGAAACGTGGATGCCCAGAGACAGACGACTGAACAGAGGGAAGTTTGTGTGAGACACAGTGAGAGTGTGGGCACTGGCAAGCGATGGAGAGAGACCTCAGCAAGATATCAAACTTGTTCTCACCTTGATCTTAGACTTCTTATCTTCAGGACTGTGAGAAAAAAAAAACAAAAACAAAACCAAAACCAAAAAAACTTCTGTTGTTTAACATACCCAGTCTGTGGTATTTTGTGGCGGCCCTAGGAAGTTATATACTTACCAATGGGAAATCCAACTGCTTCAATTTCCTTAAGTGCCCTGTGCAGGAATATGTACAGTCCAACCTGGCCAGCAAACAGTTGCCTGGTTACTAGAGATTTGCTTAGCCAAAAAATGAGAAGAAACGTGGAACGAAAAAAAAAAAATGCCAGAAAACAATCTTTCACATTTGCGTAGGAAATAGGTGTTAAGAAAACGAAAATGAGCTTAGTTACTTTTTGTAACTTTATCTTAGTTTCTGAAATAGGAGGTTTTGTTTGCATTTTTGTACTGACTCTAAATAAATTCCCACATCTCATTAGGAGTTTAAGAACATTGAGTAATGATCAAATATTTATTTTAAGCTGCATTTCACTTGAGAGGTTTATTTTTCTTTCTCCTAATATAGCTTTATGCTTCAATTTTAATGTAAGCTGTTTTTGTTGTGAATTTTTTACTTTAAAAAATGAAGCAATGAAAAAAAAGGACAATATTCATGATCACTGAAATATTTTATTTTGCTAAAATTATACCTGTGGTGCTTCAGCCAAATACGTTGCCCTTAGGGTGTTAAAGATTCAGCAAAAGTCCAAGCTCAAAATTCTTTTGTGATGGTAACTGAATATTATGTAAAACTTCCAGCACTCAGCAACAGCTCAGCAGGAGGGACAGCTAAATTATTTGATGGTTTATGAAAGCAGGAAAGATATTACTACTAATAATGAGGAGGTGTTAGCACACATACACACATATCATAAGAAGCGCAATGCGGCCAAATAAAAATTAGTAAAGAAGAAGTAATAAGCACTATTCTGCTTTCGGATATTTGTTCTTAATTCTGTGGGTCCACTGTTTGCTTGGTTTTGAGATAAATTTCCTCCCTTCCTCATAATCTATTTGAAATTTCCCTCATTGTTTTTCAGAGCAAATTAATTTCTGTAGCCTGCAGCTCTTTTTAGTACCTGAAGAATTAATAATGGTATTGGCATAGGTCAGCCTAAATTTTACCAGTTGTATGACACAAAATACTTTCACTATTAAAGTATGCAATGTTTGTAGGTCTGATTCTATTCCCTTATGTTTGTTAATAATATTGATATAACAAATTATATCTGTTAGAGACACAGCACAGATTATGTACCAATTCAGTTCAATTCAAGAGACATTTCTGGAACATTTATTAAAGATTCTCAACTAAAAGGGATAACTAAATATATTAATGCAATGCCTACTTATTCCATATTTGTATAGTTTTAGAGAAGGGCTTAACTAGTTTTTATCTTTGCTTACTGTATATTTCTTCAGAAAACTTTAAATCTCATATAAATCAAATTGATCATGTGAATTTTAAAATCTATGGAGATAACCCACTACTTTCAAGCTTCAAATTTGTTGCAAACATTTCTTTGTATGTAACCTACTAATCAAAGACATGAAAATAGTCCTTTATGATCTACCATACACTCCCTGTACTTTTAGAACACAGTATTCAATGAATGATGAGGATAATTAGTTCCCTATGGCCATTTTCATGCATGATGTTAGCCTTCTTTGAGTCACTGTAGACAGAATAAACAGAAATGAATCTCAAAGACCATTAGCTAAAACTCCAATCCACTGTGAGCCTCTTCTAAAGTTCCCTATCAAATTGTCATTTCGCCTGTGCTTGAGAATATCCCGCATCAGGAACTCTTCAAGCAGATCATTAAATTAATGAACAACTCTAACATTGGAAAGTTCCTCCCTAATTGTGCTGAAAACTGCCTCCTCTTCATTTCCAACTCCTGTTCCCAATTCTGTCTTATAAAGCAGTCGTAGCCTGTATATGCTAGCCCTTCATATTTAAAGCTACCATCACCCTATTTTGTCTCCTCTAATTCACGTTAGACAATCTATGCATCCTTTTCATTTTCACTTCTTAGTCATTCCACTACACTCCTTCCTAGTCTCAATACAGTCTAGTTTGTCTCTACTTGATATACAAAAGGCATGACACTGTACCAGTAGCAATAAGGTGTACTGTGAATATCTCAGAAGCAGGGAGACATCGAAAAGCACACCATCACCCAAGCTTTCAATGACCCACAAAAAGGAAAGCCTGGGTCAAGCACATAATGGAACGTGTTCCAGCAGGGCACAGTTCATGTGGAAGTTGGCATTAATTCAGAGTATCGCCCATCAACTGTAAAAAGGGATGTTTTCTGAACCAAGGGATTGCTTTTTTTGATTGGAGCCTAGCTAAAGAGCTTCACATTATCAGTATTCCTGGACTCAGCTGAGAGACCTTGCCACCCTCTCGGGTAGCTCAGTCTTATGACTCGGCTTTCTACTAAATGCCATCCAGCCCCCAGTGTTATTCAAGAGACCAAGGCTTGAGGTCCTTAGTTCCCCTAGACTTGAACAAGTATTCCAAATTAAGTCCAAATAAAAAGATCAGTCTCCTGCGCTCTGGAAGTCATTTTTTTTTCTCACTAATTCGGAATCAACTAATTTTTTTAGCCTCTGTATTATTCTGCTCTCTCAAATTGAGGTTTGCATACCCTTAAGAACACTTAAGTTTACACCATTTCCATTTTACATATATAATTTTAGTATAACTGCAATTATCTAATTTAAAGTTAAATGTTTTTTAAATATTCATGACCTGGATTTCAGAAATTTACCAGACTAACTGTTTCACCAGCCGAGTACATATTTGTGGGTTTTACTCTTCTCTATATCTGTTCCATTCCTTCCACCAGATTTTATCAGGAACCTGCAATTTCCCTGGCATTGAGAAATATGTCAGCCCTTGACCTACAGTAGAGCTTCTATTTATGCTATTATATATTATCTATACTATTCTATTATAACTCAATTATGTGTCCCCCAGTACTCACATGTTGAAGCTGAACTAACATATTTAGAGATAAGGCCTCCCAGGAGGTGATTACAGTTAAGTGAGGTCATAAAGGTAGGTCCCTAATCCAATAGCACTAGTGTCTTTAAAAGAAGAGAAATGGGTATCAGAGCTCTCTCTTCCCCCACACCTCCTCTGAGAGTGCACAAAAACGAGACTATGTGAAGACACTGTGAAAAAGAGCCTATTGCAAACCAGGAAGAGAGGCCTCATAAGAAACCAACATGGCTGCTACCTATATCTCAGACTCCCCGCCTTCAGAACTGTGAGAAGATGAATTTATATCATTTAAGCCACCCATCCAGGCAGTGCTATTCTGTTCTGTCAACCCGAACACACTAGTATACCTATCAACCTACACATAGTATTTCTTATGGAAATTCTTAGAGAGTTAACCTTACAAGGCACTATAAACAATGAGAAAAAGAAAGAAAAATATAGGGGAAATATTGCATGCCCTAAGAAAACAGCAGATTTTCATAAGTGTAACAAATAATGCACCGAACTTAGCAAACTGCATTTCACTGGCATTCCAAGTGAGCTCAAGTGACTCTCTTAAAGAGAGCTCACTATCAGATAACACTCCTTGTGTTGCCTAGATATTATATTTGCTTCATTTGGAAGAGGATTACGGAATTTATATAAAATCAGAATTAGCAAATAAAATTAAATACACTTAAATAATTTTTTGATGCAAACTAAAGAGATACCCCATGTCAAACATTCTTTTTCTCACCACGTTCAACTGGAATCACTGAAATCTTCTACCTGCAAGCTTATTCACCCAATTGCTCCATAGGTACTGGCCTGGAATTACATTATACTTAAAGTCTTAGACTGGGTTAATTCAATTTACCAAAGAACAGGATTCAATGTGCCTGAAATCATGAAGGCTGGATGAACTTTTTCCCATGAACTTTTGTCCCAGGATTAATAGAGAGAAAGAGAGAGAGAAGAGAAAGGAAGGTAGGAAGGAAGAATGGAAGGAAAAAAAAAAAAGGAGAGAGAGAAAAAAAATGGAAGGAAGGAAGGAAGAATAGAAAGAAGGAAGGAAGGAAGGAAGGAAGGAAGGAAGGAAGGAAGGAAGGAAGGAAGGAAGGAAGGAAGAAAGGAAAGAAGGAAAGAAAAATAAAGAAAGGTTTGCTTTCTTTTCAGGAACAGGACCTGAATAGACATTTTTCCAAAGACTTACAGATGGCTGACACAAGAAAAGATGACCAAAATCATGAAGCATCAGGGAAATACAAATAAATACCACAGTGAATATCACCTTACACCTGTCAGAATGGCTAAAAACCCAAAAGAAAAGAAATAAGAAGTGTTGGTGATAATGTGGATAAAAAGGAACCCTTGTACTCTGTTAGTGGGAATGTAAATTTGTACAGTCACTGTAGAAAACAGCAGCCTTGGTAATTTTAGGTATTTTACTTTAGAGTCAAACCATAAGGAAATGGCTACTACACTCCAGGGAACCCAGGAGTCTGGGCTCAATATGGTACACGTGTAAAGAAGAAAGATTTAGTAGTAATTGGTGGTATAGAATGAATTTCTTCTGGATGATGGGTTATCATAATAATGCATACCAGCATTTATTATTTCAATAGGGAATATTATGTGCTTGTAATTAAATTTTAAAATAATGGCACATAATTATCCAGGGGTTATTGATATTTAGCACCCAAGTTCCAGAATATCCAATATGATCCTTAATACATATGAATACACCAAACTATTATACCAAAAGATATAATGAAATCGATATTGAAATCATGTTGTTACCTCATAAAAAGTGGTCCATTTCCTGCTTAAGGCCAATAGATCTGTTGCCTGTTAGTCAAGAAAGTCCATTCCTTTCTACTAAGTTTTGAAAAGTTAACTCCATTTGGTTCCCTATTATAAGGTTGTGAAACATTCCACATAGAAACATAAATCTTTGGCCAGTGGGTCTCTGTATTATCAGGAATCAATGACTAAGCTTCCCACTCTAGTCAAATCAGGTGGTAGGAATTCCCAGTGGTTCCACCATTCAGTTGTTGAATGTGTTTCATGAGCAAACAAAGTCTCCAGAAAAACCATTCAATTGACCTGCTTTTCTAGTCAGAAGAATGGCTATCGTCTCCAATAATGACATCATATTATCCTTCTCAACAAACACAAATTAGTATAATCAAAAACCATGATAACATCTGAGATTCACAGAACTTTCATCTGGAAAGTCTTTCAAACGTCCAACAACCTTTCCATTCCTCTCATGATATCTTTTTCTGGAATTTAATTCAAATATTATTCTTACTTCTGTTCCTTCTGTGTTTAAAAGAAAAACCTTTTGATTTTGGTCTTTGTTGCTTCATATACAATGGCCTAACACACTTTTCTCAAGCACTCATAAAAAATTCTCCAAGGTAAGTGATAAAACAGCCTTTACAAATTCATGCAAAGTTATCTGGCCATAAAGGAATGAATTTAGAAGTAACAACAAGGAGAAATTTTAGAATTCACAAATATGTGGAAGCTAAACATTGCACTTCTAAAAAACAATGACTCAAATAGGAAATCATAAGAGAAATTGGAAAATAATTTGAGATGGTTAAAATGAAAACACAAAATACCAACACTGAGATAATGCAGGTAAAGTAGCATTTAAAGAGAAACTCATAGTTATAACCACTTATATTAAAGAAAAATTCTTAAATCAATACCCCAAACTTCCACTTTATGCAACTAGGAAAAAAATGAGCAAACTCTTTTAAGACCAGCATGTCACCTTCAGGTGCAAAAACATGCATACAGAAGCAATGCACTTATTAAGAGTAGATGAGAAATTAGTGAAATAGAGGATAGAAAAACATTAGATAAAATCAATTAAGACCAATAATTGGTTTCTTGAAAGGGTCAACAAAGTTTATACGTCTTTAGATAGAATGAAATGAGGGACACTACCGCTGACACAAATAAAAATCATAACGGAATCAGACAACTATATGCCAATCGTATGCCAATGAATTAGATAACTTAGATGACATGAACTCATTTACAGATATATGCACATTATGGAAACTGATTCAAGAAGAATTAGAAAATCTTAGCCGAACATAGAAAATCTGAACAGGCCTCCAACACATAAACAGATTGAGTTAGTAATTATTTTTAGACATCCCCATAAAAGACAGTCCAAGCCCAGATGGTTCCTTTGGTGAATTTTACCAAACCTTTGAACAAGAATTAATACTATTTCCCAAAATATGAAAAAAAATATATAAGAGGAGGTAACACTTCTAACTCATTCTGTATTCCCAGTATGACCCATACCAAACCAGACAAATGAACATGAAACAAATGTACAGGCTGATATCTGTTATGAGTATGGACACAAAAATACTCAACAAAATGCTAGCAAATGAAATCCAGAGCAACATATGAAAAGGGTTATAATATACCAAATGGGATTTATCTGAAGAATGAAAGGTTGTTTTAATATCTGAAAATCAATAATGTATTATGCAATATCAATAAAATAAAGGGAGAAGAGGTGAAAGAAAAGGATTTGACAAAATATAACAGTTCTTTATGATTGAAACACAGAAATAAAAGAAAAATTCCTCAACCTAACAAAGGACATTTATGAAAAAGCTGCTAATACTACATTCAATAAGAAAGCTTAAATGTCTTTCCCTCTGAATGCAACAATAAGGCAAAGATGGCCACTCTCACCACTTCTAATCAACATTGTACTGGAGGTCATAGGGCAACCAGGCAAGACAAAGTAGTAAAGGCATCCAAATTGGAAAGGAGGAAGAAAATTTATCTCTATTTTCAGATGGCATAATCTTAATATAGAAAATCCTAAGTTATCTACTATAAAACTATTTCAACTAATAAATGAGTTCATCAGGTTGCAGGGTACAAGCTCAATATATAAAAATCATTTTTGTTTGTATACCTTACCAATGAATAGTCCAGAAAAAAGTAAGGACACATTTGATTTAAAACAGCATCAAAAAGAATTACATAGCTAGAAGAAATTTAACCAAAAAAACATACAAAACTTGTGTTCTGAAAATGATTTAAATCATTGTTGAAATAATTTAAAAAATTCCTAAATTAGTGAAAAGGCATGGCATGTTCATGAATTAAAAGATAATATTGTTAAGATAGTAATACACTTCAAATTGATCTACAGATGAAATTCACAGTCCATCAAAATTATTGCTGGCATTATTTTTGTAGAATTCAACAAGTAAATCCTAATAATGATAGGGACATGCAAGAGGCCCCAAATAGCCAAAATAATTTAGAAAAAGAACAAAGTTGAAAAACATGCACATTTCTGACTTCAAACTTCTTGACAACACAATAGTATTTAAGACAGTTTGGTGCTGATATGAGAATAGACACAGAGGTCAAAAGGTAGACTCAAGAGTCTAGAAATAAGCCTTATATCTAATGTCAATTGATTTTTGACAAGAATGCTCCACAATTCAATGGAATACAGATAGTCTTCAACCAATGATCCTGAGATATCTGGATATACATATGCAAAAGTGAATTGATGGGCACACAAAAAATTATCTCACAACATACACAAAAATAAAGTTAAAATAGATACATGTCCCAAAGTAAAGTGCAAAACAGTAAAGCTCTTAGAAGAAAACATAGGAATATTTTTTTGTGATCTTGGGTCAGGCAAAGCCTTATTAGAGATGATGCCAAAATTATCTGTAAAACAAAGGGAAAAAAAGAAAATAAACTTAAAATTTTTGTACTTGAAAGGATACTGTCAAGAAAGTCAAAGGACAAGTCACGGAATGGGAAAAAGTATTTCTCTGAAGTTGAAAAACAAATAGCCAATAAAAATATGAAAAACAGTCCGACGTCATTAGCCATCAGGAAAATACAAACCAAAGCCCAATGAAATAACGTTTTACACTCACTAGACAGCTATAATCAAAATAGGTAACAAGTAAGGGTGAGGATGCAGAGGAATATCCCACTCACACATAACTGGTGGGAATGTAAAGTGGTTCGGCTGCTCTGTAACACAATTTGGTAGTTCCTCAGAAGGTTCTTCATAAAGCTACCGTGTGACCCAGAAATGCTCAAGGGAAATGAAAACATACATCATCACAAAATACACACATTTATGTACCACATAAAATTCGTAGTAGCATCAATTATACTAACCAAAAAGTCAAAACAACCCCATTTCTATCAACCGATGAATGGATTAGTAAATGTAGTATACTCTTACCATGGAGTATTATGTAGCATTACAAAGGAATGGAGTACTTCTACATCTGAACCATAAAAACATTATGCTAAAGGAAAGAAGCCAATTACAAAAGACACTGTGTTGTATGATTCAGTTTACATGAAATGTCCAAAAATAGGTAAATCTATGAAAACAGAAAGTAGATTTGTAATTGCTCCTTGCCTAGGCATTGGGAGACTGGGGAAACAGATGGGTAAAGGCTGCTAATTGGCAGTGTGGATCTTTTGGGGGCGATGAAATATTTAAAAATCGATCATGGTAATGGGTGCAGAACACTATAAACATATTAAAAGCCACTGAATTCTATAGTTTAAATGGGTCAGTGGAATATATGTGACTTCTATTTCACAACAAAGTGTTTTAAAAAATAACACAGAGGAAAATGTATCTATCAAGTAACAAATAATATTTACGATTTTAATTGACTCAATAAAATGTGTGGTTATAACACACATAAGTATTAGTAAGTAGAGTTACCAAAGAGTAATGAAAAGTATTATCAGAACTGTAGCAAGAGAGTCATTTCGAATTCTAAATCTTTTATGTGGTTTTGAAGATGACGGCTGTCTAGGTTTTTATGGTGAAGAGTAAAACTTCCATGATACATTTGCTTTTTGATGTATTGTTTTAATAGTGATTGGATACACGGTACCATTGGTATTAATTTAGTTTTTTGGAGACTAGTGTCCTAATATTAAAAATATACATGATTTATTAGGTGTATGAAATGACGTTGGAATTTATTTTAAAAATTAATGACTTAAAATAAATTTTCAGAAGTATGTATTTGATTTATTGTACAGAAAAGATTTTACATAGCTGGTTTGACTGTTCTTCTTTGATTGACCTACTTACAAGTTTGGACCTTGGCTGGCTTCTGGAGACTCGAATTTCTGAGGGTTCTATCATTCCCATTCCCATAGTGACACACTATGGCTAAACTGTTTATACAAACATTGTGGATGATACTGAACATCTGCTTTCCTGATGGGAGTTGGTACATACGCAGTACACGTGAACAACCCTGAGTGAAAACCCTGGGCACTGAGCCTTGGTGCGCTTCCCTGTTAAGACACTTCGCACCTTATTGTCACTATCCCTTTTCATTGCTCCTTGCTGGGGAAATTAAGACTGTCCTGTGTGACTCTACTGGGAGATGATCTTTGGAAGCTTATGACTGATTCTTCTGGATTTCATCCCATATGCTTTTCCGCTTTGCTCTTTTTGCTTTTTATTTTTTTACTGTATAAATCATAGCCATAAGTACGACAATACTCAGTTGAGTACTGAGTCTTCTTATCAAATCCTCAAACCTAGGAGTGGTCTTGATGACCCCTCAGTACAACTATATAACAATCACACAACTTTGGTGGGTCGATTTGTACCAAGTTTAAAAGATATTTTTGTTGAGACTAAATGTACTACATGAAAATTTGGTGAAAAATATATACTTTTATTGGGGATAGTTTTTGAGTTACCAGTACTGACCAATGTGCAGTTCTTGTATTTTCTCACACCACAAATATGGTATAAGACTTATTTACTAGTGCAAGTGTTGTATTGTTGCTGGCTGTATACCAACCACTTACTGATCCGATGTTTATTTTTGGAATTTTTATTTTGGCAGAGATAGTACATTATGGCTGTACACTCGAAACTTATAATTACAGACTAGAGTCTGGTCTATGATGCATTATATCTACACAAAAAAGTTTCCCATAGGAAAAAAAAAAAACTGAGTTGTGTTCATTACCCCGCCCCCCAAAAAAAATTCCCGGAAAAATAGAAGAATACACAGTGCACTTGTTTATCTTATGTACAAGATAATATAGCACCATCTTCTTTTCATTTTTTTACTTTGTATTTATATAGAAAAAGTTTCTAGCTGATTATTAAAACTCAGAAGTAAGGAGATACTAATGGTATCTTCTCTACTTTCATCTAGGTCAGGATAACCAAGTATCGCACTGTTTTTGTGTTTTTTTGTGTGTGTTGGTATTTTTGTTTGTTTTTTTTTTTGTCTTTATCTCACTATTCAGTGTGGCTGGAAAGAAAATTACTTAGCCAGACCCAACCAAGTTAACAGATGCTGCTTCTCATAGCAGAAGGTATGGGTGAAAATTTATCCAGGAAACATTATCAAGATTGCCTGTTAGTGATCATAAGCTCAAAAAATAGCTTGGATATTTTGATCTCCCAGAAAGTTATTTTCTTTACTGCTAGGAAATGCTTTGTGATAAGTACTGACAAAAGATAACTAAAACTAAGGGCTAAAATACAAATTAGGTAAGGGGCACTTGGGTGGCTCAGTCCATTGAGCATCAGATTGGGGTCCTGGGATCCAGTCCTGCATAGGCTCTGCACTGAGGGTGGAACTTGCTTAAGATTCTCTTTCTTCCTCTGCCCCTTTCCCCCACTTGCATGTGCTCTCTCTCTCTCTCTCTCTCTCTCTCTCACACACACACACATGAAACACACACACACACACACACACACACACACACACACACACAGGCACACACACACACAGGCACAGTAAATTTGGTATGGACCATGACAACATGGTTGGAATCTCCAAGACAGGCCTCTGCTATCTCCTTTTCTACCCATGACCTTGTGAGAATTAAAGGTATGAAGTTAATTAACATTTAATTTATTAATATTCCCTAAGTCTCCTGGAAATTATATACGATGATAGTTTAATTCTGGTTACCTATTCCTGACTGCCTTCTATTCTTTAACCGTTTTTCTACCCTTAGGGTTTATTTCTTAAGAACAATAATCCTGGAACTAGAACGATTTAAAAACCAAGAACGTTTGTTCTGGATTAAAAACATTGCACCCAGCATGAATCCCAGAGGATTTGTGTTCAGATCCTCTCTCCAACTGATACAACATTTAGCCATGTCTTCTAATGCACACACACGATCACGTTATCCAATACAACAGACCCTACATCACTTTCTAATATAAATTGGAGAAAATGTAAAAACATTCTGGAGTCTTCCATGGCGGATCTGATTTGTCTGTTGCTTCTGTTCTGTAGTGAGTTATTTGTGAAAATAAAATACTATCAACCAATGAAGGAATTTCAATAAATAAAATTAACTTAGAAAACACAAAAAGAAATGAACAAATGCAAAATTAGCTCTAAAACAACTTGATTGTGTATAATAAGCACTAAAAGTCTCTCATTCTGTGTATCCAATCTTACCACATTTTTAATTCCTAGAGTATGTTCTTGACACACTAATGATATAACTTATTTTTGTTTTAAATAAACTGTAATTTTGTTTATCATGATTTAATATTTGACAAGGCGACAACTAGCAAAACAGTATTTATTTATATGGCAATGTTGTGATTTATGAGAAATATATATACATATATATTTGATCATATATGTACACATATGTACATATATTCACATATATATTTGGTCTTCCTTCAAGGGTCTTGACTCACAACTCCCAAACAACCTTAGAATTTCTTAAGGGAAGAGAGTGTTAAAAATATCCTTTTGTTATATTACTGAGGTGACCTTTGGAAAGCACCTAAAGGTGGGGGCTGGTTACCAGTGGAGCAAACCATGGGACTTTTAGTCCCACCCCTTGGTCTCTCTCTGGTGGAGGGGAGAAAGGCTGAAGGTTGAATTAATCACCAATGGCTAATGATCTAATCGACTGCATGTATTAATGAAGCTTCCACACGATCCAAAAGGACCAGATGTGGAGAGCTTTTTTGAGGAACATGGGGACATCTGGGGATGTTGGCACACCTGGAGGGGACATGGAAGCCTCGTACCCTTTTCCCATACCTTGCCATATGTGCGTCTTCCATCTGGCTGCTCCGACCTATATCCTTTTGTAGCAAACAGGTAATCTTGTAAACAAAATGGGTCTCTGAGTTCCCAGAGTTGCTGTAGCAAATGAATTGAACCCAAGGTAGAGGTAAGGGGAAACCTCAGATTTATAGCCAGTCAGTCAGGAGCTCAGGAAACACTCTGAGCTAATGACTGGCAACTGAAGGTAGGGTGGGCCAGTTTGTAAGACAGAAACCTTCACCTGCAGAATCTATGCTATCTTCAGGTAGATAATGTCAGAACTGATACCTTAATGGTAGCGATAATCGCTTGGTGTTGTGTGCAAAGCCTCCTGACACACACCCTGTGTGGGGTCTAGGAACCCCAAAGAATATTACATAAAGTTGTCATACCTATGTTAAAGGTCACCATTATCTTCATCCTCAGATAATTATGTTTTTATATAAAGTTCATTTTGTTCTAGTTTCTAACTAAAGACTCTAGAGTTGGGAATGCTTATAATTGCAAGGTACTGAAAATGTATGTAATGGGCTTCAATTAGTAAAAGGTTATTTTTGTCACTTTAAAAGAAATCTAGACATCATGGTTGCTGTTCACAGTGTAACTGCTAAGAGTATCATCAGGACACAAAGAATTTTTTTTTCTAGCTACAGATTCTTCCATGTGTGTTTTGATCTAACTCTTGTGACCTCATGGTCAAAATATCGGCCCTGGCAGCTCCAAGCATCATGATCGGATTCCAGGCAGAAAAAAGAGAGAAGGAATATGACCAATTATCATCTCTCCCTTTTTACTAGAAAAATATTTTTTCTAAGATGTCACCAACAGGATTCCCCCTGATATCTCAGGGACCATCTATGGGTTACCCTCCATATCAAGCTACCAAGGAGTTGGGTATATTAAAAACTGGCAGGTGATTGACAGGTCTCTTATTATTGATGGAGACACATCATACCATATTCATCACACTTGGTTTAGGCACAGAGTCAACCCAGACAGAATTAAGGATCTGTAAGCAAGAATAGTGGGGAATAATATCAGGTGGCAATCATACTTCCAATATGATATCCATTATTACAATCAAATTAAACTTCAGTCCACACTTTGACGGAGGCAAGGTAGATACTGCACAGCAAATAGCAGGGAACTGAATTGTATCTACTCTCTTTACATGGAGAAAAACCTTCCATCATATGCCTGATTGTTCATCTGACCCCATTTCTAAATTCTCTGGGAAAATTTATGAGGGAAATTAATGATAAAACACAACTATTTGAGGCTATCCATCACAACAAGGGAGAGAAGAGTGTTCAGATAACAAATGCCATTCTTTTTTTTTTTTTTCTAACATGGGTTCTTTCCTAGGAATCTTGAAAGAAGAATAAATCTCTTATTTCGAAACACAATGAGAGGCATATGAATATGCCTAATTAGAAACTGATGACGGTCTCCAACAACATTACAAGTGCATGTTGTTGACTTTTTAACAGAATAATCCCTTTGGGACAATTCCTGGCATGGGATGTTAAGTAAATAATTTAATTACAATAAAATTTGTGCCCCTTAAGATCCACATTTTAATATTCACTGAATACAATGCTTATGTTTCACTGGGGGGAAATGGATATATTTGATTCTTATGGATGATTTAAAAAGGCAGGACCACGAAGATGATAGAATTATTGCCACTGGAGTTTAGAGAATCTATCTGGTTTTAATTTATAAACATAAGTCGAACTTTGATTAATCTTCAAGGGCAAAAAATGTATCTTGGAGGCAATATTTCATTTGCATCTTTGATGCCTGCTAAAATCCCAAAATATTTAAGTTGAAAGACTTGATAGTCCATAGAGAAAAGAGGATTGTGTTGCCACCATCCTTAATGAAATTTGGTATCTTAACACAAGGCACCTTCAGCAATCAGTGTACACAAAGCATGATGGCTTGCCATACTCTTGGCAATATTTGTACAGATTTGAGGGGAAGATATTTATGTTATCTGTGCTACATTCTGTCCATATCTTCTCTACTTCCCCTAAAAAATTTAATGTGCTCCTCCACAATTGATCACATGGAATGAGACACTGTCAGAGGACTAGAACGACTTAATCATTTTCAAGTGATACATGACATTCTTAACCCTCCCTTCAAGGCACAGTTGGCACCAGCAGTGGGATATTTAAAAGTATGTATGGGTCCCCATCAATCTTTAATACATAGTTCTTATATATACATCTCCCCTTGCTTGTGCTGACTCTGATCATTTGTTTTATTTGTCTCAGGGATTTGCTTGATTTAGAAGTTGGAAATATACATCTGTAGTATTGAAAAGAACCTATTCATAAAACGTGGAAATTTTGCCATACATTCCAGAGGAAAGTCAATGTGGCAAAGCGAAGTGCAAAATTATTTCTGTCTTGGTGTTATTTTTGAGTCATATATCTCTGCCTTTTTATGAACAGCAGGCATATTTGGAAGAATTATGTCTGAGTCATAAATCCCAATTTGCCTGGGACATGACTAATAGGTGTATTTAACGTAGTAAGATGGTATTACTGTCTTATCTTGCAAAAATTTTTAAACTCTCAATCACAAACAGGGCAGGTCAAGATGTAAATGACAAACATTAATGCTTGCTTCATAGGAAATAAGTTACCATTGCATATTCTAGACCATTTTATGTAAACACACATACAAACTCCAACACATGCAAACACACACACACACACACACACACACACACACACACACAATTTCATCTTATTGCTATTTAGTAAGCAAAACTGCTCTGCTGAATCTAAGTAAATAGATGCTTTCAGGAGGAAATGCAAGGAACATATTTAGCAGATGAGTTAAAAAACAAAGATGATTTGTTGAAACCTGTTTCAAATGTGCAGAAATATAAATTCTATTTAATTGAATAATGATGCAAAGTGCTTCTATTTCACCATAAATTTTCAATGATATGATATTTTCAATGGTATTTGTTTAAAATTCTTCCTCCCTATCAGCTGGTTTTCTGGAATAGGTTATAAATAATAGTACAATATAGAGGAGAAATCCAAAAATATTGAAAAGACATGAGATCATAGGGAAGGATTTATGTTAATGAAAGAGATGATAGCCTTATAACTATAGTCTGTTGAATATAAAATCTAAGCATGTAGTCACAGATTTGAGAGAGGGATGGTGGGTTCTATCAGGACCTTGAAATTCGGTCATATTGTAGAAAAATGTTTGGAATCAGAGTGTGAATTCATAGAATATTCCGAGTGAAATGTCTTTGACTAGAGACCACTAAAGGGAAAGAGATTTAAAAAAAAAATGCAGAGATTTTGCTGGCTGAGTAAAAGTCTACTGAAATGGAGGACAGAAGGAGAGAAAATTCTGAGACTTATTTTGAGATCCCATGCTTGAGGAACAGAATTTGGAGTTTTACTTTTAAATATACATTTTTCTATCAAAGAAAGTTACCAGGTGTTTTTTTGATTTTTGTTCTCTTTTGTTTGTTTGTTTGGTTGGTTGGTTTTTGTTGTTGTTACTTACAGTCAATAATAATATGTTTTCAAATATGTGTTCTGCAATAGATACTTTGTGTGAGTTTCAGTAAGGAAGAAGGTGTCAATCTTCAAGTAACTCAGAGTGTCTATGGAACAAAATTTAAGTGACAGATATAAACTCTGAGATTATGCTATTAAAATATGAAAAGTCATTTATTTTCTCATTATCTTTAGAATTTGTCCTACTTCTCCCTTTGCCTCAAGTATCCACCACCCCCCCCCCACATACACGCCTCTTTTGGAAGCAACAATAGGGACTAGGATACTTCTTGAATAAAAACCATTAAATCAGGGGTACCTAGGTGGCTCAGTCAGTTAAGCGTCCAACTTCAGCTCGAGTTGTGATCTCATGGTTCATGAGTTTGAGCCCCGTGTCGGGCTCTGTGCTGACAGGTTAGAGTCTGGATGGAGTCTGGAGACTGCTTCAGAGTCTGTGTTTCCCTCTGTCTCTCTCTGCCCCTCCCCTGTGCATGCTCTGTTTTTCTCTCTCTCTCTCTCTCAAGAATAAATAAACACTAATAAAAATAAATAAATAAAATAAAAACTGTTAATTCAAATATGTTACACATCAGGTAAACTGGACGAATGTTTTTGTCAAGAAAAGCTCACTGAGAATCAGGTCATTTCTTTAAATAATTGAAACCCAAAACACTTAGAAAATAATTTTAGGGAAATTGGTCCCTCATAAGCCAAGTGCTTTCTTGTGAAATAAAGTCATTCTGTAAGCATCATTTTTGACATAATTTAAACAACTCTTCTTCACATGTTTCCTGTCAATTGTCCCTTGTTTTTCACAGAGTCCTCTGTCATCTCTGTCTTTTGAAATATCTTTAAGATCTTGTCAATTCTTCATTTGCCAGTTCAGACATGAAGCCATACCACACTAACCCAAAATATTCTTCATAGGAAAAAAATGCTAAAATTGCACTTATTCTGCATGTCTTGACATTATTTCTCATGATCTATGCAACTATAGTAACTTTTATCAGTCACGTCACATGCTAACCTTACATTATCAATATGGACATCACTTTTCCTCGTCTCTGCCATGAAAATAGCTGTGAATGTATTCCCACTGTTTCCAATTCAATCTATGCAAATAAGGAATAAACAAGATGTGTCTCAATTACACTAGATTGATTTTAACCTGAAACTTCACTTTGGAGATTCAATAGTAATCAGTCTTTATCTTTCCATGGTAGAGTTGATTTTTGAAATTGGACAAATTTATTCTAGCCAATTTTGGATAATGAGATGTGTCATTAAGCTGGGTAATAGTATTTTCTGCCTCAAATGTAGCTTTACTATAAAGTAGTGAAATGGATTTTCTTGAGTTGTGCACAAATTGATTTTATTTTCAATTCCAAATTAGGAGTCCCAAATTTGTTCTGAGCTATGGCTATTGTGAAAATGGACGTATATACATATGTATCCTACTCAAATAACTAATGTCAAGAACACCAAAGATTTCCAAGTTCTAATTGTCTTTGAAATATTCATTATTTTATATTCTTACCTTGCATAGTAATGCAAAACCTTTAGTAGAGAGATTGATTAATTGATCGTTCATTACAAACTGGGACTCGTTTTTCAGGCATCTGTTTTTATAAATAAAGTTTTATTGGCATGAGGTTGTTTCCTTTCATTCATATATTGTATATGGGGGCTTTTGTCCTTCAGTAGCAGAACCAAGTAGTTGAGACATAGGTAGTCTGTGGAACAAAATCTAAAATATTTACTCTTTAAAGTTTTACAGAAAAACGTTTGCTGCTCTTTGGTTTAAAAAATACTAGATTGGTAATAATATCTTTTAGAATGGTACATAAACCAAATATTATTTTGTTACATAATAATGTTTTCCTGAGAACAGCTAGGTGGCTCCTATGGGAATTCTAGGGAAGGCTGTTCCATTGGGTTTACTTAGTCAATAAAGTTACAAAAAATAAATAAATAAAGAGTACCTGTCCTAGATAGGGGAGTAGGAGTGGAAATCTCGAGGTTCTTTCACTCACATATAATTATTGTGAATAAATTGATGACCTGATTAAAAGAAAATACATTTACTATTTTTTGGGCTATTTGGAGTACTGACCAACACCAGAGCATGGATTTACCTTTCCCTCAAATTCATTAGAATCTTTCATATGGACTTACTTTATTTATACCTTAGAAAAATTCAGTTATTGGAAATATGGTAAAAAAAATTTTGGATGAGAGAGGCAGTCTAAATATATATATATATATATTTGTCTTAAATATATATATATATATATATATATATATGTCTTACATATATGTCTTACATATATATATATACATATATATATATATATATGTCTTTAAAAAGTAAGAATTATAAAAGGTATAGTAATCAATGTTTTTTTTCCAATTGCCTCATTTGGAGGAGCTTTAAAGAAAGTTTTTATAAAAGCATATAATTATATATAGCATAAAAAATTAAGTTAAGTGGAGAAAATAGAAGAATAAGAAAAGTAGTACTCGAAATGTATTATTTCAATTTCTAGCCCAGTTGTAAGAACTAAGTGACGAATTTGGATATGAGCTTCATAGCTATCAGTGCAAAGAAACACAATGATGATTTATATGATTTATAGCATCTTCATCTTGGCATGCCTGTCCCGTATTATTTTAGTAATTAGAAACAATGTTTTTGAAAAAAAAAGAAACAATGCTTTTGAATTGGAATTTGATATTACATCTATGAATATTGGCCAAACAATTTGTGGAGCATATGCAAAATGAAAATTCAAGGTCAAAATTAAGGGTAGAATTTCAAGACAGTGATAGAAGTACATCATGCCACTGATGATGATTCTAAGTGCAGGGCTCTGTATGATCCAATAAGTAGCACATCCATGAAGCTATAGAACTATAGAACAATCACCCCTTTGAAAATTTCTCTTACCAAGTTTCTTCACTTGAAATAAGAATGGTGAGATTCCAAGGTGAAAAGTTTTTTGATGCAAAAGGAAATACTTAAACACATAAACAAACAAAACTCTTCTGAAAATGCTTCAGAAAATGTAATATGGACTATGGCTTCGGTTGTGTGAAACTTGGGTAGGGGAAGATAATCAGAGTGGTGAGGGAAGATATTCAGAGCAAAGAAATTAATTAATGTGAATTAGAGAACAAAACGAGACAATTCCAGGGGTTCCTACTGGTGATCTTTTTGAGGAGAACCTTGAGTAAGAGGAAATTGAATTTCATTTTGGCAATGAGCTATAGATTGTGTGTCATACGACAATCTGGAGGTATCCATAATTAGTCCTTTTGGATCCTTCTGGAGTAGTAAAATCTAAGATGCCCTCATTGGATTCAGTTCTAAGTATGAGTGCCCTCTAGTGTTCATTTTCATTACGTCTCATAAAAATTGGACATTTTAAATTTGGGCCTCGATATCCTCCATGCATTAACAAATCTTAACAGAGAGCGTGGAAAACCAGTATTTATGTGGTAAATGCATATTGAGTTTGATATAAATTCAAACTGAGTTGCGTCGTAATAGAAATATAGCTTCAATTTTTTGAGTAAAAATGACAACAAAAAAATTCACATTACTTAAGAAATAGTCCAATTGGTCATTGGTCGATTTCCATGCATTTTTTTCACTCAACTTGATCTCTGTACTGAATAGAATAGCCACATATGCACTCTTTCATGCATGTACGTTAATGTGGCAAATACAGAAATCACCATTGTCTTTGTTAAATCTTAAAATTCAGAAGTCTCACTTTTTTGTGCTGGCTTAGTTTCAAGTGTTTAGACGAATTATATAAGTGGTAAATTGTTTTGGTATTTTTGGTCAAAAATATATTCAGTGGTAAACTGGATTAGTCCAGTAGGTTAATTTAATTAAACAAATATTTGTAGTTTATATGAACTCTTAGGTATTCATTATAGAGGCCCTGGATTCTTAGCTTCGGAGATTTCTCCAAATTCAGGTTCTCAGACCACATATATGCAAAAGTTAATGTAGTATTCCAGACAAACAGAAGTTACAAAGAAAGACAAGAAAATTTAAACCGATAAGACACTATACTACTTTATTTTGTCCTCACAAAATTCCTACATGAAAAATCTATTCTTATTACACAGATGGACAAATTAAGGCAGAGAATGATAAAATAGCCTATCTTTCATTGTACTAGTGGGTAAAAAAGTTTGGAATCAATTTCCTCTCTGGTAACCACCTTACTGAAATAGCAAAACACAACAGCAATTATCTAGAACCAGATAATAGTGCAGAAGAAAGTTTTTGCTTTTACAAAAGACAACCTAAATAACAAATAAAATGTGTAATATTAATGTTCTAGATAAAGGGTTGACTTGAAATAATCCTGAACAAAACTAGAGAGCCCAAACAAGAGAGGATTAGAATAACAAAAAGTTATCCACAGATAAATGACTTTGAGATAGAAATTACAATGGCTTATCAAAGAGGACTTACACCTGCTTTTATTTCCATTGCCTTTCTCTCTCACATGCAGAATTAAATATATGGGGGAAGTTCTTAGTGGTGGCTAGGAAAGCTTAGGGGAAATTATTTGCTGTGTGGATCATATGACATATTAGAGAACAGACACTGGGAGTTTTTAACATGTCCATTGGGAAACTTGAGTGTAGACAGCTGAAGCATGGTGATTCTATCTTAGCCTCACACTGAAATAAAAAAGGCAGTAGAGGGGTGCCTGGGTGGCTCCATTGGTTAAATGTCTAACTTTGGCTTGGGGCATGATCTCATGCATGGTTCATGAGCTCGAGTCTCACATTGGGCTCCCTGCTGTCAGTGCAGAGCCTGCTTCGGATCCTCTCTCTCCCTGTCTATCTGCCCCACTACCCGCTGCAAAAATAAATAAAAAAATAAATAAGTAAGTAAGTAAATAAATAAATAAATAAATAAATAATAAAAATAAGAAATAAACATAAACATAAAATAAAAAAGTAGAAAAGAAAAGGCAGTAGATTTCAGGACGTACAAGACTAGCTCTGCATGCTGAGGTGTTCAGTATCACCTTTCACTATCTATCTTGAAAGTACCTTCATATTTGTTAGCATTCCTGCAGAGCAAAGCATCTGTGGATTTTAAAAGACGTTTAGTGTCTTTAGGAAGCATTTCAGATAGATAGATGTTAGAGCTGTTTTAAATTCTATCATTTTGTTTCTTTATAAATATACCCTTAAGAATTCTCTGTTAAGGAAAGGCAGCTTGATACACACGGCTTTCTGGCTAGTGTCTCAATGTAAATAACAAGTGTGTTATTACCTCAAACATGTCCTCTTGAGTGAGGGGGCCAATGGAAGCGACATTCTAGGACCTTTTAGGAAATGTGCTTTAGGTGCATAGTTTATGGTTCACATAAAAATTCTAGTGATCTATTCCCTAAAAATGTTTCAAGACTATCTTCATTTTAAAAAGAGATCGTCGGGGTGCCTGGGTGGCTCAGCCAATTAAGCATCAGACTTCAGCTCAAGTGATGATCTCGAGGTTCACAGGTTCGAGCCCCACGTTGGGCTCTGTGCTGACAGCTCAGAGCCTGGAGCCTGCTTCACATTCTGTGCCTCCCTCTCTCTCTGCCGCTCCCCCACTCACACTCTGTCTCTCTCTCAAAAATAAATAAATATTAAAAAATTTTAAAAAATTGTCAATTTATTTTCTGAATAATCCTAGTAAAGAAAAAAAATCCATAAACATGAGAAAACTGAAAATAAATAAATTGGCATGTAGTGTTTCTGAGTATAAAGATAATCATATTCAACACAAAATGAAATATGAGAAATGATTTTCTATTTTGTTAATTGCTTTGACTATCTTGATTTTTTACCAGGGGCTTGTATTACTCACTTCATAAAGGAGCACAGCTGTATTGTTCCTTCTGTAAATTGTAGTATATTTCAGGATTTATTTTAGGGTGTTTTAGATCATGAGGTTTTTAACACTATAACTAAGGAACACGGAGCTTAAGCCTCCCTCTCACTCAGAGGAACACATGTTCTGTGGGTGGAATGGAGAGTTGTCTCTGATTCCAGTTTTTTCTAACAGAGAAATGAGAAACAGTATCCTTCTGTAAAGAATCCACGTCCTGCCAACATATCTCTCAGTATGTTTCTTTCTCAGTGTCGAAAAAGTCAAGATCCAGAATCTACAAGTTAATCTTTCTACCCCCAAATATTCTCCAGGGTACAAGCTGCTCTTATGTACCCCTTCCTGACTTTCTACATCTCTGTTAAGTGTTGCCAAGGTATGGGGGAGAGTCAATGTCCTGCCACTCAGAGTGCTCAAAGACCAGCGGGCCAGGCATCTCCTGGGAGCGTTTTAGGAATTCGGAATCTCAGCGCCCAACCCTTACCTATAGAATCAGAATCTGAATTTTAATGCGATCCCCAGGTGATTCATATTCAAATTAAAATTTGGGAAGCACTGGTGATATCCATCCCCATGGAACAAACACATATAAATGTGAACTGTAATGCCAAAAAACCCACTGGAAGAATCCCTGCTTGCCATGTCATACCCTGCCCTCCCCCCTCTCCCCTCTCCCGGCAAGTTAGCTCTACTCCTGGCTTCAAACCATTTCTTGATATATAGTTCCTTTCGGCGTAGTAATCCCTCAAGCTTTAAGAAAATGGAGGCCTTCTCAACACTTCCGTCTTCCACTTCCCCTTTATTTCCTGAACTCTCATTAGGACACAGACCTTTAACATCTATATTCTACCTGCAATCATTTTGCAGGAAACCAGAGTTTTTACTGGTGTGCACCTCAAAACTCCTCCTCAATACCTTACTCAACTGCCAAGCCGCTTCTACCCTGGTAGGTATTTGTTAGAGCACTTCTATGTGCCAAAATCCGGATTAGTCAGCTCAAACCGCCATAACAGAATTCCAAAGACTATGGGGCTTAAACAATAGAAATATATTTTCTCACCGTTCTGGAGGCTGAAATTCTGAGAAGAGGGTGCTGGTTGGTTTCCAGTGAGAGCCCCTTTCCTAACTTGTAGACGGCCCACCTTCTTATTCCGTTCTCATATGGCCTTTCTCCAGTGTGCACACACACACACACACACACACACCTACACGCAGCTCTCTGGAGGTGTCTCTTCTTATATAAGGGAGATTGATCCTGTTGAACCAGGGCCCCGCCCGAATGACCTCATTTAACTTTAATTACATCCTCATAGGCCATATCTCCAAATATAATCACATTGGGGGTTAGACCTTCAACATACAATACTGAGGAGACCTAATTCAGTCCATGTCATTATCTTACACAAACTCTTTTAAAGTATAGAAAAAAAGAGAAATTGCCCACTTCACTTTATAAGGATACAATATTCATAATAAAGATGACCAGAAGTATACATGTTTTTAAAGGATGTGAGAATGTTGATAATTTATTTTTTTATTTAAAAAATTTTTTAACGTTTATTTATTTTTGAGAGACAGAGCACGAGCAGGGGAGGGGCAGAGAGAGAGAGAGAGAGAGAGAGACAGAATCCGGAGCAGGCTCCAAGCTCCGAGCTGACAGCTCAGAGCCCAACATGGGGCTCGAATCCATGAACTGTGAGATCATGACCTGAGCCAAAGTTAGACGCTTACCTACTGAGTCACCCAGACACCCCAAGAACGTTGATAATTTTGATACTAGGTATTGGGCAAATGGTGGTTCATTACTCTATTTAGTTTATTTTGTATAGGCTGCACATTTTCTGCAATAAAACTATTAAGTATGCAGAAAAGGAAACTAGAGTTGAACAACAAAGGAAACTAAATACAGATCATTATCTTTGTTGTTAATTGGATTCTCCAGGAAGTGATTCTGAAACGGTGTTTGGCAAGGAGGAGGTTTATTAGAGAAAATGATCTTGGGATCAATATCTATGGGAGGGGAGGTTTTAGCAGAGAAAGAGGATGAGCTATGATGTACATGTGAACTACACTCTCAGGAGAATTGATGGGGAGCTCTGGAGCTAAACATTCTCTTTCAGCTCTCTTGTATTGGCCTGAAACGCCCTGGTCTTTGGATGCCTGCTGCTATTAGTCATTGTGTTTGGGTCGTCCAGGAAAGGCATGACCTTGGCTGAAGTGGATTTGTAGTTGAGGACATTGCTGAAGGGGCTGACAGTCAAAGGTTATCTGCTTGCTTCGCTCCCAGCATAAGTTTTTCCTTGAAAGACGGTCGGGTGGTACATTTTAATTCCTACCACAGTCTTCCCCTCTGATTCTTTTTTTTTTTTTTAATATTTATTTATTTTTGAGAGAGACACAGAGAGAACAAGCAGGGGAGGGGCAGACAGAGGGAGACAGAAGATCCAAAGCAGGCTCTTTGCTGACAGCTCGGAGCCTGATGTGGACCTCTAACTCATAAACCATGAGGTCATGATCTGATCTGAAATCGACGCTTAACTGACTGAGCCACCTAGGCATCCTCTCTCCTTTGATTATGAATCCACTTTTCTACGTACTTGGAGGAGTAGCTCCTACAAGATTCAAGTGGGCCTCCCTTTCCAGGGCAAGGTAGTAGATGGAAGACATTCCCACTGCGAGAGCTGATCTTGACCCTGCAACAGGTGCCCACTCGCCATCTCCTCCCTCCACTCTCTAATCTAGATGGCTCTTATCCTCAGATAACACCTCTCCTCGTTTCTGTGTCCTACCTTCCAGGTGGATGCAGGCCTTCAGTTTTGAAGGATTTAGCCTTATGTCAGTCATTGCCATGTCCTTCTGAAGGTAAAGTTGCTGCACAAGTCTGTTTAGCATCAATATAAGACAAGGAAGAAGTCAAATACCCCAAGTGGATTGTCTGTTTCAAATGTATTATCCCTGCCACCATTTTTGAACAGCAGTTCATCCTCTTTCTGAGGATCAAGATCAATGCCAGATATGAAGACAATATTTTCTTATCCTTAAATATAAGGTGCCCAAAACACCCTTGAAGCAGTTGAAGGTTAATTGGGTCTCTTATGTCTCCTGGTGGAAGTGTTTTTCCATCTGTGGTCCACAAGCTCCAATCTGTAGCAACTAGAATTGTGGGACAGAGAACACACACTCTCCACGTGGATGATGGACAGGGACACTTAAGCAGGCACACTCCTTCCATTTCTTGGTTCATGGAATTTTATGTTATTCCTATGAAAGGCACAATACCTTATGAAGGTTTCTTATTTGATGTGTATACTGAATTCTAGAGGATGGCTCCTTATTGTTTTATCACTTCTAATACTTCTGAGATACTGTGTCAAATATGCTTTTGGTAAGATGTTTCAACCGTCTATTAGACTGGCAGCTCCTTACCAGCTGCTTTGAGTTACAGCTAATGGATCCAGTGGTGTTGGACTTCTAGTCTTCCTTTTCTGAAAAATGTGTTCTCTGATGTTATGTAATATAAGATCTTGTTCCATTGGAATAAACATTAGCAAACCCTCGAATAGTAGGATACTGAAAAGAACATCCATACATGGACGAGCTGTTAATTCCTATCAGAGTAAACCCCTGGCCCTTCCAAGGTGTGAAGGACTCAACTCGCCCACCCTATGGTCAGTCAGATCTCACAGAGAACACCCTATGGTCAGTCAGATCTCACGGAGAATATTATCATTTCAGGATTGAGTATTCTTGTTTGTTGTTGTAAATTGATTTGTCAGGGACTCAACTCTGATATATCCATCTCTCCCAACAGGTTGTTGACTTTGGCATAATCAACTTATCGTGGCCTTTTATAGTTTAACTCAAAAATAAGTCTTGAACCTACTCCTCAATTTGCCAGTCTTCTCACTAGAGAAGAGATTAGAGCCCATTTATACCATAGAGACTTCTTGACTTTCATATTTGGTATTAAGTTGCTTGTTAATTATGAGACAGAGAGAGAGGGAGAAACCATGAGTGAGAGAGGGGAAGAGAGAGAGAGGAGAGAGAGAATCTTACCCAGGCTCCATGCCCAGCGTGGAGTGAATATTCCGGTGCAGTGTATGTTTATAAGCCACACTGGAGGGCTACTTGACTGCGATTATTCATACACAAATTGTACTTGATTAAAAGACCACTTTCTAGTTTATACCCTAGAGAAATATTTATATAGATTGTCTACTGGTACTGCCAAGTCGAGACCCAAAATATATTGCAAGTGAGCAAGTACATTGCAGAATCATATGTATATTATGACACCATTTAAGGGAAACTAATGAAGTCAGAAGTGCATTTTTTATAAGGCTGTATTGAAAAAAGATCAGCAGAAAAATGATAGTTTCTGAGGAACTGGACGAATGCTGTTTGGGTATGGAATAAACAGAAATGGTTGTAATTTTTGAGACTATGGATTCATTTTTTATTTGTATAATTAAAAGAAATAAGACAATGCCTATAACAAGGAAGAAAGATACAAGAAAATAGACCTCTTGGGATTTAAAAGAGTGGTAAATTTTAGGTCAATAATGAGAGCAGTAAAATCGGGAGTAAGAAATAATTACTTTAAAAGCATAGGATAGGTCAAAGAAATTTATGCTTAAAAAGAGGGAAGTAGAATTGCTAATAGGACATAAACTATGTAAAGGCATGGGATCAGGAAAGGACATTTAATTGTCGAGTGTCTGAATTTAGGGATATCTCCCAAAATATATTAAGGAAAAAAAAAAAAAAACCTTTGTAATACTCTGAGTCTATTTGGTATCACTTAATTAACCTGTAGATAAAATGATTTTGATCTACGTATTGAAGTCGGCTACGTGTATCTAAAACATTGAACGTATGACTGTATGCACTGTGTTGCAAAGCTCTCTGTTGCTCCTTATTTGAACGCTGAGGGGCCTGCCTTCCTCTGAATGCTACAATACACATTTAAGATAATACAAAGTTCTATGCTTCTGACACATAGGAATAAATGACCTTTAGACAATGTGACAGAATTAAGCAGAAATAAGCATACAACTGCATATGTAAGGGGATTTTAGCCATTAAATTTACATGCAAAAGTCATGAACAACAAATTATATCCTCATTTCTTTTTTTTATTTAAACTTTTTTTAATGTGTATTTTTGAGAGAGAGACAGAGCACAAGTGGGGGAAGGGTAGAGAGAGAGGGAGACACAGAATACAAAGCAGGCTCCAGGCTCTGAGCTGTCAGCACAGAACCCAACACAGGGCTCCAACTCAAAAACCGCAAGATGATGACCTAAGCCAAACTGGGCACTTAACTGACTGAGCCACCCAGGTGTCCCTATCCTCATTTCTTTTTGGTGAAGATGTATCAATATCTAAAATTAATTTATCAGTACTATATAGATTTTGTGCTAAGTGCTGACAGACAAAACAGGAGATGCATCCTTCCCATCCTACATACTATAAGTAATGATATATTCAAAATATGGCATCTATCAATGGCTTTTCAATCGCTTCCATATCCCTTCACTTATACCGTGACAACAAGAACTACAATAGGAAAATAGTTTACAATGACTGATATCACACATCACAGAAAAAATGAGAAACACATTGCTTTAGTCCTATGAGCAGTATGTTATCCTAACAAGTTTTTAGAATAAAAGGTAATGACCTTGTTCTCCAAATATAGGAATTGAATTTATCTTTCATTTTATCTGAGACTGCAAGGGGCAGGATTCTCAATAAAGGGCACTTCATTAAGCAGAAATATCAATAGGGCTGTTTGGCTGTGATGTATTAAAATTCCAGGTATGCTACCAACCGCGCGTGGATGTAGAGAAACCTTCCTGCCAGCCAAGGGAGCACTGTTCAAACATGAGCCATTCTTATTTTATCCTCCTACAATGAATACAGAGAATTTTTGTCATTGTGATTTTTTCTTTTATTCTATCCCACATGGATCTTTCCCTTCTCAGGACACAAAAGACATATATAGATAGTCGGTGCCATTCCACACAATTTAACACGTATTATTCATTATCTTGTACACAGATTTTTGTTTTTGCTTATCCATGCTCTAACTCTTTAAGGTCGGAGATTATAAATCTTTGTGTCCACGTGGAACCTATGATTCTATGCTCAGCTAGTGCACAGAATAAGTATGAAGAGCCACAAATGTCTTCGCCTGGAAAGGATTATGAAATAAAACTGTCCAACTTCCCTCATCTTTCCCATGAAAAACCTGAGACCAGTAATTTTAGGTATTTACTAAAGACTAATGAGGTTTTTTTTTTTTTCCTGACTGATTATACTCTTACCAAAATAAAATTCAAATGAATTGTACTTTTCTTTAAGAGCTTACCTAGATACTTTCAAAGCACAATGTCCAAAATCATAATGTGTCAATGAAACGATGCATGAATAATGCAATGGAATTATCTTCATTTATCTCATGAAATATTTACTGAAATATCCAGAATTTTTCAGAATTAAAGATTTGAAACAAAAGCCTCCAAGAAGTCCTCATTAAACAACTCTTGTTGGGGCACCTGTGTGGCTCCATCAGTTAAGATCTGACTCTTGATTTCGCCTCAGGTCCTGATTTCATAGTTCATGAGTTCAAAACCTGCATTGGGTTCTGCGCTGACAGTGTGGAGACTGCTTGGGATTTTCTCTCTCTCTCCCTGTCTCTCTAGCCCTCCCCTGCCCATGCTGTCTCTGTCTCTCTCAAATACCCTAAAAACAAGAAAATTAAAAAGGAAACAAAACTATTTTCACAAACATTTATTTTTGGCATTCGTCTGTATATTATAATTATTAATATTATTATTATTATCATATTATAGTAGAATACAGTAAAACCTTGGTTCGTGAGCATAATTTGTTATGGAAATATGCTTGTAATCCAAAGCACTTGTATATCAAAGTGAATTTCACCATAAGAAATAATGGAAACTCAGATGATTCATCCCACAACCCAAAAATATTCATGTAAAAATGATTACAATACTGTAATATAATACAAAATAATAAAGAAAATACAAAATATAAAGAAAAAAAATTAACCTGCACTTACCTTTGAAAACCTTCGTGGCTGGTGTGAGGGAGACCACAGAGGAGGAGGGTTATTGTGTAGGACGAATTTCATTATCACTAATGGAATCACTGCTATCTGTTGGCTCAATGGAATATTTTTCTTTTCGTACAACTTTAACAAGGAACCTATTTGATGACCTAGAATAAAGCAAAGTGTTCCAAAGCTTACTCTTGTATGGAAAAGAACCATAGGTGCTTTGAAGTAACAAAAAATACACTAGTGTCAGTTGTGGACACCTTCCAACATTGCGAAATCACTGATTTCTGCCAGACACCGCAGCATGAGTCGGAGAATCCAAGCATGGGAGCAAATCACCCACGATCCTGCAGAGAGAGAGAGAGAGAGAGAGTGAGAGAGAGAGAGAGAAAGAAGAAGAAGAACCGTTGGGTCAGCTGTGATCATGTGATGTTTGGCATCACGTACAACTTGTGTTGCAAGACCTCACTCATTTATCAAGTTAAAATTATTTAAACATGTTTGCTTGTCTTATGGAACACTCTCAGAACAAGTTACTCTCAATCCAAGGTTTTACAGCAGTTGACATACCGTGTTACATTAGTTTCAGGTGTACAACATTGTGAGTCAACATCTTTATACATTAGGCTGTTCTCACCGCAAGTGCGGCTACCATTTATCACAATACAACACTATTACAATACTATTGACTGTATTCCCTATGCTGTGCCTTTCATCCCCACGACTTAATAATTCCATAACTAGGAAGAAGCCTGTACCTACCACTCCCCTTCAACCATTTTACCCATCCCCTCCATGTGGGATAGAATAAAAGAATAAATCACAATGACAAAAATTTCCTATCCCCTCTGGCAACTGCCAGTTTGGTCTCCATATTTATGGCTCTAAGCCTACATTTATTGTTTGTTTGTTCATTTTATTTTTTAGATTTTATATATAAGTGAAATAATATGGTATTTGATTTTTCATCTGTGAGAACTAACCCCTTTCTCTGACTCATTTCCCTTAGGATCATACCTTCTCGGTCTATTTATGTTGGCACCAATGGCAAGATATTATCTTTTTTTAAGGTTGTGTAATATATAAAAATGTATAAGTATTGGAAATATTTATTATATAAATATAATGGAATATAACAGAATGGAATACACAAACACATATATATACAGACACATTACATATACTATATATTTAATGTGTGTGTATATATATATATATATATATATATATATATAATGGAATTACATAGCCACCTATATATTAATGTAACAGTAATGAGTATTCTTTGTAACACAATCTGGTAGATAAATCTCCAACATAATTTTTTCTCACTTGCATTTTGATCATATCCTCATCAATACATCAGATGTGTATATCAGTGAGCTACTGCTGAGTAACAAAGCCACCAAACCTCAATGGCATATAACAAATATGTTTTTTTTTTCCTCTCTCTCTTTTATATTCATAGATCTCTACATAAGTTGAGCCATCTCAGCTTCAGACTGTAGGTCTGCAAAGCAGTTGGAGGCTCAGTTTCAAGCATGAGTCCTAATCTATGTGTTATTTGTGAGTATTGGCTACTGTAAAAGAGAAATTACATCAGGCTATTTAGATAGGCAAGGAAGACTTTATTCAAGACCATAGCAATAGAGGAGAGAGAATTAACTCAGTTCCAAATAGAACAGGGACATTTGGGGATTTATAACCACGGGCATGGTGAGGTGTCAATGGAAGAAAAATTACTGAAAGAAACTTGGTAATGTATCAAGAATGAGGGGGAGAGAATCTTGATTTGATATCAAGGGTGGGTGGGGGAAGAAGGGTTTAATTTGATATCAAGGGTTAAGGATTCTTGATTAGCTGCCAAAATAATAGATCCTAAGAGCTCTGTTTTGTCTTTTTCTTTTCTTTTTGTATCTATATGTATGCATATATGAGATGATGGATGTTAATTAACTAAACTTATTGTGGCAATCGTTTCACGATATATGTAAGTTATTATACTGTACACCTTAAAGGCAAAAAGTGATCTATGCCAACTATATTCAATAAAACTGGAAAAAATTACACAATATTTCCTTTTGGATAGTTTGTAGTTTAGAAAATTACCTTTTAGCTACACAACTCATTGATGATATCTTATGTAATATAATTTGTGTTAAAATTGGGCAAATATTAAAAATATCATTTATCAGCTGTAAGATTTGGAGATTTATTTAATATGTTTCTAACAGAAGGAAGCTTCCATTTTCATCAGGCATCTGTGAGAACTAACCCCTCATGTGATAACGTTCTCTGACTAATGATTGGGCAAATGTTCAATAGACTAGCTTTTGGTTTCATACAGAGGACCTTTGACTCTGCTCTTTGTGCCATGGCACTGGTTGAGTCCACAGAGCAGATTTTTAGAATATTCTAAAATCCACTCATATTCTGGATGTATAGCAATAACTTCAAGGTAGAAGGTACCAAAGAAGAAAATGTGCTCCCACCATCTTTTGGAAAAAACCTACAAATGAACTTCTCATTCAAATTTACGGTTTCTGTGTCTGGAGCCATAACAATGATTCTGAGGAAGAAGAGATTATGAATGGAGACTGAAGCTGAGAAAACCCCTCACAAGATTAACTAAAATGCAATTGCCTTTGAACCTAAGAGTGCTGTTCACACATTTGTCCTTCTAATGGTAATGCAGAATCACTGAGCAAAGATAATAGTCTTGGGTTGGATTAGTGTACCCATGTAACTTAATAACTTGAGAGAGAAGATGTCAAAGTCACTGGCCCTTAGAAAACACATGGAGATTTTGACAAAGAGCAATAGGTACAGCCTCAAGTGTGAGAGTTACTGATTTAAAACACAGACACAAGATTCCCTAGAGTAAACGCTGGAGCTCCATCGTCCCTGAAGTGAAAGTGGCAAGAGCACTGGCGCACGTGTGGCCAGCCCTCGTGTCTGCCATCACGTCCACAAGTGTACACTCTTGCCTTTTCCTCTGACCCTTCCTGTAGATAAGACACCACATCTAGTCGATCAGTGAGTTTTAATTTCACTTGTGACAATGGCAGCTCCAATTTCCCATTTCTTTATAATTTCCTTAGACTTCTTCCCTGTTCTCTGTAATCCTTATGCATAGCTTAAATTTTCTGTTTATTTACATTCTTTTTGGATAAGGTCAGCCAGAAAATGCATATTTCACAAATAATTTTTGAAGTGTTATAAGCCAGTCACAAAAAAGCGAATATAAATACAATACACCCTCTTTTATGCGGTATCTAGAGTAGTCAAAATCATTTACGCAGAAAGTAGAATGGTGGTTTCTAGGGGCTGGGGGCTGGGGGAAATGGAGATTTGTTGATTAATGGTATAGAGTTTCAATTTTGCAACATGAAAAAGTTTGGGATATTGGTTGCATAAGAATGTGAATACACTTAACTTTACTGAACCGTACATTTAGAAATGGTTAAGAGAGTAAATTTTATTTTATCTGGTATTACCATAAAAAGAAAAAAAAAACATATATCTTGCTACTCCAAACTCTTGACAGCATTGTGTGAAATGGTCACCTTCTTTCCAGTTTTAGTATAAGATCAAGTCTCCTATGCCACTGGATAACAAATCTGCTGGATGTCTCAGCCATCCCATAAAGGCAGGTCAAAATGTGTGCCCTTTCAGTACATACATTCTGTAATCCCCAGAGAAAAGTACTTCCACAGTCTCCCAGGCTTTCTTGTACTCTATAACCAACAGAAATGGTAATTATAATCACGAATTGCCTGGAATTGTACTATTAGTTGTTAGTTTTGATGGTAAATTGAAAGAAGATGGACAGTAACACTTCAAGGACCTAGTCTATCTAAAAACAGGCTTAAAGTTACCTGTTGGTAAATACTCATTTTGCCAGAAAACTTTGAAATATATTATCACATAGTGATCAAGGTGTTTTTGGATTGATTACTCATTAACAAATTCAATGTTATCAGGTAGAGTTGTATGAGGTAAGTAGTAGTTGTCCCCCAAGATCTGTTGTCGCCGTTCTCGTAGACACAGCCCCAGCCTTTCTTGCAATTAGACAGACATGCCCATGTAACTGAATTTTATCCAATGCTATTTAAGTAGAGGTTAATTGTGGTCCAGTTGCATGGAAAACTCCCAGCACTCTGCAATACTCTTTCACCCATCTGATGGATTGGTATGTAATACCTTTAGAATAACTGGAAGCCACATGTTGAAGATTGCAAAGAAGAAATAACCTTTCATCCTTGCAGCATTGTATGTTTGGACTTCTATTTCACAGTATGTTAATTTACGTTAAGTAATTCAAGGTTGAAGTAAGCAAGCAAAGTGAAGAAAGTTCATAAAACAACAGGCATTTAAGTATAAGCCGCCCCCTCCAATCCTAGTTACCTTAGATCGTTGAGAAGAGGCCCATAAAACTGTGGCCCTGGTAGAATGTTTGGTCTGAACCTAAAGGCTAACTGATAGGGATTAGAAATGGTAGCATATACAAATTAGGAGGGAGAATGTAGGTCTATATTTTCCACCTGCTCAACTCTGTCAACTCTGTGAGTTCTGAGAATGGCAACGACACACCCTCCTTACCTCATAAGTAAATTTCCTTGCCTGAAGAAGTTTATTGAAAAGTACTCTCAATCTTAACAACTATTATGGGGGATAGTAGGATTGGGCAGAGGGAAAAGTGAATTCACACAACAATGTAAGTCAGAGCTGAGCACATGAAGAACTCTGGAGCTAGAATTATTCTTCAAAAATAAACCGAGTGAGGCAAGTAGGTCAAGCTTCTCTACACCTCCACAGCCAGTCATGGGATGTGGGCTGCCAAACGGGCTAGATAGCTCACTTCTGCTCGGGGTGTCTCCTAAAGAAAAAAAAAAATAAAACGACTCGGTTGAGCTCTGTTGACTGACAATACTTACAGTCACTGGAGGAATAAGCGTTTCAACACAAGGAAGGGGACATGTGTATCTTGAGGTTGTACAGTACCCTTTAGAGAGACGGTCACTGACACAGCTAAGAAGTATGTACAAGGATTGCACTAACTGCTAATAACCCCCTTACTTAAGCTTATTCCTGCCAAATATATGCCATGATCCTATGAGTAGCTGTACATTTAATTGTAATTTCAGTGTTGAATCTAGAATCACATCCCACAAGCTACATTAATATGTTGTTCATACTATTTCCTAGAATGGAATACGTACGGCGAGCATGATGAGGCCATGGAGTGAGACTGTCTCGTGAGACGTTGTCTATGATAAGTCAAGTAATATCCTACATAGTTTTCAAGTTGTTAAATAAATATTTATTGACTGAAAAGAAAATCAGTTTGAGCTATGTGAAGGAACACTGTTCACCTCTCTATCCTTAGAGCTTATCACAATTCCTGACATAAATCAGGCAGTCAAAAATATTTATCATGATCAAGATTCATATTTTAGAGTAAAAATTCAGATGTGTCTAAATGTATTTTTTATTTTTTGCAGTAAATTTAACTAATCAGGAACCCACTTCTCTTTTCTTGAAGTTGGATATGATTTAACCTTGCATGCACAGGATACGAGACACATCTATTTAATTTTATTTTTTTTAATTTTGATATATTTTTAAAATATTTTATTTTTAAGTAATCTCTGCATTCAATGTGGGGCTCAAACCCACAACCCTGAGATCAAGAGTTTCACGCCCTACTGACTGAGCCAGTCAGACACGCGTACACACATCTATTTCAAAACAATTTAAAATCAGTCAAGAAAAGTTCAAGCTTCATGCCATCATCATGTATTTTCTTGTAAGGCCTCCTTGGGTCCTCCTCTTCAGAAAGATTTTTGAGTATAGCAGGGGCAGAAAGAACAGAGCATCGGTAGTCTACCAATGGTTAATCTATTCTCTCTGACATCTGTGAGGACACCCAGTCTTTAGATATTGTTATTAGCATTACTGATGTGTTGGTCTTGATAGGTACTTGGGGATATGTCTCCATCTGAATTAGCCTGCGATCCATTCCTTGGCCTGTAAGGGCAAATGCCACACACTCAGAACCCTTTATTCTCCAGTCTGTTTCAAGTCCCCTCAGCTGATCTCCATTTCTGCCCCACTCCTGAATATCTTTTCTACAGAATAATGGAAATAAACTCCAAAATACCTGTCCAGACACTACTGTCAAACTTAGCTGATTGTCCACTTAGTGCTTTCTTGGAGGTACAGTGAATTGACAAGGTCTTGGCCTTTCTGCTACATGTTCCATCATTCCAGTCTCCACAGAGTTTGAATATTCATTACCTGCCACGCTGTCCCTCACTCGCAACACCTAGTTTAGAGTCACCTGAATATATCTCAGTATTTCTAAACTTTTCATAGCTATACCAACACAAGCACAGGCAAATAGTAGATATTTATTGAAAAAATACTGAATAATATTCAAATTGTACTTATTTAGTTAATAAACTACGTTTGAAATTATTATTTAACTACACATACAGTTAACAAATATAGTTAAAGAGCCTCAATTCATATTTCCCAATAAAATTTACAATGATATAATGAGACTTTGATGACTTCCTGAATATAATCAGCATACATGATTTTTATGATATTTCCTTCAAAATGGATAGGAAACACTAAGGTTGATCACTGGGGGAATATTGGTTTGAATGACTCATATTTTCCCCTAGTGTCACCATTATTTTATTTCTCAGAGGCTATATATTTTACTGTTTTTGAATTTTTCTTAAGTGTCAACATATAACTTATGAGATTTCATTTTGGAATAGAGACCCATGCAAGTGTTAAGTGTAAGCCACAACGTAGACAACCAAATACTGTGTGTCAAATGAGGTTTACAGTCAACTATTACCTTTAACATTCCTATTTATATTCCAAAATGTAATAAATTTTTAAGTGTAGTTGTAAATATATATATACATATTAACATTGTTTTTTCTTGGTTAGGATGTGATCGACAATAGATATACTTCTAGATTGTCTTTACAATATCATTTGTCCCCATTTAAAGAGTGTTTCCTAATTTATTTTGGATACGTTACATATTGTATGCAATCTCTACATAATATAACACAGGTATGCAAATATCTTTCTTTGTGTAGCTGGTTAAGTAAAGTTAAGTAAGGTGAAGTAAATTCCATATTTTTTATTGAAAAGTAGGATTTTTATAAAAAATATTAATAGACACATATTGCCCCATGAAGTCAATATCATTTAAAATATGGAAAAGCAATTTTCTAGAAGTCACGTTTTTATAGTACTTTTTATCAGTTACAGCTTTTGCTATATTGCATTGTGTTTATTCAATGTTGTCCCTACATTTCAGTGGCTTACTTGTTAAGTGTCATTACTACCTTTAAATCAGTTTTAGCTCTGTGCTGTGTCTACAAACCAGAAACCAGACTGAATTAACAGGTTCTATGTGGATAATGTGATGTAATTTTCATAAGGAGAGGGAAGACCACAGACAAAAACGTGCTGCCCCTTTAAGCTCCTACTTGTATGTGGCACACGTAATTTCTACTCGTATCCCATTAGCCAAAAAGAATCACATGAGCAAGCTTGACATCAATGGCATGACAAGATCGCTTCTTCCCAATGGGGGCAGATGTCACGTAGCAGTGGGCGGGAATGTGTAACCCTCTGACATCTGAGGAAAGCACGATTTGGAACAGTTTGCTTATAAATAAATAAAAAAAGTACACTTTCATGAATTTCTATAAAAGCCAAATAAAAATGGCTTCGCTATAAGATAACGTGTATGGAATATTTCATTTTCAATGTTTGTTCTTCAAAACCTAAGGAAACTATTAAGGTATTCATATGAAACCAAAGGTCTTACAATTGACTTCATGGGGAAGCTTATTTTGAAAGCTTCTAGGTTTCTTTTAGTTCTTGAGGTCAAAAATTGAATGACCTGAGAGATATAGATTCCTTGTAGGGCTCTGGAACCCTTGCTATATGGATTTTATAAACATCAAAGATGTTAGAGAAGTTCATTTTTTCTCTTTTCTATTAGATCAAAAACATAGTACACCTATGATTTTTGTTCCATCAAAATCCTACTGAAAAAACATAAGTTTGCCTTCTTTGCACAAAAAGCTATCCTTTGGATAGATAAGGAGAACATGCGAACTGTGAGAACTCAGACGTCTCTACAAAAAGTCGTATCAAAGATAGTGACACTGGTTGCTTTTTGGGAGAGAAATCTGAATATTAGGATTCAGAGTCGAGGGGCATGGCCCTTTTGGCATTCCGTTCTGTGCCTTTTCAGCAATTCCCTGTCTATCTGCACTACCTGTTCAAAACATACAGAAATGAGCTAACACCTACATTGAATTATACACTTCCAGGAACTCTTTTCTTTATATCTCCCATCTTTCTATTCATTTTACCTTTTTTACTTTGATAGCAGAGAATGTATATTGAGTTAGTAATCAGTTGCATTTCTGTTAAAATTCCACCAAAATTTTTATTTCAATTTTTAATTTCTGTTCTTCCTGTTTTCTTTCCTTGTGTCTCTTTTACTATTTTTCTAAAATTAGTCTACTCCACAAGTATTTTCAAATAGCAAATAACTAATTAGTACGGTCCAGCCTAAAATTCAAGAGATTAGAAATGATTTTCAAGGAGGCACTTTGGAGTGAATGTAAGTAGTGTGGGAAAATGAAAAGAAAAGGTACATTCTAAAGAAAGTGATTTATTGCCAAAGTACAAGTGTAAACCGAACGTGATCAGACTTGAAAAAAATATAGCTGCTATTTCATAATACACAAAGAGATTATTTGTTTTGATGCTATTCTACACACCTAAGATGACTGGCCTACCAAATACACACTGCTATTCTTTACCATCTCCTCTACTTTTGTAAATACGTAATTTTTCCCCCATTCCATATAATTCCAATTGGCTGGAAAAATTCAAGTAATAATTTTCTTTTCAAATACGTGCATCAGTATGTGATTAAATAAAAATGATAATGATGTACTTTCAGACTGAATATAATTAAGTTGATATTTGAAACTTACTAAAAGGAACAATGTTGTATGTAGTTATCACACCATTATTGTTTTTGGTCATGTATTTAACGCCTGCCAATGGGAATTTTTCTGCAAGCCAATTTTGCTTGGGCATGAAATCTTATGATTGCTTAGTTAGTATTATTAAATTATTGTTGGTTTTATTTATTCAGGAGTTGCAGATATTCTAAAATAAAAGTGCTATCATTTGCTCTTAGTATATTGTCACTATGCAGTCAATATTAAAATCATCAATCTATCAACTACATAGATAATATAAAAATGATAATTTCTCAAAATAAATGTATAAGTTACAGCTTTAAAAATATCTACAATATCCTAATATGTTTACCTAAAGTAAGAAAATCATGTTAGCATGTGCTACATAAAAAATCAGGGTGGCTTAATTATCACAGTGGCTTAAAGCAACAACCATTTACCTAGGTCATGATTCTGTAGGTCAGAAACTTGTTCTAGGCTAAGTTAGAGTGTTCTTGGTTCCCCTATTCTGGGATAGACTCTGCAGATTGTGATCAAGGTTGCTTGTAAGTTTATGGTCTACTGGTGATTCAGTCGTGGATAGCTTGTCTAAAGTGACTTAGCTGAGATGGGGTATGTCTTCCTCATCTGGTCAAAATCAGTGTTTAGTTTTTTTGGCGTTAATTGTTTGGTGTTGAAACCAGAAAAAAATACTTTCTGATAAGTCATGATCTTTTTTTTTTTTTTTTTTTTTAAGTTAACTCTACTGTATACGAGTAGCTTGAACCTGAGACTCCAAGATCAAGAGTCACAAGCTCTACCAACTGAGCCAGGCCAGGCACTGAAATCATAATCTTTTGAATGTCCATTTGGATGAATTTAGTTTGAAGTTTCTCTCGGTTCTTTTTTTTTTTTTTTTTCCTACTTCAGTGTTTAGAAATACAGTGTACTTTTATTAAAATGCTTGAGTTTTTACTATATTTCACTATATTTCCTTCCTGCACTTACCATGCAGCAGGTTAATTATGTGTTGACACATTTTGTGATAAGAGCTGTAGTCCACGTGGTAATAGGAGGGCAGGGTATATTGGAGAGTGCCTTTTAAAATATTTTTGCTAAGAGCTGCTACTTATGGTTGCCAAGTGAGAGATAGTACCCAACTTAAGACATTCCTCTGGGAATGGAGGGTGATCTTTAATATTACAGGCGAGAAAGCTGACTCTGAACTACTGTTATAGCAGCTTAATGGTTCCCAGTGGGAGATAGTTACAGGATTTATTTCTCACATGCTGATTTGGGAAAAGTCATGCTCGCACCCATGTCATGTGTAAAGAACTTGTTCGGAATAAGTCATTCACTGATACAGAGAATAAGTTGAAGGCTATACATAAAAATCAACTGAAGAGAGAAATAAAAAATAAGCTTCATTAGCTGAAATCTTAGTATTCTAAACACAAGAGAAATAAAAATTTACATGTGAAATCAAATGCAAAGGTTCGGTCTGTAAAGAAGCCAAATAAAGCTAGGTGAAACTAGAAAATAAAATTAAAGAAAGAAAAAGGGAAGAAAATGAAGAAAGGAAGAAGAAGAAATGAAAGTAAAACGGCCACGATGATTGGCAATTGTATGAATTCTACAACTGTAGTAGATTGTAGTCTATTTTCCATTTTGTTCACTTCTTTCTGTATTCATTCCTTCAGTAGTCCTCATCTACTCTACCTATCATGTGACATGGTATGTCCAATGGTCAGATAATTGTACCAATAGCACAACCCATATTAAAGAAAAAAAAGGTAAATTCTTCATTGAATTCTTCATTTCCTGTTTTCCTTTTGAGAGAGGTGGGATGGACAGAGGGAGAGAGGGGTAGGTAAGGGCAGAGAGAGAGGAGAGAGAGAATCTTAAGCAGCCTCCATACCCAGCATGGACCCCTCTCTCTTGAAAACAAAAATAAATTGAAAATTGAAAAAAAAAACACATTAAAATGAGTGGATTTTATGATTTGTAAATTGTAATTCAATGAAGGTAATAAAATAAAGAATATCGGGAATTGTGAAGATTTTTTTCAAAATGGAGCCATCAAGGAAATGAGAACTGGCCTTGGCATGTTATTGATCTGATATTAGTAGGAAAACAAATATTTTCTTCGCTAAAACCATCCATGGTTCATATCGTCTATAATAGCAGTAAGAGAGAATAAGAGAATATTTTTCTTTCTTTCATAATGTCAATTTGGAATGAGTATTTTAACCTTCCCTGTCCATTCTATAAGCATAAAAATATTCAATTAAATATATATTGATTAGGCACTTCTAGTTTCCAGGAACTTTTCATATTTTCATGTAAATAACTACATCTTTCAACTAGTCCAAGTGTTGGAAGGTTGACTTTAAGCTGTAACTTCTGTCACTAGTTACCCCTTTGCCCTTGAAACCAAGCAGGCCTAGTTGGATGTGTACCCAACATAAAGACACATAAATTTATAGTGTTTATTGTCTCAAGTAGGTTTTCCCCAAGTTTTCCTTTATAGGTCTTGGAACTTTCTAAACATGAAGTATTTCTCTTTATCGTCTTGAATATTTTAAATATTCAATATTTCAAATCTTTTTGAATATTTTATCTCTTTGAATATTTCTATTCATTTCACTGTAGATTGTATTTTTGGCAGTCATATCTTTCTTTAATCATATAGAGTTTATAGCGAAATAAAACTCTTGCTTATACTCATGCATGAAGCTACTTAGACAGGTCTTCTTGACCCAGGACTTGTAGATCTTAGTTAAGAAACAATAAAAAAAATTTGGTATCCTAAAATTTGCTATTTTGCAATGTAATGACATTCAGTCTCCCTTAAAGCTTCGCTCTAATCATCATTATATTGCAAATGGAATGAAATTTGCTGGCCATTTATCAGAAACTATTCCTATCTTTGAGTGCCCTTGATAATTATGCTAACTCTAAATGGATTATTTATCATGTACCAAACCCAGACATCTCAGAGAAGAGTAGGTTTGTATATTGTCTTATTCAGCTAAGAATACAGTATGTTCACTCTAGGACTGGATAGAATGATGCTATACCTTTGTATTGTGTTGGTTTACTTTTTATACTTCTATTTTGTTGTTGTTTCATGATGAGCCACAATTATCCACCTGTCCCTACTTCAAGATTTTATTATTTTCAAGAGAAGTCTTGTCTTGGGACGGTGGCTCAGCTCTCCTAACACAACCTGAGAGGATAATATTACTAAATAAGGAAAATGACCTTTACTTGCAAACTGCCTTCATGTTCTTTTTATTTATAAATTTAACCTTATCCAAGATTAGTTGTTTTGGGGTCACAACCTCAGAAGTCTCCCAGGTAAAATTTGAAACTTACCCATACATTGGAGAGACCTAAGAAAGAGGTAGGCCACTCCAGATTGCAAGCTCATGGGTTTAGCATGACTCCAGATTGCAAACTCCCATGGCTACAAGAGTAGGTCTTGGCATCCCTGGGTCACCAGAATCTTAAAAGTTTGTGTAGAGGCCTTACCTGGATTTAGTCATATGTATCCTCAGATGGTTGCAACAACACATGGCTTTCTCAAGATCCTGTGTTCATAAACAGATGAACTGTGTTCCTGAAAAATTCTGAGAACTGTGGGCAGACCACACATTCCAAGGACAGGAAGGTAGTGAGGAGCCTCTGAGTGCCCAATCCAGCTGGCACACCAAGAAGTTACGTTCTTCCTGAGCTCCTCCAGCAGCTCTTTGTGGGTTTCTGCAGACTGGAATCACTTTGTAATTGTTTATAATTCAGAGTCAGGTTGAGTTGCAGGAGCAAATAAGTAACATATGTAGGGAAGACCAAATTGATGCAGGTGTCTCCTTTGAGCTCATACATACATGACCTCATATACCAATACAGCCTCTTTTCTTTCCTTTTTTTTTTTTTTTTTTTTTGCTTCCCTATTTGTATATGGTTTTGCAAAAAACTGATTTCCTTCATTCTGATTATTCTATTCAATGGCAGACATTTGACCATAAAACCTAACATCATAACAAACTCTAAAATATATTGCTTTGAGGCAGCTGGGAGGCTCAGTGAGTTAAACATTGGACTCTTGATCTCAGCTCAGGTCTTGATCTCAGGGTCATGAATTCAAGCCCCATGTTGGGCTCCGTGCTGGGCGTGAAGCCTACTTACAAAACAAAAGATTGTTTTATTTAGGTATATTTTTAAAGAGGGAAATAGTAAAGGTGAATAATAATGTTGACAACCCAATTAAAGAATAAATGAACTGTAAAAATACGTATAGAAGAAGTTAACACTATTAAAACTGGAAAACAGGATATTGATATAAAATACATTTTAGTATTATACATTAAATATGATTATGCTAGTACATCTAATTTTGAGTGTTTATACTTCTAAAGGATCTGATACCGGGGATATATTGTAAAAGACACTAATTAGGAAATACGTAGACTTTGTTGTGAGAAAGTAGATTTTGCTTTAAAATGAACTTAATATCTTAAGGGAGTGATGTTTGTTAAACTAAGACATTTTTCAGAACCAAGGATGTATTTATTCAATAAAAATTATATCTCTATATATTTAAATAAACAAGATAAAATATATTTTGATTTAAAATATTTCAACTGCTTATATAAGGTCGGTTTATAAAATTTGAATCTTTTAAATTTATGATAGATGTAACTTACAGGCAACGAGAAATATAAAGGTGTCAGATATAGACAACTCTCAGATTTGGGGATATATGATGTACTCCTAAACTATTAATATAGCTTGATTTCTAGCATGTGTATTTTCCAGTAGCAGTGAAATTTAATGTATTTACATGCTTATTTTATGATTTGTTTACCCTTAATGTGTTGCTGTTAATGTTACTATTTTTACCATGAAGTTGACACCCAGGTATATAATTATATCACAGAGTCTCAAAATATTTTTGTCACTTAAATTTTCTTTGTAAAAACGAATATTAAATTGGATTCTTCTTCCCAGTAAATTAAAAAAATAAACAACCATTTTTCTTAAGATTTTATTTTTAAACAATCCTTATACTCAAAGTGGGGCTCAAACTTACAATCCTGAAATGAAGAGTTGCCTGCTCTATTGACCCTACCAGCCAGGCACCCCCAAAATAAACGATTCTTAATTTTATAGTCGATCTAATGTATATCGCCTTAATAAATTTATCAATTTTCCATAACACAAATTCTAGACCCTGATGAGACTAGCTTTATAGAAGCTTCAAGCTTGAATATGTAAATCTTTCTAACTATCTGAACTGTACTGATCTTTAGCACCTACTTTAAACCAAGCTGTATTTTGTGGTTTTTCGAAACAACCTCAGGACATATTACTATTGCTCATATTTCTTGTGTTTTTCATTTTCACATATTCAGTAGTACCCATGGCTGTTCCCAAAATATACCTCACCAGAATTTTTCCCATTATAGGGAATAGAAGTTTGTAGGAAGGTGAGAATTGGGATTCTACTGATTGATGGCAGCCCACAGGCTAAGGAGAAACTAGTGCAAGTAAATAGATAATTCAGTCTGGGCAGGTGTCATTTTGAGGAAAAAAAAAAAAAAAGAATTACATTAGAGTGAGATCCACTGAGTTTGAATCATGGTCCTGAATTATGATTGTCACTTTGACCTTGAGCAAAGGATATTCTCTGAGCCTCAGTTATATCATCCATAAAATGGCAATGAAAATATCTTCTTACGTTACTGCTATGACATTTAAATGAAATGTTTAATGCCAAATGCACACATGGTCTTTAAAAATTAGCTCTTTCCATCTAAGTGTTGATCCCACGTGCATTTCTAATCAAGACAGTGAGAAAATTACTGAGGTGGGTATGATCTCTGTTTGCAACTCTGCTGAAACCAAGGTTTGCGGTTTTGTGACAAAGCTTTCTGCTAGTTTGCATTTTTTCCTTTTCAAATGTTATGTTCATATTTTTTGATGTTTATTTATTTATTTTTGAGAGAGAGAGAGAGCACAAGCAGGGGAGGGGCAGAGAGATAGGAAGACACAGCATCTCAAGTAGGCTTTAGGCTTCATGCTGCCAGTACAGAGCCCTATGCAGGGCTCGAACCCACAAACCCTGAGATCACGACCTGAGCTGAAGTTGGACAGTCAACCAACTGAGCTACCCACGTGCCCCTCAAGTGTTAATGTTTATTTCTGTCCTAATGAAGATGTATTTATCATCTTGGGACAAAAACAATATTTCATTGTAAGAATACTTAGTTAATATATAGTTGGTGATAAAATATGTAGTTGCTGTGAATTCCTGAGGGCCAAAGACTATTTCTTTCATCTCCAGAGATTATAATTTTTATTGTTTTGCATTTACGATTGACCTCTAACACAAAGCAATGCATATCGTAGAATTCAACATTTGTTCAATGGATTATTAAAATACCAGTCAATTCATGAGGTAAAAAATGTTATTTTTTAATAATCGAGATTTTTTCCACCATGGTTATCAAGAACTATACAACTGCTATATTCAGATTTTGTGTTCATGAGGCAGTAGAGAAATAAATAGTAAAGGCAAGCATTAGTTTGGTGATTATGAAAATGATCTCTGGAGTTCAGCTGCCTTGATTCTAATCCTGACTCCACTGATTACTGTGTTTATGATCACTATATGTTATTTAACTTCCCTATGGCTTTGTTTTCTCATTTCTGAACTGAAGAAAATAACGTTATCAACTTCGTACTATGAAAATATAAATGAAAGGTTTAGTCCTATGTCTGACACCTAATAAATACTCAATAAATATTTTTAAATTTGTTTTTAATTTTTATTTATTTTTGAGAGACAGAGAGAGACAGAGCATGAGCAGAGGAGGGGCAGAAAGAAAGAGGGAGACACAGAATCGGAAGCAGGCTCCAGGCTCTAAGCTGTCAGCACAGAGCCTGATGTGGGGCTCAAACCCACAAGCTGTGAGATCATGACCTGAGCCGAAGTTGGACACTCAACTGACTGAGCCACCCAGGCGCCCCAAATACTCAGTAAATATTAATCCACTTGTGAGTACTAATAGTTGCAGTGTTTATTATTGTTATTGTGTGAGTTCCCAAGTCTCTTATCTCCTACTCTGTGTCAGTAGTTTCTGTCCAGCTATTTCAAATCATCAGCTCACCGTGGTCAATCTGGGTATTCCATGTGGACGTGACCCACTTCCTTGTTCATGATGAATCCCTCAAGTGCCCATGCCTTGTCTTTGCTTACAGCCCTCAGGTTTCCTTTACTCCCAAAAGAATGGTAAGAGTCACTGTGCCTACATGTGTTTATATCTCAAAAGACTGACAGTCTAGAGCAATAAGAGATATGAGCTTATGGCCTTCTGATTGGAAAATTCTTGGAGGTCTTCTGTATACTTCTCTGGAGATCCAGTGGAATCAAGCCATGTTGCTCACAGCGGCCACTCTGACCAGGCCCCGTTACACTGGCTCTGGTGACCAACCAGTACACAAACCATGTGTACAAGGTCCTTCATTCATCCTCCAGTTTAAAGAAAATACAAGCAAGCATGAATACTCTACAAGATTTAAAACACGGAACACTGATTTTTTCTTCTCTGCCGTCTATATCTATAGTCTAATGAGGTTCCCTACATTACTCTTATGAGATTTCTTACTTGTTTTTCTTTCTGTTTGGAATCATCTCAATGTAACAATAAGTATTACACATGAAATGACGAAACAAAGGTAAAGGAAGTATGATCTTTACTCTAGATATGCAAATATCCCTGCAGGGGACCTCAGCTTTTTGTTGTAGGGCGAGAGGAGAATGAGGTAGATCATATCATTCTTCAAAATAGTCACTGGCCTTCCAGATGCTTCTTTTCCATAGGAAAATTTTGGTTACACAGACATCACACTAGTATTGTGTCTTTGCCATTCCTTGATCTAGGAAATGTTTGTCACTTCTGAGCAATATTTTTTGTTGTTTTTGTTGCTTGGATGAGAATCTCCTATATCTCCTTTCCCTCTTCTGAGATCGAGAATGTCCCATCAGCCTGGTTGGAACATGGATTAAAGAAGCTGTGATGAACACTGGGGTACATGTGCTCCTATGCATCAGCATTCCTGTGTCTCTTGGGTAGATTCCTAGCAGTGCTATTGCTGGGTCATAGGGTAGCTCTATTTTCATTTTTTTGAGGAATTTCCACACCTTTTTCCAGAGTGGCTGCACCAGTTTGCATTCCCACCAACAGTCATGGAAAGAAACCAAGTGCCCATCAACTGACGAGTGGATAAAGAAGATGTGGTACATATATACAAAGGACTACTATGTGGCAATGAGAAAAAATGAAATCTGGCCATGTGTAGCAACATGGATGGAACTGGAGGGTATTATGTTAAGTGAAATAAGTCAGTCAGAAAAAGACAGATACCATATGTTTCCACGAATAGGTGGACTTTGTGAGACTAAGCAAAAACCAGGGGGAGGGGAAGAGGGGAAAGAAAAAAAAAGACACAGAGAGGGAGGGAGATAAAACATAAGAGACTCTCAAAGACTAAGAACAAACTGAGGGTGAGGGGGGTGAGGGAGGGGGGAGAGGGGGCGATGGGCATTAAAAAGGGCACATGTTGGGATGAACACTGGGTGTTATATGTAAACCAATTTGAAAATAAACTATTATAAATTAAAAAAAAAGCTGTGAAGCAAAGTTGACCAATTATTGTTGATAATAACAGATAGATCAAAGAGACAGAGATACTCATTAAGAAATGACTACAAATATCTAGGGAGGAATGGTAAAAACCTGAACTGAAACAATAATAGTTGTGGACAAAATAAACAATAAAATGATGATTTTAGTGACATTTAGGAAATCGGGTTGATAGAAACTGTTGCTTCATTGAATACAGGTAAAAAGGTGACAGTACTTCTGTCCCTGGCCCATATTACATCATGTTCTAATTTTTTATATCCTCGTGATGAATTTTCCTTTGTCTTTTCGTTTCTTTCTTGCCAACAGAGTAATCATCTTATTGCACAATTTCGATGATGCCATTCCTCTTCTAAACAGTCTGCATGGCTCCCCATTGCTAAAGAACTTAACCTTAATCGTCTGTCATAACCCTTTTTAATATTTATTTCCCACTTTTCAGGCCATTCTTTCCTTAAAGAAACTCTACTAATGTTACTCTTTTTCCTCAAAAAATGATTTTTTGAGTTTCCAGTTAAATGCCTTGTTCGTTACTTTTGCTTTGCACTTCTTTACTTCAAATTACTTGGAATTTGACTTACTTATTTTAGTCAGTATAGATTAGGCTCCCATGTGGTGACATATGACCTTAAAACTCTCAGTGGCTTACAAATAAAAGCTTTATTAACCTCTCAAACCACATGTTCATCCTAGGACAGCTAAGACTCCAATGTTCTCTTCATTTAAAAGCCCAGGGTGACTGAAAAGCTTCTGCATGAAATGAGCACAAAGTGTATTTGTTCTCCAGTATTCTGCTTGAACACGATAATGTTCTTTCCATCCATATTTTGAAGCAAGTCATATAACCAAGGCTAGAATGGAGAAGGATATCCCTCCTCCAGGGTGGAGCAGCAAAAATCTATAAAAGACATGGAGTAATCTAAGTTACCACATCATCATTTCCAATCTACTCCAAATCTCATTGATTTCATTTATCAAATCTTGTCCAGCCCGTCTTCAAATGTTACTTTTTTCTCAATTCTTGCCACCAATATGAATTATATAGCACATCTCATAATGCTCAATGCCCTCCGCAGGAGGTGACAGATCTTTCTTTCTTTTTTTCTTTTTTTTTTTTTTTTTAGTTTATTTATTTATTTTGAGAGAGACAGCACAAGTATGGGAGGGGCAGAGACAGAGGGAGAGAGAGGCCTTGCACTGCCAGGGCAGAGCCCAATGCCGGATCAAACTCAGGAAACTGTGAGATCATGACCTGAAGCAAAACCACAAGCTGGACGCTCAACAGACTGAGCCACCCAGGTGCCCCAACAGATTTTTCTTAAAGGGATGCAAGGTAAGCATTTTAGGCTTCAGGTCATGGGTCCCTGTGGCAGCTAGTCAACTCTGCCATTGCGGTGCAAAAGTAGTCATAGAAAATATGGAAAAAATGGGTGTAGCTGTGCTCCAATAAAAGTTTATTTACAAAAATAGGTGCTGGTCTTCGGCAGTAGTTTGTACATGTCTTCCTTCGATCAACGACCCCCAGAGTTGAGTGTGCATTGCAATCATCTGAAGGGATGTTAAAACACAGATTTCCGGACATCACTTTTAGAGTTGTCAATTCAGTAGGAATAGTAAACGGCTTGAGAATTTGCCTTTTCATTAAGTTCCCAGGTGAAGCCTTTGCTCGTAGTCTGGGAATCACACGCTGAAAACCTCTGACCTACCAAACAAAAACAATAATCTATATTCAGCGACTTGTTATTTGTGATCAACAATTGAATTCAAATAAATGAGTACATGTTATTATATAATTAAGAAATAAAACAAATATTTATAATGATCATTTCTGTAGCGTATTCTTTTTTCCACAAAAGCCAGGGGACTACTGTTAACCAGAGAATGTCTTGAATAAAATTTTACTGGCTACATGAGTGAGTTACAATAAAGTTAGCTTTCACCTTTTTATAGCAACGCGGCATACAGTGCTGTAAATACTGCACTTTTCCATGGCGCTTTCACATGATGGACAGGTAACAAAATTGTTTTGTTTGTAAAGTCTCCCCAAGCTATTTCAACTTGTCACGACACACAAAGCTTGGCTACACCAAATGCATCAACCCATTTGTATTACTTCCGTGGAACAAAGAGATTTCAGAAAGACACATTAATTTTATTCTTATTCAACAATGACATTGAAAAGACATTCTATTTGTGCAGTTGTTTGAGCTACGAAGCGGACTCGTCTTTATACATATGTTTAAAATGGCAGAGAGTCTGTGCTCTTGAGATTTTTGACATACTCAGATTAAAGGATTCTCCCAAATATTGCTGGATTCTTGACTCATAAATGATAAAGTGACTTAAATTCTTGGAGAGAAAATAAATGATTCTCATGAACTTAAGTTCAGTACTTAGTACTTCAATAGTGAAATTGTTGGGGGAGGTCAAAAGGAGGACATGACCTCCAGCTGACCTGTCAGCCAGACCCCGGCAATCAGAGGCTCCTCGCTGCCTCACCTGTCCTTGAAATGTACATTAGGTGCATTCTTCTCATACTAAGAGCCGCTTCAAAGGCTTGAAACAGACATGTGTTATTGAAAGCATTTAGACTATATACATATCTGAACCCCATTAAGACCTTCCCATAAACTTTTAAGATTATAGAGAGCAGGTGCTGAGATCTACTAGCCTGTGGCCACCTAAGGCAATCCTTGTGTTTAAGTTCTCTTGCTTATTAAAACTGCCATCTATCAGTCTGGAGCAGCCAAGCTCTTTCTTTGCTATTAAAAGGCTTGAGGACTGTTGAAAATCAGGGAATTGGGAGGCAAAGGCTTGGGTCCTGTTCTCCTTGGTGTATACAGTTAGTTTCAAATTTCATCCACAGGAACTCCTGAAGTTGTGAATCAACACAAATGTAAAGAAAGATGGTGACGAATAAAGTATGTGTGTGTTTTTGGAATTTGGGAGGATGTAGTAGTGTTTCCAATAGAGTTACTTTTCATTATAACATTTTAAAAATCATTGTAATATTCTCTACAGTTGCAAGTAATCACTATTACTATAACCTGAACACATTTTAGTTCCTTATAGAACCTGGACCAGGTTCAGCCAGCACAGAAGCAAGTAAGTGGATAAGTAGAAATTTCTTGGCTAAGGTTATCACCAACTAGCAGCTGATTCTGGTTCAGACAACCTTTAGAGAAAGAGATGGCTTCCAGGTGAAATGGACTTTATTTTCCTGTTCCACAAGATAAAAACAATCAAGCTACCTAGTGGAGTGAGAAGCAGGACCCAAGCCTTTGCCTCCCAATTCCCTGATTTTCAACAGTCCTCAAGCCTTTTCATAGCCAGGCTCCAGGTGCAAACTAAGCCAGGTGCTCTGACTTTCCAGGCGCCCACGCTTCACCCTCTACTAAGCTCGTTTAACGAGTGTCCTGAGAACTATGGAGTCCTTCCGCTCATTCACAGCCCTCTACAATGAACGCTAGGGGGGAAAAAGAACAGACAAGATACATTTCGAATACAAGATTCAATTACTTTTCACAACTCGGGGATGTGTCAAAGGCACGCTGTGTTTTGTTTTGAGGGCGGGGAGATGACTGGGAGGGAATCCTGCGCCCCCATTGGCTGGCCGCTCGCCGCTGCAGTTGGGCTCCAGCCGCTCCGCGAGCATTATTGATCTGAAGGGTAAACGTGGAGGGAGCCACAGAGAGGGGTCCAGGCGTTTCTGAGAAGAGAGGCAGACCGCTTCCAGGAAGAAAGTGGTGTCTGCTGGCTGCCCGGCTTGGAGAATCTTCTGTGAATGGAAGAGGACAAAATGCAAGGCAGTTTGTTGCTACAGTGATTTAGAAGGAAAAAAAAAGAAAGAGAGAGAAAGAGAGAGGGAGAAAGGAGAGGGAGAGCCAGAAAAGGGTCTCACCTTCGGTGCAAGGCTGGTTTATTGCATCCTGCTGCTGCTGCTGCTCCTGTTCCTGCAGCTGCCGTTTCTGCCATCAGGTAAGGCTTCCTTTTTCTTTTCTTTTCTTTCTTTTCTTTTCTTTTTTTTTTTTTTAATTGGGATTGCATCGTGTGTGATCGCTTCGCGATATACGCACAGACATTCATACATGATTAATAAAGTGTTGCCTAGCGTAGTCAGAAGCTGAACGAGGCTGCACACAGATCTGGCATCTGAATTAGGAACTGGTGCGTGGTTTTGCTTTGGGAAACTTCAGTAAGTTCTAAACAAGTCTCTAGTCTTGGGAGAGAGAGGTTGAATTAAAAGGGGAGGGAAAGAAGGGTTTTAACCACACATGTACCTTACTTAGCATGGCTGAATTTTCAAATGAAAATAATTATGGATAGGTAGGTGTTCAACTGGTTATTTTATTAATGGTCTTATTGATCTGTTTTCTTTTGATGAAATAATGCTTTATTTTCAAAAAGCTTCTGGAAATACCCATCTCCCCTGATTTTTGTTAAAATACGTGCACACCCCTACATTCTTCACTGATACTTCTTAGGACACGTATATTTAAAAACTTCATTCTTCACTAAAGAAAACTGTAAAGCAATTTAATGCTTTAATAGCTAGTCTCTCAGTATACAGCTATTCTACGGAGTCTGAGTTTCCTACCACAAAACTAATTTGGGACAAGAGGAAGAGATACAGATTACCAGAGCTGCTGTGGGCTTATATAATATGCATTTCAAAAATTATCCTAAAGGTATTAATCATTTGGTAGTACATTTAAAAAGAAAGAAATATTTGCAGTAGAGGGGCATGCTAGCAAATCAGTTTTTCAAAGAGACCTTCTATTGTATAAATATTTTCTCCCTCTTAAACATCATTCTTTCTGCATGGAAATCACCGTGACTTCAGCACCTCTATAGTTCATGGTGCTTGATGTCTCTTATAGACATATTTCTCTGTACTCTCTGGAGAGAGAACTGACATACTTTTGGGTCATTCCGTGACCATTTGATGATTCTCAATTTCTCATCAGGTATTTTGAAGCTCATTCACAAACTGCTCAGCTAGAAAATCACCTTACGTACTGAGGGGGGGATTAAATAGAGTAGGTCATGAAAACGTGTTTACAGTTTTAAATTACACTATACATGACCAAACCATGAAAATGCAACCATGCCAGCCAGGTATTAGTTTGCTTGGTCTTTTCAGCATACCTGATTGGATTCAAGATTTCTAAAATCCAGGCGCGCAGCTGTCCGGAAATACTGAACCTCCTCATTCAATGGCATCATTTGTTTATTAAATTATCATAAACAACTTGAGAATCCCTTCAGTTTATACATCTTCATTATTATTTCTAGGAAGGAAATTACCTAAGTAGGGGTTTCTTATATATATTTCCATGATTCCAGCAGGAGGTTTCTTCAGAATTCAAAGGCAAATGGTTACTCTTCCCAAGCCATAAGCAGTGGGTTGACAAATTGTTTTGGAATGCTCCGAGCTTAGCCACACACAAAGTAGAAGCTGCCACTTCACTAATTTAACTAACGGGCACATCAGCTTGTTCAGTGAATAGATCTGGGGACATTTCCTCCACCTGCTACAGAAACTACTGTAGCAAAAAGAGGTTTCACGTGAACTTGAAAATTAATTCCAGAATATATTTTCTCCTTTATTAATAGCTCTTACTTTGAAGATTAACTTTCAGGTTTAACCCTGCCATTGTTAAGCGCCTTCCCATTAAAACAAATTGCATCTTCTTTTCTGTTATGTTCAGCAAATTTCCAGTTTCTGGATTCTTAACTTCGACTGCTGTGTACCGTTTTCAAGCACTAGGGGGAAGTTTTCAAGCCAAGAATGCTTTTTTTTTTTTTTTTTTTTTCCCTACTGGACCTGTTTCCTTCCACTGATCTGCTTAGTGATGTGATCATTTTAGATAATTCCCACACACATACACACAAAAAAGAGGTAAATTATAACGGGAGGGAAGCATCCTTTGTTTTACATGAGGGATAATACATATCAAAATCTTATCACAGCAAAAGCAGTGCTTAGTTTATGGGAGAAGATCCCAGCAAATGCTTCATGTGACATACTTTACCTCAGTATGACTGCATCATCCTTTAAGGATCGAGCCAACACTCATCTCCTGGGATTGAATATCTTTCGCATCTGGTATTTTGGAAGAACGTATTGCATATAATAGGCTGTGATACTGATTGAAATCCATCTTTTATCATTTCGTGGTTATAAGAGTATCTGTCACTCTTCCCCCTGCGAATGCCTTGTGAGGAACATCAGATCACTCTTGCTGATGACATAGTACTACAAACAGTCTGGTGAAACTGTTCTTACATGAGCTGTGCGTCATCACTGCGTTTTCACACCTGTGCCGTTTGGATGTCAGATCATTAAATCTGTCTAACAGCTGTGATAGGAAAATACATACAGTGCTGGTTCTCCTCAGCAGGGAGCCGTGTTTTCATGTAAAAAATATCAAATCTAAGGACTGTGTAAGAAAATGACTTACTAGTAGACTTTTATAAATGTCTTCATACTTCCAAAGGTAAAGTGCGATTACAGATGTCTCATTTAAGGTAAGATTCCATTTCTTTAGTCCCTTAACAAAGCTCTTTCTAAAGTAATTATGTCCAGTACTCCCAGGTCAGTGTTACCACATCGATGGATAGCATTTTGCACCAATTCGCAACTCTCTATTTATATCTAACTATAGGTGGAAATTATTGTCTCTTTCCTGTTTTACAAATACCGAGTCTTATTTTTATAAAATGGCTCGATTCATATCAAGACAAATAAAATTAATTAAGGAATGAAGGTTTATGATTTTACCGGCAACTTTCACTTCACTAATATATGATAATTGAGCAATTTACACTCTTAAAGCTTTTGATAGCATTTTAACTTTTGGCTTTAAGGTAATTGCATTTATTTTTTTTGTTCTGAATTACCATGCTGAAAGGGTGACCTAGCATTACCAAACGTTAAAAAGGAAAGTGTGTGTGTATTTATTTGTGTGTGAATGTGACTATCGCTGCCTGTGCGGAGCGTTCGCAGTGGTTGGTCAAAGTTATTTTGCAGCATCACATGATACGATGACTAATAATACGTGGTAAGTGACATTTTTAGAAAAGACTAAGAGCAAGTTATGACTCCTGATACAATTAAATAACAGATGAACTTCTCCTAGCATTACTCTACTTTATGTGAGCTCTTGGTTAATGTTTTAAGAATTTATTTATTCAAATATCATCACTCAATAAGTGTCTGCTAAACTATTGAAAACAGGCCCTGTGTTTACTATTTTTTGTAAATTTAACTTCATTCAGGATTGGATCACTTTATCATATCTTAGCTCTGGGATTAAGGGATAAGTTAAATCTTCAGTATGTTCCAGTTATTTTTTTCACTAAAGGGTTATGGTTTTCTTTTCCTACTCCTTGCTCTGACCATCTAAGTCATTACTCTAAAAATGGTTCTGTCTTACCTCGAATATAAGGGATGTGCTCTCTGAACAATGTGAAAATCTTCTTAAAATACTCCTGTGCATGGTATGGCTAGCCTGGTGAGAGAAGGTGAGGCCCCAGTTTGTGCACAGATACCCGATAGAGAAATGCAGGACTTCTGTATCAACTCCTGAATCAGTGCATACTCAGTGCACAGTACCAGAGATAACAACATTAGGGCATTCCTTGGGACTGTGGACTTCTCCACAAAGTTGGATGCTGGTTATAAGCATGATTGATTCCACCTGAAGTGCACCATATACTCAGTGAGTCTGTAACTTCTGCTTTTTGACCCTTGGTTTCTTCCCTCGATTAGTATTATAGTACGAGATAGACAACACTCACTAATAGGTCTTTCCCTCTGTGATTTGCCATGATCATTGTACTAGATTTGTTGAGATTAACTACAGCCAGAGCTGGCCCTCTGGGCTGGATGGAAACACGTGGTGGCCAGCATTTGCTATGTGCTAAAATATACTCGTCATGTTGGGATGGAAGTGGTTTTCAGGTCACTTACCTAAGAGTAATTCCACTTAGTTTTGTCAAGAATGCCTTTAATGAAGAGGCATGGCTATTCCTGGTAGTTTAAATAATCAGCGAAGTTTAGATTACGATGAAACCCTATTTCAAGAGGTTTACAAGTCCAGCAACAAGGAGAGTAGATCACTAAATAGAAAGTACAGAGCCAAGGGAAGTTTGTGGGAATATTACTTTTTTATGTAGAGATGTGAGCATGTGAATAGACGAGATGGAAATCATTAGAAAGAGAGAAGAAAATGAATGACGGCTCAAGATCTTAAAGTGTTGGAGAAATTTATCAAAAGGCTGTGACCTCCTCTTGACCCCTGAGCTGGACGTGGGCAATCAGAAGTTTCTCACCCTCTTTCCAGTCCTTGGAGTCTGACTTCTGCCCACCATTCTCACACTACGGATTGTTTCAAGGACATAACCTTGAGAGAGTAAAGTGTTGTTGAGACCATTAGACAGAATATGTGATTGCACATGGTGAAGGCCTCTCCACAAACTTTTCAGATTCTGGCAGGCAGATGCAGAGATTGCGTCATCTTGTGGGCAGCCACAACGAGGCTCATATATCAGTGTCTTTACTTGCTAAGTCTGTCCCCCTGCCGATCTCTCTCCTTGCCCTCCATGTCCAGGGCCAATTTCAATGTAACCCGGAAAGCTCCTGAGTTTTTGAAGCAATATAGAGAAGATTAAATTTTATAATATCCAAGGTATGGGTGGAAGATACAATTAGAAGATGTCATTAATTTTAATAACACAAGTGAAATAGTATTCAAAAGCCAAGTATCAAATAATTTTAGCTCACATTTCAACATTTATTAATATCTTGAATGTCAGAATGGATTGTTAGGAAATAACCAAAATGGGATGTTAATTTAATTTATCTAAAGTCGTGCTTTTAAATTTAATTGAAAGAGATCTAGATGTTTGGTAAATGTTGATAAGTAGAAGAAATTAGCTTGACAAGATTGCCCATAGGAAGGAATGTTGGGGTGTTAGCATTAGCAGTGAATAGTATGACGTATTTAAAACTATTTCTGAAGAGCGAATGTGGGAATACTCGAAGTAACAAGGAAATCATTAACATTGTCTCCAGAAGGAAATGTCCTCCTACAACGGCGTGAGTCAGTATTTATTTCCAGGAAGGGTAGCTGTTACTCCAAGTGTTGTGATTTCAGCCTATTTTAAAAGCAAGATTGTACTGAAACTCTACTTTCCCCTAATTATTAGCAATAGGATCATGAGTGAAAAGTGAAAACCTAAGCTCTTAGCAAGGTTTTTATGTTATATATTTACTTAGGCAAGAATGGGAAGCCAAGGATACTTCTCTGAAATAGAAGAGTGTCTCACAGTGAGACACCTCATTACTTAAATTGATATCTGATATTTGTACTAAACTGCCTACTAGAAGGTCACCACTATAAGATCCTTATGTAGAAGGAAGTCTAGTGTTAGAATTGTAGCTGTTACAACAAAAATTAGAGTTGTGCCAAGTAATCAGGCACACACAGAAAATTCCTGTGTATACTAAATATAAATAATATAAATTTTAACTGCAGAATTAAAAAGACAGTTATTCTGGGGTGTCTGGGTGGCTCAGTCAGTTAAGCGTCCAACTCTTGATTTCCATTCAGGTCATGATCTCAGGGTTGAGGGATTGAGCCCTACATGGGTTTCACACTGAGTGTGGAGCCTGCTTGGGATTCTCACTCTCCCTTTCTCTCTTTGCCCCTTCCCTGCTCTCATGCACACATTCTCTCCCCTCTCTCTCTCTTTCTCAAAATAAATAAAGATTAAAAAAAAGATAGTTATCCTATAATACATTCAAATCTCAGTAATTCACATGTTTATTTAACAAGGAATTTTATATGCCTGTGATTATGTAACACTAGCGATGAAGAAAGCAATTGTATAAATGAAAATATGTGGGATGTGATCTGCCCTAGTCCAGAAGTTTACACATAACTCCAGGCAGCAATATTGTCATGTAGGTATTATCAAAAACAAAAATGCCAGGCATATTCAAAATACACAATCACACCACAGAAACAGAGGCCCATCTCCTAGGGTTTTGTCTGTATTATAAAAGGTGGAATCTTTTTGGAGGGAAATTAGGCAGCATCATCAAAATTCAAAACCTAGCACTTCTAATACTTGCATTATTTTCTACAGAAAAATTTTCACGCGCTTGTCATTGTCTTCTGATTTTATTCTTTTCTCACAGGCGGCTTTTTCTCATTCTTCTCTTCTGAGTTTTCTGTCTTCAGACCTATAAATAGAAACTGTCTGAGTATCCCTGGGACCAGTATTAGGTCCTGGTCACATATCTAGAAACTTCCTGAGGAGGTAATGCCACCCCAGAGTACAGGTTTTAATGCTATTCAAAAGCCCATTTCCAAACCTATGTCTTTGTCTCCCATCTTTGTGCTGAGATTCAGAATTCAATCTTCAGATGCCTACTCAGTATTTCCACTTGCACCTCTGCATTAGACTGCCTGGGCTGCCAGAGCTAAATACCGCAGCCTGGATGACTGAAGCAACAGAAACTTCTTTTCTTTTCTTTTCTTTTCTTTTCTTTTCTTTTCTTTTCTTTTCTTTTCTTTTCTTTTCTTTTTTTTTTTTAATGTTTATTTCTTTTTGAGAGACAGAGAAAGGCTGGGCGAAAGGCTGGAGGAGTAGAGTGAGGGAGACAGAGGGTCCGAAGCAGGCTCCGCATTGATGGCAGAGAGCCCAATGCAAGGCTCGAACCCACGAACCGCGAGCTCATGACCTGGGCTGAAGTCGGGTGCTTAACTGACTGAGCCACCCAGTGCCCCAGGAACTTATTTTCTTAACCATTTAGGAGGCTGGAAGTAGAAAGTTAAGGTGCTGGCTGATTGCGTTCCTGGTGAGAGTGTAGCAGGATTCCTCGCAGAGTTGTGACCCTAAGGCTTTTCTTTTCAGGAAGCAAATTTATTCCTGCCGGCACCACTCAGTTGGGTTCATACCCTAAGAACTGAGCCCGAAATGTCACGTGGCAAAGTTTTTAAATTAATTAATTGTTTTTTTTTTTTAATTTTCCACTTCTTTTTCTTCTATATATGGTAACATACAACATGGAGTCCGATTAAGTGGTTTCATGCTACAAGGTGGTGAGGGACGTTGTCACATACACATATAATCAGGTTGCTTTGAGGTGTTTTTTTGTTTGTTTGTATTTTTTTGTTTTGTTTTGTTTTGTCTGTCTTCTTCTTCTTTCTTTAGGGAGGGGACTCTACCACAAGAACTTTCTTCCTGGCTTGTAGATGGCTGTCTTTTCACTGTGTCTTCACATGACTTCTTGGTGTTTCTGCAGACAGAGCATGGGAGCAGACTCTCTGTTCTCCCTTCTCATAAGGACAGTTATCCCATCATGAGGAGCCCACCTTTATGACCTCATCTCAACCTCATTACTCCCCAGTGGCCCTGCTTCCAAATACCATCATATTGGAATTTAGCAATTCAACATATGTGCCTCTGCCTTTCAGAGAAGCCCATGCAGTCCAGAACGACATGTATCAGTCATCTTAAACATAACGTGTTTAAAACCAAACCTTTAGTTTCTGCTCCTTATCACCACAACCTAAATATTTTCATTTTCCTAACATACTTCATCTCAGTAAATTAGATATTTATTCATTTAATTTCTTAAGAATTTGGAGTCAACTCTGAGGCTTTGCTTTCCTCTCTCCTCCCCATCATCAGTGCCAATATTGGAGCTACTGGCTTCATAGCCTTATTGCCCAAGTACATCTTTAATCCAGTCACTACTACCTGTACCAGTCACCTCTGATACAACCACTATTGTTCCAGCCTTCTGACTAGGTTTTCTGCTTCTACTTTTATCTCCTCCCCTGACTCAATGCACAGACAGCCAACATTACTAAGTACTTCCTGTGTTTTAAAGACAATATCTGGAGTAACCCCTCCATTTTCTTACTCATTATGCTGAGTTCATCCCTGCCACAGGGACTTTGCACTCGCCCAATTTATCCTTTTCTTTCTGTAGATCTTGCTTTAAATATCCTTACTTCAGAACTACATTTTCTAATTATGGTCTATAAATAGCATTTCTTTTCCCAGAAGAATTATTTTTACCTTTATCCATATTTAATTTTCTTTAAGTAGGACCTGTTTCAGCTTACATGATACTGTGTTATATTGTCCGTTTTCCTAAAGAAAATGCAGACCACATGAGGGAAACCATACAATAGTGCCTAGCACTTAGGAGCCCTCCGTGTTTCAGTGAATGAATAAATTAAAGAATGCTGTGGGTACATAAATTTACTTAAACATACACATGCATATAGAAGGAGTTTGAAAGATTTACATGATATGTTAAGAATGGTAATCTTTAGGGAGGAGAGTGAGACATACTTGTGAATTATGTGACTTTTTATAGTAATATATTCATGCATATAACTTGGCCTACAAGTGTAATAATCGCTCGGCATACCATTCGTGTTCGTATTCAGTATGGAAACAGTGTTCTGTTAAGATTATTAAGGGAATAAAAGAATACAATTTGACTGTCAGCCTACCAAAAAAAAATGGTTTTAAAGTTAATACAGAATAATTTGAACAAGTACTAGTTATCTTTTCAACTCAAAATTCAATACTGTCTCACTATGTATAATGTCCCTGCTTCCCCGTGGTGTCCACAATTAAAATAAACCTCCCAGGATACACTAAAAAGGGGGAAAAAGGCCTTTAAAGATTTGTCTTAATTGGCTCTGAGATTCAGTTTTGTTATCTGGAGAGAACAGAGGAGAATCAGCATTAACACCTGGACTCGGGTCTATGCAGAGTCCAGAGCTCCTAAAGTAACAATTAAATGGCTTAATCTTAAAACCCTCCAAGGTTTGATTCAGTAGCTCTCTTCAGAAGGGCATTGCTAATTCTTCCTGAATTGCTGCTGCTTCTGACTGCACTGCCTTATTTTGAACAGTATTCAAAATTCCATTCTCCCTAATGGAGTTAATTGCATTATGAAAGTCAGTTTAGAGTGGAAACTTATTTCCTCTTGTGGAGTATCTCTCTACAGAGTCCTTTCTTTTCCTTTTCAACTTGACACATATCCACAGTTGGGCAGGATAATGTCACAAATGCAGAGTGCCCTGTTTAAACCAAGTTTCAAAGAATAGTTTTTAAAATATTTATATATACACTAAAGCATGTTAGTTATCCAGAGCGCCTACAATTTTGTACATGCTCAGGCCGTCTGATCTAATAGACTCGTAAGTCCTTGGAACATTAACAAATCTCTGAGCTTTTAAACAGGCTGTGACCTATTCATTTAGAGGGCTGCTTCCATAAACGAAGGCTCACTTAGGTTAATGATAGATCATGGAGCTGTTTGATTCGCAGTGAACTAAGTTGCCCATTATCCCCTAACATTCACATGGGTCATGTTATCACAACCAAAAAATGGGTCATGCTCCTTCCCTTGTTCCTGTAGATTTCCAAGTCATTACAGGAGATCTTAGTGTGCAAGTCCATGAAGCATTATGCCTTAATCTGCAGACGGATTATTTTTGCCAAGAGTATGAAATTTCAGCTAAGGGTCAATTTCCTCATGAGAGTATGAGCTGCTTGTTCAAGAGTTCATCTTGGTATTTTCTTGAAAAGAAACGTGGACATTCTCTGTTTCTCCCCAGCCTCAACTAAGCATCCTTAAAATTATGTTCACTTCTACCATCCACCTTGCTCCCTTTTACACATACATGGAGGCATGCAGACAGACATACAGAGAAACAAAAGTTGGGCATTGACTCAGTCTTTAACGTAAAAAAAGTTACATCAATTATAAATGTTGTATCAAGGAGCTAAAGATCTGTTTTATAATGCCAACCATGGTGATTGCTTCCTTTATAGGTCTGTTTTCTGTTAATTCATTACATTCTCTTTATAGGCACATGTCCGTGCTAAGAAATCTTGAAAGTTAAGGGAAATTCACTGGAACTATATTTTAAATGTTTTTCAAAGCATTTTTGTGATGCCCTCACGTTGCGTGTTTATCATAGTGGATGCATGTGTGCACACAGACACAAATGGTAAAAGCAACTTCGTCAGTAACATCTCTAAAGCTAGCTAAATGTTTCTGATAGAAGGCAATAAACCCTTTGGCATTAATCCTTCCTAAAAATGAAATACTTCTCCACTATAGAGAAAGCTATATGAAATATGAATGACAGGAGAAAGACAACTTCATTTATTCTTGCTCTGTGATTTACGGTGTGGAGATGACAACCATGGGAGAGGTGAAGAATGGCGAATTCTTCCGTGTTTGATGCTAATTCTACAGCACTACAGAAAAAGCGAGCAGTGTGCCATATTCTGGATCTCTAAGTGAATTTATTTAAAGACGGTCCATTAGTTCATGTCACCATGGAGAACTAGTAAATTATGAGTGTTTTTACAAATAGACTGGGGAAAACTTCCCCAGTATTGTGGATTCACAGAGAACTACGCTGAAAAATTATTAGATTCTGCTTTCCAGTCACAAAGCTATGACTAATAACTTTAACACAGAAGCCAAGATACTTTCATTAATGGTTACTTAACCAATTTTTGTAAATGCATTTACTCTCCATTGTTTAATGCCAAGGAAAGTTTTAAAGTCCATGTGAGTGAGAGATAAGTTTAGGCTCAGAGATAGAGCCACAAGTCTCTTCATAAAAATAAGTAAACAAAAAAAAAAGTACCTACCTTTCTCTGAGAGAACTTAAAGGAATGCAAAAAGATTACAGAATGTACGAAGACATTTTTTTTTTCTTTCCCTTGGGCTTATTACTCATTATTTAGGATACATTTTATTAAACTGCATCAGAAGATTTTACTTTGACAAGTCAGTTTGGGTAGTTTTGATGACTAATTGCAAAAATATCGAGACCTTGGGGCACCTGGGTGGCTCAGTCTGTTGAGCATTCGACTTTGGCTCAGGTCATGATCTCATGCATTCGTGGGTTTGAGCCCTGCATTGGGTTCTATGCTGACAGCTCAGAGCCTGGAGCCTGCTTCAGATTCTGTGTATCCCTCTCTCTCTTCCCCTCTTCTGCTCATGCTTTCTCTCTCTCTCAAAAATAAATAAATATTAAAAATAATAAAAAAAATATCGAGACCTCTCGTAGTCTCTATTCCCCATCATTTATTTCTCAAAATATTTTCAACCAGATTTATCTGGTCCCATACTAAGAAAAATGCTGGTAGTTTTGCACTTCCGGTTTTATTATGAGGTCCCATCTGTAGTTTTAGAGTGACCACTGACTTTGTAACTCACCGTTCTAGAGATATCTTGCTCTATATCTGATTTACCACGTACCTTTGGCCTGGAGAGGCAATGGTTCCTTGGTCCCTACTTGACTCCAGGTGCTTTACTTGACCTGGCTCTGGTCCCTAAGTATTCTAAGCCTCCACAGTGGTCAGTGGCATTGCAGTGCTTCCTTGTGGAAAACTCTCGTGCGCCATGCCCTTCATGGACAGCCTGTGTTGGATCGCACAGCCCTCCTCTTGACTCCACAACCCATCTTCCACATTCACAGAGTTACAGAGTGTTCATTTCTCTTATGTTGCATACGGCTTTTTCTTAGCTGAACTATGTGTATTTAATAATTTGAGCCATCTGCCATGTAGAATACTTTTGAGATTACCTACTTCACATTCTCCATCTCAAGTGACATGTTTACATTTTAGAAGAAGTCATCTGTGGGTAATGTTTAACCCAAGCTATGATTAACAAGAGTTTGGGATTCTGTTATAGTGCTATGGATGCTCTTTGAGGATTTGTACTCTTCTTCTTCTTCTTCTTCTTCTTCTTCTTCTTCTTCTTCTTCTTCTTCTTCTTCTTCTTTTACTTTTCAAATTTAACCTGTTTGATATTTTCATCAGTTGTCATCTAATGTATTTTGTCACCTAGGTGGTTGTTATTTTTCTAATTTAGGTATATTTTCATATTTCATTATAAGTGTAATGCACACTCACAGAGAAGAAAGTCAATTTTGATGAGTATGTTAAACTGAAATTGTCCTCTTCCTTCCTGCTCACCTGTTATCTCACTTCCCAGGGATAACAGCTCACACTAGAGCTTCTAGATATTCTTCCAGAAACTTCCTTCCAACTCATAAAATCCTGAACACATAGAAGACTATTCTCTGTTTTTAATTTATTCCATGATTATTTGACCCAGTTAATTTCTCCCTCCCAAACGACCTTTGAAACTCCACTTCTCAGATGCCCACACACCTTTGGTTTTGTCCTTGGTCTCTGGCAGTCCCTTCTCATTTAATTTGCTGGTGTCTTCTCTTCTCCCTTTAATACTGAGGCAGCTTTCATTTCCTCCCATCTATCTCCACCCACACAGAGAGTGATCTAATCCAAGTTCATAGTTTTAAACACCATATGTCGACAACTCGCAGATATACATCTACAGCTTAGATCTCCTCTACCCAACTGCTTTCTTGGCACATGATATACTTGGGTTCCCAACGGACATCTCAAATTCACATGTCCAAAGTGAACTCTTATCTTCACTCACAAATATATTCGAGTCTGAGATTTTAGCATGTCTGTTGATAAACCCCATGCTTGCTTTCATTCAACTTAAAATTTCTCAAACTCTGTCACATCCTCTGTTTCTTTCGCATTGAACATCTCATCTGTCAGGAAATCCTCTCTACTTCCAAAGCATATGTAGAAACTTACCAATCCCAGCAGCTTCGCTGTTATCACCAGGCTTTTAGTGGTAAAAATGCTTCTAGCCTTCCAAAGATTAACTTCAAGAGCAAGGGCCATCCTTTGAAAATATGTTAGATCATGTTATAGCTGTGTTCAAAATCAACCTATAGCTCCCCATTTATTCCTCAAGAGGAAATGCCAAGGGTCCGTGTGATCTGTGCTGCCTCATTTTATTTCTGATCTATTCTCCCTACCTTCTTCCCTTCTCTCATTCTGCTCACACAGCTCTCGCCTGGCCTTTCCTGAAACTTATAAGGCTAACTCACACCTTTCCTAGCCATTCTGTCTGGCTGGAATTCTGTTAACCAGATGCCTACTAGGCTAGCTGCCTTCAAGTGTCTTCCTGCAAGTTGCCCCTTCTCTATGAGGGCTATTTCTTACTACTCTATTTAATAGTAGTGCCAATTGCCCAAAACCCTGGGCCAACATAACCGGATTTATCCTCTTCTACATTGTTCATTTGCCATATCATGATTACTATTTATTGCTATTTTCTCTTTCTTTAAGCACTTGGAGAACGAGGATCCTTACATCTTATGTGCTGATATAACTTAGGAGAGAAGACTAGTGTCTGGCAGACTAGCACATAGTAAATGCTTGCCATATTTAAAAATAGATTTTATACATATAAACAAATTAATGACCACATTACTCCAGATTTCTTATGTGACTTTTGTGTGTTATATGACCATATGTTCTTGTGAGCACACATACTCACTTTTATTTTTAAGGAAGAAGAAAATTATAAATGATCTTACACATTTTATTTTATAATGAGAGAAATGCTGCTGGATTTTAGAACTATGAAATGAAACCTCGATGATATTTAGTTTGTTCTGGATTGCCTGTAACTTTCATTTTGTGGTCTTGGTCACACTTGATGAATCGAATCAGACTTTTAACCTGATTTTTTCTGAAGGCTTTTTGTTAAAGAAGATAAACACGGTAAAAAGGACCTTTATTTGCTGTTCTTTTTCTTCTAATATCCGTGTACTTTATTTGCCCTTTGCACTTTTAAGTGATAGACTACATACAAACCAAGGTCCAACTGTGGGCGTGCAAGTGTGGTATTGCAAAGAAGTGTCTGTGTATGTGTCCATGTGTTTGTTACTAAGTGACTTAAAGCAAATTGGAGTTTGTAAATTCCAGTTGGAATAAGTCATTTCAAATGTAAACCAGACCTAGAAACATATACATATATATATATACACATACATCCAGAGAAAGAGAGCGATGCGGGCGGAGGAAGAGACAGTAGTAAAATTTAAATAATGTTTATGAAGTATAAGAATAATACGCATTTATAGGAGTTTTAAATAATTTCCATTTACCAATATATCAATATAATATTTACCTAGGGCTTTATTTTTCTAATTTGTTACAAAGAATCTAGGATACACCAAGAAAATAAGAGAAAGAATAATGAAATCTTGCCATTTGCAACAATGTGGAACTAGAGTGAATTGTGCTAAGCGAAATAGGTCACAGAGAGATAAATATATGATTTCACTCATGTGGAATTTAAAAAACAAACCCGATGATTATAGGGAAGGGAAGGAAAAATAAGATAAAAACAGAGAGAGAGGCAAATCATAAGAAATTCTTTACAGAAGAAACAAGGGCTGCTGGAGGGGTGTTGGGTGGGGGGATGGGCTAAATGGATTATAGGCATTAAGGAGGGCTCTTGTTGGGACAAGCACTGGGCGTTATATGTAAGTGATGAATCACTAAATTCTACTCCTGAAATCATTATGTTAACTAACTTGGATTTAAATAAAAGTAATAAGTTATAAAAAATAAAAACAATAAAAAACCACCAAATATATTTGGTGAATAGCATTATATTATCATAAAAACAACCACTAAAACCTCCCAAACTTTAAATAGAAAAATTCCATAAAAGGCTAAAATACACATGTAATGAAATATCTGTTGTCTTTAGGCAAATTCTCCTTTATCTGCCTGCCTTAGTCCATTTGGGCTACTATAAAAAAAATTCATTAACTAAGTGGCTTAATCACTAACATTTATTTTTCATAGTTCCAGAGGCTAGGATATCCAAGGTCAATGAGCTGGAAGATTCACTGTTTAAGGGTCATACTTCCTGATTCATGGACAGTGGTCTTCTTGCAGGTCGGTCCTCACATGGTGGAAGAGGGGAGAACACTCTCTGGGATCTTAATTATAAGGGCACCAATCCCATTCATGAGGGCTCCATCCTAAGGACCTGATCACCGCTCAAGGGCCCCACCTCCTAGTATCAACACATAGGGGGTTAGGATTTCAACGTAGGAATTTGAAGGACATAAGTATTCATTCTATATAGCACTGCCTTTAGTGGAAAGCATTGTTACTATTGTTTCCATATTGATAAAATAAACTGTTGAATCAGTGTATTAATTAGGCTTTGGTCATGAAAGCAGAGCTCACTCTAAATTTCATGAGACAAGGGATTAACTTTTAGCATGAATTTACACAGTCGATGGTGAGCTGGGGAACTGACAGTCTGGAAGGAGGGTACCGAGGTTCAGAGAGAAGAAGCTTCTACCCCTTCTGACTGATGCACTAGTGGAGGTGGGTCAGTCCTGGCTGGCAAGGGAGTCTGGGAATCCAAGCAGTAGGACCACTGAGGTGGTGGGTCATGGTGAGGGGCTCCTGCAGGGGTCTATAGGAAGCGGCAGTCTCAGGGGAACAACTGCCTATTGCCAAGAAAATAGGCGTGGGTGGGCTTGAGGTCGCTGTTCATACTTGTGACCAGCCATCAAGAATAAGAGCTGATGGAGGAGTTCAGCATGGCGAGGACCAGCTGGACCCACTTGTTCACCGCTGGGTCTGCTCATCAAATATCTGTCCACAATGGTCTTTGAGAATAATGGTTGCTTCTTCACCCATGTCTTCCAAATTGTGCTTCTAGTCAGTTCTCATCAGTACCATCTGGAAGGGGAATCTGTGGAACATATCCCAGCTTCACCAAGCCAATTGAGCACTGCGTATCATGGTGGCATCCAAACACACCTCTTTAGCCTACGTTTAGATTCCCCATAAAGCAGTTAGGGAAATGAGGCTTCTATCTAACGGGGTAAGCCTATGGTTCCACATCTAAGTGCAGTTTCCACGTAGTTATATTTTAATGTTTAGTACCATATTATGTTTAGTCAGTCCATTTTTACTCAGTATATAGTAATAATGAAAAGCAGTATGCATTAAAATGTCCAAAACTGCTTGTCCAGAATGTACATGGAAAAAGAAGTGTTTTTTCACTTCCCTCTTCATAATAATGAACATACTGTAACATGAATAAAATGTCAACAACCTATTGGCATTCTCACTTACATTTCTGGGTAATACAAAATGTTTTTCTCACATATGGCATCATTAGGGAGGCCTAATAATATCCCTGAAATTTCAAAATTTTATCCTCAAGTATTAGGGATTCTTTTATATTGAAGCTGATGTCCTAAGATTTTATTACTCTCATTCCAGTTTTCATTTAATAAACATTTAGTTAGTGATCTAATATATGCTAGGCCCTGTTTTAAGCAGGGTATATACAGCTATAGAAACAACAAAGCCCTGTCTATGTAGGTCTTTAATGATGTTCTTATTATTCTTTACAATATTTTTTTCTTTATACGATATTCTTCTCTAATCTATGTATCCCATTAAATGATGCGTTGGAGCTGAAGAAGTTCAGATAAGGAATTTAAGGAAATTTCCTAGTGCAGTTTTCTGGATTAGATCCAATCTCGAAGTTACCATGAAAGCAGTTGGGTTAGTTACAGTGATCCTTTGTGGGGTAACTTCATCAGTTACTCGGTTACTTGTAGTTTCCAGAACTTTCCACAATACAGTTGTGGCAGTTTCGTTGCAGAGAAACAAAATGCTTGTTTACTACGTTTTTGAATAATCACTGAAGCCTAGAAGAAATTTTCATCGTTTTTGTTAATTCACATGGTTTTAACATTTTTTAAATTGAAATATAATTAACAAATAATGTTGTATTAGTTTTAGGAGAAGAGTATAGTGACTTGACATGTGTATATTGTTAACTTTAAAATTAAAACTGCCAATTATTTTACCAGCAAAAGATTGGTTAATCTGGCAATGACAGAGATTGCAATCTAGGGCAAGCAAGCTATGGCAAAACGGTAGGCAAGTCCAACAAACAAAAGAGAGGAACATCTTTTACAATGAAGAAGGAGGAAGTTGGGAGGGGTTGTTGTAAATGAAAGTCCATTGGAGAGAATGGAGAGTTCAGGGTGGTGATCTTGTGTCATTGACTGAGTTGGTGGGGTGGTCAGTTTCTTCTAGAGGATACGATGTAACATCTTTTCATGTTGGGGCCTATACTTGATAATTCTTTCTTGGGTCTGTAATGGACAATTCTTCTGTAATTAACATGGAATAGTAGAGTTACCCCTCCAGCCTCCCCTTCTAGCACCCCAAGACCACTTTAGTGGGGATTCCCTTTACTAATTGTCACAATGTATTTGCAAAATGATTGACCATATTAAGGTTAGTTAACATGCATCACCACACAGAATATTTTGTATGCGTGATAAGAACCTTTAAGATTTATTCTCAGCAACTTTCAAATATACGATATTGTTATCTCTAGTCACCAGGACTTATTTGTGTTAAACTGAGATTTGTGCCTTTTGACCACCTCGCCCATTTTGCCCAACCCTCTCACCCACCTCCCTATGGCCACCACTGGTCTGTTCTCTGTATCTAGGAGTTCATTTTTGTTTTTTGCTGTTTTAAGACTGCACATAAGTCACATCATATAGCATTTATCTTTTTCTGTCTGAGTCATTTTACTTAGCCTAATACCATCAAGGTCTATCTACATTGTCATAATTGGCAGTATTTCTTTCTTTTTTATGGCTGACGAATACTCAGGTGCCTGTGTGTGCGTGTGTGTATCACATTTTGTTTATTCATGTGCTGATGGACACTTTGGTTACTTCTATCTTTTGTTTGTATTTGTTGCTGCAGCTAATATGGGATGCATGTATCTTTTTGAATTCGTGTTTCTGTATGTGTGTTTTTTTTTTTTCCCAGGTAAATATCCGGAAGTGGAATTCCTGGATCATAGGGTGGTTCTATTTTTTACTTTTTGAGGAACTTCTGTTTTCCATAGTGACTGCACCAATGTACATCCCCACCAACAGTGCACAGGAGTTTCCTTTTCTCCACATCTTTGCCAACTCTCATTATTTCTTTTGTGTGTGTGTGTGTGTGCTTGTGTGTTTTGCACACTTGCCATTCTCTCTGGTGTGAGGCGATATCTCATTGTGATTTTCACTTGTTATTTCTCTGATCTGGTTTTTCTCTGCCTACTTCATGCAATGTTTCTCTTTAAATTAGGCATCTTTTTTCTGGTCCAATTCTTCTTGTTCTGTTTGAAGTTTCGGTTATATAAGCACCTTGTATGTAACTTCTTTTGAAGGAAAGAATCACACAATTCTTTTGAGGACATTGTTACAACCGACTAACAACTATCGCCCTCCCCCTTCCTGGGAACAAAGGAAGATTGTAATTTCAACAACACTGACATTAGCTGGCCTCTGACTTAGTTTACCAAATGGAATTTGATCCTCATGAACAATCACTACTGTATGGGAGGAGTTAATTGCTGGGTTTTAGCTCTCCGGTTTTTCTTCACTCGTCATCTCAACTAGCAATTAGGGAAGCATGAGCTGATTTTGAGCTGATTTGGAAGTGAACTGATGAGCCCTTGCATTGAGAGAGCTGCCGTACAGACTTGGCCACGTCCACAGTTGACTTTGTATGAGTGAGAAATAGAGTGAAGGAAGGCGAGATTAATGGTTCGCTAGTGAAGTTCCTATAGTGAGTGTAAATACAGTCCCCTTGGCAGAAGTAGGTACTGGTGAAATAATGCCATTGAAAACTGTTTCATTGGCAGAGAGACAATGACAACTGAAGAATGATCACCAAATAAACCCATCTCCTTATTAGTAAGATTATTCTCCTTGATCTAGTTCTGGTTCTTTTAGTACGTTCTCCTTCTCAATAATTTATAAATCTATTAACAATGTGATTGTTTTCCATTTCCAGAATATTTTCCCCATTCAAGAACTAGAAGTTATAACAGGCCTAAGAATTTGGGTCCTGAAAAAGCAGAAATTAAATATGTGTGAATAGAGTATGGGTAAGAATAGTAATAAGATGATAATTAGATACACATTGAGTGTTCCTCTAAAAAAGTTGTGCATTTTAACAGGGAACTAACAAATTCTTACAGGAAAAATCTTCAGAACCCCTTCTCATTGCAGTACTTTGCTAAATATAAATGCAAATTTTATTACTAGATTGTGCGGCTTTATATTATAAGCACAGTTAGTGCTTTTTCATTTGTTGAAATACTAAGCTTTTTTTCTGTAGTGACTTTCTTTCCTTTTCCTTCCTTTCCTTCTTCTTTCCCTCCTTTCTTTTCTCTTTTCCTTCATTCTTTCAGATTTTGTTTTGAAATAATTTTAAGTCCTCCATAATCAGGATTCATTTTTTTTCTAATGAATATTTGTCCTATCTTTACGCTGTAAATTCAGTTTAACTTGGTTCCTAAACAGGCCTCTCCACACATTGAGTAATACTATTTTTAAAGGAGTCTGAAATCTTAATCTGGTATTTAGATTCTTTATTTTTATTTTTTTAATTTAAGTTTATTTATTTATTTTGAGAGAGAGAGCAAGTGAGAATGGGAGGAGCAGAGAAAGAGGGAGAGAGCAAATTCCAAGCAGGCTCTGTACTGTCAGCACAGAGCCTGCTATGGGGCTTGAACTCACCAACCGTGATATCTTGACCTGAGCTGAAACCAAGAGTCAGATGCTTAACCAACTGAACACCCAGGAGGTCCAAAAACCCGATCGAGGTTTTAAATTTGCACTGAAAGTGTCCCTATTTATCTCCTTGCTTTCCGCGTACTTATTTCTATTTGTAGATCTGTACAATTATACACACAAAACTCAATATATTGTGTCTTAACCTTTTTCTTATACAACCATTTCTTATTTATTAAGCACCTACTATTTTCCAGTCACTCATTCTACAGTGAAAATAAATGATGAAAGGATGGACAGATTTCATCTGCCGTAACTCCCTTTCTTCCCTTCCCAATATATGGTGAATGACTCATTCTTTGTCCAAGTGCTATATAAAAATGGGATCATTTAGAATACTTGCTAGTATTATAGTAAAATATGATAGTAAAATTTGGTATATGTAGTTGAAAATAACTTATTTCTTACAGTGTCCCTAAAATATCAACAATAAACTAATTGGCTTCAAGGATATTTGATCTACTGAGTGTGTGTTTCTATAAAATAATATAACCCGTTTTATTCAAGGCCATGTTGAACTTTTTCTTGGCTTTGTGCTGAATGGGAATACAGTTAGACAATGGAGCTTTTAAACTACACCTCTTTTTAAATCATAGTGAAAGAGTACATCATTTTTGTAATGTTCTCATTACAATTAACATACTTTAATTACTACATACCTGGGAGAGCTGTACTTGGAAGCATTTTCATTAGTGTTGAGGTCAAATTAATTACTTGAATTTTCTCAGTATCTTGTCATTCTTTCTTGTCTTCTCTATAATTATTATAAATTAGCTCTTTTATTTTCCCATTGTGCTCTCTGAAAGTTACCACTCTGGCTTTCAAACATAGGAGCTGGGAAAAAACAGTTAACTCTGTTTCCTTCTTCCGGACCTGGCAGAGCTGAAGTGGTACTGATGCCGACCATTCGGTTCCAAAACATAAGGGGGTTTCGTTAATGCACACAAAAAAATGTGCAATTATTAACTGCAGTCGACACAGCAAAAATATTTTGTGTTCAGTAGCTGAAGGTCAAGGATGATTAACTACAACAGCCCATAGTTGTGCTGTCCAGCGTACCTCATGGGGAAACTGTGAGTGCAGAGTTAATGGAGGGTCACATCCTTTGGTTTAAAACAAAACTAAAGAGGATGGCTGCATGTTTTATATGGAGTCATTGTATTTAGTGGAAGTTAATTTCTGATGGCTTTCTTGATTTATTAAAATAATCATGTATGACAGCATTGACTGGTCAGTGAGAAAGTGATTTTGTAAACATGACAATGGAATTTTGGTACATCGTAATGTGCCTTGATTTAATCAAATGACCCAAGGGAAATACTATACATTATGACTGTTACCAAAGAAAACCCCAAAATACTTGGCAGTTGTATGTCCATGAAAGAATAAATCATTCCCACAGAGAGTATTTAAACTATTTAAAAGTTCTGGGTAAATTAAATCAGAGACATTGTGACCTACAGTTCCTGTATTTTCATTCAGTTCCTGAATATTTCCACATTTGTACAGACTCTGACTTTGCAAGTTCTTGATAATTGAAAATATTTTGTTAATTTGTAACAAGGTGCTCAGTGATCAATTCTTTAACAATAGGAGAGTTCGTTCGTCATTGTTCATTGAACTAAGACTTTCACAGCACCAATTCTGCAGAGTTTTAGACTGGGAATGGGACTTCGCAAAATCTATAGCATACAGGGCATTTCACTGGGTCTCAGGTCTGTGGCAAGCGCTACGCTCTGGCCGGAAGAGATTGCCATGAAGGCAGTTAATCTGATTTTTTGAGGAAGGGGTTGTGTTTTGTTTGTTTTCTTGTTTGTTGTTGTTTTGTTGTTGTTTTTGCACTGCTCTCTGGTCAGTGTCCTGCCAGCAAAGTGGGTTATGACACTGTCAGAAATATAGAAAATACTCTGAATCTCATTACAGTGATTCTATTGGCTATATTCCTTAGTTTTGTGAGGTGTGCCACGTAGATTCCAGCTGAAGTTAAAAACACAATCCAAACCACCAGATACCTAGCATGGGGAATTATTAAAAAGTAGTTCATCCAGACTAAGACAAAAAATTAGTCATACAAAACTAAAATAATTGCTGGATGAAGATTGCACAGGAACTACACTTTCAGGATTAAACTTTGAATTTTGGAAATAAAGTATTTGCTGATTTAAAAAAAAAAAACACAATGATCTTGAGAATTAAAATAAAAACCCCCTGAACGCTACTAAAGATGTTCATCAGATATGAAAGAATAATTATCTTAGATTTAATTTGGATATTGTTGGCTCTGAAGTCCCAGACCAAAAATAATATTTATATAAAGAATACTTGTTAGTAACTGAGATGCGGCTCCTTTTATCTTTTATGATTCATTGTCCCTGGGTCTCCTGCGAAACCACATACTTGTCAAGTGGTGAAATGAATTACAGAATAAATTAAGGAAAATTTATTTTTTAAATTGTGTCCTTGTAACAAATATATTTAGAATAGTTTCTTGTGATTACACTTTACATTATTAACATTTTTTTATATATTTCCTCCCCCCTATATACTCATTTTTTTACGTTTTCCTTCATGGATGTTTTCCATTGAGACTTTAACAATACCCCCAATTCCCATGTCTCTTTGCTTCTCTTACCCCATGCATTCTTTTTGAGAAAAATCACAATCACCAGTCTAATAATTTTAATGAACACGTGTATGCAACATATTCCCAAATGAAAATCTAAATCCCTGTCCGATTCCTTGAACTTCAGACTTTGCCAAGACCTAAGAATGAGCCTGTGGCTCCTGTACTCCTGTATTTGACCCAATATTTCCCAAAATATCGACTAATGTTTTTGAATGTTCATTTAATGTCAGGTACTATACTATGTATTTTACATATATTATCACAGTTAATGCTTCAGTAATCTGCTAAGCTATTACATTTTCCATTTTCCAAGTGAATATACCAAGTCTCTGAAAGAGCTCAAGTTAATGGCAAAGTCACAAAACTATTAAGTGGAATAGCTGCGGCCGGAAGCCAGTTGTGTCTGATGCCAAAGTCCATCTTCTTGGGTATAATTGATACCTCTTCTAGTTTTCACCACAGGCCGTAATAACATCTTTCATCCAGTCATGCAAATCTCTAACCTGGAAGTCTCCCCAGTCCTTCTCCTCCAATCCCCCACCGAATCAATCACCAAGACAAGATAAATTAAATTCTAAGTTTCTTTCAAAGATATTCCTATTATTGTTTTCATATGGGCTCTAATTATTTTTTCCTGCAAACTTAGCTTGTATCTTAAGTGGTCTTCTTTTCCGTTTTTATAACTCACCCTTAGATTGAGTTCCCGAGTTTTGACTTTTTATCAGCTTTACAGTGAAGTTTGGGGGCCTAAACATCTAACATGTTCTGTCCCCTCGTTTTTCAGGCACATTTGAAGCAAACGCACATGCACACACTTATTCCTTTTCCTCTTCTATTTCAGTTTTCAGGATGACTCCCATTTGTCTTTGATGATACACACTCATATCTGAGTACACAACTTAATTATTTTCTTTTTTTTTTAAAGTTTTATTATATTTCTGAGAGAGAGACATAGAATGAATGGAGGGCAGAGGGAAAGGGAGACACAGAATCCGAAACAGGCTCCAGGCTCCGAGCTGTCAGCACAGAGCCCGATGTGGGGCTCGAACTCACAAACTGTGAGATCATGACCTGAGCCAAAGTCGGATGCTTAACCGACTGAGCCACCCAGGCGCCCCTACAGCTTAATTATTTTCTAAGGAAGCTGCCCTCGAGTTCTTCCCATCTTCAAAATGAGGGGGGCATTCCTTCCTGTATAGAAGCCTGTGGTATCTCTCTCCTTCATCTTATATTTGATTTATTGATTTGTCTCTCAACTTAGATTATAAACCCTTTAAGAAATTAATAGGAATGGATTCATCTTTGAAACACAGAATATGGGATGTAATAGATGTTCAGTTATGCCTGAACTGAATAAAATATACTAACATCAATTATGTAAAATAGACAATTTAAGGAAAATTCTGTTGATATGGTTAATTAATGAAATGGAACTTCTCTGCTGATTTTGTTTTTGCTTTTAGCATGTTTTGGATGTTAATATTTAATGTTAATTATATATATTACATAGCAGTGGTTGAATAAGACATAGTACATACACATCTAGACAGGAGTAGAGAATATGTAAGGTTTTTAAAAATTCTCTAGTAGAATCCATTAAAACAAAACTAATACAAAAATGAAATAATTGGACTTGGATTTTAAAACCAAATTTAAATGTTTCACATTAAATTCAGTTTTAAGGACAGTTTGGAAAATCAAATCTCTGCCTTTTCTTTTTTTTTTTTTTTTTGGTTCATAGAAAATAACCAGAATGATGAAATATAAGAAGGATGTATATAAACAGCATAAAAGTTATAGAAGGGGGGCGCCTGGGTGGCTCAGTTGGTTAAGCGGCCGACTTCAGCTCAGGTCATGATCTCACGGTCTGTGAGTTCGAGCCCCGCATCAGGCTCTGTGCTGACGGATCATCAGAGCCTGGAGCCTGCTTCAGATTCTGTGTCTCTCTCTCTCTCTCTGCACTTCCCCTGCTCAAACTCTGTCTCTATGTCTCTCAAAAATAAATAAACGTTAAAAAAAAAGTTATAGAACGAACAGACTTGACTGACAGATTTGAACATAAAGGAAAATATTAAAAATAGATACTGCCTCTTTATTCTTTGTAATGGGCTATTACTTTAGTCATAATAGAGAAGGAGAAATAATCATCATATTTGAAAATATATAAGTAAATATTCATCAAAGTTCTGATTAGGTCTCTTATACTTTGGGATAAAATGTGCTGGGCAGTGGCCGGTCATTATTGTATGTAAGAAGCTGTATGTCATATGTATGTTTTATATAAATTTCTAGCTTTAGAGCATCTTAAACTACATTGATGATAATTACACTATTTCACATACCTATTAGGTATAAAAAATTTTCTGTTTTAATTGTCTAATACAATATTTAGAATAGATGCAAATTTAATTTGCAGATTCACATGACAGAAAGTCATGTTTTTTAGAAAATTAATTTTGTTTGCAAAATAAGGTTTTGATTTACATAGAAAAACCTTTAGTTGTGATAAAATAACCACACCTAATAATTGGCATATATGTTCTATGCTAATGTAAATATTAATACTAAAGTTATGAAATCTTTGCTTTTGCAGATTCATCCATATAAATATTACTATAAAAGAGGCCATCTAGAGCAAGATTTATGCTCGTTCTCATGCGGCTACCAGCTGACTATGATTCGGTTGATCAAGACTGTCCTTGACTAGATAACTCGTTCAGGTTCTAGTTTGCTAGGTTAGGTCATTATAAATGTTTTTATCCTGGGAACTTGTAAATGGCAGTGACTTCTTGGGTGAGAATATTCATGTTGTGAGAATAGAAACAGAAGAGTGACAGACCAAATAAAAGAAAAGAACATTTAGCATTTCTGTTCTCTTCACAGTAGCCAATATCCCATTGGCCAAGTAAAACACATGGCCAACCCTATGTCAAGGTGTAGAGAACATTCCTCCTCCCATAAAGCTAAGACAAAGCTGTGATTGTATAATTTATGACAAGGGAGTAAATAACTGGAACCACTAATTCAATCTGGTAAATAATTTCAGTACTTTGTGTAGGAAATTTAAAGTAGAGCTGCTTCAGGTTTCTCATTTAAATTTTTTTTAATTTTTTTTTTTTTTTTTTTTTTTTGAGAGAGAGCACAAGCAGGGGAGCGGCAGGGAGAGAGACAGAGAATCTGAAGCAGGCTTTAGGCTCTGAACTATCAGCACAGAGCCTGATGTAGGGCTCAAACCCACAAACCATGAGATCATGACCAGAGCCAAGTTGGACACTTAACTGACTGAGCCACCCAGGTGCCCCTGGGTTTCTGATATTTAAATGTTACATATCTTCAAGGCAATATAAAAACTTGTGAGATATGAATTACTTGAAATAATTTTTATAATGTGTCAAACATTTCTGAGTTTACCTGACCCTGAAAATATTAGTTAAGATTGTACATGGTAAATTAACTTTCCCAAAATCTTCCAGCTAATAAAGAGAGAATTTAAAATCTACTTACGTTTACATTAAAAATAATCTGTGCTTTTCCTCACTATAGAATGTCCCCATCTTTTCCAATAACTTACCTGTTATCATAATTCCTCTTTACTGCAAGCACATTCTGAAATTGACCAAACTTCCTTTGATTCCTTCAATAATGAGAACCAAATTCTTCTTGAGGCTGTGCTTTGACCTTCAGAAAAGTTGCAAATGATCTTCATCTAAACTTATTTTCGTAAAGCTTGTTTGAGCCCTAGGAGAATACAGAAAAGAAATATACCTTCCCCCCCTCCCCCATCAGAATACTCAGGTAATAGATAAAATATTTGTCCAGTGAATGAAAACATATATATATATACACACACATAAAAACTCCTACCAAATTCACAGTTCAGGTGCTAAAGTTTCTTTTCGTATTTGACTTCTACCATAGAACCATATAATTTGACTATAATGGGCTCTCTCAGAATTTAGGGTTTATGGGTTTTATAAATGTAGAATGTAGGAATTCATACCCATGTAGTTTTAATTTTTAAAAATGTTTATTTATTTATTTTGAGAGCGAGGAGAGAGTGTGAGCAGGAGAGGGGCAGAGAGAATCCCAACCAGGCTCTGCACTGTCAGCGTAGAGCCCTATCTGGGGCTCGATCTCATAAACTGAGATCATGACCTGAGCCAAAATCAAGCATCGGATGCTCAACTGACTGAGCCACCCAGGCACTCTGCAAGTTTACTTTTAAAATAAGTTTTTATTAGAGATTGACTAGACACAATTGAGTATTTGTAAACTGTAGTTAAGCACAATATATAAGGACCTAGAGAATACTGGCTTAAAGAATAAAGCTGGTATCATTAACTCTGAATTACCCCAAGGCACCTTTGCAGTTTCCTTTCCTAATTCTCCTTTAAAGGCAATTACTACCCAAAACTATGAGTTTATCATTTTCTTGCTTTCTTTATAGGCTTAACAAATATCTCAACTTTTAACCATATATTATTTTTAGCTTAAAACATTTTTGATTTACAGTAATGATTGATGTCATGTATACCCTTCTGATGAGTGTGAGTGTAATTCAGAAAGGTAGGGAATTGTAAAGAACACAGAGTCAGTAAAAAAAAAAACAAAAACAAACAAACAAACAAAAAAAAAACCTGACAATTTGCACTCCTGGCTTCCCTACTCATTAGGAAATTAACATTTCTGTACCTTAATATCCTAATTCGTAAAATATGGAGAATTAATGAGCCACCTCATCATTTGAGAGGATTAAAGAAGTTTTAATCCGGGGCACCTGGGTGGCTCAGTCGGTTGGGCGGCGACTTCGGCTCAGGTCATGATCTCGCGGTCTGTGAGTTGGAGCCCCGCGTCGGGCTCTGTGCTGATGGCTCAGAGCCTGGAGCCTGCTCCCGATTCTGTGTCTCCCTCTCTCTCTGCCCTTCCCCTGTTCACGCTGTGCCTCTATGTCTCTCAAAAGTAAAAAAAAAAAAAAAAAGAAAAAGTTTTAATCCTTAATAAATACAGAGTAATGTCTGGCAAAGTGAACACCATGTGAGAGATTCCCATGAGTTTCAATTTTGAGATTAATTCTGTGTTCCTGAGTTTCGTCATGTTGATCTGTGCGGCAGTAATGTATATGACAACCTGATTCTTGATATCTGATAAGTCAACGCCCAGTCTGTGCTACGGCTTTAATAGGAGTCTAACAGCTCTTCTTGAACTTGACTCTTCATAAATTTTAGTTTCTCAGCTTGTCAAGTTCTAGACAAAACAAAACAAAAAACAAACCAGAAACAAAAAAGTCTCAAGTCTGTTGATTTATAGATACAATTAAAGGATATTGATATATTCTTACCTGAGTCTCATCTAAAACATTTTGTACTTAAGATTTCATTAATTTATTGTAATAAAGTATATAATTTGCTGTTGTGCTTATTTAATTAAATTCATCACTAAAAACTTTCTTTTTTATGTTATACTATAAATGACATCAGAATTTATACTATATATATGAACTGTTGCTGATCTGTAGAAACAAAATTATTATTTTTCTCTTTTTAAAAATTATTTACTTTCTTAATATTTATTTTTGACAGAGAGAGAGAGCACATGCAGGGGAGGGGCAGAGAAAAAGGAAGACAGAGAATCTCAAACAGGCTCCACGCTGTCAGCGTAAAGCCTGATGTGGGGCTTGAACTCACTGTGAGATCATGACCTGAGCCAAAATCAAGTAAGACGCTCAAACTACTGAACCATCCATGTGCCCCATAGAAACATAATTATTAAATATTAATTTAGTACCAGCAAACTTGTTAAATTCTCCTGTCTCATAATGTATTTAGAATCTTTCATATTTTCTAAAATTGATATATCTTTTGTGAATAATGAGTTTTTTTTTTCCAGTGATTATTCATTTTACTTTCTGAATTGACTAGGACTTTCGGTACACAGGTCAGTAAAATGGTAATCAGGGCTTCTTCGCCTCTTGCGAGAATTAATATGCTTACTGGTTATTTATTCTAATTCCTCAGTCAGTGAATGAGCTGTGTCCTATGATATATACCCAGAACAACCAGTCGTCAGCATCTATAGATCAAATCACCACCATCCTTATCCCGGATTTTGGAAGTATTCTTCCTTCTGCCCTTTGTTACCTATAGTCTATCTTCAACACAGCTGATAGATTGATCTTTCATAATATGAGAGGTCATGTTCTTATACCAGCCTGCTCAGAATTCTCCAGTGACTTCACATCTTATACATAGTACAACCAGTTGTCTAAGAGGACTAACAGTGGTTTAGCAGACTCTATGTGATCAGCCCCTGGCCACTTTCCTTTTTGCCCTAATCTCCAACTTCTCTTCCCCTCAATTATTTATGAACTCACTGACTCTCCGTTTAATGCACCTCTAGCCATGTTGGCCTCTGCTCGCTCTTAATCAAACCACACAGACTCCCAGCTCTGGGTGTTTGTATTGCTGCACGCTGTGCTGAGAACATATTTTCATCAGGTATTTGCTTGACTTACCCTTTAACCTTCTTCAGATCTCTATTCAAATATTACCTTCTTGCTCAGGAAGGCTTACCCTGATTGCCCTATCTAAAAGGGCAATCCTAACCCAGTCACTAAATCTTTCCCAGATGTTACCTAATATATCCTTCAAAAAAATTATGCCTATGTCTGCCATCTATCTTATACATGCCTGTCTGGAACATGTAGTACATGCCATAAAGACAGGATTTTAGTTTTCTATTTTATTCTTCTTATACATCAATATCTGGCTCCTAGTGACCATCAAAAATAGCTATTGAATGAATGGATGAATGTGTAATAGTAGATATAGCTCTGTCTCTCTGTAGTTGCTTGTTGTATGGATTGCTACACACATGATGAGAGTTCAGAACCTTCTAGGAGAAGTAAAACTTATCATTTTACTGTAACTATCTTTATCTTTACTTGTGCTAGTTCTTTACAATGCCTTTTAGACTTTTATTAATGTCCCCATAAAATATTTTCCCTTGTACTTTTCTGATATATACTTTTCTATCCTTTAGCTGTTGTATATTTTGCTTTGGACACGCATATTATAAACATGATGGGCCAATGTTGTTGCTATCTTGCTATTTTAAAATCCAGTTCAGAAGCCTTATATAGTACTAGCTAGCCTAATTGCATTTACTTTTCTATCTTATGCTGTGATTTTTATTTACTCAACCTTTCTAAAGTTTCTTTATCTCTACTTTCTTGCTAAACTTTACATTGATTCCTTTTAAAATGCATTGTTCTCTAGCACTTTTGCATTTTTAAAACTTCACTCTAGGTATTTGATGATTAATGTTAGGGATTTATCATGCATATGTAACGTAAAATGTCTGAATTATTCTATATATTTATCCTCCAGAGAAATACAGGTCTTTAGAACACTTTACTGCTGATCATATTGATTTTAACTTATATTTGTTATTGCTTTTTAAAAGAGATCTATTGTGATCTTTAACCTTACTAGAAATTATTATTTGTAATTTATTTTATTTGTTAATTTAGCATGTAGAGGAGGGGCAGAGGGAGAGAGAGAATCTTAAGGAGACTTCACACCCAGTGCGGAGTGCAACACGGGGCTCAGCCTCATGACCATGAATGAGATCATGATGTGAGCCGAAATTAAGAGTAAGACACTTAACCAATTGAGCTACCCAGGCACCCCTAGAAATTATTATTATTATTGTGCTACACAGTCAGATTTTGTTTAAATTAACCCCCATATTTGCAAATTTCTTAGCTCATCATCCTTTCTTGTCTGACAGGTATTCCATGTGGATACTCTTTCTTTCATCTTAAATATATCCTTGAGAAATCCATTTGAGAAGATTGACAAGTTTCACAATTCATTCTTGTTTGCTTAAAAATGTCTTTAATATCACTATTGAAAAAATGTTTTGCTGGATATACAGCCATGAATTGACAATTCTCTCTTAGCGCATTGAAGATATTACTCCAGTGTTTTGTATGTTTTTTATCGGGGCTGTGATTAATCAGCTCTAATTACAATCTTTTTGAAAAAGATTACTTTTGCCTCCTGGAGTTATTATAATTGTCTCTTTCTCTTGTGCTCTGAAGTGATAGCATTGTATGAATTTATTTGTATTGGTCTTAATGCATTTCACTTGGGATTTATTTCACTTTGGGATATTTGGATTGTTAACTTTTATCATTTCTGGGAAAAAGATATACTACTTTTCAAATGTTTCTGCTATCTGTGTTTTCTCTGCAATATTTTTGAATCTTCAATTATCCACTTTAACCACTTTCCCCCATTTTTAATGTTTCACTGTGTAACATTGCATATAGCTGTTTTTAAAAAATGTAATGTTTATTTGCTTTTGAGAGAGAGAGACAGAGCACAAGAAGGGGAGGGACAAAGAGAGAGAGGGAGACACAGAACCCAAAACAGGTTCCAGGCTCTAGACTCTGAGCTGTCAGCACAGAGACTGGCATGGGGCTCAAATTCACAGACAGAGAGATCATGACCTGACCTGAGGTCGATGCTTAACTGACTGAGATACCCATGCCGCCCTTCATAGTGCATATGATTTTAGTTATTTTCTTGTTTGTTAAGTTTCTGTTCACTTATGTCTGAAACTACTGTGAAACAAACCTATTTACCATGAAGTTTCAAATGCATATTTTTTTATATCTGGATATCTTATTTGCCCTTTGGTTTCCTGAGTTATATTTTCTGTTTTTCATTAGTCTTCTTTTTCGCTTTTTGTATTTTTAAAACATTGGATGTATATTTTATATTGTACTTGATAATTTTACATTTTTTATGTTGTTCGATTCTTTCGTTTGTGCTGGCTTATACTCATGGTGGTTTCTTTCCTTGTAGAGTACCTGTGAGTGTGTGCTATTATATTTGTGATATCATATATCTTTCAGTATTAAAAGTAGGCATTTTCTAAGGTCTGTGTTGGGGTAACTTTGCTCCAGAGAGAATTTACATTTCCTTCTTCAGTTGCCTAATGGAACTCTCAGCCTAGACTATGTCATAACAAATTCTCAGTTGCAGACTTTCTGAGCCACACCGTGTATTATGACTGCAAACCTATATAAAGGATGCCTTTGGATACATATTTTTAGAAAATTTCTTTGCTTTCTTTCCCTTTTCCCTTTCCTGTTCTTTCCTATCTATGCTTAGCACCAGGTCTCAAGACAGGATTCATTGCTGAGTCTGAAGCATTGGGCTAATTTCCAGTTCACTTTGATGGAAAAAGTAACATTCCTATCCCACTTGTCGTCTTAGGCAGGACCACTTTGTCACTTGTACCTTCAGCCCTAAGAGCATGAAAAGACTCAAGTTCACCTGGTGGCAATACCACCAGGGTATATGCCTGATTTGATTTTCTGCTTACATACTACATAGCTCTTGGTCTTTATTTCTTTTTTTCTTTTTCCACTCACCAATTCATTTTTGAAAGATTTTTAATTGAAATTTAAAAATTGTTATCAAGTGGATCAATCATGATTTCTAGACTTTCCTACTTATAGAAACATATAGTAAGTAATTACCTTGAAACCAATCTCTTTTCTCACTAAACACATATTATTTCCCTCCAGTTGACAAATTATATGAATATGGTACTGAAAGCAAATTATTAGGAATATGTTAGCTCTTTAAAGCAACTGATGGATTGTATTATATAGGCATATTTTTTAAAGTATATTTATTTTTTTTAGTAACCTCTACATCCAGTGTGGGGCTGGAACTCATGTCCCCAAGATCAAGAGTTGCATGCGCGTTCATGTGAACCGGCCAGGTGCCTCTGTAGGCATATTTCTGAAACCATGTTGAAATACAGTAAAACCTTGGATTGCGAGTAACTTATTCTGCGAGTGTTGCAGAAGACAAGCAAACATTTCTAATGAATTTTGGCTTGATACACGAGTGCTGTCTTGCAATACAAGTAGTACATGATGGCAAATGTCACATGACCACAACTGAGCCCATGATTCTTCTCTCTTTCGCTCGCTCTCTCTTTCTCACTCTCTCTCTCATAGAGAGATTGTGGATGATTGTCTCCCATGCTCTGTCTCAGGCTGTGGTGTTTGCAGAAATCAGTGATTTTTCAGAATGTCAGAAGGTGCCCACAACTGGCACTACTGTATTTTTTGTCACTTCAAAGCTCCTATGAACAGCCCTTTGCTTTTCCGTACAAGAGTAAGCTTAGTATTGCTTTGCTTCTTCTAGGTCAGGCTGCCTGCAGATATAAACCCTTTCCTCTGCTGCCTTATTGCTGGTTACATTAAATACATTTTATGACAAGAGTTTACTAATACCGTATTTTAGTCAACATCTATGCAAGATACATGCAAGTGTATACAATGGTCCCCATGCAGGAAAACATTCCATTGAGCTAATAGATAGCAGTGATTCTGTTAGTGATAGGGTACGTCTTCCTACACAATAACCCTCCTCTCTCTTGTCTCCATCACAACAGCCATGAAAGCTTTCAAAGGTAAGTACAGGTTACTTTGTTTATTTTCCTTTCTATTTTGTATTTTCTTTATTATTTTGTATTATATCAGAGTATTGTAATCAATTTTACATAAGATTTTTGGATTGTGGAATGAGTCCTCTGAATTTCCATTACTTCTTATGGGAAAATTCGCTTTGGTATACAAGTGCTTTGGACTACAAGCATGTTTTCCGAATGAATTATGCTTGCAAACAAGGTTTTACTGTACTTTAAAACCTCACTTAGCTATTGCTTCTGTTCAGTCTCTGATGGTAAAGGGAAATTATCCTTTATTTCAAAGGATGCTATTGCTTGCTTCTCTTCATGCCACAAACCTAAGGAAGGAGCAAACAGACTAACACGGGCATCCTCCTCCAGCTTCAGCACCACTCTCCACCCACCACCCATGCCAAGAAACACACATTTATACCCACACTTGCACGCACATACACACACAAATTAATTGACAAATATTCATAATCTATATATGAGACTTAGGGGTATTAAGCAGGACTGTTTCAATAAGGAACATTTCTTGGAGGGGAGAGGAAAGGATAGGAGGAGGATAAGAATGCATGCATGGCTGTGATGGTGGGTTGGAGGGAAGCTCTGATGTGTAATAGACTATGTGAAGCAAATGGAACCATTTGCTCATAAAACTATGATAGAATAAAATCTCACAGTCTAGTAGAGCTGGCCGGGACTGCGAGAGAATGAGAAAAAGACACCGAGTCTGGAATTTGCAGTGTGTTTGAATGGCTGCCCTACAGTGTATTCTTACAGCTTCACGGGGACAGCGGTGTCTATTTGAATTGAAAATGCGACTTTGGAGGGGCATACTGCTATTTGTAGAAGGTCTTTGATTGTGATCTAGTTTCCTGATATTTAAAAGGCATTGTTGAATATATACCACGCTTTGCTGCAGGTTGATTTTTATGTTCTATTTTAAAGCACAACCCACATACTACACAATCCTTCCACTCTTCATTCTTCAATACCTTTCACTTTCCATGGTCCACAAAATCTATTTCAGGGTTTACTTGGAACATAACTAGCAGCGTGCCTGCCATAAATTTAAGATGAACAGTCCTAAAATTCAAGAATACCAAATTTGTGCTTCACAATTCCTTTTATACATGAGTTATGATATTAGTCAATACAGTTTTACATTTCTGTAGGATAAATGCTTAGTAACGTATACTTAAAAGGAACTTGTTCAGCATTATATATGGTTATTTATTCTCGATTGTACGTTTATTAAGATCATATGACTTAAAAGAAATATAAAACACAACATGTGGACTTCTGGTTTATATTATTAGAACTGAAATAGATTTTTACTACTTAAGAGAATGCAGTAACATCCAGAATTTTTTGAACTAACGTATAAAAAACAATGTTAAAGTTAATTTTCTTAAAACTATTTGAAACACATTAGATTAATTTGACACTTAGAATTTCTGTTTTTTTTTTTAATAAATTTTTCAGGAACAAATATATAGTTACTCCCCTAAGATGATGAAATCCTTAAAACTAAGGAAAAGGAGTGCCTGGGTGGCTCAGTAGGTTAAGCATCCAACTTCTTCTCAGGTCATGATCTCACAGGTCATGAGTTTGAACTCCGTGTTGGCCTCTGTGCTGACATCTTGGAGCCTAGAACCGGCTTCAGATTCTGTGTCTGCCTCTGTCTCTGCTCTCCATGGCTCAAACTCTATCTCTGTTTCTCTCTCAAAAAAAAAAAAAAGAAAGAAAGAAAGAAAGTAAAAGTAAGGAATAGCACCTAGCATACATTAACATGTATGTTATTGGTCTAAGTTGTAGTATGTATTTTATTTATTCAAATTCATATTTGTTTAAATGTGAATATTTGTTAAAGTAGGGTTATAATTTTTGTATTTTGTGTATCATATGATATATTGTTTTTATAATTATAAAGTATCATAACTGCATTAAAGAGAAAGGATGTTTACTACTTCAAACTCAACGTTGTTTGTTTGTTTTTTTAATAGATGACTAATAGAGAGGCATCATAGAATTCACAGAAGTGTTAGGTGAAATTTCTACCAATACATATCTTTTATGGCTCTTTTATTATTCTTATTCCTTTGGGTCGGTGAATGTTAGCCTAGTCCTAACTAGCCTAGTCCTAACTGTCAATGAATAGGTTCTACAAACTTTAACAGTTTACATACAATTCATAGTGCTGTCCACACCCTGAAACACAGTGATCATTAACATTAATGCAGCAGTTAATAAGCTATATTCTATAATCCTGGCAACATTGTACATGGATCCATCATTGATACCACCAAATGTGTGCATGAATAAATTAACAGATTATGTTTGAAGGAAAATGTGAGTACTCCACATTCTAAAGTATTTGCTCTCTGATACATTATAATTTTTACATACGGACTTTTTGGTTATTTATGACTGCAGATACTATATCTCTGCAATAAAGCCTTGGGGAGTCCTAAAGACATTAAGCTCTTTAATTTTCACAGCCCATGTGTATTGAGTCAAATCAATCACTATTGGCTTGAGTAGAACTAAGGATTTGTGTTTAAATCATGACACACAGTTTTTATAACTTACCAATGAAGGACTTTGAAAGTTGAGATTATATTTAGAGTTTTGACTAGAGCCAAAGATAGACCAGCTAAATAATCAAATCGATATATCTGTACAAATTAAATGAATACACATGAAGCTACAATTAAAATTAATTGACAAATATTCATAATCTATATTTTTGTAATTAACAGATGATTTAATTATTTTTTTCATGTAATTGAGTCAAATTTTTGAAGTTTTTTGTTTGACAATAAAGATGTCTCTGAATTTAAGACCAAGAAATACTTGGTCTTTAAAATTTAATGACATCGTTTTATTTTCAGAGTTTCGAGTAGTAAATAAGGAAGCTTATTATGTTACATGTTTCTAATGTTAATAAAATGAATTTGGACACCTGAGCAGAAATCTTATAACTTGTAGGAGCATTTTCCTTTGTAGACACCACCTGAGAGAGAGACTGTTGGGAGATAGGGAGACATCAATTTGGATGTGAATTTGGTAAGTTTAGTCTTAAAAGAAAATTGTTCCTACAGGTAGCAGTGTTGAGCTGGCAGAAGAAAATAAATGATTAAAATTTGTCATAAAAATGTTCTCAGAAGAATCATTCATCATATCTGTTTCCTATATATGTGGCAACTAGTTAGAGATATGCTTGCCTTTAATATTAGTTTGCTGACAAAAGAACACCTTTCCCCCAAATATCAGAGCACTGTCATGACAGAAGTTTACCCCCATTGACTCCAAATGTTGAGTAGAGCGGACTGGGTGAGTCCGTTCAGGGACTTCCGGCTGAGGAAGGCTCTGGCATAGCCGTGGTAGGTAAAATGCTGTCAATTTGTTGTCCTAACACATCTAATCACTGCTAAAAGTGTTTGAAAAATTAGTATGTTAATTCATATATTTTGCATGCCAGCAAGTAACTGGTTTTACTCAATAGTCACTATATTGGATTAATCATCCAGGAAAAGTAGATGCTTCCCTCCATGGTTCATGTCAAAACTGACAAATTGATCTTTCCTGGACTGTTGGCTGAAATATTCTCATTTCGCTCTTTCAGCCTCACTAATTGGACAAGCTCTCTGCTCCTAAGAAGTGTAGCTATTATAAAGCTTGCGAACAGGAATTTGGCACTCCTGGAAGAAAGAACCCTGTAATTTTATGGGCAAGTCCCTGGTTTGAATCTTGTCAGGATGACTTCCTCAGGAGAGTTGATTGACTTCCCTAATCCTTATTATTTTTTTTTTTCTGTTTAATTTGGGATAATAACAGAACAACCCCATCACAAAGCATTAATTCAATTTTATTCAAGTTTCTCAACTTTAAACAAATTTTAAAATTAGAAATGATCTTTCAAGTAAAGTTAGCAAGGGAGGAACCTGAAGTTTACTTGTGGAAGCATGGTGCTGGGGACGGAGCTGATTTTATTTTGTAGGAAAGTTTTCTCCTTTCTCTTGCTGTTGTATGCTCTGACCACATAGGACTTCTTCCAGGTACATTCACCACTTTCACAACTTGCATTCTTTTTTACCAAGCCTGGAATATGATTTCTCCCCTGATACTATAACCAACCTATTTTTTTTTTTTTAGGTTTATTTAATTTGAGAGAGAGAACATGAGCAAGGGAGGGTCAGAGAGAGAATCCCAAACAGGTTATGCACTGTTAACTTGGACCCTGATGTGGGGCTTAAACTCAGGAAGTGAGAACATGACCTGAGTGAAAAGCAAGAGTCGGATGCTTTATTGACTGAGCCACCCAGGCTCCCCCTAATTTCTTTCAGGTCACAGCACAATCAGGTTTTTCCCTTAGAGATTCCCTCTGTAGTAGAACATCTCCGTGTACTTTGTTCTGCTAGATCTCCCTATTTCCCCGCTCATACTCTTCATTATTCTTAATTATAATTGCTCATTGAAATCTGTATCTCCTCTACTATAATTTACATAAAGGAAAAGACTCTAAGTCATTTTCATCTTTGCAACTCTATGGTTTCTCTGCTGAAACCTCTCAGATAATAGACCCTGTAATAGAAGAGTGGCAAAAGGAAGAATAATCTGTTTAACTACTAGATTGCAGCTTCTCAAATTTCACCAGCGATTAACAGGTTGCCCTCTGTGCAACCAGCTTCACTTGTGATGAACTATGCATTGGTCCCACCTAGCTAGAGCGAAAGTTGAATGTGATCATCACCAAATTTTTTTCAGCATTTATTGTCAACCCATCACTACTTGGCCTTCATTTTCTCCTCCTTTAAAAAAAATATTTTTTGAGGGCAGGCAGGGGGCAGACAGAGAAGGAGAGAAGGAATCCCAAGCAGGCTCCACGCTATCAGCACAGAGCCCCACATGGGACTCAGTATCATCAACTGTGAGACCACGATCTGAGTCGAATCCAAGAGTCACCTAACCAACTGAGCCCCCCAGGTGCCCCTCATCTTCTCCTTCTTAGGCAGAAGTCAGACCCACTTTTCTATGCCAGCAACCCTACTTGAACAGTTAATATTTCTGACAAGCCTGACACTTCAATATTTTATCTCTGTATCCTTTTTTCCCTCTCTTAAAAATCATCTGGCAGAAGATCATGTGCAATTTGTAGGGTTTTTATGTTATTTATCTTTAGGAAAAAAAAAAAAACTGCCTTCGAGGCACCTGGGTGGCTCAGTCAGTTAAGCATCTGGCTCTTGACTTCAGCTCAAGTCATGATCTCACTGTTTGTGGGCGTGAGCCCCACTTTGGACTCTGTTGACATCGCAGAACCTGCTTGGGGTTTTCTCACTCCCTCTCTCTCCACCACCTCCCCTGCTCACTCGCTCTCTCGCTCTCTCTGTCTCTCAAAATAAATAAATAAATAACAAAAAAAATAGAAAAAGGTAAAACTTCCTTGTTCATCAATACCTCTCTTCTACATAAACTTTATTCGTATATTGAAATGATCTAATCTTTGCAAATAGTGTATTTTCAAGTTAGACCTATCAAATTAAACACTAAAATTCTGCAGTTTATAGCAGGTGAAAAAAATCTGAGAATAGCCAGTGAAAACTGAAAACACAGTAATAATTACAGTAAACTAAAAAAAAATGTAAATAATTATGATTAGCTGTGATTACAACTAAACCAACTTCAGACGTTTTTTTCCTATCTTACAATTTGTATTTCCTTTCTTAGGCTGTTTTAAGAGAATAATTTGATTTTATATCTATTGGAATAAGAAACTTTGCAAAGCAAGGTTTCAGTTGATAAATGTATGGTGGTTTTTATGAATTGTCTTGTAAATGTCAAAGCAGAGATACTCGTAATCCTATGAATCTTTTTGTAATTTTCTTATCTGTAATCCTGTAATGATTGAAATAGCACTATTTAAACATAGTTCTTACAAAAATTTCATTTTAGATTTAAATTGCCTTGGTGAGGCAGGTGAGGCATTTTAATGTGTCACTATAGCATATGTTTATTTTTGACATTCCAAGTTGATGGATAGAGCAGTCTCTGGGTAGAATTATGTCTGGTACTCTCTGTGGGCCAAGCATTTATAATACTTCATATACTTAGATTATGTAAGGGAGTAAATAGTCTTTGTTCCCAGACATACTTTGTTTTTAATGGCTAAATCAGCAACTATTTAAGCATTCCTTAAAATCTCTGCAAACAGTTTAATGTGGAAAAATGTCCTTTTATTGACTATATATATATTCAATAAAAATATATATTATATATTACATATATATTATATATTATATATATTAGGAAATATATATATTAGTAGAATGGGATTCTGACATCATGTCTATTTTCTCTTTGTTCTTTAACAGTATTACCACAGATTTAGACACTTAACACACACTTATTTTCTCACAGGTTCTGTGGGTCGGGAGCTAGGGTAAAGCTTATCTGAGTTCTTTGCTCTAGGGTCTCACAAAACTTCAGTCAAGGTGTTGGTTGGGGCTTTGGTCTCATTCGAGGCTCAACTGGGGAAGGATCTGTTTCTAAACTTCAATGATTGTCAGCAGCATTCAGTTCCTCATAGGCTCTTTGAGTTAGGGACATCCTTCATCCCAATCAGGTAGGAGATTCTGTCTCCACCTTTGTTTCAGTTCGGTTCCTCACATGTACCTCCGTGTTATCCCTGAGTAAATAGTTACCATAAATCATGGTAACAGTAGTAGTGTATCTATTAATCCCCCAGCTCTGAAACTCTTTCACTGATTCTGATCTAATCTAGGCAGAATCCTATGTTACCCCTTTCTACACCCAATACCTATATAGGATGCCTGTGGCCCATGACATCAGTTTATGTGGGTATTTATAAGTTATCAAGAACAATGAATTGCAGATTTTTAAGACCTGAAATCATAAGACCATTTCCCTCTCTCCTCTGTCCTCTATATCTAAAAAATCTCTTCTGCTCTCCTAGTTTTTATACTTTCTAACTCTTCAAATAAACGTGCCCTGTCTGTTTTTAAGTGCTCTTGTCTTCTCTCTTCCCTTGTTTAGGTTTTTTTTTTACTTTTATTTTTTTAAATTTTTTTTAACGTTTATTTATTTTGAGAGACATAGAGACAGAGTATGAGCAGGGGAAGGGCAGAGAGAGAGGGAGACACAGAATCTGAAGCAGGCTCCAGGCTCTGAGCTGTCAGCACAGAGCCTGACGCGGGGCTCGAACTCACAGACCATGAGATCATGACCTGAGCCGAAGTCGGACGCCCAACCAACTGAGCCACCCAGGCGCCCCCCCCTTGTTTAGGTTTTAAAAGGGAAACTGCTGCTGAGTAAGAATGACTCCCCATCTCTCAATTAGGTTGAAGTGTTCTTTGAATTTTCGTTTCTGCTTTAGTGCCCACTGTGAGAGTGAAAATGTCTCTTGGAATATGAGAGTTTTTTTAAAAAAAGTAGAAGATGGGAGGTATAATGCAACATCCATAGTAATAATTGCCAACACAAATTTCTACATTTTAGCTTTACCATTAGCCCTGAAGCTGCTTGAGGCTTAGGACTGTGTTTTATTCATCTATGCATACTGAGGAATTAACACAGTATGTTGACCTTTGGGTATGCTTAATAAATCTTTGTTGAATAAAAGATACAGAAAGATTAACAGAGATTTTTCATCACTAAAATCTGGAGCTTGTCCCAAAGGCAGATCTTTTTTTGGGTTTCAACGTTTTCTTTGTCTACTGCTGTTGAATAAATAAAAGCTAATGACTTGGGAAATACAAACCTCATTTAGTTCATCTTGTCTATGTAAATTAAAGATACAGGAGTATAAGATATGCTGTTTTGAAATATCCATTATAAACAATGCTGGTGTTTATTCAATCTATCAATATATATGAGTTAATAATACCAAATAACCTATAACAGTATAAACGTTAATGTAAGATATATATTCTGGACATTCTTGAATTGATGTATTTACCTTGATCAATTTTTCACAGAACATTTTAACTGTTTTTAACAATAAAAATATTTAATTGGTGATTTAATGTCAATATTTTCCATCTCTGTTAAAAGATACCAAATAATTAAAAATCTTTGAGAACATTTTCTTGGACTTAAAAAAAAAAGGTCATATTTTTTCAAATAGCAGAATTAATCCTCCTCAAAGAACAAGATTTACGTTCTCTAGTTCTTTTTTGTTTGTTTGTTTGTTTATTTTGATGGGGGGAGAAGCAGAGAGAGAGGGAGAAAGAGAATCTGAACCCAAAAACTGAGATCATGGCCAGCGCTGAAATCAAGAGTTGGAGACTTAACCGACTGAGCCACTCAGGCACCCCTCCCTTCTGTTGTGCGTCCCCGTAACATTTTATTTTCAGAAAACTCGGCCATAAGTTCTAAATTTTGGTCTACTAAATGGTTCACTTTTTTTTTTTTTTCATCTTTTTAATATTAGATCAATTTTTTTTAAGTTTGTTTATTTTTGAGAGAGAGCCTGTGTTAGAACAGGGGAGGGGTAGAGAGAGAGAGATGGAGGGGTAGAGAGAGAGGGAGGGAGGGAATCCCAAGCAGCCTCCCTGCTGTCATTGCAGAATCCCACAAACTCAGGCCATCTAATCTCCCAAATCCTTAGATCATGACCTGAGCCAAAAGTAAGAGTTGGACGCGTAACTGACTGAGCCACCCAGTCGCTCCAATACCGGATATTTTTATATGTATCAGTCTGCCAATATTCAGTTTTGCTTCATGTTTTATTTAGGTCGAGCATGGAATGCATGAATATGTATACTTCTAAAATATATATACACATAAATTTAAAATTATTTTATTAGAGGGATAGATCTTATTTACATACATATATTACTTTCTAGAATATATATTTTATAAGATGCCCCTATTTTGCATATTTACATTAGATCACATGGTTGGACTTGACCAAGAAAAAAACACAGAATTATTCTTTATTCAGAAGTCAAAATATACTTCTGTCTTATATAACACAACCGACTCTTGTAATAAAAAAGATAAACTGTAATAACTTCAGAACAACAACTGACAATGGATATGCATTAATGAATGAAATATTAAAATTTCTTAAATATATTTAAAAGACTGTACAGCAAATTACATGTACTTTATTCTCAAAAATCAAATGACGTGGGTACAGGATCCTCAGCATTTTTTTTCCATATATTTCCTTGGCACATCAGATGGCTTCCAACTATTTATCCTACATTACTATCGCTTGGACATTTATGGTCTTTATGACCTGTTCTCAGTACAGCTACATGCTTCAAAGAAATTACCAAAGTTAATGTATTCCGTATGTGCCTCCACCTGGAGGTGAAAATTGTGAACATTTGCCGGCTAGCATATCTACGTAAGTTTGTGATATTTAAAACAAAGTAACTACATGGCAGCCTGTTTTCTTTATTTCTAGTTCCATAAATGTAATAATAATAATCTTAAAAAAGTATGCTAAACCAAGGCGCTTGCTTTTAAAGTAAGTCCATTAAAATCCTATTTAACTCTAGTTTTTAATGTTCTTCAATGTGAACCTTTTAAGACTTCTGGAAAAGGACCGTAAGGATATCGTTCAGCTTTCTTATTCATCAAGCATGATTTGAAACCATTATAGTATGTAATAAGGTAGTTTATAAAGCAGAGTTTGGTCTCTAAAGCATCATTTACCTCTGCTTGAAATGACTTCATTGTGTTTACTAGACTATTCAGTATTGAAAAGGGAAGCCATGGGTAGATAGCGTGAATGTGATTGATTCTTATAACATTCAAATGAATTCCTTATTTAGATCATGTGAATCTAAATCCACACACTTGTTTAGAGTCTTTATCTAATTCAGTGACTTTAAAACTGTGTTATGTATACACATTGGGGCAGGATTTTTTTCATCCATTATGGTTTAAAAATTTCCAACAAAGAAGAAACTCCCTCCATTATTATTTCTTATATTTGAGGTTCACTTAACTGTATATGATGTATGAGTCAATAGTCTAAAAATAGACAAACATTAATATATGCTTGTATGTACTTTGAAGAATGTTTGAAATTTCAGAAAATAAAATAAATGCCACCTGTCATTATATCACCCAGTTAATCACTCTTAAAATTTTCATATAATGTCTCTGTATTACTTCACCTATGCATGTGATAATTAAATATTTAACAGATTTGGAATCACACTGCTATATATTCTTATGTTTAACTCTTTTCACTCATGACTTACCTTAGTGCTTTACCTTAAACACAAACTGTCATTTTAGTAAAATAAATGTAATTGCTAATATTTTGAAGATTTTCGTTTTGAAATATATAAGCCTTGCCAAAAAGGATATAGTAACATAAAATGAATAATTAATGATCACATATTAACCAACCATATCCTGAACTCATGTTAGAGACAGAAAATCAACAAATGTCTTAAATCTTTGGTCTTGCCATTTCTCAGTTGCATTCTAGATCCTCCCCCTTTAGATGTAGTTACTATTCCGATTTTTAAATAATCCCTTCTGGTGGTTATTTCTTTCTTAAGTTATATTATTTAACTTTTGAGCACATTTGTGCATATATGGGATCATGTTGCAAATAACTTGATTGGGAGGTTAACCATGTATACACGAAACTATAGCATATTCAACTTCATACCGTGTAGTACACTATTACACAAATATGCCTCAGTTTATCTGCTATTCTGTCAATTTACATTTGATTCCTTTTAGCATAATGCTGTGAAACTATATATTCAAAGATTTTCTATGAGTGGAAGTTGTTACATCATGAATTGGCACTTTTTAAAATGTGTCGGGTAACATTAAACTGTTTTCTCAAGTTGTCACAGCATTTTACATTCCTACCTCCTACCGGCAGTGGACGGCATCCCCGCTGCTTCATGTTCTTGCCCATCCTTGATAGCTTTAATCACTCCTAGGCAGAGTGAGGTTCGGTATTGCAAAACAACAAGGGTAAGCAAGACCGAAACCACGCTTACTTTGCCTCTCTTTACTCAACAAGGCAAATTTCAGTGCCTCATAAAATGGTGTATGTACAATTTCACAATTGCGTCGCACTTCATCTTACTCTGTGATAGTTATAGTGTCAATCTGCCTAGGCTGGGATACCCAATTATTTAATCAATCAGTAATTTAGTTGTTTCCCAAGAAGGTATTTTGTGGATGTAGTTAACATCTATAATCAGTTGACTTTAAGAAGATTACCTTTGATAATTTGTGTGGGGTTCATCCAATTAGAGCAGTCTTAAGAGCAAAAACAGGTTTTGCAGAGAAGAAATTCTATCTCAAGACTGAAGTATCGGATGCCTGAGTTTCCAGTCAGCCGCCTGCCCTACAGACTGGATTTCAGACTCAAGATTGCAACATCACTCCTTCCTTAGTTTCTAGCCTCCTAGCCTGAACTACAGATTTCAGATTTGCCAGCCCCTAGATGTATGGACCAGTCCTTAAAATCTTTCTTTCTTCCTTTCTCTCCTCTTCCTCCTTCTCTTCCTTTCTCTCTCTCTCTGTCTCTCTCTCTCTCTTTCTGTCTCAGACACACACACACACACGCGCGCACACACACACACACACACACCTTGTTTTTTTCTGTTTGTTAAATTAAAATGCGGAAATTACAACATATTCTTCAGTTTTGCGATAACTTTTTTGTTTTCTATTTAATGTCACTAGATTATCAGGAATAAAAACAAAGTCTTTCTGAAATAGAGTGAATTTCAATCGGGTCATAGAAACTTTAAAATACAGCAATTGCTCTTTTAGTTTTCTATGGTCGAATAAAGATCATTGGTCAGAATAAGCAAACAGGTTTGTTTCATTTTTATATAAAATGTTAATAGCTCTCGATTGTTTTCCCTGTTAAAAACATATGGACTGACAATAAATAACTCTCAAAAAGTCATAGCAAGTTTCACATCTTATAGTGTTTTGCCAAATAAATACTCTTCAGTTGTATAGCTACCACCCAGAAATTGTATAGACTTCTACCCCGAATTCGATTTGCATGATAGGACTGATGATACCACAGGTACGCCCAAAATGGGTTAAGATTTCTGAGGACAGCAGGAGGTCTCCCAAGCACATCCAAAAATGGCTTAGGAGAACAGGGAAGTGAGACTGGGGTGTGTGTGTGTGTGTGTGTGTGGCAGTTACACAGTGGGTCCAGAGTGTGGTTTATCTTCGGTACTTTGAATTTCCAGCAAATGCTAAAGAAGGTAGTGTAGGAACTTTCTCATCAGCTCTTCCAGTTGTGAGGCACAAGGAGGAGACGGAGGGAGAGGTGCAAGAGCTCCTAACAGTCCAACATAAAGTCTAATAGAGTCCTCTTTATTACTTATGCAATATAGGAAGTAAGCATTAGGTGAAACCATTGTAATTTGTTTTAGAGGAATTTTCACTACCGATATTTCCTGTAGCCTTAGGTACTCAGGGATAATGATAGTACTAAAGTACTTTTCAAGTTTTTGGAAATTTTACTGAATTTATAGTATATATATATATTTAACACTAGCATTCGCAGATACCACTTAAAAGAGTAAAATTCTACCAGTTGATTCTTTAGATAAAATTGTAGCTTTGGTTTCTGGAAATCTGGTAGACTAAATAATTCGAATTGAAGCCTGATGGGAACTTTTGTAAATGCAGTCATTTAACACAAAATAATGTTATGAGTGCAGAGAAGGACTTGAGAGGGGAGAAATGCTTCCCAACTTATAGAAGATGTGTTTTCAACCTTTTAAGTGATAAGGGAGAAAGTTGATGATGGAGCTTCCTGTGGTAGGGGGTTGGGAGGATATGCTGATTTTTGAAACCTAGAGACTTGGTAATTCATGCCCACTTAAGGCCAAACCTTGGATTTCTTGATGAGTTTCCATTTCAAGTTATACATAAATGTGTGGCCTTGAAGCAGCTGACAAATGAAACCATGGACTAGAAATAAATTTTTGAAAAGTAGTCTCTAGTGTAAAGTTCCAAACTTTTTGTCCCCCATACACTTTGCTTAGGGAGGAAAGAAAATGTTTATCTTAAGAATTCAGACCTTAGATTTCTGTTTGTTGTGTGTTTGGGATCCTCCTGTACACCACTTATTGGTCTGATAGTCATCAAAATGAGAAATTAACACAGAATTTGTCTAGAATTGATTATATTCCTGAAATACTTGGTATAAAGAAAGGGAAAGACACTCTAAAAATAAAAGCCTCAATCTGTTATCTAGGGACTGCTCCCAGATTAAATCTGTCTAAATATTGCCTCATAATTCAAAATGACAAACACATGAGGATAGAAGAACATGTCTTATGGTAACTGAAGGTCCATGATGCAAAAAATAGAAATAATCTAATTTATGATAACAAAACCACTTGAAATAATAACTCTTTAGAATTAGAATTTAATATTCAGTTTCACTTGCACAATTAGACATTGGTGAGGAGAGTATCAGTGATCTAGAAAAAATAATTCTAAGAAATGACTTTTACAATGCTGTCTCGCAAGATTAAGACATGAAAAGTGTAAGAGATATTAAAGATAGAATTCAATTGTATGCACATATTTAATAGAAATTTCAGGATGAAAATTTCAAGGAAATTAGAGGTATAGTATAAGATAGAGTTAATGAATAAGGATATCTTAGAAATTGATGTAAAAATGTCCTAAATTGAGTGAATTAAACTAAATCCACATCTAAACGTCAGATAATGTAGGGGCGCTTGGGTGGCTCAGTCGGTTAAGTGTCCTACTTTGGCTCAGGTCATGATCTCACGGTTCGTACATTCAAGCCCCACATCAGGCTCTGAGCTGACAGCTCAGATTCTGGAGCCTGCTTCACATTCTGTGTCTCCCTCTCTGTTCCTCCCCTTCTCATGCTCTGTCTCTTGCTCTCTCAAAAATAAACAAACCTTAAAAAAGATTTAAACCTCAGATAATGCAGAAGTACAAAAAGAGCACCAAGTATCAATGAGTAACTAATAACGCGTAATATACGAAGAATGACCAGGGAATGACAGCAGCCTTCTCCATAGCAGCAGTTGTGGCACGAGTAAATGAAAACCGTTTTCATAATCTGAAAGGTAACTGGCAAAAAGGTTAACATTCAAAGGCAAATAATCAAGACTAGAGAGTGAAACAAACTTTAAAAAAATTTTTTTAATTATTTATTTTTGAGAGAGAAACAGAGAGGCAGAGTGCGAGCGAGAGAGGATCAAAGAGAGAGGGAGACACAGAATCTGAAGCAGGATTCAGGGTTTGCACTGTCAGCACAGAGGCTGACCCAGGGCTTAAACTCACAGACCAGGAGATCATGACCTGAGTTGAAGTGGAAAGCTTAATTGACTGTGCCACCCAGGCGGCTAATAGAGAGTGAAACAAACTTTTTAAAAATAAAATTCTGGGGCGCCTGGGTGACTCAGTTGGTTAAGCGGCCCACTTCAGTTCAGATCATTTTCTCATAGTTCATGGATTCGAGCCCCACATCAGGCTCTGTGCTGACAGCTCAGAGCCTGGAGCCTGCTTCTGATTCTGTGTCTTCCCCTCTCTCTACCCTCCTCCTGCTCACGCTCTGTCTCCGTCTCAAAAATAAATAAACGTTAAAAAAATAAATAAAATTCTGAACAAAGTTACAATTGATCTTCAGTGAGAAAACTGTCAAAAAATATGTTACAAAATTGCAAAAACTGAATGCTGAAGAAAGGAATAAAGGATTCCTGATGTTTTGGTGAGCAGAATAGATAAATGTGCAGGTAAATCTAAACAAGTGTTGAGTATTTGAAACAACAGTAAAATTAAAAGTTAATATGGTTCTCACTTTGTCCTGTCTTTCTTAACTATCCTGCTTTCAAAAGCATTTTCATATAAAAAAAAAAAACATGCCATAGAGCATTAGTATTTGAAACTTCTCTTTTTTTATTTTTTATTTTCTTTTTTTTAATTTTTTTAAATTTTTTTATTTTCTTTTTGAGACAGAGAGAGACAGAGCATGAGTGGGGGAGGGGCAGAGAGAGAGGGAGACACAGAATCCGAAGCAGGCTCCAGGCTCTGAGCTGCAAGCACAGAGCCCGACGCGGGGCTCGAACTCACAGACCGCGAGATCATGACCTGAGCCGAAGTCGGACGCTCAACTGACTGAGCTACCCAGGCACCCCAAGAAACTTCTCTTTTTAAAAAGGCAGGAATAACCTGTGGAATCATAGGTCTTCTTTCCATTAAACAAACTCAGTAGATAAGATAGATAGATAGATAGATAAACGTTGTGGAAGCTAATTCTATTTATAAATGTTACCCACAAAGTGACACATTGTTTGCAAAGATTAAAAGCAGAAACAAGATATCAACAGGATATTGAAAGACAATAAACCTAGCAGTCAGAGGAAATCAAAGAGAACTAGAAAGCAGTCTAAAATGGACATGGAATATTCACTGACTTAAAACAAAATCCTCTTTTTAGAAGTGGATGATCTGAATTCTTTTCAAAGGCTTCCCAAACCGGGCATGTTGCTCCATTGTGAAAGCCGCATTGTTAATGAGTATGTTTGGCCCAAGAGGCGAGGTCCTCTGATGTACTGAAGTATTGCAACTAAGAGTCTATGGAGATCAAAACCAAGAGAAACCTGACCTTGTCCAGTTCTAAATGATATAAAAAAGAACAATTTCCTTTAATCAAGAAACTTCAAGTTAGTGTGACCAATAGTATATTGTTGATTCTGATACTTTTCCCAAATCATTAACAGCAGAAAACAACATACAAGTCAGACTGAAATTATGGTAATAGTAGTATTTATAGCAGACAGTTTACAAAGTACAAATATAGCTTCTCCAACAAGTTCTGAATTCTTGAGTCCTCACAGTTGAATTAGCTACTACCCTGTCAGCGATAACCAAGCCATTTCTTCAGACCTCTCTCCTAATACTTATGTTATTATGTAATTACCAGTGTATGCGCTGACAACAAAATCCATTCAAATATTTTTATGAATCAAACATGATTATGTTAAAATTTCCTAACAATAAGTACGTATGTATTATTAAGTAGTCTTTTAGTTTGTACATTTTTATTAGGATTTCCAAGGATAGAACTTTGAGAGCAGAAATTATGCTTATTAATATGTCTGTGTTGTCTTGTATTTTGCAAATGCCTATATATTTTAGTACTTCAAAACACATGTATACACACACACATATTTTCTAGCATAAAATAAGTGTTCAAATTGTTCAATAAATATTCATTAAATGAATATACATGAGTACTTTATGATTAATGGGTATAATTACCTGTTGAAGATTTCAATAAGATAGTTGTTTGGAATTGCAATAAGTCAATTGAAGAGCAGAGATATTTTAAAAAGGTGTTTCATTTGAAAGTTTCTTAATTGTAATACCTCATCATCCCTAGTAGAAAATGAAACTTTAACAGATATCCTCTCTGCCCACTTCAGTGTATTTGTTTCCAATCCATTAATTCTAACAAATTAATATAAACACATTTATATATTAAAATAAAATATTGAGAACACTATATATTATGAAGATAGGAATTACAAGTTATTTACAATACCTTTTTATCAGTAACGTCTGAAGTAGGTTTCATTTTAGGGAAGGACGTATTTTATTCCTGTATGATTTGTACTGTTCCTATAATATTTTTTTTATGGTGTGTATCCTAAATGCTTTATAAAATGCTAATAATTGTTCTCATTGCAAATTCATTTTCTTCACAGAGAAGAAATGTTTAAGCTACTGATTCAATGAACCTAACATATATAAACAGTTTATTTTTATCATTTCATGAAAAATTTAACTGAACAACAAACAGAAGGCATTTAGAAGACACTATCTGAGGTTTCATTATTATTATAAAAATATTTATTTAGAATGTGTAAAACTAACAACTCATGCAATAGTGTAAAATTAACATTTAAATACATGTTGTATTAGCCTATATTGTGAATGCTTTTGAGGTTATTAGGGTGGACCTGGTATCAGACTTTATATTCCTATCATATTTTATGATAAAAATCAAGTTCAAAGTGTGTATATATGTGTGTGTATATGTATGTATGATTATGTGTAGATTTAGATAAATATTTGGAATTTAAACAAATGATAAATTAATGTTTATAAACTATTATAACGTTTTTTGTTCTTTTGGGAGAGTGTGCATGGGAAAGAGGCCAGCGAGAGAGGGAGAGAGAGAATCCTAATCAGGCTTCTTACCCAGTGCAGAGCCTGACACAGGGCTTGATCCTTTGACCCTGGGATCATGACCTGAGCTGAAATCAAGAATTGGACATTCAACTGACTGAGCCACCCAGATGTCCCATAAATTATTATAGTTTTTAAGTAGCATGTATTTACCAGTGATATTTTCATCCAGTTCATTATCATAGGGTAACCAATAGGTGTCAGAAGAAATAAGATGTTAAGGTAGATTTTGATTGAAATTGAGGAGTAGAAAGACTGAATATAGGTGAATTATTTGAAAAAGACAGTACTAGATAAAACACTATAGGGTGAAAATGAGCGTGGATCTGTTTTTTGTTTGGTTTTTGTTTTCGTTCTTTTTTTTTTTTTTTTTTTTGAGGAAGAGGATAAAAAGAATATAAAAGTATAATGTTAAACCCAAATAAGACAAAGTATGAGGGTAGAAAAAAGTCGTGTTGTTGTTGTCGTTTTCGTAGGTTTGCCTTTGGCTTCCTGAACAAAGCTGGTGGGAAAATGTTCGGTGTCAAAGAGTGAAGAAATAACAATGTCTCCATCATTGTATTGAGAGAATGTATTATGTTATTTATTCCTCAAAAGCAACTCTATGATCCTCAGCAATTGTTCCCTTTCTGTATACGAAAGAACAAAGACTCACATTTTCTAAAACTCACACGGACAGTAAGAAACTCACAATTTCAAACCAGGAATTTCCATCTCTAGCTAGAGCTTATAGTTCAGTGAAACTGGAGGATTAAAAGTTAAATAAAATAGTAAAATCCTCTAATATTTAAGCTAAAGGAAATTTTCTTGATTGTAAGTGTTGCTGAGAATATTTTATTTCTATACAGATGATAATTCCTTCTCAAATTTTTCTCTGATGACTTCCAGAAATCTATTTTTTTTTATTCTTCTATTCTTATTTCTTATTCTGCTTTTAGGAATATATTTCAAGGATAATATTCTTTGAGCTCTTAACTTCACTCATGCAATGTTTCATTATTGGACCCAAAAGCTCATTAATATAGGCCAGACATTTTTTGCCTGGTGGAAAGGGAACATAGTTTCTCCGGGATATCCCCTGGTGATGGTTTTCTATTGCCCCAGTCGGCCTCTCCTATTTCCTGTGTCTGGAAAGGCTGAATCTACTCTGTACTCACCCTTTGCAATGCATTGTGTGATTAGACATAAGGCCAGTTATATATAAATAGTATTGTCTTCCGAGACTGTTTCTTCTTCTCAGATATGTGTCCTTGCTGACTATTTTACATACACTTGAGACATAAGGAATAGCATGGGAATTAGTATAATTTAAAATAAAGAGTTAAGGGGCACCTGAGTGGTTCAGTTGTTTCAGCGTCAGACTTTGGCTCAGGTCATGATCTCATGGTTGATGAGTTCAATCCCCATGTCCAGCTCTGTACTCACTGCTCAGAGCCTACGGCCTGCTTCAGATTCGGTGTCTCCCTCTCTCTCTTCCCCTCCCCCACTCACACTCTGTCTCTCTCTCAAAAATAAATAAAACATTAAGAAATAAAAAAGAGTAAAAATAATTAAATATAAACAAGAAGTATATCCATGGAAATCTATAAAAATGTGATGAGTGTCAAATAGAGAACAATATATTTTCTCAGAATTAAATCCAAATGTCACATTGGTGAGGAAATCAAGATTGCATACAATTGTTAAAATGTTCCTAGAAAAATATACTTGCAGAGATGTTGTAATGTGTGTGTCTTAAATCTCTTCGATTTGTCTTTTTTCCCCACCTTCTAGTTTCTGTTCTATCTACCTACTGGCAATACCTTACTCTTATTTTACTTGCAAGGTTGCTAGTCAGTCAGTGTCTTCCTGTGTGATTAGACCAATTTTTTGTGCGTATTGGATTTTGAGATGAAGCCGGCATCTGAGCTGGTGAAAATGACTTCCCTGCACGTGGATTTTAGACACAACCCTTTGTGTTCATTTCCTAGTGGCTTAAAACAACACGTACATAACCTCTAACATCAAACAACACCTAACTTTCTTCAGGTCAGAAATCCTAAAATACAGATACCAGTGTTCTGGCAGGTCAGAATTCTAAAATCAAGGTTTCATTCTTTCTGAGTCTAGTGGAGAATCTATGTCTCTGTCTTTTTCAGCTTTTAGAGATATCTGCATTCCTTTGTTTGTGGCTTTTTCTTCCATCCTCTAAGCTTTCACTCCCTTCCTACCTTCTTTTATCTCTTCTCTTGTTTGGACTTTCTGATCTCTCTCTTATTAGGGACTCTGATGAGTACGCGGAGCCTGCCAGGATGATCTGCTCATCTCAAGATCCTTCCCTTAATTACACCTGCCAAGCCTCTGTTGCTCTGTGAGGTCACAGAGCTTTAGGAATTAGGACACGGATACCTTTGTCTGTGTTTGCAGGAGGTTTCTGTTTGCCATACCCTTATCTGGGTTTTTCTATAGCTGTTTTTTTTTTTTCTCTGTAATTTTTTGTCCCTTTCTATGAACCTTGTGTTTAATATCCAATCAAAAATAGATTCTTTTTTTTTTTAACAGATAAGGGCCGTCCTTATTCTCATAATTAGGCAGATTTCTCACAACAGTTCATCTTACAGAAGGCCTATTTGACTCAGAACCCAGGCCCTGGTCCAGTTATATTGCAGATAGAATTGACAGGCCATAATGATACAAAACATACTAACCTGTATGCATAATTGCAATGGCTACTTTCTTCTGATGGAGCTGTGGATAGGACAGACATTCAGAGTCCAGTTGATTCTTTACTAGAACTTTTTTGATGGTTCGTCGGTTTTGTTTGTTTATTTTTGTTAACAAGACTGGCCAGTTACCTGCTTCTCTGTTTGTCTGATTGCTTCCGGAGATGAGAATTGATTTGATAGGGAAGCTTTCAGTCAAAAAGAAATGGCATGCAGGGAAACAAGGATGCATGAATAGTGTGAAAGTTTCTGGGACACATGAACTGTTTGGTACCATTGTCCTTTGGAATGTAGGCGATCACAGTTAGCCAGATATGGAGAGTTTGAGAGGTATAGGAATTAGAACTAAAAAGATGGAGTATTCTAGCAGCACTTTGGAGAGAGTATTTATTTTTTTAAATGTTTATTTTAGACAGAGAGACAGAGCACTAGGGGGGAGGGGCAGAGAGAGAGGGAGACCTAGGATCTGAAGCAGGCTCCATGCTGTCTGCAGAGAGCCCAACACGGGGCTCGAACCCAGAAGCTGAAGTCTGATGCTTAACTGACTGAGCCACCCAGGCACCCCCGATGACAGTATTTAAATCATGCACCATAAGAGAGAGACATTAAGTTCAACTAGAAAAAATGCGATAGTACTTAAAATAAATGCAAATTGCCAAATAAGTGCATTAATAGCAATAGGAAACAAGATGTAGCCAGTGTAACACATTGTTGAGAAGAGACATTGCCAGGATGGAGTGAGTTCGTGCCTGTGAAGGAAGGAGGGGTTTCCGTACCTGTTTTGCCTGTTTTCAATCGGTTCTATACACGGGGATTGAACATGTACAAGGAAAGCAGTTAAAGGATGAGGGCACATAATGAGTTAAGATTTTATGTGTTTCTTAGAATTCAGCATCTTTTAAGACTATGTCATAGCAGTTCACCTTTTTAAACACAAATGCGAGACCAATTGATAGAGGAAGTGTAGTTGATTGATTTTGATCAAAGCATTACTCACGATTTTGGTGACTAAGACACAAACATGTGAACTAGATGGTCAAAGATATGGGCTTATAACTAGCTGACAGACAGTATACAGGGGTGTCTGTCCCCTGAAGGGAGGGCGCTCGCACATCCCTTCAGGATCTGAGTTCAGTCCTATGTGTTCCAGTCTGTAACCCGTCAAGTTATCACTTAAAAACAATAAAGTTGTCATAGGCAGGTTTCGGGGCGATGAAAAGCAGGGAGGCTTGGGACATTATATTACAGAATAAAGAATCCACCATCTTTGCCTTGTTTTTTTTTTTTTTAAATTATATTTATTTTTGAAAGAGAGAGAGTGCAACTGAGGGAGGGGCAGAGACAGAGGGAGAGAACGAGAATTGCAAGCAGGCTCCGCACTGTCAGCATAAAGCCCTATGTGGGGCTCGAACTCATGAACAGTGAGATCATGACCTGAGTCTCTCATTAACAGTTAAGGAAACATCCCCAATTAATTCTGACACACCATTAATGAGAAGATGCTTCTCAATTTTAGAAATATTACCATGTGAATTAAATGATGTGTCCTAGAATTGATGAAATAGATTGCAACTAGTCCTGCCAGCCTGAAGAAATATTTATTCCCATTAAAGGATACATCCATATCTCTGCTCTACAGCGTTAAATATAGATCGAACACTGGCAGAATTGTTATTTCTCTACCTGTTCTTTGGGGGTAGAAGCTTTATAGTGCCCCATAGCATTGGTCTTTTTTATACCTGTAAGAGCTTAGACTCAGGTAAAGAATCTTCACAATCTGTTTTTTTTTGGCAGCTCTTGACTATCCGTCGTTGCTCCGTAGACAGCAGGCAAGGAGGAGAGTCAAACGAAGCTTAGACTTCCAGTTTCACTAGGTTTAAAGAGCATGTAGTAGCTATGTCAGTGATACATATTTTAATGAAGTGGGCAAGGTAGCTCACATTTCTTTGTTCCTTGACTAAAGTTAATTCAGAGGACTGAAGGGAAACTGGTGTTGAGTATAGCTGGGGCTCTCTCCATAGGGTCATGTAAGAATATGACACGCTTATGTGACATCTATTGAAGAGTGAAGGCCTCTTACATTTAGTTCATCATGGTTGCCATACATAGCCTCTTAGGAGAAGCTGTCGAGCTCCCTAAGATAGGTGACATTTTCTTCCAGCCCAAGCAGAGATATGTGACCCTCTTCCTGCCCACACACAGCAGTCTTTGCCCCCAGGGAGGGGGCCGTCTCTGACATTTCATAAAATGGCTCAATTAATTTAGATATTTCACAGAAGAAAAGCAACAATATGTTCAGGTAAATTTCATTTGGCCCTACAAACATCCTTGACCACAAAAGTCTGACAGATACCGTGAAACAGATTGTGGGGTGAGAAATTGTAAGCTAGTATCTCTTGAACATTTATGGAAGATAGCTTTCTTCAAATACTTGAAAGATTGCCAAGCAGAGGAGGGATTCACTTTTATTCTATGTATTCCCAAGGAGTAATATGAAATCATTTGATAGATTTTCTTTAAAGACCAAGCTTAGTTTATATAACAAGGACATTTAGAAGTTAAAATTCTCAGTGATGGGGTGACCTGCCCGGGGTAGTAAGTACAGTCTTTGGATGGAAGGATCTCAAGATCAGTTCCGTAAAGAGGTATTCAGTGTCGGATAACATATGTATTAAGTATCAGTATGTAGTAAATACTGTTTTAGGTGTGGTGACTACAGCTATGGAAAAGTTTTCATGGGATGGAAGTCACATGTATCATTTTTCTAGGTTATCTTTCTAATTTGTAGGTTCTGATTTTTTATGTGGACAGATCGGTTTATAGCTAGCAAATAGAATACCTTTGGAAAATTGAAGGACAGTTGGATTGCGGTGGTTTCCTACTCAGATGTTAAGAATATCTAATTCATTTTTAACCCATCCTTGATTCTTTTTTCTGTTTTGTTCATTGCTATCACTACCCTTCCATTTTAACCAGACTCCCCCCACCCTGATGCTTTTTTTTTTTTTTATTGTAAAAACTGTCCTGTCTTACCTGTCAACTGCCCAGCAGATTGCAATGCAATGCAATGAACAATCTCTTTACAGCAGTTTTAGCATCATTTGTAGTATTAATTCTTTGGGAAGATATGCCTCTCTTATGGGCTACTTAGGTTGTCACTTAACAGGCTATTGTCTCTGTATGTTATGTGTTTGTTAAAAGCTTAGGAACTGCTATTGCACCAACCAACAAATATCTATTTTATGTCTTTTTTGTAACTGTATCTGATAGAAAAGGGTAAGGATTCCTAAATTATTGATTACTTTGCTGTCTGAGGTTTTAGTCTATTTAAAATAAGTCCATACATGAAAATAAGTATAAAATTGAAAAGGATACTTAATATTTACTTATTTTTATTCTCACAAATGAATATAGAGCCATTTTGTTACAGTATCACTGGTAAAATGAACTCAGTTAAAGGTTTATTTCTTATATTGAATCAACGAAACTTCCTGGTTATATTTAAAAAAGAAATCTTTCAGTTTTAAAATTTCTGCAATTTGAGAGTTTATCATCCAACAAAACTAGCTTGTTGTAAATCAGAGATATAAAATCGCGAAGCCTGTGAAACGTTGTGTCAAGCATGAAATTAATACTTCTGAGACACTTTTATGAGAAATATATTAAATCCAATAAGTTGCTTTGTTCCAGAACCCTGCAGACTTTAGTGAAATAACTATAAATTTATCTCTTTTAACTAAAAAGAAATATTCATATTAACATTTGTATGTCGATAAGTTTTAGTATACAGTACTACTTCATTTCAAAAATCTAAACGTGTTTACAAGTCTTGTTTCCCTGAACTGTGTACAGTTATATCATATCTTAGAGTACAAACTTTTTATTCTCTATTATATCACTTTAATTCTTAAACTTCAAAGTATTTCATTGTTTTGTGATTTAACTGTATGTAGTATGTGACATATAACTGGCATAAAACACATCCTGATTATTTCACTGTAATATTCTCTAAAGTTTTATTTCCTTTCTCCTTTTCCTTTCATTCTTTCCTTCCTTTCCTTTTTCTTTCTCCAAAATTACTTCCAAAGTTTTGTAATTTTTTATTTTGTTCTTTTTCTCTCTGTCCTAAACAAACTAAATCCTTAAATTTGGCATTAAAAATTTATTTTAGGCCAATTTCCAGAAAACTCCAACTATGGTATTTACTTATACCAACAAATACTTGTTGATTACTTGACATACACACTGAAGACCTAGTCCTTTTTTTGTGTTTTTAAAAAATGTGTATTAAGTTGGAAGAAATGCTGTATTTTTTAAATGTTTAATTCATTTTGAGAGAAAGAGAGTGGAAGGGAGGAGAGCAGAGAGAGAGAGAGAGAGAGAGAGAGAGAGAGACAGAATCCAAAGCAGGCTCCATATTGTTAGTGGAGAGCCTGACAGGGGTTTGATCTCATGATCCATGAGTTCACAACCAGAGCCGAAATCAATAGATGCTTAACCAACTGAGCCATCCAGGTGCCCCTGAAATGTTGTAATCTTGATTTAGTGTTTGAGTCCATGTAGGGAAGTGTTATGGAGTTAGATGCGGGCTTCATAACCAGACTCTCTGGGCTGAAATTTTAGTTTTAACAAGATGAACTGAACCTTATCCATGTTCAGTTTCCTTATGTGTGCATAAGAATAGTAGTATTACCTTTCTCCAAAGAAGAATGTGCATGCATATATATTTTTTGTTATATATATCTTTATATTTATATAGCTATATGTATACATTTAGATGATTATGTATGCTTGGGATAGTATAGTAAGTATTCACCGCATTTTATTAATAATGACTTTTTATCCCTTCAACTTCACCTCTTTCTTTTCCTCCATCCTGTTTCCCCTCCGTGTCTTTTTGCTTGCTCCTCCTTTTCCTCTTTCTCTTATTCTTTCTCTTTCTTCTCATAGTTTCAAGCACATTAATAAAGTTTTATCACATAAGAGTATATAGGTATTTGCCTTTGTGATAGAAAAGCAAGTTAATTATAGAAAACAATATTCATGACTTTAGAGGACATTAAAATGACTTTCAAAGCTAATGACTGCCTTCAAAATAAACCGGCAGTCACCATGAGTCTTTTATAGAAAGACTACTGTCGGTGAGACATGCTAATAATCCTGTGAGACAGGAAACGGGAAGGGCTAGAGAATTAAAATAAGACAGGGAAATTGACCATATGTCCTGGCAACATCTTACAACTGTTTCAGCTTCATCATGTTTATTTTATTTCTTCGTATTGTGGGGGCAGGTTCTAAGTTGGCTCTCAAAGATCCTCTTGCCATTTGTGTCCTTGTAAATCCCCATTACTTGAGTTGTGGGTGAATTTACTAACTCACTTCTAATGTGACCAATGCAGTACACGTGTTGATGTGTTGTTTCCAAGATTAGATTACAGAAAACATTGTGGCTTCTATGTTGTTGTTGTGGCTTCATGCCTACCCTTGGAAACATCAGCCGCCATGTTTTGAACTGCCTAAAGAGATGTTCTAGTGGCAGGACTAATCACTCTGGACTGTTAATAGCCAGTGAGGATATGCCTGAAGCTGTGTGAATCAACTCGGGAGCTCATTTTCCAGTTTCTGTAGATACCAGTTGATGCCTTGATTGTGGCCTACCTAGTAAGAGAGACCCTGGGCTCATAGAAATGATGAAATAATAAATCTTTGTTGCTTTCAGTCACCAAGTTTTGGGATGATTTGGATTACAGTAATGGATAAATAACACATTACTGCTATATGTTTTCCTTGGCATTGATTAACAGTAAAGTCCTTAAAAAGGGGAAATTCTGTGCGCTTTTGGTCAATGATGGTGAAATATGTAAGGTAGATTAGGCTCAGTAGGCTACCAAGAGCAGTGTCCCATGAGTGGGTCAGGAATTCATACAGGAGGTTACAAATGGCTTCTAATTGACATTAATCGAGTCGGTTACATTAAGATTAAATGTATTAGGATAGAATGGGAGAAAATCAACAAAAAAAGGAATAGAAAATATCTGCTTGTTTTGGAAGTGATCAGAGTAAGTATTGGGTGTGCATGAGTGTGTTAGAGGTCCTGAGACCATGTGCGCATTCGGGAATTTGCTGGAAGGACTCTCAGTACCTAGAGACAGTTGTACTCCCACCCATGTTTTATTAACACAATCAACAAGGAGAACAGACGGATTAGGCTGAGTCTGGAGCGATCCAGGCACAGACTTCCTAGGTTCTCCTTGACCTCCGCTCTCTCTCCACACACACAGAGAAGTCACACAGGACACAGCCCTCAATCCAGCAGCAAAGTAGAGCGACATGTGCGCGGCCCAGGAAAGCTTGCTTGACTCTCTGGAGTCCGGGCTTTTGACTGGGGAGTCATGAAGGAGCAACGACCAAACCACTGTTAGAATTTCAAACTTCAAGAAAAGAAATCAGGCGTTTCTAAAACAGCCAGGCTCCCAGCTGCCAGACAGGGGCCAACCCACAGCTGGGCTCTGTTGAAGCCGACAACGTCAGGCCAGCCATGCTCATGCTTTCCTGCACAGAGTGTGTGTATATTTGACTGTTTTACAACAGCAGAGCCCTTCTCTTCATGTCAAGTCTGAAAGGAAAAGATCCTTAATAATAGTCGCTCTTTAAGAATCGATCCATATTTCGCCTCCGAACTTTTTCTCAATTTCTGAACTTATGCGTGGTATTATGTGCACCTTGATAAGTGAGTGTGTTAGAGTCTTACAGCTCTTCTTCCTACAGTGATCATGGACTTCACTCTTCCAGCCAGATAACGTGTGCTCTTATGGCCTATTGTTTTATACTCATCTGCCCCAAATGCTCTTAGAACAGACAACATCCTCACATAGGCTTTCCTTTTGCGTAGGTATTGGCACAGTGTGGCTTTTGCATAAATTTGGACTAATTGACTAATTTTGTAAATAAAGTTTTAATGGAACATGGCCACCCCCATTTGTTTATGTATTGGCAATGGCTGTGTTAGCAATCAGTCAGAGTTGAGTAGTTGGAATAGAGACTTCATGGCTTGCAAAGCCAAAAACATTATTGAACAAAATTGCCAACCCCTGAGTTAAAAAACAGAGTGGCTTGCACAAATCTTGAATAAATTATTCAATACCCTTAGATAATAAAAGATTGATAAAAGAAATAGATATGACAGTTGATAATAAAATTTTATTCCAGTACTGTTATTTGTTTTTCTCATAGATACTTGTCAAGCCATTGTGATATAATGGCATTTGTTTCTCTCAAAGTTTCCCCAGAAATATTAATATTAATATTAATCACTATTGGGTGTAGTATTGACTTAAGCCTTCTCTAAACCTAAAATCTAATATAAGCAATCTTTACACTGTCATCATAAGAAATAGATATTAGGAGGAAATCACTAATGATCTGTTAAGAATTACTTTCTCAGAAATTCTGTCAATCCAAATGTCAGAAGAATATTTGGCAGACATAACCAGAAGTTGTAGAAAATAACAGATTTCTTAGAAGGAAATTTCAATCTTGGTGGGCTCACGAGAATCAAGAAAATTTTCACCTATCACTGTCACCCTATATGTAATAATAATAAAAAAAAAAAGATGGAAGGTACAGATCAGAGTTATATTTAGTGGCAACACTGATTAACTCTTGTGCATTAAAATTTTTCTGAAGATAAGAATAAGCCATTCCTGAAGCAAAGGGAATAATCAAAAGCTCTTCTGTGTGGAAGATTATGGAATTTATCTCACATGCCAGTATATCACAAACGGCATGCCATCCTAACTATTTACTTACATTTTTATCACCAGACTCAATAGGTATACCCCAAAATGAATACACTGAAGCAATATTTAAAAATTTGAATTGTGTATTGCTGCCTGCTAGCTAGCGCCTGAGACTCTGAAAACCTACTTTTGGGGATAGCAGGAAAATACGTTATAATGGGCTCGGAAGAAGGAGAGAGGAGAATGAAGTAGGAGAGATTAGTAGACAAAGCTTTTTTATCCAGGTTAAGACGTGATGAATCTTATCAAAACAGTTTAAGTAACATTTGCTTCCCATTATTTCATGGGTACATGTAGTGTTCGAAAATGACTCCTTTGGACCAGGACTAGTCACCTCTGCTGCTTTTTTTTTTTTTTTTTTTTTTGCCCTAAGGAATATGTAGGAAGAAAAGTTTGTAGCACCTGGTGGCAACTTATTTAATTAGGGCAAGTTGGTGACCAAGGGAGGAGAGTGGTTGCGTAAAGGAGTCTTTATCTAAAATAAGAAATTTATAAAATGAAGGAAGTTTAGAAGAAGAAAAAGAGGATAAATATGAATTAGAAAGTGGCAAAATATAATGATAAAATGGAAGAAAAAGTCTTGGAGTCAGGACAGAGGCTCTCTGTATCAAGAAAAATACTAGGCTGGAGAGAGAAGCAAGTAGTCTGTAAATCATAACCATAAATCTGTTGCTAATATAACACTTTGTATAGGAATATGAATAAACAAAAAGCTTATTGGTCTTTATGTAATAATTTTTCACAAAACTTAGATGTTATGTTTTTGAAACCACAGGTGCACTAAATACCAATAGGTATATTGGCAGTATATGAGATATATAAATATTTCTTAATAAAATATAGAGAAAAAGGTTATCTTCCCCAGTATACAAAAAGAGGATATATTCGTGCAGTGAATGGCTTATAAACACATATTTGGGGTTTTAAACACCTTTGGGCGTGATTTATCGCTACAGAATTTGCTCTATTCCAATGGACAGAGCCGGGAGGAGGAACACCATGAAACAACAAGATGGGCCGTGTGGGCACATACTCTGCTTAGTCAGATGAGGTTTGGAGACTCAAAGTGAGGTTCCGAAGAAGTCATTTGCTTCCCATTATTTCATGGGCACATGTAGTGTTCGAAAATGACTCCTTTGGACCAGGACTAGTCACCTCTGATGCTTTTTTTTTTTTTTAGTGAATCAGGCATATTGGTATAAAATTCTAATATTAAATTAACATTTTTTAAAAAGTTTTTAATGTTTATTTTTGAGAGAAAGAGACAGAGCTTGAGTGGGGGAGGGGCAGAGAGAAAGGGGGACTCGGAATCCGAGGCAAGCTCCAGGATCCGAGCTTAAAAGAATATTATGAACAATAGCAACAGCATTTGTCATTTTCATATTGTACTTCATATTTTCCCAAGTAATTTCGGGAATGATATCACCCGCCTTTACCCTCGAGAGTACTGAGTTAGCAATTCTGTAACTAGAGAACACTTTTATTCGCATTATGATTTTTATTCCTCTACCTGAGACAACTCATTTTCAGTGACTCATCCGACTTCAGCAAGGGGGGCCCAACCCAGTTTTCTCCATGGGTTAACAAAGTCAGAATGAGTCATGGAACTCAGCCAAGATCTGAGGGAACTGAGTTGAACTTGTTTCTATTAATCTCTAGTTCTTCACAGCTTTACCTTTACTTCACAATAAAATTCACTGGGATAGTGTCTGTCATATATTTATATGAAGAAATGAACTTTTCCATGGTAGTTCATGAAACTTACTCCTGATAAACAATTAAACACCATTCATAAATTATATTTATGAATGTGTTTCAACTTTTTAAAAGGTCCAAAATGTGGGTTTAATTTTGAAATTTTATGCTAAGTGAAAAATCTATCCATATTCATATAAAATTCTCTCCTAGATTTAATTTTTACATTATATTATATAAAATACATATTAGTTGTTGCATTATATTAATTTACATTATATTACATTATATATTTACATCATATTATGTTATAAATAGCCATGTGGTATTCATTATTTTTTAAAGCATGGGAAAACCACATCTGAATATACCTCGATTTGATTCTTTTCATTCTCAACAACTGAAAAGATCCAGATATAATTCTTTTCTAATGTAAGTGAATGTGCTGGAAGGAAGTTCACAGAAGAGATAACCGGAAGTTCCTGTTGAATTTATGTGAACGAACACTCCATGATTGGGCCCGGATGTTTGTTTTGTACTGAAGACCTGCGGTGCGCCCTGTAACACAGGATCTACACACGCCGCTCCACCAAATCCAGTCCACAGTTCCACGTGAATTATCCAGTTAAGACTGGGTAAAACATAGGCACACAAATGGAAATCCTAGAACTTTATATTTCGTGGAAGGAAAGGTATCATCAAACAGCATTCAGATTTCATGGTGTCAGTGAATAGGTAGCCTAGATCATAGGTAAATATCTAAAGGTTTAAATAAAACCATTTCTTTCAATGTAGCCTTTCCAATAAATCATTTCACCATCCTCCCCCATCCATGGCCTGACATTCAAGAATAGGTCTAGAACGTGACTCTTTCTCGCCTCGGCATCCTTCCCCTGCAAATGCGTGTCGCCCAAGAAGCAGGGCACGGTAATAGGCTCAATTACTCTGGACCGGACAGCACAGTCTGTGAAGAGACCATCACACTTAGTTCCAAGGGAAAGCTGCTCATTGCTGCCGAGAAGAGCAGCTAACAGAGCTCTTCAGGGATAGGGTGGAGCTAAAATGGAGGAAAATAGGTCAGGATAAGGGAAGAAATGAGAAAGGAAGAGTTCGTTGGTGGGAGGAGATTCTAAGAACGTCAGTTTAGTACCTGCAGAGCCAAAGAAAAGAAAGAGACCAGAAGGAGGAAGAAAGAATACACGTGCAAAGCCTCAGCATATCAGTTACACTCACCCTGTGCTCCAAGCACTTTTCAGTTTCAATTCTTGTTATGACACCAGAAGATTTGTATCAATTCCAGGCCACGCAAAAACATTTAATCTTCAGAATGATTAATGGGATTGAATGTGACCACTCTTCTTGCCACAGTTTTGAGCAGCAAAGCTCTGCTTAGAAAAAAACGCCTTCATTTTTTTCCCTTTTTTGACTGCAGCACTTTGCATAACATCGTACAAAATTGGAATGCACACTTTATATTTATAGAGGATTCAAAATATATTTAAAAATGGAACAACTTGAGTATTTGAAATAATCAGCTGACTGATCCTTGATCATGAACAGTTCATCCAAATATTCACTCTTTTCATCAGGGTGTCACATTTATAGGGGAGAGAAAGGATTTATAGGAATGAATAAACTTACATAGTGTTTGCTTTGCCCAAAGAAGTCTTATTGTGTCAGCTGCGATTGTGTTTAAGCTGACAGTGAACTGTTTCTATTACTCCTAAAATTATTGTTTACAAGCTATGAGAGCCAAGTATTTCTGCTAAAATATTATGGGAAAACCTCTTTATAAAAGTTATAAATACATGTTTGTCCATTGGTCATATATTTTAAAAGCCAAAGCCAGCATTATAATTTTTCTATAAGCAATTTTTACTTTGTAAGTAGATAAGATAGATTTTGACTATATAAATACAATAACTTGAAATGTATTGATTGTATATCATATATAGGATCCACTTTCTGGGTGAGATACTGGGTATACAAAGATAAAAAAAAAACACCTTTTATCTGTCTTCAATGATAGGGTGAATTATCATCCTAAGTTTTGATAATGATTTTTTAATGTTTTAATGAAATTTTCTCATCAAAAGGGCAACTCAGAATAAAAAACAGGTAATTAAGTGTTTTCTTAGTTTGTGAAACTAAGTACATATGACCTAAATCTCCACTTAATTTATTGTCCAACATTGCAAATGTCCCTTGTGAAATATATGTGTTTATAGTGAAAACATTGTTTCCCATATGTCTGAGACATATTTAAATAGAAATAATTTGGAGACAGCCATTTCTGCATTTTTTGTTCATCGTTTCTTCAACTTGAAGGCTTTGATAAACGTCAAAGTGCTGCTGCTAAAAAAGTTAGAATCATTTAGATCCCAAGGGAGACAGTAATTTATTTGTACAAACTTCCTCCAGAATTGAAGGCATATACAAATCGTTGAAAACTATAGCCATAAGACAAACCTCCAAAATGCAGAATTTTTTAAATTATCATCAGTGTACTATATTATTTTAATGAGAAGAAATTGCGGACTATCTTACTGTCTTTGGCTGAGAAGGTACACTTTTTTTAATGTTTTTGTTCTAAACATAAAATTGTAGTTTGGTGACCATTCAATAGTTGAAAGCAAGAAAATAGAAAGGAAGAACAGATTTAGAAATGTACTTTTAAGCGCTTTAGTTTTTGAACTTTTATTCCCTTTGGGAAAATGACATTGTAACCAAATTATTTCAATTTAGCAAAATCTGTTAAAATGTAAGCTCTCTAGAGAATGATTAAAATTTTTCAATGTATGAAAGTGATTTAGGAGTAGAGATCGGTTTTATATGCTGATTAAAAATGGCCCATCTTCTTGAATAAGAATGAAAATTAAAGAAATTTAAAGGTGACAAATATTTTCACTTATGTATTATACTTGATTGATACCAAACACATTATATAACTCAATCCACTTCTAAGTTTTATTCGCTTTCATTGTATGTTAATTTGTTAGGGAAGATGGGCCCCTTGGTGGCTAAGTCATTTAAGGGACCAGCTTTGGCTCAGGTCATGAACTTATAGTTGGAGAGTTTGAGCCCTGTGTCAGGCTTTGTGCTGATGACTCAAGAACCTGGAGCCTGCTTCAAATTCTGTGTCTATCTCTCTCTCTACCCCACCCTCTACTTGTGATCTGTCTCTCAAAAATGAATAACATTAAAAAAAATAAAAGAAAAAAAAAAACTTGTTGGGGAAGAATATCTAGTCTTTGTGGAGCTGGACTTCTCTAAAATAATAACCCTGACCTCTTGCCTACTTTCACTTCCTAACAAAGAAGGAATAATACAGGAGTGACAAGAATGACCCAAAGGTGGGGGAATTGTAAATGGTGCTGTCTCAGCCTCTCAGCCATTTCTTCACTTCCTTCTATGAATACATCTGCCTGTAGCAAAGGTAAATTCTGTTTCTTGCATGCTGTGAAGAGCCAGTCCCCAGGAGAAGGGCCACCATTTTGTGGATTCTTTCAGTGACAGTTACTGTGGGAGTTGATTAATGGGAGTATGGAGATAGTAGCAAGCCAGCAAAACTGGAAGACCAAAGTTACATGAATCAATCACAACAACAGAAAACTGAATGAAAACATGTATACAGGTTTTTTAAATTTTGGAATTGTGAAAATTTTTCCAGGCATGTAATTAGTATCATAAGGAAACTGTTAATATTTTTATGACAAAATAAACATACACAAATTTAAGGGGGAAATATCCAGTTGAAAAAAGGTTTTCGACTCACATAGAATTAATGATTTCCTTAAAAAAAAATGAATAATATGTTCAAACCCAAGGATTTCTGCCAAATCATTCTGCGTCTCTGCCACCAGGAAAAAGTAACATAAACAGACATTTCCCACACACAGCCAATAAGCCAATGAAAGATATTTGTGCATAGACATCGGGAATTTATTTCAGTGATTCAAATAATTCAAATAAAGTCATGCTGAACTAGTGTATCTGTATTTTCTTTAATAATAATGACTCACCCCAAAAGTCCTGACACTGAGAAACAATTCAATAAAAGAATATAACAGTAATTCTAATGAAAAAAAAATTGTGTCTGTCTCAACCAAAGTACCTAGACAATCTCTATAAAAAATATTATCTGTTGAGCAAGAAAAAAGTTTCTATAAGTAACAGACAAATTAATATTGGCAATATATTAAATGTAATGTGTTGAAAGTTTATACCAGTCATGAAGAAGGAAGCAAGACTTGATGGGTAGTGGTTGGTGGGAAAAATGGGGAGAGAATCATTCTTTAGAAGATTTTTTCTCTTCCTGTACTATTTCTTCATCAGTTTATTTTTTTTTTCCTCTTCTAGACAATGGGGTAACTCATGGCCGTCTAGCACTTACACTACACCTAAACATAGCGTTATCACACCAGACACCTTTATGACAACACAAAAACTAAAGACTAGATTACATGGAAACATGGAAGTCATGCATCTACACAAAAGACTAAGGTGTGGTTGGAGATATCAATCAGCAGCCTCTTTCCTTGGTATGCCCGTGTGTGCCCAGTCATGCGTTTAGGATTATATGAATAGGGCGGTGCATACTTCAAAAGTGTCATGTGATATTTCTGACTAGCAACTATTATCTTTATTGGTGGTGGTGCCTTTGCCTGAAAATATAATGTCAAAATATCACGCTTTTAGCTTGTTAATTTAATATTTAATTTTTGTTTTATTTTAGAGAGAGAGTGCACGTGTGTGGAAGGGAAAGAGGCAGAAAGAGAGAGGGAGAGAGAGAATCTTCAGCATGCTTCCATGTTCAGTGTGGAGCCTGATGTGGGGCTCAATCCCGTGACCGTGGGATCGTGACTTAAGTTGAAATCAAGCATTGGAACCTTAACTGACTGAGCCACACAAGTGCCCCTAATTTAGTGCGTTTTTGATGAAAAAGTTAGTAAAAAAAAATACCTATTCTGGCATTAAGTTATAAGCTGGACACTATGGTAAATTTGTTATATAACACACACACACACACACACACACACACACACACACACACACACACCACATTTAACATGTTTAGCACCTTGGTCACAAATTATTTTCCTGATTTTAAATATTCTTTTTCCCCCACAGCTCTAAAATATCTCACAACCTCCACATCACTTTTTTTTTTCCCCTAGAAAAATCCCGTTCCTCTAAATTTAAACTATACTTCTGTCTGAAAATCCTTCTGGTCTCAGAGTGTGGTTAGAAATATGTCCTTAGATGCCTACCCAGCTCTGTGTAGTCATTATCATCAGTGGAAACAGATCGTACTATGCCAGCCCTTTCTCGATTCCACACGCACCAGCACGTACACACACCTAGAGAGGCTGCGAGCTCTGTGTGGGAGGGACATGGATCCTCTACTCTTGTGTTACTAGTATTTCTTAAGTAGTAGATGCTAAATATTGATTCTGTTGAATAAATAAATTATTATACATAAAAAAGGATCAGGAGCTGTAATAATGTAAAGTGGTCAAGTAGGAGGAGCTTTATTATTATTATATATTTGTTTATTTGCAGTGTATTTGTTGGCTTATAGTTTATTTATTTTTAAGTAGTCCAAAATCTGGATATTTTAACTGTTCTGCTTACTCGTTGAATGTCCTTGAACTCGCTAAGCCAATTGAGAGATAATGGATACTCAGGATAATTATGAAGAAGAAATGGGAACGTATAATAAACAAGTATAGATGTACTTGGTAAAACATGTAGACTATGCTACTTACTTTTCAGTTGCCTTTTCTTCCTTTCAATCTCTGCTCAGAGCTCATGAAGCCAATGCCTACAATACATGTAGTAAAAGGGAAAAAATGAATTATTTACCTCGATATTACTAATATCCAGTTTCCTGCGGTCCAAATATATTGGTTTGAGTCTAAAATCACTCTTTTAATTATTCTAGTATTCTAATTCTCTAAATTCAATCAACATGAATATATTGGAATAAATACATCAGACTGCTTAAAATGTAATTTTCAGTTTGGTTAGTGGCATGTCAGACTCCAGATCTTCCATGTACCCGAGATGAGATTTTTTCAAGTATATCATTGTGAGCAATCATGACCCCAAGGTGATGTTATGGACTGTGATTTTGTGTCAGTGATGTATTGATTTCAGAAATGACACAGATCTAGTTTTGATTGTGGCATCCTTTAACCTGTAACTTCTATGTAACAATGATAAATTTTAAGGTTATAATGCACCTCGTGCTGTCAAGGCTAATTCGTCCATGCAAAGCCAAGTAAGGATTTCACCTTACCTTGTGGGAAAAACTGCTTTTTTCAATTTAATTCATTGGAATTGTAATTACCCATGGGGGGAATGAATATATATATTATATATATTCATATATTATATATATATATATGATATATATATAATATATGTATATTATATATATATATATAATTACCCATGGGGAAATATATATTCATATTATATATATATGGCATAATAGGCATAGTATCTATACATATTTATATGTGTATATGTGCAATATATAATTAATGCACAGTACAATTAGTTTTTAATATTTTTACTTGAATACAGATTTTGACCCTGAATTTCCCACATTGTTATTAAAAACAAGCATCATTAGGGGCGCCTAGGTGGCTCAGGTGGTTAAGCAACTTACTTCCTCTCAGGTCATGATCTCACAGTTTTTTAGTTTGAGCCCTGTGTTGGGCTCTGTACTGACAGCTCAGAGCCTGGAGCTTGCTTCAGATTCTGTGTGTGTCTCTCTCTCTCTGCCCCTCCATCCCTGGCACTCTGTCTCTCTCTCTTTTAAAAATAAATAAACATTAATAAAATATGAAAAATAAATAAAAACAAGCATCTTTAAATGTCATTAGGGTTTTTACTAGGTACTAGTATTTTTATAAGTCATCATCAAACATCATTCATAGTACTGCCTGAAGTATTTCAAGACTGAACTGTGAAATATATCAGGAATAAATAAATTTTAAATAGCTTTATTTAAGTATTATTAAAATCTCTATATAACTTTAAATAAACTTTCGCAGATGTACTGTCTGTGAATCCTTAATCCACATCCCTTGGGTATGATTTCTGCTCACCTTGCATGGCCTTACACTCACAGGTGGTTCCCCCTTTTGGCTAAGTTTAGGCTGAGTTTATCACAGAAATATTTGTGGTTTATTAAAATACCTAGTATTTGTGAAATACAAACAGAAATAAACTTTATTTTTCCGTCCCAGTGGGACTTCTCCACCCACACATTTTTAGGGTTTGTCATTTTACCCCCGAGAAATCAATGGGGAGCCCACAGCTTTGATTCTTCATTGCTTAACTTATTTGATCATTTTCGACCAAACTCTCAACCTTGACCGCTGGCTTCTGGCAATCCACTGCACTTTTGGAGACACCTTGTTCTTCTGGGTGGCCTTTTGTAATGGGTAAATTTTAGAGATCCCGGCTTTTTCCCCTATGGAGCTGGAGCTCACGTGTGAGTCAGTCTTCCTCATGCACCTGTGCCGAAGGACCCCCTGTTTACTGGATGGGTGTTTTTGAACATTATGAATAACTGCCTAGGCTGCTTTCCTCTCCAAATCTATTCCCTTTCATTTTTAAAGAAACATCTTGTCAAATCACAATGGCCTTCTTGCTGTTCCTTAAAATACACATGACCCAGGGACTTTGTACTTTGTACACAGTTCCCTATGCCAGAATGATCTCTCAGAACTTCCCATGTAATTCCATTTCTTATTTCAGGTTTCTACTATCTCTTTTTCTCCAGTCACTCTACCTGAGGTAGCACCCCTACCATACCATGTCACACATTGTCCCCTTATGTCTCCTTTCTTATTTTATCTTATCTTTCACTATTTTCTTATCTGTCACTTGAAATCATGTTTATATAAGGATGTGTTTACCTGTTAGTTTTCTGTGACTCTGGAACTAATCACTTGTTTCTCCTGTATATTTCAGTTTCCCCCAAAGCAAGAAAAACAACAGCAACCAAAAAGAACCTGTGTGTGTGTTGTGCATGTATGTGTGAAGAAGAGTGAAAAAAAAAAGAGGGGAGGAGGAAAGAAGGGAAGGGAAGGGATTTAAGGAATCGGCTCATGATTGTGGTGGCCCACAACTCAAAATCTAGAGGGTGGACTAGTAGGTGGGATTTGAATTTGCAGCTCGAGTCCAAAGCAGTCCAAACACCGTACAAAAACTGGTCTAATTTCTGATAAGGATGTGTGTGGATATATTGTGTAGGAAGAGTGTTTTATTCTGTAAATGAGAAATAAAAATAATTCAAAGTTGAAATATTTCTTTTTTTTAAGTTTTTATTATTTTTGAGAGAGAGAGAGAGAGAGAGGGAGAGAGAGAACCAGCAGGGGAGGGGCGGAGAGAGAGGGAGACACGGAATCTGAAGCAGGCTCCAGGCTCCAAGCTGTCAGCACAGAGCCCGACGTGGGGCTCAAACTCATGAACTGCAAGATCATGACCTGAGCCAAAGTCCATTTCTTAATCAACTGAGCCACCCAGGCACCCCAGAAATTATTTTCAATGTTCTTATTTAATCTAAGGATATGTTAGTAGTAGCATGATGTAAATACAGTGTGCCATATGGAAATACCAATCTATTTTATTTCTTTTACAGTTGAAGTGGACAAACCCCCCAGTTATAACCAACTGAAGCCCAAAATAAATGTATATATTCTCAAACATGAGAGATTTGTAGGAGTTGCTGACATAATCAAAATGATAAAAATAGCAAGTCAGACATTTAGCACTATAAGCCTTCTTTTCCTTTATGTTAACTCTGATTTAACTTTTCTTTACCTTACTGTCATTTTGTAGATTTTTTGAACACATGTCTATGAGAAACAGCGTTTAGGCTTTCTTTCTCCCAAGGCTGTTTATCAGTCCCAGGGAAAGGCTCTTTTAAGATCAGCCTTTAGACTTTACATGGTTGTGAGGAGTTTGGAATACTTCAATGGTCCATGCTATGGTCGTGCGAATACCTGTGACTCATGGAGGAGTGTTAATTACCTTAGTAAGACAAATAAAAAAAGATGCAACAGTACAGTGCAGTACATATAGCATAATTTATGTGGGTTCTATTATAAAAAGTTGGCTCTGTGTGAGAGTCTCTCTCTATTTAGGCAAAGAAGTTTTTGAGAGACCCTGACTTTCAGTTAGCTGAGATATAAGCCAAAGTAAAAAGCCAGTAAACATACAAATTACTGGATTATTGGGTGTTCTTATGTAATAAAAATTATCAAGAACCCTATGTTGGATTTCCATAAAAAAGGTATAAGAAAATACTAAAATCATTTTGATTACTCATTATCTCTGCCCCAAACCTGCTCATTTGACAAGCATTTTTCTAAGGAATTTGTTCATAATATTACCTGTTTAGCTCTTCATTTTACCCCTCCAAAGAGACACCGAAAAGGTATACCTTCATGGCTATGGAAATTAATCAGAGGTAATGAGAAAAAATATTTTTATTTAAATAAAGCTTTTTTTTGGGCGGGTGGCAGGGGGCCACTGCAAAAGATAATATTGAGTTCTGACATTCAAATAGTCTAAGCAAAAAGTATATGGTGCTTTTTAATAAGTTATATTTTGAATATTTTAATTTTATTATTTCCATAATTCTTCATCTTACAAAATACTGATATTAGATAAGGAATACTTAATTAACTGTGTTGGATTGTTTAATTTTACACTGGGATTAAGTTTCCTTGAAATTCTAGGACAACAAATTATTTATCTTCTCCAGTTTATTTGTAGAGAGTTAAACAGAAGATGAAGCCCATAAGTAAATTAAGTGACTATAAATGATTGTTCATGACCAAACAGAATATCACTGGCAGAGACTATGTGAGATCTCCTGTGTCCCTTCCAATGCTGGGATCATCCCACCTATCTTCTAAATAATTTCCCTCATTTATTAATAGGCAAAGTTAATACACTCGCTCTTAGTTTCAACTGAAATGTTTATGTTCTGAGTTCTAATTGCCTTTATTTCTCTGAAAAACAACACAACGACAACAATAACACTTTACAGCTATACTAATACAAAAGCACTACCATCTAGAAAAATCACATTCTACACTTCAATCCATTTGTAAATGGTTCGGAGTTGTTTCCATATCTTTTCAAAATTGTGTCTCTCTGTCTTGGCTCAGTTCCTGGATCATAATAAACACTCAATAACAATGTTTTTGAATGGAGTTTTTGAATTCAAAATCAGTTCTATTTATTTCAGAATATATCACGGACATATTTAGTTTCCAGATGATAGAATTATCTAACTACATTTTGCTTCGAATTGAATTAAGACTTTTCCCTTTCTTTTGTTGTCCTGACTAAAACTTATAGAAGAAAATGCATTATATGAATTCTATGGCTTATGCAAAACACAACCCGAGATTAAGTAGTTATCGTATTGATTTGAGTTCAGTCTTTTTTCTGTCTCCTTGAAATGGCACAGTTAGATAACCATTTCAAATACTGAAATCAAATTTTTATCAAATTTATTCACTAAATTTATAATTGTGGTACCTGATAATCATATTGAATTATATGATCAGCCCATTAAAAAGCTTTCCTTTTTAAAATCATAGTCGATAGTTTAAATGACTATGCCCCATATAGAAAATGTGAGGTCAAATAGAAGTACTGCCTTTAAAAATGCAATGTTCTAAAACCCCAGGTATCATTTTTATATAAAACTTTAATATAAGAGAAAAATAATATTTTCTTTAACTGTAGTAGATTGTCATTCCCCAGCTTCCAAACAATATATTTTTAAAGACATTGTAGGTATAATTTTGTTTAATGCTACTCATTGCAGGTGGCTAGATATAATTAGTGTTATTAATTTTGGTTCACAGCTCCTTGCAAATAGGATAGGTACATTAAAGATCCATAAATAAATGTTCAGTAGTGATGTGCACTTCAGACTTTAGGTGATTATTATAGTATAAAATGTTCCTTTTTAAAAAAATAAACTCTGATTTAAATGCGTTGCTCTTGGGGCACCTGAGTGGCTCAGTTGGTTAAGAGTCTGACTCTTGATTTCATTCATGTTCCTGGGATCCAGCACAGCATTGGGCTCTGCACTGACAGCATGATGCCTGCTTGGGATCCTCTCTCTTCCTATCTCTCTCTGCCCCTCCTCCACTTGTACACATGCTTGCGTGCGCGCATGCTCTCTCTCTCTCAAAATAAGATTTAAAAAAAAAAAAGGTTTATATTGGAATAATCTCTTTTACCACTGAGTGGACCTACTATTCTCTTGAGAAGCTGCATCTTGACTTAATTCATTTTTTTTCAGTTTTAATTAAAAATGCAAATGCGATAGTTCTATCAAGTTTAAAAAATAATGTGTTCACGTTAAATTGCCATTGTAAAGGAGTCAGCCTAAAATGGCTATTGACTAATAGGCTAATGTTTATATACAACTAAATGGCATTCAGAATCCAAGCTAATTTTAGTCTTAGATGCATTCATAGACTTAAAAAAAATGAGGCATTCATTTTGTCTTTTTTACCATGCAGTTGCTTAGTATTCAGAAGGCCTTGTATTTCTATACAAATTGTATTAAAGATAAAATCAGTTCCTAGGGGCATCTGGTTCGAACCCTGAGATAATGACCTGAGCTGAAGTGGAACACTTAACCAACTAAGCCACCCAGGTGCCCCTGATATGCACAGTTTTTAAAGTAGGCTCCATGCCCAACTTGGTCTTGAACTCACGACCCTGAGATCAAGAGTCCAGATGCTGTATGGACTGAGCTAGCAGGGCGCTCCTGGGATGCCTGGTTTTAAATGCATATATATTGAAAGTCTTCTCTAAATTGGGTTTGGCAGTCAATACACTCACTAGCATTGTTAGAGAGTTCCCATTGTTCTGTATCTTGCTAGTACTTGGAAATTAGGTGTTTTTGTTTGCTTTTTGTTTTATCTTGTTTTTGTTTTGCCAAAATGACAGTTATACTGCACCCTTTTGTGATTTTTACTTTCCCTGATTATAATAAGATTTAGCATTTTCTCAGAGGTTTATTGGCCACTTTGGTTCCCCTTTCTTAAATTACCTTCTTATACTCTTTGTCCATTCAATTGTTTCATTTTAAATTTGTAGGAATCCCTTATTCAGTTTAATAATCCCTTATTTTAATGTTTAAACCTTAGTTGACCTTATGAGAATTTTTTTTATGCTTCGTGATATATGTATCTTGACAAAGAATTATGCATACTCTAAGGGAATAAACAAGATATATTATCTTTGCTTCTAAAAGTTTTGGAAATTTACTTTTATGCACATAGGTCTTTATGTAAGGGGTATATAAATTGCAAAATAGATTTTAGAAACCTATTGCACATGGAATTGTCTTATAAATTATTTTAAAAGAAATATGCGATGTCCGATGTATTCATATCCTAGCACATGCATCACCAGATTTTGAAATGATGAGACATGTTAGTAAACTATTTAATATTGTAAACTGCTGTGCATGCAATGAAGTATCTTTGTGTGTCTATGGTATGTTTTGGTGATGATGAACCTATTGAATGCGATGTTTAAAGTATGACTTCTATAAGATTTATGTATGAAAAGACTCAGACTTCAAAACGGGCCCTCTCTGACCTATAAATTTTACCAGGCTTGACCATGTAGAAAGGAAGTTATACATGCACACACCCAAAGTGAAAACCAAGCTATTTTCAAAAAGCTAAGTGTTTGAACGACAGCCAAAAAGTAGTCAGGCTGACAGGTTTCCTGTACTTTAACTGGTAAAAATGATCTACCCTAGAAGATACTGGTAATATTTACTACCTCCTGTCAAATAGTCTTTCACAGTCTTTCATAGTCTCGTGCACTATGCAGGTCCAAAACAGCAACATTTCTCTTATTTGACCAGATGATCGATTCTCTCCTCTAGATCTATGCGAATGAAGACTTTCTTACATAATTAATTACTGCGGTAGACTAGACATACCATTCTTCTCTACAACGGTCATATCCACTGCCAATTGTACTTAAATTCTGGAGTTAGCAGACATTTCAAAATTAACTCCTTTGTGTATCATTAGTGTCATTCAGCTGCTTCAGTTTCTAAGGGTGTACATTTTTTGTGTGGGCTTCCTTTAATAGTGGGGAAGATGAAGCAGTCTAAGACTCAGTGGTTAGGTGAACCGAGATGAACCTGTACTTAACCCTTGTTATTACTCATGAGAATGATAAATAACATGGTTGTTCTTTAATTCAAGTTTGATTGCCATGGATCTTATAATGCACTGTTTTTTATTAATGATACTTTCTTTTAGTTGGTTTAAGCAAAAAGACAAGCAGAATTACCTTAGTGTTAGTTCTTTAATTTGCATGTAAAATATATGCTAATCCCTCCTCACGATTCATGCTTTCAGTTGTCATGTATTTTTAATATCTTTTAATCTGTACCAGTTTCTCAGACCTCCTTTGGCTTTCGTGATCCTGATGTTTGTGAAGCACACAGGCAAGGTGTTTGGTAGAATTAGCCACAGTTCAGGTTTTCCAAATGCGTTCGCATAGTTTCAGGTTAAGCATTTTAGGCAGGAATATCCTGGAAATGAGGTGGTACCCTTCTCAGGGCAACATAGTGGGAGGAAGGTGGTGACAATTCTTCCCATTAGCGGCGATCTTCACTCTGATCCTTCAACAGTGTGATTAAAGTAGTGCTTGATTAATTTTTCAGTGTGGAGTCAGTATTTCCCTTTATATTTAAAAAGTAATTTAGGGGAGATTACTTGAGATTATATAATATCATGTTCTTCATGCTTTACCCTTTGGGTTCATTGCGCATTTTAGCAATTCATTCCACATTTATTAGAATTCTGTAAGGAAAAGTTTTTCTTACATATTTATATTTATATTCATTCTATATCTTAATTATTGTCTACTCCCAAACACTATATGTTCTTTGTGGCTCTTAGATATCGTGTTGTGTGAGTAAAGTTTACTCTATTTTACTTGCTGAGTAAATGTAGCCAAAATTTAGAAATGAAAAGATCACCCATGATCAAAAACTCAGTAATACTATTTTATCTAAGTTTGGAACATCTTTAGCCAGTAGCTTACGATTCCCGTGGCATGATTAAATTATGATTTTATGATAACCATTTTCTTTCATATTATTTTACAAATTAATATCCTCATCCAAACGGGAAGATACAAAGTGTACTGTGCTTCCCTTTGTAGTTTGATAACAATAGCTTTGGATCAATTGCGTTATTTGAACTAAGAGAAAATATGTCATGTAAAAATATATTATCTTGAAAAAAATGTTGTCTTGAATTGTGATGTCGGGGAAAATGGCGGAGTAGGAGGACACCAGTGTCCCCTGTCCCACATTTATAACTAGATATTACTCACACCCATGCAAATAAACAGAGACTCATCCAGAGACTAGAAGGAAACTGTCCAACTAAATGTGGAGAAGAAGCCACTTCTGAGAGGTTAAGAAGGGCAGAAGAGGGGGTCAGGAACTGCCTGCAGGAGGGAAGGAGCTGCAGGCGTGGAGAGGAAAGAAATGCGCCCTTGCACCAGGGAGCCCCCAGAGGGAAGACTGATCCCCAAAATGACTGGCTTTGAAAACTAGAGAGGCTGAATTCCCTGCGTTTGTTTAACCAGTGGGATTTGGAGCCTGGAGCTTTAAAAGCCAGCTGACTCAGCAGTAGATGAGCAAGGAGGGCCAGTGATAGCTGGGTCCTTACCCTGAAAAAGACTGTGGTCTGTGGAGATGAAACAGAGGGGCGACAGTTTGCACAGTGCAGGGGGCAGACAGGAGGAAGATCTAAAGGAGCTGGCAGTTGCCTTTTTCCTCCCCCCTCCCCGCCCCCCCCCCCCCCCCCCCCCCCCGGCATAAACACAGCACTACCAACAGGAGGCAGCCCTGCACAGACACTTGCTACTTAACTTGCTAGCGGTTTACCTGCCCACTGTGTCCTCCTGAGAACTCGCCCATTCCAAGCCTGCTGGCCTGGGCCCTGGCTCAGCACATATTCTGTCAACACAGCACATGCTCTTCTCAGCCACCACACACAGGGACACTGCATCTCCCTGGCGGCACCTGTGCTTTGGGGTGTGTGGCCTAGGACTCGGGGCTCAGTGCAAAGTTGGCTACCACTATCACCCCAGTCCCCGGCCCTCTAAGTCATGACCCCTCAGAACTGGCATGCCTGGGTCTCACCAACCTCACAGAGAGTGAGATACCTGGACTGAAAGAAAAAGTGACTCAGACACAGAGCACGATGCCAGCGACACACACATGAGGCTTCCCTGGAGCGCCAGGTTCTGGTGAACAGGGGGCACTATAGGGCACTCCAGGACCTCTTCTTCATAAAGCCGCTACTTTCAAGAGCAGAACACATAGCTGATTTTCCTAACATACAGAAGCAGACACAGAGAGGTAGACAAAATGAGGAGACAGAGAAATATGCCCCAAATGAAAGCATGAAACCACAGGACATCTAAGCAAAACAGAAGTAAGTAATATACCTGATAGAGTATTTAAAATAATGATCATAATGATACTCACTGGACTTCAGCAAAGGCTGAAGGACATCAGTGAGACCTTTGACGAAAAGATGAAAAATAACATATGAGAGATGAAGAACTTAATAAATGAAATTAAAAATAGGTAAAAATAGATAGATAAAAATCAGTCAAAAGCACGTGATAAAAGGATGTAATATGCGATACCAAATTTCTGAATGTTGGAGAGGAGAGCAGTAAAGAATGAGTTCAAAATTAAGCAACCATCAGCTTAATATAGACTGCTACATGCAGAAGACATTATATGTAAACTGAACAGTAACCACGAATCAAAAAACAGTAATAGATATGCAAAAATAAAGAGTAAGGAATCCAAGTATATCACTAAAGAAAACCAAAAAACCATAGAAGAAAGACAAGGAAGGATCAGAGAAAAACTACAAAAACATCTGTGAATGATTACTTTGGGTGTAAAAGGACTAAATATTCAATTAAGAGACATAAGGTGATAGAGTGGTTAAAAAAAAACAAACAAACAAGACCATTCTATATGCTGCCTAAAGACACATGCACATTGAAAGTGAGGGGATAGAGAAACATTTATCATGCAAATGGATGTCAAAAGAAAGCTAGAGTAGCAATACTTATATTGGACAGAAGAGAGTACAAAGTCTATAAAGAGACAAAGAAAGACACTATATAATATAAAGGGGAATCCAACAAGAAGATCCCAAACACACATCCCAAAACCTTTGGTATACAGCAAAAGTCCTTCTACGGGGAAAGGTTATGGCAATACAGGCCTATCTCAAGAAGCAAGAAAAATCTCAAAAAAAAAAAACAAACAAACAAAAAAAAAAAAACAAAAAAACAACACTAACCTTACCCCTAAAGGAGCTAGAAGAAGAATAAAACCCAAAACCAGTAGAATAAGGAAAATAATAAAAAAGGAAATAATAAAAATAATAAAAATAAAAATAAAGGAAATGATGTTATAGAAACAAAAAACAGTAGAACAGACCAATGAAACCAGGAGCAGGTTCTTTGAAAAGATCAACAAAATTAATAACCCACTAGCCAGACTCCTAAAAAAAGAACACAAGCCCACAAAAACACAAAACAAGGACTCATATAAATAATACTGGAAATGAAAGAGGAGAAATACACCACAGAAATACAAATAATTATAAGAAAATATTATGAAAAACTATGTGCCAACAAATTTGACAACCTAGAGAAACTGGATAAATTCCTAGAAATATAACCTACCAAAACTGAAGCAGGAAAAAAAAATAGAAAATTTGAATAGACCAGTAAGGAGATTGGATCGGTAATCAAAAAACTCCCAACACACTAAAGTCCAGTACCAGACAACTTCATAGGTATATTCTACCAAACATTTAAAGAAGAGTTAATAGGGGCACCTGGGTGACTCAGTCGGTTAAGCGTGGAACTTTGGCTTCAACATAATAAAGGCTATAGATGAAAACCAATAGTAAACATCATTTTAAATGGGAAAAACCTGAGAGCTTTTACCCTAAGGTTCAGAACAAGGCAAGACTGTCCACTGTCACCACTTTTATTCAATGTAGTACTGGAAATCCTAGCCACAACAATCAGAGAACAAAAAGAAATAAAAGGCATCCAAATTGGTAAGGAAGAGGTAAAACTTTCACTATTTGCAGATGACATGATACTATACATAGAAAACTCTAAAAGCTGCACCAAAAAACTGGAACTGATAAATGATTTCAGTACAGATGTAGGATACAAAGTCAATGTGCAGAAATATGTAGCATTTCTATACAACCGAGTAATAAAGACTGTTCACTAATAATGAGGCAACAGAAAGAGAAATTAAGAAAATAATCTGTTACATCAGAAATAATAAGATACCTAGGAATAAACCTAACCAGAGAGGTGAAAAGTCTATGCTTTGAAAAGTATAAAACATTGAGGGAAGGAATCAAAGGTGACACAAAGAAATGGAAAGACATTCCATGCTCATGGATTTGAAGAATAAATATTATTAAAATGTCTGTGCTACCCAAAGCAATCTACAGATATGATCCCTATCAAAATCACAACAGCATTTTTCACAGAACTAGAACAAAAAATTCTAAAATTTATGTGAAACCACAGAAGACCCCAAACAGCCAAAGCAGTTTTGAAAAAGAAAGGAAAGGGCACCTGCATGGCTCAGTTGGTTAAGTGCCGACTTCGACTTAGGTCATGATCTCACGGTTTGTGCGTTTGAGCCCCGTGTCGGGCTCTGTGCTGACATCTCAGAGCCTGGAGCCTGCTTCGAATTCTGTGTCTCCCTCTTTCCCTGCCATTTCCCCTGCTCATTCTCTGTCTCTATCTCTCAAAAATAAATATATGTTAAAAAAATTAAAAAAAAAAAAAAAGCTGACAGTATAAGAGTTCCATACTTCAGGTTACATTACAAAGCTGTGGTAATCAAAACATTATGGTACTGGCATAAAAAGAAACACATAGATCAATAGAATAGAGTAGAAAGTTCAGAAATAAAACCACAATTATATTGTCAATTAATCTTTGACAAAGCAGGAAACAAATATCCAGCGGGAAGAAGACAGTCTCTTAAACTGATGGTGTTGGGAAACCTGGTCAGCCACATGCAAAAGATCGAAACCAGACCACTTTCTTATATAAAACTCAAGATGGATTTAAAGACCTAAACATGAGCCCGTTTTCATGAAAATCCTAGAGGAGAACACAGTTGTCACCTCTTTGGCATTAGGTGTAGCAACTTCTTACTAGATGTACCTCCTGAGGTAATGGAAACAAAAGCAAAAATAAACTATTGGGACTTCATCAAAATAAAGGCTTCTACACAATGAAGGAAACAATCAACAAAACTAAAAAGCAGTTTATGGAATGGGCAGAGACATTTGCAAATAACCTATTTGATTAAGGATTAGTATACACAATTATATATAAAGAACTTATAAAAGTCAACACCCCCAAACAAAATAATCCAAGTAAAAACTGGACAAAAGACATGAACAGACATTTTTCCAAGGAAGACATTCAGATGGCTAATAGATATTTGAAAATATGTTCAACATCACTCATCAGGGAAATACAAGTCACAATTACAATGAGGGACACCTGGGTGGCTCAGTCGGTTAAGCATTTGACTTCAGCTCAGGTCATGATCTCAGTTAGTGAGTTGAAGCCCCGCGTCGGGCTCTGTGCTGACAGCTCTGAGCCTGGAGCCTGCTTTGGATTCTGTGTCTCCCTCTTTCTCTCCTCCTCCACTGCTTGTGCTCTATCTCAAAAATAAATAAACTTAAAAAAAAGGGAAAAACTACAATGAGATATAACCTCATGCCTGTCAGAATGACAACAAAACAAAGCAGCAACAACAAAAAACAAGAAACAAGTAGTTCGGGCAAGGAGGATGTGGAGCAACGGAAACCCTTATGCACAGTTGGTGGGAATGCAAACTGATGGAGCAACTATGGAAAACGGTATGGTGGTTCCTCAAAAAACTAAAAAAAGAACTACCCTGTGATTCAGTAATTGTACTATTGGGTATTTACCCAAAGAATACAAAAACACTAATTTGAAAGGATATAATACACTGCTGTGTTTATTTCAGCATTGTTTACAATAGCCAAATTACGGAAGTGGCCCAAATGTCCGTTGATAGATGATGGGTAAAGAAGATGTGGTATGTGTGTGTGTGTGTGTGTGTGTGCGCGCGTATGTATGCGTGTGTATATATATACATATATACACGTGGGTATACACACAATGGAATATTATTCAGCAGTAATAAAAACATGAAATCTTGCCAAGTGTAATGACATGGATGGAGCTAGAGTATAATACTAAGAAAATAAGTCAGTCCAAGAAAGACAAATACAATATGACTGCACTCATATGTAGAATTTTAGAAACAAAACAAATGTGCAAAGGGAAAAAAAAGAGAGACAAACCAAGAAACAGAATCTTAACTATAGAGAACAAACTGATGGTTATCAGAGGAGAGGTAGGTGGGGGGAAGGGTGACACAGGTGATGGGGATTAAGGAGGGCCCTTGTCATAATGTACACTGAGTGATGAATTATCGTATCACTATATTGTACACCTTAAAGCAATATAACACTGTACTAACTAAACTGGAGGAAAAATGAAATATATCTCACCGAGTTACATAAAGCATAAGGCATATTTTTATCATTTTATAGATAAAGGTAAAGTCTAGAGAAGCAGTTCTCAAGACTTTTGTTCTTTTAATGAGACACATTTAAGTTATAAGAATGTTCAAATTTTCAACACATTTCAAAAAAACATTTTTATTTTATTAGGTTGCAACACAGATAAAAAGTCAGTAAGTTGTCAGCTCTTGACTATAAAAAAGCACACACATACCCAAACAGAAAGTAAAGCTAAGTTTACTATACTTACAGCAGGAAAGTAGAATAACAATGTGAAGATTCTTATTAGTGCCTTGAAAGTGTGGATTCAAACACAGATGTTTTTAATGTTCCTGGCTCTTTGGTGTTCGGGGATGTGGGCGTCAGTGGTTTAAAGAAGATATTTACATACAGGGAAGTGGTTGCAATTGACTAAAGTTTAGAACATAATAGTTTAGAATAGTGTGCAGGAAAAGACATGAATCTTAAAGCAAGTCATGATAACTAAGGAGTTGTTTGAAAAGAAAATTGTATGTTCCGGTAAGATAACTGATGTGGTAATAAAAGACACGTTTGCCTAGATGGAGAAACTCTTTGTCCAGATGAATTTGTTCATAGGAATTTCCTGAAGTAAACAATAAAATTATTAATTGACACCCTTATCTTTCTGGAAAGGAATGAATGTTCTGGACAAATAATTATGTCAGTTTGATGCAAATTATTTCAGTCTTAATCCTGATCATTAAGTTATGAGGATCCAAGTGGTCTCAATGTCAATTGTCAAGGTTATAAACGATTCCCTTGATGAAAAGATGAGGGTGTAACTTTCTGCCTCACTCAGGAAATGATATTGGAAACTAGATCATTGAGAGTGATGAATAAGTCTAATTTTTAACATAAAATGAATTATTCACCAGTGTTATTTTAAATGAAAAGTGCTATTCTATCAAATTATTTATAAAAAAAAACTTAAAACACAATGATGTAATACTCCTTTTTAAGAACCATTGCCTGAGAAGCAAACCTAAATGCCAATAAATTTGCATGCTAAAATTGAATTTCCTCTTTTCTAACACCAAAGGAAAGATCTGTTAGTAAGAATCTATTCCTACAATTATTATTGCTCCTTCTACATAAGAACCATGTATCTTTTAAAAAAACAACAACTTGGTTTCCTTTACATACATATATCAAAGTAATCTAGTTTAAACACACGTTCATGCAGACTTGCAGGTGCACATATATACATAAGAATTGTTGAAGTATAGTCTGGATTTTGGACTTTCATTACCTGTTTAACCATGGATTAGGTGTTTGACAAATTCACTTCTCTGAGCATACCATTTTTTTCTATCTGGAAAGTTAGGGCATTAAAATCTATACTCTTTAAGATTCCTTTTTTACCCTAATAATTTTATAAGGCTGGTTTGCGCATGCGTGTGTGTGTGTGTGTCTGTGTGTGTGGTGTGTGTTTGAAAAATTGCAAATCCTGGAATTCTGTAAAGATTAGGTATACATTCAGTAGGACATGGTAAGTCACAAACAAGTTTCGTTTGTATTTTAACAACTTTATGAAAAAAAAAAAACACTCCTTTTTCTTTTGTAATTTCTTACACATTTTCTAATTATAAATTTAATGTAAGAAATAATGCAGACATTTTTAATGACCAATTAAGGCATCGGTTTTCTTGATAGAAGCATTGCTTTTTCAGATGTGCAAACTCTAGGTATAGATAAATTGGTTTCCACGAATTTCCTCAATGATAGAGTAACATATTTATTAATTGCCACACATGTCTACTGCCAGGCATAAATAGTAAAGCCAATTCTCCCTGGTAACATCATAGGACTTTTGACAATAAGGTACATAGAAGATATTATTTTTATATTTATATCATGAACCTCTCTCTAGAGCTTCTTAATGTCCAGATTGGAAGATGGATGAATCTAGAAAAATAGCATTTCCCTGTGTACTCAAAAGTAGAGAAGCTTTTAGTACAGTGAATCTTTTAGAATGTTTCCGAGGAAATTTAACTGGGTTTGACAAATGTTTACATAGCACTTAATGTTGTAGATAATAATTCATATGTCATTCCCGAGTCTTGGAGCTCCAGACTTGCCTTGAGATGCCTGTCCTTCCTAAAACTATGCCTAGGCGCCACTTTTCCAGGGAGTTTCAGTTCTTAACTGAAATAAGAAAGATGGGTTGCTTTCAACAATCTTTATAAAGATTTAAGAATGACATATGTGAAAAATCTTTTAAATATGAAATTCTATGAATATAAAGTGTGGGATATCAATCAAGAAGCAGAATACTTCTTCAATCTTCATGAACAGATGACATCAACTTGATGGTCCGCTACCTCTGTCACCTGGAGATTTTTGAGAAAGAGACCTGTAAACACAAGTGATAAGTCTGAAATCTTTAAAAGGTCATTAAGAAATGAGCGGAAATATTGAGGAGAAGTATGGCAACAAAAGTTTGAGTTTAAGGCATAACAACATGGTTGAGCCTTTTGTGAAATACAAGAATGCAAACCAAATCACTAAAGCAACTGATATTTTCATGAATAAGGAAAATAATTTTGAAAATATAATTTCTCATGTGGAACACAATTATTGTCAATCATCATAAAAACATTGAGTGTCTTCTGTGTGTTTTGTGGGTCTAGATATTAGTTTTCTGCACATAGAGAGTGATGCTATAATTATATGTCTTGTACATATTGAATTTCAATTTCTGAAATGCAGAGAGTTTCCACAGTATGTATGTTTTAGATAATGAGATCATTTTGAAAATACAATGTTTTTCTTCTCTGTAAATAATATAACAGGATATCTGACTTATTAATTTATGTTTTCATTCATCTGTTTTTCAGTTAGTTAGTTACTTGCTGTTTGTTACCCTTTGTTTCAGGCACTGAGAACATTACAAGACTCCTTTCCATCATGAGTCTTATCTTTTTTTAAAAAGAAATTAATGTTTATTTTTGAGAGAGAAGAGAGACAGAGCATAAGTGGGGGAGGGGTGGAGAAAGAGGGAGACACAAAATCCAAAGCAGGTTCCAGGCTCTGAACTGCCAGCACAGAGCCCGACCTGGGTCTTGAACCCATGAACCGTGAGATCACGACCTGAGCCTAAGTTGGATGCTCAAGGAACTGAGCCCCCCAGGCGCCCCATATGTTATCTTTCATGTAGATTCTAGAGTTAGGAAACTGGGTTGGCTTATCAGCTGTGGCACTTCTGCACATTTGCATTTCTGAAAGTGAGGTGTCAGCTGTCAATTTTCCAGAGGACCACTGGAAAATGTTTTGATCAGGAATAACTGAGGTTGCAGCCATGTCTCAGAGATATTGCCGGTTCAGTTCCACACCAGCACAGTAAAGCGAATGTTGCAATAAAGCAAGTCAAATAAAGGTTTTGGTTTCCTAGTGCGTATAAAAGTTAGATTTACATGATACTGTGGTCTGTTAAGTGTGTGTGCAATATCATTACATCTAAAGAATGTGCAGACCTTAGTTAAAAAATACTTTACTGCTTAGTTATGCTTGCTATATGTGAGCTTTCAGCACGTTCTAATCTTTTTACTGGTGGAAAGTCTTGCCTTGACACTGATGGCTGCTAACCGATCAAGGTGGTGGGGGTTGAAGGTTGGGGTAGCTGTGCCGGTCTCTTAAAATAGGACAACAGCGAAGTTTCTGGCATCAACTGACTCTTCCTTTCACAAGTAATTTCTCTGTAGCCTGTGATGCTGTTCAACAGCATTTTAGCCACAGCAGAACTTCTTTCACAATAGAAAGTCCATCCTCTCTAACCTTGCCCCCACTTTATCAACTACATTGTAATACCTTAAATTCTTTGCAGTTATTCCAATAATCTTCACAGCATCTTCACCAGAAGCATATTCAGTCTCAAGAATATATATCCTGTGCTCATCTATGGGAAGTAACTCCTCATCCATTAAAGTTTTATCATGAAATTGCAGCAACTCAGTCACGTCTTCGGGCTTCATTTCGGTTCTAGTTTTCTTGCTATTTCCATCACGTCTACACTTCCTTCCTCCACTGAAGTGTCAAAACCCTCTAAGTCGTCCAGGAGGACTGGACTGAATCAACTTCTTCCAAATTTCTATTAATGCTGATATTTTTGTCTCTTTCCATGAATCATGATTATTTTTTTTAATTTTTTTAACATTTATTTATTTTTGAGAGACAGATCGATCACGAGTGGGAGAGGGGCAGAGAGAGAGGAAGACACAGAATCTGGAGCAGGCTTCAGGTTCCAAGGTGTCAGCACAGAGCCCGATGCAGGGCTTGAACGCACAGACCGTGAGATCACGACCTGAGCCAAGGTCGGACGCTTAACTGACTGAGCCATCCAGGTGCCCCAATCGTGAATATTCTTAAGGACAACTACAATGGTAAAGTGTTTCCAGAAGTTATTCAATTTACTTTGCCCAGATCCATCAGAGGAACTGCTATCTATTGGCAGCTGAAGCCTTATGAAATGTATTTCTTAAATAACAATACTTGAAAATCAAAATAACTCCCTGATTCATTGTCGATGGCATGGATGCTCTGTTAGCAGACACGAGAATGACATTAATCTCATTGTGCGCCTCCATCAGAACTCTGGGGTAGCTAGGCACATTGTCAGTGAGCAGTAATATTTTGAGAGGAATCTTTTTTGAGCAGTAGATCTCAACGGCAGGCTTAAAATATTCAGTAAACCATATTGTAAACAGATGTGCCATTATCCAGGCTTTGTTGTTTCATTTATAGAGCAGACAGAATGGATTTAGCATAATTCTTGAGGGCCCTAGGGCTTTCAGAATGATACACAAGCACCGCCTTCAACTGAAAGTCACCAGCTGCATTAGCCCCTAACAAGACAGTCGGTCTGTCCTTTGAAGCTTTGAAGCCAGGCATCGACGTTTCGTCTCTACCTGTGAAAGTTCTAGATGGTATCTTCATCCAGCAGGAGGCTGTTTCATCTACATTGACCATCAGTGGTTCAGTGTAGCCATCTGCTTTAATTATCTGTGCGAGTTCTCGCGGATCACTTGCTGTAGGTTCTCTATCAGCACTTGCGGCTTTCCCTTGCACTTGTGTATTCTGGAGCTGGCTTTGTTCCTTAAACCTCATAAACCATCCTCTGCTAACTTCAGACTTTTTTCCAGTATCTTTCTTGCTTCTCTCAGCCTTTGTAGGATTGAAGAGGGTTAGGGCCTTGCTCTGTATTGGGTTTTGGCTTTTTGTTGGGAATGTTGTGGATGCTTTGAGCTTCTCTCCAGACCAGTGAAACTTTTCCACATCATCGGAAGGGCTGTTGTCCTCATCGTTCTTGTGTTCACTGGAATAGTGCTTTTCACTTCCTACAAGAATTTTCCTTGGCATTCCAGCTTAGCTGATTTGTTCAGTGCAAGAAGCCTAGCTTTCAGCCCATCTTGGCTTTTGTATGCCTTCTTCACTAAACTTAATCATTTCTAGCTTTTGATTTAAAGTGAGAGATGTACGACTCTTTCTTTCACTTGAACACTTAGTGGCCATTTTAGGATTATTAACTGACCTAACTTCAGTATTGATGTATCTAAGGGAATAGGAAGGCCTGAGGAGAGGGAGAGAGATGAGGGAATGAGCGGTTAGTGGAAGAGTCAGAACATATACTATTTTTATTGATTAAGTATGCCATTTTATAGGGGTACAGTTCATGACACCCCAAAATAATTACGACAGTAACATCAAAGATTATTGATCACAGGTTAACAAAACAAATGTAATGATAATGAAATCACTTGAACTACTCTAAGAATTACCAAAATGTGACACACAGACACAAAGTGAACAGATCTATTAGAAAACGGTGCTGATAGAATTGCTTGGCACAGGGTTCCCACAAACCTTCAACTTGTAAAACATACCATATATGCAAATGGCAATAAGGTGAAATACAATAAAGTGATGGAGGTTAGACTGTAATTTGCTGCCACGAGACATGTGATGTTAAATTTATGTGTCAGTTTGGCAAGGGGGCAGTGCCCAGACATATGTTGACTTATGAGTGTTGCTATAAAGGTATTTTAACGTGATTAACATTTGAATTAGACTTTGAGAGAGCAGAACAGGCTCCATAATGTGGGTGGGCCTCACCCAAACAGTTAAAGACCTTAAGAAAAAAGGATTTTTCTCCTCTGAGGAAGGGGGAATTCTGCCAGTAGAATGGCTCTGGACTTGAATTGCAACATCACTTCTTCTCCGAGTTTCTAGCCTGGCAGCCCATACAGTACGTTTTAAGACTTGGCAGCCTCCCCAGTCACATGAGCCCATTTCTTAAAATAAATCTCTCTCTATATATAAATATGCATTCTATTGATTCCGTTTCTCTAGAGACCCTGACTAGTACAAGTGGTACCAACGTCTTGACGGAGTTTAAAGAACATCTCGGAATGGAAAAATCAGGGACAGCTATGTATAGCATTTCATTAAAAATGATGTTTTTTATTCTGAATTATTTTAAGCAAGTCCTGCAATTCAGGGGGCTTATTTGGAATGGAAGAGTTTATGGCTCAGTAGCTCTGGATGGATGGAGGTATAGATGAGACAGATTCTGACAGGCCACCTGCTAGTCCCAATGGGTACATTATTTCAGTTGGTTAAAAGTCTTCAAGGAGGAAATATCTCCTAGAAGCAGCAGTGAAGTTACTTCGCCTCCTCTCAGGGCTTTTTGTTGTTGCATAAAACCAGGAGGAAAAAAGTTTTTCTTCCAGAATTGTTCAGAACTAGGACAAGAAAGTATGTCATTTCACTTCTAAAGTTTATGTGTGTATACAAGATGTTCGAGAATAGAAGAGTACAACAAGGCTTTGGCAGCAAGGATCCTTTTGTGGTGGCCTCTTTGAAATCAATATAAGTATTTATTTCTGACATTGAAAAGGAGTCTCATTAGTTAGTTTCGTGCTGGGTCACAAGGCAGGAATCCTAGTTGCCAGTTCGGATTCCGTGTCTCACTAACTGAAGGATTTAGTAAGTCTTTAACTTCTGAGTTGACTGACCTTCTGTATGGGATCCTGGCCAGGATCTTACTCAATTTTAAAATCCTGTTATTTCCTGAATAAATAATAAAAATGGAGAATACACAGTAAGTATGAGATTCCTCAGAGGATGTCTGACCAAATGATGATGGAAATGAAAATTTGGGACACACAAGGCACTAATAGATTTCTCAATAAGTAGTGACTGAAGCATCTTGAATATAGAGATGATTATTTGAGGCTACCTTTATCATAATAGTTTAATATACAATCGTGTAGCCCTTCCAATGACCACTGTAAATAAATAAATAAATAAATAAATAAATAAATAAATAAATAAATATCAGGCTCTTAATGATTATGAAAATTTAGTCATTGAACGGATGAGCAGATCTTTGCAATTGGAAAAGGTGATATCAAATTCAAGTATCTGGATTCACGGCAATATGTACACTACTGGAGCTACTCATAGGGACCCTGGGTGATGTTATTTAGAGATACTTTGTTACAGAGTCTAAAATAGTAGCCAGAATAGTTGAAAGTGTTTTAGAAACAATTTGCTTTATTTCTGTTACATGATAGAGGAATAGAACCCTTCGATGTGTGCTATAAATAATGCACTTATTTAGTAAAATTAGTGTTGCACAGCACTGCGTGTGCTTTTTCTTTACGGTTCCATGGCACTGGGATGACAGGGAGTTCCTGCCACAGGTACCAGCCGCTGCCTGTGCTATCGGTCTCCAGCAGCGGTTCTGGTAATTATCTTGCAACAGTGTCTGTGGCAGATAGCAATCTCTCCTAAAGAGCAGACAGATTTAAAGAGGCAGAATTAATTAAAATTGATTCACACATTCTGTCATGTAGAGGTCTGCTGGGAGCCCTCCTTTCATTCCCCCCCTCCCCGTTTTGTGATGTTGTACAACACGGTACAGGTGGGAATCCCTACCCCGGGATACTAATTATGGAGCTTGAATGGGATTAGCCACAGTGATTGGCAGTGTAATGCATGAAAGCATTCTAAAATTTACTTCATTTAAGGGATTTCAGGAGGGACCCATTCTTTCTTCTAACTTTTATAAGTGGTTATTGAGAAGTTGACAAAGCTGAAAATCCAAGGTCACTAAGGATTATCAGAAAACTTGCAAACGATTCACAAATTTTAGGCGTTAATTGTTCAAAATTGTATACCTTAAAAAGGCATGTGAAGTACTAGAAAGAAAGATAACGGAAGTAAATCAGTGTTTATTAGTAGTTTTTATTTGTTTATTGTTATTTTTTAAGTTTATTTATCTTGAGAGAAGGAGAGAGCGTGGGCGCATGAGGGGCAGAAAGAGAGTGAGAGAGAGAATCCCAAGCAGGCTTCACACTGTCAGTGCAGAGCTCCACGGGGTGCTCAGTCTCACGAACCATGAGATCATGACCTGAGCTGAAATCAAGAGTCATAAGTTTGTTTGTGTTTTTAATACTTTTTAATGTTTTTTGTTTGTTTGTTTTTGTTTTTGAGAGAGAGTGCATGAGTAAGGAAGGGACAGAGAGAGAGGGAGACAAAGAATCTGAAGCAGGCTCCACGCTCTGAGCTGTCAGCACAGAGTCCTACATGGGGCTTGAACTCACAAACCATGAGATCATGACCAGAGCCAAAATCAGGTGCTTAACTGACTGAGCCACCCAGGTGTCTAGTAGTTTTTATTATTTCATTTTACTTTATTCTTTAAATTTTTTATTTATTTTTGAGAGAGAGAGAGAGAGCACGAGCTGGGCAAAGAGAGAGGGGGACAGAGGATCTGAAGTGAGTTCTGTGCTGATAGCAGACAGCCTGATGCGAGGCTTGAACCCAAGAACTGTGAGATCATGACCTGAGCCCATCTGAATGCTTAAGCAACTGAGCCAACCCTCAGGCATCACAATTTTTATTTATTTTTTTAAAAAAAGTGTCTGTGTTGTGGAATTTATACCTTAACATACAAAAATGGCAGATTTTTTATCTGGAAATTAATTTAGTTAATAAGTTATTTAATAAGACAACAACTTGATAATCACAAAGACTTTTTTACACTGCTTGTAACTAAAAAGTACCAATTTCTTCCAAAAAATGAAGCGATACTACCTCGAATCGAAGCAGTCTCTTCCTGAACACCATGGGTCACGTTTTCTTCACCAAGGAAATAGTGGATATCAATTCTAAGCTGCTGCGACAATGGCAACAAAAACAACAACAACAAACCACCAGAACAGTTAAGCCAGATAGACGCTCGGTTCCAAAGAGTATGTGTCAGGGCTCGTGGTGTGCCATCTTCGTCTTCTCCTGTTGTCTGTGAGCCCAGATCTCCCCTCCCTTCTACAAGAAGAAGAGAAGTTACATGTGGGGATACCCCCCCCCCCGCCAGGAAGGAAGGAGGCATGCTTTCTTGCTTTCTTGATTTCAAAAGTAGGACCCTAAAGTACATGTCACCTTTGTTTCTCTACCATTAATCGTTAGCTAAGTGCTGAGGCCCAGCCAAACACCCGTCATGGTGGAGGAAGCAAAGGAAGGATATCAGAGAACAGATAGCATCACCAGGAAATGAAAAACAAAACAAAACAAAAACAAACAAACAAACAAAAAACACACAAAAAAATAAAATAAGCCATTAGAATCTGCAAGTTGAAAGACTTAATAATGGCCTGAGTTTTCTTAATATTTCTCATGATTTCACAATTTATATATGAAGAATCCTAAGAAGAGCTAAAAATTTAATATGGAACATAAATCATGATTTGGATAAAAAATAAGTCATGTGAAGTCGTTTTTTACATATTTAACAGATGTTGAGCGTAGTATTTTAAAGTGTAAAATAAATATAGGAAGAAATAAGGAATGGTAGTAAATACAAATATAATGATATAAATTGTTATTTATCTTTATATTTATCTTCTCAAGGATTATTTATTCTTCAAGTTGACTGAAATATGTCATTCCTTATAACGAAATGAATATTTCTAAAGACAATTTATACCTCCTCGAATGTTACAAATATAATGTGTAACAGTGTTACTATCGCATACACATGTTTTGATCATATTTCCCATCTTAACATGTGCTTCTTCTTTCCAGAAACATGTCTAAACCACTGAACTTGCAAAAATGCTGTTAGGAACGTTGAGTCGTACACGGGGAAATAGAACAGTCAGGACTCATTACTTCAGGGCACTTAACAACCTGTCACTTACAAATAAAGGATTTTTCAGATGAGATTATAGCATCAAGTTTTTGTAAGGAAGTATTAATGGAGGGGCACCTGGGTGGCTCAGTCAGTTGAGTGTCCAACTTCGGCTCAGGTTCGTGAGTTCGAGCCCTGCGTCGGGCTCTGTGCTGGCAGCTCAGAGCCTGGAGCTTCAGATTCTGTGTCTCCCTCTCTCTCTGCTTCTTGCCTGCTCACACTCTATCTGTCTCTCTCTCTCAAAAAATAAATAAATATTAAAAAAGGAAGTATTAGTGGAATTATTCAGGTCAAGAATTACAGTCAAATAAAAGCAAAGATGTGCTATTACTTTATAGATACATTACAGCTTTTTTTGCACTTCTAACTTACTTATCCAAAAACATAGCATAACAATTTAGGGCAAATTAAAAGAGTGTTATATTATTTGATACTGTTTGTTGTCTACACATGAACAGGTATATACCCAAAAAATGAAAGTAAAAAAAAAAAAAAAAAAAAAGCCCTAAGTCTTTAGAAATACAATCTTACTGAATTTCCTGTGTATACATTTGGCTAATCAAAGTTTAAAAATATAAACCTCGAGAGTACCTATGCTTAATACAAAAGGGGAATGATATCGACATTGCTATGAATAAAAAATAAATAAGTAAAAACTTTTGTTTTGAACAAGTGGTTTTATTGCATAAATTAATTAATATCTATTAACTTTAAATTTTAAATTTTATTTTAGCTGGCTCTTTAATGTATTTGGAATAAAAAGGATTGGATTATATTGGTATTCTTTAAGATAGCCATGACTCAAAGAATAGTAAAATTTACATTAATACATCCTTGCAAATTGTAGCGGTGCACCAAAAAACATGTGAATTAAGAGTTTGTTAGCTTTTCCTCAAGGTAGAATTATTTGGGGGAATTTATATTTCCATGTGTACCCCTAAGTCTGTTTATGTCTGAAGCAAAGAAAATAAGTAGTTCTCTCTTCAAAGTAACCTGATGTGGAGATGAGAAAAGGGGAACAGATTAGTTACTCTTCAGTATAGTGCTTGTAAGGGTACAAATGTAGAGTTCTGAGGTAGAATCCATTGTAGCTACTGAAATATGTATTTGTAGCTATGCGAATCTATTATTTACAGCTGTAGGAATGTAGGAAGGCCAGTTGTTCATATTCACACATTATTTACATTTACACTATTTTTAATCCATGAAAATATATTCCTTGATTATAACTAATTAATAAATTGAAACCACTTAGAAGTAACAATCGCTTTAATAAAAGAGAAAGAAGTAACAATTGCTTTTCATAACTTTTATATTCCACAGCACACATGTGTATCAAATCACATTGGTTTAATAAAGTTAGATATTAGCATTGAGAAGAAGACAATGCCTTTATGATTTTGGTCTTTGGAGCAAAAAAAGTGTACGTTTGGCATACTTTGGATGACTGATGGCAGTTTGAAGTTGTCAGAGAATGGACTCAGGAGTGGGAGGCAGAAGCAGAGTTTTGTGGCACTGGGACCTTAATTTTACTTTAGCACTTCCTGCTTCTCTCCCCTGCCCCCAGCACACACACTTAATGGCTTGAGGACATGGCTTCCCTGATGCACACGGGATCAGGAACTAAGAATGCCCAGCATCTCCCACCTTCACTAAATTTATAGCAGAAGCTTTTTTCCAATATCTGGAAAATCATACTCAATACCCCAATAAAAAATGTTACTTCATAATTTATTCTGTTTCATATCATTTTTCCATGGCACTGTGGTGTCAAATCATTTATTTTTTGTAATTCCCATCACCTATTTAACCCGTCCCCCCACTAACCTCCCCTCTGGTAATCATCAGTTTGTTCTCTCTAATTAAGAGTCTGTTTCTTGGTTTGTCTGTCTCTTTCTGTCTTATTTTTTCACTTTGCTTGTTTTGTTTCTTGAATTCCACATATGAGTGAAATCATGTGGTGTGTCTTTCTCTGACTGACTTACGTCACTAGCTCCATCTATGTTGTTGGAAATGGCAAGATTTCATTCTTGCTGAATACTCTGGTTTCTTTTTAAAAATTTTTAAAATTTATTTATTTTTGAGAGAGACAGACGGTGTGAGTGGAGGAGGGGAAGAGAAAGAGAGAGAAAGAGAATCCCAAGCAAGCTCCATGCCTCTGGTGCAGAGCCGTACACTGGGCTCGGACCCACAAAACCATGAGACTGTGACCTGAGCTGAAACCAAGAGTCAGACACTTAATCAACTGAGCCAACCAGGCGCCCCGCTGGTTTCTCTTCAGATCGAATAGATATTTCAGCTTTTTATGACTGAATAATATTCCACTGGGTGTGTGTGTGTGTGTGTCTTCTTTATCCATTCATCAGTTGATGGATACTTGGGCTGCTTCTGTATCTTGGCTATTGTGAATAATGCTGCTGTAAACATAGGGGTGCACGTACCCTCTTTGAATTAGTGTTCTTACATTCTTTGGGTAAATATGTAGAAGTGTGATTCTTGGATCCATAAAGTAGTTCTATTTTTAACTTTATTTTTTAATCATAAAATATCATATATTTAAATTTTCTAGTTTAAAATATAGCAACATTCTTATGAAACTTTTGTAATTATTCTGATAGAACCGTAACATTGCTGTAGTTTTAGTCCCCCTAACATGTGAGAATATTACTGAAAAAGAAAATATTTGATTAACTGAGAAATTCTTTTGTTTTTTATTTAGTCCTGTTTTCTACTCTTTTTTTTTTTACTTAGAAAGTCCTGGACATTGTATTTGAAGCCAGTGTTTTTTTTGTTTGTTTGTTTGTTTGATGTTTGTTTTTTTGTTTTGTTTTGTTTTTTACAAATTTGTTTAATGGCAAATAGAAAACAATTCCTACTAATAATGTATTGCATATGTTGGAATTATACGGGAATAAAGTATTACTCGCCTCTTCTTCATAAAAGGAATTTCCTTCAGCACCTTTCATTAGATACAGTACTACTAAGTTGGTAGCGTTATTTTTCCAAATTACAAATGGAGATGCTGAGATTGAAAACCGTTAGTTTGCCCACATTAATAATGATTAATTAAGAATTAGGTCTGTATTTGCAAATTAAGTGTTTTTAGTAAAGCTTCAAATGTATAAAATCTTTCACTTCTTCATATACTTTCCCACCTTCAAAACCTTTCAGCATGAGCATGCTTTACTTTGCTCATTGTTTTAAAATAGTTCAAAATTGGAAAAGAATATTATTTTAGTACAAAACTTAAACTTCAGCCCACTTAGAATCTGCTAAAAACCTCAGAATTTATCATAGTCTTGGATGAGCCTTATAAAGTTGAATGATTTATAGCTGATAAATTGTGACCTATCAGTTATAAGAAATGAACATAGAAAAACACCAAATGCTCCTATATCAACATCACATTTTGAATAAAAACTAGTACATATAACAGTGGGACGAATAAACATCTATAATGAAAAATATTAGAAAGCTGAATTCAGAAACAACACAGATAAATATAGGGGAAGGGAAGGAAAATGAGATAAGGAGGGAGACAAACCAATTAGAGATTCTTAAATACAGAGAACAAACTGAGCTTTGCGGGAGGTGTGGTACGTAGGTGGGGGGTTGGGCTAAATGGGTGATAGGCATTAAGGAGGACTCTTGTTGGGATGAGCTCTGGCTGTTGTGTGTAAATGATGGATCACTGAATTTGCTTCTGAAAGTAATACTACACTATATGTTAAATAACTTAATTGAAAGAAGGAAGGGAGAAAGAAAGGAAAGAGAAGAAAAGAAAGAGAGAGAAAGGAATAAAGAAAAGAAAGAAAGGAAGGAAGGAAGGAAGCCGTACCAGGAAACTTTGATTTTAGATTTGTCACACATTAAATATTTTGTATCTGAAAACTAGTAACTGTAAAAGCTGAATGAATAAAACTAACTGATTTAAGGAACGTGAAACACGAAGGACATGAGAAAACGTACTAAATACCTACCTTAGATTCAGATTTGCTTATTCTTCCAGACAGATCTAAATTCATACCCCTTGTTTTCTGGTAGAGATTATCCTATGTAACTGAAACAGGAAAAAAATATATTTTTATACATATGTATATGAGTTAGAGCATAAGGGGTATGTATATTCACATTGTAGAGATGATTCCTTTGGGTCCTGTTTTCCTCTTCCTCTCTGCAGCTAACATTAAAGGCTCTTAAGTAGCATGACAAGATTTAAATATCCATGTAGATGTAGAACTCACCACTATAAACTTGCTAAGCGGTTTCTTTGAGTTCCGTCTTCTCCCCTCCAGGCCCTTGTTCACATGGCTGGCAGACTTGTGCAGCTGCTGTTACCTAAGTGCCTTTCACTTCTGAGCTCTTCTTCCCTCCTCCTCTTTCCCTGGATGCTTCGACTCCTTCAGGCCTCACCCTGGAATCCAAAAATCTAGATCCCATATATATTTTTTCCTTCTTATCACCTGGAGTTCTCACCTGGTTCTTGCCTCTTCACTTATCTAAATATTCCTTTAGTGTGTATCTCTGTGAATTCAGAGACACTGTTTTGAGTGGTTACCCTAGTTTCTAGAATAAGCTACAATAAATACTCAGCAAACACACAGGCGTCCCTCTTGTCACCTGGTGCACAGTACAATGTCTTTAGTAGCCAAATTTCTAAAAATCTTCATATTGTTTGTCATTTTCGTTGGTTTGTTTTACTATTCAGTTGCTTTCATACAATGGTTCTCATTATTTTGGTTTGGTAACGGATAGTTGGGAGGTTAATTTTGTCACTGAGATTACTAAGTCATATTCAGTGCTTTCGACCTCAGAGAGTCAGTCTGGGTGATTATATTTAGATTAGGCATCACGGGCTTAGGGACTGCATAGTGATCTACTTGAATTTTATAAAAAGAATGTATGGATGATGGTAAAGAGCTTTTCCCTTTTTACTGAGAGGAACAAATGAGAAGATACGGGTAATTACAACAGACAAGATTCAAGTTAGACAATAGGGATTTTGGTTTCTCTGGTCTTTTGTTTGCAAAATAAATTGTTGCTGAGGATTTATAAGAACCAAGAGAATACTAATGTTTCTTAAAGTGAAAATTTAAGAATTTTAAGACCAAACGAGAATTAATCCATGAGAATTCTGTTCAGCTGTAAAAATGCATACTTCAACTATTTCTATTTCTTTCTATTCCTTCTGTTTCAACTTTACTCTTGTACCCTGAGTTATGCCTCTAATAGCAGTTGGCTTCTCCACTTCCTCCTCTTCTATTTGTTCAACACATAATGTAAAAAAAAAGTATTTTTCTTTCGAAGCTCGTTAGCTCATCCCCCTGCTACAAATGTTCTAATGCCTTTGTTTTGCATTTAGAATAAAACCCACACTCCTCACCAAGGCCCACGAGATTCAAGAAGATGTTTTCTTTATTTCACACACTTAACTCCCGTCTTATGTCTTCACTCCATATTTTCAACCCACTGCATTTCTTTCTCTTCCCTGAATTCATCGCTCTTGTTCATATCTTAGAATCCTTGTAATTGATGTTTATTCTGCCTGAATGTGCACCCCTAGGTCTTAACATGCCTGGCCCTTCCTTATCAGTCTGATCTCTGGCAAAAGGCTACCTCTTCAGGAAATAATGCCCATTTTATGCTAGCTCAGGCTGCCTTCCGCCGTCTCCATCTCTATTAACTTGTTTATTTTCTCCACAGAAATTAACACTATACAAAGTCATCATGTATTTAGGTGTTTGTGTGTTTATGGTTGTCCTTGTCTGTCTTCTTCAGGAACATATACACCTTAGAAGGGACACCATGTCTGTTGTCTCTACTACTGTATCCTCGGGACCTAAAACAAAGAGCAGGCATAGCCTGATAAGTGATACATGTGGAAAATCTCATGTTTAGAATACCGCTGGATTCAAGAAAAAAGTACAGACGGTAAAGGCATAATGCTTCTTGAAAATCATTGTTAATACAGCTCTCAAACTTTTTGGTTTCTTTGAAAGCCTAATTATTGAAGTCACTCTGCTGTTAATTAATTTAATACATGGTACATTAAGATTTTTTTCTCCCCCTGTAACGTTCGAAATTAACAAATATGAAAAGAATCTCCATGGGTATATGAACGCAAACATTTTCTCTAATGGGACTACCCATGGAGAAAATTTTATAAATCTATGCTTAAAACAATATTTATTATACCTGCCGTGAAGCAAAAACAAAGTAAATAGCAGCTGTTGCTGTACTATAATACATTTAGTTTTTAATAGCTAGTACTAGATTTGCTGCTTTTTCTTCTGAACATCTCTAAGTGGAAATGATAGCAATTAACTTAAACTATGCAGCATCTGCGAGCTGACTTGGTTTAGTCTTATAGCTGATCGTTTTCTCAAAAAATAGAGTATAGCATCTGCTGGCTAACTGTGTAGAGAAAGTGGTCCAAATAGATTTCTATGTACCAACAATCTTCAAACAGTGGTTATATGTTTACATATAATGACACTTTATTATCCCACAAATAATAACCATGTATAGCAGTATGTTACCATAAGTGTTTTGAATAAAATATGATCAGAATATATTACTCTGAAGTGTTATTAGATTGTTGGATATGTTTTGTAACTGGCAACATAGCCAAACTAAATAACCTCAGCATTAATCAGTGAGCACATGACCCTGGTTTGGCAGCAGGTGTATTTGAGTGATCAAGTGAAACTTCTTGCAAACACCTTTGAAATTGGTGTAGGAAACATTAATGTTTGATGCTATTGTTCTGTTCTATTTTAAGAGTGATGATAAATCTTCCAGAGGTAACAGCTAACTTTATCTGTAAAATAACAGCAATTTATATGACATCCAGAGAAGTGATGTTAGTTAACTTAATATGTGAAAATAACCATGGATATAAAAAACTCTTAGCAGTATGTGAGTTGAAAAAAAAGAAACCGCGACCATATATTCTGGGAACACAAAATCAATTATTTTGAAGACTTTATATATCATAGGCATGATACAATGATTTCATCTTTGTGAATTTCTATCCACTCAAAATTTCTCAAAAAGGGACCACTGGGCTCTCTTGATCCATCTTACAAACATTCTTAGATGAACGTTATCTTCAAGAAATTACATTTCCTTCTCTCTTATTTCTTCTTTAAGCTATGACCCAAATTTTCCATTTTCTGCAAATTAAATCATTTGTCTCACCTTCCTTTACTTCTCCTCCATTTTTAATACACTGAGTATTCTCAGCATCTCAAGTCATTTATTATCCCAACTTTCTGAAAATCCCAGGTTTATTTTAATTTTTAAAAATGTTTATTCATGTTTGAGAGAGAGAGAGAGAGAGAGAGAGAGAGAGAGAGCGTGATAGGGGGCGAGGTAGAAAGAGAAGGAGACACAGAATCCAAAACAGCCTCCAGGCTCCGAGCTGTCAGCACAAGGCCACACATGGACCTCGAACTCAAAAACCTCGAGATCATGACCTGAACTAAAGTTGGATGCTTAACCAAAATAGCCATTCAGGCACCCGGAAAGGTTTATCTTAAATGTTTAGTTTTTATTTCAGGGTTATAAACCTATCCCCATGTTTTCTTCTCTCCATACATTTTTGAGCATATATTTTCCTAACATTAAAAACTAAATGTTAACTTCCCTAAGTGTATATGGGTGTACACAGATGTATATAACTGTATACAGAGCCTCCTATCCTTCCAGGTATCAAATGGTTTTACCTTCATGTCTTGCAAGTACTTCACTATTGTTTTGTTAAAAATCTTATTCTCTTTCTTCCCTTACTTCCCCAATCTACTTCTCAACCTGAATTCTGTACTTTAATAGTATCATCAGTATCCCAAATTAGACACTCTAGTATATTTTACGTGATTTCATCTCTTACACGACTCTGTACAGGTTACCCACTAACTCCTCTTTCTGACCTAGAACTATCTGTGTGGGTGGCGGCTCTTTTGTGCATCACCACAGCTTGTGGCCTGTAATTTTTTTTTTTTTGATCCTTTACTTTTATCCCATTTTATCCTTTACCACGATCCCAAGTTATCATGTCCTCTTATCTGGACGACTGCCATGTTTTTTTCAAACTGGATTCTCTGCATATCGTTCTTACCTCTTCAGTCCAATTCCTTTTGTGACATAGAACGTTAACGCTATCGAGTTATAGCCACAGTGTAGACTTCAAATGGCTTGGCATTATCCATAGTCTAAAGTACAGTTTCCTTTATGCGGTATTGAGGACCCTCGACAATTTGAACACAGTTCTCATTTTCAGTGTTCGCTGCCATGGGTCTCCTTGTTCCGGTCCCAGTTTAAATAGTGCTTCTCTACAGCTGCCTTCCTAATCTCTTCCGGAAAAATACCCATGCCTCTTACATTTGCTTCCACAACTTAAATTCATCTATTATAATATTCAAATAATGGAATTATAATACACTATTCATTTTTCTCCACAGGAAAAATGTGTGTGCGAGGTTAACCAAGACATAAAATGGTGAAGGAGTATGTGGTGAGTGAAAGAGTGATAAAGGGATCCTTCTTAGGAAGTGAGTAGATGTGTGTGTTTATGAAACTCAAAAGGAATGGCACATAACGTAATGATTGGGCACTGTCTGTAGGAGGATGTGTACGTATGGCTGGATAGAAGTTTGCATTTCTGAACAAGTAGCCACTCGAGAGGGCTACTTCTAAGGGCTCATTTTCGTGTTCCACCAGAATTCAATTTTGCCTTTTGTTTCATGAAGTAAGCTCTCTAAATGGTTGGAGAAAAATGGATATGACATACCTAGTAGTACTTCAAATTGTTTCGGTTCCCGGGTTTGATTTCCTGAGGGATGAGATGCACTCATTTGACTCACACGAGTCCACCAACGTGATGAGCTTTAAAATCATACAAACAAATCGTCTTGTCTGTATGTAGTAAATCCATAACACTTCTTACCCATCTTATAATCTGTCCCCCCTTTTTTCACTATTTAGATCTCCAGGACAATTAAAATCATTTACTGTAAACTAAAGAGAATTTGGGGAAATATCTAATATTCCAGTATGTTCTTTTACACTTCATCAAATATAAAATGCTGTGCCAGCTTTGTAAAGTGTCCGTTAGACATTCTGTGAAGCAAAGATGTTCAAGACAGTAGGAGTTTTTCTTTTTTCTTAAGTTTATTTTTTGAGAGAAAGAATGAATGCATGTAAGCAGGTGAGAGGCAGAGAGAGACAGACAGAGAGAGAGAGAGAGAGAGAGAGAGAGAGAATCCCAAGTAGGCTCCATGCTGTTCATGCAGAGCCTGATGTTGGACTTGGTATCACAGGCACAAGATCATGACCTAAACTGAAATTGAGAGTCAGATGCTTAACCAACTAAGCCCCCCAGGCCCCCACGACAACAGGAACTTTTCTTTTTTTTTAATTTTTTTAATGTTTATTTCTTTTTGAGAGACATAGAGACAGAGCATGAGCAGGGAAAGGGCAGAGAGAGAGGGAGATTCAGAATCGGAAGCAGGCTCCAGGCTCTGATGAGCCATCAGCACAGAGCCCAGTAAGGGGCTTGAACTCACAGACCCTGAGATCATGACCTGAGCTGAAGTCGGCTGCTCAACCGACTGAGCCACCCAGGCGCCCCAACAGGAACTTTTCTAACATCAGCCCCCTATGTCCCTCTCCAGGCTCATTTCCCTTTTGACCATCAGACATGTCTCTCACTCACCCCCATAACCCGAGAGTGCCAGGCCCTCCTGGCTCCATGTTCTGCTATTGCCTCTGCCCTCCTAGCAAATTATAGCTCACTTGCCAGTGGGACAGTTGTCTGCTCTAACGTAGCCACCAGAGCCAAAGGCTATGTTATTAACTGCTCCTTACACGTATCTTAAAAGCATTCTGTTTAAAAACCCAAGCCAGAAACTGCCTTGCCTTCGCACATTAGCTTTGGGCTAGACCGCTTTCTGTTTGTTTCCCAAACCAGTGGACTTCAGATACTGGGGCTCAAGCAGATAGGCGCTAGTATGAAGGCAATCGGTAATTGATGACCTGAAGTCAGAGAGGCGCTACAAACTAAATCCTTGAGAGAGATGATTTTTTGTTTTCTCTTATTTTCCCATTAAAATGTAATGAAACGACATTTCTAGGGAAGAGGTTTGGTGGAAGGCACCCATGGCAGCGAATTTAGTATGATATTTCTTCACATCATTATAATATCTGCAGCGTCTACTAATATTTCTCTGGGATTTCATCTCTGTATCCATCATACCGGCCACTGAGTCTTTCATATATTCTAAAAACAGGTTGCTTTTGATCTTAAAAGTGTGCTTTCCTCCCTTTGAATTATAAAAGATAGCCCAGGCCTTTCATTAAGTGTCTGGAAATAGTGTCTAAAAGAAAACAAAATGCATCTTTATTTCCATTCACACGATATTCTATACTGAGCGGGTCAAGGTTATGAGGCCTGCTTTTATCTTTAGCTTCTTTTTTTTCTCCTCCACTCAGGTCTCACAAATGCTTTACTTGGTTTCTCATTTTCTGTGCTGCCAGTGTTATCTATATTTTGGAAGCACTTCGCTGTATCCAATCTACCCATTTATGGCTTGCGTACTCCATCATCTTCTTTTATACAGAACCACTGCCAGCCCTGGAAGTGTTTGAGCACTCTCCTCCATATTTCACTTAAAACAGCATGGCACTGGGAGTCAATTTAGTTTGTTGTAGACAGAAAATAGAACTTCTACTCATCAGCGCATTTGTCCATCTTCTTAAAAAAAAAATTTTATTTGCGTCTCATGGTTTAATCCTTTACATACATGGTAATTGAAGACATTTAAAAACAGTTTATTCCTTGAAAAAGTTTTAACAGTTTATTTCTCCAAAGCCATCCCAATGGTAAGGATCTTCACCTTGGAATTTCATCAGGTTTGCTCTCCATGATTATAGCACTTTGGTGCTTTTTATGGGACACCGTTCTTTTGTTGCATGGAGACGAATGCTTTGCGTTACCAGAATACAAAAATTTAGAAAATGTAAACTTTTCCTACTATCACAGTTTGTTATAACTTTATTACTGAATAGATTTTGACAAGTAAAAGATCATAATAAATTACCGATTATATTTAATTACAAGGCAAAGTTAGAAACACAAGGAATTATAAATCGAGTCACCTATTTTGTAATGTTCTTATTGAAGAGTAAGAGGATTCAAAATTCTGAGCCATAAGAACTCAATACGTGACTTCAGCTATAATTAAACTGCTTATAAAGGAGGACAGAATATTCACTCGACTACAATAATATATTTGGACACCTGCTTTGAAAGCTTATGTATCAACTCAATAATGACAGGTTATTGATTATGGATACAGCCTCTCTATAAACTGCTGATAGTAAACATTTTCATCATTTTTGTAGTAGTATTTACATGGTCTTGCATATTGAGTTTTAACTTATTCTTGCCCCATATTTAATGTTAAGGTACCCATTGCTTTACAGATTTGGAAGCACTGAGAGACTTGGGCTAGGACATCAGAATGAGGTTGTGGGTATCAGGTGATGGAGGTGAAATTTAAGTCACCCAGTGCCTCACCCTAACCGTGCAGTTCTCAGTTTTTAACGTTTCTATCAGCAATTCTGTGTCCAGCTGCATTTGGGAGACTGCTACTGTCTGGGTCTATCAGATGATGAATAATTTGCTCTTGTCTTTGTGTGGTCATAGTAGTATGAGGTATAAAAATTAATGTAAACATCTGAAGCTAAATTTTCTTAGTGAAACTTACGATAGAGTTTTACAAATGTACTTCACACAGAACTGGGTAGCGTGCTGATTGGACATATTACATGATGATCCAGGTTAACAGATGTATAATAAATAACAGCTTAATCCATTGCAGTGACAGGATTAGAAATTAAATGAAGAAGAGTAAATAAACGTAATGCTTATCTTATTAAATTTTAAGACAACAACGTGTGGCTTTAAATATATGCATTCCCTGACACAAATTGGCATGAATAGATACACACACATACCTGTAATGTTTAAGTGTCCTTTTGTTAGTTTTCCAAAGGCAAAAAACTACGCTAAATTCTCTCCTTTGGCAAAATGGCCAGCATATCCATATTTACACAGTTTTTGACAAATTTCTGTTAAACCAGGTCTAAACATAATAAGAGACTGATATTTGCTCTGCGCTTTTCTAGCACTACTCATTAGTAGAAAAGGATGGCGACCTTATTTATTTTTAAACTTTTCCTATTGTCATGGCGTTTGGTGGAGTGATAATTGGATATCTCCAAATAACCTCTGAAGACCAATTAACAAAAGGAAGATATGCAGTGTGTCAGTCTGTGTTGCAATTAAATGTCTTCTTCGATACTCAGTAGAGGCGTGACTTCCATAGATACAAATCGTGTTCGTGCTATATTCTCACATATATTATACTTAGGAAAATACAATAAGATACTCTCTGTCATTTGACAGATGAACCAATTATTATATTTCACATATGGGCCAATTATTTTATTTCACACACTGTAAATATTTTTGATCTTTTAAATCACTGTATCATTATAAGAATACAGTTTTGTTGCTAGAACAACAAATTAAACACTGTATTTTAAAATACATGACTTTGATGTTCCTAGGTAAAAAAAGATCTAATTTTGAAAATAGGTCTTTACACACTGATATTTACTTTTAACACAATTGCAGCTCTAGAAACATCCTAATTGGGTGTGTATTTATTAGTTTGCTTAACTAGTCACTTGAAAACTTGATACAATGATGGTAATTTTTACCTATGGAAGAACAATGAAGAGAAATTTGAATAAGAAAGGCAGGACATTTGTGACCTTATGATTTAGTGAATAAACTATAAAGCAAAAATAAAATTTCATTCTAGTGTAAGTATAGACTGGTCAAAGAGGGGTCAACAATTCTAGAAGAAGACCAAATATTTAGATATACTTACTATTGTAGTATATACATAATAGTTTGATATACAATAGTTATTTATTATATTAACTATGTACTAGGTTTTTTTCAAGTTTTCTTCATACATAGATTAACTTATTTTTTAATTAAAAATTGTTAATGTTTATTTATTTTTGAGAGATATAGAGACGTGAGCAGGGGAAGGGCAGAGAGAGGGAACCACAGAAACTGAAGCAGACTCCAGGCTCTGAGCCGTCAGCACAGTGCCTGACGCAGGGCTCGAACTCACAGACTGCAAGATCATGACCTGAGCTGAAGTCGGCCGCTTAACTGACTGAGCCACCCAAGTGCCCTGGATTAACTTATTTTTAATCCAGCCTCGTTAGGTATATACTATTATCCCTGTTTATAGACGGTAACACTGAGACCAGTGTCTCTGAGCTCTCCGGGAGTCACAGACAGTAAATGGCAGAACACTTGTTTCTTAACACCACACACTTCGACATTATGGTAGAGGGGACATTTCAAGTCCATGGTAAAAAATGGCCATATTAACAAACATTTTTTAGTTGACTGTCAGATTATTTGCAAAACAGTAGTTAAATGCTTACCGGATAGCATGTGCAGAGATAGATGCTTAGGATTTAAATAAAAAGACAACTACAGATGGCTATCTGTAAAGTTCCTGGAAGAGGCATGCCCTTTACGGTGACAAACTATTAGTAACTTTAAATTATAAAAAGTTCTTACATGTCAGGGAAAAAAATGATTTCTCAGTAGAACAATTGGTTAAAAAGCATAAAAAGATGAAAAATTTAATTACCAATTAGAAATAACTACCAGATTCTCATTATGAGTATTTTTAATGATAAAAATGGATTTGTAAAGTGTTAATTAAGGGCGTTGAATAGGATTTGATAACAGGGGGTTGTTTCTGTAATACTGGTGTGATCAAGGCAGTACGCTTTCTGGTAAGGCGATTTGTCATTCTATGCCAAAGTTATTAAAAACACACATGCTCTTTGAACCACAAATTCTATTTCTAAGGAATTATTACAAACACATTTCAAGTAAGAATATGTCTAACAGTAGAAACCTGACTTAATAAACTACCAAACATGACACCACATAAGAAATACTTTAGGCAACTAAAAGTTAGCTATGGTTAGTGTGAAATCATGTCAGCCACTGAAGAGTTTGACTGTTTTAATATGGATTTTGTATTTTTTTCATGAGGTCGAGATAAAAATCACTGTAAGAGAGAAGGAATTTTAAAAATGTTTTGCTGCCTTTAATATGTTATTATACCTTTAATACATAAACTATGAGTTAATATTTCAAAATAAGCACCCACTATGGAACGTAAGTAAAATAATCCATATAATGCTTTATGTATAATTATCTTTAATAATTTATCTTCCCCCAAATATTAGCCTGAACATACAGTCTTAGAAATAAGAATGCTAAAACTCTAGATGAGAGTAACCTGGAGAGAATAGCATTTTGTGTTAATAGATTTAAGCACTCAAGGAAGACAAATGGATCTGATCATTTTTGCATTATTTTTGTTACATTTTGTCATGCCAATATTCCTTCCACCACTGAAGAATATTTTCTCATAAGAGCTTATGCTTAATGGAAACCAACAGAATGTATTTATATAGAGATCTATATATTTGCCTATATATCTATATCTGCATATCTATTTACGTGTATGCATTTATATCTATATTTACATATAGATAGATAGATTTATCTAGCTAGCTAGCTATAGAGAGAGGTGATTGATTGATTGATTGAATGATAGATAGGGATTTAGTATAAGGAATTGGCTCTTGTGATTAAGTAGGCTGAAAAGTTCTAAGACCTTCATGGTGAGTCAACAAATTGGAGACGTACGATCCAATGCGTAGTTCCAGTTTGAATTTGAAGGCCTGAGAACCAGGGGAACTGATGTTGTGGTTCTCGTCAGAAGGCCTGCAAGGTCAAGACCCAGGAATAGCTTGTGTTTCAGTTGAGAAAGAGGCAGGAGAATTTCTCTCTTATTCAGCAAAGGGTCAGCCTTTTTGTTCTGTCTAGGCCTTCATCTGATTGGGTGGTGCCCACCCACATTAGGGAGAACAATATGCTTTACTTGGTCTATACATTTAAATGTTCATCTTATCCTCAAACATCTTCATCAAAATACTCAGAACAATGTTTGACCAAATATCTGGGCACCTGGTCAAATTGATACATAGGATTAACCATCTCCTAAAAGAATGTGAATGTGTATTTACATATGTGTATATGTATATGTGTATGTAATATATATATGTGTCTGTGTGTGTAAAATAATATAAATCAATATACAAAATGGCATAAAATATGCAAACTTCATTTTTAAATTGGCAATCGATTCTAAATATGTGCATTGATATGCCTTTGTTGTTTAGTTTGAGCAGCCTATGTTGGTTTCATAGTTCCTTCATTGAAATATCCACAGTAGAAAATAGAGATATCCTGACAGGAAGAAATTTTTGTGTCATCTGTTTGACAGTTCTTTATAGGGAAATCCATTTCTCATTTATTCTCTTTTGAGGACCTTTACACAGCCTTCCTGAAGATCAGGCCACCCTGATTCTTTATTAGCTTGCTTTCTCAGAGCAAGCCGTGTGGACTCTTGATTTCTTTTTTTATTACTATTACACCTTGATTTTCTGGACCCTTAAGACAGAGAGCAGAGCACAGTCAGACCCCTCGGGTTCTCAGGATCTTGACTATACTGGAGACAAATCTCTTGTTTTTGCTGTTTCTCTTATTGTCGTTAAGATTCTAGTTTGTCTTTGGTCAAAATAATGAAATCTTGCATGGGGTTCTTTGTGGTGACTCCCTGCTATCCATTCCAACCCAACATGGTAAGCCTGTGCATTTGCTAAGGATTGTTGTCTTAGCACTCAATGTTTGACACCAGTGTGGTGTAGAAGGAGGGGTGTTAAGAGAGCTGTAGGGCAGGGTCACTGCTCCTGTGAAGAAGATACCTGAAGGAGTTTCTCCCTTCTCCTGAACATTTCCGTATCTGGATGTTACTCTTATATCTGCTAGAGCCATCTTGATCACACTGAGGGAGACTAGTTAAGCATTATTTATACACTGAGCATGAGACGATGGAGGCTGAGAAGTAGCCCAAGGAGTTATTAAAATGCTACATCAGCCAGTTCTGGAGCCCACCCTACCTCTTGATATCATGCTTGGGAATACAAACAAACAACAATTTAAAAATTCCTTCATTTTTTAAAATGTTTATTTATTTTTGAGAGAGAGAGGGAGAGAGAGTGAGCATGAAGAGGGGAGGGGCAGAGAGAGAAGGAGACACAGAATCTGAAGGAGGCTCCAGGCTCTGAGCTGTCAGCATGGAACCCGACGCCGGGTTCAAGCCCACGTACCGTGAGCTCATAACCTGAACCGAAGTTGGATGCTTAACTGACCGAGCCACCCAGGTGCCCCCCCAAAATTCTTATCTAGCCTAGTTTGATCTGAAATTTTCTGATATTTACCACTCCTAACAGATATAATACTAATAATAAAAATAGCAAATATGGGAAATAACCTACTTTGTTCCATTAAAAGTGTACCTTAAATCTCTATATACATGCATATTATAATAATAATATAAAAACAAAATCTCCATATGGTTGCTACAGATTTTCAAAGTGTAAGTGATCCCTGTATCTTGTCGGGAGTGTGGCCTGAGAACTGCTCTTCTTCATCAGAAGTCCTCGAGAAATCTCCTTCAAGTGGGCTTACTTTTAGGTGACCCAGTCCAAGAAAAAACAATGGATGCTTTCTTCATTCAAATATGTCATTTACTCTTCTCAAAATCTTTCAGATATATATATATATATATATCTTTTGAGTTATGCTAATGTCAGTTTCAAATATTTTCTAAAATCCTTCTAGTAACTAAGATGTCATATTGTGGTAGATTTTGAAATTAGAGTGGAGAAGGCACTTGATTTCTCACCGTTTCTGAAGTATACGGTATAGTTACATTTGCTTTTATAAATTGAGCTATTTAAAAATATAGCAATATTTATTTAATGCTGTTTTTTTAAATTTAGATTTATTTATTTTTGAGAGACAGAGAGACAGCATGCGAATGTGTAAGGGCAGAGAGAGAAGGAGACACAAAATCTGAAGCAGGCTCTAGGCTCTGAGTAAGCTGTCAGCACAGAGCCAGATGCAGGGCTCGGACCCATGAACCCGTGAGATCATGACCTGAGCTGAAGTCGACCTACTGAGCCATCCAGGCATCCAGTAGTTTCAAGACATAATCTTTATTACAATAACCCTCATATACTTCCTTTAAGAGACCAAAGTTTCTGGGGCATCTGGGTGGCTCAGTTGGTTAAGCATTTGACTTGGGCTCAAGTCATGATCTCATGGTTTGTGGGTTTGAGCCCCATGTCAGAGTCTGCACTGACAGCTCAGAACCTGGAGCCTCCTTTGAATCCTGTGTCTCCCTCTCTCTCTGCCCCTCCCCTACTCTCCCTCGGTCTCTCAAAAATGAATAAATGTTAAAATAATAAAAGAGAGAGAGATTAAAGTTCTATAGATAATACAATCTTAACGTTTTGAATGATAATATACAAATTTTCTTTGAATTACAGAGCTGTTAAACTAAATCCTCTCCCCTCTTAGCTCTAGGGAGATGAAATATAAAAATATCTAAAAGGAATCAGTAACAGGTTCCAGAATATGCATGATTGTGTTTGCCATACCTTTGTCCCAGTTAGAATATATCCCAGATGTGTCAGCTCTAAAAATAATAATTTATATGGAGAAGTCATTTCCTGATTCCATATATAGTGTATAAATACTATGTTTATTTAGATATTAGCAAAAATAATCAAATTGATGGAAATGTTTTCATTCCTAAAAATCAATTTTACTGTCACTTTGAATTTTTCAATTATACTAATGTCTTGTGTGGTTCTCATGTCCGACCTAGGTATTATGCTTTGCCTCTTAGTTTCAAGAAAACTTACTACTTAGTGCATTGTAAACATCAAATAGATATTTCACAATGACTTTTAACTATAAACAGAAAGAGAATCACAAACAGTAGCCTCTTGAACAACTCACCCTAAGTCATGATTAGAGTTGAGCTTTTCTTGTACCGAATGAATATGTAAGTAGAGAGGGTCTGTTCAGCATAACTACATGATTGTGTGCATATAAAAGAACAACAACACTCTGATCATGTAGGAAATGAGGTTAATGCTGAACAAATTAAGGAAGTAATTCAAGCAAAGAAAATCCCCTAGAAGAACAGTGAGTGAGATCCACGTTATATAAATAAGTGGCATAAAATTAAGGAAACAGGAGCTTCTTTTCCTGAGAAATGCAGTGTCAGTTCAGTTTCCAATATGTAAGACTGTGCGACAATATAAGGAGACTGCATATAAATAAGGACGTTTTGTTTCTTAATAGAGGCTGGAAAGAATATTAATACCAATTATATATGAACCAATTCCCATTTGCCCAAAAGGAAATTATTTAATATTGCAATTGAGAAATCATGAATTTCACTTAAATTTGACATCTTAACATCCATTGGTCCAATTTAATGTCATTCCTGCATCAAGCAAGGTCTATTAGCATAATGTTATCCCTGTGGTATGCATTTGAAAGCTAAGGTTGAAGGAACTTTTTTAAGGTCACAGAGAAAGTAAATTTCAGAATCAAGTTGGGAACCTAAGTATACAAAATTCCATTTTACTAGTTAATTCTAATATTAAATATTTAGTAAAGGAGGCTAAAATATTCTATGGGGGGAAGGGAACCTAAAACAATAAATGAAACATGACCTATCCCTTGAAGTAGAGTAAGTTCAGTTGCACTATCAAAAATGTTTCCTTTTACCTTTTCTAATGGAAGAAAATAAATCAGGTGTACAATAATTTGTACGCTAAGGCTATTGTGGAGCTTCAGTTTCCAAAGTCTGACTGAGCATATATTTGGTGATACTCCCCAAGAAACACTCTTGAAGCATCAGAAATAGAAATAATTCAAAAGACAACAAATCAAATAACAACAACTGAGAAGAGGAAGAAAGAGCAGTTATAATCTCTGATGCGTTTTAGTAGGACGGAGTCAGGGAGAACTGCACTGTTGGATATGAAGGATCAAAGGATACCACTCAGAACATTTACAAGGGAAGGCTGTTCTAGAAGCAGGAACTGTTTCTCACTGTAGAAAAAGCCTGAAATAAATACGGACAATAAACCCGGAAGAGCACAGAGATAAGAGCATTTGGGTTAGGCTTTGGAATGGCATCTTATGTATTTCTCCACACACTTGCCTCTTCCTTTCCCTCCACTGTCTCCACCCAAAATGTGCAGTCGAATACACTTCCTCCGGATGAATCAGGGAAATAGTTTATTTCTTTTTTTATGTTTGAAATTCAACAACTTTTATTTAGGGAAGATACTTCTTAATGAGTTGATTTACCATCATGGGAGAAGGAGATTGGAGCTTAATAGGATGACCTTTATTTAAAATGGGAGAGCATGGTGTGCTTTTCTGACTCCACCCATTATAGGTTCTCCAAGCTGAAGCCACTGAAACATGATACATCATCTACAGAAAACCCTGCCTGTGGCTGCTGACCATCAGTGACAAAAGGCAGTGATCCCAGATCAGAATGATCCCAAGTTTATATTTCTTCGTTTCCATAATTATGGACTTAAGGTTCATTAGAAGGTTGAGGAAATTCAGCACTGAGAAAAGGTAATGAGGAGAGCAAAACGCAAATTGGATCCCTTAGAGAATAACTAATGCAAGTTAAGAAAAAAAAGGATCTTAAGAAGACTTGAATACGTGAGATACAAGACAGTGGTCCAATAATGAAATAAGAGAAGGCTGTCTTAGAACAAGGGAATCTGAATTTTATATATAGAGAGAGATAACTAGCTATCTATTTAGATATACTTAGATGTAAATATATGTATATAATACTATACATATAGATCTATGTATCTATATACATATATAGATACATATATATACACACATGTATATATATATATATATTACATGGGTATATATAAATCTCTATATATGTGTATATATATCTATATATATCTCTCTCTATATATCTATATATATCTATATAGATATATCTATATATGTCTATATCTATCTATATACATATACATATATATGTATCTATATATATCAATCTATGTATATGTATATATACATATCTATGGATCTATCTATCTATATATATGTATATGTATATATACCTATGTATATAGATCTATAGATATAGATCCAAGTATATAGATATAGATGTAAATATATAATATAGATAGATCTATAGACATATATAGATATATGTATGTAAATATATATAGATCTATCTATGTATATTATGTATATAGATCTAAGTATATAGATATACTACACAATATACTGTGTAGTAGATGGGTAGGTAGGTAGGTAGCAGCTAAATAAATATGAATGACAAAGTTAAAATTAAGCAAGAATTTTTAAAGTAAAAGATAGTCTTCAAATCCAGAGACTCACCCACCCCAAGGAGAACAAAAGAAAATAAAATTCTTCAAAGAGATCTGTATCTTTAAAATTTCAGAACATGTTAGGGGTGCCTGGATGGCTCAGTTGGTTAAGCGTCCAACTTTGGCTCAGGTCATGGTCTCATGGTTCATGGAATTGAGCCCCATGTCGGGCTCTGTATTGACAGCTCAGAGCCTGGAGCCTGCTTCAGATTGTGTCTCTTTCTCTCTCAGTCCGTACCCCGCTCAAACTCCATATATCTCTCTCAAAAATAAAATAAATATTGAAGCATCAGAACATATTAAAAATTAGTACACAGGCCTTGAATTACAAAAGGATGTACTCTGGCAATTTGGGCCAAAGTTATTTTAGTTGTTAATTTAATCTGAAACTTAATCCTCAGTAAATTAGTTTGTAAATTTTTATAATAGCATGCTATTAGTTATTCAAAACATTAGAATAAAAGAAAACAAAGCAGAAAATGTGGAGATAACCGTGAGTTCCTGATCCTTGGAAGCATCTTTGGAAGGAGTTGTGTTTTAACATGTTCACGAACTGGTCTCTTTTGCATTTTCCTGTCTCTGTTAGTCATTGGTATGCCAACCACTGTCTTGAAAAGTCTTAAGTCACTTTTGAAAAGTTGCCAGGAAAATTGGACCTAATATTTTTAGTTTTGGGAAATCAGTCTCTGCCATGTCTGCTCACTCTACACGTAAGAAAAGCATGGCTACATGCCAATATTACACAAACCATTTTGATCAGTTTTAAAGAGCTATCTATCAAATTAATCTTTTTTTATTGTTTGTTTAACACATAATATACATGTAATGTCACCAATCTCTGACCTAATCCCATCCCTGTATTCTATCACTCCTTGGGTGGATTTCCATATATTTAGGTTTTCTGTAATTTCTTTCAGCACTGTTTTGTACATTTTCGGAGTATCAGTTTTACATTCTTTTGTTAAAATCATTCCTAGGTAAAGGATTTTATTTCTTTTGATGATACTGTAATTGAAATTGTTTTCTAAGTTTCATTTTCAGTTTGTCCATTGCTGCTATATAGACAAACAATTTATATCTGTGCAAATGATGTTGTATCCATCAACCTCGCTGCAGTCATTTATGATCTATGGAAAAGATAATATTATCTGTAGATATAGTTTTAATTATTCCTTTCCAATCTGACTGTATTTTATTTCATTTTCTTGCCTGATTTCCCTAGCCGAAACCTCCACTGCATTGGCGAATAAAATTGATGAGAGTAAACGCCCTTGTCTTAATCCCTAATCTCAGCAGGAGAGCATTTAATCTTTCAACATTAAGGATAATGTTGGCCAGGTTTTTACCAGGTGGAGGAAGTTCTCTTCTAGACCCAGCTTGATGAGTGTTTGTATCATGAAGGAGTGTTAGATTTTGTCTATTGCTTTGTGTGGATCTACTGAGATGATTGTGTCGGTTCTCTTAATATGATTTAGTATAAATAATTATTTTTAGGATTTTCAATCAGTCTTAAATTCCTGGGATAAATCCTACTTGGTCAGGATAAATAATTGTTTTTATAAATTGATAGGTTTGGTTAGCTAGTATTTTGGTAAGGATTTCCGTGTCTATATTCCTAAGAGATTTTGATCTGTAGTTTTCCTGTGTTTCTTAAATTTTGCTATTGAGGTAATACTGGCAGTACAGAATTAATTGAGATAACCTCTTCATTTCTGTTTTTGAGAAGAGTTTGTGAAGATTTGTCACTAATTTTCTTCAAGTTTTTGAAAGTATTCCTCAATGAAACTCTTTAGGTTTGGGCTTAATTTGTATGAAGATTTTGTTTGTTTTTGTTTTAATGTTTATTTGCTTTTGATAGAGAGAAAGAGAGAGTGTGAGCAGGGATGGGGGAGGTGCAGAGAGCTCTGCGCTGTCAGCACAGAGCCCTACTTGGGTCTCCAAGTCCCTAACTGTGAGATCATGACCTGAACTGAAGTTGGACGCTTAATCCACTGAGCCACCCAGGCGCCCTGTATGAAGTTTTTAAATTTTTAATTCAAATATGGGATTTATTATATGTCTATTCAGATTTTCTATTTCTTATTTTGTTAGTTTGATAGTTTTTGTTGTTCTAGAAATTTGTTTAATTAGAGTTGTCTAACTCGTTGGCATGGAGTTGTTCAAAATATATTCCCTTATATGCATTTGATTCCTGTAGGTAGTAGGGTCCCCACTTTCATTCCTGATTTTAGTGATTTGAATCTTTTCTCATTTTATTTTTGGTCAGTTTGTTTGAATCATTTTTTAGTTTTGTTTATCCTTCCAAAAAAACCCCAACTTTTGACTTTGTTCATGGTCTCTTTTTCCCAGTCTCAATTTCATTAGTCTCCTTTCTAAACTCACTTTCTGCCTTCCACTTGCCTTAGATTTAGTTTATTCATTTTTCGACTGTTTTAACATGGGAGGTTAGGTTATTGATTTGAGCTGTTTCTTCCTTTTTAATATAATCTTTTACAGCTATACATTTTCTGTAAACATTAGTCTGGCTTCATCCCATAGGTTTTGGTATGTGTGTTTTCATTTTCATTTTTTCTTAAAAGTATTTTTAAAATCTCTCTTGCTATATTTTCTTTGATCCATTGGTTGTTTGGGATAGTTTTGTTTAATTTCAGCACATTTGTGATTTCCCAAAATTTCTTTCTCTTACTGATTTCTAATTCCATTCTTCAAAAAGAGAAAACACACTTTTATTATCAAATTCTTCTAAATATATTGAGCATGGTTTATGACATATTATTTATTCTGGGCAATGTTTCCTGTGCTTTGAGAAGAATGTATATTCTGCTGTTGTTGGGTGGAACATTTTGTAGATATCCGTAGGTACAGTTGATTTATATTTTTGGCCATATCTTCTGTTTCCTTTTGTATCTACTGTGTAATTAATTTTCCGTGTTGGATGTGGGGTTTGGAATTCTTGTGAGGTGTGTACATTATGCAATTATTATAGAGTATTGATATATGGGCCTTTTTTCATTACAAAAAAAAAAAAAGCGCTTTTTATCTCTAGCAGAAAGTTTTTGTTTCCAAGGCTAAATTATCTGATACTAAAATTATCTACAGCTTTCTTATGGCGGTTGTTTTTCATAACATGTTTTTCCATTCTTTTACCTTCAGTCTATTTGTATGTCTGTATCTTAAATGTGTTTTCTGCAGAGAGCATATAGTTTTTCAATCCAGTCAACTCTGACTTTTGATTATATTGTTTAATTCATTCACACTTAAGATTATTGATATGTTTACTTTTATATCTGTTGTTTTACTTTTTAGTTTATCTGTTTCATCTTAATGCTTTTATTTTTTAATTAAGTGAAGATTTTCTAGCGTATCATTTTAATTAGATGATTTTTCACTATATTTTTGAGACATTTACTTATGCTTGCTGTAGAATTTACCATATATATCTTAATTTACCAGAAACTACTTCAGACTCATTCCAGTGGGAATAGAAACTTTACTTCCTTGTATCCCTATTCCATATTCCTGTTTTTATGTTAATAGTGTCATGGAAATTGCATCTGTATGTCTTGAAACACAATAATGCATTGCTATAATTAATACCTTTTAGAAGAATTTTAAATCGGTTTTTAAAAGTTGAGAAAAAGAAAGAAGAGCAATTAATTGTTTATAGGGTCTGTTGTATTAACTTTTTTATTTTCCACTTCTGGGTTCTCTTTATTAGTTACTGTGAATTGCGTTACCCTTTGGTATTATTTCCTTATTCCAATACAGCTTAGATTTTGCCTATTTATTTTGTGCTATAATTGTCAAATATATATTACATATTATAGTCCCAACAATGCAGTTGTATATACATAATTGTTTTTTAATCTGTTCAAACAAGGAGAAATATGCATGTATACTGTCTTTTATGATTACATAGTCACCCATTCTGATTGACTCATCTCCCACCAAATCTCTATGCCTCTGCTCCAGAGATGCGTTTGGGGATAGTAGCATGCTTTTCTTGGAATGAATGCTTTATGGGCAAGAAGCTGAGTGGGGGAAGAGCCTCGGGTCTTTTTTGCTTATTTCTGCCAGGGTGGAAATATCTTGCTGTAAGTGAGTTGGGATGAGGCCCTTTTAGACCCTGTATTCTTAACCTGTTGCCTACTGGTTGAAGCTTCCACCATGCAAGTTGGAACTGAATGAAGGAAGCGACCCCAGACCTCTCAGTCACTCTTGTCTAGAATACAGTCTCTGCTTGAGATGATGAGAAATGGCAGTTTCTTGCCCCTCCCAGGGAGATTCTGTAACCCTGGACTAAAAGCCAAGGGAAAATGAAGCCATGTATTCTTGGCTTCACAAATCACCCAAAATAGATCTTCACTTATGATAAACTGAGGAGCCAGGGAGGGAGTAGAGCAGGTCTTGTCTCAAATGCTATAGACTGGATGTTCTTGCACACACTTAATAGATTTTTTAGAATTTTTTTCACTTAATGCACATCTTTAGGAATTTTTACAGAGACTTTAATATTTTTGGAATATTTTTCATCATTTATGGTTGTTTATTGCTAGAGTGAGTGTCCACAGAATTCTTCAATGACTGTTCTGGCAGTCTGCTTTTATTTTATTTATTTATTTATTTTTTATGTTTATTTGTGAGAGAGAGAGAGAGAGACAGAGCACGAGCAGAGGAGGAGAAGAGAGACACACACACAGAATCCGAAGCAGGAAACAGGCTCTGAGCTGTCAGCACAGAGCTTGACATGGGGCTTGAAGTCACAGACTGAGATCATGACGTGAGCTGAAGTCGGATGCTTAACCAACTGAGCTACTCAGGCGCCCCTATTTCTATACCTACATTGCCATAGAGAAGTTGTCCACATTTTTCATCATAGGTTTCTGGGTTTTGTTGTTTAGAAATGCCAGGAACAATTTTGCTTTCTTTTAATATATCTACATATAAAATGATAGAATACGTTCTTTTTTAAAAGTTTATTTATTTTTGAGAGAAAGAGAGTGAGAGAGCACACAAGTGGGAGGGGGCAGAGAGAGAGAGAGAGGGAAACACAGAATCCAAAGGAAACTCCAGGCTCCTCACTGTCAGTACAGAGACCGACATGGGGATCAACCCCACCACCAATGAGATCATGACCTGAGCCAAAATTGGACAGGTAACCAACTGAGCCATCCAGATGCCCTGATAAATTAGGTTCTTGAATATAACATTTGTCCAGGAAAGAAAAGTACAAAATGGCTATTGACACAGATTGCAGGTGGTATTTTTTTTCTTTAATGTAAGAGAAATTGAAGTTCAGATAAATTAGAGTAAGTATATTTCATTGTAGTAAAAAGTAAGTCCTAAATAAATCGGTTATTTTTTTCATTTTTACACATTATGTCTGAAATCCTTTTCATGAAAGTGATTATAAAATAAAATTACATGTGAAAATTATCCTTTAAACCAAACAAACATCTTCATACTCTATTTTCATTGACATTTAATTTCATTCTAACTCTAGATTTCTATCTTAAAAGGTATATATAATGAATACCAGTATACAGTTTTCATTATATAAACAAGGGCACATGAGAAGTGGTGAATGAATAGCAGAGCTTTTCCAAAATGCACACATTTATCTATGGCAATTGAATTACATGAAGGCTTTTCTTTTTATTTCTTCTTTCCTCTACCCTCTCCCCTCTCCTTCTCTCCTTCTCCATCTCCTTCTCCATCTCCTTCTCCATCTCCTTCTCCATCTCCTTCTCCATCTCCATCTCCATCTCCATCTCCATCTCCATCTCCATCTCCATCTCCATCTCCATCTCCATCTCCTTCTCTATCTCCATCTCCATCTCCATCTCCATCTCCTTCTCCATCTCCATCTCCTTCTCCATCTCCTTCTCCATCTCCTTCTCCTTCTCCATCTCCATCTCCTTCTCCATCTCCTTCTCCATCTCCTTCTCCATCTCCTTCTCCATCTCCATCTCCATCTCCATCTCCATCTCCTTCTCCATCTCCATCTCCATCTCCATCTCCTTCTCCATCTCCATCTCCTTCTCCATCTCCATCTCCATCTCCATCTCCTTCTCCATCTCCTTCTCCTTCTCCATCTCCTTCTCCATCTCCTTCTCCATCTCCTTCTCCATCTCCTTCCCCATCTCCTTCCCCATCTCCTTCCCCATCTCCTTCCCCATCTCCTTCCCCATCTCCTTCCCCATCTCCTTCCCCATCTCCATCTCCTTCTCCTTCTCCTTCTATCTCCATCTCCATCTCCATCTCCAATTCCAACTCCAACTCCTTCTCCATCTCCAACTCCTTCTACATCTCCAACTCCTTCTCCATCTCCAACTCCTTCTCCATCTCCAACTCCTTCTCCATCTCCAACTCCTTCTCCATCTCCAACTCCTTCTCCATCTCCAACTCCTTCTCCATCTCCAACTCCTTCTCCATCTCCAACTCCTTCTCCATCTCCATCTCCATCTCCATCTCCATCTCCATCTCCATCTCCAACTCCTTCTCCTTCTCCTTCTCCTTCTCCATCTCCTTCTCCATCTCCTTCTCCATCTCCTTCTCCATCTCCTTCTCCATCTCCTTCTCCATCTCCTTCTCCATCTCCATCTCCATCTCCATCTCCATCTCCATCTCCATCTCCATCTCCATCTCCATCTCCTTCTCCTTCTGCTTCTGCTTCTGCTTCTGCTTCTGCTTCTCCTTCTCCTCCTTGTTCATTTGGAAAAAAATCAACTAGAACTAGGAAAAAGTGAAATGTAATAAAACCAAAAACCTAATACTCTGATATAGGGTATAATGCGAATTTGTAACTTACTGCTTTTGTGTTATACTTTTGAAATAACATACATATTAATGTGTTAAATCCTTATTTTGTAGAATTTATGGTTTTAATCCATTTAAGTTTATATTTTTAACATGTTAGCATATTATGATAAGACAGGCATTGTTTTTATGTGAGTTGATGGCACTTTAAATAACATGCCCCTTTAAAGTTGGACATTTTTGCAGATTTTTCCTAATTTAAGAGATTACCATTCTCTGAAATCTCTACAAGTTCTAGGAGCTATGGCTTTCACAACAGCAACATTTCTCTTATATGTCAGGTGTTCACTTCGTGACATCTGCGGAAGAGTAGCAGAGAGGACTGTTGCTCTTATCTTTATCAGTTCAGTTATTTGATATAGTAGTATCAAAGTAGTAGAGTCAAGTCTGAGAAACAGCCATTTTTCTCAGGTCTAAACCAGACATTGTCAATATGGCCGTACGTTAAGAAAATATGTTTTTCCCGAAATTTCCTAAGAAGGTATTCATAACCATAGGATACAATAATAAATCAAACTGGAACAGAGCAAATGTTGGACAAAGTGGACTATTAGAATTGACCTTATATAATGTAATATCTGCTCTTCTGAAGGGTTGTGAGGCCATAGCCATGGGCTCTGCTGAGGGATCTTGTATTAGGATCTTGCTATACTTGATCTGTAGCTCCTTCCTACTCTGATGAATTTCCCACTCCTACTTGGTATTTTATGTTCTTGCTTCTCACTGGGCCTTTCAGTGACTGTTCAGTGTATTACGTCTTTGCAGTACAATTTTCAGACTCTCCAGAAACTTATGTTTCTTCCCAGATGATCATAACGAATGCCCTTTATACTATTTAATTCACACCCCAAAGTGTCTCATTTTATCTAGAGCTGGAAAAATGCTTCCTAATAACTTTAAGCTGAATGTGGAGAAAAGAAAATAATTGGAAAAAGAATAAGATATATTTAATTATGCTGTGGCTTGGCATTTGTGTAATTATGTTTGGCCTAAATGAATACAGATATTTTTCATCAAATAACAAATATTTCTGAAATAAAACTAAATATGATATTTTGAGTTCCATAGTTATTTATGTTCTCTTATATAAACGTTTTTGTTATTGTTTATGACTATCTAGCCACAGATTAAGTAGGTAAAGCTCAGGGTAAGGAATTGGTTTGTGCATGACATTAATTTCTCGATATATCTTAAAGCAAAAATAGCCATATCAAAAGATTAGAAGGACCTGGTGTATACTCAGAATTAAACAAGGAAGACAAAATATATACTATTCACTCAGAAAAGAAGATACGTAATACCTGCTGCTTTTTATAAAAATCAACAGAAAGCTACTGGGAAATAAAAGAAACAGATTTAGTAAAACCTTGGAATGGTTCTATAATTTTACTATGAGATGGTTCTGTCTTTATGTGTCCTGGAAAAAAGGAAGAGTGAAGTCTTAACTACACATTATTTCATAAAGAATGTATTACTGGAAATCTCCCTAAATGATTATACTATCTGAATTAAATTTCAAGTAAAGTGTTGCTTCTACTGAATATGGGCTGTGTTAACAGTGCCTGAAAGTTCTATATTAAATGCATACAGACTTCATTCCCCTACTACTTGGAACAACTCTATGTAGCTTTGAAAATTCTTCTTGTGTAGAAAAGGATAATATGAATATAGCAAGATTATGTTGCTATGACAACTATGGCTTCTCTATTTCTAGTCTTTCTTGCATTTAAACTTTCAGCCTTCGGGTTGTATTGCCATTTTCCCCCTTAATCTATCTGATACATATGTGAAAATGCTGACGAAAGTATAACAAGGAAAAATATTCATAGCATTTTTTGAAATATTATCCCTCAATAAAAAGAAACTTTAAAGTAAAAAAAAATGCTGACACCAAAAGACCAAATACTTTATTTCCAATAATATCACAAATATGTATGTGTATATAAGGAATGTTATTAAGAGTATCCTCTTTTGTTAAAAAATTGAGTCTTAGAAATTAGCAAAGGCAGGAGCAAAATTAACTACATAAAAATTAAATTATTAAAATTTTGATATAATAATTTCTCTGGTAAATACATTTATGAAATAATATAGGAAGAATTTTGTAGATTTCAAACAATAGATTATCTCATCGAACTTAAATGTATAATAGATACATAGGTGAACATATCTATTTATATACATATTATGTAATTGACATATGTAATTTGTATGACATTGAAATATGTAATTTCATAATATGAAATTGTAATTTCAAAATACAATTATTTTGAAATGTATATTATATATATGTTATATCTATACACACATATCAATATTAAAGTATAAATTGTGTTGCTAGTCTTTTATATAAAATGTCATATATATAATCTCTACAATCATGTTTTGGAGTGAAACTATTCAAAATTTTTTAGATAAGGAGTTCGAGGCTCAGCATGTTTAAGTAACTTATAAAACTTAAGTAAAACTTGAATAACTGTTAGGTAACAGAAAATCACCATTGGAATCTATTGTATGTATTCTGTAATTTTTCCAGAATAATAAATTTGAATCAGAAACTTGGTTTAGCATTTCTGTCACTAATCTTTTTAGAGATTTCCTGATAACTTTTGGTATAGAAATTTCTTCACATTGATTTTTAATAACTTAAAGAGCAAAAATGTTTGTAGACTGAAACCCAAGCTCATTGATGAGTAATAATACATCATTTTTCAAGTGAACTAAATAAGTAATATTTTCAGTCATGGATACTTTAAATATACTGTTATTTAATCCATTGATTTTCTATATAGATAGATGGGTCGATTACAATTTCTTTAGTAGATCTAAAAATATTTTTCCTTAATATGATTTGTAAAGAGAATAGTTCTTCTATCCTGTGCGTGCGTGCGTGTGTGTGTGTGTGTGTGTGTGTGTGTGTACCTGAGTAGAATACTACTGATTACTACTGTGGAAGTGTATATCCTGTTTCCAAGAAATTTTAGGACCAAATTCAAAAGTATATTTAAATATGGATTAATTATCTATACTTTAAGCATCAGAGGTTTTCCGTATAAATTTGTGTTTTTGTCTCCATGCCTCTTAAAGATCTGTGCTTATGTATGTGTTTCAAAATCTTTTATAACACATACATATAACCTTAGGTATGTGTTTGTGCATATATTTCAAGAAAATCTTATATAAGTATTAAGTAAGACATTCTAACAGGTAACCCAGTACCATTAAAATACTTATTCTAATGAAATTTCACATACATTGCGCATGTTTGATCAGGAAGGAATATTTATTATTATTATTATTATTATTATTATTATTATTAGTTATGTGGCTACCTCATATCACGTCACATAGGTTTGTATTATGTTGAGTTAGTTGTTATGAGTAGCTATATCTCCTTTGACACGCAAAGAAAATAGAAATCAGAAAAGGCAACTAATTTCACCAAGGGCATATAATATGTACGTAGCAGATCCAGCAATTTAGACCCTAATGTAGCTGAGCCAATGTCCATATTCCTCCATAATTCAACAAGGAAGTATGTATCATAATTATAAATCGTTTTTCTTGAAGTAATAGCAGTGCCCAGTCTTTATAAAATGCTTACATGCAGTCATTGCTCTCTGGAGAAATTTACATGTTTCCCTCATTGAAGGGGCATAACAATACTGTGATGTCACTATCCAATGTATCTCATTTAATATTTCAGGAAACTATGACTTACAGAGGTTAACTTAAATAAGGTCACATACATAGTTAAGTGGTGATGCTGGGGTACAAATCCAGGCAGTCTGTCTCCAGAACATGTTCTAATGCCAACAAGTATTGTTGGGCTTTGAACAAAGAGTGCCTAACTTCTTAACTATAAGCTCTGCCTCTGAATTTCTGTACAGTTTGAATAACTTACTATATAGGTTCCTCCAGAGAAACACAACAAATAAGATGCATATATACTAGATAAGAAAGAGGTTTAAAGAAATGGCTCACATGTATATCTGATGGAGGCCATCAGGCTAAAATTGCAAGAAAGAATTATAGTTGGAATTCAAAGGGAGTCGGGTATAGAATCAAGAAGAAACAATGTTGCAAGTGAATTCTGAAGTCTGCCTGAGAATTCCCTCTTGTTTGGGTAAGGTCAGTCTCCAATTGATTGGATAAGGCAAATCCACATTATGGAGGGGTATTTCTTACTCAAAATCTAATTGAAATGTATACCTCATTTAAAAACACTATAATAGAAGCATCCAAAAAAAAAAAAAAATCTAACAAAATATCTACACCATGACCCAGACAAGTAGGCACATAAAATAAATTATCACAGTGACTTAAATTTATATGTACCCTATTTTCTTATCTTTTATCACTAAGATAACAATTTTTTAAATGTTATGAAATCACATAATGTAAATTAACCGTTTTAGGTTAGCAGTTCAGTTGCACGTAATGCCTTCATGATATTATACAGTCACCGACTCTGTCAAGTTCCAAAATATTTTAATCACCCCACAAAATATGTGCACCCATTAAGTAAGTTATTCACCATCCCCAGGCAACCACTTATGTGCTTTCTGTCTCTCTGGATTTATCTAATATTCTATGAATATTTCATAGAAGTGGAAACATACGGTATGTGACATTTTTTTGTCTGGCTTCTTTCACTTTACATAATATTTTTGAAGTTCATTCACATTGTAACATTGTAGCATGCATCAGTGCTTCATTTTTACAGCTAAACAATACTACATTGCATATGTGTGTCACTATTTGTTTTTCCATTTTGTTGATAAGCATTTGGTTTGTTTCTACCTATCAGCTACTGTGAATAGTGCTACTATGAACATCCATGAACAAGTCTTTCTGTTAGTACCTGTTTACAACTTTCTTGGTATATACCTGTTAGTGAATTTGCAGAGTCATAATTCTATATTTTAATTTTTGAGCAACTGATAAACTGCTTTTCATAATGGCTGTACCAGTTTAGCAATGCCCAGTGTTCTGATTTTTCCACATCATCCACAACATTTGTTGCTTTCCATTTGTCCGATGGAAACAGAAAAATGCCCCCTCACCGAAGATGTCCATCTCCTAATTCTTGAAACCTATACATATCACCTTACATGGTAAGAGACTTTCAAATATATTTAAGTTAAGGGAATTGAGATGGGGAAATTATACTGCATAATTAGGTGGGCCCAATGTAACCACAAGGGTCATTATAAAAGTCAGAGAAGGAAATGTGCGGACAAAAGCAGAGTATCAGAGTCAGAGAAGAATTAATATTAATTACTGACAAAGTAGATTTCAAAATGAGTAAGATTGTCCGAGATAAAGAAAGGCATTACATAATGACAAAGGTGTAATTATCCAGGGGGAAATAATAGTAATATATGTACATCTCTCAAGAGACTCAAAATACATGAGGTACAAACTGATAGAAGTGAAAGGAGAGATGGAGTAATATATAATAGTCATTAGAATATTCATTAATACTCTGTTAGAAATTGATAAATCAATAAATAAGAAAATCAATAAGGATACAAATGGCTAACATTGTTAATTAACTTTATCTAATTGAAATGTATAGAATACTCCACCCACAACAGCAGAAAACACAGTTTTTAAACTCAAGAAAACACATCCTGAGCCATAAACCTTAACAAATTTAAAATAATAAATACCATTCAAAGTATGTTTTCAAATTATATTTGAATTGAACTAGAAGTTAGTGAAAGAAAAAATACCAGGAAAATCCCCAAACATCTGTAAATTGAGCAAGGTATTTAAAATAACTCATGGACGAGTGCTTGGATGGCTCAGTTGGTTAAGCATATGACTCTTGGTCTGGCTTAGGTCATGGTCTCACTGTGGGTTCGAGCTCGGCTCGGCGCCTGCTTGGAATTCTGTCTCTCTTCTCTTTCTGCCCTTCCCCACTCCAGCACATGTATGTGCACACATGTGCTCTCTCTCAAAATCAATAAATATAAAATAATAAAATAAAGGTAACTCATGGATAAAAGATGTCCCAAGAGAATTAAATAATATTTATGAGTTAATGAAAATACAACTTTTCAAAATTTGTGGGTGGTGTCGTTGGATGCCTGTATTAGAAAAAAATGAAATACCAAAAATATCCAACTTTAAGAAACTAGAGAAAGAAAATTAAATTAGCCCTAAAGCTAACAGAAGAAAGTAAATAACAAAAATTAGGGCAGAAATCAATGATATTGAAAATAAGAATACAAAGGAAAAAAAAACAAATTGACTATTCAAATGATCAATAAAATTAATAGAATGCTCACCAGGATAACCAAGAAATAGGTGAGGGAGAGAGATTACTGATGTCAATAAAGAAAGATTATTAATATGGATTCCCTGGACATTAAGATGATAATTAAAGAACGCTATGAGCAAATATGTGGTCACACATTTCATAAATGAAATGATAATTCATAAAAGATACTAACTACTCAAATTTCCACGAGGAAAAATAGATAATATGAATAGCTCTATGTCTATTAAATAAATACATATTTTCTACAGATTACATAATATTTACCTATTAAATAAATACATAAGGAAAATAGATATGAATAACCCTATATTTATTAAATAAATACATAATTAAAAACCTTACAAATAAAGTGCCTGACATAGTTTCAATGGTGAATTCTATGAAACATTTAAAGTATAAATAATATCAATCTTCGACAGGTTTTTCAGAAAATAGAAACAGATGGAATACTTCTTAGCTCATTCTGTGATGCCAGCATTACAAATTCAGATAAAAAGATTATATAAAATGAAAATTATGGACTATATCTCCTAAACATAGATATAAAATCCTCAAAACTTTTTTGCAAATCAAATCCAACAATATAAGAAGAATTAGCCAATGTGACTAAATATTAGTAAATTCAGGAATGAGAAGCTATGTTAACATTAGACAATCAAATCAATGAAATTCTACCTAACATGAAAAATTAAAAAGCTATATGATCATAATTATTGATGCCAAAAATATTTGACAATATTCATGATAGGAACTCCCCACAAACCAAGAATAGAGAAGACTTCCTAAACTTAATAAAACGTACATGTGACATCACACTGAATGCTAAGAGAATGGATTCTGTCCCCTAAGATCAAGAACAAGGCAGGCATACCCTCTCATGACACCTGTTCAACATTGTACTGGGAGTATGAGCTTGTGCACAATGGCAAGAGGGATAATATAAAGCATATAGACTGAAAGGAAGTGATAAAACAGTCTCCATCCCCAGATAACAAGATTGTTATGTTTTTATGTTACAATTGCCCAAGTTCATTTGTATATGAACTTCCATTTTTCATATATTTGCTTCCATCCATTTATTTAGTAAATGTTATCAATAGATGTTACCAATAGAAAGATAATTTGTGACACTTGGAGAATATAGGGTATCCGCTCCTCTTTGTAAGTTCTTTTTTTTTTTTTTCTTTAATATAATTGACTAGATCATTCCAGAAATTCCTGTCGATCAATGAGTACATTTCTCTTGTCGAATGACTTCTAATGCAGTAGTATTTTCTTCCATCTTACGCCAAGAATAGTGCACAGGTGCTATAGGAGGCAACTCCATGATGGAAGGAACATTCTGTTTTGCGGAGGTTACAGAGAGGGATTTTGGCATCCTAAAGAAGCGAATTAGCAATAATAGGGCATAAGTTGTATACAAATTATTATGTAGAGTTTTTAAAACAAGTCTTTGATTCTGTCAAAACTTGAAAAGAACTACCACTCTTCCCCAAACCAAAGACTAGAACCGGACACTTATTACACTTAATTAGATAATGTGTGAAAAGCTATGAACACAAGAATTGGTGTATATTTAGTTTCAATTTCCTCTTCCAGATTAGGATTTTCTCAACAGTGTCTGCAAATGTAATCTTGGGGATATAATTTTTTCTTTCATTTTTTCTCATTTTTTAAATTATGATGCTAGTCTAAATATGTTGAGAATTCAGAGATCAATGAATAACTCTGCCATTGGCTATACCTAAATACTGAAGAATTAAAAACACAGAGGACCATCAGGTATCAGTCAGTAATAGTGACTATTGGATGCCAAGACCTTTCAAGCATTTGATGTTTAGTAGATCATTTAAATTTTATGAAAAATGGAAGAACATCACAGTGTTATTTTCATTTTAGATTTTTAGGAAACTGAAAAACCATGTGTTTAAGAAACTTGTCTGGGGTGGCTGGGTGGCTCAGTTGGTTAAGCGTCTAACTTTAGCTCAGGTCATGATCTCACAGTCTGTGGGTTATGTTCCACATTGGACTCTGTGCTTGACAGTTCAGAACCTGGAGCCTGCTTCAGATTCTGCGTCTTCCTCTCTCTCTGCCCCTCCCCTGCTCACATGTCTCCAAAATACAAAAACATTTAAAAATAAAAACAAAACAAAACAAAAACAAAACTTGTCTAAGATCACACAGCTGGTCAATGAAGAAGCTAGGAATAACACACAGGTAGTGTGTCTTTATGATTTAAATTTATATCTGTTAAGCCTTTGGCTGGAGCTTGGGAAGCCCCTGTAAGTGTTCTCAACTGGGCATACCTACACTGTGCATATAATAAATCTTCATGCCTGGGCGGGGCACTCTATTTCAGCACACTACAGCAACTAGAATATACCTTTTCTGCCAGCCGGCCCATTCCAAGCAAAACCAGAATATGCTGAAATAAGTGTTCCTTGGTTGCTTCTAACAATGTTACTAATCAAATAAAGTCACTGCTGTCTAGGAAGGAACCAGGTAAGCCAAGTGTGTTTTTGGAAAACCAATTTATACGTAAGGAAATATGAGAAGTTTTGGATGAATACCTACTCAATTAATAACAAACGTACCTTACAACTTATTACCATATTTCATTTGTGATTTTGACCATGCTACACAATGAAATGTTCATTTTATAGATGCGGGTTTATGAGGGAAGAAGAGAGGCTGACTTTACAGGGAAGTGATATGTACTTCATCAATTTAAAGTTTTGTATTGGTAAAAATATGACATCATGTGTGCATAAAAATGAACCAACACAGCATTCGTAGATGTTAAAAGAGGAAAAAGTCGGAGAAATGAATCACAACTTGACAAACAGGATGAATATGCGGAACTAAAAAAATAATGATTCACAAAGAAAAATGGCAATTTCATTTCAATTAAAAAAATCATAGTTCATATAAATGTATATATTTTTAACTTTACTGGTTTTGTATACATTTCTTTTGAAGATATCCATAGTAATAAAGACTAAAACCTAAAAACAGATTTCACACCACATTCTATTTCTGAAAATATTTAGTTGATATCTTAAAACTAAACAGTGGTGATAAATGATTTAACGTTTTTACTCATTCATGCAGAGCTGTGAATAACTCCGATAGGACTAAGTTAATTTCAGCTTCAGTTATTTGAAAGTTCATTTAAGGCCTACTGGTACTTAAAATAGTGTTAATCATCTAACATTGGTTCTTAATAGGGATGACTTTAGTATTTTCTCAGTAATTCTCTAGTTTTGCCATGATATATCTGATATACAAATTATTTCAGATGATTTTTAATGATTTACTTATGTATTCATGTTATAAATGTGAAACAAGTTTTATTTTATCTGTATTGAAAGACAGTTTCCAAAGGGGATGTATTGGTTTCCTGGGGTTGCTGTAATAACAAAGTACCACAAGCTAGATGCCAGGACAACAGAAATGTATTGCCTCACGGTTCCGGAGACTAGAAGTCTGTGGCGAAGGTGTCAGAAACTTGCCTCCTTATGAGGGCTGTAACAGAGGATCTGTTTCATGAGTCTCTACTACCTTCCGGTGGTTTGCCACGAAGGTTTGGTATTACTTGGATAGTAGATGCATGAACTTGATCTGTGTGTTCATTTTCAGTTAGCGTTCTCTCTGTGTGACGGTACTCAAATTTCTCCCTTTTAGGACACCAATCATATTGGCTTAAGAACCTACCCTACTCCGAATGTGACCTCATCTTAACCAATTATATCACTTAATAGCCTTCTTTTAAAATAAGGTCATAGCCTGAGGCACCTGGTGGTTAGGATTTTATTGTAGGCTGAATTGTGTCCCCCCCAAATTTATATGTCAAAGTCAAAATGTTAAGTCACTGCATCAGAATGTGATGGTATTTGGAAATAGGGTCTTTAAAGCAGCAATTAAGTTAAAATGAAGTTATAAGGTGAACCCAGTAAAATATGATTACTATCCTTGTAAGATGGGTAGATTGGGTCACAGACACGCACAGAAGGACCATGCAAAGACACAAGGAGAAGGTAGCCATCTAGAAGCCAAGAGGAACTGTTTCAAAAGAAACCAACCCTAGAAAATACCTTGATCTCTTATTTCTAGTGTCCAGGATTGTGAGAAAACAAAATAAAAATAAATAAATTTCTGGTTTTTAAGCTGCCCAATTTGTGGTACTAACTAGAAAACTAATCTAGAAAACTGACTTACATATTTATACTGACTTACCTTTAGGTATGGTCAATACTAATTTCATGTTTAAAGCAATTCTCCCATGGCATTTAAATTTTGTTTAAGAGGCAGGTATTATTTTAGCTAAGCAGTGCCATCATTGTACATAACAAGTGAAGGATGCTTTAATTAGCAGTTTTTATCGCAAATTGACTCATAAGGCAAAAATAGAATCAGTTATTGCAATTTAGAAGTACATTTAAGTTCAGTATAAGGAAAGACCCTCCAAGAATTGAACAGTCACAACCCCATTGCCCGTCACTTACAAAAGTAAACTTGAAATATTAAGAGATCATTGAGTATTCATTAACAAAGATTGTCAAAGAATGCAATTGAGATTTTGTGTAATGTTAAATTGTATTGTATTGCCCCACTCATTCTCCAGTTCAGAGATTTTAGCCTTTTTCATAAAATAAATGAAAATATATGTATTTTAACTTTATATCTGTATATATTTTATGTTGATATATATTCTGATATTCACTACTAGAATATTTGTTTCTCTATGTATATAACAGTAATATTAATATTAATATTAACAATAATATCCATATTCAACACACACATGGACACAGATGCATGGTTATGCAAAAATACACATACTTTCATAAGCTATAATAGGATTCTTTTTTGGAGTTGGTAGTTTTATTACAATAGCTACATAAGACACAATACAGGTGCTCAGATAGGTTACATATCAAACTTGCAAGGACTGGATTACAACCTGGAAGACATGCAGGGAATTAAGAAAAAAAAAAAAGGTTTGTTATTAGTAAGTTTCACATGTATAAGATTATAATTCAACATCTACGTATACTAGAAAGTGATCACCCTCAAGTCTATTGCCATTAAAATCCTGATATTTTAATGACAATACGTGCTTATTCTATTCATAATCTGTATTCATAAATCCATATTTACTTTTTTTTTGTTTTATCCCCATATTTTAAATAAACTTGTCTTTCAAATACCCTCTACATTTGACCTGCAGTAGCTCGTAAAACCCTGGATCTCAAACTTGGTTTCATATGAGGATCACTCATATGGAGTTTTTAAAAAATTGATGACTGACTGGGTCTTATTTCCAAGAAGTCTGATAAATTAGTCTGCAGTGAAGCCAGGCACAGGATTGCTAAAATATAAGGATTCTGAAGTGTGACAAAGTTTACGAACTACAGTCTTTGAGGATGCTTTTGATGAAAACGAGGCCATGGGAGGAGACTAAGTCTAGGGCGAGAAGTGAGAACACTTGATTTAGGGGGAAACAGCTTCCCAATTCTTGGTCCCAATATCTTATCATGAAATGGCCAGTAAAACGTGATGAATCTGACTATGGGCATAAGATAAGAATTTTTAGTGACTGCTATTTCTTCTATTTTAATATTTGTCTGTGTCTATATTATTATATTTTTCATATAGGGTATTATTTTAGTATAAAATTAATAAGTTTTTTTCTATTCTAATGGAATACTGTTAGGTGACCAAAATTATCCAAATCATTCATTCCTACTTCTGATTTTCCCCCAATGTGAGTTTCCACTCATCTTAATACCAATTACTTCAGCTGTAGAATTCCTAACTTTAAGATGAACGAAGTACTTTCAACAGCTTTGTTCAAATCTCACAGATGGCCTTTTGTGCTTTTTTTGAGTTCTTTATAATTATGTGTGACACTGTTCTCTGAGAATTGGTGTGAATGTACGAAAACATTATATTTCAACTTGAATTTAAACATGTTCAACAAGGTTTGCCTTAAAAGCTGTGATCATATCCTCTATGTGGTTGTACAGTGAAGACTAATTTTTCTTACATTGTTTTCTGCCTACTGCTGAAACATTTTTATGAAAATATATTTATAAACTGGCAAAAATTTACATATCTCACCAAAAACTGATCCCAGGACAAGACAGTTTGTCTCATTTAGGATAATAACTTTCTCAATACTCAAGAGTTTCAAAAATATTCAAGGCTAAAGAATGGTGAAAAGGTATAATTTTGGGGTGTGTGTGTGTGTGTTTGCTTTTATTTAAGTATCTGGTTATAGCTTATTCTTTGGATTAGTATAGGCAGTATACAATGAAAACACTAAAGATGTGTTTTCTTTGGAAATTAAAATATAATTAGTAGGCTACTTTTCATTTATCTGCAGTTCTAAATATAAATACAGCCTTCTAAAATTTAATAGTAAAGGTCAACATTCTGAAAATTAATATTTATTATTATTATACATGTTTTTGAATTCAAAGTGACTTTATATATCTTCATTTAATTCCCACAATAATTCTGTATTTTAGGTAGTGTAGTTACAAATTAATAGGTGTGAACACTGAATCATAGAGAAATGAGAAACTTTGCAGAAAGTCAAAAAAGAATAAGTGAAGACCGGGGATTTGAACCTAGTTAGTCTGTTACACAAGATGGCTTCAATCAGTTTGGGAGTGTCAGTGAATCTCATTCTCTAAAATTACATTAAGGCAGTTAAGATAATTACATTATCTCAAATGGTGCCAAGTTTTTGTTTGTTTGTTTTGTTTGTTTTCTTTTTTTTTCCCAAGGGACATCTGGCCATGTCTAGAGATATTTATGGTTGTCACAACTAGGGGAAGGGAATGGTATTGCTTTCTAATGAGCGGAGATCAGAGAGACTGCTCAGTCCCTTATAGCACATGGAACAGCATTCCACAACAAATATGGATTTGTTCTCAAATGCCAATAGCCCTGTAATAAATAAAACTTGTGTTAAGTAGACCCCAGATATCTGCCTCCTGCAGATGCCCAGGAGAAAAAAACAAAACAAAACAAAACAAAAAAAGCCTTCTCTGGGATAATTTAGTGTTATGCTAGTCTAGGAGATATTGTTACAAATAATTTTGTGAAGAAAATAAAATAAAATGAATTTTAGCGTTCATTTATTTTTGGGAGAGAAAGCACATGAGTGAGGCAGGGCAGAGTGGGAGGGAGACACAGAATCCGAAGCAGGCTCCAGGCTCCGAGCTGTCTGCACAGAGCCCAAAGCTGGGCTCAAACCCATGAACCATGAGATCACGACCTGAGCCAAAGTCAGACGCCTAACCAACTGAGCCACCCAGGCACCTCCCAAAACTGAACTTTAAACAGACAAGTTCAAGGAAATTTACAACTACAAAACTACTATTAGTGAAATAAGAATGAAGATAACAAAATAAAATATTATAGAAAACTGCATAAGAAAATTGTCTACTACATTCGGATGAACAAATGACAACTGACTTCTGTCTAGAGACAATAGAAGTCATAAGATGATTGACTATCTTCAATGTGAATAAAGAAGTGAAAAACAAACAAACAAACTGCCTAAAATTCTCTACCTGTCTAAAATATCTTCTAAGAATAAAGGCAAAATTAAATGCTTTTTCACACAAAACCAAAAGGAATTTATTACCAAGAGACCCAAACTTAAATAAACATAAACTTAAATAAGTGTATTACTATTTTAAAGCAACACTAGATTTCAAAGATACTCAAAGCAGTGACAAGACATGAAATGGTAACTGTGTGGATACATCTAAATGAGTACTGACCGGATACAGAATGTACATAAATAACACACACAGAAAAATAATATATACATTATGCACATAGTAAATAGTATTCTAATTCTACTTTCATACCTGGCATGATGCACTACAGTGCCAAGTGAGCTAAACTGCACTCCCTTCTTTTTAGGTAAAAGGAACAGAGGTTACAATCTGAAACTTCCAAGTACTTCAAAAATATTTAATCAAGAAAAATGTGGACTAAAACAGACTGATCAACAGTCAAATAATATAAACAACTGATGTTCTCCTTAATGTTTTGGGTAATTGTACTTAGCACTGAATGGAAACACTTATTAAAGGTCTGTTCAAGATCTCATTCATGGAGTTATGTGTTTTGCAAATTTCATCTTAGTAACACACCCAATAAAGATCAAAATGGAAAGTTGATGTTCATAATCCACCTAATAAACAAGAACTATATTCTTAGATGATAACACCTCCCGTTCATTCATTTTATTATACTTAGTCGAATGGTAGCTAAAAAGAATTTGAATATGCGAAAGAAAGGAAACATACATTAGCATAATTTATTTTTGATAGGAGTGTTTATAAGAAAACAATGAATAAACATTCATGGAGTTTTTATATGAATTCATAGTCTGTTGCTTCAGCAATCGCTGTAGGTCCTATTTGTGTTTTATTTTATTTTATTTTATTTTATTTTATTTTATTTATTTATTTATTTTTATTTTTGAGACAGAGAGAGACAGAGCATGAGTGGGAGAGGGGCAAAGAGAGAGGGAGACACAGAATCCAAAGCAGGCTCCAGGCTCTGAGCTCTCAGCACAGAGCCTGATGCAGGGCTCGAACTCGCAGACCGCAAGATCATGACCTGAGCCGAAGTCGGACGCTCAACCGACTGAGCCACCCAGGCGCCCCTGTAGGTCCTATTTGTATTGCTTCTAGAATGAAGGTTTGAAATTCTTTATTGTTCTAGGAGGAAGTATATTCTCAGTCTCTCCAAAAATCTGTTCAATTGTATTGAAATCAGCATAAAACTTTTGTGAACTTTGGCATGTTCTCTGCTATTCATCCAGGTATCACTGCACATCTGGGCAAATGTGCAAATGGCCGAATGTGCAAATGGCCAAAAGACAAAACCCTAAGACTGCCAAACGCTGGTGAGGATGTGGAGAAACAGGAACTCTCATGCATTGTTGGTGGGATTGCAAAATGGTATGGCCACTTTGCAAGATGGTTTTGCACTTTCTTACGAAATAAAACATACTCTTCCTATAAGACCTGGCAACTGTGCTCCTTGTCATTTACCCAAATGAGCTGAAAACCTACACCCACACAAAAACATGCACATGGATACTCACAGCAGCTTTACTCATAATTGCCAAAACCTGGAAGAAACCAAGATGTCCTCCAATAGGTGAATGAATAACCAAGCTACGATACATTCAGACAATGGAATAATATCCAGAACGTAAAACAAAAAAGAGCTATCAAGTAATGAAAGGCATAGAGAGACTTTAAATATATGTTATTAAATGAAAGAAACTGATCTAAAAAAACTACATACTGTATGACTGCAACTATATGACATTCTGAACAAAGCAAAACTATGAAGATGGTAGAATGAATAGTAGTTGCCAGAGTTTAGATAGGACAGACTGATTAATAGGCCAAGCACAGAGGGTTTTTAGGGCAATGAAACTATTTTCTATGATACCATAATGGCTGATACATGTCATTTGACATTTATCAAAACCCATAGAATGTGCACCACCGAGAGTGAGCCTTATTGAAACTACAGACTTCAGGTGATAATGCTGTCTCGGTGAACTTTCTCTATGCTCAATTTTGCTGTGAACCTGAAAGTGGTCTAAAAAATAAAATCCATTGAAAAATAGTAAAATAAAATCATTTCTAAATTGAACACTCGTTACATGTCTTTATACTTTCAAAGAGAATCAAACTCTGTGGATCTTAGTTTATGTTTCTGCTGTCCGCCTCATGACCCTAAAAGAATATACCTCTCTAAATGTCCTTTTTTTTGGAAACAAAAATTGTAGGCTTTGCGTATTACTTCATAAGCCTCACACAGAATGAATAGATCAGAGCAAAACAGAGAACAAAACAGAGATTGAGCTACATTAATTTTAGTGCTGTAGTGAACAAAGTTAGTGTTTTCAGTTTCCTGTCCCACAGTCAAAGATGTAATTCCTGCATTCTTCATGATATCAATAGCCAACAATGTAAGTTTGGATAGCACCTTCCAGTTGACACAGCATGTTCACATAATATTTATTTATTTTACCACCAGCCACTAAATTGGAGGGTGCACAGCTTAGAGCTAGTAGGTAGGGGAGAAGATTGAAGCTCAGAAAGAATTCATATGTGATGTCAAGCCAAGAGTTGTGTTTACATCTGGAATTTCTTTTCTGTCTTACTATGACACTTCATAGAAATAATCAGAAAAGCTGATACACAGTTCATAAAAACTGCCTTAAAGATCACAGAATCCCAACACACTAAAATTAAGTCAGTAGTACTATATATTACTAAGCATGTGATGAGCTGAGTATTCTTACAGGCTCCTGTTGAAACAGGGTAAAATTCTATCAGAAATCATTTGGAAATATCTATAGAAAAATATTAAGTTCAAAGTCATTAATACAATAGCAAGATACTTTTTGCAGCATTATCACAGCTCAATTCAGGATAGTGAGAAAATGGAAACAATCTAAAGAAGAGAGGTATGATTGATTAGATGCACCATAATATCTCTACAAGATGGAATATTCTGCAGCTATGTAAAATTATATTTTGAGAAATTTGTTGGGACATCAAAATTCAGGTTTGAGGTGTTACGAGCAGATAACTCTAAACTCTCCATTACAGTGATTATGAAATCAGACCCCAGCTCCAGAATGCTTGAGTTCACAGTCTGACTTGGCTTTTGCTACCTATGCGATGCCAAGGAATTTACATAAATTTCTGTGCCTCAGTTCGCTCAACTGTAAAATGGAGAAACTGGTAGCACAAACTGATCATGCTGTGGTGAGAATTGAGGAGAAAAGAGACATAAAGAGCTTAGGAGTGTTCCCAGAACATAGTATGCTTAATGCTTGCATTTTATTATTATCACCCTATGAACCGAGTATATGATTATTATATTTCTTCTCTGTCAGATTTCATTTCCGGAAACTGCGCTTTGAAAAACCAAAGGAAATTATCCCTAAAATCACTTCTCTCCTTCCCTTTTCTCCCTTGTAATTATCTAAATAAATCTTAAGAAGATAAGGAGAGAAAAACTAACTTTTCTTAAAATTAATGCTTCTAAGTTTAGAATCAACCGCGAAGGTTTTAAAGGCACTGGACTTCATGAACAATGATTGTGTCAGCCAGTACCCTGAAGTTTTACATCTTTGTCTGTCTAGGGCGAGGGGCATTTTGTTGTCTTATCTGTTCACCGGCCACATCACGGACATCTTCGCTCTTAGCTCCTGACTGAACTGTTGTTTTACATTTAGTATTCTCATAGAGTTTTTATTCTGTTCCCTCTTAGACTCTAATTTAGTATTAAACTTTTAAGCAGTCCTCCTCTTATTTTGAACAGTTTATAGGAAAGCATATAGACCTATGAGCCATTAAAGTTACTTTCTACCTTCTACTTGTAATACAGTAAATACATATAACGTGCCTTGGTAAAATTGACATGAGGCACATGGGAAGCATGTGAATTTATTTTTTTTCTTCCAACACCTTTCTACCTTTTGCACTTTTGTGAATTTTTAGGATTTTCTGCAATGAACGTACCTTACATTTATAAGAAAAAAAAAAAAGGTTGTAAAATGAAAGCCTTATAAACGTCGTAGAGGCAAGAATTAGCCATTATCTTCTTTACAGTAACGTTATATTTTCTGATCCTCCTCAGTCATCGTAGCGATATGCTGAATTATATTGCCCCTCAACCACAAAGTGCTTTTCAGTGTTTACAAGCTATATTATATTTAAGGGATGCCCCCAGTGAAATTCAGCTTCCTGGAGGGTGATATTTTACAATAACTCTGTGCCAGAATGATGCAACAGGAATAGAAACATCAGAATTATACACTTTGCTCATGTGCGACTCAAGGTAGGTAAACACATATGGGCAGAAACGCAAATCTAGCAGCAGTTGAAGAGTTTTCCCTTAGAGAGCAGTTATTTTCATCTGTACACTCATTCTTCCCTCATACTTGATATGCAAGCACACACTATTTCCTGAGTGAATATGGATATACATCTGCTTTGAGGGGACATATGTATGAAGGAGCTAAAGACAGCAGCTATGTGTACTCATATTTGGCAAGACATCTGGGTGGATTTATTTTACCTAATTTAACTGCGAAATTTATATGTTTCACTTGAATTTGTGAATATTTAAATCAATGGCAGCCTCTTGATTCTTCCCTGGCTAGGATTTATTGTGTTATGCACTAGTTTTCCTAGTTTTAATTGAAAATATAGGGGTGAGTCCTTGTGTATTTTCACTGTACACATTTCAGGAAACCTCTCTTATTAAGACCACAGACTTTAAAATTAAGCAAGATTTTAAAATAAAGAGAGCTACAACATAGCTTCATTATATGGCTCTGCAAGGAATGGAACTGTGCCTAGCTTGAAGGTGAGCACAGCACCACTGCACATGTTTTAACATTTTTTTATGTTTATTTTATTTTTGAGAGAGAGACAGAGCACAAGCAGGGGAGGGACAGAAGGAGGAGGAGACACAGAATCCGAAGCAGGCTCCAGGCTCTGAGCTGTCAGCACAGAGCCTGGCACGGGGCTTGAACTCAAGAACCATGAGATCATGACCTGAGCTGAAGTCGGACGCTTGACTGATGGAGCCACCCAGGTGCCCCACCACTGCACACTCTTAAGTCTTTAGGTTTCAAGTTATTTACTCAAGACAGAACCGGGCTGACTACATGCCAGGTAGTGTGGTTGTTGCTGGGGGGACAGGGATGCATGAGATATGTCAGTGATGTCTGGGAGCTCACAGGACAGGAGGCAAACAGATAAATAAGTGCAGCCCAATCCAGTAGGTTCTATAATACATATTATAATAATGTCACCAAGGTGAGAGGAGACACTCGTAGGTGTAATCGAAAGGCCAAGGAGGACGGATATATACCACTAAAACCCTGACCACAGATGCCACTTTAGTGGTGTGACAAAGATAATTTATTTTACTTTATTTTACTTCACTTCACCTTATTCCATTCCATTCCATTCCATTTCATTCCATTTTATTATTATTATTATTATTATTATTAATTATTATTATTATTTGTAAATTCCAGTGCGAGAGCAGCAGCACATCAGGAGATCAGGCATATACATAAATGCATCGTCCCAGGGTCTTATGTGTGTTGTTTCCAGCAAGGCAGGCTCTGAGAAGATTATATGAAACCAGTTTCTCTAACAGGAAGCTCAAGAACCCAAGGAACCTGCTGTCCATTATAGAAAATACACATGTAAATAGATCACTGGAATGAAGAACAAAAATGCTGAAGTCAGAAGTATGCACAGGGGCTGGGAGCAGCACAAAGGGTGGAGTTGCTACCCTCATGGGCTGGGGGTAGGGGACTTTCAGAATACAGTTTAAATATATGACGTCTCTTGGTTTTAGACACGTTAATGTCAAATAGTGTGTATTGCAGGATCGAAGAAATGATGAAGAGTCCTCATAAAGAATGTGAAACTCTTTGCAGATATAGAGGAGGAAAGGTTTTCTGTATTAGGATAATACTATATGCAAATTTGCCAAATCAAAGAATAGTCAACCTAAGCCATTTTTTTTCATTGCATTGGGAATGCAGATGTGTATTTTAAATGGTGCACAGAAATATTGATAAATATGATAGTTTCATTATGATACCAAAGGTTGTATAATAATAATATATTTTTGCAGAAGAAAGCCATTTAATTGTTATACATTAAAGGTAAAGGAACTCTGTCAGTTAAGCATCTGGCTCTTGATTTCGACTCAGGTCATGATCTCACAGTTGTGGGATTGAGCCCCACGTCAGGCTCTGCACTGATGGTGTGGAGCCTGTCTGGGATTCTCTCTCTCTCTTCCTCTCTCTCTGCCCTTCCACAGCTTATATTTTTTTTCTCTCTCTCTCTACACAAATAAAAAACTTTAAAAAAATAAAGTTACCCCTATTTAACTTGAAACAGTTTAATATTTTAAGTATTTAACTTTATTCTTAGGGTGGATATTTCCTGAATTAATACTGGACACAATACCTCTAAGTATATTTTTTCTCTAAATATATTTTATTTATTTTCATTCTGTATTTTAACAAGAAAAATATCAATCATAAGTACCAGGTATAGGAATGTTTTGGGGTAAGAACTACTTATTTAGGCCTCTCTCTCCCTATTATTCCATCTGGAGAAAGCCCACACTTGGTAGCTATTCATTCCCATCTCAAAATGAGAAGAGGAGCAGGAAGGCCACAATCAGAAAAAGTGTCTTTTCAGAATAGTAGATCAGATTTCTTAATCTTGACAAAAGTACCAGAACTAAAATGTTGACAGGCATTATGCCCTTTAATCTTCATGAAGTTTATTTGAAATAAAGGCTAATATAGCACCCATATAAGGATGTGTATGAAAGCTAAGTCTAAGAGAGACTAAGTAGCAAATTCAAGGTCATAGAGCCAATAAATAGAAGAAGAAAGCATCCCAGATCTTGCTGGAAACCATACAGAGTCTGCTAAGCCTTTAAAGAGGAAGAATGAGGGGCACCTGGGTGGCTCAGTTGGTTAAACGTCCGGCTTCGGCTCAGGTCATGATCTCATGGTCCGTGAGTTCTGGCCACGTGTCAGGCTCTGTGCTGAAAGCTCAGAGCCTGGAGCCTGCTTCGGATTCTGTGTCTCCCTCTCTCTCTCTGCCCCTCCCCTGCTCATGCTCTGTCTCTCTGTCTCAAAAATAAATAAACATTAAAAAATTATTAAAGAGGAATAATGAAGAGTATTTTAGGAAATATATAATATTCTCCTCTTCCCTGTCCTCCTCTTAAAAAGGGTATGTAATACCTTGCCTTCTCCTGCACTAGGCAAAGAAAGTCCAGAAATCATGGAAATTTTATGATCCCAGTTTCCCAAGACTGTCCTCATTTCAGATATCAGCTGTAAGTTTGGGAGTCCCAGGATAAACCCTTGCTTTAGATCAGCTGGGTTGAGTCCCCCAAACTACCCTCAGATTTGACAGTTCACTAGGAAGACTCACAGAACTCAGTGAAAACCCTATATTTACATTTAGACTTTATTATCGTGAAAGAATACAAATTAAATTCAGTCAAGGGAAGAGACTTCCAGGGCAGGACCCAGAAGGGGTCCCAACTTGGAGCTTCTAGTTGCTCTCTCTCTGTGGGTTCATGAGAGATTTTACCTCTTCCTACTCTTGATGGGTGACAATATGTGGAGCACCACCGACTGGAACCTTTTGGTGTCTAAAATTTTGACTGGAGTTTAATCACGTACTGCTTTGTTTGGCTGATGTTCACCTTGAAGCCTCTCCTAGAAGTTTGAGTTAATTCCTTTAGACCCTAAAATCCCCCATCATAAATTTACATTGTTAAGACAATCTGGCAGCGAAAGTTCTGGTAAAACAAACACATTCCTATCGGGCAGGACTTCTATCCAGGAGTCTGGAGATCACGCCCCAGTAATTAAGGGCCAACATTCATCTCTATACAATGTCCCATGGATTTAACCTAAAGCAAAACAACACAAAACAAAACAACCTAATATTTATTTATTTACTTACTTATTATTTTAAGAGAGAGAGAGAGTAGGAGCAGAAGAAAGGGGAGAGAGAGAGAGAATCTCAAGCAGGCTCCATGCTCAGCACAGAGCTCAACATGGGGCTTGATTCCATGACCCTGGGATCATGACCTGAGCTGAAATCAACAGTCAGATGGTCAACCAACTGAGGCATAACCTTATAATGTCTTTTTATAATTAACTTTAATTTTAATTCCTTCCACAAAAAGCCCAGTGAAGTGTAAACTACAACAAGGAATGTATCCTCTTCTCTTCCTGCCACAAGCAGCACTAGAATTTCCTAGATATTTTATTCCTCATCTGTGTAAAGTACTTCCCATCCACAAAATACCAGAGGTCTCACTTTATCTGTAAAGGTGAGAGTGGGGGGCAGACAGAAAGAGTGGTACGATTTTTAATCCTAGTATTTACCAATTCGTCTTTTCAGCATGAAGCACAATATAGCTTCCTGTAATCTGCATTGTATTACTGGGTATTTATATTACTTTCTAAAGACTTAAACTGATGTTCTTCTCAGGAAACAGAAGTTGAGTACTTGATGAAGTTGAGTAATTTTCGCAATAAACGTGTCTCCAAGAAACATGTATTAGCTAAAATAGCCATTCTTAAAATGCAAGACACAGTCAGAATGCGAAAACATCGTTTGTGTCTGGGGCTCTGCGGTGAGTTAAACACACCCATGCTTTATGAAAAGTCCACGTGATAGAAAACTCTGTCTTAAATTTAAACAGAGTTCCATCTAAGGAATATGCTAATCTTTTTTTTAATGGATGTAGATACTAGTTTTTAGGCATGACCAGGAACAACGTTAACATTTAAACAGAAAGGTCCAAATTAGAAGAATTATTAGAGCGCTGTGTAGGGCAAAGCGGGAAGTTTACTGATTGGCAGCTTCAGGCAACTTAACATGAAGCATTGTAGGGAACAGTCTCCTTAGAACAATAGAATTTTACCTCTACCTCCACCCTCCCCCACCCTTTAGCAAATAACCCAAATACTTATTTCAAACAAAGATAGCAAGTCTCCAAGAAATGAATTCTAGAAAACAGATTTTTTTTCCATATTATTATCTAGCTCCCATTTCTAAACTTGACAGGTGGTTTGGGTCATGTTTGTCATGTTTGTACATCCTTTCTTTGAGCATGTTTTCCAATAACCTGTATCCTCAGCCCACCCTTCCCCAGCCCATCAGTAAAGACTCAACTATATTCCCCCTGATTTTGATAGTACTTTGGTTTTCACTTATAGTTCTCTGTTATCTCACTGTTGTCTGTCGAGTCATATCTATGTTAATGAATCAGGTTCCGTGCTCTGCTTTGAACTCAGAGAGACCAGTGCTTTTCCATTGGCTCCAGCATCAATCATATGTTTGGTACGAAGTCTCAACATAATAAGTGGCTGTTGAATCTGTGAGTAAGGGAGATAACTAATTCTTCCAAATAAGCTCTTATTAGGGGTGCAGGTGCATTTTTCAGATGGAAATGACTTCTCCTGTTCTTCAATCAGCTGAATAAATGCTATCAAATTATAATTTGTGAAAATACATTTAGGCAGCTTAGGTAATATAATCGAACTATTTTTCAGAGAAACTGAAAAGATTGATTACAGAGATTCTTAGATTTACTGGTTAATATCAGAGGTCCAAAGCAGTACTGTGATTTTTAAGATTTAGTTTTTGACAAGTCCCTTGAGTGCCTGTGCTGCTGATTGAGGAGGAATTAATGCTTTAGATAACAGATGGCAAAGCTAATGTTTTAGGAACTGAAAGTTTGGAAACATCACTTGTACTTTGCCCAAACAGAAATTCACTTCTTGCATGCATGAAATAGACTTCCCAAGGGCAGGTGGTTAGGGGCAGCCTTCCATCTCAAAATGCGCTTTGAATTTGCTCATATAGTCAAAAAATTCCAGGTTAAACCCAAGAATTTGATTCCAAATAGCATGGAAAAAATATTTTGGCCTGAGTACATTTTTGGAACAGGTTTTCTGAAATAAATGGATCTCAGTATGATTACCAGAGAACATCTGATTTAAAATATTATTGCAATATTAGGTGGGCCTATTGGGATAAATTAGCTGTTAAATGTATGGTGTGGTGATAATGAGTTCTTCACTAGGGCAGGGTCACTTAAACGTTTATGAATTATCCCAGTTTCAAGTTAGCACTAAACTTTTTCTTTCTTTCTTTTCTTTTCTTCCTTCTCCCCTTCTCCTTCTTTCTTATCCATATTTAGCAAAAAGGTCTAACTGCCTCTGAAGTGGGTTCCTCACGACGTGCCATGAAATAACAGAATTTGTTTCATGATCATTTTATTCAGAAATGTATCAGTACAACAATTATATACCAGTAATATGTGGAAGGGGCTCACTCACGATCAAATGAGGAGAGATACTCTTGCCCTGTGGTATAGACATCCTATTCCTATCACATATCTACTCATGCCAGCCAGTGAGGAAGTTTCCCACCATGCTGGGGCTATTCTGTTTAGGAAGTACCCTAATAGATTTTTTGAGAGAAAGCTTAGGCTCTGAGGACATGGCCTAGTTCAGGAATTTGAACTGTTCTGTATTAGAACAGAAAAAAAAATGTAGGGGATAGGAGAGCAACAGAAAGGAAAATTAACCACTGTATGAGTGCGAGATCTCCAGCTGAAGGATTGGATCAGGGCATTTTGGAAACAGACATGTGTCATATAAAATGATAAATTGCTAGTGAGGCAATTGGGGAGTTGAAGTAGAAGCATTGAATATTATTCTAGAATAAAGTGGAATAGGGAAACAGCAATAAGGTAAGTTGGTCCCACCATTGAATTAGTAGGTAAGAGTACCAACTTAGAGCCATGAGTGAGGATAAGAAGACTGTATACTCCCAAACTTGGAGATACGCTGGTGAAAGCATTAGAATTGCTAGGAATATGTAGAATTGGAGTTTTAAAGGTTACAATGTGTAACATGGCTTCTGGATTACATAAGAATTAGTAGGAGGATGTTGTATGACTAAGTAATAGAATGAAATAGTATGTCTGATAGTACATGCATATGCATATATACACACCCTTTTTCATCTTTTATCTGCCTATCTATCATCTATCTGTCTATCTATCATCTATCTATCTATCTATCATCTATCTATCTATCTACCTACCTATCTACAGCCATCTTGTTTGTATATCACGAGTACATAATTGATTGAAAATACTTATGAAGTGGATATTGTGTTAGGTATTTCCCCCCCCAAGCATTTTCCATATGTCAACTCAGTCTCATAAGACTATGAAACTTGTCTGTTATTATTGAGGAGACTGAGGCAAGGGGACTGAAGAACTAGCCTAAGGTCATATGATGAGTGAGTTGTGGAATAGGGATTTGGATACAAAGTTGGGGATCAGAACTATTCTACTCTGATATGAGCACAGTGTCCTGTTGTAGACATCCAAGGCAAAATCATGAAGTTCATTATAAAGCAGTCTGTAAACTATTCAGTTGAATTTAATAGACATTTTATTTTTTTTATAATTATTATTTTTTTAATTTTGAGAGAGAGAGAGAGAGAGAGAGCACTCATGAGCAGGGGAAGGGCAGAGAGAGAGAATCCCCAGAAGGACCTGCAATGTCAGCATGGAGCCTGACATGGGGCTCCATCCAATGGAATCATGAGATCATGACCTGAGCCTAAATCAAGAGTTAGACGCTTAACCAACTGAGCCACTCAGGTGCCCCTTAATAGACTTTTTAAAAGGAGTTTATATATGAGGTTCCAAATGTTTATTTATATACTCTAATATCCAGTCCTTGCAAAGATCTGTATGATACAGGAGAGATAGTATATCACTTATCTGTTGGAAAAGTGATTTCCTAAGAGTCACAGTTTCTTTGGTACAAATCCTAGTTCCACCTCTTATTAGCTTTGTGACATTGAAAACATAGCGTACACTTCATTATTTTTTTAATGTACTTAATATGATCTATAAAACAGGACCTTTAATGCATACTTCATAGAGTTATCATAAGGATTAAAATAATATATATGTTAAACTCTGAGAGCAGTGTCTGCCACAGAGGAAACCATCAAAAATGTTACTGATTTTTACAACTAAGTGATTACGAAATGGTAGGAATGTAAGCAGGAGAAGTGAGAATAGAAGCATGGAAATTTTCACCCAGTTATCCTTTCAAATGGTGTGGGAGCAGCTAGACAAGTTGCCAAAAGGTCTTTTGTTGGTTAAAACAAATGAAAAAAAAAAAAAAAAACACAACAAAAAACAAAACATGGTGTTTTGATCCTGAGAAACTTGTAAAGTGTATTTTATGCTTTTAATAACATTAAAAGGAAAAAAAGCAAAGTTAAACAACTCTAATAATAAAACAAATATCAGGGAAAATGAATATATGAATTTTGAGGCATAAGGATTTGAAATCACATCTAGGTTAAACATTTAAAAAACTTATATTTACAATTGTAAAATGTCTAATCCACCCAGATTTCATGGGGTAATAAAGGAAGCATTATTGTCGACGTAATAACTACGTAGCATCCCTTACCAAACATTTTTATCTGTTGTGCCCTGTTTAAGTGATATAGGTTAAAATACTGAAGCAGAAATACATTTAAGTGTATGTATGTACAAAATTTATGAAATAAAATTTAATTTGAACTTAAAAGTCCTGCATAATAGAGTGAATATTAGAAAATGTGGACCCTAAGTAGTAGCTTTCTATTCAACAATTGCAAATTAACTTAAGCCTTAGTTTATGGATTTGGTTTTGTGATGAATGGCTCTTAAGTTTTCCTTTCAGAGCATACAAAGTTATTTTTGTTCCATCGACATAATTATTCCAAGTGTTAAAAATCAGTCAATCAATTATTAATTTTTCCTTTGTTCTGTCATAAACATTTCTTAGTTTTCCCCCCAAAGAATTGGATAAGTTGACAAATCGTTTAGGAAAATCAATTAAAGACGTCCCCTAAGAATAAGTGTATGGTAAATCCCATATTCCATTTAGTACAAATATATTTGCTGGGAATTCTTAATTCTAAACATAATGACGGACTTACATATTGCTGTAATGATTTATGACAAAAATCTACTTATTAGTGAGTTTACAGGAATTTAATGCAAACTTATGGAACTTAAATGCAAAAGCACATAACTATATATTTTTTCCTAAGGATGAAATTTGTTTCTTAAAGAGCAAGAGCCTTTTTGAAGCATGTGCTGTTTGTGTGTATGTGTATGTGTTAGACCTTCTAAAATACTGCCAGGTTACTTATGGAATGGCAAGCTCTGTAGGACTATTTGCACACCCTGTGATTTCATATTAACTCCTTGCTGTTTTGTTTAACGAGTTAATTTTCCACCATCGTCTGACGTCTAGAATCCATTGCAGATTTCCCTAGCATATTTCTTACAACACTATGGCATGTTTATATTTATTATTTTCTTGTTATTAAAGTTTTTTTCTTCATCAATTATTTTTCCCGGCTTTTCTTAATTTTACAAATAGTTGTTTGTGAAAGCTCTGTGATAAAGTATACTATGTGATCCTCTCTCTAGTGGGTAAGCAAACAATTTAGGATTGAGACCTTTAATTCTAGGTGATAAGAGCCAAATTGACATAAGCATTCATGCATAGTGACCAAATAGATATTAAGGAGATAATATTTCCACATTTTTTTAAGTTTATTTAGTTTGAGAGAGAGAGAACAAGCATGTGAACTGGGAAGGAGGAGAGAGAGAGAGACAGCGACACAGAGACAGAGACAGAGACAGAGACAGAGAGAATCCCAGACTGCACTGTTAGCAAAGAGACTGACATGGGCTAATGAGATCATGACCTGAGCCAAAATCAAGAGTCAGATACTTAACTAACTGAGCCATCCAGAAGCTTCCATTTCCACTTTCTGGTGGGTTATTCTACTCTAGTAAAATGTCCACGTTTTGGTAGGTTATTCATTTATTTTCATTTTTATTTTTTTCATTAAAATAATTTTTAATGTTTATTTTTGAGAGACAGAGTGTGAGTGGGGGAGGGGCAGAAGAGAAGGAGACACAGAATCCGAAGCAGGCTCCAGGCTCTGAGCTGTCAGCACAGAGCCCAACACAGGGCTCGAACTCGTGAACCGTGAGATCATGACCTGAGCTGGAATCAGTGGCTCAACTGACTGAGCCACCCATGCACCGCAGTAGAGCAAATATTTTAGTTTAGAACTGCCAGGAATCTATGCAGCTCTATTGTATTGTGCCACCTTCCATATGGTATGACTTATGTTCTCCTGACGTAAGGTAACTCACTTATGCCAAGTTGAACTGGCCAGAAATCCTATGTATAATCACACCTAAGTGCAATTAGAAAGTGCAGACTGTATTCTGGTGTGACTAGCTACCACTGAAAAGCAAAAAGGATCACCATTTCTATGATGATCACAGAACGACAACTCTCAGACTCTGCCTTAGGCTCGACCAGCTGACCTCTCAGTTGTCCTCTGAAAAAACTGTAGCTTAAACTTTATGAGTATTTTGCTCCAGTGTTGATTGGTCAACACTGCATGGATTTCCACTTTTTGATGAGTGATTCATTCATTTTTAACGTACCTCTTTTTTATTCAGTGAAGGTGGTCTGTACATTAATTCTTTGAACTTCCTTAAGAATGCATTATGGCCTAATATAAGATTAATTTTCATAAATCGTTCACTCATATAAGAGAAAATATATATTCTTTAATTATGTGATACAGAAATGCACGTTAGGTTAAGATTGTTAATAGACACACATTAAAATCTCTATCACTTTTTTCCTGTTTGATTACACAGTTAATGAGCAATAGATAATTAGATCTTCTGTTAAGTCAAGGATGGCTCAATATCTCATTGTAATATCATCAATTTTTGTGGAACATTTTTTAGGCTCTTTGGCACATACATGCTTAAAATTTCTGTATACTTGTGTCCAGTTTTACATACTTCCTTGTGCCAAATATAGCTCTTTAAATTAAAGATTACTTGCCAAATTATGGAAAGAGCCTAAATGTTCATCAACTGATGAATGGAGAAAGATGATGTGGTTTATATATATACAATGGAATACTACTTGGCAATGAGAAAGAATGAAATCCTTCCATTTGTAGCAACATGGATGGAACTGGAAGGTATTATGCTGAGAGAAATAAGTCAGTCAGAGAAAGACAGATATCATGTTTTCACTCATATGTGGAACTTGAGACTTAACAGAAGACCATGGGGGAAGGGAATGGGAAAAAATAGTTACAGGCACAGAAGGAGGGAGGCAAACCATAAGAGACTCTTAAATATAGAGAACAAACCGAATGTGGATGAGAGGTGTGGGGAAGAGGGGAAAATGAGTGATGGGCACTGAGGAGGGCACTTGTTGGGACGAGCACTGGGTGTTGTATGTAAGCTACGATCCACGAGAATCTACCCCCGAAATCAAGAGCACACTTTACACATTGTATGCTAGCCAATTTGACAATAAATTATATTAAAATAAACTTATTAATTAGAGACTATTTGTCTTCTTCTGGTTATTTGCCTAAATTATCATTTCCCATAGTTTTTCTTTCCCAAATTACATGAGGATGGGGCTGCATTTAGGAATCTGCAGTGTTTTTTTCCTGTTCCCTTCCTCCCCATCACTTCTAGGGCCTGGCAGAGGCTGACCAGCTTAAAATTTCTAACCCCCCTACCTTTTCATATTTCAGTACTCCTCTTTGTGTTTAGGTCTCAGTTCAAGCTGCCTCTTGCTGGTGCCAAAGATTTCCTCCCTCTCCTGTTTTGACTGAGTCCAAGCCCCTTTATTCTGAACACAGGTGAGTGGCCAGAGTGGCGATGGCAGGTTGTACATAAGTTTCCAGTATTGCCTGCTCCATTTTGTGTTGCTAGTATTTCCTGGAATTTTTTGTGAATTAGTTTTATAAACAGATTTATCCAGGGGCACCTGTGTGGCTCAGACGGTTAAGTGTCCGACTCACCTCAGGTCATGATCTCACGGTTTGAGCCCCGCATTGGGCTCTCTGCTGACAGCTCAGAGCCTGGAACCTGCTTCGGATTCTGTCTCCCTCTCTCTCTGCCCCTCCCCCACTTGCACTCTGTTTCTCTCTTAAAAATAAACAAACAGTAAAAACAAACAAACAAAAAAACAGATTTATTCAGAGTTTCTAAGTGTTTTTAAATTTTCACCTTCAAGGTATCTGGTCATTTTTAATATCATAAACAGGGAATCTCCTTGGATTTTTTAGTTCTTTTACTCCTCTCTGATAACAGTGAACTATATTCTACATTTAGAATAATTACTCCTACAGGCCCATCTTGGTATCTCAGTTGGTTAAGCATCCCACTCTTGGTTTGGGCTCAGGTCATGATCTCATGGTTCATGGGTTCAAACCCCACATCAGGTTCTGTGCTGGGCAGTGCAGAACCTGCTTGGGATGTTCTCTCTCTCGTCTCTCTGTCCTACCTCTCTCTCTCTCTCTCTCTCTCTCTTTCAAAATAAATATATAAAATAAACTTTAAAAAAAAAATTCTTCTACATTTATTTTACATATTTTTGTTTTATGTCACCCTAAATATATCTGCTCTGTGGCCTTACAAAATACAGAAATAAACCAGGCATAAATTTCGATACAGAATGGAATCATTACATTTAATTTAAATAACTCCGGCTGCATACCCATGGCCTCTACCACATATCGGGCCATCCTTTCTCTGTGCTTCAACCACACCAGCCTGGAGCTTGTCACACTTCCTTCTGCCATAGCAACTTTGCACACCCTGTACGGCTGTACCGTTTGCCTGGAAATGATTTCCCTTCCATTTCACCATTTCTCCAACCTCGTTGTGGCCAGGACTTTCTCAATAGAAACTTCTTTGACCTCCCTTACGTTATCAAATCACGACTATAATTTCTCAGCACAACCGGAGAGATCTTAGAACAGCTGTTAACTCATGTACATATGGGTGCAAGTATGTGTGCATTTGTTTGTTCTGAATGAGTATTGTGACGCCTTGGGCCCTGTGTGTCAGAGCAACTGTGTGTCTCTCTTACTCGCCACCGTGCCTCATATGAAGTGAATTGTAAATATGTATTAGTTTCATCAATGAAATTCTGCGTGAATCTACTTGAATGAGAAAGTGAGAGAAGAGGCATTGATATATTTTTTTTTTTCATTTTGAATGAACAGCATATTCAGAGATTGCTCTCTCAGTGTGTTTGTTTCCAAGAGACTAGCTGTTAACACATATAACATTGCTACCTCGGCACAATTCTACACCGACCTCTCAGTCATTGGCCTTATTGTGCCACTGTTCCAGCACCGATGAATAACTGAGTAAAGACTAGATTATTTTGCCAATGACTAGTTTCCCTGAACTAGCATAAGTTGTTTTGAGACTGTTTTCCTGTCTGCCATGTTTTTATGATCAAAAGATAATCCCCCAAATAAACTTTTAACTAATTTTAACCTAAAAGAAACCAAGCTCTACCATGAAATATGTGACAGCAAAGGATATGAAATTAGAGCAAATGTTCTAAAATGTTTTCAGTTTAAAAAGGGTGTGTGCATTAAGTTTCAGATTTGAGCCTAGAGTAAATAAGTGCCGTACCTGTCCTGGTGGAGAAACCAATTCTTTTTTATGAAATTTTCAAAAAAAGGTTAGTTTCTTCACAAAACTAACTTTTTTGGAAGAGTCATTAATGCTATGGTGTTTTTTGTTGATGGCGTTTGTTTGATTGCTTCTATTATCAAGAATCACAATGACGGTGTAAAGACTTAAATTCACTATTTATTCAATGAACTTACTGTATAGAATACAGATGGGAGATGGCATACAAAAATGACTGAAACATGACCTTGGAGGACATGGTAAGTGTGGAAATATGATTACAGGGGCGCCTGGGTGGCTCAGTTGGTTAAGCGGCCGACTTCGGCTCAGGTCATGATCTCATGGTTGGTGGGTTCGAGCCCCGCGTCGGGCTCTGTGCTGATGGCTCGGAGCCTGGAGCCTGCTTTGGATTCTGTGTCTCCCTCTCTCTCTGCCCTTCCCCTGCTCACACTCTGTCTCTATATCTCTCAAAAGTAAATAAACGTTAAAAAAATAAAAAAAAAAAGAAATATAATTACAAGTTAGCTGTCATCTCAGTAGATGGGTTTTCTTTCCTATTAGTATTGCACAGTGAAATTTCAGAAAAAGAATTTAAAAAAATAATTTGTACCAATAATTACATTAGCACAAAGAATATGGACCATTAGTCGGTATGTTCAACATGAAAACAGTCCTACAGAGTTTTAATTGAAGGGATTCATGCATATTTGGTACGCTTAATGTTGTGTCTTCTTCAGTGATTCTGCCTAATATGGGTGGTATGCGATTAGGTTGCAAGAAGACCAGTTCGTACGCCTGTGTCCCAAATGAGGGTCCCGATGTGTGGTAGGTATGGGTGGGCTACTATGGAGGAAAATGTTCCAACGGCAGAAAAGACAGTCTGCATTTGGACACTTAGATCTAGGAGACATTTCTGAAATGAGCCCGTCGTGTTTTTGCTTAAATTCATTTTATTGTGTAAACACTAATGGGATATTAAAATGGGATTTTTTTTTCTCTTTCAGAAGAGTGGTAAAAAACACTATTCACCAAGGATACAATGAGACCACATATTATAAAGAAATTAAAACCTTGGTTTCTCTGTGTTTGATGTCTGTGAACAGCATTTAAAATGCCAATAATTTTTGGCTCAATAATTCAAATAGTGGAACTCGAATGTAATGAAAATTTATGTGCAGAGATGCACATGGTAGCAATGTTTATAGTAGCAATATATTCAAAACAAGTATTTATCCATGGATGAAGTACTAACTAAACTATGATGCATTAAAATAGTTGAACCTTAGATACTTTCTAATTGAGATATATAACATTCTTATAATGCATGGGAGAACTTACATTAAGTGAAAAGCTGAAATATTACCCAGAACTGGGAATACAAAACTGAAGAAAATAAATCATAGAAAAAATGAATAAAGTGTAAAAATATTGTAGTGTTTATAAAAATACCATGTACGATATATGATTTGCTTCCTTTCCATTCCTTGTACTTTTTAGTTTGTGTATATGGTTTGCAATGACTCCATTCCTCTTATAATATGGAATACCAATGATAAATTATTAAAATCAGCGTAAATATTTTAAATACTAAGACTGAAAAATATAAATATACATGTTCTCTTTATTGAAGATAGTCAAGGGAATAATTATAAGTTAAATCCATTTTATTAATAGAAATATTTAAGAATGCTCTATGTATACATACTTTAAGAGACATAAAATATGTAGAAATTAAGTGGGATGGGCGTCTGTATCAGCCAGCAAAAACCTACTAATTTAGTTAAAGCTTTAGAACGAAGCAGTAAGAGCTAACTATGCTTTATCTCAAAAGAAGTTTCTTTTGCACATTTAAAGCTTTGAGATACCAGTTCTGTAGCAGACCTTTCCCAGCTATCTGAAGCCTTTCCAAAATTAAATGACATAAATAACAGATGTCATATCAGGTTTTATGACAATCATTCGAGGAAAAAATGCAAGTAAACCATAATGTATTGAAATACCTTTCCATTTACCTTATGATAGCATCTTGATAATGTATACCATTAGGATAAGGGAAAGATGATGCAGAAGAAATTCTCATCATTTTTAGTCTTATTAACAAACACATAAAAGTAATGATTAAATACCAAACAATGTGGTAATGTTTACTTTTTCTGTTTCATTATATGTCTTTATCCCTCTGTGAATATTAAAAAGAAAAAAAAAAGTAATTATCATCTCATTTGGTGGCATATATAGCCTTATTTTTCAGCTGTGCCGTTTATTGAATTTAAAGAGTGCTCTTTTATTTTTTCCTTCGCCAAATACTTTAATATTGAAAGTTTTTTAGTAATTCCCATTTTGAGGGCCAGCTGAGCGGCTCAGTTGTTTGAGCGTCCGACTTTGGCTCAGATCATGATCTCGTGGTTTGTGAGTTCGCGCCCCACATCAGGCTTGCTGCTGTCAGTGGAGACCACTTGGGATTCTGTGTCTCCCTCTTTCTCTCTGCCCCTCTCCTGCTCACACTCATGCACTCTCTCTCTCCGTAAAAAACTGTATAAAAATAAAAAAAATAATAATTCCCATTTTGAGTGGCACAAAAAGGAAAATATATATGTGTGATAGTGTGTGTGTGCACCGGTAATTCTCTTTAATGTAATCGTTCCTCCAGAAAGATTGCTTTGAATTTGTATTGTGAAATGGAAGCTAGAGAGTTTATATTGCTATCAATTTCTTATAGACTCTGAAGCTGAGAGCTAAATGACATGATTTTGGATTTGTTATAGAAAAGCAGTATATATTTTACTGACCTTGTTAATGTCCTTGCTGCTCAACAATTCATTAACATTGTAGCCTGGAGCATGTATTTTTTAAACTTTCTGCATCTCAGTTCCTTCTGTATTTTGGAGAAATACAAATTACTGCCTCAGAAAACTGATGTAAAGGATACACACACACACACACACACACACACACAATTATATATACATAAAATTAGGCAGATCCATACAGTATACAAAGAAGAGTAATAATTTATTCAATTAGATTCTTTTTGGAGAAGTCAAAGAGTACAACCTATAACCTATCTCTATTTCTAACATTCTGTTGTTCATACATGATATAAAGAAAATGAAATTTTAAGAATCCAAACTGTATTATGTGAGGCAAAAGAAAACTGAAATGAATGCATCGGAGAATTCAGCTCTCCGAAAGGTGAAAGTCACAGTGTATATCACTCATACGATGATGTGGGTTCAACATCTACCTCCAAATACTTGGATTCATAATATTCTGAAGAACATAGGTTGTTGACCACCTTGTCATTAGTGATAAAATATAATATATAACTTGTTCCAGAATACTTAATATATTGCAGTCTCTCCTGTTGGGACCCATTTTGGGCTCTTAGGTTAAGACCCTTCCCTGTGTGGGTTCACAGGTTGAGACCCCTCCCTGTGTGGAAAAGGCAGTTGCAGCAAAGCTCCCACTGGCCAAAATGATGCCCAGTCTTATCTCCTTCTAAATAATCTTTCAGGCTTGGATTTCTTGAGCTGCTCTCCTTGGCCCCAAGGAATGTAATGCCCTTTTGTTTATGGCATTTAGATAAAAGGGAAGGGCCTGGAGCATGATGCTTCGATGGATTACATCTGAATGAGAGTAGCCTGGCCAGAAGTAATCTTAAAGTTGCATCTTGGGGATGGGTTGCACAAATTGATGGCAATTATGAGCTGGCTGAATATTGGTGTGATTTGCATAATCCTTGGGCTCCTAGTATGTCAAATCACTCATTCACAAGCAAAGGACAATAATTGGGAATTCTGTCCTTGCAGGGATGGGTTGCACCTCCCCCTTTGTAGTTGGAATAATAGGCAGAATGACTCCTGGCATGTTTGTAGATAATCAACATAGGCAGGCCTAGGTAACGCCCTGTTCTCTCCCCCTGCCTTAAATTTATATGCTAATTAACTTGAAAACAACCTGTAAGATTGAGGAAATCACCGCTTTGCTGATAAAAACACATTATTGTTCAAACTATGCTTACTGCTGGGATGTCACTCATTGCTACTTTCAAATAAAGACACTGAGACCAGCAGGGCAGAGAGAGATACCTGCTTGGTGATCAGACTACATCTTGTGGCTCTCTTGTTCCTTTCGCCTAAGAATCCATCTTCGAGGACCCGTGGATTCAGCCGGAGCTAGACTCTGGCACTCTCCCTGTGGGTTTAGGTAATGGTAAGTTTCCTATTATAGATATTCTAACTTTTTTGGTAACACACCATGGGTACTAATGTCAGTCGTACAAAGTCCATCCTTAAGGTTTATGCCTTTCCAGTTTCTTGCCTGTGAATTTCTCACTGGACCTTTGGAACTTAAGTAGCATAACCCTAATAATTTGTGTGAGTTCCCTAGGGAGTATTTCAAAATAGTTCTGCCTTAGCTGAAAACACTTTTGATTGCAAATAACAGAAAGTAACCCGAACTAGATTAAGCAAATGGATTTTATTATAAGCAGATAGGGTTATTTCACAGTCTTCAGAGGCTGGGCTCTGTAGCTAGATTTTACACTCCCCATTTCTTTGCATATCACTGTGAGCATTATCTCTTAGTAGTTTCACTTTCTGCTGCTTCTACCACCTTTGCATATACATAGGGCAGGAAGCCCAAAGGGTTTCCAAGCTTAGAAGTCCTCAGTTTGCAACACTTTTGGAATCTAATTGTGAAAAATATTGCCAACTTTCCAGTGGAAAAATTTTAAATACAAAAAATCAAAACCCGTGTCAGTGATGTGGAGAGCACACAGCATGAAGAGAACAATTTTGAGGGGTGCCCGGGTGGCTCAGTTTGTTAAGCGTCTGACTCTAGATTTTTGACTCAGGTCGTGATCTCAACAGTTTGTGAGTTTGAGCCCTGCATCAGGCTCTGCAGGGACAGTGTGGAGCCTGTTGGGATTCTCTCTCCTCTCTCTCTCTCTCGGCCCCCCTCTTCTACTCGCTCATGTACTCTCTCACAAAATAAATACATAAACTAAAAAACATCAAAAACAGAAAACATTCGAGAATTTGCTAGATCCTCTTTTTGGTGTGAGGACAGTTTCCTAGGAAAGGAGGCTATGTCATGCTGAACAGCAACTCAGTATATTTCTGCTGTATTAACCTTAACTATTTGTCCATGAGTATTAATGAAAACAGCATCTATACATATTGCATTGATTTTATTTTCTTTGTGAAGAACCACTACAAAGACCAGACATTTAGGATAGAAAGCCAGTTCCAAATTTTCTTATAAAAATTACTTTTATTAAATATCATTGCCCTTTCTATTATTCTCAGCCCTATCATCTATCTATCTATCTATCTGTGTAACTATATCAATCTCCATCTCTATACCTATATCATCTGTATCATCTGTATCTGTATCTATATCTGCATGTTGGCTGACTGAGGTACAGTAAGAATACCAAATTAACCCTGTAGAGGGGGGACTATAAAGGTGAAGCTCAAAGAATGCTGAGGATCCTGAGCATTTTTTTGCCACATTTTTCTTAGCTTTGACTAACATTTTGGGGATAGCACTTCTTATCCGGCATTGTGTTTCACAATTACAGGAGTTTGATTTAACTTTTCACTTAGACGCTCACTCTTTCAATAATTAATTTTACTCTTTTAGGAGAAAAATGTACTAATATTGTAAAATATCATTTTAAAATAGTTTTCTATTAACAAGAAGTCAAAAAAAAAAAAACCTCTGGTGAAGGACTGTTATCACAGCATACTGTCATGCAGATGCTGTAAGTTGTTAGTACAAATCAAATTCAGAGAAAAGGGAAATCGTGCAAGGTTATACCACTTAGAAAGGGAGGGGTGACCTTTCAAGCTGCGAGTTTGGACAGATAAGGATAATGTGGTATCCAAGTTGGGGAGAAGATTATCTGAAGACACACACAAAAAGCTCCCTGTGTATTCCTTTGAAGCAGAAAGATCCCTTTGGCTCTCACACAGGTGCTTATGTACAAACTGAGGAAAGAAAAGCTGGGAATGTTAGTAAGGATTAGAGCGTGCGTAGGGATGTGGTGGTAAGTGGCAAAGATGTGGGAGGTTATCCTGTGAGAAATGGAAAGCTAATGAAAATTTGTGAGCAAGGAAGTGAAATTCTAGGAGAGACACGGTGAAATTCATCTTTGTTCTTCAGCAAGTTGCATTGACTCAGGGAAGGGGAAATGAGAAGAAAACAGATTGTTGCAGAAAGTTACTTTATACATTTAACGAAGTTGTTTATTGTTACCACAATATGAGGTGATACGGCTTTAGGGACATGATGGTGAGGTTTGGAGCACTCTTGGATATTATTATTTGAGGGACCAGAAGTCTCTTAACCCAACTTGGGTGAGGTTCAGACTGCCCCAAAAATTTCTACAAGGAATATACAAAGCAGAAAAATTAGAAGAAAGATTGCTCTTTGCTGTGGTCAAGCTTGTGTCCTGATCTGCGGGGTAAAGAACGTGATAAGCAGGATTGGGAAAAAGGATGAAACTAGAGTAAAGGAAAAATGTTGCCTTACTCCATAGCCCATCGTCATATTATGGAAAGGCATCACATTCTCACCAGGTATATAAGTCCAAAAAGATCTATGAGAGAGAGATTGATTTTGAGAGAGGGAGAATTCTTAGGCCATTGCACCCTTTAGTTCTCTTGAATGTAAAGGAAAGAAACATCAGCAGAGAAGTTGGTGAGCAGTGGAAGAACTTGACCGTATTAAGGCAGGAATTACAATTCGGGCCGTGGGAACTTGTCTGAATTCGCTTTGAATCAGTTCCTATGAATACATGGATGGAAGAGACTGTTCCTAAACACCTCTCTTGTCGTTGTCAGTGGGTACAGGCCTTAGGCTGGATAACAGATAGGACTAATAAAATAACATTCAGGATACCTTGAGAAGTTGGTGTGTGCTGTGCACAGGTCTAATGATAGCTCGTTCAGTTGTTATTATTGTCATTAATTGCATGGGAAAATTGAGGAACTTAATAGTTAAAGTACTTACCATAGATCACAGGGGTAGTGGAAGAGGCAGGATTCAAGGACAGGCCTTCTAGCCCCTAAATGTGCAGTTAACCATGATATTTTGTTTTACATAACCAAGGAAGAACTGGGGGAAGACACCCTAAAACAAACTCTAAACCATCTAAGCAGTGGTGAGCCAAACACAAGCCTCCAGGGTCAAATGGCTATCTAAGAAATTAATTATCCATACATATCTACATTCGCGATGCCTTTTATATGTCAGGAAAGGGTCTTTAAACTGAAGATACTACAATGATTTAGACAAGCCAATTATTTATTCTGTAGAGTATTTATTCTATAAGGGAGAAGTCCAAAAATAAATCAGTTAACAAAAACTATTGCGGAGTGTTAAGTACATTGAATAAAATGAAGATTTTGCTGATGTATCAGAAAACATTTATTGGTCACCTGTTATATTCTCAACGCACTTGGGCAGTGGTAATACAACAGTGAACAAACAACCACAACATCCAGGCCTGGAGTAGCTTCAAGTATCGTGTGAGAAGGTCCACAGGGAATAAGTAACAAACGTTATATGAGACATCAGTAATAAAATGGCAAAAAATAAAATAGGAGATTTCAGGAGAGATGGGAATGCAGTCAGGGGTTGATCTTTTAAACGGCATTGCACATCAAGCCTCCACTAAAAACATAACATTTGCCTGGTAACCTGGAACATTTGGAGCATTTTATAAATTTGTATGAGTGGTGTTATGAGAGCACTGGAAACAGTGGTTTAGGTTGGGTAGTGAAGGGAAATCTTTTCAGAAGAAAATGTCGGAACTGAAATTGAATTGAAAAATCCTGGTGAGATCTGCCAATAAATGTTCTTCCCAGATCGATAAAGAACTAGCAAAAATAGGCCAGGCTTTAGGACAGGACTGATATTAAGAATCTAGAGAAAATCCAGAGTGGCTGGATTTTACTTAGGAAGGATGAATGTAGTTTTAGTTGAGGTCAGAGAGAGAGGCAAAGTCAGCTTATATAGGATTCTCCACGAAACTGTAAAACTTCAGTTTTATTTTTGGACAACAAGAAGCCATTGTCGATTTTAAGCTGAGGATGCAATCTGATTTGTTTTTGTTTTTAAAAACTCCATTGCCTTGGAACAAGGCGATGATGGTGCTTCAGACAAGGACTATAGTTTTTCAAGATGGTGGACTTGGAGAACATTAGGATAGCACAGGTTATGTTTGGAGATAGTGATATTCATGAATTATAAATCAAGGAGTTATCACTAATGAGGTACATTTGGGGAGAACTTGGAGAAGTTGACACATATTGTATATGATCACTTTGAAATCATTATCAGGGGCACCCGGGTGGCTCAGTCGGTTAAGCATCCGACTTCGGCTCAGGTCATGATCTCACGGTTTGTGAGTTCGAGCCCCACATCGGGCTCTGTGCTGACAGCTCAGAGCCTGGAGCCTAAACATTAAAAAAAAAAAAAATGAAATCATTATCAGACATACATATGGGTGTGTCCATGGGAAGTTGGTTATGGGAGTCAGGAGCCTTTAGAGAGGTCTGGTTGGAGAAATACATCAGAAGTTTTGATTATATAATACAATTAAATCCATGGGATCTAATCAGATCAACTATAGAAAGAGTGTTTATAGGAAAAGTTAATGGTTAATGACTAAACCCTAAACAAAACTGATAAAAGGGAAGAAAGGAACAGTATTCAAAGGAAAGAAGAATCTGAGCTACTTAAGTAGAAACAAGAAAATGCAAAAAGAGAGATGTCTTGAGAATGGTTTAAAAATTTCTTTTCCTTATAAAGTGTTTTCAGGTGGAGCATCAGGGTGGCTCAGTCGGCTAAGTGTCCAACTCTTGATTTCGGCTCAGGTCATGATCTCACAGTTAGTGAGATTGAGCCCCACCTCTGGCTCTGTGCTGACAATGTGGAGTTTGCTCCAGATTCTCTCTCTGCCCCTGTGCTCTCTCTCATGCACACTCACTCTCTCTTTCAAAATAAATAAACTTAAAATAAAGTGTTTTCAGCTGGAATATAAATACAGCTTCATATTGACTCACAGTTAATGGCTGGCTTTTTCAAATTTTGGATTACTAGATTCAATAGGTCAATGATGTCAACGGTCTACTTTATTTTTATGTCTTTTTTATTAATACCAGTATTGACTCTATCCTTAGTGTAGTAAACAGAAGATGGCTTGTCTGACAACAGCTATCGCCATTCTATCTGTGATAACCAGATTCAGTGACACTCAGGGAGAAAAAGCCCTTCTCCTGTGGTTTCCACTTAGGAGTTAAGAAATTTGCCAGAAGTTACTTGACCTATTTCACTACGCGTTTTGTAAGTTAAGGTTAGTAACATAAACATGTTGGAACTAATCCCTGGCAATAGGTAAGGTAATAAATACACTGAAAACAAATCAAGTCCTGTTTTATTTGGGACTGCAGTGAGCCACCATGAATACATTCTTGTGGGGTACAGGAGAAGATTCCTAAAGAAATCAGATTTCTTTTTTTTTTTTTTTTAAGTAGGCCCATGCCTAAAGTGGTACTTGAACTCATTACCCGGAGTTTAATAAGAGTTGCGTGTTCTACCCACTGAGCCAGCCAGGTGCCCCCCAAGTCAGAGTGCTAACAGGACATAAGAACGTGGAATAGAATGCTGAGTAGGCAACCTGTAGCATTCAATGCGAACTATTTGTCCACTGATGTTTGAAGGATGAGAAAAAAAGAAACATGTTAATAGAGGAAGCGCCTGGAGGACATTGTGCAGAGATTTTTAATTTGTCAGCATGTCATTAGCCCTCCCAGATAGAGCATAGGCCAATATGGTATGGTCTTCTAGTTCACATAGATGCATGAGATTAGCTTAGTATAATGACAATAGACGTTAATATGATTCACCTTGTCTCCCTACTTTGACTTTTATTTAAGCTCATTGTGCTATCTTCTGATTGTGATGTGGCTTTTCATATGAATATAACCATAGAGAGGGATTATTTTTTTCCAAAACAGTAGTATTTCTATCTCTTATAATACCTTCTGTTTTCTTCTACCTATATTTACACTTGAGAGTTTGATTGCATGTGTTAACCCTCATTTCATTGGTCATATTTGTATATTTTGGCGAAAGATCTCCGGCACTCTTCTCGGGACATATCTTAGGCATTGAACTGTATGCTCCTTGCAAGGCTTCCCAAGGCACCACTGTCCTCCTTTTTGGTTTAATTTTCTTATCTTTTCTTTTTTTTTTCAATACTATAATTCACATGTACTTTAGAGATTTTGTATGGCAAAGCTTTTTCAATATTTTAATACATCAGTAAATCTTAGATAGGACCCATGGGGAACCCTTTCACACTAAATTCTACTTTCCAGTGAATTGCATTAACACAGATTTATTCGTATCATTTCTAAATAATTGTTTTAAGCTGAACCCTTGGTGACAAAGATAACCACAACTCGAAAGATATGTTTTCAATTATTAAATCACTAATGAGTAGTAGGATCTAGAAGATAAATACGAGTGGGTGATTTTAGAACTCTTTGTGTTAAAGAAAAAAAAAACACCGGATGTATAAATAGGTCTAAATGGTCTCCTTTTATTGCTCTTTTAGCTTTGATGCACATGAGAAGAAATATGTAAGAGCTCACAGCCTTTCATATCTTTCTTGTTCGCATCACTGCTTTAGAGGCAACACACCAAATTATTTTTCAGATCAGTACGCTCATGCATTCTCTTCACAACATACACAACTTATTTTCTGTCTTAACAAGAAAGGCATATCAGACACCGAGAAATACAGGTGTCACAGCTACAATGACCTGGCAGTCTTAGGTCATTATTTCTTTTCTCTCATATTGTTTGTATCCGCACTTTTATGTTCTCAAAATAGAGAAGAGCTATGTCTTAATACAAATAGATAAAACCCTCTTCCTTCCCCCACCATGAAGCTTATATACCAAAATTATTTATTTGTTAGAATTGTCTAATTCTCTCTCTCCCTCTCTCCTTCTCTCTCTCTCTCTCTCTCTCTCTCTCTCTCTCTCTCTCTCTCACACACACACACACACACACACACACACGCACACACACACACACACACACACACTATACATCTATACAACTGGGGAATGCATGCAATTAGATATAATGCTTTTCAGTAACATACTTCATTGGTGAGAATGGTGATGATTAAAGCTTCTGTGATTGACACGCTTAGGCGGATTCAGCCTTTTAGTCATCCATGAAAAAAGAGTGCTTGTGATTTTTCATACGAGTATCACAGTTATCTTCAGGCTCTCGTGAACTGCCATGGATAAGTCAGTAAACCTCTCTTTTCCTGGTAAAATGCCCTCACTTATGTGACCACTTAAGAACGTGTGACCTATGCGATAGTTTCCAAAATAGAAAATGAGTTTGATTGTATTAGTTGGCTTCACTGCCATAACAAAATGCCACAGACTCTATGGCCTAAATAATAGAAATTCATTTTCTCACAGTTTTGGAGCCTAGAAGTCCACGATCAAGGTGCTATCTGGATTAATTTCTGCTGAGACCTCTCCTCCTAGCTTGTAAACGGTGACTTCTCTCATCACATGGCCTCTTCCTCTTCGTATAGGGACATCGGTCCTATTGGATTAGAGTCTCACCTTTATGCTGTAATTATCTTCTTAAAGACCTTATCTCCGATGACATTCACATTGAATATTAGTGCTTCAACATATGAATTTGGGCAGAAGGGCCATAATTCAGTCCTTAATGCCAATGTTTTGCCAAAGCAATGGGGACCTGTTTGAAAGTGAGTGTTGAATAGATGAAAATGCAGTCCTCAGGAAATGTTTCCTCTTACAGAAAGCAGTGTCGAGCTCTGAAGTTAACCTGCAATATCTCTGCATCAAAGCCCTTTACACTGTCACCTGGAATCATCTGTTCTCTATAATTTAATATAATTTGCTTTAAGTGTTCCCTGTGAAAAAACACAATAAGTCTACAGTAGCATGATGTGTCATCAAATGACAGTTTTTTTAATAGTGCCTCCCCCCAAAAAAATTCCCTGGCTGCATTGCCAACATGGCTCTAACTCTGGGCTCAAAGTCAGTAGTGCGGCTCTAATGGAAAATTTTTTTTAATCAGTCTGTAATAAGATGGGAATTCGTTTAATACTATTTTTCTTCAAGATTATGTATTCAGTTTGAGTGCCAGAAAGTCCAGGGTTCTAGTATAGACTTCCTGTTAGTTTCTTTCAATAGCAGTGGAATTCCTGGCATTTCAACCTTGCAAAATTATGGAGAATATTACAGAAAACACTGCATGCATAACTATTTTAAAAACACTAACATGAGATACTGATACTGTTGAGATGTGAACTGAAAGATAACAGAAAGGACCAGAGGAGAAATCTAGCAGATAGAAGGCTGCGCCATAAAGATAAGCCTATTTTCTTTTAAGGAACATATTGCTATTAGGCGGTGAGGTGAGTAGAAAATATGTACTGATCTATATTGTGATGAATGTAAAAATAGAAATGAAGATGTTGAAAAAATAAATATATTAGCCTATGAAGAGGACTGAATAGGAAAAACATGTATTAACACAAAATAAATGCTAAAGAATACTTGACAGAAATTGGTATCTATTCCTGCCAAGAATAGAGAATTTCTGTTCTCTCAGTGAAATCAATAGGCTCTTTGACTTTGACAAAAAAGGAAGTAATAGTGAAATTAAGGGGAAAAATATGTTTTTAAAGGACTAACACTGAATCAGTTTTTTGATGGGGGTTAGGGACAAATATCTATTTATTTACAGATAAATTTGTGTAATTTAAGGAGTACCTGGGTGGCTCAGTCCGTTCAGTGTCCGACTCTCGATTTCAGCTCAGGTCATGATCTCGCAGTTCGTGAGTTTGAGCCCTGTGTTGGGCTTTGCACTGACAGCACAGAGCCTGCTTAGGATTCTTTCTCTCTCCCTCTCTAACTGCCCTCCCCTGCTCTCTATCTTTTTCAAAAGAACTAAAGAAATTAAAAAAAATATATGTAATAGTAATTTAAAAGCCAACTAAAAGAACCAGTATTGGCTAAGTTTGTTGGATACAAAATTAATATTCATAAAATTACGGTCAATTAAGATAGTGAATGGACAAATATAATTCATAAAGTCCTTCTTGGGAAAATACGGAGAAAAAACACTTTATTAAGAAATATATAGAGTATATAGGAAAAAGGTAAAACCTTCCTAAAGATTAATGAAGAAAACTTGAATATATGGATACTAAGGTTTTAGATGTTTAGATGTCTCTAAAAATTATCCAAATTGCAAATATGGCATATTCTCTAAATTCTAAGTGATTTCATTTAAGTGTCAATAAAAATTGTTATGAAAAAGAATAAACAGAAGTTGTCAAGAAATACATAAAAATCTTAGAGTAGCAAAGAATTAATTTTGTATTATAAGTAATTTAAAATTACATGACAATGTTCTGTAGAAGTGAAAGATATTAATAACAGGGAATTGAGTGAGGGGCATAAAGAGGTAGGAAACTATACTGTCTTTGCAAATATAAAATCATTCTCTAAGAAGTTTTTTGAAAATGTGTTATAATTCTTCAGTAATCTAAATGAACAAGTTCTGAAATAGAAGTACTGTTGTGGAAAAAAAAATGATAAGATACAGGTTCCAAAATACAGAAGAAATGATTACATAATAAGTATACCATTTAAACAAGTAGGGAGACGACAGAGTAGTAATTGTGTTAAGCAATTAATTACTTGGAATTAATTGGAGATATATTCTCTTAATGTATCAAAATTAACTTTAAAAAGCATTAAAAATCTTAGTATATTAATGAGGTCATGCCAACAGCATAATCAAATGTAGGTAATATTTTATTTGGTCTTAGGATGTAGAAGATTTCCTAAGGAGAAAGTCATGGATGGAGGTTGTAAAGAAAATACAGTCATTCGTGGGGCGCCTGGGCGGCTCAGTCGACCAGGCGTCCGACTTCGGCTCAGGTCATGATCTCGCGGTCTATAAGTTCGAATCCACATCAGGCTCTGTGCTGACAACTCAGAGCCTGCAGCCTGTTTCGGATTCTGTGTCTTCTTCTCTCTCTGCCCCTCCCCAACTCACACTCTCTCTCTCTGTCTCTCTCTGTTTCAAAAACAAATAAACATAAATTTAAAAAATTAAAAAAAAGAAAAAAGAAAATACAGTCATTCTCAGAAGCAATTTGTCATTTTGTGTCTAAGCTTTAACAATGTTTCTTCTAATTTATCTAGTAGTTTTAATTTTGCAAATTATCATCAGTGAAAATATCCATCATATAGTTATTTTACATTGAAATAGCCAAGCATTTTAAAATAGAGGAATAGATAAGTAAGCCATGAAACAGTAGACTATCATACAGTCATCAAATTAGTAGTTTAAAGATGTATTTCATAACAAGCGAATATATAAAATTCGTATATGTGTATATATACCATATAATGTCAATAAACATATTTGGCTTGATAAATTATATGGCATAAAGCTTGTGTTTCACTTAGTAGTGTATCATATTAAGTAAAACACTTGCTTTGTTTTATAAACACAAATACCTATAACTTTATAACATATTGCATATGTGTGTATATATAAAATTTTGAATCAAACTTTATATAGGGTTTATGAATGTTTTATGAGTAACGTTTATTCTTTTTGCTCAAATTTTCTGAAATATTTGTTATTTTTAAAAGAAAAGAACACAAAATGAGGTATTTACTTGAAAGAAGTAGAGATAGTATAAAACCCCAACCTAAGTCCTCTCCTCCTTTACTTCCTTTTATTATCCCCACGACCATTGTATTGTCCCGGGTGACTGCCACTCCACCACGCTCACACACACACACACACACACCCCGGCAGGGCAGTGTGCTCTCTTCCAGTGCTTTCTACCTCATACATACCGCACTGCACATGACTTGCGAAAGGTGCTATATATAAGAATCTGAACAATAAGTGAGTAAAGGCAATATTACTTTCCATGCGTCCATTACATAGAATCATCCTAGGATGTTTTTAATAGGCAGAACAAACTTTGCCAAGAAATCAAAGCATGGAGTAAATCCAAAAAGCGGAGAAGTATTTAGTGTTTCATGTAAATTTAGATCTCAAGCTCACTTTGATTAATTATCTATAGTTGAGTATCTGTTATTAACTTTTAAAAATCAATAAAAGAACATTAGAAATAGCAGAGGGACTCCTGGGTGGGTCAGTCTGTTAAGCATCTGACTCTGGATATTGGCTCAGGTCATGATCTCTTGGTTTGTGGGATGGAGCCCCACGCTGGGCTCTGTCCTAACAGCAGGGAGCCTGCTTGGAATTCTCTCTGTCTCCCTCTCTCTCTCTCCCCTTCCAGTTCCTGCTTTCTCTCTCTCTCTTTCTCAAAAATAAATAAATAAACTTAAAAGAAAAGAAATAGAAAATATGCTGGACAGGAGACAATAACTTATCTTAAGAAAAAATTGGAAATTTAACCCTAGTTTTTATTAAAATTTTACAAATGCAATATTGAAACACATCGTGAAACAACAGGACAAACCTGAAACGATTGTTAGAGTCACATACGAGTTTTCTAATAAATTCATTCATTTTTTCATAATATTAGACCACAACTTCCAAAGAACACTCCCATCGTGGTACAGAGGCAGTGACAATTGGTATCGTGTTTGTTATCCGCTCACCTGCCAATTGGGATTCATGGAAGTCATCAACTAATTGCGTTTGAAATCCTTCTAGATGAGCATAGAGAGACACTGTTCTTTTTTCTTTTCCTTTTATCTAGGCTGGCATATAAATATTTGCCATCTCTTATTTTTATTCCATTCTTTCCAAAATGTTTTTGAAATCCTACACCTGAAATTCCCCTGTGTTAGGTTGACAAGGTTAAATTAAGCAAAAGTCTCACTTTCAGTAGCCTCAGGCTCTATTCTGGAGCCAAGGAAACAATTAGCTGAAATTAGTTTCAAAGAATATATCTTATGATAAAGTGAAAAGGGTAAAACAACATTAATTTTTTTCCTTTTTTTTTTTTTAATCATTTGTCTCTTTTCCCTTTTGGTTCTATTTGTAGTGTCTACTAATGTTGAACTAACTATAGTCTCATGAACTATACTGGATTTTACAAGAAAGGAGACCCTCTTTGCTGAGAGTGGGGGAAGGGAAACAAGGAAGTGATGTTTCAACTTTGTAAGGAAAAATGAATCACAAAAGATCTCAAATGGCTTCTGCCTGGGGCATTCTAGGGCTTGACTTCTTTGAGAAAAGAGTTGTGAAATGCCGTTTATACTCTATGTAATGGAGGGGTGCCTGGGTGGCTCAGTCGGTTGAGCAGCCGACTTCGGCTCAGGTCATGATCTCGCGGTCTGTGAGTTCGAGCCCCGTGTCGGGCTCTGTGCTGACAGCTCAGAGCCTGGAACCTGCTTCACATTCTGACTCCCTTTCTCTCTCTGCCCCTCCCCGACTCATGGTCTGTCTCTCTCTGTCTCAAAAGTAAATATACTCTATGTAATGGAAATCATTACATTCAAAGTTTAAAATGTTTTTGTTCAATGTTCAAAACAAACCTTTCAATTAGGTATTATGATACACTTTTTAACAGGAGTAATCCAGGATTCAAAGAAGTTATGTTTGAAGTTGTATTGAAATAAATTGTACTACTACTCATGCAGATCATGGGTAGTAAACGGCCGAACCCAAAGTCTAGGATTTTCCCGTCAAATCACAGCTGCTGTGAAGATCTATGCTATTATACTATATATAGAGAGAGATGCTATATAGACTATCTATATAGAGATGCTATATATATTATCATCTCTTGGTGAAAAGATAGTGAACTGCGAGCTATACAATGTTACTGTGACTAACATGGAATCTAGTGGTTTAGGAGGGACTAAACACAGTTCTGTGTAAAAAATGACTAACATGCAACTGATTCATATTTTTTCTGTCCTAGTCTAAAAATGCATGTGCAGTTGTTATAACATTGTTAAAACATTGATAACGTTATATGTTCAGCTATACATGTGTAATTTAATTTTTTTATTTTTTAAAGTTTATTTATTTTGAGAGAGGAAAAGAGAGAGAGAGAGAGTGAACATGGAAGGGGCAAAGAGAGGGAGAGAGAGAGAATCCCAAACAGGCTCCATGCTGTCAGTGCAGAGCCCAACGCAGGGCTAGATCTCATAAACCCACCCGTGAGATCATGACCTGAGCTGAAATCAAGTGCTGTACATTTAACCAACTAAGCCACCCAGGCACCCTACACACATTTAATTAAAAAAAATTTTTTTAATGTTTATTTTTGAGAGTGAGAGAGAGTGCAAGCAGGAGAGGAGCAGAGAGAGGGAGACACAGGATCTGAAGCAGGCTCTAGGCTCTGAGTTTTCAGCACAGAGCCCCACGTGGGGCTCAAACCCACAAAGTCAATGCTTAACCAACTGAGCCACCCAGGCACCCCTACACACATTTACTTTTAAAACATTTCATGGGGCACCTGGGTGGCTCAGTCGGTTGAGCGTCCGACTTCGGCTCAGGTCATGATCTCACGGTCTGTGAGTTCGAGCTCCGTGTCGGGCTCTGGGCTGACAGCTCAGAGCCTGGAACCTGCTTCACATTCTGTGTCTCCCAGTCTCTCTCTGCCCCTCCCCCACTCATGCTCTGTCTCTCTCTGTTTAAAAAAATAAATAAACATTAAAAAATAAATAAATAAAAATATTTCATGACCCTATCCACTTTTCTATAAGTTGTACATGAGTCATTGCTAAGAAAAACAACAAATAAACAAAAACCTAAGTCAGTTCTAAGAGGTTTTAATAAGTATCATGTCTAGTTAAAAGGAGATGAAACTCACCGCAGTGATCAGTCCATCCGTGGTACTGAGTTTAGGTCTAAGCACTACAGCTTGAAAGACGTGAACAGTGTTGTCCATTGGAGACCCAGAAGGATGTTTTGTGATCTGGAAACCGTCTCTGAGAAATGGTGGGGAGACTGAAACTGTGTAATAGGAAGGGACAGTGTGATGGGGAAAGTGCGCAGAGAGGAGAGAAACAAATCTCAAATTTTGACAGTGACTAAAAAATACTAGCCAATGATTTTTAAGAACCTTATAATGCCCCCAGAGGTAAATATCAAGCTCAGAGGGATTAAATAATTTTCTGAGTGGCACAAAAGAAATGTTAAATGTGTTCTTCAGCCTTACAAAAAGGTTTTTCAGATCGCGTATCTTTGGAATCTCAGTCCATTTCTCTTTCCAGCATACTGTTATGGTTCTTGAGATACATTCTTCTTTTCTCCCTGAGTATGTATGCATACATATATGTGTGTATAGTCATATGATATAGATGAGGTAAATAATTTCATATATGTATATATGAAATATAATATATGTATATATATTATATATTAGAGACAGAGAGCAGAGGAGAGACACAGAGGGTGTGGGGGGAGAGAGAGGGAGAGAGAGGAAGAATCTCAAGCAGGCTCCTTGCACAGTGTGGAGCCCAATGTGGAACTTGATCCCACAATCCTGGGATCATGACCTGAGCTGAAATCAAGAGTCAGATGCTCAACCAAGCCACCTAGGTGACCCATGTAATTTACTATATTATACATGTTAAGTATATAATGGAATATTTATATACCATAGTTTCTGTCCCTCAGGAGAACTCTGTATAGGTAGATATGAAACATACTTGTCTATATATATATATATATATATACATATATATATATATATATATATATATATATAGAGAGAGAGAGAGAGAGAGAGAAAAGGAGAAATTATAAGGAACTGATTCAGTGATTATGGTGGCTGAGAAGTCCCACGATCTGCTATCTGTAATCTGGTGACCCATGAAAGCTAGGGGTATAGTTTCAGAGTCTGAAGGCCTAAGAACAGGTGTGCCGATAGTGTGTGTGATATTCTGAGGGCAAGAGGAGACTAAAGTCCCAGCGCAAGCCATCAAAGAGATACTTTTCTTGTCCTCTGCCTTTCTGCTCTCTTTAAGCTTTCAGTGGATTGGATGGCGCTCCCAAGAATTGGAGAGACAACCTGCTTAACTGCTTTACCTAGTGTATTGATTTAAATGCTAATCTCTTCTGGAAGTATTTTCACAGATATACTCTGAAGTAATATTTAACCAGATATTTGAGTATCCCATGGCCAAGTCAAGTTGACATATAAAATAAACCATCACATTTTAGAATTGAATGAAATATATTTTATTATATTTATTTGTACCCATGACTTTGCTCATAGTCTGTGTGATATTGAAGCATCAAAACCATGTTGTATTTCTGCTCTGATGCAAATCCCCAAATCCTATCACTTCCAAGTTAGCTCCTGATATAAGGACACTATTTTTAATTAAATATTATTTGAATAGAACTGAATATTTGCAAACTAAGTAGGAAGTTTGGCATGTTCCTGTCCAGTTTGAATCTCATGTATTATTCTAACTAATTCAAACTTGTTTTGAGTGCAGAGTTAGTAATTTATACAAAGAATCCCTGTGGAGCCAGAAATATGGACAGAGTTCTTAGTCTTGTTTTTCCACTTAAAGTGAGAAAGTATCTTCCAATTTTAATCATTTTCATTTTGTTGTCTGTAATTACTTCATTGTAATATTAGAAAAGGACATCAAAGATATATTCTGAACATATATCATCTTTGTAAGGTTCTGTGAACAAATATTTTCTTGGTACATTAATCATAATGTGGCATGCACATTTCCACAGTAAGCCGAGGACCACAGGTACTATGATGGCCATATGGATACTGCTTAAGCCCAGCATTTGCCATCACGCAATTTTTTATCCAAGTGTTCTCCTTCCACCTTATGCGCCCATCCCAGAATCTCTGTAACTCCAAATGCCTGAAACCAAGACACTGTGCAAGTTCTCCTAGGATATAGCTTAATATTCTAAAGCAAAGATACATCTTAGTCATGTATACTCGAATACTTGTGATCATCCGTGGTGTTAATGTAATTATGAAGAGGGTTGTTTTTACTGGACTGCCCCCTCCTTTCTTTTTTTAAATATTTCTTTATGCTGTGAGCATTTTTCACAGCTCTAGTTCCAAAGCAGACTATATTATTGCACTTTGAAATCAATCATTTAACACCTGCTCCAAAAGTAAATAAATGTTAATTGGCACTTTTGTTATCATTCAACACACCCGCTTCCTAATTAATTCAGGGTGAGATTCTCAGTCATCATCCAATACAGACCCAAGTGCCAACAGTCTTAAAAATATGAGATTTTTAGTAATTAATAGCAGAGAGCATTCTGCCTCCATTGACAGTATTTGTGTTTATGTGTTACGGTTTTATATAAAGTTATACAACATCTCATAATTTTTGGCACTCTTTTTTCATCCAGTGAAACAAGAAAATGTCTCTTCCATTTGCTTTTCTTGAGAAATTCCCTTTCAGTGGGATAATTACGCACTCCTCTGATTTCCAGTGATGAGAAAAAGACTCAGGTAGACAGATGGTATGATTGGTTATTGAGAAAAGAATATAATAGAAATGTTCTAATCCTGCAGGATCCACTATTAGTTGGACGGTGGATTCAAAAATCTACACAAGATGAATTCCAAGTGGAGGTAAAAAGAGTTCCAAGTCCAAATCATTTACTACTATTTTGATTTGAAAGCTAGGAAAATAATTTGAATATGCGTGTAATTCTGTAATCAGTTTTATAATATTTTATATCATTATACCCAGAGAATTTACTTAGATATTTTATAGTATTTACCTGGGGCTTTACATCTTGATAGTATTTCCACATATACTATCTCACTTAATTCTCATGAAATTCCTTACAGCTTTTGGCGGTCTCATGCAACAAAGTGGGCAAGTGTTTGTAGGAATGAACAATTCAGTCAGCGTCACACAGCTGGAAACTTCAAGGGTTCCCTGTACCTTTGATTGAATCACCTGCACTTATATATATATATATATATTTTTTTTTTTTTTTTTTTTTGGAGAGAGAGAGACAGAGTGAGAGCAGGGAAGGGACAGAGAGAGAGGGAGACACAGAATCGGAAGCAGGCTCCAGGTTCTGAGCTGTCAGCACAGAGCCCCATGCAGGGCTCAAACCCACAATCTGTGAGAGCATGACCTGGGCCAAAGTCTGAGTCTCAACCAACCAAGCCACCCTGGTGCTCCGAATCACCTGTACTTCTGCTTGAGCAGCTACATATCTGGTTCTCCAGACCACTTCCTCAAGTTTGATAACTTGCTAGAATATCTCAAAGAACTCAGGAAAGTGCTTTATTTACTATTACCAGTTTATGAAAAAGGATACAACTCAGGAACAAGGAAATACATAGGACAAGATATATAGGGCAAGCTGAGGTGGGGAGCTTCCATACACTCACCTTCATCTCAGAAGCTCTATGAATCTAAGTTGCTTAGGGGACTTTATGGAGATTTAATTACATAGACATGTTGATTAAATCATTGACCATTGATGATGAACTCCATCTCTAGCCTTTTCCTCTTCCACAGAGGCTAATGAAGACATTAAGACTTAGAAGAGGCAAGTATCTTATTCTCATTTAACTAGCTAGACTCTACAATAAATGCTGCTGGGTATTTATATGCAATATACATATCTGTACCCTTATTCAAAACCCTCAAAAAATAACTCAAAATGGATCATAGACCAAAATGTCAGAGCTGAAAATTATAAAATTCTTAGAAGAAAATATAGGAGTAAATCTTCATGAGCTTAGGGTAGGCAAAGACTTCATATACATGATACCAGAAGAAAAAAAAATACATAAATTGTGTTTCATAAGAATAAGAAATATTAGTGCATCAAAGGACACTATCAAGAAAGTGGAAAGACAACGCCCTGTATCAGAAAAGAAAAACATTTTCAAATCAAGTATATGAGAAGTATATGTAGCATGTAAAATTAATTCTTACAACTCGGGGATACCTGGGTGGCTCAGTTGGTTAAGCGTTCAACTCTTGATTTCAGCTCAGTTCATGATCACATCCATGACACTGATCCCTGTGTTGGGCTTCACACTGACAGTGTGCAGCCTGCTTGGGATTCTCTCTGTCCCTCTCTCTCTGCCCCTCCCCAGTTACCATGCTGTCTCTCTCTCTCTCAAATAAATAAATGAACTTAAATAAAAAATAAAAAGAATTCTTACAACTCAAAAATAAAAAAACAATCCTATTTAAAAATGGACAAATAATCCAAGGATATTAAAATATCCATGAAGCACATGTGAATATTCAATATCATTACTCGTTAAGGAAATTCAAGTGAAAACCACAACAAGATACTGTTCCTCACCCACTAGGAATGGCTATTATTGCAAAGAAGACAATAACAAGCATCATGTGTATTTGGAAAAATTGGAATTCTCAGACATTGCTCATGGGAATACAGAATAATATAACTACTTTGGAAACAGTTACGTAGTTCCTCAAAATGTTAAATACAGTGATACCTTATGACCAAGCACATCTACTCTTATATATGCCTAATAGAAATGCAAATACATACACAAAAACTAGTTTATAATTGTTCATAACAGCATTGTTGCTAATAGTCAAGAAGCAGAAAGGATCCAGATGCCCCCAGATTGATGAATAGATCCGCACAATGGAATAGTATTTGACCTTGTAAAGAGCAGCTCTGGTGCCTGCTACATGAAGGATGGCGCTTGAACATATTCTGAATGAAATAAACCAGCCAATCACTAATGACTGCATGTTGTATGATTTGGTTTATAGGAAATATGTAAAAAGGGCAAATTTATAGTAACAAAATCAATAGTTTCTTAGTAACTAGGAGTGTAGTGAAGCTAGGGTTTCATTTGCATGCTGAAAATGTTCTACAGTTGTATCGTGCTGATTGCTTTACAACTCTGAGTATATTAGAACCTTAGAATTTTACATTTTTTAAAAAGCTGTAGAATTTTACAGTTGAAATGAGAGAATTGTATGTTTTACAGATGATATTAAATACATTTTAATTAAGCTATCATAAAATTTATAGAATATGAAGCCAAGTTTTCACTTCAAATAACCACATAAAATATGTGTGTAGAGGGACCACCAAATACCTATATGCATTATCAAAGATAGAAACTTTCCCCTTGGCAAAATTAATTTTGCATTTGACTTTTTGAGTTTATTGGAGAAAAAAAAAAACCCTCATGTGTCATGTCTAGTATTATTCACTGATAAATGCTGTTTGGCATCGATTTGATTGAAGGTTAAGATGTAGTTTGGTTTTGATTCTGATTGAAGGTTAAAAGCCACTGACTCAAGGTATGTATATATTTAGGCACATGCATGTGTGTGAGCTACATAGTCTATAGAGAAGTCTAAACTGAACGAAAGCTCAGATTTAATTATTTTCTTTTTTTTTTTTAAGTTCATTTATTTATTTCAGAGAGGAGGGCAAAGAGAGGAGAGAGAGAATCCCGAGCAGGCTCTATACTGCCAGTATAAGCCCCATGCAGGGCTTGAACTCACGAACTGTCAGATCATGACCTGAGCCAAAAGTCAAGAGATGGAAGCTTAACCAACTGAGCCACCCAGTTGCCCCCTCAGACATAATTCCGAAATGCCTAATACCAATTGTCGTAGCCCTCTCACATACAGCCCTTCAGTTACAGGACAGAGGGCAAGTTTTCTTATTACAAATGCATTAACATATTTTTTAAAGATACTTAGTAAGTCCAGATTCTTCCAGATTTTTGAAACCAAGGAGTAAATTGCATTCATATTTTGTATTTTACCTAGAATTGTATTTTTTTTTAAGGTTTATTTATTTTTGAGAGAGAGAGAGAGCATGAGCAGAGGAGGGGCAGAGAGACAGGGAGACACAGAATTCAAAGCAGGCTCCGGGCTCTGAGCTGTCAGCACAGAGCCTGATGCAGGGCTCAAACTCACAAACTGTGAGATCATGGCCTGAGCTGAAGTCGGATGCTTAACCAACTGAGCCACCAAGGTGCCCCTACCTGGAATTATACTGTTCAGCTAAGTAAAAGGAACAGCAGTTTCCATTTTGACTCCTTGATCACTGTGATGACAGTGCTCACATTAATAAGATATGTCAGGTTGTCACTCACAACTATCTCTTCTTTCCCTTACTATGTTATTTAGGCACAGTGCTTATTCATCAGTCTTGCTAGTCAGAAGCCAGGGACCTCAGACAAACAAAGTATATCAGAATGTTTGTAGCTATTTCTTGCTTTCTGTTTAGAGATCACTGGAACTATGGGAAGCTGGACTGTTAGTGAAATGCACATTGGAGATGCACACTGACATTCGCAGCCTTGTCTTTAACTGTAGTTCTATCACTACCTTTTATTGATATTGACCTCGTGTTAACAAAGAAGGATCCAGTTGAGTGACTAGAGAGTGCTGATGCTACACATTAGGCACGTAGGCCTTAGGGCAAAGGGATCTCAAGGTTACTTCCTGTGGCTAGATGCTCAGCCTTGGCCTTGTTTCAGGTGAAGGCGGGATCCCCAGGGGTTGGGTTGAATGTGTAATGTTGGAACTCTGTCCGCTTGTCGGGTATTATCCTAAATGAAACTTTTCCTCTAGGTTCAGTCTGTCTTGCACAAGTTTCCAAGTCTGTCCAATTTCTTCTTTAGCAGGGAAGGTGATAGAAACTAAAGAAGGGAGGGAAAAGATGCTGATTTATTTTAGGCACTTAGCTCAATTTGCTTTTACTTGTTTGGGAAATTGCTTTTTCAATGCAGAAAAATGTGTTGCAGTGAAGTAATTCCACGGGTTTGATGACACTGCAATGTGTTTCTTCCCTGTATCTAAGTGTAAATGGAATGCATGGACAGCAGGATTACCATTATTTACTTCCTTTTATTGCCTCTCTCTTTCTTACCTTCTAGATTACATGCGTGTTAACCGAAGTTACTGTTCACACTTATTTAACAGTATTGACTGAAATAACCCTGAATCTCCTTCAGTGAGGACTGATTTAGCTACAAATCACTGTTCCAGCTTTAAAATCATTAATCAGCCTTAGGCAAGATCCATTATGTGGGATTTCAGCATAGAAGAAATATTAACAGCTCCCTGGAAGAAACGTTACCTTCACATTGGCTGCGACTCCCTGCTGGAGGAGCAAATTACCCTCAAGTAATAATTATAATACATTAGTAGAGGTTTAATTTCCAATAAGTGCTGTCTGTTTAAGAAATGGCAGTCTCACCATGGCTCAGAGAACAATAGATCATGTTATCAGCAAGAATAAACCTACACGGAATTAAATGAAAGATAATAAAAAATTCATTACAGTTTGAAAACTGTACAAAAAGAGAAGCTGATGTGAGTTTCTTGGTTGCATTTTTATAGAAAAACTTCATGTTTATAGATCACCTCGCTGGATGCTACTAGGTATGGCTGTGAATTTTTCCTCTTTGGTTGACAGCACAATTTTTAATTTACTAGTTAACATCTAGTATGACAAGTGAGCAATAGCTTTTCTTCAGAGGGACAGAAGCTAGTGAAAAGACTAACAGAACCCTAGGGAAAATGCATTCTTGAGCCAACTATGCACAGTGATCTACTTTTTGCATCCAAATTAATATTTCAGCAAATTTTTTCAAAAGTATAAAATAGTTGGAATTTTATAGGAGAAATTCTTAGAGAGAGAATGTACTTTAAACAGACAGTAGACTATTTCTATGATGTTAGGCCTGTAAACGGTGGAGAAATAGAACTGGTTCCTGTGAGGTGTTCCAGGAAAGCTATAAATCTTCGTGTAAAATTTTGAATGGAACCTCTCTTATATATAGAGTACCAAATTAGGGCTTACGATTTTTTTAATGTTTATTTATTTATTTCGAGACAGAGAGAGAGGAAGCTGGGGAGGGGCAGAGAGAGAGAGAGAGAGAGAGAGAGAGAGAGAGAGAGAGAATCCCAAGCAGGCTCCATGCTGTTAGTGCAAAGCCTGACAGGGAGCTCAATCTCATGAATTGTGCGATCATGACCTGGGCCGAAATCAAGAGTTGGGTGCTTAACTGACTGAGCCACCCAGGTGCCCGTAAGGATTTTTATAGTGTATGTTGCATTTTACCTATTAGTGTGAATTGTAAAATACATTTATTAACGAGACTTGCTTAACATTAAGCAAAGTGAATTTTATTGATCATGCTATTTTAGTTTCACCCAACTCCATTTCTTCCCAAGTTATGAAGTATCTAGGCAATGCATGAATAACGATGTAATAACGGGGATATTCTGAAATGCCGATGTCTAGAAGCATCTTGTGCTGAAGGAGTCTGTGTTGTAAAGGCATCTTTATTTTAAGAGCTGCACTCAGTTCTCATACTGAACAAGTTCTAGCACACTGCATAAACCAGATTATGTATGTGCCAGTGCATCAAAATTGTTCTTCAGGTTCAGTGAACTATCGATTTAAGGAATTCAAGGTGATTCCATTACTGGGTAAAGAGATTCATATTCTCTTAACACTGTAGAGTTTGTAGTTTGATTTATGTGTCCATGAATGTATATGTTTGGAGACTGTTTTTTTTCCTTCTGTTTTGCTGTTTGATGGATTTCATGTCACGCCGTCAGATATAGAAACCAAAATAGAAGAAAACTGTCCTAAGTAAGCTCTACCCCCCCATTCTATAGTAAATAATGCATTAAGATTGATTTGTACACAATTTATCAAAAACAGGTAAAAAAAAAAAGCCTCCTCCTGATTCTATCTATAAATCCGATTAGAAACCTAGCCTAAGAATTATCATCTATGTCAAAATCGGAAACAATTGCAATGTTTCAAAACTTCTCAGATTTAGCAACGTTTCTGAAAAACATACTGTGTGCCTTGAGTTATAGTTATCTTTGGAAGGAAGAGTGTACAGACTTATTTAGATAATTTAAAAAGTCGAAGTCAGTCTTCAGCTCTAAAACACCCACAAATTGCCCCTTTTATAGTTAAATATGCATCATCCCTCAAAAACGACTCCCAAAATTCATTAAGCTAGGGTGATGTGACAGATCACAGTCCTGCAGCCCTTGTTTCACCCGGCATGCGATGATCCCAGCTAATTACCTCAGAAAATATGGGTCAGGCATGCAACTTATCAAAATGCTTTTTACACTATGAAGGTTTTTCCTTAGGTTAGAAGGAGAGGAAACACAATTAAAAATGAACTTTACTGCTCCGTGCTCATTGTTAAACTATGACATTCAGTAATAAGAAAGAAACATCTACAGGACATTTTATAAATGTATATATATATATAGTTTTTACATAAGTAGATCCCTAAGGGATTAATCACTTTGCTTAACAGTTATTGCTGTTGTAACAGAGTAGTACAAAAATGTATAATTTCATAGCACTCCTGCATTAAAGTATAATTTTAGAGGTTGTCTATTTAGAAATAATTCAAGTGGTTTAATCATGCAGTAATTAATTATAATTAATGGATTTCTCAGACATTTTGTACTTGAGTGCACAGCCCATAAGCCTATATTTGCTCATGAGGAACAAAATATCAACCTCAAGATGTCTAAGCATACATATTTAAAATGTAATGGACGTGAAGGAGTCGTGCACTAGAGGAGTGCTAAAATGCTGTGGGCCAGAGAAGGTATATAATATTTGGTGTATATTAAGTGTATAGTGATGGGATCTCAATCTGAAACTTTCCAAGAGTACAGAGGGTCAGGATTGGTGAGGGTCCATTCCAGAAAAAAGTAGAAAGAGATGAGATTTGAATAACTATGTAGATGAAGAGTGAGAGGTACACCCTGTTTAACTCCAAAAGGGGCTGTTGAAAGTGTGTTTGGAGGGATAACTGAATCTGCCAGTGTCCCAACACAATATGTTCTCAAGGACTCATATTGTCATGTGGTCCCTTTATACTTGTTGAAAGAACGATAAACACAGAGCTAAATAACTGGATTTCATGTATACCCTGATGTTTTCCATCTTCGTATCTTCAGGCAAGCCATTGAAGTGCTCTGAGCTTGTATTTTTACTTTTTACATAGAATAATAATACTTAACCTCACGGCTGTGATTTTTCTAAATCAAAAGAGAAGAAATTGTGAATAATAATATGAATAAAATCGAAAACAATGGTGAATAATAATTACAGCAATACTGATCACTGTCATTGAGTCTACATTCTAAGTGCTATGCTTGTATTTCACTTAATACATTACCAAAACTATGTGAGATTTTGAATGTTACTGTCTTCACAGCAGAGGGAAGGAAATAGACAAAGATGAAATTACTTGCCCAGATCATATGCTTAGTGAGTGAGGCAAGACACATTCAGATCTGTCCGAGTCCAGAGTGTCAGCTGGTTGCTGAGCAATCTGTGTCGTTCTCTCCACTCCCTGTTGGTTGGGGATTGTTTACATACTTTTAAGGTAGACTTTAGAGAGCAACGTTATTACCTTTTCACTGCCTGCTCTTGAAGGAGCTTGCCTTCTAGTTCACCCTTCAGTCAAAATCAAGTAGAGTAAAGGAGGTGGTGAATGCTTAGAACCTATGCAAACATGTGTTCTGGTATTGTATCAACCTCTACATGCCAAATTCAGGGAAAAAATGCGTTTTTGTTTTAAATGTCAACAGTTTATTTAACAGAAATGGTTCCTCTTATTTTAATTTTTATATATTAAGTGGGTGATTTTCATAATTTTACCTTATCATTATCTTTATGCATTATCTTCAGGTAGTAACATCTAGAAAATATATTACCATCTGGAAAAATTAGGTAATAGAGGACAAATGATTATACTTTACGTATCACCATGATTTTAAGTTATTATAATGATCAATTAAACAAAAATTGACTTAAATGATGTATTGTATGGTTGAGTTTTTTGTTCAATTATTTTGCCCAAGAGATCTGCCTTATGCCTAAAGTAATACAATCACTATGATTAGCAAAAGCCAATATTAGCAGCCAATATATTAAGAGAATTTAATGTGTTAGATAATCTACCTGTAGACTAACACTTATCTTTTTTACTATACTTGAGAATCTTGGAAAAGACAAATCCAAGGTTAAACTTTTTTAGTGTTAACACTATCTGGTGTGAGAATATAACATTATGTTTCCTCAAAATGCATTTTTCTTTTAGAGGAAGAAAAGAAGCAGATTTTTTGTCATATGTGAAATTTATAATTCATTTTTAATAAATGAGTGATTTTACTCTGGTAGGAATGTCCATGCATAATAATTCCAATTCACCAGTGTTCCAACTTTATTTACCGATAAGTATATTCACGTTTCTTAAAATTATACCTAGTAGTTTTGGTTACAAGAATGACGACATCATTCTTTTCATTTAGGGAATGAATTATTGTCATATGCTTTTACAGTGCCTGGAGGCATTTTTTTAAGACACTGTAGTATGGATTTTCCTTGTAACACATAGCTAGCTATTACTGTGAATATGCCTTGTCTGATTGCCCTATGGATAACCTCAAATAGACTTCCATAAACTTGGAAGTTTAACAGAGAGATATATTGATTTCTTAATTTAATGGAAAACGTCCATGTAATATAAAATAATGGATTCATTTAATGTAGTTACATCTAAGAATACAGATCTCTAAAACTCATGCCTTACATGTGCTTAAAGTGATTAATAATCAGAAAAGAAGTACAAAGAGCCTCCCAGTTTATACCGCATGGTAAGGCTAAAAGAATTAGCTTTTAACATTTGGAATTCCTGACCACTGAAACTATGCACTCTTCTTGTCCTTTCCTTCTTCATTTGAAACTATCTAGTTGTAAACAAGTTCAGATGTTAAAAAAATATGTTTGTTTTTTCCTTTTGGATTACCTTCTTTTATTACTCAGCAATAAAAGCAGAGGTTTTTAAGGTCACTGCAAAGTACATTTTCTGGTTTAATTTTAGAGCTTTCTTTCAAACACTACTTTGAATGGCATGTTTTGAGTGACTTCAGAGGATAGAGCTAAAGTTCTCATTATACATCATCAATTCATTCTTTATGAATCGTTGCTACGTGTGATCTATAAAATGGGGAATGGGGAGGATTAATTTGTTGTAATCTTTAAAAGCAAAACAAAATACTGTTAATTTGAGACAATTTTATCATTTTATCGGTAATATAATGTGATTAAGGTTATTAGTTTTTGACAGGAACCCTAAATTTTGTTAAACTACTTGATAACATTTTGCTGCTAAAAGCAATCCCAAGAAAATGTCTATGCATGAAAGTTGCTTCTATCAACTTTTTTTTTAAGTTTATTTATTTTGAGGGAGGCAGAGACAGCGTGCATGGGGGAAGGACAGATAGAGAGGGAGAAGGAAGGAATCTCAAACTGTCTCTGCACCATCAGCCGATAGAGGCCGATACTGAGCTCAAACCCAGGAAGCTGTGAGATCATGACCTGAGCTGAAATTAAAAGTTGGATGCTTAACTGATAGCTACCCTGGCACCCCCTTCTATCCACTTCTACGCATGTTAAAGAGTTTAGCATCTAAGAAACATATTTAATAATATTTTTGTAAAGTAAATGCTGTTCTGTTGAGGATTTTCTAAGCCAGAAAGTTCAGTTAAGATTAGTTCAAGATGTAAGACTAACACACAGTCGTTGTGGTTAAGTGAAGAAACAGTGATACAGAGGTGTTTGTAGGGATGAAAGGAGAGTTTACAGGAGACTCTGGGGGAAGGGCTTCAGGGACCACATCAGCAGGTGCTATTGAGGACCTCTTCATATTACTTTCTCTTCTTGTCTGTGGCTCCTTCCATTGAAGTTTCCAGAGTTTCTGATTTGCCTAGCTTGGGCCAGGGGTCCGAACATTTCCTCAGGTGTCTGTGGTTAGGGCACATAGTCAGGAGTATCAATAAAACCAATCCATAAATCAACATAAATCTGTCACCCAATCTAATATATGTTCATATCTGCCATCATCAACACTCAACTCATATGCCGTTTAGGCATTTTGTTTTGTCAGAGTTTCTATTTTTAATCAGAATACTGAACTACCGCAAAATTATTAAGGTGGAAGAAACTTGATTCTCTAATCGATATCAAGATATCTGATAAGTTGCACAGATGCACGTATTATAGATGAATCTTGTTTCTCAATGATAGAACAGTTATTATTATATATAATTAAAAGGAAATAAAATATGCACCTACTAGTGGTAGAATTTTTTTGAAAGTTTTTTTTTTCCTCCCCTGCAAATGTTAAACCTAGCAAAGTACCCCCTTGGTTTGCACCTGGCTATTATGGAACTTACAATGTTGTGGAGGTTTATGTGGCTTGCTTACCAGCTAGAATCTAGAATTAGGTCTAAGTTTGAAGAACGTTTTTATTACTTCTTTATATTTCTAGGACTTGGCAGAGTGCTTTGACAATATGGTAGAATTCCATTCCTTGTTAAAAGGTTGGTGTTCAAAATGGTTTTTTATCTGGCTGGAATCATAGAGTAGGATTGTTGTCTCTTTAGTGAGCACAGTCTGAGTGTCAAGGCTATAAAAGACTGTGAGGTGGAGATACAGTGATATGGGTATGGCCCGTACCCTTAAGTCTGGGAGTGGAGGGATACAGACAATCACAAAGCTCTACAAAGAAGAGGAAAATTAGAGTTATGTGTTCCCTGATGAAAAGTTACGTCATGATCGGAACATTCATGGCAGTGTCTTCATGGTTCTTATCTAATGATTCCTGACAATGGCAATCATATTGCTTATAGTACTTTAATTTTCTTGTGAGTTTTGCTTCCATAAGATTTACTCACTATTTTGCATTATCTTATTTATCCCATATTATAAAAATTGCACACCTTATGCTTCAACAACAAAAATAATAGTAATGGGGGCATATTAACTTATGAGCGTGTGAATTGAGGGGGAATAATTACCAATTAAAAAGCTGGTAGAAAATATAATTTATGAAAATAGTGTTATCTCTAAATATATTTGGTTCACTGGTTATGTATCATAGGCTGCTTTGCTGCTTCCTATGTTCTTTAGTGGATATGAAGACCCTGCTTTATAATAAAGCAGTAAAATTTAAGATTTACTAATATTACAATAATAATTTAGTCTTATTGTCCCCAAAGCATATAAACTTTCTTGCTTGAGGTTTAGCATTAATAGTGTTTAGTTACAAGGAAATGAAGTTTTAAGAGTCTATAGGCGTTTGCATCTCTATGTTCAAGGAATCACAGAAAATGTTTGTTTTATTTTGGTAATGCCTCTATGAGGAGAAAACTAGTTAAAACAGTTTCCTGCTACATAGACATAGTCTTATAGGTTTGATATTATTGAGTAAGGAGATTCTGGTCTAAAGGATCTACATTTTTCTTTAAATTTATTTGAACTTGTTTGCTCAAGTGCATTGTTTAGAAGCATCCATTCAATAATTGATCGTTTTGATATCAGTTTCAGAGTGTGAGTATGGGATACCTCTTTTTCCTTACTACCATTAATCTTTAAAAGGATCTTTATAGCAAGTGCTCAAGTTCATCGATGGAGAAGTGATGAAAGACCTCAGGAGACTGAGTTCATATTCACTTACATAAATGATTTCTAAAGGTACCATTAATAAGTACACTTAATTATCTATGGTTTGGGGGCATCTGGTGAATGGAACTTAGGTAAATTAGATACCCAGGTAATCTACACATCTCATTTTTTCTTATAATTAGAAGTAAGCTCCGGAGCAAAAACTCTGCAAGGCCTGTTATTTGAAGTAAAGCCCATTGCTTCAAAAGTACATGAATATGAAATCTTTGTTAACATGGCTCCTGGATACAAAATTTACTTTTACTCAATGAAGAAATAAAAAAGATACAATGTTCATATTAATCAAGTAAGCAATAGGGCACGAAATGTATGAACCAACAGCAGGCTTTTTAAGACTGTAGGCTCTTTCGAGCCAATGAGATAAAAATGAAATGCAAGTACTTTATATTCATTAAGTATTCCAGGAAGAACTTTCACTTTGCCAAAAGTTGTTACCGTACTTAAAATTACGATAGGTGTGTGGGAACAATATAATTGCATTTGTTTATATAGAAATAATCAAGTGTGTTTTTAGTGACACTACTGTGAAATGTTCCTAAGAAGGAATTATCCAATTGACAGTATAAAATCGAATGTGTTGCATAATTTACACTGTAAGTACAGTTATGATCACAGCACAACTGGAGGCGGCACAGTGAGAGCTGGGGTATTGATATTGACTTTTCTAGTACAAAGAGTCTATGAAATATGAAAGATTGGTTTATAATGAAAGTTATATCAATCCAAGGAGGAAAGGGAAACAATGTCCAGAGTCAGAAGTATGAAGATTGCAGCTATTTTACAGAGAAATTGGCGGTAGAAGTGGGTTTAGGCAGTGCTCAAAAATGACATTAGGTATAGACTATGATGCAATGTTTTGGAATACCATGAGAACTAGGGAAATGCATTTAGACTTTGTTTACATGTTTAAAATTGTGTTTTAGTAAGCAGCAATGTAACATGGCAAAAGTCAGACCCCTACAGATTGAAATTGAACCTTGCTCTAATCATTTTCAATATAAGATGTCTGCTCTGCAAAAACAAGATTGAAAAGATTTCTCTGTCTTTAATGACTGAAGACGGTCTTTGGTTGTGATAGCAGATAGAGATAGCAAAACAAAAATCACTAGTAAATAATTGTCTAGCTTCATTTGTTGCAGAAATAAGAGATAGTTTCTTCTTTCTGCATTGTTAAACATATATACATATACATATATATATACATATATATGCATATATATTAAACATATATACATATACATAAATACATATACATATATATGTATATGTAAATATGTTTAACAATGCAGAAAGAAGAAGCCATCTCTTATTTCTGCATGTATATGTATACATATATATGTAAACATTGTTTCCGGGAAAGTATAAGATAGAGGAAGCTTTCCAAATGAAATCTATAAAGTGGGTAGAGGCTGTGACTGTAGCCAAATAGATGCAGAGCATAGGATGTGATTTTTTTCCTAAGAAAACCATGTGTCCCCCCTAAAGAAAAATAAATGGGGGAAGTGAAGACAGTTTGTACCAGTCACAAAGACTTACGGTTACTGACCAAACACTTTTCCTCTGCTTCCTTGACTCACTTTTAGCTTGCCTTTCTTTGTCTTTCTGAGAACATTGCCTCATAGCTGAATTTTAGCCAGTGGAATGTAAGATTAGTAAGCAGTATTTCTGATCTTTGCTGATAAACATCGTCCTGTCTTCGAGTGTTTTATACCCGGGGAGATTGCGTTCCCTCCGGCACGTTTGGCAATGTACAGAGATTATTATTATTATTTTTTGCATCTAATCCATAGAGGGTAAGGATGCTGCTAAGGACGGTTCTCACAACAGAGGTGATCTAATCCTAGACGCCAGTGGTCCTGAGGCCGAGAAACCCTGCAGAGTTCTGATTGCCTTACTGCTTCCAGTGTATTCCATGTCTAGAACAAACTTGAAAACCAGATATTAAGAAGTGGTGAGAAAAAAGTAAACTTCTGTCATTATACTTATTAAAATTATTTTAATCACCGTGGTAATGCTAACTTAATTAAAGGGGTAATAGATTAATTTATATCGATGCACAAAAGATTCATGAGGGACCTTCTCCAGTGAAAGGTGGCTGGAGAAAGAATTTTAAAAGAAAAAAGGAAAGTCTGAACCTACAACACAAAATAAATATTTTACTTGATTTAGAGCATTGAAAATTTTAATTTTGATTGATATTTAGAGTATTGGAATGAGAAATGGATGGAATTAAGCACGCACATTACTGAGGTGAGTACAAATTAAAATAAGTCTATAGTTTATTTTATTTATATTTTTTAAATTTATCACCAAGTTATTTATGTAAATTAAAACATACACACAAAATACAATATAAGCATACTCACATATTCAAAGGCACAGATCGAAAAATTTTCCTGCTGTATTTTTTTTTTTTAGTTTTTAGATTTTTTTAACAATTTATTGTCAAATTGGTTTCCATACAACGCCCATCCCAAGAAGTGCTCATCCCAAGAAGTGCCCTCCTCAATGCACGTCACCCACTCTCCCCTCTCCCCCATCAACCCTCAGTTTGTTCTTAGTATTTAAGAGTCTCTTATGTTTTGTCTCCCTCCCTCTCTGTGGCTTTTTTTTTCTCCTTTGCCTTCCCCCTTGGTTTTCTGCTAAGTCTCTCAAAATCCACCTATGCATGTAAAGTTATGGTATCTGTCTTTCTCTGACTGACTTATTTTACTTAGCATAATACTCTCCAGTTCCATCCATGTTGCTACACATGGACAGATTTCGTTCTTTCTCATTGTATTTCTTATAGTAGTCCATTGTATATTTATACCACGTCTTCTTTGTCCATTCATCAGTTGATGGACACTCAGTTTCTTTCCATGATTTGACTATTGTCGAAAGTGCTGTTATAAACATCAGGGTACATGTGCCCCTATGCATCAGCATTCCTGTGTCTCTTGGGTAAATTCCCAGCAGTGCTATTCCTGGGTCATAGGGTAGTTCTATGTCCATTTTTTTGAGGAACCTCCACAGTTTTCTCCAGAGCAGCTGCACCAGTTTGCATTCCCACCAACACTGTAGGAGGGTGCCCGTTTCTCCACATCCTTGCCAGCATCTATAGTTTCCTGATTTGTTCACTTTAGCCACTCTGACCGGTGTGAGGTGGTATCTCAGTGTGGTTTTGATTTGTATTTCCCTGATGATGAGTGACATTGATCATCGTTTCATGTGTCTGTATAGTTTATTTTAAAAATATGTCAAAACTTGAAAAGATATAGAGTCTAGTTGGAATTCATATCAAGGAAAGATTTGTGATCTGTACAGTTATCATAGGGAATACCTGTAAAGCACCACTATTTCTGAAAATAAGATAGCTTAATAACCCTGTGTGGAACTTTTAAATATAATGAAATATTTTCAACCATTAAATATCATTGGTATTTAAAAGTGGCCTATCATATTGTATAGAAATATATACATGCCAACTAAAAGGATTTGAAACCCAAAGGAAAGCAGTGGTTATGTCTCGGAGATAGAAGAGTGAAGCCTTTTTTTTTAATCCTGTATTTTAAATGTTATGGAAATTGTTACTTTGGTAATCAAAAAATCTTATTCTAAAAAATAGCCTTTAAAAAGCTGCTGAGTCTATATCCTGCTCCAAGTCAGACCTTGGAAAGCACTGTAGAACTTAGCTTGCAAAGCTACCCACCAGTAGTTACTTACTTTTTCCTGCATTTTACCTTTGCTTAACTCTTATCACAAACATTATGGCTGACAGTCACATTAAAATGCCAAGAAAAATAGCTTAATCAATAGTGAAAATCAATGCATTGGAAACACTGGAGAGGTGATATAATCAAATATATAATGTACCGTTTCCTACACAACTTCATAATTCTGGCCTCTTTCTGCACCATTACAAAATTACTGTGTGTTAGGAATAGGGTTAGCTGTTCCTAATGCAAGACCCAAATCATAGTGGCTCACAATATAGAGAATGCATTTTTCTCACATAAGAAGTAATCTTATTCATCTACGTAGTCACAAATGGCCAAATGTACTTTTTTAAAGCTAAATAATATTCCATCGCACTCTCGCACATTTTCTTTATTCATTCATCTGTGAATGGACTCTTGGATTGTTTCCATATCTTGGCTATTGTGAGTAATGCTGCAATCAACATAGGAGTGCATATATCTTCAGGATCCTACATATTTAACATAAAATATGTGTATTATATATTATATATCAATTATTTTGGATATATACCCAGAAAGTAGAATTGTTGGATCATATGGTAGTTCCATTTGAATTTTGTTTTAGGAACCTCCACCCTATTTTTCATGGCTGCTGCACCGTTTCACCTTCTACCAACAGGGCACAAGGGTTCCAACTTCTCCATATCCTTGAGAATAAGCCAGTCACCAAATGACAAATAATGCGTGATTCCACTTACATGAGATATCTAAAATAATCAAACTCATAGAAGCAGAGGATACAGTAGGGGTTTTCAGGGAGTAGGGGAAAGTGGAGAGTTGCTACTCCATGGGTATATACAGTTCTATTACTTGAAGAAGCTCTAGAGATCTATACAGCATGGCATTTATAATTAGCAATATGGTATTGTGCCTTCAAAAATTTAAGAGGCTAAATCGCATCTTCAGGGTTCTTACCATACACAAAGAAGAACCCAAGAAATCAAAAACAAAAGAAAACACAGCAAAAGAAAACAAGAAAAACAAAAGGGACAGATAATCTTTGGGAGGTGTTCATATATTTATTACGGTCATGGTGATGGCATATGTGTTTGCATACGTCCACACTCATCAACTTTTACACTTAAATATATACAGTTTTTTGTGCATCAATTATATCTCAATAAAGCTATGACAAAAAAGAGAAGAAGGAGAATGACGAAGAGAAAAGTAATCATCTGGATGGATATGGTGATCCAGTTTTGGTGATGGGGTGCATGTCGAAATGAGAGACCGGCAATGTCCAACATGTTTTGACCCATATCATTAGAATTCTACAGAATCAAATCTTCCACTGCATTCAACGTCCAGGTGATTAGAGAAAGACAAAAGACAAAAGGTTCATGCAGAATGAGCCTGTACCATTTAGAAAAGCTTTGCTGGGAACCAACAGGACCCTGTTTATATTTCATTGGTCAGACCTGGCTCACATGGACATCTTTTAGTTGCAAGAAAGACCAGGAAATGCAGCTTTTCATTGCATGTATTGTCACCCCTAAGCTTCCTTAGGAGGGAAGAAGAGGAGAATATATATCGGGTGCCAACTAACTGTGACTGCCACAAGCGCATACACTCTGAATCTGTAAGACCTCCTCTTTTCTCAGTAGTCTTCTCTCTATCCAGCTTTGCCTTTACAGTAAGTGACTCCAGTCTTGAATTGGAATGTGTATTTCACCATTTAAAACTAGAATCGTTGCCATCAGTTTTGAATGAGAAAGTTTCTCCAGCACCAGTTCCTAAGATGGAGGTTCATCTTACAGGGTACATAAATAACCATATTTTGACCAATCCATGGATCTGTTTAAGGAGAAAATATATTAGTATGCTGTGCTTGAGAATGTATTCTTAATGAAAAATGGCTAAAGGGGAAAATGTAATTTTATTTTCATCAGCCAGAGGAAAAGAGCAAGTGTTATGATAACATATTTGAAAGCCGATACCAGTAATGAATCCTGGCGCCTCAAGTTAAACTATAAATGCTGGCATGATTGAAAATTATTGAAGTACCTAAAAAAAATCTGAATACAGAATCAATCTCTGTGTGTGTGTGTGTGTGTGTGTGTGTGTGAGAGAGAGAGAGAGAGAGAGAGAGAGAGGGAGGGAGACAGAAAGGGAGGAAGGAAAGGGAGGAAGAGGAATTGGAGATGAGAGAAGAGAGGAAGGAGAACAGAGACACCACACAGGTGAGAGAGAGAGAAAAAATAGAAGTAAAGCTTAAAAAACTATAAAGAGGTTTACTTTTTCTAAAATAAAAAGTATCAACCGATAATAAAATAAATTAGACTAAATATCACTATTGAAATGAGGGGTAAAAGGGGAAAATGCTGGATTTTTATGGAAAAAAGGAAAAGTAGTGTTTCAATATTTGCTGAACCACTATGGATTTTTAACCCCTTGCATGATTTGAGCAATTAGAATTTTTTTCTCAATATAGTCTGAATATTCTCTTTTCTTATAATACACAGAATGAAATAATCATTTTGATGTTACGAGCATTTCTTTCTAATTTCTCGGAACAACCTAAAGGTACATTTGAATGGGAAAAGAAGCAAAAGCAAATGAAGAGTTGCTAGCAGTGTTTATTGTCAGTATGTATATCAAGCCCGAGACATATTTATCCTTAGAGTGCACCTCACATCTTCAGATCAAATAGGGAAATAAGTTTTTAACTTTCTAGGAAGCTTTTAAACATTGCGTTGGAGGCACTGGTAAAAAGTCAATTCATTCTGGACATGCTGGTACTCATCCAGCTAAGAAGGTAGTGTTCATGGTCCCCTAATTACAATCTATCACTTAGATCCTTAGAGAAGATACCATAGTAATGCAGGCAGATCACCCTGAACACCCACAGCCTCACGTTTCAGAAAGTGGATGAAAGAGCCCAGAGCCCAACGCCCAACGGGGCTACAACTTATCATTGTCAGGCTGTTTATTCCTAACTATGGGTGGTGAAGAGTCTTGCCAAAACATCTCACATTAATTCCGCTGCCTAAGGCAACTTTGATAGAATACAATTCCATTGTATCTTCTTCTCAATATCTACTTCCAACTCACACACATACACAAAGATTAGAATACAGAATGGAAGAAGAAAAGGGAGGGCGATAATTCATTGAGGATTTATGAAAAAGAATCTGAGTCAGCACGGTGGAAACCTCTACTGAAAGTAATTTGTTCCTGAGTAAAATGCTAAGGTGGAGAAGTACGATTGCTTTCTTTAGCGAGACATAAAATCCTCCTTGAAGTGCTATAGAAAACAGAGAAAGTACATATTATTTAAGTTTCTGTTGCACATTCTGAGTAGAAGGGCCAGAGGTGTGCGGAAGTGAGCGGAAGAGGGTGTGGGAGTGAGCGGAAGAGGGTGGGCATGGCCAGCGCCCAGAATGGATAATTATCTCAAGTGCAGGTCTGGCAGGGAGTCAGGGAACAACATCTGCGTGGTACAGGCCACGGTAAGCCTTTCGTTGTTTATCTTGAAGAGCTACAGGAAACCGCTAACTTTTCGTAACTTTAATAAAACGTTATGTATTCGCTGGGCATGCATAAGTATAATACACATAATTCTTTATTTACTTTTTTTTCCATTAAAGAGTTTTATTTTTCATGGCCAAATTTTAGTTAAGAAAATATCACACTTGGTGATATTCATGGAACATAGTGAAGCAATAAGGAATCAATTTAAAAAGGACCCATTAGAGTTGCCTTACTCAGTCAGTTAAATGTCAGACTCTTGATATCAGCTCAGGTCTTGATCTCAGCTCAGGAGTTCAAGCCCCGCATTGAGCTCTGCACTGGGCATGGAGCCTACTTAAAAAAAAAATCACTTAGGTGTCATTTGCAGTAGTCTAAACAAAAATATTTGAGGCTAGCCAGGCCTAGGAATAGAATGAAAGCTATAGAAAGCAGATAATATACGAAAAAAAAAAAAAAGACAGAACTTGAATGTAGGCTAAACATGATTGGTGGCTGAGAAGGAAGTATTCTGAATTAGTCCAAGTGTGTGACCTGTACAATTGCATTTGTATTGTTTTCATTTTCTGAGATAAGAAATTAAAGGAATACCAGGCTTGGAGATTTGATAGTGGGTTAGCCTTTGAGATGCTGATTTTAGGTTTCCTCCATGGCATGTGAGTGGAGGTGGGGAACAAGCACTTGAAGGATGAGTCAGAGACATCTGGGCAGGAGGATTAAAATGGAGGCCGTTTATGACCAGGAGATAGTCTAAGGAGATTGTCTATGACAAGAGAAAAGTAGCTTAAAGAAGTAGCTGTCAACTGTCTCAGCATTTAATACTTGCTTGAAAGAAGAAAGGGCAGAGATCATCAAAAGGCTTTCTGAGGAAAACAGAAATATTGGGCCAAGGAGAAATACTTTGCAAGAATATGAGATGGTTCAGATGGTATACAGTTATAGGAAAGAATGAGAAGATAAATGAGAAAACAAAGCAAAACAAAACAAAACACAAAAAACAAAAAAAAATGAAGAAAAAACAAAACACCGAGTTCATGTGATTTAGCAAAATGAGATAGCTGATTGTCTCAGTGTGGAGAAGTCTTCCTAAAGCGTAAGGAGTATGTCTAACAGCAAAAGCCCTGTTAATGTGTACATCTGTAAGTGATGTTATTATTCGGGGATGGCAGGAGAGAGAGAGGTGTTATCTGAAAAGGAGAGATTTGTTTAAGGAGTGTTTCACTAAGAAGACGACAAACTAAGCATCAGAAATACTGACAGGAATCATCCTGTGAGAGAAAGAAGTGGAAAAGGCTTGAGGAAAAGGCCATAATCCCAGCGCATAGTGTTGCTGAGAAAATGGGAATGCAGAGCACAAAATAATGAGAAACCTCTCCTTCCAGAAACCATCACCTGTGTAAAGAGAAGATTTCAAATTAAAAAACAAATAAACACAAAACAGCAGTATTCATAATGTGTATTTTGAAAATCTTCAGAATGCCTCAATCCTAAAACCTAGAGTATAAGTGAAATTTCTGTGTTAATTTTTGGGTATTGTTATTAAATTATATTTGGAGCATACTCAAATAATGTATACAATTTAGCATAATGCGTATAATAGCTAGACATATTTAAGGCTCATAGTTTTTTAAAGGTAACTTTGGGATATTGAATGAATCACTCAAATAGTGTAGAAATCAAGTTAATCAGTTTTAAACAATTATTTGAACAAAAATACAAAAAAAAAAAACACACAACATTCCTCATTTTGAAAACTTGTGATCTATATTGAGCTAATTTATTTTTTTATTTTTCAAATAATATAAAATGTCTAAAAGCATTCTTCCTTTCCTTTAGGAAAAAATACATATAAAGCCAGATTGAATTTCTCCGGGTTCAGTATATAATCCAGACACTGGATGATCCCTGTCTCTGTTAACCTTAAAGATGGCTCAACACTTTCTATATGCATCAGATGCAAGTCTACTCATCAAAAGCAGGGAAACCGCTGCTGATGTCTCTTTTGACAATTTTAAGAAGAGAAAAAGCACCCGAAATATATTTCATGACCCACACAACTGTAAATCTCAGTAGACATTTTTTTCTGTCCAATATTTCCATTTGGCTTTCATTCTCTGATAGTTGTGCCATCTTCTGGCCCTACTCTCTATATTCCACACACTTTTTTTTTTTTTTTTTTTTTTTTTTTTGTCCCACCTTCTTTCACATTTTTCTTCCATAGCCTTTGGGGAATAAATTTCTCAGCCAGAAAAATTCTTCCCTAGAAGAAGCTTGACTAAAACAAACTTCTATAATCAATATGTTAAAAGGAATACAGAAAGCCATCCTCTTGGGGGGCTAATTATGCACCAGGAGCTATAGGTTGGTGGATGCTCAGAATGTGTAGTGGTTTATTTCTCTCTGTGCTGTATTATTGCCCATAGTTTCATGGAACGATTGTGGGTTTTATTCTGTGAGTAGTGTTACCATATCATGTAGACATTTAGTTACATCAAATTTAAATCCATTTAAATTCTTAAAGTTTATTTATTTTTGAGAGAGAGAGAGAGAGAGAGAGAGAGAGAGAGAGACAGAATCCAAAGCAGGCTCCAGGCTCTGAGCTGTCAGCACAGAGCCTGATGCAGGGCTCGAACTCACAGACCACGAGATCATGACCTGAGCTGAAGTTGGACACTCAACTGACTGAACCATCCAGCTGCCCCCCAAAATTAAATCCATTTAAATGAAATCTAAGATATTCTTACTAAATTCATAGCAGAGTGGCTTTATTACTTACTTGAACTAACTAGGTTTCCAACCTGCTTATATAACCTTACACAAATTTGATTTGGCTTGATTTTCTCACAAGTAGAGTGGAGACAAGAATGTTACATAGCTGTTAGTGGTCAAAGAAAACAAAGATGAACACAGTAAATATCCAATTACTGTTATTATTACTATGTTGAGAAGAATATAGTGTATCCATACATGTAAGGCAATTATTAATAAATCAATGTTTATAAGAAAATGCTGAGATCATACAATATATGTTAGAGATTAGATGAATTCAAAACTCAATATTTAGGGGCGCCCGGGTGGCTCAGTCGGTTAAGCGGCCGACTTCGGCTCAGGTCATGATCTCACGGTCTGTGAGTTTGAGCCCCGCGTCAGGCTCTGTGCTGATGTCTCAGAGCCTGGAGCCTGCTTCAGATTCTGTATCTCCCTCTCTCTCTGCCCTTCCCCTGCTCACACTCTGTCTCTATGTCTCTCAAAAATAAATTAAAAAAAAACGTCAAAACTCAATATTTACTGAAGCATGAAAATCCATGAAATATTTCAATTATATTTTAATGCCCTTAAACACTATGTTAATGTATGTTGATCAATGTATTGAAAAGAATTCTGTGTCCTGCAGTTCTACCTTTTTCAAAAATGAAGACACAGAAGCTAAGGTCATTATGGGACCTGAGAAGTTCACAAAACTGTATGACAAAAACTGTCTAGGTTAAGAAAAGTGTAGTAAGTTTTAAAATATTGAAATATGACCCAAATGAGTAATTGCTTGATTACTTTGGTGTTTTATATGTAATTTTGTTAATTATAAAAAACCTTAAATAATGAAAAACACTCTAGTCAAAAAATTGTGATAGATTTCACTTTTTTATTCAGGAATTTTGCTGTAATAAATAATTCTTAAAAGTCAGAAATTTCAAATTATAGGAACCAATAATAATTGTCTTTTGGTAACATTTTATGTGCCTTGTACATGCCGTGTGTACACTTTACATGTTACAACAAATGCTCTTGTCCTCACTGTTGTTACTGAAATTAGTTTCTCCCTCCCTCTCTCTCTCTCTCTCGCTCTCGCTCTCCTCCCCTTCTTTTTACTAAAATATTACCCATATGTTTTTGCCTTCTTTCAGCCAGGTTCCTGCAAAAATAATATATATATATATATATATATATATATATATATATATATATATATATTTGGACATATCCTATTGTAATTTGTAATTTGATTGTAAATCTTTACCGAATTAAACACAGTTATTCTTATAACACATCATGCCTCTTTATGCATGATTCTAAAATCTATATGGATGAAATTAGGACTTCAAAAGAATTATACACTAAATTGAAGGAAACCTGTACAGATTTTAACACATGAAAGTAGGTGATAAATTGTCATTTTAACCAACTATTGCAATCAGCAAATCAGTAAATGTTACTAACCTGAAACAAAGCATTGTTACAGGGAGCTCTAATGAGGCATTAAACTTATTCACGAAATAAGTACTTTGACTTGTAAAGAGTAATATTGCTCCAGAGAATGTTGACTATCTACTATTCTTCATGGTAGACAATGGCAATGTAAGGGACAAATTTCTGATAAAAACAAAACAAAACAAAACAAAACAAAAAAAACAATAATCAGTGATAAAAAAGTAAACTGAAAATAATGAAGTATATGATTTTAGGACATGCCTGGTTTGTCATCAGTACTGGTTGCGTGGCCGTCTTCAGTCATGGCGAGAACTAGCGGTCTTAATTGTAAAATGCCAAGGTGAACACTCAGGTAATTGTTGGGAGCAGCATGTGAGATTTTATGCAGGAGATAGAATGATAGAATGAGAAGTATGGAATATGAATGGCTCTCTGAGAAATATTTATTTATTCTTTTTTTGTGTCGTTGAACAGGTTCTCATAGTTTAGTTGAAGATGCTCAATGTTTTCGTTTAGGTCATCTCCAGTGTTTATTATTGACAGTTGAAGTGAGCGTATCTGTGTATAAATTCTTTTTGCTGCTTTTATAACTTTTTTGACGAGGTTCACATAATAAAAATGTGAGCCCAGGTATATGACTACATATTTTCAGGATTGTTAATGTAATTATAAATTCCACATTACTGTTTAAAAGGAGAGGAGTTTCTAATTGGTAAATTTTAGAACAAAGACCAAGCTGGTTTTTGCCATTGTTTTCCCTGACCTTGTAAACAGTTTTAAAATCTGTGTGTTCCCTCAGGAGGTTGGGGAGAGTGACTGTGTAGTTACAACTGTGCCAATATTGGCAGCAATCGGGCTTCTTTCTCCTCTTGTGCCCAGCAGTCCAACTGCAGCATATGAGCAAAAACTTCCCGGTGTGAGAAGATACAGAATCCTGTGCCAGAATGGAATCTTTAGGGAACAGCTGACAACACATTTCATGAACTTTTAAAAAGGCGTACTGCTCATCAGCAACATTGCGATAGCCTATTCCTATCTTGCCTTTATGCGGTTGCTACATATATGCAATATTAGTATAGAGCAACCGATATTTTTTATTTTCTCTCTGACAGTTTGACTTTTTTTAAACAAAATGGTGGCCAAAATATGTCATTGTTTCTTTTACAGAAGTCAGATTTTTAAAAATTTATTTTAGAGAAATATGGAATGTAAGCAGGGGAGGGGGTCAGAGGGAGAGAGAGTCTTAAGCAGGCTCCATGCTCAGTGCTCAGCCCAGAGCCAGATGTGTGGCTCAATCCCATGACTCTGAGATCATGACCTGAGCAGAAATCAAGAGTGGGATGCTTCGCTGACCGAGCCACCCCGGTGCCCCTACAGGACTCATATTAAGGTGCTAATGTCTGTCTTCCCTTCTATTTCATCTGTCTCCTTGGGTATATCTTCCATTCTCACTAAAATGAATTCTCCAGCTCCACTCTATCTGCAGGATTCTTGCACATGAAGTTGTTCAGGTGGACATCCCCTGCCCCTTCCACCTCCTGTCTCTGCATTTCTCTCTCTCTCAATTAAACCTTGTGATCATATAACTTAATCCCTGAGGGCTCTGGTTTTCCCTGGCTCCAAATGACAGATTATTTCTAGATGATGGTGGAACAACATGGGTTAGCATCTCTTAAACATAAGTGTTGGGGGTGCCTGGGCGGCTCAGTCAGTTAAGCATTTGACTCTTGGTTTCCACTCAGGTCATGATCCCACAGGTCGTGAGTCTGAGTCCTGTTTGGGGCTCTGCGCTGACAGTGAAGAGCCCATCTGGGATTCTGTCTCCCTTTGTCTCTGCCCCTCCCCCGCTCACTCTCTATTTCTCTCTCTCAAAACAAACAAACAAACAAACAAACAAAAGACTTAACAATATGCCATTTAAAAAAATAAGTTTTACATTTTAAAGATAATCTCTCTTTCCTTAATCTGGAGAAGTTATATTGACAATTGATTCCATGTTGCTCTTCAGCATTTTTTTTTTTTACAATTCATCTTTAGAATCAGACTAAAGAAACTTGTGTGAAAAGAAAAGAATATTGAGGGTTATAGTTTATTCTCTAAATGTGAAAGAATAATTCTTATTAAATATTATTTTATTTAAATGTCCATTTCTTGTATAAATCGAAACAATTTACTAATGCTAGTAAGTAGGTTTCAGGAAAGATATCACCCAGAGTCAGTATGTTGTGGAAATGAGTGTCCTGAGAGCCTAGGAGTCTATGTTTCTAGTCGGGGTTCTCACACTGCATGGTAGGCTGACCTGATCTAGGGTGCTGGCTCCTTTTAAGTTTTATTTATTTTTGAGAGAGAGAGAGACAGACAGAGCCCCAGCTGGGGAGGGAGACACAGAATCCGAAGCAGGTTCCAGGCTCTGAACTGTCAACACAGAGCACAATGCAGGGGTTGAACCCATGAGATGCAAGATCATGACCTGAGTCAAAGTTGGATGCTTAACTGACTACATCACCCAGACGCCCCTCTGGCTCCTTAATCTATAAACTGAGGAATGGGTTACATGATTTCTAAAATTGTTAAAAATCTTAAAACTATAGGGCATTTTTGAAAGCAAAGTCATCTTCACCAGTTTTTAAGGTTAAAACCTCACTCTTGCATAGTTAAAGATGAAATACTGTCTTGCCTAAAAATAATACTTGTACCCAGAAAATGTATTTGGAAATTTTCTCAAAATTCTGCATTAGACAGCACAAAATATTTGATGAAAGTGTTAAGGAAAACAAAATGGATGACTTTCAGAAAGGTATGGTAATAATAATGAGGTTCTAACATTCAACCCAGATCACACAAAGACAAACAGGAAAGAAGTGAATTTCGTTCAGGATATTCACTTGGCTGCAGCTAATTCTTTGTTAAGAATCAGATTAAGTGGTGGAGGTTCAGCTCTGAAATGAGCATGTATTCACATTGATTTCACCATCTCATTAGCTTTCTATTTGTATAAACAAGGTTTCTTTGCTTCCTCTAATTGCACATGAGGAGTCTCAGGCGCTACTGGGAAGCAGAAATCCAAATTCTGATACAAGGTCTACAGAGGTATAATTGCAAAGAATTTAGAGAGCTGCCCAATTCAGACTTCTCAATTCCTTGAAGTAATAAAATCTTGAAGCTGGTTGTTGTTTTCTTTATGTTTGTTTTTCCTCCCAGAAAAGCGAAGTGCATTGACTTCGTGCATTATAAAAGGTTCTTACTACATGAAAAATCATATTCAATGGGGCACCTGCTTGGCTCAGTAGGTTGAGCCACCAACTTCGGCTCAGGTCATGACCTTGCATCTCTTGGGTTCGAGCCCCACATTGGGCTCTGCGCTGACAGCTCAGAGCCTGGAGCCTGCTTTGGATTCTGTGTCTCCTTCTCTCTCCGCCTCCTCCACTTGCATTGTCTTTCTCTCTCTTTCAAAAATAAATAAACATTAAAAAATTTTAAAAATCACATTTAATATTTAAAGGGCCACCACAACTCAGTGGTATCACTTAAATCCTCTAAATGGAAACATTGTATTTAAATCTGTGAGTAAATGAGGTGCAAAATATGTTTAAAAAATTAAGGCAATTAATAAAACAATGAATTAATGTGAAAGTAGTATTGAAGCCTGAAGGAGAAAAATTCCCTCCCCATACTTTTTTGAGTTAGCAATCGAACTGGCTACATTTTTTATTGACTTTGTGTGTGTGTGAGTGTGAGTGTGAGTGTGTGTGTGTGTGTGTGTGTGTGTGTGTGTGTGTGGTTTGTAACATTATTTTCTCAATGCACATATTACCTTAGAACTCTTAGTGTCTTGGTAGATGGTACTAGGGCAAAATTGGTCACTATCTGTCCTGGCTAATATATATAACCTGTAACATAGCAGATTGTTGTGAGAGAATTAAAAAGTAATAATTAGTGCCAGTCAGGTATCAATCTTTTTTTTTTTTTTTTAATGTTTATTCATTTTTGAGAGACACAGAGACAGAGCGTGAGCAGGGGAAGGGCAGAGAGAGAGGGAAACACAGAATCTGAAGCAGGCTCCAGGCTCTGAGCCGTCAGCACAGAGCCCGATGCGGGGCTCGAACTCACGGACTGCGAGATCATGACCTGAGCCGAAGTCAGCCGCCCAACTAACTGAGCCACCCAGTTGCCCCAGGTATCAATCTTTAAATAAGACACCAGGCTGACGTTTTAATGTAGTGAGGAATATGAATTCTTGTCCCGTTCTATGTCCTGCTTTGTAATTTAACTGTCAATTCATAGTAATAAATGACTGGACCAAAGCCCAGCCTCGTAGTTAGAGTGGCCCTGAGGTAGAGCAACTTTTCTAAATACATTTTATGTGTACTTTTATTTGCAGTGTGGGTGTATTTGCACGTAAATGTGTGCTTACTGTATTTAAACTGTATTTATGTTTCAGAGAGAGAAAGCACAAGTGGGGGAGGGGCAGAGAGAGAGAGTGGGAGAGAGAGAATTCCAAGCAGGCTCTGTACTGTCAGTGCAGAGCCCAATGCTGGGTTCAAACTCATGAACCATAAGATCTTGACCTGAGCCAAAATCAAGAATCAGATGCTTAACTGACTGAGCCACCCAGGCTCCCCTGTGTTTACATTTTTTTTAACCCAGCATTTATGTTGGTGATTGTAAAATGAGTTCCAAAGATCTATTTTTCAGTGCTTTTGAGAACTATATCTAATATAATAAATGATCTTTTCCCTAAAATCATGAAAGAAATGAACCCATTTAACTCTAGTGCTTCTTTTTCTTTTTCTCTTCTTTTCCTTTCTTTTTTTTTTTTTTTTAACATTTACAAAGGATTAGATTCTGGTTAGCAGTTAATTCCAATGAAGATCATTAGTGGAACACATGATATTTCATGATAGAATTTCAGTATTAACTATGACTTAGGTAACAATGTGATATCATGTTAAAATTTCTGATTTACACAGCTGCACAATTGTGGCAATATTTTTATTTTTGGAAAACCACTTAAGTATTTAGGAATAAATGTGAATGATACCTACAAGGTAAATTTTAGCTTTAAAAAAGAACGCAAGCATTTATACACATTTGTAGATATACATGTGTATATAGAGAGACAGTATCTATGTGTCTTTGTGTGTATACATATCTATCTATCTATCTATCTATCACTATTATTGAGACAGACAAGAGAGAGAGAGGAGAGACTATGATAAAGAAAATTACAAAAGTTATTGGTTGGTGAAAATGCAGTGATAATGTGTATATAAGTGTTTTTTCTTCCATTCAAGCAATGCTTTTGTTAAGATTTTTAATTATGAAAAAATTACATATACATTTATAAATACATATACATACATGCATAATACACATATACACATATGTATTATATGTATAATATATAATATATATACACATGCATACATACATATATATGTGTGTGTGTATAAATATATATATATATATATATATATATATATTTTTTTTTTTTTTGGCTCAGGTTTTCAGACCGTGTATGCATAGGGCTAGAAAATCCAACTGGAACTTTTTTCCCAAAGTATAAAATTTCTTTCCATTCAGCAAGTAAAATCCACCCTCTCACAGTATTCTCTAATTTGCTGAATGTGTTGCATACAACACCGTGAGTCAGGTATCACATCCCTTAATCACATGTACAATCCAGGCTTTGAGATGTAGGAATTTCCCCAACCTAATAAATGACAGAAGTAGACTTGATAGGCAATTGTAGATTCCCAAATCCTATTTGTGTATGTTTTTTCCCCCCATGTGCATATAGTATCAAACGTCCACTTCAAATAGTACAATTAAAACATGGCTGAGGTTTGTTTCATTCAACACATGGGAAAAAAATTCTGTTCTATGATGAACACAGAGGAAATTAAACAGAGTTAAATCTTTGTTTAAATACTTTATTCCAGTTTAATTTCCACATGTTTTAATTCAAGGACCTAATGTGAAAATTGCCCCTTTGGGTACTAAAGAAGCTAGATAAATTCATCTGTTACCCTAATTGATGATTTTATTAATGGAGATATATTTGAACTGTTGAACTCTACATGAAAAATATAAAATCATCACCTCTCACTAGCCTTTGCTTTGGAGAAAATAATAGTATCAGGGAACACTGTTTCCTCCAGTGAAATATACCTAATTTATGGAGAAAAGCAGCTCTCATTTTTGCCACATTGCAAGATTTTTTTTTGGTTTATCCCTGACTCTGACTCATTCAGCAGATCTTGACAGAGCTATGAAGGAGTTTTATTAAGGGGTTGGGCAATAAAGATTCAATAGAACTCTTGAGACATGGGGATTTTTTTCTGGTATGGAAGGATGTCTTCTTTCTTGGAGACTGGGACCAGCTGGGATTACTCCTATTTGCTGCCTTTGCAGTACCTCTAAGATAAACATAAACTAAAATGAAAGATTGGTGAGAATTGCTTTATTTCTTCCAGAATAAGAGCATTTGTTTTATGATAAGTGATGTTTTATCATGCTTTCTTTTAGTCAGACTTGTAAATTCTATTGAATATAAATAGATATCTATAATATATCAGCTTTCTACACACATACTACAGAAGCAAGTGTGTAACATTTTGCATTAAAATCTCAGACTAAAATTACATGTGCAAAATGATTCTATAGGTAAGCTATATTGTCTCTGTCTCAGTGGTTAGGGACATCTGATTGAGGGACATAAATCCAAGAGCAGTGCAAATAAAAAACTATGAAGCAAGGACTTCCCTAACTCTTCATTAACCCAAAATAAGCAGCATCATGAAATAGGAGCAGGCTTCCTTAGGGGGTCTCCTGCACTAAAGGAGTTTCCAGAACATCACTTATTGCTGTGTTTGTGTTGTTTACATGTCCGTGCCTAGCTTTTTTTTTTTTTTTTTTTTAAACCTAATTTGGATCTCAAGAGTGTAAAGACACTTGACTTATGGTTCCTGAAATTCATTATAGAAACAGAATATATTTAGTGTTTTTAATGAAAAACAAAAAGAAAATTATATTTAAGATGCGAATCAGGAACGTTCAAAGAAAGCAAGCTTGAGCTCCGTGCATTCAATGGCTTACATATGTTATCACTGAGATGTTGAAGAGATAGGGCAAAATTGATATGTGTATGGTAGGCAAAACCGTGACTCCAAAAACATCTTAGTACGCAGACTCTGTGGACATGTTACCTTGCATAGCAAAAGATATTTTGCACATGGGAAAAGCTAAGGATATCGATGGGGAGATTATTCTGGATTATTTAGATGGATTCTGCATTAAATCATATGAGTCCTTGAAAGTGGAGAACCTTTCTAAGCCTCACAGGTGTATGGCTACTGATGAATGATCAGAGAGATGCGACTTTGCTGAATTAGAAAATAGAGGAAGGAGCCAGAGGCCAAAGAATGAGATTTCTTTCTAAAAGTTGGAAAAGGCTGGAAATGGATTTTTCTTTAGAGGTGCCAAAAAGAATAGCACACCTACTGACACGGTGAGTTCATCCCAGCTAGTTACCAAGGTCTTTTCCCCTCCGTAACTCTAAGATAATAAATTATTATCACTTAAGACATAAAGTTTGTGGTGATTTTTTATGAGTGCCATCAAGTAGTAATACAATATATAAAATTAAAACTTTACCTACAAATTGCTACTGGAATCAGTGACAGCTAAGACGACTCATTTGCAAGTCTATCACTATCTTGAAATATTAGCTGGCATGTTTATTCTTTTCAGACCATGAGATTTGAATTTCTTTGAAGGAGGGGAGGTTTTTTTCAATTCCTGAGCCATTATTTATCTTCATTCTTTATTTTTCTAATTTGTAAGTAAAAAGTGTTCTTCAAGATTATGTTTAGTATATCTAAGTCATTGTACTTGAAGGACAAATTAAGATAAAAAATTAGACATAATGTTCTTTCTTTTTCATCAAATGTTGTTACTCTCTATATTCAAATTATTATTTTATTTCTTCCTTATCTTAAATTTGCTTTGATTTGAATGAGCTTGAGTTTATGCTTCGTAAAATTCTGTTACAAGGCATTATGGAATACATTTAGACATATAATTTATTTGTTGGTGATAACTGACAGAAATATTTTCCTACCAAATTAGTTTAAAAATACAGACTAGCTAACTAATAATATTGTGAATAATAAGAGTAATAAAAATTCATCTGTCTGTGATAATTAACTGGAAGCCCCAGAGGGATTCAGGATTAAGGGATGTAAAATTGTGTGACAGAAGAAGACTCAATGATTTCTATGCTTTAAAAGAAGAGCTGCTTTTTGATGACTATAGGAAACTCTGAATGTTTACTATTATTATCTAGGTTTCACTTCTGTTTAATAAGACACACAAGTCCTAAGTGAGGCTTCAGTAATTGTTACACAGGTAGAAACGCATGCAGTCAGTCTCCAGATTATGGTACACAGCTGCCGCACCCCACAGGTACCCCACCTGCCTACTTCCATTCCATACTTGCACACATCCCTCCACTCAATGTAATCATTATTCTTGTCTTGTTTTTTGGTCCAGGTTTTAAAATTTCTTATGGATGAAATCCTCATTACATCATCTTTCTCTCTCATACTTTTAGTTAATAGTTTAATCTGTATTTCCTCATCTAGAAATAGTTTATTTTATGGCTGTAAGTTAATTGCTTAAGAACAGTGTATTTGCTCTATTGTTAATGAACATTTTTGGTTATTTCTAGTTTTATCTATTGTAAATAAAAATTCTACGAACATTTTTTATATATTTTGGAGGGCATATATACACTGAATTCCCTTGAATTTATGTTACGAATAGAATTGCTCATCATATAGTAGGGTTATGGTTAGTTTGGTAGATACGGCCAAACATTTTCTGTAAGTGATTTTTTTACCACTTTACACTTCTATTAGCGATGTGTCCAAGTTCCAGTTGTTCACATATTTCCTAATATTTGATATTGAAAGTCTGTAAAAAATATTTTAATATCAGCTATTCTTGTAGTCATAATATTCCCCTTGCATTTTTAACTTGCTTTTCCTGATGATTCAGTGATGTTGGATACATTTATGTATATTCAATATAATTCCTCAGTCAAAAATGCAAAAATAATTTCAAATATGAGGTCTTTCTTGAAAGATGGAGTAACATATGCAAAGAAAAAATGGATCTTGTTTGTTTTTGGAAATGCAGGTTGTTCAGTGTGGCAAGATATCAATGGAATATGGGGGGACGGATTATAAGTGAATTAATTATGTGTTAAGTAATGAATATTACTTATACTAAGCTAGGTGTCTTTAAATACTTTTAGGGGTGAGGGGTATAGAAAGAAAGACCATTGAAAGTTTCTGCAAGGAGTTGACAGCGTCTACATTGTATTTTAGATAATCACACCGGCATGGCTTGGATGACAGCAAATCTGGATATAGGGATGTTGGCGAGGAAGCTATTACTGGCATCTAAGGAGGAGATAGTAATGAATTATCCAGAGTGTTGTCAGTTAGGCTGGGAAAATACAGCAAATTGAGATATATTCATGAGTTGAATGGTTGGTTGGTTGGATAAAGCCAACCGACATATATAGTTAAACTGACATGTATGGTGCTAGTAAATGAAGACAAAGAATTTTTGGCAAGACAAGGAGAAATGAGAGAGGATTAGTTAATTTTTAAAAGATTTCAAGTGAAATTGCTTATGAAGAAATTGGATATTGCAACCTGGAGCTTAGAAGAGAAGTGTTGGTTGGAAATAAAAGCTTAGAAATAATACATTGATGATATTTCAAGCCACCAGAATAGATGAAAGGATCCAAGGGAGTTTGTGTTTATTTATGTATGTATATTTGTATATATTTAATTCATAATGACAAATATGATGAGAATAAATTCAGCATGTGAAAGAAAAAGCAAGACCAGAATGGAGTATAGCGAGTTAAGGGAGCCAAAAGCTTGGATAGGTTAAAATGCAGTCTGATCATGTATCTACCACTGTGTAGATTCTGGATTGTATCCACAGGATGTTATGGAAGCTATTGAAAGATTAGAAGCAGGATTCTGACAGTATCTGATTTGCATTTTTAAGCAGTTATTCTGGCTCTGGCTGCTTTATGGAACATTGGAGGCAATGTGGTGCGTTTTAGGCATGTTAGGAAAGTATCCCTGGATTGTAGGTGAGGGATGACAACAGGATTAGTTACGGGAATGATATGCGATTCTGGATTTATTATAAAAGTAGAGCTGATTATATCTTGTTGATAGACCTGTTACAGCATTTGTGAATTCTGGGGGTTAATTCTGGGGTTTTACTTTTTACTCAGAGTTCCTCCATAAATGCTAGTTGCACCAGAGGGCTTTGAGAAGAGCAGGATTGTTGGGAAGGTGGCATAATTAATAATTTAACTTCTAAGTTCTTATTTTTCACCTCAGTGAAGATGTTAAAAAGGTAGTTGAATACATACAAATTTGAAATTTAATGAAAAGCTCTAGGCTGACGGTATTAATTAGAGACTACATTTGGGAGTTATTTAAAACCATGGGTCTGGGCAAGGTGACCCGTGAATTTGTAATGAATATGTATAGGTATGAGACTAGGCATGCGTAACTCTGGTGAAGAGAATGATGCTGATCATGGCCATGCTGTTTTTATTTATAGGACATACTAAAAAAATCTACCAGTCTGAAAAATATACCATTTCTTCTGGTATCTGACAATTTAGCCCTATTTTATGAACATTTGTGGGTTTACAGGAAGTGAGTACATTGCAGAGTGTTTAGTGCCCACTATAAAATTTCTACCTAATATTTGGTTTGACTTTACTTTTTTTTAATTTTTTTTTTTTGGCAGGGGGTCATACACCCACCCAGTCCCCTCCCCCGACCTTCTCTATCATGAATAACCAGTCTCAATGCTCTCACATACAGAATTTTCTAGGTGGTTCTCAGGAAGATTCAAATTTCTCACTGGTCTTTCTGCAAATGATTGTCTTTTATTATCAGACCCCCTCAGAATTTCTTTTCCCGCCTGAAGCAGTTTATCTAATTACTTCTTGCATACACGTACGTTTTTTGGAGGAATGCCTGTGTTTTTTCAGACATGTATTTTGACTAAATATAAATGGGATTTTCATTCTAATTTGTGCTTGTGAAATCCTGTGTAATTGACATACAGAGTTTAAAAGTTAAATCTAATGAAATTTAATTTCAACTGCTTTCTTTAATGCATTTAAGGAGTTACTAAAAAATGAAGTTATAGAAAACAGTGAGGAAAGAGGAAATACAAGGCAAGGCATATTTTATGGAATTATTTGAAGTTTGTTTAAATGGAATTGATCTGCAGCTACTCAAAATACTGTCTCATAATTCAAGAGCCAGTTGTAGAGTGTATAATTCAGTATGACTGATAGTTCTGGTGATATGCCTCACTTACTCTTTGATAACAGTGAGCTAAAGAATGTCAAGAAGGAGGCTCCCTTTTTAATATATCATATGTAATTTTAACTCTGGAACAAACACTAGTGTTGATTACCGCTGTGTTCTGTGGTTATATGTTATTATTATATCATCTCTTAAGTACAGTGCAGGAAACCATTTACATAATGAACTCACTCATCTACTCCATCTAAATTGAATCCTCACTCTATTGTTACATTGTTACCATCTTATCTCAGAAAATCTGTTACATCTTGTCTATTTTACTTTGACCATACCTCATATTTTAATCTTTGTCTATTGCATGGTTTCTGTGTATATGGACTTTGTCCTGGAAGTATTCAACAATCATTTGGAGCCTAGATTAGTCAACTGTCATTTTTGAACTGACCTTATCTTCAGTGTTATAACTCTATTTGATTGTTAGTTTTTAAAATTGTAATTGCCGTGGACTGAAGTTTTTATCCCCCGAAATGTATATGTTGAAATCCCGGCTCCCAATGTGATTGTATGTAGAGGAAGGACTTTGGGGGGTAATTAGATCATGAGGGTAAGGGCTTCATGATGGGATCACTGCTGTTATGGGAAAAGACAGTAGAGAGTTTGGTACTCTTCTCTTCCCGCCATATGAGGGTACACGGAGAAACCAGGAGGGGTGTCCTCACCAGACCCTGGATCTGCTTGTGATTTGATCTGAGACTTTCCAGACTCCAGAACTGGGAGAAATAAACGCTTGTTGTTTCAGTTACCCATTTAACTGTATTTTGTTATAGCAGCCGAAACTAAGACACTGATGCTTCAGTGTCACAGAGAGAACTTCCCTCTGGTCTTTAAAAGTTGGAAGTTGGACTTTGGGAAAGATTTATTCCTCAAAAAGAGGTCTTTGTTTTTTAGAGATATAATTCACATACCATATAATTCATTCAGATCATACCACTAAAAATTGTACTACTCAGTGGTGTTTAGAATATTCACAAAGTTGTGCCTCTGTGATCACAGCCAGTTTTAGAACATTTTATTTGCTCCCAAAATGAACCCTGTGCCACATTGCCATTGTATATTAATAGGGTATATTAATAGGAGAAAAGGAAGGCTGAGAAGGCAACTATGAAGTCAAAGTTTGAGTTAATCTAGTTGTGGCTTTTACTTAGAGTGAGATGGCTTTCGAAGCCCTCCTCCATAACCTTTTAAAACTACGTAAAACCCCGGATTGCGAGTAACTTGTTCTGTGAGTGTTCCACCAGATGATCAAACATCTCTAATAAATTTGAACTTGATAAATGAGCAATGTATTGCAGTATGAGTAGTACATGATGCCGAATGTCACATGATCACAAATGAACCAATGGTTCTTCTCTCTCTCTCTCTCTCTCTCTCTCTCTGTTGTGATTGCAATGCCACATTTCTGCGAAATCCTGAAAAGGACACAAAAGCATGTGTCATTGAATAGGTTCCTTGTTAAAGCTGCACCAAAAGGAAAAAGAGACAATATTGAGAGCCATATAGACAGCAGTGATTCGGTCAGTGATAGGTGAAAGCCATCCTACACAATAACCCTCCTCTCTCTTGTCTCCCTCACACCAGCCATGAAGGTTTTCAAAGGCAGGTGCAGTTAATTAGGTTAGTTTTCTTTATATTTTGTATTTTCTTTATTATTTTGTATTATATTACAGTACTGCAATCATTTTTATATGAATATTTTTGGGGTGTGGAACAAATCATTTGAGTTTCCATTCTTTCTTACAGGGAAACTCGCTTCGATATACAAGTGCTTTGGATTACAAGCATGTTTCTGGAACGAATTAAGGTCACAAACTAAGGTTTTGCTGTGTTTTGGGTGTGGTGGCACCTGATGACGTAGAGGAACTAAGTCTCACTATACTCTGAGGCAGGTGTCTTGTAATTGTTGTTTTCTGATCTAGAAAGACTTGTTTTGATATTAAATATGAAAATTCACTAAATAAAAAATATTCATTGTAATGACAATAAAAACAGAAAATGTGGATACTAGCAGTGATCTCGTCTGTTTCCAAGAAAGACTCACCACCTGGTAGAAAGATTCCTACTCAGATGGGCTAACGTCACAATTTTAGTTCTGCTTGTAACCTACTTACAGCGGCTGCCATCTCCCTCCTCAGGACCTCTGATATGGACGTTGAAAGCGGCCCTGTGATGGGTAGCATGCAGAGAGAGGGGCTTCACACCCCAGATCATCTCTTACTTGTTATCTCTCACCAAGCAGAAGGCACAGGATGAAAGATATTAACGTACCCGATCCACCCTGGCAGAGATTAATGACTGGAGTCTTCCTTTCCCTCTGACTTCTGAATGCCTGTAGCAATTATGTTATCTTTGTAGCTGTTCTTTTACACATGTATATATTATGATTTTGTGTGCAAATAATGTTTCTAAAGGAGTAAGCAACTGATAATCAGTTTCCCATACAAAGGGCACTATGATTATTCAAAGTTTTCAGTTTTAAATGTCTCTAATATTCCCAAGGACTACTTCATTGTGTGTTAATGCAATGCTATCACAAAATATGCATTCAAAATCTAGATATTGTTGGGACCCCTGGGTGGCTCAGTTGGTTAAGTGCCCAACTCTTGATTTTTGTCTCAGGTCGTGATCTCACAGTTCATGAGTCTGAGCCCCACGTTGGGCTCTGCACTGATGGTATGAAGCCTGCTTGGGATTCTCTCTCTCTCTCTCTCTCTCTCTCTCTCTCTCTCTCTCTTTCTGCCCCTTACCTGCTTATGCTCTCTCTCTCAAAATGAATAAATGAACTTAAAAAAATCTAGAGGAGTTCCTGGGTGGCTCAGTCAGTTGAGCATCCCATAGCTCAGGTCACGACTGCATGGTTTGTGATTTCAAGCCCTGTGTTGGGTTTGTCGCTGGCAGCACGGAGCCTGTTTGGGATTTCGTTGCTCCCTTTCTCTGCCCTTTCCCCACTCGCTGTCTCTCTGTTTCTCTCTCAAAACAAATAAATAAATGAGGGCATTCGTCAATTAAAATACACAAAACTAGATATTGTTATGTGTGCCTAACAACAACAACAACAAGAAAAACTTAGTAAAAGGAACAAGTGTATACCCAGCACCAAGCTTAAGAAAGGATATAAACCCTTCCCTTGAAGGTCCCTGGGCGCCTCCTCAGAATGGCTTTGATTTCCTGTCCCCCCTCAGTGGCAACCATCAATCTGGAATATCTTATGAATCATTCTCTAGCATTTCTTTATAATTTTTAATGTAGGTGTGAACATCACTAAGCAAATATTTTTTTATTTTTCATTTTATTTTTTTGCTGGTTTTAATGTTTATATAAGTGAAGGCATACTAAGAGAACTTTTATGATTTAATTTTGTACACATTGTCTTGATATTTATGTTATGTAGAGGCACACACATATATATATATATATATATACATATATATACACATATATATACATATATATACATATATATGTATATATGTATATTTGCACTGAAATGGATCAAATGAATATAAATATAGCATTTCTACTTGGCATGTGTGTGTATATAACTTTTATTTATACATTAAAACAGTACCACGATAAATATTCATTCATGTTCCGGTGAGAAATGAGATTCTCTTGGAGTGGATGTCTGTATTTTATCATGATTCCTCTTTAGTTTGACTAAGGTCATGCCAAAAAATGTTTTCCGAAGTGATTATAGCAAACTTGTACCATCATTAATTCATAAGATACATACTCTTTACACTTTGACATTGTCATGTTGTTTTCAAAGAAACTCTCAGGTTTTTTTTTTTTTTAATCATTTAGGAAAGATAATAACACATCATGCAGTCAGATGTCCCCAATTACCTAAATGCCATATGGTGGTTATTACCTGTGAGAGCAAAAGTTTTCATGATGTGAAAAGACAGCTAAAACCCACCTCTACATTCCTGCCGCTCTTCATCCTTTTTTTTTTTTCTGCTGCCCTATTTGGGTTATTATGTAAAGAAATATGAGTTTCTTTACTCTTCAACACAATGCATGGAAAGAAATTGTCATTGGCAAAGGAAAACATCCCTCTGAGTGAGAGTTCCCCCCTCGAGTGATCACCTACCTTCCATTGACTCAGTCAGTTGATCTATACAGGGAAAGTAAGAAAGCCTATTCATAACAATCGTTGTTGTAAACACCGGCAATATTGTATTCAGAAGTGTGGCAGAGTGCCTGGTTCATTTTCAGCAGTTAATAAAACGTAGTCCATGCTTTTATTGTGAGGACTTCATTTCTAAGACCTCAGTCCTCATTTTATCTGTTAGCTTCTGTGACCATCTCTTTTTCCATTGCCCTTCATTTTCTGATTTTGTTTTATCGTTCTACAGATAGCTTCATAATTGGGTAAATTTTCTACTGTAGAGATTAAAAAGGTCATATTTTCATAATTAGCCTTCCTGTGAACAATGTATGTGCAGCCCAACTCCCAGTATTTTCATTTTTGTGTTTCTTTTTCTGATTCATAGATTTTTGTTGTTGTTGTTGTTGTTAAGATAAAGTAATTAGCAGGAAAAAGATTTATCATTTTAAAATGAGAAAAATATCATGGATACATTATGTAATTCTTGGAAGGGTAAAAGATATTTGTCGGAACGCATCCTTTTATACTGCATAAGAGTGGACCCTGCATTGAAATGGTGGGTAAAGTAAGCCCCTCAAGAAGCAACTCCATCTTAGAAACTTTGCCTCTCAATACCTGGAACATTGTGTTTGGTCAAAATCATTTAGTCTGGCCTGTGTCAGCATGAAATGAAATGAAACTTCCAGGTTTCAATTACACCGGACTGTGTGTGAAAAACTGTTAGAAAGGGTTGTAAAAAGGCATTGGTAGGAGTCCAAGGGATCTTCTGGAAGATAATACACCCAGAGTTTCCTAAATTCAAACAATGAAAGCATCAAACCCTAGTCTTTGGGGGAGAATGTATTTTCTCGTATTTGACTCTGGTACCCAGCCCCTTTGATGCCTGTGTAAGTTGTAAGGTTAGAGAGACCAAGTCAGTTAAATGTCCAACTCTTGGTTTTGGCTCAGGTCATGAGTTCGAGCCCCACGTCATGCTCCATGCTGACAGTGCAGAACCTACTTGGGATCTCTCTCTCCCTCTCTCTCTCTCTCTGCCCCTCCCCCATTCTCTCTCTTTCTCAAAATAAATAAATAAACTTAAAAAATATTTATATAAAAAGAATTTGCTTACTCTATCTGTAGTAAATCACTGTAGTAGATATTGCTGTGTGGTCTCTAGGACGTGAGAGCTCTACCCCATGAATCACTAGGGCTGAATGCAATGGGGGAAAAGCAGCTGAGGAGATCACTGGGTGAAGAATTGTGGGATTGGAGTTAGATGTGCCTTACTCGGTAATGCCCAGGGATACCTGGAAGAGGGTGTCCATCTTTCTAAGGGACCAGAAGGGCTGCTGGCAAGTGTATGTGGTGAGCTAAGGAAACTTCGGTTATGGAAGTATCTCCATTTATCTAGGAAAATTTGTGTTCACCTGGAGTACAAAGATTAGTGAGTATTATAATTCACCAATTCATATATAATTAAAGGTCACCTGTGACACTACTATTTCTAACATACAATTCGGTATTTTAGGTGTACAGTTGCACTGAAACCAAAACCAAACCAAACCAAAACCAAACCAAACCAAAACCAAACCAAACCAAACCAAACCAAACCAAACCAAACAAAACAAACAAAACAAAAAACTACTTGTATCAGCGACTGTCAAAATCTATTCTCTGTTTCTATATTATGGTGGCAAATCGAATAGGCTTAAGAACCACTGCAAATTATGATAAAGTAAATTACTGACGATCTACAAATGTTTAGTTAAGAATTCAGAGTTAGAAATGAGCTTTCAAAATGTTGATTAACCACAGATTCTGATGTTCTTAAATCAAAGTCTATTGTTAAACACACACCCACTTACGTGGACATTAATATTGGCTCATTTTCAACTTAGAATAAAGGAAGCACTTGTTAGATAATATTAAGTGAGACCTTCCATAGAAATTTGAGTTCAGGGGTTGCCTAGGAAGGAAATTTGGTAGAATATCCGTTAGTACTAATTGACAAATAAATATGGTAATTATAATAGAAAATAGTAACATCAGCATTAGAAAACTTGCTAAATTGTGACTGTCACAAATTCATATATTGAAGCCCTAAACCCCCATTTGACTGTCTTTGGAGACAGGCAGAGCCGTTAGGAGGTATTTAAGGTTAAGTAAGGTCACAAAGGTAAGGATTTAATCCAGCAGAACTGCTGTCCTTATAAAAGGAGGAGGAAAGACCAGATCTTTGTCTCCCCTCCACGTGCACACACAGGGAGAAGGTGGTCACCTCTAAGCCACAGAGAGAGCTGTCATCAGAAACAGACTATACTGGTACCTGGATCTTGGGTTGCCTCCCCTTCAGAACTCTCAGAAATAAATTTCCATTGTTTAAGTCACCAAGTCTATGTTACTTTGTTGTGCCACCCCGAGCAGACTAACAGAAAACTAAAACGATAAACATGTTTTCATATTAGAAAAAGTTACAGGATTTAAATATTAATAAATACACCATTATTGAATTTTAACAAAGCACAAGTCACTACTCATATGATGTCACATCATTACTTTCTCCACTTTGCTGATAGGGAGCCTTAGGTACAGAGAAGTTGAGTGACGTCTCCAGAATCAGTCAGACATTGGATGTGGGAGGGACAAGGCTCTAAATTAGGCAATATGGCATAAGATTCCATGTTCTATCTTCTTATCAGTGAGTGAGAGTCTTTACACTATTCATGTTATGAAGTTATCTCCTGGAAATGCCTTCTTTACTTTCTCTTGGGTTAATCAAAAAGACCAAATCTTCAGAGTAATTTATGAGTTATGTGTTTCGGAGAATTAGTTTCATTACTTCTCCTAAATGATCAGTTATTCGTAATACCAAATTGAATGTGTGACGAGTATTTTATTATTAAGAATAGAAACTAATCAGGGTGTCTGGGTGGCTCAGTCGGTTGCATCTGACTTCGGCTCAGGTCATGATCTCATGTGTTCCTGGGTTCGAGCCCCATGTCAGGCTTTGTGCTTATAGCAAGAGCCTGCTTAAGATACTCGTCTCCCTCTCTCTTTCTACCCCTCCCCCACTCACACTCTCTCTCTAAAAAATAAGTATTAAAAAATAATAAAAAAGAAAATAATCCAGATCATAAATAGTATGGTAATTTCATAAAGAGTGTAAATACACTAAATGCACTAAATGCATCTGGCAAAAAAATTCCAATTCTTACACTTTAGTGTGGTGTAAAACCATCTAACCAGAATTTTGGGGACTCAGTGTCCTGCATCTATCTAACTAATTAGTGTCATGACCTGAGCCATGCAGATTATTTCAGATTTCTTTCAAATCTATAATGCTGCACTACTATTTACTTTGATTATTGCTAGCGTGTTGGGAATCAAAGGAGAGGAGAAATTCACTCATGCGTTTTTCCATTCTGTTGTTGAATGATACTTTTGAAATAAGTAGTGAACCCCCTCCTTGGGAATGGAGATGACTGTTGACTGATTCACTTAGTTACACAGCTCATCACTGTCAGAGCAGGGTCACCACTCAGGACTGTTTCGCTGCTCCTGCGGTTCATCTTCAGGAATGGAAATCATAGCCAATTTATGCCTGAGTTGCTAACCTACTACTTAGTTCTTAGGGCGTGTATAAAAACTAGAAGGATTGATCGGTTGATTGATTAAGTGATTGATTGATTTTCAGCAGCTGTATTCCCACTTATCCCATCCCTCTTCTCTGAGAGAAAAGACCAGAAGTACACCCTAATGTGGGGTTTTCCACTTTCATAATCAACATCCCTTATTTTTATCAATGGATGCATAAAAGACATAGGCATCGTCTCCAGGACTTTGTTACATAATATGTCTGTCTGGATAGAGCAACCTATTCCTTTAAAAACGCAGAAGTTTTTGGAGTTTGTTTGTACTTTATTTCTCTGATCTATTTCCTTTTACAAGTTTGCTGAAGCTATTTCAATTCTTAGAATGCTTAATGTGCTCAACTTTAAATTCTTTCGGCAAGAACTTATCTTTAATTTGTTTGTTTACATTGCCAATAATGTGCTGAATAAGTTGTAGGCATGACATTGTCCACAATTCTGTGCCAGTTAAAACTTAGATTTCTTGTACTTTTGCATATAAATATCCAAACATGTATTTATGAAAAAAGCTAGGAGAGATTTAGAGTAATCTTCTTTTCCCTTCATCTGAGCTATTTTACTGATTTATTGAAACATAATGTTTGCAGCAAAAGGACACTGTCTTTGTAATCAATGATAGGCAGCTCACACAAAATTCAGGAGCTCAGTAAGGATCCCCCAAAAAGTAAATCACGATAGCAAGTAGACATCAACGTGAAACCAGAGAACTTCCCAGACCGAATAATCAACATTATTACAATATAGACTTACGGGCTGAGAAAACGGTTGGGAGTCATCATTAAATGCTGGATCTATTTCATCAAGTTTTAGTATTGTAAATTATTTGCAGTCCTTTTCAATATGCCTTGCCCTTTTTTTCCTCCCCAATGCTAGGAGAGGCAGATATCTCTGTGACCTTACTTTAATTTGATTTAAGCATCAATACAAAAGCTTCATAGGCACATTGTGAAGTAAAGTGATTTATTTTTCCATTATTACCTCTGGGAATTATGGGGCATCCTGGACATAAATTCCAATGAGAGTCCTGTTCACTTGCACAGTAACAAAAGGAAAAGTCAATTCTAGAGACAAAAACTCGAATAATAAGGTCGGGATGAAATTGGATTGTGTGCAGCTATTAAATTATCCTTTTAATGTAGGATTTTGACCTGTACTTATTTTTATATAATTGTTTCACTTCAGCTTTGGAAGTTTCAGTAAATAAGTGTTTTTAGTAACCCTCAGAAAGCCATATTTTGATGATATAAATCTTACTAAACTACATTTGTTTCAAAAATTGTTTTTAATAAAATATAACAAAATGAGGAAAAACTTGACTTGGTCTTTCGATGAACTCTCTACTGCTGCAACTTTCATTTCCGTCATTCTCGTATTCATGCATAGCTTTCATGCTCACAAATAAGATTAACCTGGTACCATAAATAGCATGAACTTGATTCTTTTAGGAGCCAGCTATCTTTTTCTTAATCTCAAGGTCATGGATTTCACTCTTAAATCCATCTGACTCTTTTTCAAGTGAATGTCATTCCAAGGTCATAGGGAAAATTTACGAATCAAGGAAAATCACAGTAAATGAAGGAGAAAGATGCAGAGATCATGCCTCCTAAAGAAGCTGCCCCCAAATGCTTTATTTATCCTCATGCCAATGAGCAAATTGTGTTATTCTAGCAGCCTAGGGACATGAAATATTTATACATCATTTAGCTCAAGAGTAAGCCGTGAATGGTAAATTACTTATTTTTTATGTAATATTTTATTTATGAATGGGGGAGGGGGAAACTGCAAATTATCATTTTTGTAAAAAAGTATTTGAAATTATTTGCATGAGTTTGTTGTTAGTGTTGTAACGTTGGCAAATGATACACTGACTTTTCCTCTCATGAGCAGCAAGTTTATGTGGATATTTATCTGACAAATATTTGAAATCTTACTGCATCCCAGATCCTGTGCATAAAGCTGGGCTATGAAGATGGAAGAGCCGGAGACAGGACTGTATAAATAAATAACTATATCCATTCATCCACCAGAACATGGAGTGAGCTCCTCCCGTGTCAGACATTATTCAAGACACTGGGGATTTAGTAGTGAACAATGCCGAGAACGGCCTTCTCTCCTGGGTTTATACTTTAGTGTAAGGACACAGATAAACAAATACAAGTCAATTTTAAAATATGAGAAATGAGTTCATGTGGTTTTGGAAGGCATTTTTCTGGAGACAGTGCTTTGCCTGATCCCTGAATGACAGAAAGAGCTTGCCGAGTAACTATCAGTTGAGAAGAGCATCCTAAAAAACAAATAGACACACACACCACAAAAAAGAATGGCAACCCAACAGAAACTTTAGTTAGTGCCTAGGTCCGACAGCAAGAATAAACTCAGTGTCAGACACCGGGGTGGCCTAGTCAGTTAAGCGTAGGATTGACTCTTGATTTTGGCTCAGGTCATGATCTCACAGTTTGTGAGTTCAAGCCCCACATCAGGCTCTGTGCTGACTGTGTGGAGATTGCTTGGAATTCTGTCTCCATCTCTCATTCCCCTCCACTACTCTCTCTCTCTCTCTCTCTCTCACTCTGTCTCTCTCTCTCAAATAAATATTAAAAAGTAAAAGCATAAACTCAGTGTCTTTAAGGAAAGGAAACAAGTCCAGTATGACTGAGGCAGAGCAGGTAATGGTGAGATAAAGTAGGGGGAAGAGGTACACTGGAAACATATCAGAAATAGCTTTAAAATAAAAGATTTGAGGGGCGCCTGGGTGGCTCAGTTGGTTAGGTGACCAACTTCGGCTCACGTCATGATCTCAAGGTCTGTGAGTTCGAGCCCCACGTCGGGCTCTGTGCTGACAGTTCAGAGCCTGGAGCCTGCTTCAGATTCTGTGTCTCCCTCTCTCTCTCTCTCTGCCCCTCCCCCTGCTCATGCTCTGTCTCTCTCTGTAGCAAAAGAAATAAACATTAAAAATAATAATAATAAAAAAATAAAAAATAAGTAAAAGATTTGAACCCAATTTCAAGTGGAGCCTAAAGACTTTAAACCGGGGGTTAAATGATTGGTTTACATTTTACAGGGATGATTCTGGTAGCTGGTGGAGGATGTATGCATGATACCGAGAGAAAACAGCAGAGAGACTGTTACAGTTGTGCAAGCAAAACAGCACAGTGCTTAGATAATCGTCAAGATAAGAGGAAGTAGGTGGATTTTGTACATTTTGCTCATTGATAAGATGTGGGTGCGTGAGGTAAAGGGAAAGCTAAAACAAATACACATTTTCAATATTGTTGGCATAATATGGGTTGATCGATTAATGTCATGGGAGGAAAATGAAAACGTATTTCACATAGAAAATTACAATTGGTCTGTTGAAATTCAACAGCACCCAAAATAGGGATGTTAAATTATAGGTGCAGAAATGCACCAGGATGGCGATATCATGGTCAGAATACTCTGGGTCCTCCAATGTGATGAGAACCAAGAGGAGAGAAGAATGAGATAAACGATATATTTAGAACGAGATTGTGATTATGCTAAGGAGTTCGGACATAGCCTGAAGGAATTACAAATATAGAGAATACATGTTTAATAAGATTATTAAAATAATACAAAAATAATATTAGATTAAAAATGTTTATTTATTTATTTATTTTGAGAGAAAGCAGGCTAGCAGAGGAGGGACAGAAAGAGGGAAAGAGAGATCCCAGCTGGGCTCTGACACTGCCAACACAGAGCCCAATGTGGGGCTCGAACACCCGAATCGTGAGATCGTGACCCGAGCCGAAATCAAGAGTCGGACACTTAACTGACCGAGCCACGCAGGTGCCCCTAGAAATTTTATGATTGTTTGTATAGTTTTCAAAGACTACTTATATATACTAAAACATTGGATTATATTGTAGAGGCAGAGAAAAAAGAAATTGCATCCTCTCTCATAAGCGATGCAAACAAAAGAGAAACTGGAAGTTGGCAAAACTACAATTTTCTGGGCAAAGTGTGAGGGGCAGGACCCGTATCAAAAGAATCAAATGGAGATATGTTTTCACTGCATGGCCCTCAGCCACAACACAGCATAATATTAAAGAATATTTTGTTACAACTCACTTATTTATTCTCCCCCTCTGCCCCCTCCCTTTCCACTAGAACATTAGTTAAGATGGGGTAAGTGTTTATCCATGTTGTTCACAGATGTATTCCATGCACCAAGAATAGAATCTGACATATGGATGGAACTCTGTATGTTTAAGAAATTAATTAATGTCTTTATCTGAAGAAAATGAAATGCAGGGAAAAATGGTTTTATGTGCAGAAATTAAGTAAAAGACGGACCTCAGCTATGTCTTCCAGATTAATGAGTAGACTACATATGAATCCTTGGAGACCCTGAAGCAATATATATTTGAGGGCCTCACCCGCAAAATCCTGAGTCTGCTGTATTGAGGTGAATCAGATTTAAATGTTTCACATTCTAGGACTGAGGCAGGCCAGCCTGGGCACAGAGAGCCAACCAGGATGGAGGTGTTCAGTGAAGACAGAGTCCAGTCCGAATATTGAGTTTGACAACTGAAAATGAGACGATCTGTTCACTCACAGGGATTTTTGTTTTTGGAAAGTGAAAAGCAAAGGTTATTTCAAAATCCCATAAACTAGCCTATGCTGAATACTTGATAGTCTGATGACAGTCGTCAGCAGGTTGGCTCCTGGTGGTTGTGGGAGGTAGCAGGATGAGCACTTTCTTGTGATTTGCAATTCAATCACTGGGAATTTGAAAGAAAGGTTAGATGTCGTCTCAGAAAGATTTCAAAGTTTTCCCAGGCACCATACTAATTCCTGGCAATGTTGGGAAAAGGACTTCAATTATGCATCTGGATATAACTCTGGGAGCATGAATTGATACAATTTTTACTGCCTGCACTGGTCTCTGCCTCATGGTATGTGCTGGGTTGCTTGTCGTTTCTCTCTCCACACATAACACTACTGTTCAGCTTTCTACTTTTGTTCATATTATATTCACTTCGAGAAATGCCCTTTCCATAATTTTCATCTTCTTTAAAGGTAACTACTACTCATCAGTGACAGTTTGACTGAGCTATCTCCTTCTCTAGACATTCTTACCTGACAACCATCACTCCTGGGAAGAGCGCTCAGAACCCTTCGTATAACTTTCTGCATGTGTCTCTAGCATCAAGATATATGTGTTTATGTATTAAGCTCTTCCTCTAGACTCTCCATTTCTTTATGATTGTTGTGGTGGCTATTCTTAATCCAGAACTCAATATAGAAACTGATCCATGATTTATCTTTTTAAAATTATTATTATTATTATTATTATTATTATTATTATTATTATTTGTGAGAGAGAGAGAGAGAGAGAGAGAGTCAATCTGAGCCTTATCCTTTGATTTTTCCATCAGGTCTTATATCTTAAAATAAAATGTTTTCTGCCAGAGACATTTAAAGGAAAGATAATAATAATTTGAAGTTGAAAAAGTAGTATCGTATAGCATCTCCATTTGGTTTATATAGTTGATATTGCTAACTGTTACTTTTTTTTCCCTCTCTGAATACCATCGTAACTGACCAAAGAGGAATACGTTTTCATTAGTATACTCAATATGCTTTTGATGATTAAGACTTTTAACCAATTACAATTAAGAAGAAAAACCACTCTTGCGGCAAGTAGAAAGAATCAAGACATACCAGTTTGTTGATTTTTTGCAAGAAGTTTTGATGAGACCATGCTCTTTAATCATCTGCTTGATTACGCGAGAGGAAGCCCAATCTGTACCATTTTGATGTTCCGGCTGGGCAATTTACTGTACTTGATTCCCTGACTCAAATCCAGTACTTTTGTCCCACGCTTATGCCGCAGTTTATTGCATCTGCTGCTTGTCATAGTAGATGTTTTAGTTTCTGTTTTGGTTCCCCATTTGTCTTTCTTTCAAACGATTATCACAAGCAGAATGAAGGATATTTCAGAATTAACATGTAGCTGGTACGTGTGGTTAATATCCACCTTAGGGGTGGGGGATGGCTGGAATTGCCTGGAGATGAGATTAGCATAAGGGGTTTCCTGGGCATGTTTGTCATAGGATGTCATTTAACAGAAAAGTTGACTTGCTATCAGTAATACCAACTTTTATAGATTCTTTTGAAAAAGGTATAGCCTTACATTGTTTCACTCAATAATGGTTAGTATGTGTCTCAATACCTCTTATTCTGATTGAGATATAATTGACTTATAACACTATATCACATTTAGGTATACAATATAATGATTTGATATATGTACTGTGAAGTGCTCACAATAAGTCTAGTTAACACCTGTCACTATGCGAGTTTATTTTTTTTTCCTTGGGATAAGTTTTAACATCTATTCTCTCAGCAACTTTCAAATATACAATACACAATATTTTAAACTATAATTACCATGCTGTACGTTACATTCCCAGGATTTATTTATTTTATAGTTGGAAGTTTGTACCTTTTGACCACCTTCTCCCATTTCACCCAGTCTGCAACCCCCACCTCTGCTAACTGCCAGTCTGTTCTCTGGATCTGTGAATTTGATTGTTGCTGTCATTGTTTAGATTTCACATGTAAGTGAGGTCAAAGGTATTTGTCTTTCTCTGTCTGATGTAACTCACTTGGCATAATGCCTTCCAGGCTCAAGGGCCATCGCTGTTGTTGCAAATGGCAAGTTTTCCTTCTTTTTTAATGGTTAAATAATATTCCATTGTGTATGTCTCTTTAAAACTTGTTTTAAATGTTTTCTTTTTTTATTTTTGAGAGAGAGAGAAACAGAGACAGAGTGTGAGTGGGGGAGGAGCAGAGAGAGAGAGGGAGACATAGAATCCAAAGCAGGTTCCAGGCTCTGAGCTGTCAGCACAGAGCCTGTTCCCGGGCTCGAACTCATGGACAGTGAGATCATGACCTGAACCACAGTCGGACGCTTAACCCACCAAGCCACCTAGGCTCCCCTGGATCTACTTACTTTAAAAAACAACTTTAGGGGCACCTGGGTGGCTCAGTCGGTTAAGAGGCCGACTTCAGCTTGGGTTGTGATCTCGCAATCTGGGAGTTTGAGCCCTGCGTTGGGCTCTGTGCTGACAGCTCAGAGCCTGGAGCCTGCTTCAGATTCTGTGTCTCCCTCTCCCTCTGCCCTTCTCCTGTTCATGCTCTGTCTCTATGTCTCAAAAATAAATAAACATTAAAAAATTAAAAAAAAACAACATTATTAAGCCTTTTTATATGAATTTTTATGACTGGTTTCTTTCTCTTTGCATTATGTTTTCAAAGTTCATCCACATTTTTAGCATCAGGTATTAATACTATATTTTTATTGCTGAATAAATATTCCTTCGTGTAGGGATACCACGCATTATTTATCCATGCAGCATTTCTTTGGACATTTGGGTAGTTTATTCATCTTACCTATTATGAATAATGTTAATGTTCACATTTCTACTCATGTCTTTATTTGGTCATATGCTTGCGTGTCTCTTACTGTATTTAGTAGTGGGATTGCTAGGTCATGTGATAATTCTGTTTAACATTTTGAGGAACTTCCAAAGTGGGTTCCAAAGCAGCTGCACTATTTTACTTTCCCATTCAGAATGTGTAAGGGTATCTGTTGATCCATATCCTTCCCAACGCTTGTCGTGAGGTTTCCTTTTGATGGAAGTCATTTAATGAGTGTGAGGTGGTTTTGATTTGTGCTACCTAAATTCTAATGATGTTGAATACATTTTTATACACTTAATGGCAATTTGCATATTTTCTTTAGAGAAATTCCTATCCAGATTCTTTGTCAATCTTTTCTTTAATTCTGTTTTCTTTTTATTATTGAGATGGAAAAACTTTTTATATACTTTAGATAAAATTGTGTTACCAGATATATAATTTGAAAATATTTTCTCCCATTCTCTGGGTTGACTTTTTACTTTCTTTACGATGTCCTTGGGCACAAAGGTTTCAATATTGATGAAATCCAAATTATTTGTATTTTTTTCTTTTGTTGCTTATGTTTCAGTGTCCTATTTATGAAGCGTTACCTAATACAAGTGCACAAAGATTTTACTCCTTCCTTTTTTTCTATATGATAAACATTTTCTATATGATAAACATCTGTTTCTGTTTATGATCGATCCACTTTGAATGATTTTTTGAGTATGGTTTGATTCATTTCTTCATTTCTTTGAATGTGGGTAATTAGTTGTAGTATCATTTATTGAAAAAGCTTCTATCCCCATGAATTTTTTGCATCCTTTTTGAAATCAGTTAATCATAAACATTAGGGTTTATTTCCAGATTCTCAGTTTTATTCCATTGGCTTATATAGTTTATTCCTATGACAGTACCATGCTCTCTTGTGTACTGCAGAGTAAGATTGTGAAATGGGGAGGTGTGAGTCCTTCAATTTTCTCTCCCACTTTTAGGAATGTCTTTTTTTTCTATTCTGCACTCTTGGGTTTTGTGATCACCTTGGCAATTTCTGCAAAAAAACCAGCTGAGATTTTGGTAGGTATTTTGTTAAATGGGTAGATCAATTGAGGTAATATTGTAATCTTTGTATTAAGCCTTCTGATCTGTGACCAAGTGATATCTTCCAGTTTGCTCAGGTCTTCTGAAATATCTTGCAACAATATTTTATAGTTTTCAGTGTATAAATTTTACACTTCTTTCGATAAGATTATTTCCATGGAATTCATTCATTTTGATGTTATTTCAATGAAATTTTCTCATTTGTATTTTCAGATTGTACACTGTTAGCATGTAGAAATACAACTAATTTCTGTACACTGATCTTGTAGCCTATAAACTTGCTGAAGTATTTTTAACAGTTCTCTTAGGGGTGTGTGTGTGTGTGTGTGTGTGTGTGTGTGTGTGTGTGTTCTTTATTATATTCATTAGAATTTTCTATATAAAAGATCATGACTGTTGTTAATAAAGGGGGTTTTAAAACTTCTTTCCAACCTGAATATCTTCTATTTCTTTTTCTTGCCTAATTGTCCTGACAGGAACTTCCAGTACAATATTTCATTGAAGTAGTAAGAGAGAACATTTTTGTGTTATGCCTGATATTATAAAAGTTTCAGTCTTTCACCATTAATTATAATGCTATATGTGTCTTTTCTTTTCCACAGATATCCTTTATCAGATGAAAGAGTTCCCTTATATTCCTAGTTTGTTGATTAATTCTATAATTAAAGGGTGTTGGATTTTGGTCAAATGTTTTTCTGCATCTATTGGGAGGGTTGTACATTTTTATTCCCTTTTTTTCTACTTAATAATGAGTCTTACAATGACTAATTTTCAATAAGGTGTTAAAACAAAATTGTATTCCTTGGATAAATCCCAAGAGGCCATGGTCTACAATCTTTTTTATATGTTGCTAGATTTATTTTTCTAGTATTTCATGGTAATTTATGTATCTGTATTCAGAAGGGATATCTGTCTGTTTTCTTTTTTGTTACGATGCCATTTTCTGGTTTTGCTATCACAGTAGTATTGGCCTCATAGAAGGAACTGGAAAGTTTTCTCTTACTCTTGAAAATTTTGAGGATTATCATTACTTCTTCAAATGTTAGAATTCAATAGATCTGAAATTGAACATTTCTTTGTAGTATGGAATAAAATGACTAATTCAATGCTTTTACCTATAATAGGTTAATTCCTATTTTCAATTTCATATTGAGTCAGTTTCAATAGTTTCCAGGTTTTTAGAACTATTGTTTTTCTTTTCATCAAGGTTATTTACAATTGGTATACAATTGTTTATATTATTCCTTTATAATCCTACTTTTTTTTTTTAAGGTCAGTTGTAATGTGTCCCATATTTTTTTTCCCTCATTGGTAAATTAAGACTTCGCTTTTATTTTTCTTTGTCAATCTAGCTAAAAGTTTGTCAACTTTGTTGATTATTTTTTCAAAGACAAATGGTTTGGTTTTATTGATTTTCCTCATTTTAGAAATTATTTTATTGGGGCTCCTGGGTGGCTCAGTTGGTTAGGCGGCTGACTTCGGCTCAGGTCATGATCTTACGGTCTGTGAGTTCGAGCCCCACGTCGGGCTCTGTGCTGATGACTCATCAGAGCCTGGAGCCTGCTTCGGATTCTGTGTCTCCCTCTCTCTCTGCCCTTCCCCTGCTCACACTCTGTCTCTGTGTCTCTCAAAAATAAATAAAAACGTTAAAAAAATTAAAAAAAAGAAATTATATTTATTTCCTCTTTAATATGTTCTTTTTTTTCCTGCTAGCTTTGGGTTTAATTTGCTCTTTATCTAGTATCTAAAGATTGATTAGTAAGTTATTTAGCTGAGATCTTTCATTAATTTTGACATAGGCACTAATAGCTTAAATTTCCTCTGAACATAGCTTTAGTTATATCTGATAAGCTTGGATATTTTGTGGTTTTATATTGATTCATTTCAAAGTGTTTTCTACTTTTCTTTGTGACTTCTTTTATCTACTTGATACTACAAAGTATCTTACTTAATTTGTTCATGTTTTTATCTGTTATTATCCCTCATTTTATAACACTATTTTGTTACACTATTATGTAAAAACATAGTTTGTATTGTTTCTATGCTTTTAAATCTGTAGGGGTTTGTTTTGGGACCTAGTGTATGATCTGTTTTGGAGAAGATTCTGGGCATACATGATGAGAATATGTATATGTTTTTGTTGGTGGAGTGTTGTATAGATCTCTGTTAGGTCAATTGGTTTATAGTGGTGTTTGCGTTCTTCCAAGTCCTACTTGTCTATTATTTGCTGAAGATGGATTATTGAAGTTCCTGTCTTATTTTATAATTGTCTGTTTCCCCTTACATTGCTGTTGGTTTTTGCTTCATGTATGCTGTGGCTATTTTGTAGCTTCACATAAGTTCATATTTGTATATTTTCTGGATGAATTGATACTTTTATCATTATATTCCTCTTTATATTGTAGCAATTTTTGTCTTAATGTATATTTTGTCTAGAGCCACTGTTCTCTTCTATTAGCATGGTGTAACTTTTTCCATCTGTTACTTTGAATCTTTGTTTTTTTAAATTATATCTCAATTGTATCTCTTGTAGATAACATAGAACATATAAAACGATTTTTAATCCACTCTGTCTTTCTCTGCCTCTCTGCCTTTAGACTGGGAGGCTTAATTGTTTTATTTTTTAGTATAACTACTAGTAATGCATGGAGTCTTTCTTCTGAAGACTCAAAACTGAATCAGCATAGGTGGACTTTGCGAGACTTAACAGAAAACCAGGGGGGAGGGGAAAAGGGGAAGGAAAAAAGACACAGAGAGGGAGGGAGGCAAAACACAAAAGACTCTTAAATACTAAGAACAAACCAAGGGTTGAGGGGGGCATGGGAGGCGGAGAGAGTGGGTGACAGGCACTGGGCAGGGGTTGGGATGAGCACTGGGTGTTGTATAGAAACCAATTTGACAATAAAAAGTTATAAAAGAAAAACTAAATCAGTTCAAAACTGATTCACAACCTCTTCAGTACATTTTTTAATTTAAATATTGTACTTTTCAACTCCAAAATTTTATTTTATTCCTTTTTTAAAAAAATAATTTCTATTTTTATTTCTTATTGTTATTCTCTATTTGATGAGACATTGCTTCTAAACTGTCCTTTAGTTCTTTAAATATATGTTTCTTTAATTTTGGATATATTTATAGGTGATAATTTAAAATATTTGTCTAATAAGCTCAGCATCTTATCATTTACTAACTACAGTTAAATGTTACCTTGACATTTTAAGTTTAACAATTTTCCCATTAAATTTTGCTGACCTTTCTATCCTCTTATATAAGTATATAGTCTTGCATAAGTTTGGTCCTGGAGTTAAATTTCACTTGGCCATGATGCCTTATTTTTAAATCCATTTCCAGATTGGTTTGATACTAGAGACAAAAATCTTAGCAAATGTATTCTCCACTGAGGTTGGTCTGCAATTTTTCTCTCTAAACATTTGGCTTTTTTTTTATTTATTTTTTATTTTTTTAGTGATAGCTAATAATTAGAGGATAAATCGTTCTTTTACTTTTCTATAGAAGTGTTGTATGGACTGAAATGATTTAAACTTTACATCTTTGGTAAAATTATATTGAAATGACTGAATCAGCATCTGAATTATTTTGTGGGAGCTGAGGAGGAGCTTTATTATTAATCCTGTTTAATTACCATCTACAGGACTATTAATACTTTATAATTACCTTGAGTCAATTTTGATAAGCTGTATTTTGAGTATCATACATATTACTTCTAATTTTTCAAAAATTTAACGCTACCTGTGTCCATTGGCATAAACCGCAGGAATGCAGTATGTCCTTTTTTTATTTATTCCTAATGTTTTCTATATACACATTTTCCATTTTAATCTTGCCAGAGGACTATTCATTTTATTGTTGTGTTCAAATAAATATTAGTCTTTGTTGAGTTTTGTGTGCTTTCTTTTTATGTTACATTTTTTTTTCATAGTTTTTGACTAGTATTTTATTCCCTTAAATTTCTTTAGGTTTATTCTGAGATCCTTTCCTGAATTTCACCTGTTGCATGTTAAGTTCGCTAATTTTGAGCCTTTCTTACTTTCCAGTGCAGCCATTTGTAGGTCAAATGTTCCCTCGAATATTGTTTGTAGTAGGCAGAATAATATCACCCAAAAGAAATCCACACACTACCTCCTGATACTTGTATATGTGATCTTATGTGACAAAGTGATGTGGTTGAATTAAAGACCTTGATATTAAAAATAAATAATAAAACTTTGATGTATAAAGATTATTGTGTATTAGCTGGACTGACTCCATGTAATGACAAAGGCATTATAAGTGGAAAACGGAAGCAGAGAGTCAGTGACCTGAATGTGCTGTTTCTGGCTTTGATGATGAAGGAAGGGGCCACAAGACAAAAAATGCAGGTGGCCTCTAAGAACTGGAAACATCAAGGAAAAAGATTCTCCCTTAAGAGCCTTCAGAAGGGGTGCATTCTGCTGACACCTTGATTTTATCCCAGTAACATGCACGTTAGACTGTCCTCCAGAACTCACCATTCTGGATAAGGAATTTGTGTCCTCAAGCAGCTAGGTTGGTTGTAATTTGTTACAACAGCAATAGCAAACTAATACAGTGCTTTTGCTGCAACCAAAAATAATGCAGGTTTACCACTTATCACCTTCGCGGTATCCATTCAAATGTCTTCTTTTCACCATGCTTCCACAGACTTATATTTTCTGTTTGATTTATTGCCCAAATAATATTTTTCTAACTTCTTCAGGTTATGGTTAAATAATGGAGGCTGTAGAACACTAATCTTAATGACACATGGCCTCTTATTGGGTCATTTCCTATTAAATTCATAGTTTATCTATTAGAAATAGAATATTATACTCTAAAATAGGAAGGATCAATATTCTATCAGCTGGAAGAACAGTGAGTTGTTAATATTTTCTATTTTGAATTGCTATATTTTTGTTGATCTTATTTTTTAAAGAAAGATTGTCTTTTTGCTCAAATAATTGATGAGAGAGTATACTAAACTCCATGTATATAATGATTTTTGTATGTGATTTTCAGCTTGTGTTTAAGCTCTATCTTTAGACTAGATCGTTAAGTTCATACACATTTAGAATTATTGTATCTTCCTAATAAGTTCAAATTTTAACCATTATATATAGCCACCCTCTTTATTTCTCTTATTATTTTTACTTATTACAAAAACTCCTTATAATTCTTCCTCATTAGTAATTCAGTGATCTATTTTAAAAGTCTATGTCAGTACCTAATTTTTACTTTCATGTGGAATGTCTGTTCTATGTATCTATTCTTCCATATTGATGTAATAAAACTCTAATTCGTGACTTGCATTCTTATGATTTAATTTCATTTCAGATCTTCAAACTTAACTATAATGAAAAGAAAAGAACTGGTTAATATTCACCAAAATCTTGAAAGAATTCAAAAATATCATCATGAGTAAAATAATAATTTCCTAGGTTTTCTCTCCCTAAAGATAACATAATTCTTTTCGATATCTATTTGCAAAAATGACTATCTGGATAGGATTTTGGTTCCAATTTTAAGTTATACATTAAATTAAAAAAATTAATTTACTCTGATTTTCTTGATAAAGTAAAGCGGTGCTTTGCTGTTTCTAGAGCACGCCATGATGCAAACAGGGATTAATTTACAATGTTGATAAAGCAGTCCTGTACACATTCATTAGGGAGAAACAGAACGCTAGTAAACAGAAGAGAAATTATTTGTTCAGAAAATACTGAATTAATTTGTAGCAGGGCTCAAAGTATCAAGGGAGAGCTCACTCCAAAGAATTGAAGACCAGGTTTTAGTGAGAAGCATGGAAAAAAGGTTGAAATTTGCTATTCTATACAAGTCGGCTGAGTCGAAGTATATATGTGTTGGTATCATAAAAGAAGGGCTGGATCAGGAAAAACAAAGATATAAAACATCAAAAAAAGGAATCATACAAATCTTGGTTAATTTGTACAAGATACAAAGTATAAAATTGTTGCCCAGAAATGTGTATTCAGGATTCCGAGACAAGATCATAGAAGTGAAATTGGATAGCCAGATGCCCATATAGTTAGGACTCGTCAGTGTTTAATATAAAATCAGCAGGAGCTGACATTCATTTGGATCAAAGTACCAGAACGTGCTGTGTGGTCCTGACAGTCTGCGTGGACAAGTTCTCACAGAATTTGTGCCTCTTTTCAAAGTAATTAGCCAAATGTTTTGGTAATGTTCAACCTATAAAATATATAACCTTTATTTATCTGAAAAACAGCAAAATACTTGAAAGGCACAGAGACGGAACAAAGAAAAGAAGCTCTTACTGCCGTAAGTGAATCTTTTCTGAGTCTACCATTAGAAGTCTGGCTCACCCACACAGGCAAAACAAGTAATAGAAAATGAAAGGGCTTTAGAATTTCATTTTAAGATAATGTTTAAAGCATATCTTTGAATAACCTACAGAGCAAGTATGACCCCTCAGTGACTGAGCCCGTAGATCTCGCCATTCAAGAAATGTGAGATTTGTTTCCAACACGTAGAATAATATTCAGACAGCAAAGTTCTCCGTTACTGAGTCTTGCTACCAGTTGTCAGCACACGATTCAAAGTTCAGGCTCTGTGCAGTAAGGGCTTTCTGAATGCCCTGGGTGTTGACAGAAGCTTCCTTGCGCTCCCAGGTGTAAATCTAGAACGTGTCCACAGTTGCCATCACGAGCACATCCCTGACTGAGGCTTCTGGGGGTCTCTGCAATTTAGATAACAGAGGATTCCCAGCCTTGGGGCCAGGCCTCTGGAAACATGCCGACAAAGGCCTGCAGTAGCCTAAGGATATAGCTATTCTCAATTTGCAGTCGTACAGAAAAACAGTAAAATGTATAATATGATGGATTTATCTGTCCTAGAAATCATATGGCAATCATTATTCTAATGGAAAGGGATAGATTATTCTGAGTTCTGCAAACTAAATACTTTCTAACTTAAAATAGAATCTGAGATACAAAGAAAAGTACATTAATTTTAGAAACAAAGATAGCTGAAATAAAAGACCCAGCTCACATACCTTTTAGGAGATTGACCTTATTAGGCTAGTTGGTTAACTTCTGATTCTGTTTCTGCATCTGTGATACAGGCATCGTTCATCTCAAACATTCATCTTAGCATCAATAATATATTGAGTACTTATAAATAGTAGTAGTATTGTTATCACCTTGAGCTTCTACTTTTCCCAATTTATGGGGAACAGTGAGAACGATTTCCTGCAGACATAAAACTGAAGTAACAGGCCAAAGCCCATGCTGTAGAAAACACAGATTACAACTGAGTGTGCAAGTTATCCCGTAAATTGGATTGTGGATAAACTACTTCTCTCTGTCGCTCTCCTTGTGTGAAATGAATTAGTTTCTATGTCAGATAGAAGTAAGCAAGGGTAGAGTCTACTTAGTGGGCATTCATGAAGAGCCTGGATGTCGGTCAAGATCGGGTTAAGACATAGAAACTGGAAGTTCTGAAAATAATATCTGCGCTGAGAAGATATAACAGGATTGGGGAAAAGTCAAACCATAGGGACCAAGCAGAAATGGGGTAATGGGCAGACCTCAGATCCAAAGATGCTTGGAACTTAGGAACCAAAGCCTTAGGAAAGCTGTTAGACATGATAAAGCAATGCAAAGTTTTTCTTAAGTAGATGATCTTCCCTTTCTCTCCATCCCCTTCCCTTTCTCCTTTCTTTCCTTTTGTTATACCAATAAGAGGTAGTTTTTATTGATATTCTTTGAAGATTTATTTATTTATTTATTTATTTTACTTTGGAAAACTTCAAACCTACATAAAAGTAAATAGGAAGAATTTAAAATTCATAAAATTATTATCAAATGTTAGCTATGCTTACCTGATTTTTCCTAAATAATTTTATATAAAATGACAAATACCCTTCAAATACTTCAGTATTCACCTCTAAAAATTAGGGATGGGCTCCTACATTTCACAATTACATATTAACACTAATACCTTAATGTCAGCTAATGCATTGTTCATATTCAAACATTCCCCATTTTTTTCTAAAATATCTTTTATACATTTTTTGCTTAAAACAAGACAGAAATAGGAATTCCACGTTACATTTTTTCACTATGACTCTTAATTCTCTCTTCTTTTTTTTTTTTTTCCTGTAACATTGAATTGCTGAAGAGAGCACTTGAGTTGATATGTAGATGTTTATTCAATACAGTGTAAGTGTCTTTGACACTCACACTTTATAGGTAATTTTGTGCCGTACATATTTCAAATCCCAAAGGCATCCAAATTTATGGTCGTCTCACCTATAATGTTTCCAGGACTAATCATCAGTCAATGCAGTGGCAACCAGATCCCTGTAAAGCCTCACCTGTCACAAAACATAAGCTATGAGCTGATAGACAGCATGTGAGTATCTGGTCCTCCATTCATCCTTTACACAAAGATTTTAGTATGTCTGGATGAGCCACTTCCTCAGAAGATAAAAATTAATTTCCAGTCCTGCGATGCACCACACATTCATTATCTGGCATTCTTATATAAAGACCTTTTCCTCATCAGTGAAGCTATTTTATTAATCTGAAAAGTAGTTTGTACAGGAAAGGCAAGATAAATAGTTCTTTTTCATTTATACATTTTTAGAGTCAAAAAGTAAGTATCATAGTCATTTCTAATTCTGGCCTTTTTTCCCTCTCTTCTTAATTTATTTTTTCTTTTCCTTTTTTTTTTCTTTATTTTGTTGTTATTTGTTTGGCTGGCTAAGTCTTTCCCTTTAATCCTCAGAAGGACAGAAGTTTTGTTCAACAGAGAGTGTAGCCTAAGTCCCCATCCATGAAATCTCTGCTGCAAACTAACATTTCCAAAGAACTGGAAAAGTTCCTTTTCCAGATATTTCCAAATACAAAAGTAAGAAAGGTTTTGGTAATCTTTTTATGCACAATAACTGATTGTTTCCTTTAGGTAGATAGTTAGGTACAGAAACAGTTTAGGATCACAGAGAAGCCTTTTACCTGAGCCTAACACAAGTAGTGAAGCAAAAATATATTATTTTCAGTCACTAATTAAGATTGTAAAGAACTTCAAAACTGTGGTTAGCGAATCTGAGATACATCCAATACTTTAATGTAAGGACCTAATCGAATAACTTGTTGAAAGAGTCATGGGATTTTTGTTATCGCACGCAATCAGAGTCTTGATTTTACATTTTATCTAAGTGAAATTCTGTAACAGATTAGCCAGGAAAGGAAGCGCAAACACCGGAAGCACCCACAGCCCTGTCTCCTTTTGCATGATCTAGTCTTTTCCTACCTCTCTGTCAACTCTTTTCCACCCTTAAAACACGCTGATGTGATTTAGATTTTCCTAAATTGACTAGTGTCTTCCCAGTTGGATTTTCCCAAATTAATTCATTTCTTCTCAACTTCAGAGCCTTTGCAATGCTACTTCCCCCTCAGATAGTGATTCCCCAGTCCTCTTCCCCACTGTCTTCTTTATACAGTTGATCTCCTCCGTGATGGCTCCGGTCACACTAACTCCATATAGGGGGATATTTCTTGAGGTCTCATGAGGTCAGTTTTCCAACTTTATTAATAGCCTGCTGTTCCCCTGCAAGGCCTCCACCCAGAACATGTAACTACATAGTCGTTAGTACATTTGAATAACGTGTGCCTGCCTCACCCAGATCTCAGAGGTACGGCATGTGACAATTTCACCGTTGTTTTGCACGAAGCTCAAAAGAGAGCCTCGTGAATCACAGACATGTAATACATGTGTGTTGAATACATCAGTGGGTACCTGATCTTCCACGTATATTAGTAGCTGCTAGTAGCATCTACACTGATTCTTACTCTTTATTTTATACTTTACAAAATATGCGGAGTGCAACATCAGAGAGGAGACAGACTCTCACTTCCTCTATGTCTGCTTTAGACTTTTTAAAATCAAGAAGTATATTCTTTTCCGTAATTAAAATGTAAAGTAAATCTAATAAAAGATGTCGAACGAAAGTTTTGCTGCTATACTCTTACGTTCTGGGAGTCTATTTCCGCACATGTGATACATACCATCCCCAGTGAATTAAAAGAAGATATTTAGCCAAAATATGCCTCTACCCTTAATGAAAGCAATCACCTCTCTGTATCATTCAGCACTGCATTCACACTCCTCCTTGCCAGAGTATATTTTATTTTGCCGTCTATGTATTTTGATCACATTGAATCCTTTCTGGAACAAGTCAAGACATGCATAAATACATACATAACACTTTGGAAATAGCACGTAAAGTTGTTTGGCAATTCCAGCACTATACGGAATATTTTCAAATATATCGGTTAAAGCCCTGGTTTATTTACTATGTACTGAAGGAGATTCGTGTCGCATAAATCCTCACACCCTTGTCAGAGTGCTTGAGCCTTTTGACTTTCATCGTTGCTGTGAAAGCCAGCAGGGGATGCCTGCTGTGTGGCTGTAGAGGGTTACAATGACCTGAAGACAACGTTTACATGTACTTCTGTACACACCATATGACTCAACGGGGGTGAATTTAAGTCAATATCAATAAGTACATTTTACTGTACTTAGAAATGTTGCCATCACTTTATCTGATGATTTAGTTTGGAACTTAACCAAAACTTAATTTTGTTTGAGGTCCTCCCATTCCAGTCAGCCACGGGTCAAGAGCTATAGATGTTTCAGGCTTTCCATTGCTGTCTCCTATTGACAGACGTTCGTAATTCAGATGGAGAATTAGCTCTTGGATGAAATGAGACAGGGAGAGTTTATGGAAGCCATCACACGAAGATGCCTGTCACCCACTTTTCCCTTCTTACCTCACCTAAACCTGCAAGAGTACGGATGATGTGGAAGAGTCTGCAGAAAAAATGGTAAAGTGAATTATGCCCTCATGTATCCAGTTTTCATTAGTTGTAACTTTTTGTAATTTCATTTCTTCTGCATCATTTATCTGTCTTAAACTGGCCAATATGTTGGTCTTCAAACCTTAAATAAGCCCAGTATTTTGGCCATCTAACCTATAAATAAAGCATGTCATGTCACGTCAGAGGAGTAATTTTTTTTTTGCCTTGATTGCTTCCAGAAAAGTCTGTGGATATTATTGAGTCACACTGGACAATCTCACACAGAAGCAGGAGAGAAGGGCAAAGAAGGACAGAGGTGTATAACACAGTGTAGTGGAGAATACACCAGGCAGTAAGAAATACCGAGTTATAATCTTGACTCGTATACTGAAATACGTGTGATATTAAAGAAATAACTTAAATTCACAGCACCTTAACTGTGTGACACAGAATGGGGAGGCCCAACCAGTGAAATTTATGTTTGCATCCACTGCTAGCATAACATGGTTCCATAAAAGGAAAGTCGTGAAGAGAGAGGGAGACAGATACATTTGTAATCAAAAATAAATGTGTTTAGAGAGACACAGGATCACCAATAACTGCCACAATGTCTTTCTTTTCTTAGTTTCATGCAACCGCCATATATCTGAATAGATCTCATGTATCAAGTACCAGATATCTCACAGTAATTAACCGTGTTCCCAGTTTCAAGGAGAACAAAGCATAGATTTTACAGATATGCATACATTAGGCAATAATAAGACAAGCATTAATGTACAGACACATATAGAAGTGTAAATGGAGAGCATCAATTTTTGCTGAAAACTAATGAAAGTTTCACACAAAAAATGACTTTTAGCAAGATAGTAAGGGAAGAAAAGGGGCCCACTAGAAACAGGATGTTGAAAAGGTTTTTTTTAAGAATGGCTAATCAAAATAGCATGGTTTGGGGGGCACCTGGGTAGCTCTGTCAGTTGAGCATACAACTTGGGCTCAGGTCCTGATCTCATGATTCACGACTGAGCCCCTTATTGTGCTCACTGCTGTCAGTGCACAGCCTGCTTCAGATCATCTGTCTCCTTCTCTCTTCTGCCCCTCCTCCACTTGTGCTCTCGTGTACTCTCTCTCTCTTTCAAAAATGAATATTAAAATAAAATAAAATAGCATGGTTTTAGACCATAAAGTGAGAGCTATAACACATTTTAAGCAGGGGACAAATTTCAACAGTTTTTTTTAAATATATTTTATAATGTTTATTTATTTATTTATTTTGAGAGAGAGAGAGTGAGCAGGAGAGGGGCCGGGAGAGAGAAACAGAGAGACAGAGACAGTGAATCTTAAGCAGGCTTCACACCGCCAGCACAGAACCCAATGTGGGGCTCCGATTCACGAACCGTGAGATCATGACCTAAGTCGAAGCCAGAGTTGGAAGTAAATATCTTTACATAGATTACTAACTATTTTGTAGTGATCTCTGAAGATGCAGGGATCCCATTCAGAGCTTAATGTCATGAAGAGTAAAAATCAGATTTCCCATTTTGAAAGAACACATGACTTTAACTTGTGTTAAATGGCGATTAGGGGCTAGGACAGAAGTCAGGAAAAGAGATGAGACCTCAAACAAAGATCGACTCTTCACCATTCTGCATCTTAATCTTTTCCCTAGAAGGCTGAGTTAAATGGACTGCATTCTGTGATCTTCTAATTTCCAATTAGATTCTGGGCTCAGCCAGTGGGAAGTAGTGGTTCCTAGGAAGTTTGGCAATAGGCATGCAGTCAGCTAAAAATAAAAATAGTTGGCTGTGTCCTTCTAGGTTATTTCTTTTCTAGAGACCACTTATATCAAGCCACCCTCTGTGTATTAATAGCCTCTCTGGTTTCTGGTAAGTTGTCTCTCCTCTCTCTTTCCAGGCGTAGTGGTAAGAGCTACTCCAGTGTTGATAGTTTGGGGATACTGCACTGTCTCTGCTGACCTCCCTGCATCCTTCCCTAAAAATAGTCCCTGTTTTAAACATTCCAAATGTAGCAGACTTAGTCATCCACCTGTTTCCCTCTGGCACCCTGCCTTACACAGAGATCGAGATGCAAGGGCAATGCCAAGAAAGATTTCAGAAGCAGAGTTGGCAGAACTTTCCAGTGATCAAAGACATGGAGTGAAACAGATACATGAGTTGAGGGTGATTTCCAAGTCTGTGAATGGTTTTGCAATGGACTCAGGATTAAATATAGAAGGAGTGGAAAATTTAAGTGTATATAAAATAGATTTGGTTTGGGGTTAAGTTTATGGTGCTACAGTATCTTCCATATCTCAGTATCTAGGAAATGGTTAGAAATATGTATCTGAAAAGGAGATCTTGAAAATTATATTTTTACATTGTTAGAATATAGCATTTAAAGTTATGAGAGCAAGGAATTTTTTCAGCAGCAATGAGCACAATATAGTAGTTGAAGACTGAAGAGATGGCTAGATACTACAGCTGACATTTAAAGAGATTGGGTATGGGATCGTAGGGTTAGATTTGCATTATGTGTAATGCTGTGACAATTATTCATTGATTCCTGTATACCCTGTATAGAATAATATGGAGAATTGTAATAATACTAATATAAGAAGATCTATATAAAATCACTTGCCACAGCGTCTGAGTCATAGTAAGTGATCAAAAACACTATTTCTTTTCTGTTCACATTGAAGGAGAATTGGGTCTAATTATTAACAGCCTGTCAAAAATATATCCAATATACTAGCATAGCAAGCGAGAAAAACTATAATGAAAGTTAAAATAAGACATTAAAATTGGAAATTAAAACACCTAATGTTTCCTTGAGTTGATTGCAATTATAAACATGATGAAGACTTTCATTTCTACACTAACAATAGTACATAGGAGACTTTATTCTCTACTTAGAGGGACATGTAGCAGACTTCTTGAGATTGCACGAAGCATAAAATAAAATCACTTGAGAACTTTTGAGATAATTAGAATGTAGAGAGTACAAAAACTACATTGTCTTATATCTGTAGGAACTGGATTCGTTTTATTTATTTTTTTTAATCAAGTATTGTCCTTATATACATTGATGCTGAAATCTTGCATATATGCTAACCTCCCTTAAGATTCTAAATGTATGATGATCCATGGAATAAAAACTTACGTCTTGCTTACCTGAAATCTAAGATAGGTGTTCCATTTGGTGGGAGGCTGTCCTCCAGGATAAGATGCCTGAAGGAAGTCTCCTTCTATCTTCTAGCAATATGGTCTTATCCTTCCCACCCTCAGCATCACACCTTGCATTCAAAAACAGTTAATCAAAACATTCTTTTTTTAAAATTTTGTTTAATGTTTATTTATTTTTGAGAGAGAGAGAGAGAGAGAGAGAGAGAGAGATTGAGAGAGAGAGAGACAGAGCATGAGTGGCTGAGGGGCAGAGAGAGAGGGAGACACAGAATCCATAGCAGGCTCCAGGATCTGAGCTGTCAGCACAGAACCCAACGCGGGCTCGAACTCATGAACCATGAGATCAGGACCTGAGCTGAGGTTGGATGCTCAACGGACTGAGCCACCCAGGTGTCCCATCAAAACATTCTCTTAAAGGCAGTTCTCTTCTTAAAAGGAATTCTGACTTTACACTTACATTTTAGCATTCATTGCCACTATATCCGTGTGGCTGCTTGTACATATACTTCTGCATGTGTAGGACTTTGCAGGCATTTTTGAGTTTTTATATTCTAAGCAGTGAGCTAAGAATTGAAAATATAAAGATACATAATATATAACAGCTATTCTTAGAGTCTAGCAGAGAATGCAAACACTTAGGCCAGAAACCTGAGTAAATATTGTAAGCACTACAATGAAGGTGTCTTGTGAGAGCTGTAAGAATACGAAGAGGGAACTTCTGTATTCACGGCGGCCTCCCTCAGATGCCAAGAGGAGGAAAAGATTTCCCAGCGTAAGGAATGATGTGAATGAAACACTAAAATAGTTTAGTGAGAGTGGTAGAGCAAGTGGTCGAGAGGGCCTACATTATCTTGGGGTACGTGGCTGAAATGAGACCTGAAAGGCCATAATAAAAAAGAGAAGATATTGACACCTTGAAGAGAGTAAGAAGTAAGTGTCTCTCAAAGCTGAGAAACAGGGGACCACTACATAAGAACCTTCTTCCAATATTGGGACAGACCGGGTATCTGTCTTGATTCTGTGGCTGTGGCCCTTCTGGCTTTCTTGCCATTCTCTGCCTTGGGGTGGTGTGTCAAGGCTGAGAGAGCATAGGAGCTCACCCAGATGGGGCAGGGGTGTGGACCCTACATGTACACTGAGCTCCTGGCATCTCCCAGTGGTTCAAGCAGTGCCCCCAACCAGCTCCTGGTCACCTGGGTCCTGCAGGGCCGACGAGAAGAACCAGGTGTTGTTCCTGAGCTCTATGCCAATGTTCCTGAGTGACCTGACAAAGGGCAGCCATCTTCAACTGCTGCTGCAAGACTCTGGAGGTGGGTGCAAGATTCTACTCACCTGGCCGCTAAGGAGCTGACACCAGTGCTGTGACGCCTTCTTCCATTTTGAGTCTCCTTGTGCCCCTGGGAACCACGGAGGAAGGCATCTGAGTGATACACATGCTGGGTCACCTCAGCTGGGTATACCATGCTCTGAGGCCCCTTTCAGAAGACATGTCATTACCCGTGGACCACAGCACCTGTCCACAGCTGCCCCTTTGGAATTGTAGCTCTTGCTGGTCAGCCTGTTAGTCAAGGACATGGCCTTTATGGAGTAGAAATGCAAATTGTCACTGATGTCAGCTTTCTCAGGTATAAGAATGAGCCTAACCTTGCCAAGCACGTGCTGGGACCCAACCCAATGCACATGGACTAAATGAGATGGCCACTTGGCCATCTTGTGCCTCCCCAAAAAAGTAAGAAAAGCCCCAGATTTCTGTCTATACCTATCAGTCCTCCAGGGAAGAGGGGAGGAGCCACCAGTGTTCCCGGGTCAGCCCTCGGGCCTCCCTGGGCTGGGGGGACACACCTGAGATCTATCTACTTCCTGCTAGGCCTTCACTTTGGCCTTCACACCTCTCCTTGAAGGATGGGAAATTGGAGAGAGAGAGAGAGAGAGAGAGAGAGAGAGAGAGAGAGAGAGAGAGAGAGATTACTTTCCAGAAGAGCTCCTTTTGGTTTTATGTTCAGGAGGGGCAGCTCCGGGAATGTAGTTGTGAGGCCCTTAAGAAAACTGTAGTAAGTGAGAGGCCTTGGCCTCCCTAAGCAATTTCAGTACGATGAGACTTCCTGTGAGGAAAACTCCACCCTGACCAGGTGTTCGAGGAGCCCAGAAGAGAGAGGGATGTCCTCCCCTCTGCCACTTTCCTGGGCGTTAGCAGCTAAAGCTGATAGTGGAGGAACGTGAGCCAGAGTCAGTGGCAGCTAGGTACGCTGGTACCCTTGGAACGAGTGAGAACCCTGAGAACTAAATGCATCTCATCTCCTGTTATATTTGAACCTACTCAGCAAGGTCAGTAGGCGCAAGAAGGCTCCTCTCTGCCACATGGGCCCCCAGAGCCCCATAGGTCAAGCTAGCAGACCCCTGGTCTATAACATAAGAACCTTGTGACAGTTTTACGCTTTTCAAAGGTTTTAAGAAATGCAATGATTTTTACTTAATACTTTATTTAAAATGTAAGTGACATTTTGGTTTTAATGATGCTGATTTCAGTATATGTACTTTTTTTTATCTTATGACTTTTTATTTTATTTTTTGGTAATGCTTTTCCCTTTTAAAGTGGACTTTTGCCGATTGTTCGTCTGGGGAAAGGAAGCAGCAGCCAATGCTGAAGGGGGTCAGGATTCTTTGTAGCTTCCTGGGTGGTACAGGACTGTTCGCGGTGTGTTGATTTCTGGGTTAAGGAATGTGTGGACTTAGGAATCACAGCAGCTTTGTGAAAGTGGACAGAACCCCGGCTATTCTGGTCCTCATAGCCACATGTTCTGGGCACAACGGAATCCATTACTTAATGGGTTTAATGGGTTTGAATAGGTTTTAATGTTATTTAGCATATGCATTTTTAAAAGTTGATATATTTACCACCTGTAAAAATTAACTGTATATCCGTAACTTTATAGTCACTTGGGTAGATGCATCTTATGTGTCCAATCCACAGATACAGAATTTCTTACATTTTAGGACATGGCCTGCATACGCTTTCTTTCATCTCATGGCTTTAGTGAAATCACCTGCGTTCCCTAGTGATGCCAGGCTCACCAGCTGTGAACTACATTTTCTTGCCCCGTCTTCCTTCCTGCCTTGCCAGCATCACCCTCTGTGACCAGTTCTATTAGCATAAAATCCCTCTCTTAACGCCATTTCCCATTTGACCAGCGAGTTTCTTGGTCCGCTTCACGGGAAAGCTCCTTCAAAGTGCTGCCCCTGGTATCTAACATTGTTCATCTCCCATTCTCTTTGGAATCCCATAAAATCATACTTTCCTACCCATAACTTCACCGAACTTGTTTTTATAAGAGTCATACTGTGGAATCATCAGGTCCGTTCTGATCCCTTTATTTGCTCCCGGCAGCGTTTTAAACAGCACATCACTCCCTCCTCCTTGGAGCACTTCTCACCTTGGCTTCCGGGTCAGCAGTCACTTCTGTTTCTCTTTCACCTTGCTTCCCACTGAGCTTCAATTATTATTGCCAATACATCCGATTTCCCTGACGTTCACTCCCCGAATGCCCTGCCAGGATCTCCATCCTTAAGGCTTCTTTTCGTCTGTTAGCTGTGTGTGTGGTAGACGTGTTTATTTCCACTCTCCACCTCAACACTCAGTCATGTTGTTTTTATTCTTTCGGCACTGGGCATTTTTACTTGGACGTTTCATTGGTATCTCAAACTTAACATTCCCAAAACTGAGCATCTCACCTGTGATTACTTTAGTAGAGTAAAGTGTTTATTTGTGTGTGTCCTTTTTTGGAATAGTTACTATTTTCTTGGCGACCGAACCCTTCACCTGCATTTTTCTATGAGAGAATCCTGCCTCTCTATGTTTTGTAGCCCCGCTTCTGTATAAGCTTCTTATTTGAAGATCATTTTTCTGCTTCTAAGGTGGACCGGATGATCTATAATCCTTTGATTTGCAGGCAGACAGAATTTTCACTCAAGTCAATAGGAGCTGTGCTTGAGTAAGGAGAAAGTGATCAGACCCTCACATCTACCCTTTGTTTTCTAAGTTGAGCATATGTTTCTTCCGGAGGTGGTATTATGTCAATGAAAGACTCAAGAGTCAATTATCTTCAAACAAGATCTTTTCTCCAATCAATAAAGAACATTTTCCTGTTTCGATTGGCAGACATGAGTTAAATGTTGGCACAGCATTCAAATACTTATCACTCTGTTAATGAGGGTATTATTTTTTTTTTTTTGTAATCCCAAAGGAACTGGCATCACAAAATGCCAGATATAATGTAGTGTGTTATGAGTGACAAAGGCTTTTAGCTAGCAGTAATAGTAATGCACAATTATTGACATGAGAATGTATTATCTGTCATCTCATCAGGAACAATATATTTTGGAAAAAATATTAGATTCTGATTAATTCCTATTTGATCATGTATTCATAATATTCTCTCACCTGGCACTTTTCTTGAATCTTCTGCATGACTTTAATGGTTTCGTTCCATGCAAGGCTTGATTATTACTTTAGGAAGAAAATGAATAGCTGATAAGTTGACCTTGAACCTGGAGCAAGTAATGAAACAAAAAGCAAGATTCGTTTTGCTTTCCTTTGTTCAGTACTCATTTTAGTTATTTATAAGGTAATAATACTTTTCCTTAATTGTTGAATTATTCTGACATGCTGGGCTTATTTTCTTTCACATGGTTAATCTTAGTAGAACAGCAAGATTAAGCAGGACACTGAGTCCATCATCCTGATAGTTATAAGAGACATAAATTCTTGGTTGAATGAAAATGTCTGGCACTTATTTGAATCAACAAAATCAAAGGAGGTCATAGTGAGAGAAGTTTTGCTGTTTTAAAGAATAACACAAGCTTTTCTGTTTTCTGACAGTTAATTATTTTGACATACATCAGTAAATTATGAATTCTTTAATAGTTGGAAATAATTAGAAGTTATTTTAAATGACCATCTTATTCAAATGCTAATATTAAAAGGAAAATACGTACTTTGAATCTTTACTTAATGGTTGATTTGCATATATAGTGGTTACTATATATTCTGAGTGTTCTTAGAGGTCTTGCATACTGATTGTACCATTGGTGTAAGGTTGGTTGTGTGTGTGTGTGTGTGTGTGTGTGTGTGTGTGTGTTTGAGAAAATTTCTAACAATAGAGAGGGCAATGCACTTTAAGATAGTAACTCATTTTCTCCTTTAAAAGGTAAAAACATTACTTCAGAGTAAGGTTGACCTGCATTTTAACCCCATCTCTGTCCCTTAATAACTGCCCATTTGACACGTAAATTTGGAGTCTTTAGCCTCATTTGTCTGTCACAGCTGTTGAACTACACCTCTGTGAGCTATAAGGATTAAATGTGATCACAAATATAGAGAAACTATCCAGTAGAGTGACTTACAAACAAATGGCTTACAAGAAGATACATTTCTTTTAAAATGGGAGAAAATTTCCCCCAAAATGAGTTAAATCTTTTGGTTAGTAAAGTCATAACAACATGTGTTTAGCTCAATTTCTTGGCATATCAGGAGACATTGTTTCTAATATTTCATATTTTATTACATTTATACTTTAGTATCACTTCTTTGCTTACCACTTTATTTGCCTTGAACGTTCTCATTTCAGAGCCTCCAAACACAGTAAGTCTTCCTTCTCTTAAATTTATGTTTTATTTTTATTTTTAAGGCTGGTCTGAATGTGTTCAATGTGTCAATAGAAATATAGCACTTAAAAACCGAAAAAAAATATCTACTCAACAAAGTTCCTGTCGCACTGCAGGTTCACAATAGAGTTCTTCAGTGACCATATCTCCCCTGATACAGCTTCATTTTCAAATATTAAGTATAAACAAGTGTGTCATAGTGCATGTAGTTAACTCTACATAGTACATATTATTACTATAGTAGTAAGATTTTGTGAACCTATTAGACACATAATTTTGCCTATATTAAATCTACCAGAATTGAACTAGTTGAAAATCCAAATGTTTGAAGTTGGTGTGAATCGTGCGTATTATGGGTTGTGTTTTCCACATGTATCGAGCATAAATGGACCTTCACCTTAGTCCACTAGAATATATAATTATGTAAAGAATTTAATTAATAAGTAAAAATAAAACCTCTAGAAAATACCAAAGGAAAACCAGCGGTGTTAGTAATTATTTTAAAAATAGCAATAAAACCAAATGTATATTCATAAGAAAATAGAACATTAATTTACATTATACACATGGAGTAAACTAATAATATAAAATATGAAAATCAATAAACTACATTAACACGAGAGGCAATGTTAGAAAAAGTATTCAGTGAGACTGGCAAAAACATTATGCAAACTACGGATAGTAATGCACCAGTTTTGAAGAACTCAGATGCAGAGAAAAGAAATACACACATTACTGTTAAAACTGGAGGTACATGCAGATCTGCTAATACTATAAAGAAGAAGATAAAATTAGAAACAGATTTTATTATGGCCGTTACTTTGTTTTTTTTGAGAAAATGAGTGATAGGGGCAGAGAGAGAGAGAGATTGAGAGAATCTCAAACAGGCTTCATGCTCAGCATGGAGCCCATGTAGGGCTCGATCCTATGACCCTGGGATCATGACCCTAGCCAAAACCAAGAGTAGGGTGCTCAACTGACTGAGCCACCCAGGCGCCCCGACAGTCATCACTCCTAAGGGTTGAGTGGAACAAGAAGGTGGAATAGAGGACTATTGAATAAGTAGACGCAACAGCAATGTCGCTACTGCTGCAGACGGTTAATAGCACCGTGTGTCAGGCTCTATTTCAAGTGCCTCACGTATAGTAACTCACTTAACTCTCATAACCATCTCCTACAACAAATGCCACTGTCACTCCCATCATACAGATGGAGCAAATCTGAGTCTGCCCAATGTTACACAACTACTACTACAGAACCTGGATTTAACCCAATACATCTGGGTCCAGAAGCTATGTTTTCATTACTGAGACAAAGTCTGAAGTCTGTGTAATGTTCAAGTTACCTTTATTATTATACTAGTTTTAAAAATGGGTTAAAGTCAAAACCAAGAATGATATGTGCCTGGAAGCTACCAAAATCCACAAGAATCATAGCAATGACCTTAATCCAAAAGGTTCTCTTCTGAGAAAAAAAGTATAATATACAATTCTATTGGGATCTCTTTGTTTACTTACTAAGAGCAAAAGACAGTGTGCAGAATAAATATCCTAATGATAGTAAACTAATATACATATTATATTTATATACAGATATTTATTAATGTTCTAATGAACTATTGTTCATCTTGACCATATTTTATGTTTTCTTCTTGAGTAGTTCTATCAATCTTTCATATAAGATGGTGTTTGACACCGGTGGTGTTTGACTCTAAATGTAAATTTTTGTAGTATTTTAATAATCCAGGAGTAGTTTCATTTTATAGAGTTGGCAAAAGTGAAAATGCTTTCTCTATCCAAAACCATAAGATTCCAATGATAAGGTACATAGGCAAATTTCAAAAAAAAAAAGAGGATATATTTTTACTGTGATTTATCAGAATAGATCATAAGAATTTATTGGAAGGGATGGCCAGAAGGGATCATTCTTGACTAGAAATCAAGTATCAAATATCTGGTCGAGTATTTTTTTTATTTCTTTATGCTTGAATTATATGTTTTATTTTTCAAAGTTACTTTTGTGAAAGAGATAGTTCCCCATAATTTACAGGAAATGCCTGATTTTCTATCCAGTGATATTAAAGTCTCCCAGACTAGAATTCTCCAAAAGTAAAATGGTCAGTTAGGAACAGAGGGACACATAGTGTCTTTCTTTTTGTTTTATTTTCTACATGCTTTTGTTCTCTCTACTACCAACTTTGCCCATTATTAAATCTCACGAGTATTCTTTCCTCTACCCAAGATTGATTAAATGGTAAAAAGAATGACTATCAAGTGTTTAGCACAGGCAACTGGATAATGAATCATGTCGTTTTCTGTGTCAGGGAATATGTTTAAACTGGTTCAGGAATGACGTGTTCAAAAGTGATGATTTATAGGTTGTATCCAGTAGGCTACTGAATATGTGGGCATGAATCTTATGAGCGATCTTACAATAAAGATTCTGAATTTTGGCATTCAAGTTTAAGAACAAAGGAAAGCAGATACAGCATAATTGGGCTGCAGACAGATCCAGCTTAAAGGAGGAAATAGCATCGATATTATTAGTTAGAATATTGACTTAGTAAAAAAAAAAAGTCAATGACTTCCAGCTGTGTACACTTTGGTGAATCACTTAAGCTCTCTAAACATCAATTACCTTCCTGTGGGGGATGCAGAGGTGAGGGGGGAAATAGAAGAATGATACCATCTCTGATTACACACGGGGCCATGTACATAGGTATAGTTTTGAGGGTCAATTAAGATAATGTAGGTGAAAGTTCCTTGTAAATTGCTAACTAATGGGTAAATTGTAACTATAGTGTTATACAAACAAGATATATTATTATAATAATCATGAAATGCAGATTTTTGGCAAGCTTTATCTTCTTTGCAAAAAAACAGGAATTTATGAATTTGCTCAGCAATATATATTTATCTTTATATTTACAAGGATTATGACAAAGTTATCTTTTCTTCCTGAAGTTCATTTCATTCACAGAACCTTGCAGTTGAAATGGAATTTCAGGATTACATCATCTAAGCCCTTAATTGTATACACACAGAAAACACAAATTTAGTTTAGGTTATTGATAAAATTAATATTCAGGTCTCCTGGGACACCTTGGTGGCTCAGTCAGTTGAGCGTCTGACTCTTGCTTTTCGGCTCAGGTCATGGTCTTGTGGCTTCATGGGATCGAGCCCTGCATCAGGCTCTGCATAGGCAGCATGGTGCCTACTTGGGATTCTTTCTCTCTCTCTCTCTCTCTCTCTCTGCCCCCCCCCCCATTTGCACTGTCTCTGTCTCTCTCAAAATAAATAAATAAAATTAAAAAAATAGAATTCAGTTTTCCCAGTCTGAAGTTTAGGGCTCAAATTTATACAGTGTGAAGATGGTCAATCGATTGGGAGTAGAGCCAGCTCTTCAAAAACTTCTTCATCCCTTCATTCAATTAACTCATCAAATATTTTCCATTTTACAGAAAATTATTTGCAGTCTACTTTTATTTTGTAATGTTACCCTTATGAAAGAAATAATTTCCTGTTTACAGTAAATTTCTAACATAGCTGAAAGACTATACATGAAAACATTTGCATATTATAGAAATTTGTATTAGTTATTGAAAGATGAATCTTGGATGAATGATTCATTTATTGTATTATTAGTTTATTCATTTAACAAATATATATTGACTACCTATTATTTGTAGGGCACTATTTTAAGTGTTTGGCCACAAACACTCTTGACAGAAGAGATTGGCAAAACACTAGTTAAAAGAAAATAGATGAGGAAACTTGAGATAGTAATAAATGCTCTGAAGAGAATCTATTGAGCTGAGTCATGAATGATGAGTCAGCCTTGGAATGATCTAGTAGGAGTGGGGCTGAGATGAGTCCAGGCATAGGGATCAGAGGTACAAAGACCTAAATATAGCATGTGCAGTGGAGTGTTGAGACCAGTGTACCTACTATTAAAACAAAAACAAAAACAAAAAACAACAAGCTCTTTAAATAAAATCTTCTCATCTCTACAAAAAGTATGTGAAACTTGGCTAGTTAGAAAAGTGTGTTACTTTGTCCATAAATCGCATGTTTTATTAAGCTAATAAAGCATGATTTATTAGCTAATTTAAGCTAGGTTTCTTAAAATAGGTGTTTTTATTTTTTTATACATATTGCTTAAACTGTGTTCACATAGAATATAACATGTAATATGAGGAGGGAGAAACATTTAAGTATGGGACAGGGTTGTTTAACCCTAGAGAATGATTTTGATTTGTGGAAATGTAAGTTTTTAGAACAAAGATTGAATAGTGGGGGCTCTTGTTTTGTTGTTATTGTTGTTGCTGCTTTGGTTTTTGTTCTTGTTTAACTCCACAGTAATAGAAATACTAATTTAACAATTATCCAACTTTGGTGCAGATCAGAATCACTCAGGCAAATTGGTAAAAACAGAGGCCTAGTTTTTGTCTCACTTCACTAGTCTTGGGCCTCCGGATTCTTTTTATTCAATCAAGATGATTTTAATTGCACCGAAGTTTGACAACCACTGATGACTGTATTGTCAGATGAAGCATGGTAACAATTATTGTAGAAGGTACAAATTGCAGGTTGTCTGATCGCCAGTTTGGGAAGTAGAAGACACACTAATTAAAGAGCATTTGAAGATACAAGTAACTGTTGAAATAGAAGCCTGTTCATAAATTCCACACGCTGCTAAAACGAAATCCTAGGTGTAACGTAGATAAGCTTATGTCACGATATCGTATAAGAAAAAGTCATGGAAGCCATGACTCACATTATCCTGAGTATGAAATAAGTATACTTATATAGCTCCCGTTTAACCCCCTATTTATGTAGGTATTTTTTTCAATGGATGGATGGATAATTGAAAAGTGACTGTGAAGGGTAAATTGGTCTTAGGCTCATCATGCCGTGGCATAGCAACTTTTCCAATAGAACATCAATTTCAATGCCAGACATTTTTCCCTGAGATCATCTGCCAAACCATCTTTGTACCTGTGTTCGACTAGGATGTGACCTACAGATAGACCCCCAAACTGTGTCAGATATGCTTTCAGGGGTTTCTGAGATCATACATGAAATTCTGTATTCAATTCTATATCCTACATTAATCAAGCTATAAAGATGAATTTTCTACATCAGAGGGAACCAACAACATATATAAATACAACTTTATGAAAAAAAACATACTTGTATTGAACCAGATATATAAAGTAGATTATAGTGTTTTGTGACAGTTTTTCATGTCACTTTTTGAATGGACTTTTCATTAAAAATATAATGACCTTTTTCATTTAGTTTTTTTTCCCTTAAAATTGGGGGGAGGGGGCAGAGTTATGTGTGCAAAATGTGGTGGAGAGGATTACTTCATCTTTGGAAAATTACTCTGTTCTGCATAGCGGAAAACCGTGCCAAAGTGTTACAGCGAGACGCCAGTTCAGAGTAGCTGTGGATCATTAACCTAGGGAAGGCTGCTGGAAAAGTACATTTTACCCTAAATTTTAGGAACATTCTGAGAGAATAGAGAACATCCAGCTCTTTTTGTCTCCCCCACCATTGTGTTCCTGAAATAAACTTCAAATATCAAAATGCAATAGACAAACCTTTTTGTCCCTATAAAAATTAGGTCCATATAAATACATGGTTGCTCCCCCTCCCTTTGCCATTTGCATCAGTAAATTAAATGCTCATTTCGGCTACTTCCTGCACAGGTTCAGCTTCTAACTGAGACTAGAATTAACAAGTATTTACTGAGCTCATATTCTGTGCCGACAGACTCTTCTCAGCATTCTGCCTAATGCCGAGAACTTAAAAGCAAGTGATTTATGGTTTGTACTTCAGGGAGCCAAGAGTCCCAGTGTGGCTGGGACTGAGCATTGGAAGCCAGGCTCCAGGGAGAGCTGAAATGGAAAGGCATGCTGGGCAGTGTGTGGAGGGCTTTGAATGCCATACTCAAATATGGCTGTACTTGTCAAGGATCAGGTTTGTATGTTAGTTATAAGAGGCATCCACTGTTTAGCTTGTCAAGCATTTTCCTTTTAAGGTATCGAGCCCTCTCTGTTCACAGTTCTTGTACATTGAATAGATACTAACACACTCCTCACTACAGGATGGGCATGTGTCTCAGACTTGGCCAATTCAAGTGCACCTTCGTCTGATCTTTCTAATGAGACATAGGACAAATCAAGTATTTCTAGGTAATGAATTACTTGGAACTATCAGATAATAAACATTTTGTATTGATTGATTACTAAATTGATAAAATATGCCTGCGAGTACCACTATGGGAACGAAAGAAAGAGGTAAGCAAAACTGAAGCATAGTGAGAGACAGATAACACATGACGTCTACATGCTTGGATGTGGTCATGCCTGAGGGTCATGCCTTCAGAAATTTCTTCTGAAGTCACTTGGCCCAACCAATTCTTTCTTGTTTGTTTAAAGTAATTGGAATTAGGGGCCCTGGGTGGATTAGTTGGTTAAGTGTCTGACTCTTGATTTCAGTTCATGTCATAATCTTACTATTTGTGGATTTGAGTCCCACATCGGCCTTGGTGCTGAGCATGGGGTCTATTTGGGATTCTCTCTCCTCCTCTGCTCATGCTTTCTCTCTCTCAAAAATAAATGAATTACATATGGAATGAATTATATATATATTCTATATATACATATATATGCTACACACATATACATTGGCATTATATTTTTGCCATTTTCAACCAAAAAATTGCAATGAATTAAAATAAGCCTATAAAGAAAAATAATTAAAAGTATAATTTTCAACTGGGTATGGGGGGACTTGAATTAAGAGAACAAATAAAAGCAAGCAGAGAGTTTTGACATAAAAATGGAAGGATGTAATGATTAAATTTGAAGATAAGAAAGAAAAGTAATTATTACTTCAAAGACGGTAACTAAAAAAGGAAAAACAAAAGATGTCATGGCTTCTGGGTAGTTAGAGGGTGATGATTTTATCAGGAGTGTTGGGTTATAGTTACCCATTTGAAATCAATGTGGGATTTTAGAAAGTATTATAAATATAGTTCTGATACTAAGAAAAAATGTTAACCCCAACTATACACATTTAGGAATTGTTAACGTAGTCGACAAATGAGTATTTAAAGGCAAGTTAAATGTACTGGTGTCTCAGTTGCCAAAGGAGGAGGGAGCTCTACAGAAAAGACTGAGATCAAGTAAAGTCAGTAATAGAGTTTAAGCAAAATGAGTGCAGGTCAGTAAAAACTGTCAGATCTTGCTTGTTAAATGCCATCAACATTATTTTCAATAATAACAGTAAAATGGTGAGAACAATCATCAAATTGCAATAGAGTTTGGAAAGAATAGGGGCTAAAATTGAAGCCAGCAAAGGCGAATCATCTTTTTAAATAAATCTGCCAGTGGAAGGAAAACATTATATAGGCTGATACTTAAAGGAAGGCATGTCAGAAAAATATTTGAGACATGTTAAAAACACTTAAAATTGTTGTTACGAATTAACGAAAGTAGGACAAGGAGGAAGTGAAAGAAGAGGAGAGATGGCAGAAGAGTAAAAACACCACAAAGAAGGAAATTAAATTTTCCATGATTTGAGAGAAGGCAGAATGTTGCAACCCTGGGAGAAGATAGGATGTTGTTTCACCTGAGCCTGGACAGAAGACAAAGTGAAGATGAAAATTAGTTCTGAGATAGAAGATAGGGAAGAAAAAAAAATACTGTTTACTTTGGTGAGCAGGAGGCTAGGTGATAAATTGAGAATAAGGCTGGTAGGATCCAGGGGCTCGTGGTTTCAAAACTTCCATAGTGGAAAATAGAAAAAAGCTTCGATGAATCGAACAGAGGTAATTAAAAACAACCAAGCAAACAAACAAAAAACCCCAATCTGATCTATGAATGTAACTGTATTCCCACAGACAGCTAGAACCTATACATAATGGAAACTTTCTGAGAATATTTCTCTTAACAATCCTGAGCTGTCAGTGCAAGATCTGGGAGATGAAGTGATTGGGGCTACCCGAGGCTTATGTTGGCCGCAAGATTGGGGTAGGAAATCAGAGTAGTAAATAAGCTAAGGCTGATAGCGAAAGGCGTGGTTGAGTGGTAGACTATGCACAAGATTCATGTCGAATAGCTTGTAAAGTGAAATAGGAGGGGACTGAACCCTGGGAGACCAGGGAGGGAAAGGACAAAGGACAGGGCTAGCCGCTAGTGGGAGCGAAATCTAGAGAAGTGTGTGACACCACCGTCCAGTTCTTAAGAACTATATATCCTGGATGATGACAAGATCTGGGGTGTATCTATAGATGAATAAAACTATACAATATTGATAATCCTATGCATATTATAGAAAACTTAAGTTGACTAGGACTGAAATTCATCGTCATGATGGGGAGTAATCTGGAAACTAGGGTAGTGAATGAGTTAAAACTGTGTTAATTAAAAAAAAAAGAATGTGTGTATTATGAGGTACTTTGGAGGTTGGAAAATAAAAATTTATGAAAATGATAGGATATTGGGGTCCGTAGGTGGCTCAGTAGGTTGAGCGTCCAACATTGGTTCAGGTCATGATCTTCCAGTTCATGAGTTGAAATCTCGCAGCAGGCTCTGTGCTGACAGCTCAGAACCTGGATAATGCTTCAGATTCTGTGTCTCCTTCTCTCTCTGCCCTTCCTTCTCTCTCTTTCTCTCTCTCTGAAATATAAGGAAACATTAAAAAAATAAGAAAATGATAACATATGAAGAATAGAAATTTTTCACAGATCGGCCACATTCAAGAACTCTAGAAATGCAAGAATTCATAAAAAATCTTACCAGATATTCACAGTAATAAATAGATTTATTAGCTAGTAATATATCCTCAACTGTAAAATGAGGAGTGTGTCATTTTTAAATATTACCTAAGACCTAACTTCTGTGATATTAATTCCCACAGGTCTTTGTTTCATTGAGAAATCTAAAAATGTTTTTAAAGCGAAGTTTATTTGAGCTTAATACTACCTTTTTTTTCAGTTGATTACGCTCGAATATTGTATTTTACAGTGTGGGATTATGGCAACTCAAAAAGAAGCCATAATATTCCACCTTTCAAGAAAGGCAGTCGGTCTTACATTACTTTGTGCTATACAATTTGATAAATGACCTACATGCAAAGCATTTGTGAGAGATTGCATGTAGATATGGGGGAGTTTAGAGATTATAAACAAAACGGCATTAACACGGGGCTGGAGTCACTTAGAAAAGAAAAGCAATAGATCAAGTTTAAATGGGCAACATTAATGGGAGTTATGGGCACACATCTCAAAATGAATATGCCCCAAAGAATTTATAGAACACCTCTCATAATTGGAAAAAGACAGATTTTACAATTATCCTCAGGACAAGCTGCCAATAGAATAAAACACATAGCTTTAGTGTCAAGAGAAATGTATGAGACAAAAGGGAGACTTCGTTGAAATTGAGAGGAAGAAAAAAGGAGGAAACACGGAAATGCAATACAATAGAATAGAATGGGCCCTCACTGGAGTGCACTGTATCGAAAATCTGTAGTGCTGGACTACAAATATAATGTTTAATAGCTATTAATAAAAAGTAAATGTTTCTTTTTCTAGAAAGAAGTGTAGTAAGTGAATAAGCATTTTAGTCACACAAATAAATATATTAGATCTTTGGGATTCTTGCTATTTTAAATACATAATAAAGATTAATCTTTACCTTTGCTTGTCTTGGATTTGTTAAAAATCAATAAAGAATATTTGAGGAGGAAAATATTCTCTATAAAGCAGTGTTTAGCAGTTTCACTTTGTGATCAGTTTTATATTAAATACTTGCATATTTTGTGGAAGAACATTATAATCCTTAAAAGATCTAAATTTTAGAGGTTTTTATAAATCACAGGATATATCAAATGGTAATTTCATGCAGTGTTGGGTAATTCATGCTTATTTAGAGGTATTAGATGTATGAGGGCTTTATTCTTTTCATTTTTTTCCCTTTTTTCCTGCTTTTATTTTATGAGGATCATGATCATCAGATGCGGTCATTTGAAACAGGAAAAGGCTACCCATTTAGGGAGATGGCCTATTCTGCTACCTTAAAGCTGATATAAGTGCATTCACTGCCAGTGTTAAATCAAAAATCATTTAAATGCCTTAAGGAAGAAGAGTCTCATATTCTTAAACTTTTTATCTCATAACCATCTTAGATTTATAGAAAGTTGAAACGGTAGTACAGAGAGTTATATATACACCAACCTCAATTTCCTCTATATTAAAGTCGTATACTTGTATGGTGCGTTTGTCCTAATTAATAAATAGCATGGTGAATTCAAGAAGCCTACTAGAATCTCAACTAATATTTGAAGGCTTATAGTGAGGTAAAACCCAAAGAGAGATGTAGGATAGATCTATAAATTTGGCAGTTATCAAAATCATGATATATAATCTGAGATAAGGTAAAATAATCTGGGTGAGTTTTATTGAAAAGATAAATGTGAATGTATACGGGGAGGAGAAAGGGATTGCGAACCAAATTTTGAGTACTTCAACATTGAGATGAAGGAAGAGGAAGAAGGGAAGTTAGTGCCAGCGGAGCAGGAGAGCACTAAGTAGAGGAATGTCCCAGAAGCGGAGTGTTCCCTGAAGAAGGGAGTGGGCAGCTCTGTTAAACTCATTGGAAGAGAGCCGCTGATCAACCATACGATTAGTCAGAATAGTGGTTTTCAGTGACCTGTGCCTGAGTAGTGAGAAAATGATATAAATATAATTCATAAGAGAAAAGGAAATTGAAGAAGTGACAGCAGGAATAGAGAACAAAGGAACTACAGATTTAACTTCAGGAGTAATGTACCTCAAAGTCTGATGGGTTACAATACGAAGCATTTATTTTTACGTCTACCTATGGGTTACGTTTTCTTGATGTGTCCGGGTTTGATATTTTTATCAGTCCTATTCTTTTTTTTTTTTTTTTTTTTTTTTTTAATGTTTATGTAGTTTTGAAGGAGAGAAAGAGACAAAGCATAAGCAGGGTAGGGGCAGAAAGACAGGGAGACTCAGAATCTGAAGCAGGGGCTAAAACTCATAAGCCATGAGATCATGACCCGAGCCAAAGTCAGGATGCTTAACCAACTGAGCCACCCAGGCGCCCCTATATCAGTCCTATTCTTGACAATAAGACTCCAGACTTCCGGATGGGTTTAGTCTTTTTTTTTTTTTTTTCCACATCTTCATTCTAGGGCATAGGCTGAAGGTCCAGCATTACATATCTCATGTGCTTCTCAGATTAACTCATAGGAATTCAAGAGAGCAAGCAGAATGACAGAAGAGATTTTAAAACTTCTGCTTATGTCACGTCCATTAGCTTTCCTTTAGGCAAAGCAATGTGTCCAAGCCTAATATGAACAGGGCTGGGAAATGTTCACAACCAAATCCGGAGAAGGTACTAAGATTCATATAAAAAATATAATGAAATCTACCACAGGACTATTACATCAAGTAAACTCCCCCCCCCCCACTTTGGAGTGTAGTGACATGATTTTGTCCTAATGGGAGTGATTCTATAGTGAAGGGGAAGATATTACAATGCAGGCAATGCAGGAGCTGGGCTTATTAAGGAAAGCAAGAAGGGACGTAATCCAGTGCAAAAATAAAAGGGCTGAGTTTGAGTGGGAGCAGGGGCAGTTCATACACTGTGGTAAGAGAGAAGACAGAATATGAGTAAGACTTGGGCAGGCTAGTAGATTGGTGGTCAACAGACAAGATAGTTCTTTTACAATTAAATCCCTTATCCTCTTTCTTGCCTACATTATTGTCTCATTTCTTCTGCCCTTCCATAATATCTTTGTATCCTTTCTGTTACCAGGTTATTGTCTTGTTGTAACTGATGTCATAATTTTAATCATTCATCTATGCAAATCAGTACCTCAAGGCTTGATCTCCCTCATGTACACTTAACCCTTGCAGGTCATATTGCTAGACAACCTCGGTGGCAAGTTTTGCTGACCTCTCAGAAAGCATATGAAAATGAGTTAGGAAATATAGCTATTATATCTTCTCTCCATATTTTTATTAATATTACTCTCAACTTACCAGTCTGTATGGGCTGAATGAAATCCCAGTTTATATGATCATGACCATTATTTAATGTGACATTTCATAAGTGATCTAGATTTGCTGATTTTAACACATTATTGATTTTAACATATAAATATGAAATATTACAATTTCCTATCTACTGCATTTCTGTACATTAGTGTGTAAACAATGTAATTATGCATATGTAGAACTTCACCTAATTGAATGAAAGGTCCCCTGAATGAAATATATTATTAGTGCATTGTTATAATATTAATATATAATGTATTCCATATTTTATAAAATAACATTATAGAATATTATGTGTCATAAATTATATATACTATATTATATATTATAGTGAAATATATTATGTACTATTTTATATTATATACAATACAAAGTAATATATATATATATATATATATATATATATAATGTGTGTTTTTATATCAATCAAAGATGTAGACCTCTGTAAAATGTTTTGATAGTAACTACTGAATGCTGATCAATAGAAAAATAATGTATAATTCTAGGTCTGCATTAATCAGGGTCAGCAGAAAACAAATGGTAACAAAAAATGGGTAATTGAAGAATTTTAATAAAGGAACAATTGTTACAAAGGTCTGAGTAGAGTTAAGGTCAACCAACACATAACTGCTTTTGTGTCCAGGTCCAGCGGCAAGGAAGCTGGTTATCGCCTCTTGGCCTGAGAGGCAAATGATATAACCATCACCAGATCCCGGAGATTATAGCTATAGTACAGGCTGTTGGACAAGAGTATCAGTCTTCATAAAAGTGTCACATCCAGCCTCTGATGAAATAGAACAGAAGATCCAGGACCATGAATATTACAGTCTGCCTCTCATTTTGTCCTGTTAGCCACTTCCAAAGCCTCTAACTAGACAAACCCAGTGGAAGTCAGTGAACATAGAACCCCATTGAAATAGTCAGAGTGGGTCTCAAATCATCATGTAAAAATGTGGAAAATTAATATAAGAGACATTCATCAAAACAGGGGTCAAACTATTTATTTGCTTATCATTTAAGGGAATTATAGGAAGTCATTTGTTTATGAACAATTTGTTTCTAAATTTCCATACCTCTGTTGCTGAATAATTACTTTATGTTTTAAAATAAAGACTTTTAAAGTAATCTTGATATAAATCTATACAGACCAAAAAGCTACAAAAAATAACAAAGCAGATTTGAGAAATAACAACAACAAAAAAACAATTGAAAAAATTGTAATGAAAATATCACTGGGCAGGTTTAAAAGCAACTTATCTCCAGTTGAAGAGACAGTTGGTAAATTAGAAGGCAGGTCAGAAGGAAGTTTTGAAATGCAACTTAGAGAGACGATGGCATTGAATATTCAGGAAAGAGGGTAGAGGCTTAGAGAATAGAATGTTGAGATGTCACATGTATTTACTTATAGGACCAAAAGAACAGAGGGAGAACAAGGCACAGAAAAGATTTGAAGAGATTATTGCTAATAATTACCCAGAATTATTTAGAGACACTGATCCGTAGACTTAAGAAGCCCAACAGATCCTGCGCAGAATGCATAAAAGATTTCCAAGCCCAGTCAAATCATAGTAACACTGCAGAAAATCAAAGACAAAAAGAAAATCTTAAAAGTATCAAGAAAATGAAGAAAGAGTACCTTTAGGGACATGACAGTTAGTAGAAAGATCTCTTATGTCCCAACATGAACATGGATGATATGAGGTAGTGGATTAAATAGGCAGATTGTTGAAATAAAATATCCTCTAGTGTAGAATTCTGTACTTGGAAAAGTCTTTCAAGAAATGACTAAATGATGCTATTTTTATTTTATTTATTTTATTTATTTTTAATCCTTATTTGAGAGAGAGAGAGAGAGAGGGAGAGGGAGAGAGCATGAGCAGGGGAGGGGCACAGAGATAAAGAATTTAAAGCAGGCTCTAGGCTCTGAGCGGTCAGCAATGACCCCGACACAGGACTTGAACGCACAAATTGTGAGACCATGACCCGAGCCAAAGTTGGACACTTAACTGACTGAGCCACCCAGGCACCCCTAAATGATGCTATTTTTAGAAGAACCACAACAGAACAAAAACAAACAGCAAAACAAGAGCAACTTGCTCTATTAGAAGATCCTAACTAAAGAAAATAATTGACCCTAAATGGAGGGGCCCATGAAGGTTGAGAGAAGGAATCCATACATGTTTGTAATGGAAGTGAAAGATAGCTATATCAAATAGTAGCATTCTCTTACAAGCATTTTTTTTTTAATGGCAGAAATAAAAAATATAACAGTATCTCACAAGTCAAAGGAGTGAAGTCATGTTTAAAATTTGTGCCGCTGTGGTATCTGTTAGGAAAGTAGACATGATGATCAGTAAGCTATTATAAGTAGAGTATGACTATTTTCTTTTTTAGGCTACCTATTAAATGAAGACTAACAGAAATGCTACTAATAAAAAAGAGAAAGAATGGGATGACAAAAGTAATCAGGACATAAAAGGAAAAGAAAAAAAAAAGCTGTAGAGAAACACGAGGACCAAAATAAATCAGACACACAAAGTGAGCTGATCTCTCTCTAGTTATGTACCCTCAGGGCTCCATGCACACACGTGCAGGACACAGGAGAGAATATTTGTGACAGCACTGTTCACAATAGGCAAAAACTCAAAACGACTGAAATCCCAATCCACATTAATATGCATAGGTAAATTATAGTTTATTTCTAAAGCGGCAAACTGCATAGCAATAAATATAAGTGAATTATAGCTTAAAAATAAAAGAATAGTCTTTAACAAATAATAGCATGGAATGAAAGAAATAAATCTCTAAAGGAAACACAGTATGATTCTATTTCTATAAAATTCAAAATTAAGAAAAACTAAAGTGTTATTTAAGGATACATTAGTGCAGAACCAGAAAAAAATAAATATTAGCATACGCTTTACTGTAGGAGAAATGAGTCAATTCTGATTGGGAAGTGACATATTTGTATTTCCTACTGGAAGCTGATAATATTCTATTTCACAAATAAGACATGGCTGCACTGAGTGTTTATTATATTTGTAAAATTTCACAAGAACAGCTTGGTACATTATCCTTCTCAATCCCACTTAAAAAAAAGGAAAGATATAAAACTGTTTTGGGAACTACTGTAGGGTCCTCTGTCTTAGTAATTATCTTTTCCAAGTTAATATCCTCAGGTTCTGTGACGTATTTTTCTTCCAGTGACCTCTTCCCAGATCTCAGCATTGTTCTCCTGCCACTCGTAGCTCTGGCTGACTTTTGTTTTATATTATGTCTGAAAAACCATAGCACCCCAAGGCAAATTATCACCTTAGTATAGTGTATAATGTAAACAGAACAATGGAACTGAATTGATTTAGATAGTGTGCTTCTATTAAAGGAGTCTGTGATTATTTCATCACTTTATTTTAGCCAATTTGGCATAGTTTTGACTCACTCAGGCAATTATGCTAAGCTAAACTCATCGATTTCTCCTAAGCCAATTCTCCTTTCTGTATTTATGTATGCAAATGTAAAAAATATCAGTAACAGTTTTAAAATTTGTTTTCTTGGTCACTGCCATTGACGCCTGTTGAGATGATTTGGAAACTGAGTTTAACCAATTTTCGACCTGATGTTTTTCCCAGTTGGAAGTTATCTTCGTACTTTATATCTATATTTCAGTGCCTTCACTAAAGGGATTGAACAAAATGTTGACTACAACTGGGTGTAGAGCAGGGTTCATAAAGAGAGCTTCAGAGAATCCTTTCTCAGTTGAGGACTTCGGTCAGGGCCTCTTTCCAACTCAGCAAGTGTCCCTGAATCTCCTGTAGAGGATGCTGTTGGTGCTTTGGTCAGATTCCCTGGAATTCCCATTACTATTTCTGTGTGCCTCTCGCTTGTTTCAATGTGTCTGTTTCCCTGTAACAGCCTAGCTGTTACTCTTTGGGAGATGGGCCATCAGAAACCAGAACTTCATTACTTGCGCAGAGTAGAAACACTGACTGGTCTGTATCACTCTACATCATGCTGGCCCATCGCCAATAAATAAATTCAAGGGTCCTTGGGGTTCCTGGCTGGGTCTGTCAGAAGAGCCTGCATCTCTTGACCTCAGGGTCATGAGTTTGAGCCCCACATTGGGTGTAGAGATTGAAAACAAAACAAACAAACAAACAAAACACAAAACCAAGAGTCTAAAGCCCATGTTTCCTACCTCCAGTTTGACAAATTCAGGTGACATTGTGTTCATCCTGTCTTTCAACATAACATAAGAGAATTTCAGTGTCTTTTTTGAATGCAGGATGCACAAGTATGGCCAGTATTTCTTTTGGCTAAAATGTTAAGTAGTAATTTACAAAGAAATCATACTGATAAGGAAATGTGAATTAAAACCACAATACGATTTGACAATACATATCCCGCTATCAGATAAGATAAATTTTAGAAATTTGATAACAAATGTTACTGAAGATGTGGGGCAATGGAAATTCTCCTACACTCCCAAGGGAACAATTTGACGTTATTTGATAAAGTTCAAGATATAGGTACCAGGTCCTTGGGTAATTCAAGCTCTGTATATACAGACTTCATGTGTTTATTAGAAGGCATGTACAACAAAGTTCAAAGCATTATTTTTAGTGGGGAATAAACAGGAAACTGTTTAAATGAAATTAACATTAGAATAGATGAGTGCATTTTGTCATATTCATATTCATAAATGAATTATTGCTGCCTGTGTCACTGTAGATGCGCTTCAGTAATGGAATATGCAGTTAATAGGAAGAAAAGTTACATAAGAATAGATAAAATGTGATGCCATTTGCATTAAAGGGAAACTGTATATAGCTTCGGTTAATAAATTCAGAAATGCATACATACACTGTAAAATAGTATAGAATCTAAAGATTGAGCTAATGGCAAGCAAGGGGGGTATAGGTGTACACAGAAGCAGGGGGAAAAGAGTAGACTGGAATTTCCAAGGTCTTTGGGAGTGTTCTTTTTGCTGCCAGATGGTAGGCACATGTGTCTGTTGTTGTTGTTGTTTAATCTTCAAGCTACACATGCATATGACTTCTATAACTCTAAATATCACAATAATTTTTAAAAGAAAATGAAATTTAGTCAGGCATGAGAATAGCTTCTTCTAGTCATTACTGCTTTCTAAATGTCATAAGTGTTAATCTCTTCTAAGGCATCACATAATGTTCCCCAGAATGAAAGTTGAGCTTAGCTCATATGTAGAATGTACCCTTTTTTCTTCTTAATGTCTCTGATATTTCCTCATTTCTAGTTGTTGCCCGATAGGCTCTAGCCTGTCTTGCTCTCATAAAATTCGCTGTGGATTTCAATGCTCTCAGGAAAAAAATATTTTCAAGATGCTAGTAAAAGAGTTCAGGAGTGAAACTTGCTGAAACTCTTCTGCTTCCCCTATTTTTTTTAATGGAAATGTCAGCCCATTTTACTGTTTTTTCCATAGGAATTTGGTAAGAAGATCGAAAATGTAATCGAAATATCTCCAGTCCAACCTTTGGACTATGTCTCCCAGATCTTGAGTTTTCTTAGGACAGGAAAATACATAATCAAAAGAATGGATTTGATACATATATGAATATAAATGATAACAAAAGTGTAAACAAAATTTATATTACCAGTCCAACATAATACATCATGCAAAGGCAGCTACTCAGTGTTATTACCATTATTAAAGAAAGAATATTTTAAAACTACAAAGGGAAAAAGATATTAAATCAGAAAGAATTCTTTCCCAAGAAAAATCAGTTGTTGACCTCATAATGTCGGACATGTATGGATAGATTTATTTTCTCATTTTTTAAATGTATCATTGAACTAGACAGTGTCACCTAGGAAGGCATGCACACAAGCAGAAGGAAACCCCCGTTCTTAAGCTCCCTGCTTTGAATTAGACGGACATCATCATTATAAATCGTATATAGAGATGGAAACACTTATATGGTGAGGGGGTTAGGGCTTTTAAGCACTATCGTTTGTAGAAGTGATGGAAGTTCTAGGCTTTTGTTATGTCCCTAATTGTCTAAACCAGAGAGAACTGGAATACATGCTGAGATAAATGTGATCACTCACAAAGCAGTTTCTTGGTTAAATCATTATATTTAAAAGGCACTCACCATGGGAGAACAACACTATAATTTCGCCTAATTGAACTCTGAACCTAAAATACAGCAATACAAGGGAAGGAACAACTCAGAACAGAAATGATCAAATCAAATTAAATAGCAGTTTAATATCCCTTATGGGGAAATGCGTATATAAGCAATATTTCTTTTTAAAAAATGAGGAAGGAGAACAACAAATAGCTATGTTCTAGCCCCTTTCTGAACACACATTGAACTCAGAGATGTTAAAAAGGAGAGATTTTGAATTTCTGGAAGCAGTGGAAACTGGTTTATTTATTTATTTCTTGTAAATTTATAGTCCGGTACCCTTTGCTGAGCCTTTAAGCACATTTATATTCTGAAACCATATTCTTTCAAAAAAAGTGAGACTTGTTTTATGAGCACTTGCACATTGTTTACATTGCTACAACATAAAAGCATAATACTGGCTCAATTACTAACTTGTACTAGTATGCTGAGAACATGCCCCTCCCATTTCATTAAAGAAAAACACTGATAGTTCACACCAGACTTTTAGACAAAAGTAATGGAGACTTAGAAGGTACAGTTCCCATGTCCCTTCTGGAACATGAGCAATCTTAAGATATAAATGCCAGAAAAACAACCCCAAGTGAAAACATTGGTACTTAGGGCAATGGCTAGTGAAGCTTTTCCTATTGGCTCATTGATTGATTGATTGTCCTTTACTAGAAATAGGTGAAAAAAAGCTGAAATCAAACCTCCAGCTAACAAGATATAGGTAAAAGGTAGAGAAAATTTGATAGACTTTAGAGTTTTCCTGATACCAGGCTACACAGTACATGCTTCCGCCCCCTAGCTGGTTTGCTACAAAAGCTAATACATTTAAATGAATTTAGAGTTATGTCCCTTGTGATGTTTGAGCATACTAAAATGTTTACAGAGGTTAATTTGGGACTGCATAGGGAAACAGTTTTCCAGCCCTAATTTAGGTTAGTTGTTCCTTTTAGGTTGCGAGGCAATCGAGTTTTCTCTGCAGTAAAGAAAATTTTAGGTCGTGTCACCAATTATTTTGAACACAGCCACTTTCTTTGACGAGCATTGTGTAGATGATTCTGAAGATAGAAACAACTCGGCAATATATCAGTACTTCCATATGTTTGCTGTTACCTGGACATAGTTGCTAACTGTCTAATTTACCTAAATTATCTTCGGGTGTCCTCTTAAATTGAAGAGACAATCTTATTCTCACCATTCTATTAACTGCCTATAATCTGGGGAATTGTTTACACTTTATCTAGTTTCCTTCTGGGCTGCCTCCCCACCTCAGCCTACACATTCTGGAGCTGCTTCAGGGTTATTACTATGATGTAGGAAGTTATTAAAATATGTTAATTTACCTGACTGACATGACTTTAAATTTAGCTCTCATAACTTCCTGCCTTCCAGGCTGTCCACACTGTGCAATACCTGGAACAAGATATTATTCTGCAATGAGATAGTTATTCAGGAAAGAAAAAAAAAACACAACGATATGGCTTTCCTTTGTTAACTGTAACCATCTCCACGGTATCCGTTCTGTAATTTAAGTAAAATCCGTGGTCGCGAACATGAACCGAATGCCTGCTCTGGGTCAATATGCCACGTTTGGCATATTCTATGATTATCTGCGTTTTACAGATGAGGGCTGAGTGGTTGAATAACTTTCACATCATAGAACTAATCAAGGCACCACCTGGAATCCTCTCCAGGCTGCCCGGCTCCAGGGTCAATGCTCCTACTACCGTAATATATCCTTTTAAGTGTTAGGATAGGTAGAAAGAATGGCAATCCTTCTATATTAAAAAAAAAAAAAAGTACCATTTTGTAAATATTATTCTAATGAAATCCAGGCAAAGGCTTGGATTTGACCTTCAGTAAATGAGGAGTGACTGAAACAGCTTCAAGTTCAGGGACCGGATCAGGATTCAGTGTCAGAAAGAACACTGCTGAGACACAAGGAGAAAGATTGGAAGGCATCTTTACCTGGGCGCACGTGGTCTCTACACCCAGTTCTCACGTCCACCTCCTTTCTTTCCCTCTAATCCCAGTGCTTGCTCCACTGAAACTTTGTCTGTTGTGCCAAGGTGCCAGGACCATGATCCTGTGGGAGCCCTACATAGGATGACCCCTCTGTCCTCTCCATACCACACCTGACTTTTCTGGTGGCTGCCTTTGGGACTTTCCTTAAGGGGCATTTTTTCTGATTCTGCATCTTTTGCTTCTAAGGCTGGGTTAAAGATCCCGCTTAATACACAAAATACTATGGAACATAACAGTAAAGCAAGTACATTTTTACATATCTATTTCTCTCCACTCCTATAAAGGTGCGAGATATCTCTTATTCACCTGCCTTCTGGTGTACTATTCAAAATTTCTAACAACTGGTGGTGAGGATATGCACTTGGGTACATTACACCAAACGGAGGCTTGCTGCCTCTTCTGCAACCAATCCATGTTCCTAGCCTCTCTGAACAGCGTTAAGTTTGAGGGGCGGGGGATGTACATGACTTGGCTTCCTAAGATATGAGAAAGAAGGCAGTGGTGAAGCCCACAAGCCGGCTGGTGGGATCGTTCAATGGGTGGCTGGACATGGCTGTCATGCCATCAGAAATTATCCTGCTTCAGCACTGAAACAGCGTCCAAGTCTCCCCTGCTGTGACAAGCAGTACACTTTAAGTTTGTATATAAAGGGGGCAGTAGGAGCTTCCCAGGGGAATGGCAAATGGGATGGGAACTTTGAGAATCTCTGGGGAGTGGTTATTTACCAAAATGTAAGGAAGTCATTTTCAAAGCCACACAGAAGCATGCCAGATGAACATCTGTTGTGCCCCTATCCCCAATCCGGAGTGCACAAAAGAAGGTCAGCTCACATTTAGGGAAGGATGGGGAAGAGGAAGAGGATGAGGAAGTGGGCGGGGCATGTCCATGCAGAATAACAGAGCCAGTGTTGCTAGAGAAGCTAGAGAAGCTAGAACAAAGGGAAAAGTGAGGGAATGAGTTCAGAAAAGAAATCACATCGCATGGCCTTCTGAAGGCCATCATGAAGAGTTTAGATTGATTTTATTCTAAGTACAATAAGTTACCATTGTGTTTTATGAGCATACCAGGTGTGTGCCCAAGTGCATTTGCCATTAAATCATCTAAAGACCCAGAAAACTTTTAGCTATGATAATCTTTGTAGGAAGGGCTTGGAAATATTTGAATTTTCCTGTTAAGGAAAATTATACACAGGTTTATACTCAGTAATGTATTAGTAAATCCTCAAGTTAAATGCAGCAACAGTACAGTTTGTAAGAAGTCAAATAATATGGATCAGAGAAGAAAAAAGTCATGTTTAAATATGTTTTAATTCCCACATAGTCCATTCACAAATAAATACATAGCAAACATCTCGCTCAAAAATATTTATAAAAACTGCAACAAAAAATCCTCTAATTATACTTAACCCACTATGTAAGTGTTATATTTTCTAATAGCCCGTAAATAATAAAGATAATGAACAAAGCGTGTTATTAAATAGAAAACAGAAAACACAAATCAGAAGGAGCTCCTTGGTCTAGCCAGGACCAGTATGAAGATGAGTGTAGGATAGTGTCTTCATCTAAGGTGGGAATAAGGGTTAATATTACAAAAACATGCTTCGGGAAAAATGATAGTTTTTTGATGTAGTTGATTTTTAATGAATGTTTCTGTTTTCTTAATTAACTTTTTTATTCTAGGAAACGTAATTCCTACCTTTAAGACTTCCCATGAGATTAAATAGAAAATATGAATTAAGGAAGTTTCTTGTGACACTTTGCCTTCCATCTGTGAGGGGATACTGTTGGGGGCATAGTATCCAAGCATCTTCTCCTAATTAGGAGAAAAAGATGTAAACAGGGGCAAGAGGAAAGGTAGAGCTTATAAAGTTTTATCATATATTACACACACAAGAAACTCCTGTAAAAAGTGTCTTTTGTACTTCAAGGAGGGTCAGTCCTGCCCTGTCCCATTCAGTGTGACGCTTCACTGAGGAATCTAGTTTTTCCCAAATGGAAATTCTATTTCAGCAGCTTAGACAAGAACACTGTGTGTCTTAACAAGGTGCGTTGGTACTCTCAGCCCAGCATGTGTTTTGGGTTTTGGGGAGGGGAGATAGAATCCCCAATATAAAGAAACCTATCTAATGTTTTGCTCACCAGAGACCTTAAGAAATAAACAGGAACATTTGAAGAAAAATAAATACCTTGGTGTATATATATGGCATATATAGGGCTAAATAGTCTGTTCAAATAAAGTCAAAGCATTTTAACCCCATAATTTACGTGAATTATTGACACCAAAATTTTAATTTTTAGAAGTGATTTTTCTTTCGAAGTCAATTCAAGTTGATATGTACCAGTCAAAAATTTATTCTGATCATTATTCCTTGTTTCTTTTCTTTCTTTCTCTTTAAAATGTATGCCACCAATTGTGTATTTGAGCAGCGATTTACATCTAAATGCTGTTCAGTAAGCTTTAATGTAATTAATTTGTTCAGTTTGGGGAAATCCTCTCCCAAACTGAATTTACAACATTCAACTTTAAATTAAAACTCCCAAGAAGTCTTTGAGACTGGAAACTGAATTTTAAAAATTTAGACGTATATACAAACACACACACAAGTGTATATACATACATATATATATATATATATATACAAAATATACATATATACATATACACACAGTTATGTGTGTGCTTGTGTATATATATATATATATATATATATATATACGTATATATGTATATACATGTAAATACATACATTTATATAAATTTATGTGTGTGCATGTGTGTGTATTATAAAACTATATAAATATGTCATTACATATATAAATGCACTGATTAAAAAGAGTGTGTCGCAAAAAAGTTTTTTCACAAAACACTCTGATAATAACTCCAGGTATTTTATTAGAGGAGCAATAAAATAGCTTTGAGTGGCTCCTGTAGGAAATCTACCTTTTGTTAGCACATGTTACCCCAGTTACTGCAAATTTAAAAAAAATTTTTCACATCAGCAAAACAAGGTATTTTATGAATCTTGGAGAGGGATATTTTGCATTGAGGCAAAATAAGCATCACAATTTTGTGTTATCTATTTTCATTACTCAATTTTTAAAAATACGAAGCATTTCAGTTTTCAAAACTGTATGGGATCACTTAGGGGTGAAATAAAATGGATTGATGCCTGCTGACAGTCCCGAGGATGCAAAACAGTGGTTTTCACCTGCTGTGTCTCTGAGAGGTGAATGAGCACAGCATTTAGGTATGTTTCTGGATTTGGGTAGAGAAAGGTCCTTTTAGAAGAACACCCAATAAAAATATAGTACTGTTTCTTGAATCTGCCTTTCTTCTTCCGGAACTAGTAAGGTACAGAATTTACTTAGAAATCAGATGAAAAGGAAGTTCTGAGTCTTACCCTCACACTGTTTAATTGAAAAACAAGTATCTTTTTCTCGTATGCTAATGTATAAATGGAATTGATGTTAACCTGAGAATTCTACAAATCCAATATGACAATCCTTGCTTTTTACCGTTTTAAAATGAGTTCAAAGTAAGGATTTGAAAACCTTGTTACTGTCTGGAAAAAAAAATTTAATCCCCAGGGAAAAGGAATTAGAGGAAAAAGAAAAGGACCCTTGCGTGCACAATTATGTTCCACTGAATGCCTTTGTGAAAGGAATAAAGTAAGTATGGGATTTTCTTATATTTAAGTAATGAGAACAGACAGTCCCTTTGATTTAATTACTTAATCCTGGCATATTTCTGTCAAATAAATTTTCAAGGAAGAAAAATATTGTACCACCAGTAATTACTTTAGTAGTAAATGTTAAAGAAAAAAGACACTATCTCATTTTATATACCAGAGCTTTCAGCAACTGGATATTGTTCAGTAAGTTAGATTTGCTGGGCATGATAGATATTATATGGCAGTTCCTTGACTTGTTCCTATGAGAGAAGGTATCATATTAAGTTATTATTATTTAAATTTAAATTATTAAAGTACTTATTAATTATTTTATGTTATTAGGACCCAGTGTGTTCTTAGCATTTAACCTATTAAAAATATTTGTCTTAAGAGCTTTTCTATAACTTTCTGTTGCCTATATCACTTAGGAATTACTGAATTTGGGCGCATACACGTTTACTCATTAACACATAAAATTACACGTCATGTCAGAGTGGAGACAGATTGTCTTTCCTGTTTACAAGGTATTTGAAGCAATTCTAGCTGAATCTAAGGACAAGGAAGCTGCAGGTGTAGACAGAATTAGTCTCCTTCTATTCTCAGGTTTACTCTGAATACATACTACCCCCGAGATGCTCACATCTTTAAAGAATCATAAAACTCTTGCAAGCACTTAGCCAGACATGCAATTGACAGCTTGAGTCTCAAATAAATTTAATAAGTTCTCAAATAAAGTAAACAGTGCATAAAAGGAAAATTATAGTGCAAAGCATTTTTATTGTATTTCTTTAATCTTATGCTGACACTCTGACAGTATATTCTCATTAGCATAGGTTTTTAAGCATCTTAAATTCCAAGAGGATTTACGTAGGGTTCAAAGAGCCATTAGCATCTAGAGTACAATCCATTTATTTTTTTTTCCCAATGCCTTAGTAATAAGTCAAAGCCTTTTACATTAAATTGTTATTTTAACATTTATGTATAAAATTAGATAGAAATAAAGTGTCTTGCAAAATGGTATATGTTGTAAACAGCAGAGAAGTTGAGCAGTGATACTTTATCTGTGTTAAGGAAAAGGGAATTACCATTCACATTAGGTTTACTCAGGTACACAGTGGGGTTGACGATGACAAGAACAACTCCAAATATGACATAAGACATAAGCGTTTGGAAATATACTTAACAATATATAAGGTATGCCGATGGTATACCTGCATCTGCTTAAGTACACACACAAATCTTTTCTATACATCAATCGCCAGTTGGTAACTAATCCATATTTTGGCACTAGGATCTGCTCAATCAATATTTATCAGAGCAGACTTTGTCACTTTCCATTTCTGCACTTAAAGAAGAAAAGGGAAACAAAAAAGGAAAGAAAGAAAAGGTTCGTATTTGATTATTATAACTAACGAGAATCAGGTGTAGCAGAAAATATAGTCTCTCCATAAAGTACTGCTTGGTCAAATAACTTTTTTTTTTTTTAAAACATTTATTCATTCTTGAGAGAGAGAGAGAGAGACAGAGCATGAGCGGGCGGGGGAGGGACAAAGGGAGACACAGAATCTGAAGCAGGCTCCAGGATCTGAGCTGTCAGCACAGAGCCTGATGTGGGGCTCGAACTCACAGACTGTGAGATCATGACCTGAGCTGAAGTCGGCCGCTTAACCGACTGAGCCACCCAGGTGCCCCGGTCAAATAACTTTCTAAGCTTTGAGATTTTTTTTTTTTTGAGAATGCACTTAAAAATTGCCCTAAAGTCTATGTGGTTTTGAAAAGCCATGAGAAAATTGGGAGGTACTGATCAGATGGAAGAGGTTGCCTGTACCCTGACATTGGGAAATGAGCCCATGCCGATTAACTTGCTGTAGAGCAAATAATATTGCTTTGAAAACCTTCTGAGATGGTATTTCTAGTTTAAGGTCTTCAAAATGGACTTATGGGTTGATTGTGACTTACACTGGTGCCTCTTTAGCACATTTTCTGCACAGTGGTTCCAAGTGACTTTGATATAGCATGACAACTTGAAACCTTGGAATAATGATGCTGACTAAGGCGTCTTTGAGAAGTTTTTTTGATACGCAGCAGTGAGCTTGAAAAGAATTATTTTTCAATATTACAGCAATTATATTTAAAAATACTAGAAGTTATATTTAAAAAAATATCCTTGTGGTAATAGAGGCCATACTGACTCTCTGGATTAACTCTTCTGCTGTCTCCTCACTTGGTTCCTTAGTTACCTCTCCTCTGTCATGATATAGTATTTGTCTGTCCCAAATTCAATGAGGACACTGGGCAGAGTTATAGGCAGAGTTACTTAGGAAACAACCTTAACAAGGTAGAGCACATAGTAGAATGTTCTGCTTGTGAATGCCTCCTGTCCAGTGTGTTATTAAAACACACAAAAGAACAGCAACAATATAGCAGACATACACAGCATCTTATTATCCAGCTGGGTTCCCCCCCCACCTCCACCGGCCCTGGGTCTAAACCGTTGACTACTTTTACTAATTAATTTGACATGTAAGTATCTCAAAATATCCTAATTAGGGCTTAGATTCTGGAAGTACATCTGTTCACTTGTCAATAGACCAGAAGAGCAGAGAAAAAAAAAAAAAAAAAGAAAGAAAGAAAGAAAAGAAAAGAGAAGAAAAAAGATCCTGAGAAGCCTCATTCTTTTTTTCTGAGAATCACAGCAATGTTTGTGTTACAGAATAACTAATTAGAAGACACGTAACTTGTGCAAATACTTTCAGGTTTTTTCTTTAATATCTCCCGTTGGCAATCTGCTCATCAAATCTATTCTCTTGGACTTTTCTCCTTTAAATACTGTCATTCGTCTACTCTTCTCACTGAATGGAAGCTGGAACATACTTTAGGCACCAGTCCAACTCACTCCATTTACAAATAGGGAAAGTGAAACCGTAGAGGCCAATGACTTCTTTCAAAATAGCAGAACTTTCAAAACAGTCCTCCACTGTGATCCAGATCCAAGATCTCAACTTTTCCTGATTTAGTTTGTTTTTTAAAGCCCCATTCTTACTTACTGCTTCATAGAGTGTTGTTGCTGTGTCTTGATGGAAAGCGGATCTAGTTTAGAATCATCTAAAATGACAAGAAGTGGTTAGTTTCACAACCACAAAGATACTGAAGCGATCTCAAGGAACGTGGAGACTACCAAACATATGGAGCTCTGTGGATCACTTCTCTGGCCAGGCTGCCTGTCAGCTCGGATCTAATAAATCAGGGTGTCGTCACATGTGAGCGGTGTAACACATGCAAATGCCTGGAAGAGAGTTTTGCACCCAACAAGGGCTCTGTAATGTTTATTTATTTTTGAGAGAGAAAAAGAGAGAGTGCACAAGCAGAGGAGGGGTAGAGAGAGAGAGAGGCAGAGACTCCAAAGTAGGCTCATGCTGTCCGCACAAAGCCTGAAGTGGGGCTCAGACCCACTAACTGTGAGATCACGACCGGAGCTAAAGCCAGATGCTCAGTGAACTGAGCTACGCAGGTGCTCCAATAAGGGCTCTTTAAATTGGCTTTTCTTTCCTCTCGTTCTTCTCTAAAGCAAAGAAAGCTTACATGTTTTGGGTAACAAATCAAAGCATATCCTTTCCATTTTGGAGGAAAGGTAATTTCAAAAGTTGTTGTTGTTTTGGGTCATACATTAGCAAGACTGTCAATTCTTTATTGAAGTAAATGAGTTAAAAATAGCATGCAAACTATAAGGTGTTCATTCCTAAAAACATTTTAAATAATTCTTTTTTTTAATTTTTATTTTTATTTTTTAGTATATTTACTGCCGAAGCAAGCACTATTTTTATTTTTTTAATATGTTTTATTTTTGAGAAAATTTGATCAGAGGAGGGGCAGAGAGAGGGAGACAGAAGATCCAAAGAAGGGTCTATGCTGATAGCAGTGGGTCTGGTGTGGGGCTGAACTTATGAACCCCAAGATCATCACCTGAGCCAAAGTCAGATGCTCAATCGATTGAGCCACCAGGTGCCCCGACAATTCTTTTTTAATCTCTACTGGCGATTACTTTCATAATTATGAATATACATACATACCTATATTTATTTATAAACCTCCAACGAGTTAAACTTGCTGATGAAAAATATAAGGATTTATTTAATATCTTCTACCCCTTTCTTATTCATTTAATTACAAGTTTGAGATTTCTATCAGTCCTGTTTTTCTATTGGTAATCTCTATAACTTTAAAAATATGCATGTGAGTCTCCTTTTCATTATTTTGTGAAAATTTTTTAAAAGTTTATTTATTTGAGAGCAAGTACACTGTGTGAGCAGAGGAGGAACACAGTGAGATGGAGAGAGAGAATGCCAAGCAGGCTTCACACTGTCAGTGCAGAGCCCGGCACAGTGCTTAAACCTGTGAGATCAAGACCTGAGCTGAAACCCAGAGCCAGATGCTTAAGCAACTGGGCCTCCCGGGCATCCCGGTGATTTTTGTTTTTGTTTTTGTCTTAACTCTCTGAAATTTGTCCCTTTTTTTCCCTTCAAGTTTTTCAATTACACTTTTATTTTTACAATGTCACTGGGAGTAATATTTAGCTTACTTATAGTACCCCTAAAAAACATCCGATTTCCCTATGACGAAGAGTATACTATAAACAATGAGAAACAGTGCGCATGGCTTCATAACTTTGCATACTCAGTTTTTGGGTTGTTAAGTTTTGGATGAAGGAATGAGGATGGATACAATTCCTTCTCTACCTGTTCATTTTCACAAACTTGGCCCCACCATGCCTTTGTTCATTGCTCTGTCTTCCTAGAGGTTTCTTTGACATTAGTTTTGCTTTTTATTGTTCTGCACATTTTTACTTTAATCTCTAAGAAACTGTTACTTAATTTAGGAGAGTTCTTGTGGAATATCTCTTAACATAATGGATTAAAAATATAATCATCATCTTCATCCTCTCTTACTTCTGTTCCCTCATGGGTCAAGTTTTTTGTATGCATACCTTGACATTTTTTTCTGGTGTTCCTCAATTATTAATTTATTTGAAAAGAGGGACTGAATAACTGGCTCACCTTCCTCTGTTGAGAAAGTAAAATTATTTCCCACTTTAATCTCTATATTCTGATTTTTTTCTATGCCTGTTACTTTTAAAAGAAAAAAGAAAAGCAATCCCTCCCCGTTTCCAATTTCCAGAAAGTCACCAGCCTTTAACTTTCTTTGCTGACACAGTTTTTTCTCTTTTTTGAAAATCTGTATATTTATTCGATTGTTAGGAGAGACCAGCCATGTTGATTTCATTCTGGTTTTTATTTTGTCATATTCACCTTAATAAGTGGAGCCCGTATTCTTTTTATTCCCAGAATCCCCATTTGTTTTTGCATTGTTACCTCTTATCAACATTTAGATTACAGTAAAGAAGGGTCATTTTACACTGCACATCCTATCTTATGATTTCAGTTTTGGGACACTGTATTTCCTATTTTTCATCAACGAAAAGATTAATCCATTTCTGTTTCCATTCACCTTAAGAGGGTTCTATTTAATAAATCTTTAATATTTGCCAGTCATGAGAGCATACAGTAGGATCAAAGCTTGAGTAATGCCCTGTTCTTACCTTAGGAAAGCTGGCACAGATGTGATTCTTATGCAATATCTACACTCCGCTAACTTGAAATTTTATGCTCTGTATGCAATTAGGGATCCTGCATTCCAAATTCTATTTAGGTCCCTCTTGACTTCCGTTTCCTTTGGCAAAAATTGCTATTCTCATCTTTCTATATAACTCACTTAGCTCAAAGTTGGAAGTGAATTTTTGTCTATATGTATTAGGGAACCTTCATATTCTGGAAACTCTCATTTATAATGTGAAATCCCCACCAGGCTGAAAAAATAGGAAGAGGAATTACTTTCAAATCCCTGAGGTTAAAAAGAATAAAAAGAAAAATACATCATGGATTGATTGTTTTTTCTGAGACCTAGCTTCTGATTAATACTTTAATCAGTATTAGTTTGCATAATTTATATATATATATATATGTATATATATAAATTTATGTATATGTATATATACACACACTTTGTATATATATTTATGTATAGTTTTTGCATATTTATAATTTTTATAATTATATACAACTATTTCAAATTAAATTATAATAAATTATAATTATATGTAGGCTAGCATATTCACCATTGAAATGATGAAGGGAAATGGGGTATTTGAATAAAGAAGGAACTGTGCCTATGTGTGGGTAAGGAGAACGAGTTTTCCTGGCTAACTGGTTTTTGTCTAAGATACCTATAACATTAATGCAACTTAGCCTACTTACAGCACTTTTGGAATGTTGACTGTCTTCCAATACGATGGATTTGAACAAGTCACTTTGGAACTCAAAAAAGTTACAAAAATACTGACAAATAGCATTGTTTGAACCTTTCTTTTTCAAACAGAGGAATTCATTTTTCAACCTAAGAATTTAAAGTAAATAAGTGTTCTTGAGCTTGGTGTTTTCTTCATTTTTAAATGCAAAAGAGATGTAACAAACAGCAAAAATATAGCACTGTCATCTTCTGTGTTTCTTGCCACAGCAAAATACCAAGGAGCCTCACCTTCAGTACACCAGGTGAAGACTTTTAGTTGTGCACAAAACAGCATTCTGCTCTAGGAAGCATATAATTCACTTTGTGGTTCAAGACTAAATAAAGAAAGCCATTTTCTACTCTTAGAAAGTCCACAACGTTATATAAGGTGTAGATATCAAGAGTTTTCCTAAAGCACTTTAATATAAAATGAATTAAACATCATTATAAAGGAGATAAACCCAAACTTGACATTTGCAATATATTACATCCTTTCCTCCTTCTTATTTTAGGAAGGTTCTTAGAGTAATTGATTTTATTTTATTTTTTTAGATGCCTCTCAGATAATCTTAAATTTGTAATATTATTTATGCCGTTACCATTTTTGTTGTCAGCATTTCATTAACCATATGGTAAGTGAGGAGACCAATGTTCCTATTAAGTCTATATAAATAAGGAGAACGGAAGTAATTTTGAAGATACCTTTATCAGCTTAAAGATCCCTTCTCCCACATCAGGAATCAAAAAGTACAGCTTCTCACTGGCAATGACCCTGGAGAGTAACTGGCATAAACATAAGTACTGGATAATACTTCAAGGTCATATTTCTGATCTACCTCTCCAACAGTGTACTTAATGCAAGATAAAGGACAAAAAGGCATTGCTTCAGGAAACAGAAATAAGATAAATATTTGGGGCTTAAAAGAACTTTGTGGATTGCATCATATGTGGTATAACATATACAAATATGAAAACCACTTAGATTAATAACTTAGAAATGCAACACAGTAAGGTCAATAATACTTGAGAAACACTGTAATCAAAAAATGTAATAAGATACCAGGGGCGAATGCTAGCTAGCTTGGTTTGTTTTAGTTTGTCTTGGTTTATTTCCTTTGTGATTGTACCTGCAGCTGTCATAATTTTCATACTGTTAAAATTTACAAAAGTACTGAGAGGAAAACACAGAAATTTATCCATGTGGAATATTACAAGCAATTAAAAAGAAATAAAAGCTAGTGTCACCAACCAGCTCTTTTTTGTGAGTATTTGGCTGGTTCTTTTTTTTTTTTTTTTTTTTTGGAATAAAGTAAAAGGATTCATAGAACCATTTCAAAATTGTTTATATAGTTTTGAATTGAAAAATCTATGTAGTTTGGCATTTTTCTGATATATGTTCACAAAGTGAAATGCAATGGAGTCAAGAAGTTTTATTCTGCTGTTGTTTTGCTTCTGTTATTTGATTTCCATTTTATTGGAATTTGTATACAACATAGCCAGTGGTCTCTATGACCTTTAAGTTGTTTTACGGGATAAAGTTACTTATCTGCCAGCTTCACTATCAGGACTAGAAGAATAACCTATTTATTTTTATTTGAACAACAGATCTACAGCTAGTTTCCCAGTACTCAGAACTTTAGGGCTTCAGGGAGTCTGAGAGGGGGTGGGCAGGAGCCAAGGGAGAGAAAGAAGGCAATGCAGGCAGTCACTTAAGCCTTCAAAAACCAAACGAGTATGTGAGGACTAGTCTCTCTTTTTTCTCTTTCTCCGCTACTGAATATCCTTTCTTTATGTAGTATTTCTATCACTTTACATGCTATCCATTGCTTTCCCATCATTCAGAGGAAGGATTATCTCAGTTACACCTCTCCCTTCCCTATTACATTAAAAAAAACATGGTTTTTACTTACCATTTTTAAAAAAAGGGCAATCTTTCTTTTCTCTTCATCCCCTTATCTATTTCAAGCCTTTGATGTATTAATTGTGTGTCACTAATCATATTATTAGTGAGAGGTTTTAAATTTCTCTTCCATTTCCTAAATTATCATCATCTCCTTAAGTACTGGGTGTTTCTCTCTTTGTTTACTTTTGTGTTTTTATTTCATATTGCAGGTCTTCTTAATCCCTATTCACTTTATGTTCCCTCTTTATATTTAAGAATGAAGCCACACAAAGGCTAACTCTTAGTGGGTGGACGTTGTCCCCTGCAGACTTCTCTTTGTACTTGGCAGATCAGGAGCCAGTCATATCCTTGGGGGTCTTCCCAAATGCTGGAAGAAAATGGCTTCACATACCATAGCTACCTTTTTCCCCAAGTATTTCTTTTAATGTATTGTGTAAGCACCCCTGCCCCCCTCCCCTCTCCTGTCTATACACCCCAGTCATCTAACAATCTTTTTATTCCCTTGAAGTATGTGCTGGGTTCCTGGATACCTTCAGTTCTAATCACTCACTTTCAGTTAATCCCTCTCTTAAGAACATCATTTCCACCTTTTCATACAACTGCTACCGCTGGTGCAAAAGCCTTTCTGGTTTGTGTGTTTTTCAGTTTTATTGAGATATAAGTGAAAAACAAAATTGTATATATTTAGGTTGTACATGGTGCTATCTTTTTAAAGTGTACTAACATGATTTAATAGATGTATACACTGGAAATAATTACCACAGTCAATTTAATTAATATATCCAATATTCCTTCACATAGTTACATTGTGTGTGTGTAGTGACAACAAATAAGATTGTCTTAGCAAATTTCAAATAAACAGTATAATAATATTACTTATCATCATCAGGCTATGAATATGACCTCTGCAATTTAATCATCTTAAAACTGAAAGCTTGTATCCTTGACCAAGATTTTCCCATTTGCCACACCCTTGACAACCATGATTATATTTTTGTTCAGTAAGTACGACTGTTCTAGAGTCTACATATAAGTGAGATTGCACAATGTTTGTCTTTATGTGTCTAGAAACCTTTTTGTTTTGTGGAAATTTCCTCTGCTTTAACCCTCTGCTAATCATTCCATCTCTTCCATGAGCTCATTGAAATCTTGGCTTCTCATGTCTCCTCCTAATTCTCCTCATCACTAGTTTTTACCAATATTTTCCCTTTATTGTTGTTATAGTGAACTCTTAGGAATAAGTGGAAATAAGCTCAGCCCACCATTGCAAACTTTGAAGTTCTTTAATTTATTTTAGGACATAAATAATTTTGGCAAAAATATTTACCTTACACGGGGTGCCTGGGTGGCTGAGTCATTTAAGCGATGAGCTCTGGATTTTGGCTCAGGTCATGATCTCACGGTTTGTGAGATCGAACCCCATGTTGGGCTCCCTCCTCATAGGACAGAGTCTGCTTGGGGTTCTCTCTTTCCCCTCTGTCTCTCTCTGCCTCTCCACTACTCAGACTTTTTTTTCTCTCTCTCTTCAGAGTAAATAAACTTCAAAAAATATTAATAAACTGAATAATAAAATATATATATATACTTAAAAGTTACTATCAATTCTGTTTCCCAAAAGAAAAGGTTGAGATTAATTAACTTAATTCTAGTACAGTCAGCTAATCATAATGCAAGCCGCTAACTTGGTATATTATTGGGTTTTTTTGGTCATTTATGTAAAAACATTAAGATATATCATTCTCAGTGATTGTGTTGTTTTATATGATCACTTCCAAGTGCCTCTTTTATTTTCTTTTTAATTTTTTAATCTTTGTTTACTTTTGAGAGAGAGAAAGAGAGTACGCACCAGCAGGGGAAGGGCAGTGAGAGGGAGACACAGAATCTGAAGCAGGCTCCAGGCTCTGAGCTGTCAGCACAGAACCCAACTTGGGGCTCGAGCCCATGAACCACAAGATCGTGATCTGAGCTGAAGTCAGATGCTCAACCTACTGAGACACCCAGGCGCCCCCTCAAATGTCTCTTTTCTTTGACAGAAAAGCTGAGAATGCCTTTCTCCGGCTTGGTCACCTAAAAGAATCACAGTCATTGTTCAAGTTTCCATTCTGGCAGGACCTCCTGGGCAATGCCATCATGGCCTCTGTCCACAGGATAGGGTGTGTTTCAGCTGCTGTCGTCTTGACCCGTTATGGAAATTAAATTGTTATATTCTCATATATCTCTCAATTTATTTATACATGTTTTATAGGGAAGAAACGTGCTTTTCACTCATTGATTCCTGTTTTTTTTTTTTTTGTTTGTTTTTTTAACTTAATCTTTCTCTCTTGGGTTATATGGAAATATATGTATTAAGGAATTAATCCTGTGACTATCTGTTGCATGTAAATTGTCAAATAAAAATTCACTGACCGAGTTGAATAGGCAAGGGAGATTTTATTAAAGAGCACTGCCATAGAGAAGAGACATTAAATCCAACTTCTCTGAAAAGAAGGGTGGGAGGATTTTTAACACTGGGGCAAACTACTGGAAAAACACTGGTGATGTTGGGGAAAAGGTTTGTCAATGCATTCAACCATCCGTGTCTGCTAATTGGCCGTTACTGAAGTTAGGCTCCTCCCACACAGAATGGATGATAGGGGCTCTGTCTTTCTTGATGATTACAATTCAAGGAGATGGTTCCCAGTCCTTGAGAGACATTTGTCTAACACGGGTGTAAGACTAAAAGATTTACATCTCAAAATGGTAGAAAATAAATTTACAACTGCAAATTTTCTAAAGCAAATCCTTTAAGGAAAGGGAGGTCAGAGGGCTGATAGTCAGAGGGCTTATAGTCAGGGGGCTTATAGTCAGAAACCTATCTAAAGTTGAGTGAAATGTTAGGGCTGTCTCTGTCAATATTCTAATAAAAAATCCAATCTGAAAACAACCTCATATATAATTAAGAATTATTTATATACACTTAGATATACTTAACCAAAAGATAAGTATATAGATAGATAGATAGATAGATAGAGATATATAGATATATATCACTCATCAATTAAAATTTTAAAACAGCCAGTGGTTACCAGGTAATAAAGTACTGGACCTTTCCATAGCAATTCTCTCAACATAAAACAGACTGGATAGAAAGATATATGGATACATACACTGAATATTAAGGGGGCCCATACCTGGTTCTTGAGAAAATATTTTTGTGCCTTAATCGCCTTTTCTCACTTTCTTCTGGAGATGGAATATCAGTGCATCGGGATGCTCTTTTCCCTTTGTTTTCCATAAAAAGTGACTATCACAATTTTATTAAGTATTTCACACATTCCATTGTGCCAGTGATTGGGATTAATTTTAAATAAAACTCGCTACCCAACCTCATGGATTTTATAAGTCTGTCCCCCTTTCTCTCTGTCCACAGAATTGGTTTCAGGAAGTGTGAATGTCCTGTTGCCTTTGCCTTTATCACAAGCTGGTGCACTTGTGCGAGTGATGCCCTTACCAATTTTATCTGTTACTTCTCTCATTCTGTCCTGTTTTATCCATGTTAAATCTTATTCCTGAACTGAATGTAGAATGCTGAAAAACTAAGGTGCTTTCTCATCATAGATAATGAGAAGAATGTGGTTGTTTATCTATTATGCTTCGACATACAAAAAGTTTATCAAAAACACATCCTGACCTTTAGCAATTGTATATCCAGTATACATGGTGTCTTTTCTTTTATATTTTCTAAATTTTTATTGTAATAAAATAAAATGTTTTTGCTTGTATTTCATATTAGTATCACATAGGCTTTTAACAAACCCCTGAAAATCTTTATGATAATGTGAAGTATAAAGGTAAGTAATTTTAAATACATGAATGCTTAAATAAACAGATGCTAAAGGAAATGCCGAATTGAGATGTGGGTTTAAATACACATCTACTATAAAATCTACAAAATTCAACTGTTGAAGATAACCATAAGTTAAAAATACATTTTGAGGTATTGGGGACAGAGAAAACAAAAACAAAAACAAGACCCTACAAAAAATAAAATAACAGCAATAATAACAACATCAAAACAAGACAAAACTAAACTAAACTAAACTAAACCAGCTTCTCTAGTTTGATTATTTTGTAGTTAAAACCTATGACTTTAAAAAGGACTTTCAATGAAAAAGGCACTGTGTATTTTTGGAGTTTCTATATCTTGCAGTGTTTTGTCCCTTCTGGCAGAACAAAAGGTTGGATATTCTTCCCACATATCACTCATTTTGAGGGTATTTTTAAAGAAATGACATTTGATTTTCCATAGGCATACATGCTGCTGCTTTCATGGTGTGGTTGGTTTATTGTGAAGACATTACATAAATGAAGCTTTCAAGGAAAGATTGAATCTGGAGCTATTGGGTTTACTCATCTTCACTTGTTTTCCTGAGAGAAAATTCAATATCTTACTGTTTTTTTGTTGTATTTCATAGCTCTGTCTTTCATATAAAAGTCAGAGAGCTCTTTCCTCCTTCTCTCTTCCTCTCCCTCTCTCATTAATTCACTTACTCTCACTCCGTTCCTCTACCTCTGCAAAAGGACAGGTGACAAGATAATTTTAGGAACAAACTGGGTGATTGGGAAGGGAAATGGCACTATGGGTTCAACAGACTGAACGACAGTGGGAATTTTTTATTTAATCTTTTCCGTTAAGCAGTATTCTGTGATAGACTAAATGATATATCACCCATCTGAGATTATTTTTAAGATAAATAGGAAAAAATCTACTCTTCTTGGGTAAGCAACATTTCGTTTTAATTTTAATTATAGTACTCTATCACTATGATTAAGTTCTTGGGAGCGGAATAGCTAGATCACTACAGTTAATTCATTTTAAGTAGATTTTATGAGTTCTTGTATGATTTTGATTTTGATTTCTTGTCTATCGTAAATGATATCGACAATGATATCAGGTCACAGTCCAGGAATGTAAAATAATCAAGATAATAATATCTACATGCAATTGTGTGAAGTCAGTAGCGATAGTAACTTACCTTATGCTAATAGACACCATTACATAGTTAAATACTCTATTGTAGTAAGCATTTTCTCAGACAAGTATATTCTGGGTAATGCTGTGTTGCGTTTAATGAGATGTTTAGTCCGTGGTACTTTTAGACATTTTATTTGATAGTCATCTCTGAGTCAATGATGAATTCATTAAACAAATATCCCCAACGTACTCTTTTTGTGATATATAAATAGATTATTTTTAGAGCTGTTTTAGGTTCACAGCAAAATCGAGTGAAAGGTACAGAAATTTCTCATATGTCTCCTACCGCTATGTATGAACTGCCTCCCCCATTATCAATATTTCCTACCAGAGCAGTACATTTGTTAAAACCTGCATTCGATGAACTTACATTGGCACACCATAATCACCGAAAGTCCCTAGTTTACCTTAGAGTTCACGCTTGGTGTTGTGCATTCTATAGTTTTGCCAAATATTTAATGACCTGTATCCACTATTATAATATTAAAGAAAATAGTTTCACTCTCCTAAAGATCTCTGTTCTTGGTCTATTTATTTTTCTCTTTCTCATCTCTTACTCCTGGCAACCATTGATATTTTTACTATCTCCATAGTTCTGCCTTTTCTAGAATGTTGCATTGTTGTAATCATACAGTATGTAGCCTTTAAACATTGGCTTCTTTTAGCTAACAATATGCATATAAATTCCTTCTAGTTCTTTCCATGGCTTAATGGCTCATTCTTTTAGTGCTGAGTGATGTCCCGTTGTCTACATGTAGCATAGTTTATTTATCCATTTACCTACTGAAGGGCATTGCTATTGCTTCCAAGTTATGGCAATCGTAAATAAAAATGCTACAAATGTCTGTATTCAGGATTTTATGTGAATATAAGTGCTGAAATCCTTTGGGTAAAACCAAAGAGCATAATTTCTGGATAGTATGATAAAAGTACATTTAAGAACCCACCGGCCTATGTTCCAAAGTAGCTGCACCATTTTGCATTTCCTCCAGCAATGAATTAAAGTTCTTGTTATTCCACATCTTATCCAGCATTTGGTGTTGTCAATTTTCTGGATTTTGGCCATTATTTATAGTAATATCTCATTGTTATCTTAATTTACATTTTCCCCTAATGTAAATGAGATGGAACATCTTTTCATATGCTTTGCCATCTATGTATCTTCTTTGGTGAGGCAGCTGCTCCAGTCTGTCGCCTGTTTTCTAACCGCCTGTTGTACAGCTGTCTCCTTCTCCTTGGCTGGACTGGTGTCTGTCTTAGTGTACTCAGGCTGCCATATTGGAATATACCCACTGGGTAGCTTAAACAGCAGACTTTTATTTTCTCACATTTCTGAAGGGTGGAAGATCAAGATCAAGGTGCCATCAGGGATGGGTTCTGATGAGGCCTCTCTTCCTAGCTTGCAGATGGCTATGTTCTTGCTATGTTCTCATGTGGTCTTTTGTGTTTTCACAGAAAGTAAACTGGTTTCTCATCATCTTCTATAAAGACAACAGTCCTACTGGAGTAGGAGACCACCGTTATGAACTCATTTAACCTTCATTACCTCCTTAAAGGCCTTATCTCTAAACACAGTCACATTGGGGTGTTAAGGCTTCAATGGATGAATTTGGGGGGACATAATTTGTGCATAACAGTGCAGACAGGTTTATACCTTCTGAATTCGCTGAGTGTGACATAGAGTAGTTTTGGGAAACTGAACATTTGGTTGGGCTTAAGATAGATTCCCTGAGGGTGTTGGGAGTAATGCTTGTTCGATTTATACTTATATCATGCAATGGTGATAAAAACTGAATCATTCTCGTTTCACTCATTGTCAAGACCATTATCATCTGAACTAAATGAGATCTTTACTATGTGTTCGGAACTGTACTAAAATCTTTCCTGGATTTTCCATTTTATTCCTCACGATAATCTAAGGAGGACATCCTAATATTATTTGTACCACACAGATGAAGAAATCAGGCCTCTAAAATGTTGTGGTCTTTGCCCAACACTACATGCCAGTGTGTTGCACAGCCAACATTTTATTAATATAAGTTAATATGTACTTTGTTTCAGCCATCATCCAAACAATTTTGACATATCTAAATTTTAGCCACCTGTATCCCAGAGATCAGCTTAGATTTGTAATGTCTTTGCATTTATTATATGGCATGTTGATGATTTCCAACATTAGTATCACTGGGTCAGTATTATTGGCTTACTAATATTATCCAATATTACTTTGGTCTAGTAAGTATCTTCTATATTACGGATGTTTACGTGTATTAGTACAAATCCTTCCATAATATTTAAGATAGTAAAGATTGCTGCTAATTTGTAGAATAGAAAACTATGGTTTCAAGAGATCACACAACCAGCCCCATATCATGTAAATAATTGAATAGAAGACATGGATTATTCAAGTTGTTCCACTCATTTATCAGATACATATTGAAAGTAGACAATTATGTATATTTTTTCTGAATACTGGGGAGAGAAGAAAAAGCCTTACCTGGCTAAAGAATAGTGAAGGGACACCTGGGTGGCTCAGTCACGTAAACCTTGGACTCTTACTTTAAGTTTAGGTCATGATCTCAGGATCATGGTCACATGGTTGTGAGACTGAGCCCCAAGTTGTGCTCCCACGCTGACAGTGTGGAGCCTGCTTGGGATTCTCTCCTCTTTTTCTCCCTCTCTGCCCCTCCCCCACTCTCTCTCAAGAATCAATAAATAACTTAAAAAAAAAAAAAAGAACGGTGAAGGTAAAAGGGGCAGAAAGATAGATATAGGAGGCAGAACCCATATGTAAGGCTGTACATGACATTGTGAAAATGTTGGATGCTATTTTAATTGCAAAGGAAAGTCAATAAGTATTTTAAGCAGGGGAATGATACAATCAAATTTAAGCAGTTATATGACTATGTTGCAGACTGACTGGAGAATTGTCTATAAAGACCAGAATAATATCAAGAAAACCACCAAGTTTGCAGTATGTGGACATAATAGTGATAGCCATTTGGACTCAAGTTGTAGTGGCAAATATCTTGAGTAGTTAATTCCAGAGATACTTTGAGTCAGAACCAAGTGGGTGCTTTGAAGCTTTGGATATAAGTGTAAGAAAGCAAGCAAGCAGTTAAGAGTGACATATTGGATTTACCCCGAGCACCTGGGAGAATTAAGTGACATTCACTGAGAAGGGGGAGCCTGTGATGAAGGATAGGCTTTTATAGGAAAATAGGATTTCAGTGTCTGACATGTTACATTTAAGCTGGTTATTAGGCAGTTGGCTTTGTTAAATTGGCAATTGGAAATGTCAATTGGGAGTTTCTAAACAAAATCAGAGCTGAAGATACAAGTGATACTTAAAATTACGTCTCTAGATGGAATCACTCAGAGAATAAAAGAAGAATTAGAGGAGAAGATGAAGAACCAAACCCTAGAATAATTCACTGTATGGTGTTGATCTAGGGAGGAGACTCCAAATTAGGACATAGAAAATTCTAGTTAAATGTGAGTGAAATAAAGGAAAACAGGGATCATGTGTCCCAAGGAACAGAAGCGTTTATTTCTTTATTCTTTAAAATTTTATTTAATTAATTAATTATTTATTTATTATTTATTTATTCTTTATTTATTATAATTTGATTTACAGCCAAGTTAGTAGGCAGACATATAGTCTGCATATAGTAGGCATATAGTGCAATAATGATTTCAGGAGTAGATTCCAGTGATTCATCTCTATGTATAACACCCAGTTTTTATCCCAACAAGTTTCTTCCTCAATGTCCCTTACCTATTTAGCCCACACACCCACAAACACTCTAGCAAACCTCAGTTTGTTCTCTGTATTTAAGAATCTTTTATGTTTTGTTCCCCTCTTAATGTTTTGCATTATTTTTGGTTCCCTTCCCCAATTTTGCTTAGGGGATTAATTTTGCTTAGTATAATACCCTCTAGTTCCATCCACATAGTTGCAAATAGTAAGATTTCATTCTTCCTGATTGTTGAGTAATACTCCAATATACCACATCTTCTTTATCCATTCATCCATTGATAGACATTTGGGCTCTTTCCAAACTTTGGCTATTGTCCATAACACTGCCATAAACTTTGGGGTGCATGTGTCCCTTTGAACATACTATTATCCCTCAGATAAATATCTAGTGGTACAATTGCTGGGTCATAGGGTAGTCCAATGTTTAGTTTTTTTCAGAAACATCCATACTGTTTTCCAGAGTGGCTGCACCAGTTTGCATTCCTCACCGGCAGTGCAAAAGAGATCCTTTTTCTCTGCATCCCTGCCAACAACTGTTGCCTGAGTTGTTAATTTTAGCCATTCTGACTAGTGTGAGGTGGTATCTCGTTGTGATTTTAGTTTGCATTTCCCTGATGATGAGTGATGTTGAGCATTTTTTCATGTGTTTCTTAGCCATCTGGACGTCTTCTTTGGAAAAGTGTCTATTCATGTCTTTTGCCCATTTCTCCACTGGATTATTTGTTTTTTAGATGTTGAGTTTGATAAGTTCTTTATAGGTTTTGGATACTAACCCTTTATCTAATGGGTCATTTGCAAATATCTTCTCCCATTCCATTAGGTGCCCTTTAATTTTGCTGATTGTTTCCTTCGCTGTGCAGAAGGTTTTAATCTTGATGAAGACCTAATAGTTCATTTTTGTTTTTGTTTCCCTTGCCTCTGGAGATGTGAGTAAGAAGTTGCTCTAGCTGAGGTCAAAGAAGTTTTGCCTGCATTCTGCTCTAGGATTTTGATGGCTTCCTGTCTTATGTTTAGGTCTTTCATCCACTTTGAGTTTATTTTTGTGTTTGGTGTAAGAAAGTCGTCCAGGTTTATTCTTCTGCATGCCACTGTCCAGTATTCTCAACACCATTTGGTGAAGAGACTATCATTTTTCAATTAGATATTCTTTCCTGCTTTGTCAAAGATTAGTTTGACCCATACATTTTTCGGTCCATTTCTGAGTTCTCTTTTATGTTCCATAATTTATGTGTCTCTTTTTGTGTTAGTGCCATACTAGATAGTATGGCTTCATTAGTACAACTTCATAACAAAGCTTGAAGTCTGTAATTGTGATGCCTCCAGCTTTGATTTTCTTTTTTAACATTACTTTGGCTACTTGGTGTCTTTTCTGGTTCTATATGAATTTTAGAATTATTTGTTCTACCTCAGTATATAATGCCACTGTTATTTTGATAGAGATTGCATTGAATATGTAGATTACTTTGGGTAGTATCAACATTTTAACAATATGTGTTCTTCCAATACATGAGCGTGGAACGTTTTGCCATTTCTTTGTGTCTTCTTCAATTTCTTTCATAAGCTTTCTAAAGTTTTCAGTGTATAGATTTTTCACCTCTTTGGTTAGGTTTACTCCTAGGCATTTTTTGGGTTTTGGTGCAATTGTAAATGGGATCGGAATTCTTAATTTTTCTTTCTGTTGTTTCATTATTGGTGTATAGAATGCAACCAGTTACTGTGCATTTATTTTTTTATCTTGTGCCTTGCTGAATTCATGGATCGGTTTTTGCATTTTTGGGGGGAAACTTTTGGGTTTTCCATATAGGGTATCATGTGGTCTGTGAGAGTGGAAGTTTGACTTTCTCCTAGCTGATTTAGATGCCTTTTATTACTTTGTGTTGTCTGATTGCTGAGGCTAGGACTTCCAATACAATGTTGAATAACAGTGGCAAGAGTGGATATTGCTGTCATGTTACCATAGGGGAAAGCTCTCAATTTTTCCCCATTGAGGATGATAGTAGCAGTGGATCTTTCATATATGGCTTTTAAGATCTTGAGGTATGATCCTTCTATCTCTACTTTCTTGAGGGTTTTCATCCTGAAAGGATGCTGTATTTTGTCCATGATTTCTCTGCATCTATTGAGAGGATCATGAGGTCGTGTCCTTTCATGTATTGATGTGATGTATCACATCTATTGTCTTGTGAATATTAAATCAGCCATGCATCCCAGGTATAAATCCCACTTGGTCGTAGTGAATAATGATTTTAATGTATTGTTGAATCTGATTGGCTAGTATCTTGTCAAAGAATGTTGCATCCATGTTAATCAGGGAAATTGTTCTGTACTTCTCCTTTTTAGTGGGTCTTTGTCTGGTTTTGGAATCAAGGTAATGCTGGGTTCATAGAATGAGATTGGAAGTTTTCCTTACATTTCAGTTTTTTTTTTTTTTAACAGCTTCAACAGAATAAGTATTAACTATTCTTTAAATGATGGTAGAATTCCCCTGAAAGCCATTGGCCCTGGACTCTTGTTTGCTGGGAGATTTTTTTTAAGTTTATTTATTTTTGAGAGAGAGAGAGAGGGAGAAGGAGAGAAACAGAGAAAATCTGAAACAAGCTCCAGACTTTGAGCTGTCCGCACAGAGCCTGGCACAGGGTTCAGACTCACCAACAGTGAGATCATGACCTGAGTCGAAGTTGGTTGCATGACCGACTGAGCCACCCAGGAGTCCCTGTTGGGAGATTTTTGATTACTGATTCGATTTCTTTACTGGTTATGGGTCGGTAAAATTTTTCTATTTATTGTTTTCTCAGTTTTGGTAGTTCATATTTTTCTAGGAATATGTCCATCTCTTCCAGATTGCCCAATTTATTAGAATATAATTGTTCACAATATTCTCTTAATATTATTGTATTTCTGCAGTATTGGTCGTGGTCTCTTTCATTCTGGATTTAATTTATTTGGGTCCTTTCCTTTTTCTTTTTTATCAAATTGGCTAGGGGTTTATCAATTTTGTTACTTCTTTCAAAGAACCAGTTCCTGGTTTCATTGATCTATTCTACTGTGTTTTTGTTTTTGATGGCATTGATTTTTGCTCTAATATTTATTATTTCCTGTCTTCTGTTGGTTTGGGGTTTTATTTGCTGTTCTCTTCTAACTCTTTAAGGTATAAGGTTGGTTGTGTATCTGAGACCTTTCTTCCTTCTTTAAGAAGGCGTGGATCACTATATACTTTATTTTTATGACCATCTTTGCTATATCCAAGAGGTTTTGTGCTGTAGAGTTATCACTTTCATTTGTTTCTATGTACTTTTTAATTTCCTCTTTAACTTCTTGGTTAGCCCATTCACTCTTTGGTAGAATGTTCTTTAGTCTTCGAGTATTTGTTGTCTTTCCAAAATTTTTCATGTGGTTGATTTCAAGTTTCATAGCATTGTGGTCTAAAACTATGTACAGTATGATCTTGATCTTTTTGTACTTGTTGAAGGCCGATTGGTGTCCCAATACGTGATCTATTCTGGAGAATGTTCCATGTGCACTCAAGAATAATGTCTATTCTGCTGCTTTAGGATGAAATGTTCTGAATATATTGTTAAGTCCATCCAGTCCAGTGTGTCATTCAAAGCCATTATTTTCTTGTTGATTTTCTGTTTAGATCATCTATCCATAGCTGTAAATGGGGTGTTGAAGTCCCTACTATTATGGCATTATTATCAATGAGTTCCTATATGTTTGTGATTGATTTCTTTATATATTTGAGTGATGTCACATTTGGAGCATAAATGTTTACGATTGTTAGATCTTCTTGGTGGATAGATCCCTTGATTATGATTTAATACCCTTCTTCATTTCTCGTTACAGTATTTGTTTTAAAATCTAGATTTTCTGGTATACGTATAGCTACTCCAGCATTCTTTTGGTGACCCTTAGCATCATAGATGGTTCTCCATCCCCTTAATTCCAATCTGAAGGTGTCTTTAGGTCTAAAATGAGTTTCTTGAAAAAAGAATATATATGGATTTGTTTTCTTATCCATTCTGTTACCTATGTCTTTTGACTGAAGTGTTTAGTCTATTGACATTTAGAATGAGTACTGAAAAATATGAATTCATTGCCATTACATTGCCTGTAGAGGTGGAGTTTCTGGTAGTGTTTTCTGTTCCTTTCTAGTCTTTGTTGCTTTTTGTCTTTTTGTTTTGTTTTGTCTTTTCTCCCCTCAGAAATTCTCCCTTAAAATTTCTTGCAGAGCTGGTTTAGTGGTCATGAACACCTTTAGTCTTTGTCTGGAAGACTTTTAATCTCTCCTTTTATTTCGAAAGACAGCCTTGATGGATAAGAATTCTTGGATGCATATTTTTCCGGTTCAGCACTTTGAATATACCTGTCACTTCTTTCTGGCCTGCCAAGTTTCTGTGGACAGGTCTGCTGTGAACCTGATCTTTCTTCCCTGGTAGGGTAATGACTTTTTTCCCTTGATGCTTTCATGATTCTTTCCTTGCCTGTGTATTTCGTGAATTTGACTATGATATGCCTTGTTGATGGTCAGTTTTTGTTGAACCTAATGGGTGTTCTCAGTGCTTCCTGGATTTTGATGTCTGTGTCTTTTCCCAGGTTAGGGAAATTTTCCACTATGATTTGCTTACATAAACTTTCTACCACTTTTTCTCTATCTTCTGGGACCCCTATGATTTGGATGTTACTCATTTTTAATGAGTCACTGAGTTCTCTAATTGTTATATCATCATCTTTTGCCTTAGTTTCCATCTTTTTTTTCTGCTTCATTATTCTCCTCTGTAGCACTGGTTTTTCCTCTGTATCACTGGTTCACTGCTCTGCCTTATCCCTCCTTGCTGCCGTGACATCCATTCAAGGTTGCATCTTAGTTATAGCATTTTTAATTTCATCCTGACTAGATTTTACTTCTTTTATCTCCGCAGAAAGGGATTCTATGTTTTGTTCAGCCCCAGCTAGCATTCTTATTATCCTGATTCTAAATTCTGGTTCAGACATCTTGCTTGCGTTTGTGTTGATTAAATGCCTGTCATTTCTTCCTGTTCTTTCTTTTGGGGTGAATTTCTTCATTTCATCATTTTGGAGGAAGAAAAATAATAAAATAAAAATAAATAAATAAATTTAAAAAAAGTAAAGACAACAAAAAAATAAAGAAAGCTAGATCCTAGTTGTGTTTTGTCTGGTTGTTGAAATAAGCTTAATAGAATAGAGAGAAAAAGGATGAAGAGAAAAAGAAAAAGGAAAACATTTGAAAATTAACGAAAATGAATAAAATAAAATAGAATAGAAATGATGAAAGTAAAATAGAATTAAAAAAATTACAAGGCGCCTGGGTGGCTCAGTCAGTTGAGCGTCCAACTTTGGCTCAGGTCATGATCTTGTGGTCCGTGAGTTCGAGCCCCGTGTTGGGCTCTGTGCTGACAGCTCAAAGCGTGGAGCTTGCTTCAGATCCTGTGTCTCCCTCTCTCTCTGCCCCTCTCCCTCTCATGCTCTGTCTCTCTCTGTCTCAAAAATCAATAAACATAAAAAAATTTAAAAAATTACAAAAAGGTAAAAAATAAAGTAGAAAAATTTAAAGAAAATCTTTTTCATAAAAATGGAAAATAAAAATAATTTTTTTCTCTTTCTGCCAAGTTCTATGGTTCGAGTTGTGCAGATTGTTATGTTAATCCTCAAACCAGTTTTCTAGGTGCGCAAGATGACTTGGTGTTGATCTAGCTGCATTTCAGGGATAAGAAGGGCCAAAAAATTTCCATGCTGCTCTGCCATCTTCCCACCCCCCCAAAGGACAGTAGACTTTCAAAAAGTTATGATTAACTGATTTTTAAAGGGAAACATTTTCCTAAGTACCCTCTACTGTGGGTTGATGAAAGCTGAATGAAAGGAAGACCAAGAAAAGTCCAGTTAGAGCTGTCAAGAGTTTTGCTGTGGAAGAAATCTACATATGAGAGCCACAGTTGACAGTAGTTAGGAAAACGTTTCCCTTTAAATTAAGCTATGTTTATTCTTTTGTAAAATCTGAAAATTGTCCATAATCACCTGATATTAATTAATAAAAGAAAGGATCAATTACCTCACGATGGATTTCCAGTGAGATTAACCATGGCACCGATAAGAATAGTGTTAATCTATGAAATATCTGTTTATATTGTAAGTATCAATTTTTTAGAGCTACTTAGCAACTGCTAGATGAATTGCAGCTATTACACTGTAGTTTTAAGTCCTTGTATACTGACAAACCTATGTGTAGAGAATGGATGACCATACAGCATTGATTAGTTTGTTTGCTCAAAAAGAAATAAACTTTCTTAAAGGCCAAAAAATTAGTTGATTAGAGAATATGGAGTGTCTTGGCTATGATACACATGAATTGATGTTTGAGACCCTGCACATAGCAATCAGGAGATATCCAATAGTGGAAAAGTAAATGTTTTTGGATAAACCTTAGGATAAATTAAGGGGATATGGAGAGACACTAACAGCAGGGTTCCAACTACCTAATACATCAATGTCTTCTTAAATCTTTCACATTACATTGTGGGTTTTAAAGGGGGGGGGGAGACCAAAATTAGTTTCACTAAATTTCTAAAAGTTTTAAAACCAAGAAAGCTCTATATTTATTGCTTTTATTGTGTATCTAGATATCTAGAAATATACTGTAAAGATTCAGATTATATAAGGTAGACAAGATATGAAAGTGTTGCAGGAAAATTAGAGGAGATGTGTTAAAACAACATTCTCCACACACTCTACTTTCATTTATTACTTTTACAACAGGAACAAAAGTGAGAGCAAATTATGTGCATAATTAAACTGTCTCAGCTATGGTATCAAGACCATCCACACCAGCATGTTCTTTGTTAAGTGGTATACTTTGTGTATACCAGAAGTCTTAAAGTTAAGGGAGTACATTGAGTAGCAGGTTCAAAGGAAAATAATAGGCGGACTATTAAGTAGTTATGTTTTATAAGTCATAGATTTAGGAAGTGCCATGACATTTACTAAACAGACTCAAAGAAAGTTCACATTTAAGATCAAATTATTTATGCAAGTTGATTGACAGAATAATCAAAGTAAATTATTTCAATCCTTTAAACCCAGTGTAGTAATTTGCCTATAAAAACTACCCCATGCAAGGTTAACAATATAAACTGATGGGCAGGGTGGGGGGGTGAGGGAAGTTTCTAGGGGAAAAAAATGATGCCCAACAGCCACATTTTCAATCACTGCAGCATTCATGATTTTAACCTTCCATGAATTCTCCATTAAATCCTCTATTGAGTCTTTGCTTCTATAAATTCCCTTAATTCATCCACACTAGTTACCTAGTTAAAGACTGGGTAAACTATAATTTAAACAAATTAGCCCATTATTGAATTATGTTGATCAAAATATATATTAATTGATATTTATTTATAAAAATGTATTTTTACATTTCTATCCTGAATAGGTTTACAGCCCTGGAATATGTTGCCTCCTATTTTAATTTGATCCCAAATTTAGAATGCAACATAAGTAGAAGAGAGGAATGCTATTTACTAAGATTATCTTCAGGAAGATGGTATAGTTAAGAAAATATAAGAGTGGTGTATTATCTGAAAATATTCCTTTAATAAGAAATTTATTCCTGTTCAAAATTTTTTGAGGAACCTCCCTGTTGTTTCCCATAGTGGCTACACCAGTTTATATTCCCACCAAGAATGCATAAGAGTTCCCTTTATAAGCTTGCCAATACTTGTTATTTCATCTTTTTGATAACAGTCTTTCTGATAGGTGTGAGGTAATATCTCATTGTGGTTTTGATTTGCATTTTCCTGATGATGGGTGATGTCAAGCATCTTTTCATGTTTCTGTTAGCTATCTGTATATCTTTTTTTTTGGAAAAATATCTATTAAAGTCCTCAGATTTGTTGTTGTTATTGAGTTGTATGAGTTCTTTATATGTACTAGCTATTACCCTTATATTGGATATATGATTTGTAAATATCTTCTCCTATTAAATCGGTAAATATCTCCTCCTATTAAATCGGTTGCACTTTTATTTTATTGGTGGCTTCCTTCACAGGAAAGAAACTTTTTTAGTTTGAGGTAGTCCTACTTGTTTATTTTGCTTTCAACCATCACTTTTGCAGTCAGATTTTATGTATAATTTTAGATATATATTTTTTTTTCAGTCAGAGTGTATATATACATATATATGTGTACATGTATCTATCTATATCTATATCTATATCTATATCTATATCTATATCTATATATCTATCTCCAGGAGCAATGCCAAGGAATTATCACTGTGTTTTCTTCTAGGAGTTTTCTGGTTTAGGTTATTATATTCAAACCTTTAATCTATTTTGGATTATTATTATTTTTTATGTATGGTATAAGATAGTGGTCTAGTTTAATTCTTTTACATGTGACTGTCCTGTTTTCCCAACACCATTTATTGAAGAGACTATCCTTTTGTCATTGTATATTCTTGCCTATTTTGTCATAAAAATTAACTGTATGATTCAACTATTACACTTCAGGGTATTCATTTGAAGGAAACAAAAATACTAATTCAAAAAGATATGTGAACCCCTATGTTAATTGAAGCATTATTTGTAAAAGACAAGATAGGGGAAACAACCTAAGTAAGTATCCATTCAGACTAGTGATTATAAGATGAGAAAGGGGGTAAGAGTTTGGCAAAAGGAGTGATGGGAGTCAATTGTATGGTTACAGACGGTGACTATACTTACTGTGGTGATCAGTTTGTAGTGCATGCAAATATTTAATTATTATGTTATACACCTGAAACTAATATAATGTTGTATACCAATTACAATTTACTAAAGGAAGAATCCATTCTTCATTCAGGAGAAAATGGGCTGACAGCTAGTTAATGTATTTATTATACTCTCAGAGTTCTGAATCAACTGTAGCTTCTCAAAAGAAGTACATCTCTGTATAAACTATGAAGTATGCATGTAATTATGTAAAAAATATCTTGTATTATATAAGGAGATCCAGTAAATAATCGATTAGATAGTCATAAGATAACCTTTAAAAGTAATTTTCACACTGATTCTCCCTATGCAGTTTTGCTACATGACTGTTTTATTTTATTTTATTTTTTATTTGAAAGAGAGAGAGAGACCACAAGTAGGAGAGGGGGGAAAAAGATGGGCAGAGGGGAGTGGCAAGGATCCCAAGCAGGCTCCATGTTGACGGCAGAGAGAGCTATGTAGGGCTCAAACTCAGGAACCACAAGAGATCAAGATCAGATCCAAAGTTGGTGGCTTAACCGACTGAGCCACCAGGTGCCCATGGCTGTTTTAATGGTTTAATCATTACAAGAATTCAAGGTTAGCTTTTTTTTTAGGACATTGTTTTTTCACATATATTCTTAAAGCAGTTCCCAAATGGGCATGCACCATTCAAAATAAGTCAGTATGATTTAATGCAAAAGTTGTCTCCTAATGCATGACCATCTGAAGCATTTTACAATCCCAATTTCCAGAATAGATTATTATAGATAGAGATAGATAGGTAGATACATACATTTAATCCATCTGTTTGTATCTAAGGTGAAACCTGAATAGATTAACTGATTCGTTTTGTATCTGATCAAGATCAGAGTAAGATAGTTAGCCTTGCCTTTTGTAATACCCCAAATTATGTAAATTTAAAGTTATAAGTGGAGCCCTAGAAAATAAATTAACTTTGATATACCATACAAAAAGCTTACAATATATTCTGAAATACATGTGTATATACATAGATAGTAGAAATTCTGTCATTCTAGAATAACACATTACACTTTCTTCCTTTTTGACTATGTAGCAGTGATGCACTTTACTTATTTGAGATACTGGGGTATAACAGAATGTTGTTAAATATAATGTTCTCTGTGATTAATGGTGGCGTTCAACATAACACCAATGGAAAAATTAAAGAACAGTCTTTTCTCCAGGTATGCAATCAAGGTCTCACAATATTTTACAGGTAAGGTATTATTTAACATTATTTAAATTAAACAATGACTGCTTTGTTTGTACATAGAAGTTTATGTGATAAAACGATCTGAAAATGCCTGAGATTTCACAGATTTTTCTTTACTCTTACCCACTGCTAGTATTATTCTCATAACTTACACTCATCAATATGAATCTTTATTTCATTTACTATAGAATTAATGACATGACTATATTTAACAAAATAGTAAATTTCTGACACAACAAATCTAGATGGTGTTTTGCTGACATTATAATTTAATGCACACATATATTTACCGAAACAAATATTTCATATAATTATTTGCCCACAAACATTTTCCTCAGTTAGTCTGATAATTTTGTTGTACATTAACAATCGTAGAAAGGCAAAGATGTCAAATAAATGAGAAAAACAGGATGAGTATAATTATATTTCATAGATTTATGTATACATCATTTTAAATGTATAAAAAAGGTATTTTATAGATTATAATTATTAATGATTGTATATATGATATTGACATAACATCCTTATTTTTATGAACGCATAACAAATGGTCTAAAATATATGTTCTGAGGTTACAAATTATATTTGCTGGTACCCTTATTTCAGTCTTAGTGTAGAGTTTGTTATGATATTGCTTTCCTTGTTTCCCAAGCATGTCCTGAATTATCTAGGGATCTATATTATAGCAGTTTTATCTGTCTTTACTTTGCCCTACATGTCTGTTGGTGTATTAATTCTTGTCACACAATTTCAAACAATTTCATGGCTTAAAGTGGCAAAAGCATGACCTGCCGTCGCTGAAGTTAAAGATAGTTCTAGCTGATTTAAATGTTGCTGCAGTGGCTTTCTGTCTACAAATTTAGGATAACCTAAGGACATTCTTTACAGGCAGAGCAGCCCCAGCATTGATGAATATTGAGCTGCCAATGGTGATGGCTTCTTTAAGTCCTTTGAACTACGTTGATCTAATTGTCTCAGCACAACAAACTGATGATATTAGGGTTAGGACTTTGTCTCTGTCTGTGCACACATATTCACCACACAGGTGGCCAAAGCATCTGGTAAAAATTCATCACAAAATTGTGTGGTGTGCAAGAAGATAAGTGACTGAAAATTTGTGTTACATTTTGTGTGCAAGTGCGTGTATAGACTGGGATAGTATTTATTACCACTTCTCGCTAGGATAGAGCTTACACTTAGCTTCTACTAACTTAGAAAATGAAGTTCAAGGCACCTGAGTGGCTCAGTCAGCTAAGCATCTGACTCTTGATTTAGGCTCAGGTCATGATCTTGCCGTTTGTGAGTTCAAGCCCTGCATTGAGCTCTGTGCTGACAGTGGGGAACCTGCTCGGGATTCTCTCTCTACCTATCTCTCTGCGCCTCTCCTACTTGTGTGTGTGCGTTCTCTCTCTCTTTCTCAAAATAAATAAACTTAAAATAAATGAAGATCACCTAACCTCTCCTTCCAATGGGAACATATAGATTTTTCTTATCATATGGTCATTGTATGGAAGGGAAGAAGTAATAACATTTTATATGTTTTACTACAGAGAATTAAAAAAATGATATTTTATTTATTTTTGAGGGAGAGAGCATGCAAGCAGAGGAGGAGCAGAGAGAGAGGGAGACACAGAATCCAAAGCAGGCTGCAGGCTCTGAGCTGTCAGCACAGAGCCTGATGTGGGGCTTAAACCCATGAGCCATGAGATCCTGACCTGAGCAGAAGTCAAATGTTCAACTGACTGAGCCACACATGCGCTCCTAAAATACAGGGAATTTTTAATGCACTCACGGCTCACTCAAAGATGGATGATCTAATCTAATATTATGAACACTCTTTTAAACTTTGTACAGAATGTGACAGTTCTGGAGCTTATAGGGAGAACATTGGTGTTGCTCTATAATGAGCGGGTCCAGACCTATTTTGTGCAGTTAGTTGCTGCTGCCAAATAATTCCATCTCATTACATATGGAACCGATCTATCCTCTTCAATTACCTTCTTGTCATTCTTTTGGCTGTTTAATTTTTCATCAGATTTTAAACAACAGGAATCTCCGCTTGTGAACATTGTCTAATTTCATACTGCTATGCACCAGGCAATTGTGAGAAGTAGGAGACAACCAGAGAAGAGAGAAAATGGATCCATTTTTGCCTCATTGTTGTCTTCTTTCACTTTTACATGCCTTTCTTTTTAATTCTTTGTTTTTTGAATGGAGGGAAAGAGAGGGGTCTTTTTTTCCAGCTTTATTGAAATATAATTAACATACAACATCTTATGACTTTAAATTGCAGGATGTAATGATTTGATACATGTATGTATTGCAAAATGATTACCCCAGTAAGATCACTTAACACATTCATCACCTCACATAGTTACAGTGTGTGTGTGTGTGTGTGTGTGTGTGTGTGTGTGTGGTGAGAACTTTAAAAATCTGCTCTTCTAGCAACTTTCAAATGTGAAACAGTCTTGTTAACTATAGTCACTATGCCATACGTTACATCCCCATAACTTATTTATCTCACAACTGGAAGATACCTTTTGGCCACCTTCCTCCACCTCTACCACCTCCATCCGGTACCCCTGCCTCTGTTCTCATTTTCTATGAGTTCATATTTAAAGGTTCCACATATAAGTAAGTTTGTACAGTATCTGTCCTTCTCTGTCTGACTTATGTTACTTAGCATAATGCCCTCAAGATCCTTCTGTGTTATTGCAAATGGCAGAATTTTCTTCTTTTTTATGGCCGAAATCTATCTATATATTTATATTTATTTTCAAATACATGTGTATAATAGTTTCTTTCACCAAACATCCCTTGATGGACACTCAAGTTGTTTCGTCTTGCCCATCGTAAATAATGCTGCGGTGGGCATGGGGGTCCAGATGTCTCTTTGAGATAGGAATTTAATTTCCTTCAAATATATACCCAGAAGTGATATTGCTTGATGAAATGGATAGTAGTTCCATTTTTAATTTTTTTGGGACACCTCCATATTGTTTTGTGCACCAATTTATATTCCCATCAATAGTGTACAAGGGTTAAGAGAGAGGTCTTCAGATTGTAGACTTGTTCTGGGGCATTAAAGTATCTATCATAAGGATCCCTGGAGCTGCTTACAAAAATAAGAATAACAATAAAAATAAATAAATAAATAAGTAAGTAAGTAAGTAAGTAAGTAAGTAAGTGTATTTAATGTATTTTACTTTCTAATCTTAGGACCAAAGATTTCTACTAGCACAGGGCTGTACTCGAACTTGGAAATTGTGAAATTCAACATCATCACTTTAGCCCTAAAACCACTGAGGTGCAGCCATTAAATATGCTTAGCATGACAGAGCTAGTTGGTAGTAGAAGTGTGAACAGGTGTGTACGAAATGTGAGTGTGTAGTAACAATGAGCCTAGATTGTCTGTGTCTCCTTCAGCAATTGTCTTTCTGCGTTGCAGGTTCTTAGAAATGAAGAAAATCACAGTATATACTTCTGGGGTGTAATTTTCATATTACCTTTTATTTTCCTTTCAGTAGTTTAATATTGGCAACACTGCTGACTTTAGTGCCCATGTTAGTGAATGTTAATCTAAGAGATCATGGTTTAATAATCAACAAGTTTATTATTAGTGTAAATGACTGTTTTGAAATAGTCACCGAATGTTCTTCATTTGATCGTAAATGTGGTGAACGTTGACTGGAGAATTTTGACTCCCACTGTCCAGTATCTCTGTAATATTTAAATTTGCCAGGTTTTCTGGTGAGGATTTTATTTAGTAATTAACAAGAAAAGATATATATTACCGCATTCAAGAAAATTCCTGAAAATCTAAAAGTAGCGTGCATACAAAAAAAAAAAAAAAAAAAAAACTGAAGAATTCACATGCTACCTCACGGGAACAGAGTCCACCGATACATTGTTACTGACAAAGGTATATAAGTTTGTCTTTTTATGTAAGTAACTTTAAGAAGTTGGTTACATATTTGTGTATATTATCTCATTTGAACCTGCCTTAAACCGTATATTGTATCCTGACAGTGGCATTTTCAACTCCACTTGGCACTTAAGAAGTACAGCTAGAAGATAACTTATTTGCCTTATGTCTCACAGTAAGCTAGATGTAGAGGTTCAGAATGAACATAATTCCCCTGGCTCCAGTTTTATTGCTCTTTTCTTTTAATTGAAGAATTGTAGGAACTTATAGTCAGAGTTTTCTTTGACCTTCTTAAATAAATGGCTAGTAAAATCATCTTCTTATCTGAGGAGACATTCATAGGGAATTGCCTTGTGAACAAATCATATTTATTGCTCTTTGCCTATTCAGATGCCACCGTCAAAAATTATCAATGCTGATGAACAGAAAATTGAAGTCAAGCATCTGTGAATTCCACACACACGTTTGCAGAGTGCCGTAATCTGTATCATAGGCATCATTAACTTAAGCAATTAAGTTCAATGTCCTAGTTTCTGTTGACAAGTGTTACTATTTTTAGGATTTTTCTTCGTGTCTTACATTGCTTCATTGCTCTTGCACCTCATGAGAAAAAAGAATCACATTTATGTTAATTCTTTTTAAAATTCCCCACTGCAGCCAAAGGGTGATAAACATGAACTGTCTCAGTAATTAAGTCAGAGTGCTGCTCCTAAGGAAGTTCCACTTAGCAAAGCCATTGCTAAAGGGAGTTGCTTTAAATGCAAACCAATCATTAATTTCAGGGCCACTTCTGGGGACTTGCCTGGGGATTATAAATCACTAAAATTGGTTTACGACTGTACTAATATACTTTAAATATAAACTCAGAAGAAATCATCATGGAACAGTCGTCTGGCCATAAGAACCTTTGTCTCTTTACACACTTATTTCTACCAATAATTTTCCAAGAAATTATCCTCTGGATTTTAGTGGCAACATGTATAATTATTTACTAAAAGAAAAAAATTAATTTTTGAAAGCAAGGTAGAGTTTATGTAATATGAAGTTGTATGTCACCAAGAACATTAGAGCTTATACTAAGGGAGATAGTAATGGTATCTTTTCTTGTTCAGACTTGCAGATAAAAATTATTTTGCAGTTGTTAACCCTGATTCAATGTTATAAATTAAAACCATGATCAAAAAAACTACCATGTCTTAAAAGCAGTAATGTAGTCATTTTTCTAGGCATGCGCCTCTGTCGAAGCTTAGCACAGTGTAAAAGTATTAGTACAGTGTAAAAGTATCACAAAGTCAATGAACTTCACCTTCAGCAGCTTTGCTAACTGAGCAAATAAAAACAAATGCCCATGAATCAGTTCTGCTCAGTTCAAAAGTAATACGTCAGTGTGGTATAGGGTGTTGACACTGGGTTTAAGTCCTGGCAGAGTCAGAAAAAATCCTCACCCTGGTCCTAATTTTGGTAGGTTCTTCTTCAGAAAGGTCCCAAGACTTAGATGCCAGTTTTCCCCACTTGTCATTTGAGAGGCCAGGATCTCATCTCTAAGATATTGGTCCTCAGTCTCTCATCGGTAACTTTGGAGCAAATGGGTTTTGAAATTCAGACATTTTTTTCTTTTTTATTTATGTTTTAAAATGATAGATATAAACAAGCTATGACCAGGCTGTGGGACTGCCCCCTGTCATCAAACACATTATTCTACATGGGGTCTGAACAACCTCACCAAGGAGACACTTTCGCTATCCCCTGGCCTGGCACCTGACCAGGTTTTACCACCAAGAGAGTTTGTCTTAAACTCTGAACAAATATTTTCACCTTGAGTACATTTGGGATATTAGAAATTTAGGAAAAACCTGGTGTCTCACACCACACGGCTTGAGAATTCTAAAATTATGTTTATTTCAGACACCAGGGCTTTATCTCATTTTGCTGAACATCGAGCACTTTATCTCACACTTCATGTGCAAGTGAAGAGGCAAAAGCGTGAAATGAGTTTTGGCAAACTGCCAAGGCCCTGCAGCAGCTGCATGTCCAGGTGGGACTTTATGGGGCTTTGACAGGGGACGTGTCACTCAAGTGTCTGACACCATTGTCTTCTCATGGCAGGAGGTGGGACATTTGATGACTTAGTGGGCATGATGGCTACAATTAATCCTCCTAGCAGGAATGCGTTTACACCGGACTTATTAGTCATTTCTAAAAATACACACCTAAATATCAGGAAACAAATGACTTCCCTTGGAGACCAAGAGGTTGAACATCTCTTCTTCCTTACCAAGATAACTCTCCCAGGAAGAGGGAGATACGTTTTACATTTCAGCTGAGGAGTATTTAAAATATGGAGACTGAAAAAAAAAATATATGGAGACAGCACATCATGAAGCACAGGTGTGAGAAGTTAATTAAAGGACCGGAAATAATCTGTCTGTGTGTGCATATGTGTGTGTGTAGCATGTGCTTCTATCCATACATAACTGATATAACTGATGTGCTGCTTATCATATGATAACATTTGGTTGACATAATTAATAACCTCTTCCAATTTTTGGGTCTTTCCATTAAGTGAGATTTCTTGAAACTCTTGGTGACCAGATGTCAGGGTTGTACAACTGAATCTGGCTTTATATGATAAATGTATTCTTACAATTTAAATGTAGGTGGGATCAAGTTTAACTTCTCCAGAGAAACAGGATACTAAAAGTAGTCCTGTGTGAATCATTTTTTTCCTAAGGTAGGTAATCGCTTCTCAAGTACCATAGGCTTGGAATTTTACAAATGGATTTCTCTTGAAAAACTGTATATTAATTTGTGTATTTAAAAAAATAGCTCCAGAGGAAGTTCTTTGTACCACAACTGCTGAATGTGAAGATAGCTGCTTTCAAAATGTGATAGATATGCTCTTTCTTTCATGGATCCTATTTAATAATGGTCATGGAAAATTTTAAATTGCAAAAAAACACACAAAAAACCCAAACAACAACAACAACAACGACAACAACCACAACAACACAAAAAAAGCAACCTTTAAAAATGGCTTCTTTGGAGTTAAGCACAAATCATAATTCCTATAATATTGCATAATTTTCTTCTTAATATAAAATTTAATTAATGAATTGATGATATAGACTCTCTCTCCCTCTACGTATACATATTATGGTGTCTGATACCATATATACAGAGAGAGACTCATCCTTAGACTACCTTGTCTGCTATTGTTGGTAATTAAAAAATATAAAATTGCTCTATACTGGAGAAATTAACATTTTGTCTCTGTCAAGCAGCAGGCACATGTTTTGTTGTTCACTTGGAATATTGGCTGAAAAACAAGAAATCACAGTAGAACAACTCATTGACATTCGATAGGAAAATAGTGCTGACAGAATGTTGCAAGAACTCGAGTGGACCCAGGCCAAGAGAGTAAATTAAAAACAGTCTGATAGCTGTCTCCACATTTTACAAGGCAGGCAATATGATCAAGTGGTTAAGCCGACATCATAACATCATTTGAAACCAAGATTGAGTTCTGTTTCAGAGATACATTTTTTTATAACCTTGCTACTTTGATTAAGCGATGTACCTCTGCAGCTTTGGAGTCGAGCATCTATACCGATCTCATACAGACAGCCACTCACTTATACATACTTCTGTGGATACCCTCAAGGACACATGAGCAGACGTTTCCTGGAATTGAGTTTGAGCATCACCTCGTTTATTTGTCTACTTATCTGTATCTTAGTTTATAGCCATCTCATATTTATACCAAACTCTGACACGTATTTCCATGTAATACATCACCTTGACAGTGCAGACCTTGTGGACAAGCGATGGAGATGGTCTCCTGTTCCTACTGACACAGGAAGATGTTTTAGTGCCCCTTTCAGGAAAACCTCCCACCCCATCTATCCTGTATTCACTCACTCCTTCATTTACTGACAACAGAGTCAAAATTGAAGTTAATAACACAGTCATTGACGGGGTACTTATTTATTGAGCAATTACTGTGTGCTCAGCATCATTCGTGGTGATGTGCAACTATGACCTCTGCTCTTCCAGAGCCCGCATCAGTGAAGTGTCTCTCCTTAAAGTCACTTACTTTATGTATTTTTAAGGAAGAACACTTATAAGTGTCCTTTTTGTTCATTCAATGAAATGTGTGTGTAAATATAAGCAGACAGTGTTTTGATATCATACATAATATCAGTGTAACAGGCAGCATTTGGTCTTCTAAGGAACTCACCCTCTGACATTTTGGTATGTGCAGACTCTGATTACACCTGCATACAGACCTCTACCAGTGTGCTGGGAGATCATTCAAGTTGCCACATAAGCTGTTATAAAGTATGTGAGGGGGCTTCTGGGTGCCTTAGTCGGTTGAGCGTCAGACTTTGGCTCGAGTCGTGATCTCCTTGTCCATGACTGTGAGCCTCGCATCAGGCTCTGTGCTGACAGCGCAGAGTCTGGAGCCTGCTTCGGATTCTGCGTATCCCTCTTTCTCTGCCCCTCCCCCGCTCATGCTCTGTCTCTCTCTCTCTTCTCTCAAAAACAAACATTAGAAAAATAACATGAACACACTTCTATTTTCATATACACATAGCAGGGCTACTCCTCAAACATTTTGATATCTGAAAACAACTAGACATAAATTGAGCATTAGTGCTGCACAAATGTTTTGACAAAAAGCCTCTCTTTGAAATATACTAGAATTAAACAAAAAACAAAAGTGGTCCTTCAATGAGTATCATTTGAGAAGTATTGATCTGCATGAGTGATTTTTGACCAGTGTGATTTTGCACCTCCTTTCTCCCTTGGGGACATGTGGAATGTCTAGAGGCATTTTTGGTTGTTACAACTGAGACATTGGTGGTATCACTGGAAACTAGTGGGTAAGGATCTAGGACTACTATGAACATCCCTCAGTGTACGTAATTGCCGCTCCCAACCCCCACCCCACCCCTGCCACAATAAAGAGTTTTCTAGCTTAAGATGTTAATGGTGCTAATGTTGGGAAAACCTACCTTAAAGTTGATCAGAAAAGTTTGGGGTTTATAGCAAAGAGACTATATCATATGTGTTCACAGTTTTTGAAGAGAGAGTTTCCCTGAGAAAAATCTTTAAACAGTTGCTAAGGACATGATAAGAGATGAGCCTGGAGAAAGTTGATTGGCTGAGATTGTGTTGCAGTAATTCCAGGGGAAAGAGCTAGTAATGAGCTAGAGAGAGGGAAACAAGTATGAGCTATGTGGGGCGGAGGGAGGTGAAGAAAGAAGGATTTTTATGCCTCCCGATGTACCAATCTCTTGCAGCCATGGAATCTGAGAGTACTGGTAGCAACTTGGAGTGATGGCATTAGGAAAGATGAGCCAGATTTTGGAGACTCTTTTATTGTACACTGCTCAGCATCCTAGAATAGTAAGGGGGCCCATAACAAAAATCATCCAGTCCAAAATGTCTGTCGTGCCAGAGATAGAAATCTTGGTGTTATGGGCTGAATGTTGCTATGCCCATGAATTTATGTGTTGAAGCTTAACACTTAATGTGATGACATTTGCAGGTGGGATCTATAGCAGGTAGTTAGGATTAGATGAGATCATAAGTGTGGGACCCCAGTCTGATGGCATTAGTGCCCTTGTAAGAAGACATGCCAGAGATTTTGTGTTCTGATTTTCTCCCTCTCCCTAGATTTCCCCTCACCTCCCTGAGTCCCTCCAGGTGAGAATACAGACAGAGAGAAAGTGGGTATCTACAAACCAGGGAAAGTCATCTCACCGGAACCCAACCATTCTGGCACCCTCATCTGAGATGTCCAGTGTCAATTGATGGGAAATAAATTTCTGTTGTTTAAACCATCTAATCTACGGCATTTTGCTGTGGCGGCCTGAGAAGACTAATACATCTGATCTAGACAATTGTAGGCCACTAAACATAGCAATATTCCCAACCTTTAAAAAGAGTTTTAAGAAGTCATACTACTATGTTGAACTCCTTTGAGATCACATACTTGATCACGTATTATTTTTATTTGGAGAGTGGATCGAAGTTTGTTTCTTTTTCTCCGTTTAGCATTATTTTTCAAGCCATCTTTAGTGGACACTTGATTAACATCGCAGTTTACTGACAAAACACTCTGCCAACTTGATAGTTGGATATAAAGATCATTTCTTTATCAGTCTTTAAACCCATTACCTTTAAAGTTTTGCTTGATGTGCATATTACTAAAGTTTTGGTCTGCCCTAATGCTCATTTTCTATTAATGGCACAGTAAGAAAATGTCTGTGTCTCAAGGTCATAATAAAAGGTGCTTATTTGGTCCGCAAGATTCGGAAGCAAAGGCCCTCGGTATGTCAGCACTGATGGGGTCAAAGCCCCAGGGTTAGGGCTTTAATCTTTTTAATGAATTTTGAATATTCTTTTTAAAATTCAGTGTTATTTCTATAGGTCACACGAGAGGCCATTTATATCAGGAAAACTACAGAAAATGAAAGCTAAGGAGAGGTCTTTGTGCAGTCAAGTGGACTCAGAGCTGAGCTAAGCATTGGAATGTGTAGCTTAAAGTTCATATAATTAACCTGCAATGTAAATAAAGAGAAAAATAATAGTTCATGGTTCCCAAGTAAATTGAGCTTTTGATCACTAGCTTAATGACTTTAGCTCTACATTTTTAGTTATGCATGTTTTCTAAATTCAACTGTTATGTTTATGTAGTTTCCATACTTAGAATCTCTAAGAAAGAGAGAGAGGTTTAGGTAGGCCAGCCAGTACAGTGGTACTTTATCAAAGTCATCTATGATATTGATGAAAAAACATTGGCACAATTCCCCAAAAATAAATAATTGTGTTAGGACCCGTAAAAACATCATTTCCAATATCTAGCAAATAGAAATGCTTCAGCTACGTAACAATAACAATAATTGCTAAAATTTATGGGGCACATGCAATATGACAATTACTATTTTAGCCTCTCTACAGCTGTTATATCAAAAGCCTCACAAGAGCTATACAAACTAGATACTGTCATCACTTTTTCCTGTAGGAAAAGAAACTAAGGTAACAAAATGTTGAGTTTGCTTACCCAAGTTCAGAGGTGGTATCTAGGCACTGAGGGTTTTGTGATGGGGTAAAATTCAAAGGGAACACAAAGCAAAAATCTGACACTTGAGAACGAAGGTTATATATTTTCATAGCCCACCCCGCTCCACAGTTAAAATGGTGTCACCCTCGTGCCTATAGATGATCTAGTAAAAAATGGTTATGTAGTCAAATAAATTCTGGTAACATCCCATTTTGTATTTCTCTCTTGGAAAAATCACAGCGCATTAGCTTACTAAGGTTTACTTCTTCAATTCATAATTTAAAAAGACTTTACTCTCATGTCAGCATACCACATTTAAGCTTTTGGCTCATAATTCTCAAAACCCTTTTATCTCACATACAAAATAGTAATATTGAGAAGAATTTGTGTTTTGAATCTACAGATAACACTTTGAAATATATTGAATTAATGAATGCTAGTCTAAAAGCATTGTGTGTGATAGTTAAAAGTGTGCTAAAATGGTCTAAAGAGCCTATGTGTATAATATATATATATATATATATATATGTTATAAATCCCATCACATTTAATAACATATATATATGTTTAATAAATATATATATGTTATTAAATGTGATGGGATTTATAACAGTAAGTTTTAAACACAAATTGTTCACTCTATATATATACACACACATATATATGTTATTAATATAATTGATTATTAATTATATTAAATGTATATATACATACACGTATATATGTTATTAAATGTATAAATACACATGTACATATATGTTATTAAATGCGATGAGATTTATAACAGTAAATTTTAAACACAAATTGTTCACTCTCCTTTGGCTATGTAAGTTCCAATTACACAATTTTAGTTTCTAATCCTCTCTAACAAACCATCTCAAAACTTAGTGGCTTAAAAAAAACAGAGCTGCAAAACCAATAGGACTTTATATATGTGTTTGTGTGTGTGCGCACGTGTGTGTGTGTATTCATGTACTCATTTACTTAATGTGTATACACAAGATTTATTATGAGGGATTGGTTCATGCAATATTGGAGTCTGTCAGGTCCCACGATCTGCCGTCTACAAGCTGGGGACCAGGAAAGCTGTTGGTGTAGTTCAGTCCAAGTCTAAAGGCCTAGGAATCAGCAGAGCCAATGGTGTAAGTCTCAATCTAAGAGTTAGAAACTGCCAATTTCCCAGTAGAGTCATGCAGAAAAAGAGATGGATTCTCCCTTCCTCTTCCTTTTGTCCTATACCAGCCCTTGAAGGAGTGGATGAGGCCCAGCCACCATAGGAAGGGTGGTCTGCTATACTGAATCTACTCATTCACATGCTAATCTCTTTCAGATACATTCACACACACACAGAAATAATGTTTAGCACACTTGATCCAACAGTGTTAAGATGTAAATGTAACCATTACCAGCAGGAGTCAGTTGTGTGCATTTTCTGTTTCATGGAGTCCTGGATTCTTTCATAAGCTTGAAATCCTTCCCTTGTCCAGGTGGATACTTTCTCTCTCCTTTCTCTCTCTCTCCGCCTCCCTCCCTCCCTCCCTACCTCTCTCCCCTCTTCACCCTCACCCCACCAGATGATGTCTCCTTCTTCAGCAGTCCATCTTAGGCGTACTCTTAGCATGCTGGCAAAGCTCTAAAAGGAGGAAGTAAGATGTTGCTCCGAGGTCCCAAAATATCACTTTGACTGAAATCTATTGGTCAATTTGAGTCTACTATACAACTAGATCCTATTCCTTGTCATGAGAGCTTATGCAGGTGCCATCTATTCAGTGATTTTTAGCAAATTTTAGTATCAACAGTAAAGAATGTTTTAATGGTTTTGGGAATGTTTAAAGAATAAGGACAATCAGAGAAAAAAAGCTTTTTATTGCACATTTTATGTGATATTGCTTAGTTCTAGAAAAGTTTCACATCAACAAGGGCCCAAACTTCTAAAGCTTTGAATATGAGAAATATGAATAATAGATATGTATATATTTTTGAAACTAATATACATAGAAATATATATTAATCTAAACAATCAAGCACCTAAAAACTCTTGTAATGTAACTTTGTAGATTTTATGGAGTTGGTTATCTTTCTCAAAATTCTTAAAATATACTAATAGCTCAGAAGTTTCCAACTGTGCTCAAAAAATCCTTAGGTTTTTCTATGAAGATACGTTAAGGGCTACCATGCTTGAATTCTACACCAAACTTCTCCCACTAGGCTTCTAATTCCTGCACTGGCACAAGCTGCCTTTCCATAGCTCGTCTACACTTCCTGTACATTCTCAAGGCTTCCTTTGTTCATAGTAAGGGGGTTTCAGACGTTGTTGGGAGCCATTTTGGGCTCACAGGTTGAAACCCCTCCCTGTGTGGAAAAGGTTGAAGCAAAGCTCCCGCCAGCCAAAATGGCACCTAGTCTTACCTCCTTCTAAATAATTTTCCAGGCTTGGATTTCTTGAGCTACTCTCCTTGGCCCTAAGGAATATAATGCTCTTTCATTTTATGGCATTTAGATAAAAAGGAAGGACCTGGAGCACGATGCTTTGATGGATTACATCTGAATGAGAGTAGCCTGGCCAGAAGTAACCTTAAAGTTGCATCTTGGGGATGGGTTGCACCTCCCCCATTGTAGTTGGAAGTATAGTCCTCAAAGCAATGTCATGATTTCTCCTGTTTATAGATAATTAACATCAAAGCCTTAAGGGAACACCCTGTTCTCTTCCCCCACCCTAAATTTATGTTAATCAACCTGAAACCAGGTTTGAGGAAGTTGCCACCTTGCTGGTAAAAATGCATTATTGTTAAAGAGATCAAACTATGGAATGTCACTCGTTGATGTAATGTCACTTACAACCTTTAAAAATAGAGACACTGAGACCAGCAGGACGGAGATGCCAGAATTGCCAGGGTTGCCTGCTTGGTCATCAGACTACATCTCTCTCCTGGCTCTCTCATTTCCTTTCGTCTGACCGTCCATCCTTTGGAGACCCCTAGATTCGCCAGAACTAGACCCTGGCAAAATGTGAAACTATGATACTCATAGGCAGGTTACTACTCCTGACTTGCATTGGTATAGACAGCTCTGCTGTCGTGTTTTGTCCTTATGAAATAAGAAAAACAATCAGCTATTTGTGAACAATCTGGGTTCAACTAATCTAGGATACATCACTCCAATTATTTATTTATTTATTTATTTATTTATTTATTTTTAAAGCAGGCCTCCCAGAGCTCAGAAAAATAACTTATTCAAGCTCCAATTTCGGTAATTTAAATTTCTGCTGAATTAAGGCTTGATTTAATTTCACCACAGGGAAGTACAGAGTCAGATCTGACTTGTAAATCTATAGTACTCTGAGTCCTTCTTACTCTTAAATTTTTTGATGACTTCTGGCTTACAAAGTCTCAGGTGTGAACTGCATTAGCATGGTATAACTAAAGCCTAAAACTGATCCCCAAAAGTGTTAGAATTGATGGAAATTGAAACCGTAAATCTTAAAAAGCTTTTGCAGCACGGTTATACAGATTGTGACCTATTTGTAACAAGTGTAATAAAATATTTAAAATATCAAAATAAGATACCTTATGCATTGTGTAATGCTATTATTTCATTCAGTAATAAAAATACACTAAAATAAAAACACATTAAATAAGACTGTTGTAATCATAGTACAAAAATATACAGGGCAAATCACTTACACTGTTGAATGCTTTAAAGAAGGTATCAAAGATCCCCTACTAAACGATCAAATAAAAATGTGTGTTCCGGGTATTGCATACATCTCTCTCTTGTGTTTGTCTCCATTCATCTACTGTTTTTAAAACATTTTCTTTCTATACCAGTGGTTCCAATTAGAGGAGATTTTGCCACCCATGGAGTATCTGACAATGTCCGCAGACATTTTCGTTGTCCAAGCTCGAGAGAGCGGTGTTTCTGGCATCTAGTATATGGAAGCCAGGGTTCTACTACACATCCTACAATCCACAAGCGTCAAGTTAAGACAGTTTGTGACTTTGATAGAAGTTTATACCTACATAAACTTGCACAGTTATTTTACTTTAGAAAATGAAGAAATTTACAAAAGTTAAAAATATTGCTATTTAACATATTGGTTGTTAGGTCTAGTACTCTTTATGCTGATTTATCTTCTCTGTATCTGTATTTTTTAGTGCTAATATTGGAAACTCAGGACAATATTATTATTTTAATGAAAATATTATAACTGAAATAATTACTTAATTTTCACATAAATTTCACATATATTGCACATTAGAATATAAATGTACTAATTTCAGAGTGATAATCACCCTCTCCCCTCCCAAGAATGCACTGAGGATTACAGTGAAAATGTCCAGTAGTTCATCTTTATAGATGCGATGGACACAACAGAAATTCAAGTTGAAAGTATTTAAAATTTAGCGGCGCAATTTTTTGTCATCTGCTTATGGTTGTAGGATATTTCTAGTACATCATTCGAGTACGACATAAGATGGAAAACAGCAGAAAGAGTTAAAGAAGGGATAAGCAGCGAGACAGCTTTGTAGCACTGATTACAGAGCTCACCTGTCCTCTGCCACCAAATAGCCTGACCTTCCAAAAACAGTTGTATAGAGCATACCATGATTAAACAGGAAAATTAAATCATGCTATTTGTCTTAGGCACATTTCGTTCAGTCCTTCCAGGAGGTGAGAGGTGAGCAGCAGGAGATGATAAAGTGAGGATTACGTATGTAAGAATTTGGGGAAAACGTTTTCAAAACAACTGCATATACAAAAACTTTTCATGAGATGTGCATATGGACGCATGCATAAAGACTCAGTTAGACATATTAAAGTTCCGCAATGATGAATATACATTTCAAAAAAATTAGCTGAGACTTAGAGCTCTTGTTCAGAGAGAAAGAAATATGTAAACTCCTCTGATAATCCAATTATAAATATATCTATAGATTAACAGGAAGAGGCAATTAAACATTTGAGAGGGGCAATTTGCTGTCTTATTTGCACAACTACGAAAACTTGAGAAGGTAAAGTAATCCCAAAGTTTTTTGTTACTGGTGATAAAATTTTGAATTCTAAAGTGTATTATTATTCTCATCGATGTTGGTTTTACGATGGTTTAGGAAATTCATTCAGTCATTTTTGGAAAAGTTCGATTTAAAGCATTACATACAGCTATTTATTTCACTAGAAAAGAAATTGCACTTTAAAGTTCAAACTTAGCAAACTAAACATTTTAATGAGGCAGGTATTTCTACTGAGCCAAGTTTATTCAAATAATGGATACTGTCGTGCTTTTAGCAAAATGTTAGACATCTTTAAATTCTGCCCTTCTAAAAACATCTGAAGCCAATATATTTTAATGGACTTTAAGATAATTTCTTATCTTTTCTTTCAAATGAGTCCATATAAAATTCGTCTCAGTTAATGGAGAAGTTAAACAGATGAAAAAGGAGAATTGCAACAAAATGAAAAGTATATATGCTCTTATAATTATTTTCCTAATGTTACCTTTTCCTAAAATTCTATTTCCTGGAATAAAGATGAGCTATTTTCAAAGTGGAATTTTATTAAGAATCTCATTCCTGCACGATTCATCCTCCAGAAGGGACTTACTGCTTGGTGGTTTACATTTAACTTAAAACTGACATCTTTAACTTAATAATAGCTAACGGTTTGAAGCAGGAAGGACAAAATCTAAATCAAAATAGTCAGTTATTGCAGTGGATGGAGAACTTGATTTCTAATAGGTTAATTTCATTCTTTTAGTGTTTTATTTTATCATTGATGTGCCCCAGTGTGCTGTTGTCAAGAAGAACTTTCTTCAGGTAACACATTTGACATTCTGCAGTCTGTAATTCTTTAGAGGGCCCTTTCGTGCTGAGCCTGAATTGTTAGATCCTGGAATAGGATGATCGTTTTGTAGTAGAGAGCAAAATTTTTCTCCCTATTTCCAGTATCTACCTGCACTGGGGTAAAGATGACTGATGTCTTTAATGTCTTAGCCTGGTCTAACGAGGGCTGGGATGGGTTAATTTTGTGTGTCAATTCGACTGGGCTAGGGAGTGCCCAAATATTTGGCTGAATATTATTATGGGTATATCTACTAGGGTATTTCTGGGTGAAATTAACCCTTTGATCAGTATACTAAGAAAAACAGATTGCTTTCCCTAATGTAAGTGGTCTTCATCCAATCAGTTGAGAGGCTAAATACAATATAAAGGAAGACTCCCTTGAGTAAGAGGGAACTTCCTCCTGCCTGACTGCTTTGAGCTGAGATGTTTGTTATTTCCAGCCTTTGGACTTGAACTTAAATATTAGTTCTTTCTACCTACCAGCCTGTGGAATGGAACTGCAACATTGGCGTATCTATATTGGCATATATGGATACCACACACACACGCATACACACATAGACACACACACATACACACATAGACACACACACATACACAAACACAGAATTTTAAGGGTGAGTCTTCTGAACTGGTTCTGGGGTTTCTGGATTCACTTTCTAATCTGATTATATATTTGAATGAGTCTATTTTCAATAGTAAGGAGCACACTGATAATCTGTGGTGTGATCTGGTAATAGAAATACTTGATGTATCTCCTTAGACACTCCTAATTAACCACTGGTAAAAGGTGAGGATCTCAGTGACTGTGTATATGATATTTTCAAACATTTTTCTCAGACTAATGAATATAGAGATACTGGCTGGTTGCCCCTAATGTCACTAGACAAAGTAGGAAATAGAATGATGAGCTCAGGAATTGAATTCCCAGCTTTAGTGCCCCATTAGTGACCTGAAGTCTTTTTGTGTGTGTGTATGCCCTGAGTAAACCATGATCTCCTACAGCCATAGGGCTGAGATTGCTGAAAATTGAGTGCAGAATCTCAGACTTGAAATGGCTGAATTACAACACAGATTAAACCCCCAGTCCTGCTGGTGGTCTGATGTTAAAGTGAGGTCATTGACTGAGAACAGTGGGATCCAGAGGGTTGGAAAGTGACTGTGTGGGACGACCACAGAAAGTTGGGGACATTGAGCCTCTAAATTCTGGTGAGTTTTCTTGGCAAATGGAGGAGCCCTCCCCATGCTTAGTGTAAGCAACCTCTCCTGTTGCCTGAAATTAACCCTACATTGCCTGAGGAAAACAAATGGACTCCTCTTAGGCAGTTACCAGGCCAGGTAAAGCTGATTCTCTTCAGGACCCACCCACACCATCCATCTTTGCTTCTAGGTCTATAAGTAGACTCAAGTCTGAACAGACCATTAAAGGTGAGGTACACAGCATGGCCAATGAGAGCATGCACTTCACACCAAAAGAGCAACTTAAGTTTTCTAATTTATATAAACAGAAATCAGGTAAAATACACAAGAAAGGATATTTGATGGTGTAGGATAATGGTGGAAGGAAGATAAAATTGGATAAGGCTGAATTAATGTAATGAGCTCACTACATAGAAATTCTGCATTTAATGTAGTTTGGGGAATTAAGAATTTGGTTGTTTGGCTGAAACATGGCTCAAACCATAACCGATGGTGAGAGAGTTGAACATGCAGGACCTGCCCTGGTTTCATGCATAGGAAGGGATTCTAATGCTTAGAGTTCAGAATGTTAGGTTGGATTGCTCATTTAAAACCCACTCACATAGCCAAGGAGGGTCCACAAAACGTACCTTTCAGTATATCTCTGAGAAATAAACTTGTGAAGGGAGCTCTAACATCTTTAAAGAGCTCTGTAATTACTCTTCTCTGTAGGCCAGAACTTATACTTGGGACTGCAAAACCTGAATGTAATAGAAATAATTGGATCGGGGAGGAGGGGAGTAGAGGCAGGGGCCAACTGGTGTTACTCATTTTTCAAAGGCAAGGAGGACATGGTTACTGTAATGAATAGCAGAGTCGAGGGCATGATCAGAGTAGTCTAACTCTTGCAGATCTATGACATTGGCTCATTGATCATGGTGTTCCTAGAAGTGAAATAAATAGAAAGCCTACTAACTTCTAATTTGATCTGTAAAAGCAGAATATTTCTGGGCTAAGTAAAAATAGTAACTTGAATCATAAAAACAGAGTCATGGCCCCCTCAATCAATTCCCAGACTTGATCCAGTTTAGAGCCCCAGGACACTTTGAATGAAAGTAAGGCTAGGTCCCCTTGCAGAAGGTAACCTCTACACTATCAAAAATTTATACTATTAATCTTTATCTATGCCATTCTCTAAAGAAATCTATAGCCTTTTACCAGGGTAACTGTGTATTGGGGAAAAGGAAATAATTAGACCTTTGAGGACTACTAAATACTGTCTGAACTGACATTAAGTCCAAAAGACCTAAAACATCACTGTGGTCCAAGAGCAGAACGGGAGCATATGCAAGTGAGGTAATTAGCAGAGTTTTAATTCAGGGCCATCTCACAGTATGAACAGTGTGTTGCTGGACCCATCCTCTGCTTATTTCCTCAGTTCTAGGATGCCTACTTGTAACATATACTCAGCAGCTGCCAGAACGTTCACATTGTTTTTCCCGCGGAGTGAGGGCTAATATGGTAGGGATTGCCAAGTAGAAGTCACTAAACTGCCTATTCCTAGGAAGATAGCAAACCAAAAGCAATACCACATTCTTGAAGGGACAATAGAGATTTGTGCCACCATTAAGTAAGATGCAGTGTTGGTAATTTCTGCTAAATTTTCATTCGTTTCACCTATTTATCCAATGCAGAAAACAAATTTTGGAGAAAGCTATATTACTGTAAGCTTAACCAGGTGGTGACTCCAGTTGCAGCTATTATACTACCTATAGATTTATTGCTTGAATAAATTAACATATTTCTTGTTATGCAGCTATTGATCTGGAAAACACTTTTTTCTAGATGTCCGTTCGTAGAGAGCACTACAAGTTTGCTTTGAGCAGGCGAAGCCAGCATTATACCCTCACTGTCCTACCTCAGAGGTGTATCAGCGTTCCCACTCTGTCACAATTTAGTTCATAGGTAGCTTGATCATTGACCCTCTGCAAGATATCACATTATGTTGATTTGACCTAGTAAGCAAGAAGTAGCAACAACTGTAAATTTATTGCTAAGACATTTGCATGTCAGAAGGTGGGAAATATATCTGACAAAAAGTCAGAGCCCTTCTTCTACCTCAGTGAAATTTCTAAGAGTCTAGTGGAATGCCTAAGTTGAGATATTATCTTCTAAGGTGAAAGATAAATTATTGTGTCTGGTTTCTCCTACAGTGAAGAAGAGGCGTGATGCTCAGTGGACCTCTTTGAAATTTAGAGGACGTGTTTTTCTCATTTGCATGTATTCCTCCCATTTACTGAGTGGCTCTAGAGGGGCTAGTTTTGAGTGGGGGTCAGGACAAAAAAAGCCTCTGTAAAACATTTAAACTTCTGTGCATGTTGCCCCTCTGTCATAGGATACATCAGATACAATGGTGCCCGAAAGGTCCGAGACAGACAGAGATGCTCTTTGGAGCCTTTAGGAGGTTCTTCTATGTGCATCACAGTCTAAGTTCTTTAGGACTTTGGAATAAAGTCCTGGCATCACTGTAGATAACTACTCTCTTTTTGAGAAATAGCTCTTGACCTGCTACTCGGCCTTAATAGAGGCTGAATGTTGTACCATGGACAGTCAGTATATCATGTGGACTGAGCTGCTCATCATGAAACTGGAATGACAGAGAGACTACAGAGTGCTTTGCAAAGAAAGAAGTCATAAATCACAGTCATGATCATGTGATCAATTATATAGAGACAAGGACTGTAATTATTATGAGCATTCCCTTATTTTATTATAAATGTGTCAAATGTGAGTGTGTGCAGATGTGTATATACTGGGCCAATACCTTTTTCTTTCCTCTCTTATTCCTTATTATGTAACATATGAGATTTTTTAGTGTTTAAGTATTGTTAATTGTACATCAAGTTATGAGATATCGAGGACAGAAGTAAACATTATTTAAGAACTTTATCTCTTCTTCTGAACAGGAGTTTGTTTTAGTTCTACATGGCATATTTGTATCATGTTATAAGGACCTTATTGTTTTATTTAAATTTTAAGTTTATGGAGATGAGTATGGATGCCACATTGACAAATTGTAGACTTGTGATAGTTAATTTTATATGTCAACTTGATGGAGCCATGTGGTACCCAGATATTTTGTTAATCATTATTATGGATGTGTCTGTGAAGGTATTTTGATGAGATTAATACTGAAATCAGTAGACTGAGTAGAGAAAATTGCCCTGCCTAATGTGGGTGAACCCTCAACTAATCAGTTGAAGGCTTGAATGGAACAAAAACGCTGACACTTCCATGGGTAAGAGGGAACTCCTTTTTTACGGCATAGGCTAGACCTTGGGGCCTTAGTCTTTTCCAGCCTTTGAACTTAGCCCCAGATATCAACTTTTACTGTGTCTCTAGCCATAACTATTCTTGAGTCTTTAACCAGCTGGTGTTCAGGATGGAACTTGTAACAACATCTCTCTTGGTTTTTAGGCCTCTGGAGTTGGAGTAGAAGTACACATTGGGTTTCCTGGGTCTCTGGCTTGCCAAGTTCAAATCATAGAGGTTCTCATATCTCCATGATCTCAGTGCTCATATATAACTGGCTAATTTTCATTATATGGTAGTGTTCACAGTCTGAAGAGAATCCATTTTTGACTTACACTCTCATGTCTATATATATACTATTCTCCAGAAATTATATATTAGCTCATTTAATTAGGAACCACTTCAAAAGGGCATGCCATTGCTTCCTATGTAGATGGGTTAACTGTCCATCAATATCCTTTGCCTCTCTCTATCTAGTTTAACTTGGTCATGGTCATGTGATCTGTTTTGGCCAGTGCAATATGAGATGTGATATGTGTCACTGGAGGACATGCAGTATGAGCAAGAAAGATGGCTTTGTTTCATAAACCACTTTGATTTGAAGACCTATGTTCTCCAATATACCTTGGGTCTGTTCTGACTGATAGTGCATTGCTGCCTTTTCTAGGTCACCTGTATGATTCAACCCCCCAGTTCAATATGAAGCCAAATGAATTACCTTTTTATGTTCTCTACTAAAAACAAACAAAATCTTTATGTAACATATGCATGTCACATGTTTGCATGTTGTATAGTAAATAAATATAGTTTTGATGCTTAGTCATTTTAAAATATGACAGGGGATATAGGTGAGATAATTGTCATAAGAGATGCACTAAATAGTGATTCCAAAAGGAAAAGGATGTATCTTACTGAAGAATTAAATAAAAGCAACCACATAGGAAGTAGCATTTGAGATGAACCTAGAAGAATAGGCAAAATTTTTAAATGCTAGAGATTTTAAATTAAGTATACAACATTTCACATTTTAGAAGTGGGGCACAGTAGTTCGCTTTGGCTGGAGAGTGATGAGTTTGTCTGGATATGTAATCCAGAACCATGCTGGACAGCCATGGATGTCAGGAAGAGAGAGAGAGAAAGCATGTGTGAGTGAGGGATGGTCAGGGGGGGGGGGGGCGGAGAGAATCGCAAGCAGGGTCCTCCCTGTCAGCACAGAGCCTGACGCAAGATCATGATGTGAGCCCAAATCAAGAATCGAATGTTTAACTGACTGAGCCACCCAGGCGCCCATGACTTCAATTTTTTTAAATAGTGAAAGAAGTGAGGAGGTTAACAAGTCAATAATAAAGAGGAGAAATGAGAGGCCTGAGGGCAGCAGTGCAAGATAAGAGAGGGCATTGTATACAAATTATATTACACAGGTACAATGTGCAAGGTTTGATACCCTGGGAAAATAATAGGAAGGAAGGAAGGAAGGAAGGAAGGAAGGAAGGAAGGAAGGAAGGAAGGAAGAAGGAGGAAGGAAGGAGGGAGGGAGGGAGGGAAGGAGGGAAGGAAGAAAGGACAGAAGGAAGAAAGGAAGGAAGGAGGAAAGGAAGGAAGGAGGGAGGCTGGAGGGAGGGAGGGAAGGAGGAAGAGAGAGAGAGGAAGGAAGGAACAACTCTGAAATTTAAGCCATTGACAACTAAAAAGATTAAGAAAGATTGATTTTCTTTGTGGATGTACATGGAGCAAGTTTGTTTTAGGTCATATTACATTTAAATGTTGCTGATATATTTATGGAGAGATGTCAGACAATCTGCTAAAAATGGAAAACAGAGAATCTGGAGTCTATAGAGCATGTATCGATGTAGAATCTGCATAGAATAATATTTGAATATATGAAAGTAGATGAAATTCCCACAGATACGACATAAAATCCATACCACCATTTCTTATCAGGAAAGCAGAAATTAAAAGGAGACAGTCCCTGTAGGAGTCCAGGCAAAGCACAAAGAAAAAGAAAACCCAAGAAAGTGTTTTCTAGTCAAGAGAGAGATTAACAACATGAAGTGTCGCCGTGAGATCCGGAAACCTAGTGCTGAGGCCAATTGGTGGGGGGCAAGGGGTTCCCCAGAATTGCAGGAAGCCTTTGAGACTTCAGTTTCAGCAGATGGATGACAGCAGAAGTTAGCATGCCCAGGGACATGGTGTCTGAATGGGTGGCACAGGTGCTCAGGCATAGACCATTCTTTCAAGAGGTTTTGCAGTGAAATAAACGGGGAGCAACTGGAAATAATGTGAGGGACCGAAGGACTAAAATCAGGGTAGAACAGGCCTGGGCATGTTTGTCAGCGGAGGGTTAGAAACCAGCGTGTGAAGGAAACAAAATTGTAGCCGAAGAATGATTTTGGAGGTGATGGGAAAGGATGGAGTCAAGAAGGTTGCACAGGCTGGCGTAGGGAAGTACAGGAGAGATTATTTTGGAGGGGAAAAGAAAGGTAACAAATGAAACACTTCTAAGCTATTTGGAGTAAGAAGTAGTGAAGTTATAGGATCTCCTGTGAGATGGTCTTGTAGTTTAGTGAAGAGAAAATAGTTTCATTGCTGAACCTAAAAAGGTGTAGAGAGAATCCGAGATTGGTGGACAGTGGAAATGAAATATAAGGAAAGCTGACCAGCAATGAGAGATCACTGACATTTTCAATGACTGAAAATGCAAGTCATTTCCCAATAAAAATTAAATATACCAGAGCCAGAGTAAACAACAACAACAACAACAATAATAATAATAATAATAATAATAAAAGAAAACAAAACACAAAGCAGGGACTTTTGAGTCAGGAAGATTTGGAAATGATATTTATGCTTTGATTTAATTTTCTGTGGGCTGTGACCTTGATCAGTTACATATACATGCTAGCATCAGGTCCCTAATCTGTAATCTGGGTATAATACTTCTTCCCCATGTGCATGTTTTATTATCACTAAGGTAATATGCATAACTCTAGTGCTTACCTAGTATTTAGTTATTCAGATGGTGACTGTGTCTTACCACAGCTCAAAAACAATGACTCTGGAGTACCTGGGTGACTCAGTAGGTTAAGCGTCGGACTTTGGCTCAGGTCATGATCTTGCAATTTGTGAGTTTGAGCCCTGCATCGGGCTCTGAGCTGACAGCTGAGAGCCTGGAGCCTGCTTCGGATTCTGTGTCTCCCTCTCTCTCCGTCCCTCCCCTGCTCATGCTCTGTGTCTCCCTGTTTCTCAGTAATAAATAAACATTAAAAAAATTAAAACAAAACAAAACAAAAAACAATGATTCACTGTGAAAGCTTTCTAGTCTTAGGCAGTTGATATAATAGCAGGAGTAATTTGAGAAATGTAATCCGTTCCTGATTCACTTAATGATAAACCACATTAATTGTTGCTAATTGTGATTAACAGACAGTATTGGACTCTAAAGTATTAAGCCAATTCGGTTGTGTCTTATGGATTTAGACACTGATTAATGCATCATAAAAATGAGTCTCAGATTTCACAGGAAACACATTTTGGGAGGCATCAAACTCCTTTTAGTTTAGGAGTCACTAATCTATGAGCTGCCGATCAAATCTGGCTGGCCACCTCTTTTAGTAGATGAAGTGTCATTGCAATACAGCCATGTTCAGTCAAGTATTGTCTGTGGCTACTTTTAGACTACAACGGGTGAATGGAGTAGTTGCAACAGAGACCTATTGAAAATCCTAAAATATTTAATGTCTAGCTATTTAGAAAAAAGTGGGCTGACCCTATTCTAGGTAATAAACGAATATTGCTATTAAAATAATGCCTTACATGTCATGGGGCACCATTGCTATAGTTGGCATTTGTATTTATTCCTGAACAATGTCTCTCATTAAATAGTGTGGTAGAAAATACATTGATTAGGTTCTTCATTCATCTGGAAGTTGAATGAAAGTAAATATTACATTTCTTTCTGTATGTTTACTAAAGACTTGGTAGTGAGTGCGGCCTCCAAAAAGTTAATATTGTTCCTATTTACTTTTTACTTATCACATTTGAGTAATAAAATGCTAAACATTATACACGCAAACTTCAGAACTGCTAAGGGACTAACAAAAATGATTAGTTTAAACATGCAATTAATATATATTACTAAGAAAAATATCATTAAATATTAATAACACAAAATATTAATGTCTATCGATGCTTCTCCTTCCCCCATTCAATTGCCCATTAAATTGCACACACAGATAAAGTTCAAAATTCTAATTGATAAAAGTGGAAACAAAACACTTCCTATAGGGATTTTTCTTTTTAATGAGCTCTGAGTTACCAGAAGCATATTAGGAACATGAAACAAACCACCCCCTCTCCTCCTCCCATCTCCTCCTAATATAAAGAACTATTTGTTGAAAAGAATATACTCTGGTAAGAAAGGGAAGGAGTAAAGAAAACAAGCTTTATTGCTTGTCTTACGAATAATGTAATAGAGCAAAGGCAACTGAAAAGTAGATAGCAGAATTGCCCAATAAATAATTAACTCAAACCAAATGCGATACATTTTTTTAATGCTTATTTATTTTTGAGACAGAGAGAGACAGAGCATGAGTGGGGGAGGGGCAGAGAGAGAGGGAGACACAGAATCTGAAGCAGGCTCCAGGCTCTGAGCTGTCAGCACAGAGCCCCACACTGGGCTCGAACTCACAGACTGTGAGATCATGACCTGAGCCAAAGTCAGACGCTCAACCGACTGAGCCACCCAGGCGCCCCAAATGCGATACATTTATGTGTACCTATAATAAGGCAACGGATGGTCATTTTAATGTAGTTCAAGTCTAGCTGCCATATATTTCATTATATCATAGGTCTTAGTCACACATAGAGTTATCTATAAATAGCTGTTTTGTCTTTCTAAAACATTGACCAAAAGTCCCTTTTCCTAAATATTAGGATCACGGAAGGGCTGCATTTTACTTCCACTTGACCTGACGTCATTAATTAAAACCCTTAGGTGTTGAACTCCTAAGTGTAGAGTAATATGCACCTACACACTTCTGTACATAGTCTCTTTTGTCTCTGCTCCAATAAATAGGAGTCCATATTTCTTTCTATGCCTTAAACCAGTTTGGATTACTGAGACTGCATGGCTGTATTATCCATTGAAGTAAGCATGCAATACAGTGTAAATTGGTTTTAATAACCCCTCCATAATTGTTCTTAGAGTTAGTTGGATCTAACTTATTTCATGGATTCCTTTTAATGGATGTCCTTATGTATAATGAACTCTTCTAAAAAAGCAAAACCTGTTTCATTGCAAAATGTCACATGCATATACCTGTCCATGTATGGAACTATAATGTCTCAATCTCTGCCTTGTGGAAATGTCAAGATTCCTTTATGTTCATGCAAATCTAGTTTAGATAAATACAAACCAATTGTTACTTGTAATTAAGTGAACGATAAATAACATTATCTTTATTCGCATTATGTTTTTTTTTTTTTTTTACTTTTGAGCTGCTTCTGGCTGGGATTGCAAAAGTTTCCTTTCTCATTCAGGAACTTGCTCAAGGGCTTTTCTTTGTTTCCTTCCTTCCTTCCTTCCTTCCTTCCTTCCTTCTTTCTTTCTTTCTTTCTTTCTTTCTTTCTTTCTTTCTTTCTTTCTTTCTTTCTTTTTCTTTCTTTCTTCCTTCCTTCCTCCCTTCCTTCCTTCCTTCCTTCCTTCCTTCCTTCCTTCCTTCCTTCCTTCCTCCTCTCCTTTCCTCTCCTTTCCTTTCCTTTCCTTTCCTTTCCTTTCCTTTCCTTTCCTTTCCTTTCCTTTCCTTTCCTTTCCTTTCCTTTCCTTTCCTTTCCTTTCCTTCCTTCCTTCCTTCCTTCCTTCCTTCCTTCCTTCCTTCTTTCCTTTCCTTTCCTTTCCTTCCTTCCTTCCTTCCTTCCTTCCTTCCTTCCTTCCTTCCTTCCTTCCGTCTTTCTTTCTTTCTTTCTTTCTTTCTTTCTTTCTTTCTTTCTTTCTTTCTTTCTTTCTTTCTTTCTTTCTTTCTTCCATCATTTATTTTTAAGGGTGGGGAGGGGCAGAGAGAGAGAGGGAGACACAGAATCTGAAGCAGGCTCCAGGCTCTGAGCTGTCAGCAGAGCTCAAAGTGGGACTTGAACTCACAAACCGTGAGATCATGACCTGAGCCAAAGTTGGACGCTTGACCAACTGAGCCCCCCAGGAGCCCTTCAAGTTATTTTCTTTAATCTGTGGAAGACCCATATTTCTGCCCCCAAATCTCATAGATAAAATGTAATTTAATTTCCTTTGGCTTTAGCTCTTTTTCATCATAGAAGGTGACCTTTAAAAAGTATAATTTTTATATATCTTAAGTCAGAAAAGAAGAAAAAACTGCATACCTATTTTTGTATAAACACAAATATACTACCTCTGTAATGTATAGTATGTACTACGTTCCAGGAAGTGCAGTTTCAAACATATAGAGTAAAACCTTGGTTTGCAAGCACAATTTGTTCCTGAAACATGCTTGTAATCCAAAGCACTTGTATATGAAAGCAAATTTCAAGAACCATTAACTCAGTTGTGATCATGTGACATTCAGCATCCAGTATTACTCCTATTGCAAAACATCACTTGTGTATCAAGTTAAAATTTACTAGAAATGTTTGCTCATCTTGCGGAACACTCACAGAACAAGTTACTCGCAATCCAAGGTTTCACTATATATAGTATTTAAACCTCACCACAACTCCATTAACGAGATGGCGCATCCATTTTATTTGTAGTAAAACGGCCATTCCATGCAACATTAGACACTGCCTTGAGGCAGGCTATAATCCAGGCTCCAAAGTCAACAGTTTCCATAGAGTCACAGAGTTAATTAAATATGAAGATGGAGGACACCTTGGTGGCTCAGTAGGTTAAGCTTCTAACTCAGGATTTTGGCTCAGGTCATGATCTCACAGTGTTTTGGGATCAAACCCGGGTTAGGCTCTGCACTGATAGCAAGGAGCCTACTTGGGATTCTCTCTTTCCCTCCCCTCTTTGCCTCTCCCCATTCAATCTTTCTCTCTCTTTCTCTCTCAATAAATAAACATTTAAAAACGCAAATGGATACAGAGAACTCTAAGTTGGACGCAAATATTGGTAACATAAGAAAATCCCACTGTATATCTTCAGTGCTCACACTAAGGTAGAAATTGATATGATCTGGAAGAAAAAAATATGTAGTAATGAAGAGATAGATACTTCAAAGAAAACACAAATAGATTTAATGGAGCAGTACAGCTCTTAGCCTTGGATAAGGGGGCCCTGCCCTTAGCCCTGTGCCTCACAGGGCCCTCCTCCAGGGCCTCCTCCAAGGCTGATAGAATGCCAGCACTGTGCACAACAGATCTTGTCCCACAAATGTCCCTGTTGTGAAAGTGTTCACCTAAAACTCTTTTGTCTCGCTTTAGTGGGCATGGAACAGCTGGTACTGGCAAAGCACATCTTGGCAGAATAGGGAAAACTGACACCCAAGAAGGTCACCTTGTGCTAGGCAAGGTCCAGACCTCATGGCAGGCAGCCCTTCAGGGTTGACTGAGCCTGTCTCTCCAAAGGGTTCTTAAGACCATTGCTCGGTAATCACAGCAGACCCTCCTGATTATTGTATTTTCTCTCTTGTTTCCACTCAATGTGATGACTCTTGTTACTCAGGGTCAGTCTTATACTATAGTGAACAAGGGGCAGGCATTCCTTGTACTGATGGGTTTGCTCTTCTTGCTCTGCCATAGTCGTTGCCTATCCTTTCTTCTCATCTGGTGGTAGGATGATGAGTCAGGGATGAAGCCAACACTGTAAAAGATCACATTCTAGGAATTCAAGGATTATGGAATACCAGTCCAAAAAAGGCATCGTTAGAATATGTCTTGTTCTACATTTATGTTATAAAATTCCATATGGCAAGTTTAAAATGTCCAGAAAAAAATACTTTAACACTTTTTTCTACCTAATCTAGAAAAGAGTTACCTTCATCGTTTTCATTAACAATGCATAGGCACAAGTTTCGAAAGAGTCACTGACCAATATTCATGGAAAATACAATGGCTGAGTAATGATGGAAACTTTATTAAGTAAATAGCATTAGGAGACTGAAGAGGCAAGAAGATCCACATTGTTTCAACCCAAATGGACTCCAAAGAGCCATTGTGAATAATACTGCTGCTGCCTGTTGTGGCAGAACATGTAAAACTAGCCAGTAAACGGTACATCCAGAGATGGTTCCTGGACCTGAAGAGGAAGAAAGAGTGCTTGGATACCAGGAAGAATCTTCACGTGCACTGTTTTGGAAATAAATAAATGCAGTAATACCTCTTTTCTACCATTAAACTAAATCTTTTTCGATAAATCATTGTACCTCAAAAATTTTACAGGACAGATTTTAAACGGATTGTTTATGTAGGCAGAGGCCCATGAAAACAACTGTCCGGACCCTGTACACCCTAGCGACAACTCTGTAAAGACTTGGTGTAGGGAATGATGATGAAAGTTGATGAAAGACGCTAGGAAGCATGGAGGGCCCAGCTGAGGTTGGAGGCCAAGAATCTGTAACGGCATTAATCTATAAAATCATGAGATATGCTGTGCCCCAGCACCCGATGCTTGGTTGTTGGAACAGGAAAGAATCATCTTTGCTCCGTGTCTGGTAAAATGAAAGTACAGAAACAAAGGTCAAGGAAAGAGAGGGTAGAGGCAAGGATCGTTAACTTCTATATTGGGGTATCATGACTGGATAGGAACAGGGGGCTAAAGAAGAAAAATTTAGTGGTCTAGCATTCTTTACAATTTATAGCAGCAGGTACGCATATCTTATTTTGACATGGTTTTGCCGGTCACTGCTTTTTGTAATGTTTCAGTGGGTTATTTTAAAGCCATCCCCAAAGGGGGTCACTTCCCCTGATCTCATTGACCACTACATTTTTTACCACACTGATTCCTTCCTTCTAAAACTCCCCTCATTTTTTTTCTTTCCTTGAAAATTCCTATCTATATTCCAAGCTCTATTTTAAATTTTGAAGCATTTGTGAAAAACCTATTTCTCTTTGCTGTTTGTTAATTTCTTCATCTTTGTGTCCCTGTAGACTCTTTATTATATGATTTGGCAAATTTTATTTTAAACATTTTCCAAATTATCAGTTTTATCTTCAATTTTGTACATTTCCTCAGGACAGAAATTATAACTAATTTATTTTCCAATTGGTATCTACTCTGTTTTGAACAGTTTGCTAAATGGATAATAGAATAAATACTGAAATAAAGCATGGAAAACAAAACAAAGCAAAACAAGAAATGAATCTACTCTCTATCTCTTTTTCCCTCTCTCTGGCCTTTTCTCCTTAAATAACAGAGAAAAACAAGAAGGATAGTATTATGTTGTCTAGTTCATTAAGCATTAATATATAATTTTAGATGCATGCACTTTTAAAGCCATCGTAACTTCCACAAACACATATGAACAAAACACAAGAGATATAGTAACTTTAGATAAAACTTCCAGTTACCATTTTGAATAAACATTTATATTGACCTTAGGAAACTTAAGATTTTGAAAAACTCTATACTAGGAACTCTATATTTATTTTTTTTCTTCTTTAAATGAAATATCAGAATGCCTATGACCTGGATATCTGATGTTACTAATTTACTATTAGAAAAAAAATAACAAACACTAGCTTTAATAAGTTTCCGAATACATAAGCTGTAAAAAATAAATTAGGTATCAGTAATTCAATGGAGTTGAAGCCTTGTTAGTCCTCTGGTTAATTTTCTAGTTTTAAAGAGGAGCTTTAATTTTAATAATGTAATTTCCTTCCACATGTAGAGGCTCTAAAACATTTGCTTTAACAAAGTTTTTCTGTAGTTTCCTGATTGATAATGTTAACTATTTTGGGAAATGATATTTTAAGCTCTGTGTGAGCATGAAGATTTTCAGGTGAGTAAAATGTGACTTTGCTGTCAGAGTGACAAGTCTAACAGGCAGAATTTACATTCTATAGATACAAAAACAAGTTTTTATGTGTGGGAAAGCGAAACTTTGAATTTTATACTATATAGGGGCACCTGGGTGACTCAGTTGGTTGAGTGTCCGACTCTTGATTTTGACTCAGGTCATGATCTTAGGGTTCTTGAAGACTGAACCCCGAATTGAGCTCCACACTGACAGCTTGGTGCCTGCTTGGGATTCTCTTCCTCCCTCTCTCTCTGCCCCTCTTTTGCTTGCTCTCTCTCTCTCAAAATAAGTAAATAAAGTTTAGTAAATAAATAAATACTATATAAATAAGAGTTATATAAGAGAAATATTTAAGCATTATTTACAATTATAAATGTTAACTCCAATTTCAAGTAATCTTAAATATTTCCAAAAATCTAAATAGATTACTTTGAAAATATAAAATATTTTTAAATTATTTTATACTTAGCGGCTTTATCTTTTATGGATTAGTCTGTTTGTAGAACAAACACTCTTTTAAAAATGCACATTATTTTCTTTTACTGTTATGTAACCTCACTAGAGGTATTTAAGAAAATTAAAAAAAAAGAAGGTACGCATCATCTGAAGTTCAAAAGCTGATAACTATGATATCCATTGTTGGCCATATTCATTATACACAGTGGGCGTGGAGGACTATCAAGGTCCTGGAGAGCACCTGTAGGTGAAAGCTTGTTTTCTTCTTCTTTCTTCTTTCTTCTCTTTCTTCTTTCTTCCTTCTTCTTTTTTTTTTATTTGTTTGCATCAGTAACCAACTTTCCACACCTGCTTTTTTTTTTTTTTTTTTCTATGTAGTTGGTCCTCCTTCCCAATTAACAGTCAGCTGTATCAGAAGAGAAGTCAGCCACTGCAGATGTCTCATTGGTTTGGCTGTGATTTATTGGTGGACCTCGTGGTGGAGTTGCTTTTGAAAATTCTGGAAACAAAGCCTTTAAAGAAATTCCAAGTGCAAGCTACACAGATGTACTTCAGTTCTTCAGTCTTTTAGTTCAAGAGATATTAGTGGGATTTTATCAGAGTATCTTACCTGTTTTCTAGCGTAACATTTTTCTGGAAGATAATTATTACAAGTATCTTAAGCTTATTTGTGAAATAGACACATCTCATATTTTGGCAGAGATTTGTTTCTGATCCCCTTCATTACAGTTCAGCATACTACAGGTTTTACCTCTTTTTAAATCTCTCTCATTTTGGTAGGGGCCTTGGAAATGACATATATGTCTTTGCCCAAGTTACAGTTTTTGCAGTGAGTCCTATCACCCAACATTTGATAACTACTTGTCATCAGCTGATATTCATCCGAGGCTTTCTTACCTTAGCCTAAATGGCCTCATGAATTGTGCTCTTGCAGACTGTACTTGCTTTGAACTACTGCCCTGGGTCTTATTGAAGCACAGCTACAACCTGTTTTTGTTTTGTTTTGTTTTGTTTTCTTCTGTTTTGTTTTCTTCACACTTCCTTCAGCTTGTTTTTTTTCCTGGTGTCATTTATTTTCATTGCTGTACATCTCTACCACTCCCCGCGATGAAGCAGGTTAGCTGCTTATAAGGGGATTTCTCTTTATGCTAGAAGCAAGTAGAAGAACACCAAAAAAGTATCTAATCCTTTATACCCTCTTTATTAATAAAATGGTATCCAGTATTACTACTTTGTCACCTAAGAGCCTTAACAACTATTTCTCCTGACTCTAGTGTTGTCATTTTTTTATTAAGGTGCATGGAACCAGCCTACCTTTTTTAAATGTTTATATACTCATAAGTCCTCTTAGTAATTCTGATCTGTTTTTGTGGTTGTTCCTCTTGACTAAATTAGGTATAATATTCTTAAATATGATTCTGATACAATAAAGAAAACTTTACTTGCTGTATCTAACATCAGACATATTCCACATACAAACACATACCCCCATGCATGCACTTATATGCACAGATGCAAATATAGACCAAAACAGTTAAATATTTTCCAATAAATTACAAATAAAACATTTTTAACTTAATACTTAAAACATAGACAGTTATTAGTTGTGTTTGCATGTGCATTTGTTATGAATTTCAAAAATGCCAATTATTTCAGGAATGTGAACACAGCTGCAGTAAATACTGCTTTGCCTATTTCTACATAAGTGTGTACAAGACTAGGTCTAGCAGGGATATACAGGAGCGAAATTGCTGGGGCAGAGGTTACCTGCATTTTTACCTTGACTAGTTATTACCAAATGGGTTTTCAAAGTGGTTTTATCAGTGTTCACTACCGACATTGTATCACTCCACATCTTTGCTAATTATTGATAATTTCAGGCATTATATTTAATTCAAAATATTTTTACTAATCTAATCGATGATGGAATAATAGGCCATTGCCCTGTTCATTTGCAAATCCCCAATGAGGGAATCCCACAGATTCAATATTTTTCTAATACTCAAATTCTTATATAATCTATACGCTCAACTTTCTTTCATAAATTATAAATCTCACAATCACTGACATAGCTTTCTTTTGTTAGTGAAGTTAGATTTTGAATACATGAAATTTTAACTCAAATTATCATTATTTTGCTTTCTGCTTTTAACATTTTGTTTAAAGAAAAACTTTTTATTCCTATTTCATAGAAATATGTTCCATGTTTTCTTTTATATATTTAAGGTTTTATTTCTCTACACAACTGAAACTTAGTTTTGTGTATGATCTGATAAAGGAAACATTTTGTTTCTCTCTCCCTTTAACTCTGAAGACTTTAAATACATTATATACCTTTTACCAAATGTTCTATTATTTCCAGTTCTTAAGAAACAATTTTTCCATCTTATTCCTTCTGCTGATGTTCATTCACATGTTTTGCTTTCTCTTGTTATTTTTTTCTCTGCTATGGGAGTCTAATCCCCTAGATTATACAAGAATACCTTAAAGACATTTTTGTATTTGCTCAGCTGAGACTCTGATGGTTTCACCAGTGCCGTAAGATCTCGGGTTGAAGTCCCCATACAGTACACGTGTGTGAGTCTGGATGTCTTATACCCACAAAGCCTATGCTTGCCATCTGCTTTCTTAATGGTGACTTCTTTTCTATGATCCCTGGTGAGCGGCTATGAAAACGACACAAGTTGAAATTGCATTTAATAGCCCTAGCCTTCAGAACATCATAGTTTGGCCTAACCTGCCTGAAACATGCTCAGAACATTTCCATTAGCCTACAGTTGGGGAAAACCCTCTAATGCCAAGCCTATTTTATAATAAAGCTTTAATATCTCATGTAGTTTCTGGAATACTGTACTGAAAGAGAATGGCTGTGTGGGTGCAGAATGGCTGCCAGCCTATCACGTATTTACCCTCCTGTGGGAGCTCACTGGGTGCTGCACTTGCTGCCGCTGTCCAGCATCGTGAGACACAATCCTAGGCATCTCACTAGTCAAGAAAAGATCAAAATTCAGAATTCGTAGTATGCTTTACACTGAGTGTGTATCAATTTTGCACTATTAGAGGGTAAAAACATCATAAGTTGAACTATTGTAAGTCGGAGACCATCTATATTTGATTATTAGGGTAGAGAGCTTTGGCACACACTGAGGGGAAATCAGTGTGAAAGAGAAAGGAAACATTTGAAGACGCTAGCCTTGAAGATTGGGACGATGTGGCCACAGGCTCAAAGCACACTGACAATCACTAGACATTAGAAGAGACCAGGAATGGATTCTTCTGGAGAACCGCTGATGGAAGAGAGCCCTGCTTACCCTTTGATTTCAGACTTCTGACCTCTAGAGCTGTGACAGAATAAATGTCTGTTGCTTTAAACTTCTAGATTTGTGGTCACTTATTGTCACAGCCACGAGAAATTGATATAGATTTTGATACTTTTTAACCAATGTTTCTAACATAATTTATTCTATTTTTTTTATTTTTTGTTTATTTATTTTGAGAAAGAGAGAGAGAAAGAGAGGGAGAGAGAGACAGCATGAGTGAGGGAGGGGCAGAGAGAGAGAGTAGTAGACAGAAAATCCCAAGCAGGCTCCGCACTGTCAGCACACAGCTCAATACTGGGCTCGAACCAACAACTGTGAGATCATGACCTGAGTCAAAATCAAGGGACGGAAACTTAACCAGCTGAGTCACCAAAGTGTCTCTCTAATACAATATGAAGGTTTAGGATGGCTCAGAATTTCTTTCTTACTTTAATGTTCTTTAACCTTAAGGATTTTTTTAGACAGGTAAAAAACTTTGTCTTCGTTTCCTCAGGCTGCCGTAGGAAATCAGCCTGGATAGGAGGGCTTAAATAGCAAACATTTATTCCTCATCGTTCTGGAGATTGGGAACTCCAAGATCAAGGTGCCGGAAGACCCAGCTCTTGGATGCTCGGGGCTCTCTTTCTGGTTTGCAGATAGTTTTTCTTTCCTTGTGTCCTCAGATGGCAGAGAGCAAAGGGAAGCAAGGTCTCTCGTGTCTCTTCTTATAAAGGCACTGATCCTTCTACTTTCCAAAGCCTCACCTCCAAATACTATCATATTGGGGATTAAGGCTGAAACATATGAATTTGGGGAACACAAATATACAGTTCATAACTCCATAGGAACAGAAGCATGGAAAGAGTTGATGATTTTACTTCCAGAAAATAACAGTTAACCCATAGAGATTATCGATCTAGCATATTATTGTACTTTGCAGTCAATTTTTGTGATAAAAATGATAATGAAGGCTTATAAGTGTTATGATTATAAGTTGGTTATAATGGCTAATATGTAGGTATTAATTTTACCTATGTTATAAATTCATTAAAAATAAAAATTCTCAGATAGGGAAAGCAGATAAAACTATCTGCCTTAAAAATCTAATCATATGAAACATGGGCATAATAGTAGAATGCACCACCAGAAGAAAATAATGTTAGTTCTTACTTAGTAATAGATATTTCTACATGCTTTTTTTATTGTTTTAAATAAATAGTGTATGGCACTATTATTTTAGTGTATGAACTCAGACAGCTATGGTTTTGTGCACATGGTATTAAAGGCTATTTTCTTTTTCTAAGCATGATGAACTTTACTAAGAATAAGTGAAAATAAATGTCCTTGGACTATATTCAAGATTCTTTAGAATCAGAAACAAGACATATATTCTGTAACTTGTGTGGGCATCTTTTTTCAAATTACTCCTGATATATTACCTAGATAAGAACATTTCCAACAAAGATATAGGATGCATTTTTTAATTATATATATATTCTATTAGACCTGACAGTATTTATTTGAGATATGTTATGTCATTAGGATCAGAGATATCAGTATAAAGGAATGTTTTCCTTAGGAGAAACTATTATGATATTATATAATATTATATATTTCCCAGTTCAGGCCACAGAGAAGCTTAGAAGCAAGTTAGCAAGAAGCACATTTAGTGCCCAGGTACTGGTTTCTAAACCAACACAAGGACCCAGGATACCTGGAGGTATTGTTCAGTCTAGATCTAAGGCAAAGAGTATATAAAATTGGAACGAATTTGCTTAGAGTGCCAAAATATAAGGAACTGCTCAATGAACAATCTTATATGGTATGTCGAAAGGTCACAAAACCAAGTACAAGAGCTCACAAAAGCTAAAACTGGACGAATTTGTGCAAAAAAACAAATGATATAGTATCGGATGATAACACAAAATACATGAATATCCATGAGTTCACACTGAGGTACACAAATTACTGAATGGATTAGTGAATAATTGAATACACAAACATGCATCCAAACTGGGACAGCAGGAAAAAAAATAATATTTCTTGTGGAAGAATTCTAAATAAATCCTGCAGATATTTCTCCCTCAAGGAGGCAGAATAGAATTCCCTACCCCTGAGGGAGACTGTGATTGGTGACTTGCTTCCAAAGGCGCAGGATAGAATGGGAGAATAGAAGTCAGGCTGGTATTCTGCATGCTCAGTAGGAAGTTATGAGAATGACCCTACCTGTGTGGTTTTCCTCCAAAACCCAGTCTAGTGAGAAAAATGAGACCATCCATCCCACTGATCTAGTCGTGAGAAATAAAATCAGGCAAATTCCAGTTGAGAGACGTTCTGTAATGGCTCATCATTACTCTTCAAAACTCTCAAGGTCATCAAACAAGGAAAATCCGAGAAACCGTCACCTTTCAGAGCAGGCTGAGGAGACATAAAGACTGAATTCAATATGATATCTGAACAGAAAAAGGACATTGAGAGAAAAACCTCATGAAATCAGAATAATATACCAATATTCGTTCATTTGGGCCCATATATAACAATGCATCAAAAGTTGTGACAGTTAAACCATTGCAATGTAAAATGCTAACAACAGAAGAAATTGGGTTTGGAGTTTATGAGAACTCTGAAAAATCTTTGCAGCTTTTAAATAAATGTGAAAAATTCTTTATATATATATAATATATATATAATTTTTGCTTACCTTAATACCTCTAGAGGGTATTATGCTAAGCCAAATAAGTCAATCAAAGAAAAACAGATATATGATTTCACTAATACATGGAATTTGAGAAACACAACAGATGAACACAGGGGAAGCGAAGGAAAAAATAAGATAAAAACAGAGAGGGAGGCAAACCATAAGAAATTCTTAAATACAGAGAACAAACTGAGGGCTGCTGGAGGGGAGGTGAGTGGGGGGATGGGTTAAATGGGTGATGGGCATTAAGGAGGGCACATTTTGAGATGAGCGCTGGGTGTTATATGTAGGAGATGAAATCAATGGGTTCTACTCCTGCAGCCAAAATTACAGTGTATGTTAACTAACTTAACTTTCAGTTAAAAAAATAATAACATTTCAACATTGTGTATGTTTGTTTTTCCAGCTCTGTTTGCCTCTATTTGGGAATACAGTCCATTTGGAACTCAATAGCATGTTGGAGTTTTAAAGGATGCCAGCCTTTTCAAAGGTAGGTGACATTTAACTATCATTAAGACCTATATTTTAACCGGTTAATAATTCAACATTTGAATTATTTTGAAAATTCCTTTCCTTTTAAGAATATTTGTTTCTTAGAAATCAAAATGTTCAAATGTTTATATACTTGTAGGTGGTGACATATAGATAACACAACCATAAAACTTAAGTACTAATCATTTCTTTTACCAAGAAATCTATATATTTAACCTTCTTCACCATCTTTTTGTTGCACTGTTTCAATTTACATGCGGATTTGAGATGACCTAGTGACTATGTGCTTTCTTAAGAACAAAAATTGATTTTCTCCTTTTATATTTTTATGGCACCTTGACTACCTCCTCATAATTAGTGGATATTACTTTTGTTCAGTTGGATAGGTCTCCTTTCAAAGGCAAACTTCAGAGGAAGCTCTCACATAGGAAACAGAGACAGAGTCTCAAATTTTCTTGTCTTTATTAGTATTAATATGGCAGAGTCTAGTTCAGTTGTTTCTTGGCCAGCTGGTTATAGGCTACTTTTTCTTTGCTGATGGCAGGAATAGGAACTCTGAGATTTAGACACTTACAGTTAACCTTCTGGAGACAGTAATTAAAGCACCCCTTGACGCCCCCTGCTCTGTAATCGTTACATCTATTCTTCGGCCGTAGTCAAAACAAGCTTCATGTTCTCAGTTCTCGATCAGTGATCAATTAAGATTAGCCATTGATATAATAGCTCAGAAAGAAAAGGTTAAAGAGATAAGGGAAATGTAATTAAGCTAATGTGGCTTTATGGATCTTGCTGTGATATTTATTCAGACTCTCTCTGCATACTCAGTTAATAAATGAAAAAAAAAACGCTACACTGTTTCTTTTTTGTTTTTTAACTTTTCTTTGAAGAGATACATTTATTCAAAAAATGTTACACTTTAATCTAGTTTTATAACATCAGTTAATTTCAAGTATGGGATTTGAGTAAATTCTATATAAATTTTAGATAACATTTTTTCAGGGTTAAATGGTTGAAATGAGGTTAACCGTTGGATGTCTCAAGTGCTAATTCCTTTTGTCATCTATTTTACCTTTCAAGTTGTGTCCATCAATATTCAAAATTTTCATATGGAAAAATCTTACTTTATCTGGTAAAATCTTCACACTTTTATAGGAAATTTGGATACTTTTAAAATTGCTGATGTCATAATTTTGGAGTGGGGTTTCATTCCAGATCTTCTATAGATACGACAAGAGAACTCCATACTTCAGAGTTAATTCTTGTAACTGGTAACTTGTCCTTTCTGAAAAACCATGATTTCAGCAACCTACATATTATCTATGATACGAATATAAGTAATCAAAAATTAATACCATGCCATACTAATTATTAATGCAGGATTTCACATCTCTTTCTTTAAAGCTTAATGAAAAATAGCCAAAGATCCAAATAAAAGGGAAGCACACTCTTCTCAAATATCCTTTGTTTTCCTGTGTTCTATAACCACAGTTAAAAGAAATATGTAGGAAAATGATCATCATTTTACATAAGGATAGTTTGAACATAGTAACTTGAGAAAGGATACATTTAAAGTTTTTTTTTTTTTTTAACATTTATTGGTATTTGAAAGACAGAGAGAGACAGAGCGTGAGCAGGGGAGGGGTAGAGGAAGAGGGAGATACTGAATCTGAAGCAGGCTCCAGGCTCTGAGCCATCAGCACAGAGCCCAACATGGGGCTTGAACCCACAAACCACTAGATCATGACCTGAGCCAAAGTTGGACACTTAACTGACTAAGGCAACCAGGTGCTCTGAGAAAGGATACATTTAAAGTAATTAGAATGTTCACTTGTTTTCAATGAAGAAAGAATTCAAATGGGTGCAGAAGACAGCGGGAGAATGGCTTGAAATTGCTTTTCTTTTAATATAAGAGTTTTCAGAAATTTCACAAGAAAGTAGACCTGAAAGTAATCTCAGTGGAATAAGATGATAAACCAGAGAGTGATATCTAAGAACATTGAAGATAATATGTTTCGAGCCAAACAAACTTAGTATGAAAATATTTGTCTTATATTAATTCAGCTTTAAATAGAGTCATGCTCCGGGACCTGTTTAAAATTCTACCATCTTCTTTCATAAATTCTTTTTTGAACAATCAAAGAAAGAACAATCAACTTATCATCTAAAATTTCACAAAATTTAGTGTTTGTCCCACTTATTTGTCACATTCATGATTGTCTAACAAGTAATTAGGTCAACTTATTATAAATCATCTGAAAATGAAAATATTCCTTTTTTCTATGGTCAGACAGCACTCTTTGGTTACTTATAGAGTAGTTGTGTGTTGCATTATTAAAAATGGTATGGTTGCAGAGAAGTTGGAATAGGATTTCTTTTATGCTATGGTTGAAAGGGGAGGGAAAATAAAGAAATGATGCATTTGAACTGGACTTTAATGATAACTGTGTATAAATATGTAAAGGAAAGGGAATAGATGTATAACAGGCATAAAGATATGTAATGGTTCATGTGTACTGGATCTGAAGCCAGTTGGACAGTTAGGAAATGCAGCGTGTGTCACAGATGAGGAGAGTTGGCAGATAAATCTAGAAGAATAGGGGGCGCCTGGGTGGCTCAGTCAGTTGGGCGGCCGACTTCGGCTCAGGTCATGATCTCAATGTCTGTGGGTTCGGGCCCCGCGTCGGGCTCTGTGCTGACAGCTCAGAGCCTGGAGCCTACTTCGGATTCTGTGTCTTCCTCTCTGTGCCCTTCCCGTGCTCACGCTCTGTCTCTCTGTCTCTCAAAAATAAATAAAAGGTTAAAAAAATTTATATAAAAAAAAAACCTAGAAGAATAGGCCCAGTTGATGAAGATCCTTGAGTGAAATTTCAAAATATATCTGGGCTCTGGGATTTATGTTTTATAAGATAGGAGCCATGTTCGGTTTTACCAGTTATTTTTGAATGTAGAGAAATAATCTGCTTAGGAGGGCGTGCACTTGTGTGTGTGTGTTTGTGTGTGTGCACGCGCGTGTATGTATTGTTAAAATAATTGCTGGAGATGTATTGGGGATCAAGGGATTATATATCTCTGATCTTTGGAAGTACTAATTTCATCTTATTTGCGTCTAGATCCTAGAATTTCTTAGGCAATTACTTGTATGTCATCAGTATTCAAAAGGTATTTGTTTTCTACAGATACATTTAGTTTAGGGTTTTAAGTAAACCAAATCTTTCAGGAATCCTTTAATAATTCATTTCATGAGGTCAAGAATGCAAAGTGCCGTCACAAAAGGAAAGTTTTTGAAATGAATATAGAGGCTCACACAGAGGTAAGTGAATACAAGATCTATCTTAAAAAAAAAAAAAAAAAAAAGTCTTTAGGGCATTGGTATGAATATCAGGTCCTGACACTGAGGGAGCATTGCCTCTCAGCAGTGACGAAGTGAAAAGGAAACTGATGGAAACACAGAGGGAGCAACAGATCTGCTCAGCCAGGAGTGGATTTGAGCAGTTCTGGTTTTAGCGCTCGCAACATCCTGCTGAGTTGACGATAGGGTTCAGAAAATGAATTGCACAGCCATCTGTTTAAAAAAAAGAAATGTACTTTGTAAGGCATTACTAGAAATCATTTTGTAAATTTCGTTAGTGAGGTTTTCCCTGATGGGTTATTGTTTGCATTGCAATTAGCACATTTGAAAAAATAAATAAATGCTGGGCTATTTCTACTTTTGGGTAACTGTCAAAGGGTAGTCATTTGAGACATGCCTGTTAGGATTTCACAATGGACTTGTCATTGGGATTATGAGTCATCATCTGCACAAAATAATAAGCAGAGAAAAGAAAGGAAAATACAGAAGGAGTTGACCATTTCTTCTTAGACTCTGCTGGGCTTCATATTCAGAAAAAAAAGAACTGTTCCAATTACTCAAACCCATTGGAAGTTTCCAGGATTAGTAAAACAGGTTTACTACAAGTGATAACAGTAGAAGAAAAGCAAAATCTTAAAGAGGTACTTCAATCTTCCATGAATTTTCCTTTATGTAATTTTTTATTTCTTCATCAATATTTGGTTCAAAGAACCAGAGGCCGTAAGATGCTCTTAAAATCTTGCACACTCAGACTGAAAGGTCACTTTCACTTGTGTCATTATTGCATGGCACACATCTTCAGTTAATTTTAAAGGTCACCTTCCTTCTGTGAACATTAAGACGGTATTCCTTAAATAAGAAACATAAATGGAAGGTTTTTTTTTGTTTTTTCCCTTCTAACTTTAAAGTAATCCTGTTTATATGTCAGGCTGCTTTGATGTTATGTGACAGGTCACAATCCAGGTCATTGTGCTATCATTCAGGTTAGCTTAACACATCTTCAGGACGTAAGCAAGTAAAACCGTATGTGGTCTTTGTTCTAATTAAAAAAAGAAAAATCCTGCAGGAGAGATGAAGAGAATGCTCGGTTATGGTCTATGGGACAACAATCCATAATTTACTTTGCAGATGTCTGTATAATTTAAGCAGCAGGCAGAACAGCCGCACAGTTGTAGCTGCTCTGGGGAAAGGATACCAAGAGGCTCATAAATCATGGTGAGGATTAAAAGCAATGAGCATTCATCTTCTTAACCTCGTAAAGGCAATATTGGAAAGCCAAGGATTAGAACATACAGAGCATGGGATCTCTCTGTGCAGGGATAAAAGGTATTAGAGTTTTTAAGGATTCTCTCATTTAGCATTGACCTGACATTTGCAAGTTGGTAGGACCTGATTTTAAAGTTGAGTGTAAAAAACCCCCTCCCATATCAAAATAAGTGATAAGATATATTTTGGGAATATACAAAAAATGGAGTCAAATTATACAGAAATTCTAGTCATTTTCTCAGATGGAAACATGTTTCTTCTTGGCTACTTTATGGAAAATAACCTTAAAATATCTAATCTGACAAGACATTATTTAGCTTAACATTTTTAAATAGTGAAATGTCATGAGAAAATTCTAACTTCACAATAGTCAAATGAAGGAGATACAGACAGCTGAGTCTCTCCTATAACATTCAGTAAATAAATGGCCTGTTACTAATTGCTTATATTTGAAAAATTATTCTAATCAAAGGTCTTTGAATGCAAATAAGTGAATCGTACATAGCGAGGGGTTTCATTTTCTTGTTGAAGATAAGCACTTTAATCAAATCTTAAACCTTTTGAAAAATACCAAATTGTTATTATTTTCAGTATTGTTTTCAGTCAGTTCATGATACAGCTGAACTTGGCAATTTTATTAAAAAAAAAAAAAAAACAAGGAAAGAGCAGAGATAACAAAATCACTTATTCAAGGATAATTATGAGCCTATTAAGAAGACACAAATAGATTCCAGTTTCTGATTCCCTAGCTTAATATCAAATATCCCTGGCAATGATTTTTTTTAATGTAGCCAATACTTAATTATCTATTTCAGTTAAGGGGAACTATATAGTGTGACTCATTCAGAGTGGCTGATAATTAAAACTATATATTTATATTTTGCTTTGAAACCTATTTTCTGTTTCTATTTGAATATGATTTCATATGACATTTCAGAAAGTCTCAACTGCCTTTCTTTGAAAACAAGCAGAGTAACATAGCAGATTTTTAATGTCATCATAATTTGTATTGTAGTTGATACAAAATATCATTGAATATAATGCTTTAATATGACTGCTGCTTCTGCAGTGAGTGTACCCTATTCTACACCCCATGCTTGAGAAAGATAACCTTTCTTTCCATTTAGCGGATAGTACTATGCTCCTCCAGTTAAGTGCAAATAGTTTTTTAGCTGCCACTTTTCCTTCCTCTGGAATGGTGAATTAGTACCAGATGCCTTGATACAAGCTTCTATAATGATTTTTGAGTAAAACAGCTTTGTTGTATTGTGTACCATTGCATTGTCATCTGTTTATCTGTTTTTGTAACAAGATTGTGTGGCGTATTTCATCAACAGTTCTAGAGAAGGAGGGTACGGGACTTAGGGACTCAGCTACACTTCTTTGCCACATAAAACTAAGGCTGATACTCAGATATACAATGGATACTTGCTGTATGTTGTTGGAATAAAAAACTTTTGACTCCATAATGCTACCTGCTATTTAACCACAAAACTGTGGGTGGCAGAATCTGCTGAAAAAACAATAGGCTACTAAAGGGCAAATATTTGCCCCTATGTGTATGTATCTGAATTATTTTATTAAATAATTATTAAATGGAGAAATAGATTAGAGAAAAATGATAGTATATGTTCAGTGGATCTCAGTAGCATTTTAAAATGTTGTTTTATTTTTCAAAAGCTTCTGTAAAATGGATGACATAACACAAAAACTAATTCACTTTTCCTCTTTATTTTTTCCCTAATAACTTTCTCCCTAGTTACCTAAAGCATCCAAAGATGGGGGTGGGGCGACTATAGATGCTATAGACTCATGGATTATTTTACTCAAAAGTAGTTTTGAAAATAGTCCAAATATTAAATTGTGTCAAGAACTCTTCTGCAGGTGGTGGGTAGACTTGTGAAAACTACCATTAAAATTAGTAATCACATTGGTGCTTTACCTTCTGGTGAAAAGAAAAAAAAACTAAGCAATTACATTATATAAGTATTAGTTTATATTAAAATTAGTGATAAATCTGATCATAAAAAAATTACAAGTGCTCTGCAGAAAATAAGCCAGGATGAGGGATAGGAAGTTTCTGTGCTGTAGAGGAAAGTAGAAATAGTATTTTTCCAATTCCAAACACACATTTAGAGAAGGTCTTCCCAATAAAATAATATTTGAAAAGACTCGAAGGAGCTGTGGGGATAGACCATGAAAGTGCACACATTCATTCATAGGTGCATATGTCAGAAATACATGCTTATCTTCAGACATTTCAATAAATGATTGTTGAAGTAATTAGCAGGACAGCACAAGAACTAAATTTGGAAATACAAGAGAAACAAAGTTGAGAAAAACAACCAATAATATATCAGAAATTATGAAAAAAGAAAGAAAACACAAAAACTGAGTATGAGTCATTTAAACCTTTTCAATGGAAGGTAGCTGGCTTGAAATGGAAGGGCACCCATGAATTTCTGGCATCAAAGAAATACAGAAGAAGGAGAGAGTATTCCACAAAGAAAGGCATAGTCTAATATTTATTTAAAAAACAATTTATTACAGGTATATTATTATTAAATTATTATCAGTTTATCACAGGCCAGACACTGTCCTAAGCATTTATAAATAGTATTTACAAGTATTAGCTTGAATCCATGCTGGATTCAAATATCGACAATCCGGCAAATGTCTGTGCTTGTCACTTCCACAGTTTGGTGCCACGTTAAGACCTGTAATTACTGGAACCCAAGCTACCCAGGCAGCCCAGCAAGCCCACTGGGGTAATCCTATGGTAAATGCTATACTGCATTCTACTTTGATGACATAAAATTTTGGGTTTTGTTTTTGTTTTGTTTTGTTTTTGTTTGTTTGTTTGTTGACTCTGAGTCTACATGTTCTGGGAAAAGTGATGAAACATGTTAAATTTATTTGGACCTGTGTCACTTTGTCATAATCTTTCCTTGGTAATTTAAAATGGGTATGATAAATGTCTTCTATGACTTTTGAACCATGAACCACAAGTATTTATTTACTTTAAAATAGTCTGGAAATCCCAGATGATTTAGAGACAAATTGCTATTACACCTAAAGAATCTGCATGCCCCCCAATAGTGTAGCTGCATAGTTGGGTGTAATTGGGTCTATGAGAGTAGTGGCTGTTAAGAGTGCTGCTCTTATAAGAAAGCGAAGGGAGAAGGCCACACCATTGAATACGAAGGCAAGAAGATCAGGAGAAGTTGTAGAAATCCTGAGAGTGGTTTTGGAATAAATTAAAAAGTCACAAAGAACCTCACAGTGGTAGTAAGAGTCTGTGTTGCCAAACAGGTTGGGTATAAAGGTACAAGGGATATGGTCAAGAAGTGGTGATGGAGGTTTTCTGACCAGAAAATATGAAACACATTGCTGCCAGGCCTCTAGAATTGCCAGAAATGGTTGGATCCCAACTTAATTACTCTGGTACTCTAAGACCTCTAGAAGAGCCAGAGTATGAGAAAAGTGGACATTAGTAAAATATTTTAGATGTCTTCCCACCCCTAGCACCATAGCTAAATATTGAGATTTTTACAGGGTTAGAAGAAGTCATGCTGTGTCCTCATTCAGAACCAACGAGACCTGTTCCATCAGATTTGTGATAGATACAAATGATAACCTTTCTTATGTTCTTATCTTGCTCCAATTTTCAAGAACTGTATCTTTGTGGTATCCAAAGATCAGGTAATCAATTTACTTTGAGGCTTCTCATAAGGTAGTTGCATTAATAGGATGTACAGTAATTCAGCTTGAAAAACACTTGTACCTGTCTCTAACTACCTGCATTATCACACGCGTGTCTTTTAACTTTAACTACCTTATTTTCACAATGGGCATTTATTATATATTATATTATATTATATTATATTATATTATATTATACATTATTCTAATAATATATAGATTATTTAAAATTAGTTTTAGCCAGTGCCTTCACATGATAAGAAGGCATTTGTCCTAAGCATTCTTTTCATGGTTGCATGGATTACAATGTCACAAGTTATATTTGTCATAAGACTTACATATGTAATGACAATATTATTTCTGTTTTCAGAACTGATACCACATTTGTCCCACGCAGCCTCTTCTCCAGTTTAAATTTTTGTGAGGTCCAAAATTTTAAGTCATGTGTGAAAATGTGTATTTGGGGTATTTTTCAGTGTTTCACATTCCTCCCTGGGCTTCTCTTTAAGATAAAAAGGACTCACATGATCTTGTAGAGTTGGGAGCAACAGGGCTTCTTGCAACAGTGATGCTCCTGTATTGTGGTGTGGTTGGCATCTCCTGAGTTATGTTGAATCCAATTGCTTCTGGGAGTAGACTTGTTACATGTGTTCATATTTTGGACTAATAAATATGTCATCTATTCTTCTTAGTTCATCCAGGTCCTTCCTTTGTTTTGGTTTGTTTTTGTTTTTGTTTTTTTTTCTTCATTTTTAAAAATTTACATCCAAGTTAGTTAGCATACAGTGCAACAATGATTTCAAGAGTAGATTCCTCATGCCCCTTACCGATTTAACTCACCCCCCCTCCCATAAGCCCTCCCATAACCCTGTTTGTTCTTCATTTTTAAGAGTCTCTTATGTTTTTGTCCCTCTCCCTGTTTTTATATTATTTTTGCTTCCCTTCCCTTACGTTCATCTGCTTTGTATCTTAAAGTCATCATATGAGTGAAGTCATATGATATTAGTCTTTCACTGACTGACTAATTTCGCTTAGCATAATACCCTCCAGTTCCATCCACATAGTTGCAAATGGCAAGATTTCATTCTTTTTGATTGATGAGTAATACTCCATTATATATAGACACCACATCTTCTTTATCCATTCATCCATTGATGGACATTTGGGCTCTTTCCATAATTTGGCTATTGTTGATAGTGCAGGTCCTCCTTTTGTTAACCATGCTGCTTCCACCTCATAATCCTTCTGAGGCTGCAGATTTTGAGTATGACCACCTTGTTGCCTTCTTGAGTGCCCAAGAGCACTGAGTAAAGACTTTTTCCCTTGGTGTGTTTAGCTCTACCCATTCAGTGACCCTTTTGGTATATTTTCCATAGCCAGACTTCACTGCCAAATGGAAGCTGCTATTTAAACTGTGGCCAGATGCAAGGACTTTGGATATAATAGATTATTCATACATAACACAAATAATCTCATAACCCTGTTAATTGAATTCGTATTTACAAAAATACTTCCTCCTTTTCTAGCTTAATAATTCTTTCTTCTTTCCCCACACATGAATAGCTTATTAACACAGCCAATGTTCAAAGATTTTCTGTGACATTTTTACGGAATGTTTCTATGAAGAGTGGTAGGATCCTTTAATGTTTTCCTTGCACATGATGAGACAGATGGAGAAATTCATTTCTTAAAGCATAGTATTTATTCCATCTTTCTATGTTATTTGAAATCCATTCTTCCTTTGCCCCTTGGGGATGCCTGTCATCGAAGCACATGTTGACACCAGATAGAAAGCATATGTCTTGTGGATCCCATGGGTCTGGCAGAAGGGGTGAAATATAGGATAACTGTATCTTGATGTGCAGAAGGGAGTTCCCTTTTTGCCACTGATATCCCTTCCGTACTGCAGGATTCTGTGCTGTAGCTTCTGGTAGTTTAATTATCATTACATTTCATTTCATAACTAGATGGGTCTTCTTAAAGCTAAAGAATATTGAAACGTGGCATAAATGTCTCTGGGGTGTAATTATATCTTAAATCGAATCCTTCAGCCTTAGCAAAGAGTACTCGTGTTTCGGAGCAGCAGTAGGTAGCTCTAGTGATAAATTTATTCTGACCTTATATATCTTACAAAGCTCTTCGTGATCCTACTTTTGTTTTGCAGCCTTATTGAGAGTCACTCTTCCCCCCTGTACTCTGTGCTAACGCACACACACTTGCAAAACTTCCAGTTTCTCAGCTACAGCCCTACTCACAGGGCGTTAACGTGCCCATCCTCTGCCCAGAACTCCCTTCCCCTGCTGTCCGTCTGCACACGCCTTCCTGCCCTGGACCATCTCATGGCTCACCACTCAGATGTCCCTCTGTTCTTTGTGTCTTTCTTGTCTCCAGAATCTGTGGTAGATTCATTTGTTTCGTCATCTCCTCACATTGGATTATAGGCTGTGTATTTGTCGGTATCTGATATTAAACTACAGTTTTATGGTCCCCTGGCTTCAGCTCGAATCCCTGCCTCCATGCCTCTCAATGGCCTATTGTCAATCTAGTGTGTTCCTGATACACAGCTTTTTCCAGTTATGCGGTCTTTCCCCCCACCTCAGGGTTATCCATATACTTCACCGTCTTTAAGGCAACAGCTTTATCCTCTTTCACACAATGACCTTGCAAAATTTTACCCAACTTTCAGATTACCTCAATGGATACTTATTTGGGGAAAATTAAAGTTAAACAAAATAATCTGATTTAAATGAGGTGAGCCTAAATCAGAAGCAACAATTGTATTGCATTTGGCTTATAATTCGGGTTTTGAGATATGGTTATTAGTGACTTAAAAACCTAGAAGAAGTAAGTTCATTTCAAAAGTATATTAAATACACCATTGTACTTGAAGAGAGTTCAAACTTCAAGCCTATAAAAATAGTCATTGCAGCACTGTGAGGCCAGGAGATGATGGAGGACAGAAGTAAACATCAGTCACATTAAACTGTAGAACATGTTGTCAAGGGTATATTATCATGCTGATTCACTCCAATAGACTAGGATAAAACTGGGATTCATTAGGAGATGACAGAAATCTCTGTGTTAAGCTAAAAGTTAATTAAAAACAATTTTTTAAGGTTTATTTATTTTGAGAGAGAGAGAGTGTGTGTGTGTGTAAGAAGGGGTGGGCCAAAGAGAGACACAGAGAGAGAGAGAGAGAGAGAGACGGAGGAGGAGGAGAGAGAATCCCAAGCAGGCTCCATGTTCGGCACAGAGCCCAATGCAGGGGTTCCATCCAAGATCATGACCTGAGCCAAAATAAAGACTTGGACGCTTAACAGAGTCAATCAGGCACCCCAAAAGTTAATTTTTATAAAGAAATATATGTTTGACAACATGTTATCTAGGGTGGGAGGCACCATTACTATCAGACTCCTGGAAAGAGATCTGAACACCATTAAAGGAAGGGCCAGCCAAAGGATTTTCTCTTTTAGGACAGAAAGGAGAGTGGGGGGAAAGGGAGCTGCCAGCTCTGAGATAATTCCATCTAAATCGAAATCCATGGATGGGAAATCCCCACAGCACAGTTAGCTGCAAGAGCTCATGGCCTTTGCTACAGCCCAGGTATCAGGAAGCTGCACCTGGGAGCATGGGCTTGGAGCCACGCCCTCCTTCCAGGTCTAGACCGGTGAGGTAACCTACGTGACATCATTCACCCCCTCCCTTCCCGCTTTGCTCCCCACTAAATCCAAGTATCTCAGGACACATTTCCCTGACAGAACACAAATCCCATGAAGCCCTAACTCGACATTCAAAGATGTTTTCCAGATATTAATTTGAAACATTGATAATTACTGTTTTTGTGGAGCAAAACTGAGTGGACATTGGCAATGTGTTATTATTCGAAGTATATATATAATATATTTATATATTATATAATATATATTTATTATATATATAATATCAGTTATGAAATTAAAAAGAAACATTGGTTATTAGTGATAAAATGTCATTTGTAAGTTTTGAAGATATACTCTGAACATATCTACTATTGCTCATAAAGAAAGAATATTTAGACAAGTATGAGTAGGTCAAAATGTTATTGGGTTTTGATTGCCTTCTTTTCACCTTGATGGAGGAGCGATTCCGCCCCAGGGTCACAGCAATCTCTGAACACACAACACCGGACAGCCGGGCACACAAGCTCGACAGCACTTGATCAGGTACATGGACTCACAGCCTCGGGGGAAAGACGCTGTGCCAGGCGGGGCCACGTGGGGATTGTACTTGGAAAAACTGAACAAGCAGGGGCTGTGGGAGGCAGGCTTGGTAATAACAAGGGGATTCCTTGATCTCCTTGATTTGATTGACTTTTGTGAAACATCCCGTGGGCTCTCGGGAACTGACATTAGCTCCCCAGGGGTAATCAGGCACCGTGCCTAGATCCCGTGATTAGGACAGTTGTTTGGCACGGGGACCTTATTTGTGGGCACACAATAGGGAGGAGAATGTACCATTAAGACATTCGAGGCCCTCCTGGTTTTCCCCAGATGACAAGGCACACACTATGAGCACTTAATTTTAGGCCTTTTACCATAAACAGTGATAGGTTTGCACATTATGTAATGTGAAGATAATGGTATTTTTTAAATAGGAAGCAAATCCAATTGAGAATATAAGATCCAAATTTCTTGTAGGAAATCTCTTTTAATCCTCCAAGTTTTAAGTTTAAATTAACACTAAATGAAATTATACATTTAATTTCTTTCCAGGAGCCACAGTTTGTGTGTCCAATAACCACATGCATGTGGTTAGGGACTATTGTATAGACCACCATTGAAACGAAGAAATGGGCACTCAAATAGTTAAGTTTCTAGCCTAAGGAATGCAGAGATTACACCTAGGTCCTAAACCTGCTTACATTATCAAATATTTGTATTTCTTGTTTGGATCATATGGCTAGCTGGGCTAGAGGTGAAGAAAGTTATATCTCTCCACACAAGAGAATACATTGGAGAAAACACTTGAGAGGCCCACATTAAATGCAGAAATAATTTAGATGAAGTGCGAAATTGAATCTTCTCTACTTAATTTAAAAAATGTATTCTAGTTTCAGTAATAATGACATTTTGAAATAGTGTGTGTCCCCTAAACCGTAAACCTATTCTCAGTACCATGTATAGTGCCTACCGTATACCCGCGTATTCATGAGTGAAATTTATTATATGCATTCGTCCACTGATTCATTTGCTCATTTAACAGTTTTCAGCAATGTACTCTAAGCACCCGTTTGGTTGCCTTGGGAGGGAGTTGAACCAAACCTGATATGTTTCTGTTCCCCTAGAGTTTACACTGTGATTAAGCATGACAGAAAAATCAACACATGAATTATGAATTTATAAGAAACGATTAGAGGTGAACGGGTGCAGTAAAATCAACAAGTTGATGTAATAGGTACTGTCTGAGTGTTCACTTCTAATTGGTGGTCAGAGCAACTGTCTCTGAGATGAAATCCCTGAAGCCAAGATGGGAATGACCAGGAGGAACTTGCGATGTGATCACACGTAGGGTGAGTTTACCGGGCAGAAGCAAGAGCTAATGGAAGGGAACCTGGAGGAACAAGCCTGCCATACCTGAAGGACAGAAGAGAATGCCAGAATAGCTAGAGCAGGTGAACAATGCTTGTGAGCAAGAGGACGGCGTCCAAGGGTTTGTCAGGAGCTAATACTGCAGGTCTTGTTTGTGTGGTAAGGAGTTTGGATCTTCTGCGCATGGTCAGAGACTATAAGAGGGTATTATGCAAGGGGAGAGCATGAGGACAAACCACCATTCTTAACTTTTAAGGAAAGCAGAGGAGGAAAAGTTTATTTGCAGTATAGGGGTAAGGGACGGCCGCTGTGCAGCTGCAGCCCCACAGACTCTAAGCCAAGGAGGGGTGATGGTCCAACAAGGCCAAGGAAGTGACCCAGAGACATAATCGAGGCAGATCAGCTGGGGGAACTTCCGTACAGGGCATCCAGGAGCAGCAGACCGGACAAAGCATCTGCCGCTGCCATCTGCATGCAGCGAGCTTTTATCGCAAAGCAACTTAGCCTAGCAACTATCTGCAGCCTCTCTCTCCTTGCTGGCCTGGGCTCCAAGGAGACCAAGGCCTGCCATCTGAACACTCTGTTACAGAGGAGACTCTCTGCGTTGGCCACCCTCAGAGCCCCTGACCTTGAACACTGAATGGTACAGTCTTCTACATATTCTCCTTGATGGGAATGTAGAGGGAGGACATGATCCCTTCAAGATAGCGTCCAGCAGGAACATTCGGAGTGTGCGAGTGCAAGCTGGCTATCCAGCACGTACCATACACTCCACCCCGGCACGTGCTGGATGGCCCATATATTCTTCACCCGGCCTTCTGCTGCAATGTCTCCAGGCCCAGGTATGCCGAAGCGCACTGTAACCAAATCCCACAGCAATAGTACAAGCCACAGTATCCAAATAATACAACACAAACGGCTCAGAAACTGTAAAAACAAACATGTCTCCAGGGGAACCCTGTAGTTGCCCATTGGGGGAGTTTCAACAGTTAGTCTTATTCTGTACAGAAGCCACAGTCAGGGCCCAATGGGCAAATAGGGATCCCATGCAGAAGCTAAAGGCAAAAGTAAGGTGTTTAATAGGCACCAGAAAAGGCAAGTCATGATTCTCTAATAGAATACAGGTGGTGTGGGGCACCTGGGTGGCTCAGTTGGTTAAGTGTCCAACTCGGTTCAGGTCCTGATCTCACAGTTCGTGGGTTTGAGCCCCATATCAGGCTCTGTGCTAACAGCATGGAGCCTGCTTTGGATCCTCTGTCTCCCACTCTCTCTGCCTCCCCTGCTCTCACCACCTCCCTCTCAGAAATAAATAAATATTGAAAAAATAAAATATAAAAGCAAAGAAAGAATGGAGGTAGGTGGTGTTGTTCTGAGATAATACTAGCCCCACTGTGGCTTATCTCCAGGTTTATAGCACCGAATTGTTTGCCCCCTCTCTGTTACAGGGTGGGGCAAACCTGAAAAGGGTAGTGAAGGTATAAAAATACTGCATAAGGTGATTATGATAGTGTTCTTTATCAATGAAAGACCTAGTACATGGACTTTCATTGTCTTTCATGGAGTGGGGTGGAGAAATCGGGTGATGGTGTATCCTTGTTCCTGATTGGGCTGAAAATCCGAACTACCATACACGTGTGTGTCATCCCCACGGCCATTTATTCACATGTTCCTCTACGGATAGATCTTGTGGCAAGGACAAAAAAAGGTTACCTTGTGTTGCTACCTGCAACAAATAACACCCTTCCTGCATGCTGCCTACCTGTATTGTAGGGGTGGTGGGTGCCGTCCGGCGCTTGAGTGAATAGAGAATAGGCTCTGGGCCAATTGGAATGTACATGCTCATTTAATATCCATATAGCTGTTGAGAGGCAGTGTGTCTAAAAGGCCAGCGAACAGATTTCTTGTCAAAGCTGTTGTTTCAACAATCCATCCCTGCATTCTAGCAATTCAGCTGCAGTGGGATTATATGGTAGATGGAAATGCCAATGGCTGTCTTGACCTTCTGTTGCATTTCATGTCCTGTAAAATGCGAGCCTTGGTTGCTCTCAGTATCAGTGGTTTGCCATATACAGTGCACACCTGTTCCAGACCACAGATGGTGGCTGTCTGCATAGCATGCTTACTGGGATAGGCTTGCAGGAGCCCTGAATACATTTCAGCACATGTCCAAGCATAACATCAGCCATCTGAGAGGAGCAAGGAATGGATGTAATCAATCTGCCTTCTCTGAACAGGGTGCTGCCTTCTTGCTCTCTGTCTGGTGTCTCTTGGCAAAGGTCATGGTCATTCCTGGGCACAGGTTGGGCATTGTTGGTTGACAGTTACAATGTCTTTGTAATGCAGCGGTAAGCACTGGTTTTTAGCAATGGCCCACAAGGTCCATTGCCCTCGATGTCACATCTTGTGTAGCCAGGTGGCAGCATCTTCTGCTGGCACGTCTTCCCAGAGGCAGACACAGGCCAACTCATCAGCCTGTTAATTAACAGGTAGGGTGCATGCTATGTGTGTGTCTGCATGGTGAACAGCGATGTCCATACCTTGTCCATTTTGGAGTATGTCCTTCCACGTGTTGTTACCTTAGAGTGGGCACCTTGCCATCATCCAGTCCTGTGCCTCCCATTAGAGAAGCCATATGGCCAATCCCTTGTCAGCTGCCCAGCTATTTGTACATAGAACAATGGGATCAAGCTCCTGGAGCAATACCATCCATGCTGCTCACAGTTCAGCCCACTGAGAACTATGTCCAGTGCCAGAGTCCATCTAGACAGTGTCAGTTGAGGACTTGATGGCTGGCTCCTTGGTGACCTATTAGTGAACCAGGCATACTCAGGGATTGGTCTGTCTCCTTTCTGCCCAAAGGATAGCAGCTGCAGTGGCCCTGCTGCCTCAGTTAATGGCTGTCTTTTAGAGGTGACAAGAGTCACTGGGCCAAGAATGGAGTGTAACTCTACACTAAGGGGACTGTTTGAAAAGATATATGTCATTGCAAGTAGGCATGTATTTGGCTACAGTTCGGGTTTGGGCACTACCTGATTGGGGCTTCTGGAATGCATCCTGTAACCATCCTGCTAGAGGATACTGAGTGCCAAGTCACTGGGACCCCTGTGGGGGTGTCTTCTACTTTCTGTAAGGCATGGTGAGTAGCACACAACTATTATTCTAAATGCTGTCTTCGTCTCAGGCCCTTTCCACAGCTGTGACCAGAAAGCTGACAGTACTTGTCTGTGCCCTTGCAACTGCCCCAAGCACCATCCAAACCTATCTGGGAAACTAACTACATCCAATGCACATGGCCATCCCTGCACAAGAACACCAAAGGCTTGGATCTGTTTAATAGCCTTGGCTTGGTCAAATGTTTCACTTTCTTTTGAGGACCAGTTCTATTGGGTTTCCATTTTTTTTTTTTTTTTTGGTCAATCTGTACAGGAGCCAAATATCCCCCAGGTGAGGGATAAACAGACACCAGTACCCGAGGAGACCTGGGAAAGTTTGCAACTGCTTTCGGGTGGTAAGACATGGGTATGCCTACATTTTGTCAGTAACTGCTGCAGGCACGAATTTTGTCTTAGGTGACCAGATAACACTCAGGTACTTGACTGGGAAGCCAGGGCCCTGAACTTTCTGTCAGTTCACTGTCCATCCTTTGTGGGTTGGGTCATCTACCAAAGTCGACAAGGTGTCTTGCAACAGAGGAAAGTCTTCACATTTTAATAGAATATCATCAGTGTCATGTGCCCAGCTCACTGATATGGAGAGGAGACCAGGGAGAGGTCTCAGTTCCATCGTCCCGTGACATTTAGTGGGGCCATGCAAGTAGCCTTAGGGGAGCACTCGGAGGGTTTATCATTGTCCCTCCTCCATGAAGACAAATTGAACTCAGTTATCAGAAACCTGTACTTGTCAAAGTCTTTTCCATGAATCTCCTGGAAGATGAAGTATTTTGCAGGTATACTTTTTTTTTTTCTTCCCCCACAGTGTCAGGGTAAGACAATAACTCTGTAAATAACAAAAGACCTAAAAATGGCCATGCTTAAAGATCTGATGAGGGTTTCTTATAAACCTGGTAAAGATGAAACATAGACACTTTGTTTCTCTGGGCAGGAAAAACAAGATTGTTTATAATTTCTTATCAAGAACAGAAAGAAAAAAAAAACAACTTCAAATCTTATGCCAATGTACTTTTAAAATTTATTCATTCCAATCTTAATCCTGACTACCAAAAAATCTTTTCCAAAGATTCCACATCTTAAACCTTCTACAACTTTCTTTTTCTATTCGGATTTTGTCCTAAGTTTTTCCTCTCAACAGTCTCATTTCAGGACAAAATTAGTTTCTTTTCTCCTAACAAAAATGTATTCTCATTTTTTGTTGCACATCTCCTACTTTCTGACCTACAGGATTGCTTTTCTCATCAATCTAGCAGTCTTAACTTTGAAGAACCTCCCCCACCACACACACCCGCTTTATTTTTCTCCAGTCTCTGTGGACAAAGTTTTGATTATCTCCTGGAGTGTTTACATGGCAAAGTCATGATAGATTTACAAGTTCAAGAGACAGAGAAAAGAGGCAAGTGTTCTAAATGTTTTAGGGTTAATTGCTATTTAAGAAATTCCTTTGTACTAAGGGTCGGAAAACATGGGGCATTTTGCCCATTTTCTCATCAATTCCTAATCAGGCTTTGGTGTAAGTGCCCGGAGGTTAATCCGGGGGAAGCTTATGCCCTCCTAGCTTGCAAAACAACACAATAGGTTATCTAATTTATCCAATTCTCCGATCTTGCCCACTGATCCTGAGGCCATCAGCCTAGGAGACACTTTCATGTTCTTTTCTAATCTTCGCTAGTCTTTTAACTTCCAGACATCAGCTTTGGCCTCTGGGCTGGCACTGGTGGCCAGATGGACCACTCACAGTAGAGGCCAGTGCACTGTGGCTACCACGTGCTTCCCTTCCTTGCTGCCATGCATGGTTCTTCCAACAAGCACATTAGACCTGCTACTGTTCTCAGGGTGTCCCCATACTCAGGGCAGTCTACGAGTATCTGATATATGGGCCACTCAACACACGAACACACACACAGAGGGCAATAGCCAACTTGGAATTGCCCCCACAGATTTCCCTTTTCCCCTTTCCAACATCCCACGTTTGTCTCCGACCTCTGGGTTGGTTCGCTCGTTGTGTACCTGCACCCCAGCAGACTCTGAGCCAAGAGTGCATGATGGTACAGTGAGGCCAAAGAAGTAACCCAGAGACAGTAATCAAGGCACACTTTTGTTGGGGGAACTTACCTATGGGGACTTCGGGAGCAGCAGACTGGACAAAGCATCCTTTGCTGGGATCTGCATGCTGCAAGCTTTTATCACACAGCGACTTAGCCTACCAACCATCTGCAGCCTCTCCCTCCTTGCATGGCCGGGGTTTCAAGGGGACCAAGGCCTGCCATCTGAATGAACACTCTTTGTTACAGAGGAGACACTCTGCATTGGCCACCCCTGAGCCACTGATCTTGAATCCTGAACAGCATGTTTTTAGACACATTCTGCTAGATGGGAATATAGAGGGATGATGGGATCTCTGTATTCTCGAGATAGTGATTACACAGGGACATTCGGGATGTGCTTCTGCAAGCTAGCTATGCAGCCTGGCATACAGATGGCATCCTGAAGGAGTTAGGCTTTGAGACTTGAAGAATGAGCAGTGTTTTGACAAATAAATTTAAGACAGATTGCATAATGGTGGAGGAATGAAAAAGGGAAGGAATTTAGGAAAGGGCAAATTATTTGGGAAAGGTGAGTTTCATGCTTAGAGTGCTGTATTTGCCTCGAGAGAATGCTAGAAGGTAAATTGGGTGTCTTATTGCTCCCGTCACTGATGTCTCTGTGTAGTGTACGTGTTCTCCTTCCCTTTCGCAGACTCTTCACACTGCACTCTGGAGGTGAGAGGAAAATATTTTTCATGGCACTTCCATTTCTGCTTCTGCTGTCTGTTAGTCAGAAATAGTCAGAAATGGAGGCGCCTGGGTGGCTCAGTGGGCGCCTGGAGCATCTGATTCTCGATCTTGGTTCAGGTTGTGATCTCACAGTTTCATATGAAACACATAGTTTCATATGCAAGAAGAGGAAGGCAGGAGCATCCAGAGCTGATCTCCCACACACCCTGTGCACAAGGTCAATCCTTGACGAGTTTGCTGCTTTTATACCAAACCTGTAAGGTTGTATAACCAGAGGTACTAGTATTATGTCCTTCCTATGTTTTCACCATAAAAAAAAAAATCTATATTTATAGATGATATAGTGTGAAGAGCAGTTAGTAGTTGTGTGAGGTTTATTTAAAATGTATTTAGTAGAAAGAGCTGGCAAGCTGTGCTCACCCCTATATATTTTAACAGTTCCTGATTAAGGAAATTCCAGAGACAAGAAATCTGCAAAACCCTACCTTTCTTCTTTTTCTCTATGGATTTTCTGTCTTGGTGGAATCTCCTCTTATGAATTGTAGATATTTATTAGCACTTCTTATTTCTTGATTTTCCTCTCCTCTGACCTATATCCTAGTATGCGATGTCTGGTTATGTAGGAATTTCTTGGTTTGATTAAAGTATTACTATTCAGGGCAGTAAGGAGAAAGCAGGACTCTATGGGATGTAGACAAAATGGATTGCTTTGAATCTAGGGCAGTGCAAGTGGGATCATCAGGGAAGGAGTGTAAAGCAAAGATATGAGAGAATAAATACTAACTTTATATATATTCATCTTCCCTTCATTGAAGCCATGTCTGACTTGAAATTAGCAGTGTAAGTTTTCCTTGTGAGCAATGAGCATAACATCACAACCGTGTCTATTCTGTATGGTTGAAAATCATTTTCCATGTAATCGAAAAGAAAAAAAAAGAATAAAAGCAATGTATTTGCCATTATTGTTCCAACCATGAAGATTATAACAATTATATTCAATGATAATATAATTTAAAATCATAGTTTTTGTATCTCAATAGGCAGACTCAAAGAGCATCAAAGAACAAAATGAAAGTAGGATTTGACATACATTTAAGTTAAAGTGCTTCGCTGAACATAAGGCACCATGAAATAGTCTAAAAAAGTTAAGACTTTTTAAAGTTACCTTTGCAAGTGTAAAATCACAGCTTATGTATCCAATGTTTTAAATAAAATAAGGTCCAATTAAGATTTCAAATCCTTACAGTTATTTTTGCGGCCATAATTTAAAATCTAAATTATAACTAAAATTATGTCAACAGTAGGAAGTTCATCATAATTTTCACATCTTTATATGACAAAAATGGTTATCAAATGGCCTTTATTTTAAAGCTTTTATAGACAAGACTGCTGTTTTAATGGTACTTGGGATCTACTGTAATCAGGTGTGTTAAGACACACAGTAATAAATGAAAACGACAGTCATAAAGGAAGCCATCTTCACTCACAGGTGCCTGGAAACTGGAGGCGGGGCCCACCATGCCAAGCCACATGGTAAAGTCCCAGGCCTGATCAGGAGGTAAAGGGAGCAAGAGAGAAATGTGGGCAAGTAGGGCACATGAACCTTTTATAGTTTCCACAAGAAGGAATGGGGGTAGCAGAGCGAGCAGGTTTAGGATTGGCCCTTTTGAATGATTTCAGTGAAGATTGAGATGGAGAAGCTCTCCTTAGTTATCTAGCACCTGGCCCCAGTACCTAATGTCCCAGAATGCGGGAGTCCGATAAAGCAGGTGTGGTCATGGGTGGGCCGAGTGGGCTTGCATATGACAGGTACACTCTCTATGAATTTTTTAATATTTTTAGAAATGAGCTAACTGTGATGGGCAGTACCTCCAGGACCAGAAAATTCTCCCAAACAGAATATATAAAATAAAAAGCATAGTTCATACAACTGCATTCACTTGATTTCCTTTAAAAAGGATGATTTTTAAATTTATATTTTGTATGTAGTCACTGTATTGAAAAAGTAAAATTATTGACATAATGGTAAGGTAAATTGTCACTCATGGACTAAATTCATATTTTGTGGTATATGAGACATAACAGACCTGTTTATGATTTAAATGATTAAGTCACTTTTGCTGAATACTTTAAAATAGTGAAGGAAAAGCAGAGAAAGAATATTGTCAGATTTTGTTTGAAGACTTACTTAGCTGTCAGTTTCAGTACTTTTCTGTATCAGGTTTGTCAAATCATGTTAAACGGGAACACTACATTGATAGGTTTCTTTGTTACAAAGTACTTTCCTCTGAGTTACAGCATTCCCAATTCTAGAACATGTTACATGATTTCTGCTTTTGCCATTAATTCTTTGCTGTGATGGATGTTGTATCAGAATTAGTTATTGAAATCAATTGACATTTATATTACCAGACATGTCTTCTATATTAAATAAATATGATAGATTTACGTAACCAGTAAAATACATAATTTTGCTAAAAACTAAGCTTTAGTATCCGGGATTCCATGCCAGCTTTAAAGGCTGTTCTCACATACTGGCGTGGAGGCTCACATATTGTCTTACGTTGGTATGAGGTGTTTGCTTCTATGTGTAAGGACAACAACACGTGTGCATATGTTTGGTTTTGCTAGCCTGAGGGAAACAGTGTTCACCTTCTTCAGTGTTGTACCTGATTTTTAGCCATTATCAAAGAAGAATAGAGATGTCTTTATAGACTTTATTCATTTCTAAACTATATCACTGACATTTCTGTAACTCCTAGACTTGGTGTTTGGCTCAGCTTTCTTTCTTTTTTTGTTCTTTTGATTGTTTATTTAATATATTCCCTTGTGGTTTTTGTTTTATGTGTCCTCAACACTTATTTTCTTTCATCAGGAAGCAGAATTACAGTGATTTATTTTATCCAGTTAAGGATGCCTCTGTGTTTTTTCTCCTATCACTCGTTGCCCGTCTATGTGACTTATGTTTTGCTTCTGTATTTCACCTTATTGTCCATCATATACTCTGTTTTAACAATCAATATTATTTCCTGTTTGATTCCTTAAACTAAAATCTGGACATTTGTGTTAGCGTACATTTCCTCAGCTAGCCTGCAGGTAACTGTGAAAGTTTCCCAGCTCAGTGGAGACCTGCCGATGTTGGACATGACTTGCTTGAACCTCATTGTCACTCTTGGGCTGTAAATCCTTGTTCCCCTGCTCTCCTCTTAGCAAAACATTTCTTAACAAAAATATTACAAATGAATGAGTTAATAAAAAAATGGAGGACTCCTGGGTGGCCCAGTGGGTTAGGTGTTCGACTTCAGCTCCGGTAATGATCTTGCAGTTCGTGATTTCGAGTGTGCGTGGGGCTCCATGCCAATGGTGTGGAGCCTGCTTGGGATCCTCTCTCTTCTCCTCCTCCCCAACTTGTGCACTGTCTCTGTCTCTCAAAATATGTAAATAAACTTAAAAAAATAGAAAGGTGGATATTAGCACCATTATTTTGCTATGATTTATCTCTTGTAACAAAAGGCTTTTCCTCTATTTCCTGGGAAACAATAAAACTATTTCTTACATGCTGTAACTGTTTTCTGAGTCCACGTAAATATATGAGTTGAGCTAAAATCTCACTGAGGACTGTGTTTTAAACTTAGGGCTAAGGATACTAGGAAAGAAAATGGAAGATAAATCTACAAAAATAGTAGGCTGAGTTTAATTTATTGCATATAATTTGTTGAGAAAATCCTAATGTCATAATTCTATGATGTAATAGAAATAAAGTATAAGAATAGAGGAAGGAAGTAAGATTTTTTTTAAGTTTATTTTTTTTGGGAGAGATAAAGAGAGAGTGTGAGCAGGGGAGGGGCAGAGAGAGAGGGAGAGAGAGAAAATCCCAAGCAGGCTCCACACCTTTAGCACAGAGCCGTAGGTGGGGCTCAAACTCATGAACTGTGAGATCGTAGCCTGCCTGAGCTGAAATCAAGAGATGGGAGCTTAACCAACTGAGCATAACCTGAGCACCTTAACCCTGGTGCTTCCCGCAAGATTTTTTTAAGAGGGCTTACAGAACATATAAAAATATTCTGCAAATAATAAATATTCTATAAATATTTATGTAAAAATAAATACTTGATAAATGTTTGTGCAACTAAGTGATATTCACATTGAGTAACTTTATCGATATATCAACTAAGAGAAGTACACTGATCTTTCTTTCTTTATAAAAAAGTAAACTTGCACTATATATTTCTCTAAAATAGGTAAATTTTTACTTCCCCTAAGTTTCTTCAGATATTTTAAACTATGTATCCAAAGGCTCTTGAACATTGTAGTACTGGATTATTGTGTAAATAAAATAGTGGAAGTAATATACAATATGAATTTAAATAAACATGTTTGTGAAATATAAACAGTTGGTAGAATTAGTACCATTTTTTGTGAAGTTTCGCCTTTATCTATAGTAGTCTGGATGACAGGATGTTTCCATATTCACATCCTTTGTGCTTATTTTTTGTGTTTTGGTTGCCCTGGCATTCTTTTGATGATTAAGTTTATGTCCATATATTATTTTAAAACAAATTTACCTTTACTCTCTGAAAGCCTTTACAGATTTGAAGAACTAGAGTACTTGTTAGTGTTGTCTAGTCCAAGTTCACAGTGACCACTTATCTTTCCAATTTCAGTGTGTATTGTCTGCATTATTCATTAGACATTTCTTACTATGCTTTCAAATCCTTTACATGTGTCAAAGAGAATGACCATGATATAGTAAAAGCAGTAGTGTTGGCAGAGAGATTTCAGATTTAAATCCAACCAGATTTGGGTCCTCTCTATTAATACCCTAGTTTATTTACCCACAAAGCTATCTTTCAAATAAATCTCCTGTGGTAAATCTGCCTTTAAGACATACATATGCATGGAATCTCTTACTTTTAAGAAGTCAATTGATACACGGTGTCAGGAATTAAATGTTATTTTAGTATAAATGTATTTTACAATATGCAATTTTACTTTAAGAATTATCCGTGAATTTTTTAGATAAATGAAAAATTGCTAGAAGACAAAAAGAAGATAATAGCTATCGCTCAGAACCCAGCATCCAAAGATAACTTTCTGGGGCACCCAGGTGGCTCAGTCCGCTGAGCCTCCAACTTTGGCTTAGGTCATGATCTCATGGTTCATGAGTTTGAGCTCGAGCCCTACATGGGGCTCACTACTCTCAGGCTGTCAGTGCAGAGCCCTCTTGGAATCCTCTGTCCCTCTCTCTCTCTGCCCCTCCCCCACTTGGGCTCCTTCAAAAATTAAAAATAAAAAAACAAATAAAGATAACATTCAATGTTTTGATCTATAATTTTGTTTTCCATATGTTTCTCCTAATTTTTAAGTTTAGCAGTATTACACTCCATCCTTTAAATAAATCATGACTTCCATAAATAATTGCTTATTGCTGAACACAATTTGTGTCTGCATTTGGAGTTCCTAGACTCCAAATGTTCCCTGAGGTCTTCTGCTATCACCTACTTATGCTTACTTTCTACACACAAGATTTGGCCAGTCTTGAACAGGTCAAGTTCAATGCTGTGTTAAGAGTTCCTTATTGCTGTGTCCTGTGCAGGTGACTTTTTCATCAGATGTTCAGCAAGCGTATCCCCTTACTAGAGCTAGATTTCTGATCAAATGTCTCATTATTAGAGAGGTCTTTCATCACCATGCAGTTCTCGTCCATTACTTTGCTCATTTGCTTTGTATAATCTTTATGAGAGCAGAAACCATGCCCATTGCTGTATTCCCCTTACCTAAAACAGCTCCCAGCACAGAGTGATTGTTCAATAAATAAGTATTGAGAACAAATGAATATATTTATATATATATATTTCATTTTCCTTATTTGTATAAGCTTTGCTTAACTAGGTTATAAGAAACTTGAGGATAGCAATAATGTCTTTCATTCTTTATTCATCTCCTCTCATACTTGTAAGAATGGCTTGACAGGGCAAAATTTTAACATGACATAGTTTCAATCAATAGGTAATATTTTTAACTTTTCTTTACAAAATCTAGATTTCCTTTTATAACTACAATGATTAATTAAAAAACTTTATACCTTGAAAGGAATAAAGTGATGAGAAAGAGAAATAAGAGATATATGTCTTCCTATGTACCTTCTGAAAGTCACTAGATAATTTTTTTAAGGAAAGTTGAATGAAGTACCAGCTAAGCAAATGAAGCATTAAATTGTCAGAGGGTGTCCATCACTGAAAGAACACTCTGGCCATATGGATGAATTGTCTGCATTAGTTTGGACATTTTACGATGGAGATATATCAATTCATCATCCTCCAAGGTGAATGGGATTTGTTGGGAAAATCTCCGACACAATCATATTTATCACCTTGGTAGAAATTTGATGATGGGGTATAAGTTTAACATATGACAGGAAGTAAAAGAAAGAATTCAGAGGAATGCATTTTAATAGCTTCATATGGACCAAATTATATAATTCTCTTATGTTGACAAAATTAAGCTTTAATAATATGCTAAAAATTTACCTTAACTTTCATTTAAAAAATATGGAATGAGGAAAATTGCTGTTTGTTACATATGACTTTATCAGGAATGAACTCAGTTACATAAGGAATTCATTTGAAATAATTGGCTTGATTTTAAGAATGTTTTCTTCTGGTTTTAGCTAGTTTTGTTCCACATAAAGACATGTAGAGAGGCATACTGCTTTTTAGTTTAACTGGAGATTTCTTTCACAATATATTTAGAGTATGTATGTATATGTATGTATATATTATATATATATTATTTATACATTTATTATATTATATGTATATTTATATATTAATTTATATATATATTTTATATATATATTTAGAGTATGTATGTATACTTTATATATATGTATAAGTATATGTATGTTTTATATATATATATATATATATATATATATATATAAAGAGAGAGAGAGACGAAGAGACAGAGAGGGAGAGAGAGAGAGAGAGAGAGAGAGTGTCTGGTGGAGTGTGAATCAGGGATCCTGGATATGAAAGCCTAGCAAATAATTTGTAAGTTTATTATGCTGTCATTTAGCTTTGTAGATTCTTTCCTCAAATAGTAACTGCCCCAATAGACATCAAGGTTTTATAGATAATTGTTGTTTGTGAAACTTGCATAGGCTTCATTGATTTTCACTTATTTGATTATTTCAATTATGGCAATTAGTGAATTTAAAATGATGAAAGCAATGACCAGATATGAGCATAAGAGACACCACGGGATGTTACCTACAAAGTCATTATAAAACAGTTTTAATTTTTATAATAATTAGTAGTGAACAAAGATGAAACAACATGCTCTGTGCTGATTAAAAATAAATCTGAAGGAAATATGCTATAGATTAACTTTTACAGGAAAAAAAAATCTGTGTGTTCTCTTTTTGTTTATTTTAGTGACATTGCACCCAACTTTGCAAATACTATTAATATATTTTGCGGTTAGAAGAAATAAAAAGAACCTTGGATATTTGCCATTACCCTTTGGGCTCATCTCTGCCTACCTAGTCTGGCAAATGGCCATTCATGATGGAAAATTCTAGAGCAAGCATAATGATCAGAGGCACCTTCAGAAACTCTTATTTCAGGACCCCCCTGTGAGCTTCTAGGAGGTTAGAGCTTGTGCACATTGGGCGAAACTTATGAAATCGAATCTGCAAGTGTAATTTAAATGTACTTGTGGTTATACTTAGTGAGTTTAAAGATAGTTGGTGAAGGTGTCTAGTGAAAAAGAACTACCTGTTTTCAAAAGAAAATCTGCTAGAAAGACAGCAAGGCCATTTGGAGTATACAGTTTTGCTTAATGTTTGTTTGTTTGTTTATTTGTTTATTTATTTATTTTTGATTGAGAAAAAGTGTGAGCAGGGAAGGGGCAGAGAGAGAAGGAGACACAGAATCCAAAGCAGATTCCAGGTTCTTATCTGTCAGCACAGAGCTGGATGTGGGGTTGGAACCCATGAACCATGAGATCATGACCTGAGCTGAAGTCAGATGCTTAACTGACTGAGCCACCCAGACACCTCTACACTTTTGCTTAGATTTCATTCATATACACCTGCCAGTGTGAACAAAAATATCAAAAAAAAAAAAAAAAGACAATACACACACACACACACACACACATATGTATAGTTGGTGAAAAATTTGGTCTGGATTCAAAGTTCTGACATTTAAAAAAATTGCCTAAATTTATAAAATCTAGTTATTTTTAAAAGGAAGGCTAGGAATTTATTTTGTAGTATCTTAAAATAAAGTCATAGAGGACTTAGTAATTTTTCTGAGGATATTCAAGGAAAGTTGTGGGAGATTGAATTTAATCTGTTTGCTTTGGTTTTGTTTTGTGTAATGAACACATTCTGTTCTCTTTCAAGTACATCAATGCCAGTAAATTCATATCATAAACCATAGAATTTAAAAAAATAAAATTAAAAAACACAAAAAATTAAACAAATTAATGTTAAATGGGCACTCCCTTCTAAATATCAATCTTTGACATATTTTAATGAATTGTTATAATATTAATTGAAATGTGACTTTCTGGTTCTTACACAAAACTTATGTCAATATCCATTTTTCAACAGGTAGATACCTACTCCCGTGCTGTTTTAAATGTTTGTAGTTAGCCCACTAGTTTTAGGTGGAACCAGGAAGTCTCTTCAGAGTATCCATTCTAGTTAAGAGATTTGTGGGCTCTCTCTCACCCTGCACATTTCGTGATAGACGTTCTGTCCTCTCACAGAGAGGCCATCTCTGCCAAAGCTTCACTGTGGATGTTCTTTTCTGTAAGTTGAGTCCCCATCGCTAGAGAATTTGAATGGTATATTACCTGTGTCTTCTTTTCTACAGGGTCTCCCTTTCCCACTCAAGTACTAACTTGATTAGGTCAGAGACCATATACCTATTGTTTACTGTTTTATATGAAGGAATTAGCACAGTGGTGGGCCCTTAGTAACAGGTTAGTAAATGTGGTTTTGTGTTTATTTGCTTGTTTTGAATTAAAACATGTTGAACAAATATTTGCTGATAGTCTATCAGGGACTGTTCCAGAAATTGAGAATATAAAGACTAAAGGATCTACATTTCTTTTTGTTGTATAAACGGGAAAGAAAATATATAAATAAGGAAACAGAGACAAAGAAAGCATACATTTTGAAGGATGTTAATTAAATAAAGCTGTTTCTCTTCTGAAACTTTGTGGAGGTGGTAAATCAGTCATTAAAATAATAGAGCAAAAATAAATCTTAAGACAGGTTATGAACAGTGCGTTTAAAACTAATTGTCTTATCTTCAGATGTTGTATCTGAAACAAGGAAACATTCACTGTAAACACTTTCTTCAGGAATACCAGGGCACGTGTTTCTGCAGGCTCTGGTTTTGAAATATGAACCTATTGTGTGCGATTGTTTTTCTTTTTCATGTATTCAGTTAATAGCCTCTAAATCACTCAATGGATCATAACAACCTAAAACATAAACTTGTGAGAACACTTTGAAATATTAACATAGTTAATTGGATTTATAGTATCATTTTCTATGATAAAGAGCAAACAGAAAGGCTTTTCCTCCATTTTCATTCTTCAGTTACACTAGAAAAGACCTTTCAAAATTATCTAAATGATAATATTTATTAGCATTTTTAAGAAAAGGAAAAGAAAAATATGACACAGATAAGGATTTATGATATATAGGATTAATTATATTAGTGAATGGATGTGCTGTGAGATTTTAAATCCGTAATTAACAACAAATGGGGCTTTCTTTTTCCCATCAATTCATTCCTTCTAGTAACTGGAGTTTTCAGGCAGACATCAAGTCTTTTAGGCTTCTAGGATAGAAGTCAGTGCCTCATCATAATACATTTGTTTTTGATATTATTTATTTCAGTGCTCTGACAGCGCGGCTAAACTTGCACTTCTCTCTTTGACATGCACGTCTCTTTCAGATATTATTAATATATTATATATATTATATATATAAATATAGTATAATTATATTAATGATTGTTTACTAGATTGGTTTAGACCATTTATATATAATATAGATAATATTATACATTATATCATATAATTATATTTAATTATTGTTTACTAGATTGGTTTAGACTGTTTGTTTAACAAAACTGAATGAAAATTATTTCTCAGCTGAATATTTGAAGTACAAATATCAGGGGCGCCTGGGTTGTTCAGTCAGTAAAGTGTTGGACTCTTGATTTCAGCCCAGATCACGATCTCACAGTTTGTAGGATTGAACCCCGGGTCAGGCTCAGCCCTGACCTGCTTGAGATTCTCTTTCCCTCTCTCTCTGCCCCTTACCTGTCCACATGTACACACACGTGCACACTCTCTCTCACACAAAATAAATAAACTTAATAAAAAATAAAAAGTAAAGTACAGATACCAATGGGAATTTCAATTTTTCTTGGCAATTTTCAAATAAATGTTGACTTTGAACTGGATTCCTTCTTCACTAGAAACATATTACAAGGAAATAGTGAATCTCTCATGAGGCAAACCTTGAGTCAAGTCCATAACTTGGATTAAATGGCTCTTACCATGTTTGAAGTGATGTGATCTTATTTAGAAAATGCTAGGAGATTCAGTGGATAAGGCAAAGGTTTACCTACTTTACTATTCTCGGAGAGCCAACTTTTCTTACCAGAGTGGGGTTGTGAACATGATAAGACATGAAACTTCTACATTATCTTTGCAGCACTCTTTATTGTTCCCAGTGCAGCTGAAAGAGTTGAGGCCCTAAGAGTTCTTGTTGCTCATGAGATTTTTGTTTGTCGTTTGTTTTCGTTTTGCATTTTAGCCCTGGGGATGGCCCAGTAGTGTGTGTGTGGGGGGGAGGGGGGTGTAAAAGGGTTGATATAGATGGATAAAACTTAATGAGTCTCCAGGCATCAAGGAAGAAGACCTCCCACTGGGCCTTGGGATAGACTTTTGAAAAACCATGCAATCCATCTCAATATGGTGATTTCTCTATCATGTGTCTACCACCTTCCCAGTTACAAAAAATAGGTAAATAAATGTTTGATTAGAACTCTTCACTGGGGAAAATATTTGAAGTCAGAGATAAAATCATCTTTTTTTTTTAATGTTTATTTATTTTTGAGACAGAGAGACAGAGCATGAGTGGGGGGTGGGGGGCAGAGAGAGAGGGAGACACAGAATCCGAAGCAGGCTCCAGGCTCTGAGCTGTCAGCACAGAGTCCGACGCGGGACTCGAACTCACGGACCGCGAGATCATGACCTGAGCCGAAGTCGGACGCTCAACCGACTGAGCCACCCAGGCACCCCGATAAAATCATCTTTAATGCACTATTAATTCCTAAATGTCCCATACGGTCTACCACATATAGTGAGTGTTATTAGAGAATCGCTGAGTGCAGTTTTAATACACAAATTTGGAGATACATTGAAAATCATACTTTGAAAATCATCAATATATGAATTACACTCTTTGGCGTGTCTTATACAATTAAATATATTGATTACATATAAGATGACGGAATACATTATATGGTCAATTTAATTTCACCATTTTCAGTGTTACTAAGTGTGGTTAGGAAATGAGGAAGGCAAAAGAAGAGGTGTAGAAGACAGATGGGACTGAATAGGTACGATTGTCAGTGTTCCTGACTTCCTAATTTGGGAGGAAGAAGACAAGAGACCTGATTGCTTACTTGATAAAATGCGTGACACCCCTAAGTTTGTTAAGACGTGAATTTCATCTTTATTTGGATTAATAATCATTTCTTGAAATTGATTTACACTACAAATGTACCACCTAATAAATAGAAACGATCTTACTTGATTTTATTCTTAAACTCAAATTGTCCTAAAGACTCTAAAAGCAAGTAATTTATATAATAAAAAATTACAGTTTATAAAATTCGGAATGCACAAATTAGGAATCTATTTATATAAGGTATAGACTTATATGGAAATTAATGTTGCACTTAATGAAACATAAGCAGGATTTCTGAACATAAGTAGACAGCTGATAGACTACTAAATGCAAATAAGTCACCCTCATTTTACCTCAAATATTTATAAAGATAGATATGTATAACCGTTACAGGAAAGGGATAATTTGAAAAGCAATTATACAGATGAATGCTTAAAATTTTTTTCAAAAAATATATAGCTAAGGATTTAACATTTAGATGGAATGCAGTTTTCCATTACTATTTTTTGTTAGTGTATTGATGGCTCAGAGGAAAAATAATCTCCAGGAAATTCTGTGGGTGTGAAATGCTATTTTTGCAAGACCAGATAAATTACGACTAATAAAGCTTTTAGTATTTAAAAGTGAGTGGAGCTCAGGCAGTCCAAGATATTGGTGTAGGATGGGACTGAATTCATTTCCCCCCATGGACATACCAAGTCTCACTTCCTCCAAATTCATCTCCCCCCGTGGATACACCAAATCTATGGCCGCATATGGAACAATTATCTCTGGAAAAGAAGGGAAAACTAACTGAAGAGTTTTTTTTTCACAGCAAAGGATAGAATGGTCACATCAAGATGGTAGGAAAGGAAGAAATGTGGTCTTGTTAAAAACTCAACCCCCACACGATGATAGAAATTTGGAACATCTTCCTGAGAGGCAGGGAGCCGGCACCTCACATCAGGCACTTAACCATTGGACCTGTACCAGAGAGACTTGCTCTGAAGACCAATAGTGTTTCTGTCCAGGAGACCCAAAGGACTGTAAGGACTTGAGATGCTCTTTTTAAAGGGCTTGCATGCAGAGTTCCTTTCTCCAAGACCTAACATAAAAATAAAAACAGGAGTTTGAAAAGTACCTGGATGATATGTGAAGATTAATTTTCTAATCATAAACCATCTGCTGGAGGGGCAGGGGCCAATCAGGGTTTTTTTTTTTGTTTTGTTTTGTTTTTTTTTTTTTTAAATCCAAGGATGAAGGTGCTAGACAATGCCATTTTGCATTTCCTCTGTAATTTGCTGACACCAGGGGACACACACACAAACATAGCAACCTCCTGATGCCTCACTAACGCCAGCAGTCAAAGGCAGTCCACACAGGGGACATCCCTCGATCACCTGGCCCTAGTGGCCAGCGGTCTTGTGTTCTGGGCCCCACAGGACTGTAACAATTGGATAAAAAAAAAACAGTTCTTGTCAGGCTACCACACTCAGGGCATTGCAGAGACGGCAGACTAAAACATGCACCCAGTCTGCCAAAGAAAAGTCCTACTGATTGGTCCTGGAGCTTCATCCTACATGACAGGCTTCAGGTTTGTCATGGGTCTAGTGGCTATGGATGTACTCTCAGGCAGGAAGACACCATTCTCGCCCCCTTCCTTGGCCTCACAAGAGCTTGCTGGTATCTCCCAAAAGGAGCTTACATGCTCTTCTTAAGCCTGCCTTCTGTAACTCTCTCCCAGGGGACACTTTCAGATCTCCAGATTTGGAAGCTAGCAGAGTTTATGATTGTGATCCTACAAGATTCTAAATATATTCAGACTTTAAAAATTGCTGCCTGAAGATCTGGCTTCTCATCAGTCTGAAACTAGGTGTTTACTGAGATCCTTCCCTTCGGAATACTGATAGGTCTTGGCACGCCGTCAACAACTGAGCCCTATCAAGAGTAAATCCAGCTACTTAGACAGTCATAAAGGTTTGAGAGACAACCAACAGCTGGGGCAAGATTGAATGATGAGTTTCATCTCTGACATAAGGCCACTCTTTCAAGAGTAGGTAAAGCTGCTGTTTCACCTAATATATAGAAATGAATGCAAATAGTCAAGCAAAATGAGCAAACAGAGGGACATGTTCCAAAATGAAAGAACAAAGCAAAACCTCATAAAAATACTTCATTAACACAGAGAAATAACTTACCTGATAAAGAATTCAAAGTAATTGATCATAAAGATGCTCACTGAACTCTGGAGAAGAGTAGAGGACCACATTGAGAACTTCAACAAGGAAAAGAATGTAAGAAAGTACCAAACAGGAGTCATAGAGCTGGAAAGTACAATAACTTAACCAAAAAATACACTAGAAGGAGTCAAAAACAGACTAAATGAAGAAGAGCAGATCAGAGACCTGGAAGACAGGCTGGTGGAACTCATGCAAACAAAATAGCAAAACGGAAAACAAATTTAAAAGTGAAGGTAGCTTTAAGGGACTTATGGGACCATAAGTATAATAACATTTGAAGTACAGGAGACCCAGAAGGAGAAGACAGACAAAGGGAAGGAACCCCTTATTTGAAGAACAAGTGGCTGAAAACTTCCCTGACCTGGGGAAAGAAACAGACACCAAGTCTTGGAAGCACAAAGAGTTCCAAACAAGATAAACCCAAAGAGACATATACCAAGACACATTAAATTAAAGTGTCAAAAGTCAAAGAGAGAGTCTCAGAAATAGCAAGAGAAAAGAAAATTTTTATGGACAAGGGAACCCATAGACGATTATCAACTGATTTTTAGCAGAACTTTTGCAGGCCAGTAGGCTGTGGCATGATATAGTCAAAGTGCTGAAAGGAAAACAAAACAAAACAAAAACTTCCAATAAGAATATTCTATTTGGAAAGGATATTTTTCAGAATTGGAGGAGAGATAAAGAGTTTTGCAGACAAACAAAAGTTAAAGACATTCCTCACCACTAAACCAGCCTTATGGGAAGTGTTAAGGAGATTTCTTTAAGCTGAAATGAAAGATTACTAACTAGTCAAGAAAAATATGAAAGTAAAAATCTTCTGGCAAATGTAAATGTACAGTAAAGGTAGTAGATTAATTATTTATAAAGCTAGTATGAAAGTTAAAAGACAAAACTAGTAAAATTAACTGTAACTATGATAATTTATTAAGGGGTATGCAAAATAAAAAGATGTAAAATGTGACCTAAAAACAGTAAGGGGGGCTAAAATGTCAAGTATCAAATTAAAATAAACTGATACATATAGGCTGTCACTGTGAACCCCTTGATAACCACAAAGCAAAAACCTATGGAAGATACACAAAAGATAATGAGAAAATAATCTAAATATAACACTATAGTCACCAAACCACAAGGGAAGAAAGCAAGAAGAGAAGACAGGGACAGGGAGGAACTATAAAAACAGAAAGCAGTTAACAAAACGGCAATATACATACATGCCAATAATTGCTTTAAATGTAAATGAAGTAAATTTCCCCAATCAAATGACAGTGTTAGAATGGATTTAAAAAAACACAAGACTCATCTATATGCTATACACAAAAGAGACTCATTCCAGATTAAGGACTCATTCCAGATTAAGGATACACACAGAATGGAAGTGGTAAAATATGTTACATGAAAATAAAGATGAAAAGAAACCTGACATAAAGGTACTTATAATGGAGAAAATAAACTTCAAGACACCTTTAGTAATTATTTATGCATCTGACATAGGAACACCTAAATATAAAGAAAATATTAACAGACTTAAAGAGAGAAATTTACAACAATACAATAATAGCAAAGGATTTTATTACTCCACTTTCATCAAGGAATAAATCAGCCAGACAGAAAATGAATAAGGAAATATCAACCTTAAAAGACATATCAGACCAGAGGGACTTATCAGATATTCCATCAAAATGCAGGAAGATGTCCATTTTTCTTAAGTGCACATGGAATCTTCTACAGAATAGATTACATGTTAGGCCACAGAACAAGTCTCAATAAATTTAAGAAGACTAAAATCATATCAAGATTTTTTTTCTGGCCACAATGGTATGAAACTAAATATCAGTTACAAGAAGAAAACTAGAAAGATAATAACCAGTCAATGAAAAATATCAAAGAAGAAATAAAAAAAAAGCCTTGATACAAGTAAAAATGGAACTACAACATATCAAAATCTTGGGAATATGAAGTGATGTCCTAGCAGTTCTAAGAAGGAATTTCATCAAAATACACACATACATCAAGAAGTGAAAAAAAATCCTAAGTGAATAATATAACTCTGTACCTAAAGAATCTAGAAAAATAGGAAAAAGTGAAGCCCAAATTAGTGGAAGAAAGGAAAGAATAAAGATGAGAGGGGAAACAAACTAAGCTCATGCTCTAAAAAGATAAACTAAATTAATAAACCTTTAGCTACACTCACCAGAAAAAAAAAAAAAAAAAGAAAGGGTTCAAATAAATAAAGTCAGAAATTTGAGAGAGGTTACAAATGATATCACAGAGATGAAAAGTAACATAAGACACTACTATGAACAATTATATTCCAAAAAATAGGACAACCTAGAGGAAAAGGATATATTCCTAAAACGATGTCATTATCCAAGACTGAATCATGGTGAATAAACAGAAAATCTTAATAGAACAGTTACTAGTAAGGTAAGAGTCTGTAATCAAAAATCTTTCAAGTGACATCAGTGGTGATTTCTACCAAATATTCAAATAAAATTTAATATCTATCCTTTCAAACTCTTCCAGAGAAAATTGAAGAGAAGTGAATTCTTCTAAACCTATCCTATGAGGCCAGCATTATCCTGCTACCAAAAGCAGAGAAGAAAAAACAATACACATGCATAAAAGAAAATTGCAGGCCAGTGTCTCTGGTGAACTGAATTCTATAGTACATTGAAAGGATCATTCACTATGATCAAGTGGGATTTATTTTAGGAATGCAAGGATGGTTTAACATCCAGAAATCAATCACCATGACACACCACATTAACAAAATAAAGTATAGTAATCAAATGACCATCTCGATAGATGCAGGAAAAGCATTTGGAACAATTAAACATACATTTATGATTAAAATGCTCAAGAAAGTAGGTATAAAGAGAACATACCTCAACATAATAAAAACCATGTATGAAAAGCCCACAGCTAACATCATACTCACCATGGAAAACCTGAAAGCATTTTCTTTAAGATCAAGAACAACAGAAGAATGTGCACACTTGCCACTTTTATTCAACATAGTATTACAAGTCCTAGCCAGAACAGTTATGCAAGAAAACAAAATAAAAGCTATCCAAATTGGAAATAAGGAAATAAAACCTTTACTGTTTGTGGAAAATGTAATTTTATATACAGAAGACCTTAATGACTCCACCAAAAAATGTTGGAACTAATAAACAAATTTTAAAGTTGCAGAGTACAAAGTCTATATACAAAAATTAGTTCTATATCTATAAACTAACCACAAACTATCAGAAAGATAAAGAAAATAATCTCCTTTCCCATTGCATCAAAAAGGATAAAATATTTTGGAATATTTTAATCAAAGAGGTGAAAAACCTTTACACCAAGCACTATAAGATATTGATAAAATACATGAAGAAGACACACAAAAAAATGGAAATATATCCCATGCACATTGGTTGGAAGAACCATTCATATTGTTAAAATATCCACGCTACCTGAAGCAATCTACAGAAGTTTCGGTGCCATCATATCAAAATCCCAATGCCACTTTTGACAGAAATAGAACAAACAATCCTAAAATTGGTATAGAAACCCTAAAGACCCCAAATATTCAAAGAAATTATGAGAAAGAACAAATCACACTCTCTGATTTAAAACTATACTACAAAGCTATAGTCATCAAAAAAGTACAGTAATGACATTGACAAAGAAAACACATAGATCAATGGAATGGAATAGAGAGTCTAGAAATAAACCCATGCATGTATGGTCAATGAATTTATGACAGAGGAGGCAAGAATATCAAACGGAGGATGGACTATCTCTTCAATAAATGGTGTTGGGAAAACTGGGTAGTCAGATGCAAAAGTAAGAAACTAGGCACCTTCCTTACACCAATCACAAAAATTAACTCAAAATGGATTAAAGACTTGAATGAATGTGAGACCTGAAACTTAAATTCCTAGATAAAACAAAAACAAAAAATAAAGATGGTAGCTCCCTTTTTAAGTTTATTTGTTTATTTATTTATTTTTAGAGAGAGATAAAGGGAGAGCATTCACACACACTTGTGAGCTAGGGAGGGGCAGAGAGAAAATTCCAAACAGGCTCCTTGCTGTCAGAGGGAAGCCTGACTCGGGGCTCCGACACACGGGGGCTTGACTCAACATGGGGCTCAACATGGAGCTCGACAAGGGCTTTGATCTCATGAACTGTGAGATCATGACCTGAGTAGAAATCAGTAGTCAGACGCTCAGCCAACTGAGCCCCCCATGTTCCCCTAAAGGTGGTAGCTCCTTAACATTGGTCTTGGCATTTAATTTTGGGATCTGACTCCAAAAGCAAAAGCAACATAGGCAAAAATAAACGAGTGGGACTACATCAAACTGAAAGGCTTATGCACTGCAAAGGAATATATCCACAAAATGAAAAATCAGTGTACTGAATGGGAGGAAATATTTGCACATCATATATCTGATGAATATCTGATTAATATCCTAAAATATATAAAGAATTTAAATAACTCAATACCATAAAAAACAATCCAATTAATGGGCACAAGATATAAATAGATATTTTTCTAAAGAAGACATACAGAGATAGCCACGAGGCACATGGAAAGATTTGCAACATCAGTAATTATCAGAGAAATGCAATGAAAAGCACAAGGAGGTATCGTGTAAGACTGTTAGAATGGCTATTACTGAAAAACAAAAAATAAGGAGCATTGGAGAGGATATGAAGAAACGGGAACCCTCTTGCACTGTTGGGGAATGTTATTTGGTGCAACTAAAAATGTAAAATTGTTGCAACAAAAAATAGAACTACCATAAGATCCAGCATTCCACATCTGAGTATTTGATGAAAACAGTACTTTAAAAATTTATATGCACCTGTATGTTTATTGCAGCATTATTTATAATAGCCAAGATATGGAAACAACCTAAGTGTCCAGTGATGCATGAATGGATGAAGATTTAATATATATCACATTTATTTATCACTATATATCAGAAATACAATATTATTTCACTTATATGTAGAATATGTAAAACAAAGCAAAATAATACTCATAGATACAGAAAACAGTTGGTGTTTGCCAGAGGGAGGAGTGTTGAAAGGTGGACAAATGGGTAAAGTGGGCCCGAGGTATGAACATCCAGATACAAAATAAGTAAGTCACGGGGTTGTAACATACGACATTGTGACTATAGTCAGTAATATTTCACTACATAGTTTAAAAGTTGTCAAGAGAGTAAATCTTAAAGTTCTCATCACAAGAAAAAAAATGTAACTGAATGGAGACAGATGATAACCAAACTTCTTGTAGTGATCATTTTGCAGTATACACAAATATAAAATTACTGTGTTGTGTATCTGAAACTAATATCATGTGCTATGCCAATATTACCTCAATATAAACAAGCAAACAAGATCTGAAATTTATATTTAAGAAATCTTGTTTATTGATTAAAATTGCAGTTCCTGGATTTTTTTCTAACTATACGACATCTTTAAAGATTAAAATACAGTTCCTTAGTTTTAGAATGAAGAGATTTGGGGAAGGCTGACTGAAAAAGTTTAAGGAAAAGATCCCTGGTGACTTCCTATTTTACAATATTTATGGTTTCCTTTATGTAACAAAATGGACTTCACATCATCTGCATTTCACTTGAGTCATAGTGAATCTAGTATCAAATAGAAAGTATATTTTTAGTTGTTAAATTCAGTTTTTTTATGCATCCTCTTTACTGAAAATATATTTATGATAAGGTAATAAGTATTTTAATTTATATTCACCTTGTTAAATGCTTTCATACTGGTTCCTTATAGTTTTCTCCTAAACGTATCAGTTATAGGTCAGCAAAGGTTATCATAAATAATTTTCTATTAACGGGTGAGTTATTTTTCCTCTATCAGATGGGAAAGTTAAAATGCATGCTGTTCCATTTTTATATAAACTTAAAACATTCCCCTAAAGAGAATTTAAATAATACAAAATAGTAAAGTGGGAAAGGTGAAAGTCATGCTAGATCATATTGCCCAAGTGAAACTGCTATGAAAATTTCAGGGGCCTCCATCTGGACAGTGTGACTTTTAGATGCAGGTAGTAGGGCTTCCTGCCATGTTCAGGAAATTCTCTGGCTGCACCTCTCACCGATAGGGGCTGAGTCAAACTGTTCAAGATGAAATGCCCCGTAGATATCCAAACGCCCTCTGACCCAGCAATCAAAGATTGCTTCCAGGGCCCGCTTGATGATGGAGCTGGGACGCCATCCATCCAATGTGGACGTCTGGGCTGTTGTAAAAGTTTATTTTTCAGGAGAGGAGAATGGAACCTATTAAATGATTCATTCGCTTTCACCATTCAGACATATGCTAGGTGGCTCTTCATTTGTACTCTTGCCTGAGCCCTGCAAATATCAGAGTTGAGCCTGCTTTGGAGGTGAGTTTCTGTGTTAGTGAACACACAAAACGCAAAAATTGAAAATGTTTTCTCTGTAATGGTATATGTCCCCATACTGATCTATGTACTATGTAAAACCATTAATATCCTGATATTTTACCCATCATCTTAGTATTTTATTATATTACTATGTGTTTCTGTCAATTTCTGTTTGTTTATCCACTTATTCATATCACCACAGTGGACATAATTATATTTTCTCACCATAACTCTAACTAATAAACCGTAACTCAAATTAACTCCCTAACACTTTTTTTTTTATCATGCTTGCAATCACCTGCGGCATTTCTCATGCCTTGTTTTCTATCACTATGTATATTTATTTGACCACTAAGTTATACATTTTCTTCAAAACTCAGTAGGATTTATCTCTTTATCGTGCCACCCTGAGGAGAATCATTCACCGCGGTCTAATTTTTGCAGTGTTTCTTGGTAGGTTGTCCTGATGTGACCCCCTCTTCCTCCGGCGGTGTTTCTATCCAGGTTATCTGTGAAAAAGTCTTTGAAGGTAGAGTTCTTACCTTTTCCTTTAGGGCCTTGCTGCACTCCATAAAAAGTTTCGTTTCTCACCAAACTGCAGCCACTCCATGCTCTGCCCAAGCGGTCAGTGCCATCACCTCCTTCCTGTTCTTCAGGAAATACACATGAAATAAAATAAACATTCCTCTTCCTCATCAAGCTATACCTTGTTGACTTCTTATTATTAAGTCTTTAATTAAACAGACCAAGTATATTTCAGTATTGTGTATTAGGTAAGAGGATGAGCTCTGAATTATAATTCTGTTGCTTCATTATTTACTAGCTGTGTCACTTTGAGCCAATTATACAAATTCATTATGTCTCAAGGTATTCTTCTTTTTCTTCAAATCTGTGGACTTTTATCATTTGTCGAATGCCAATCTGTCATTTCTCAAGCTAGTGCAACATGATTGAGAAGACTATAGACAGAGACTGACACTGATAAAAAGGACTCTGAGTTCTAATTTATACTACATTTACACCGATTTACACTATATCAACCTTAAAATTCATGAACTTAGAAGTTAACAAAAATAAAATTCATGTGTGGATACTAATTTAGGAAGGTCTATAATGTATATAATCATATTAGTTAGGATATTAATTCATTTTTAAAGTGAAGGGCACTTTTGGGGTACCTGGGTGGCTCATTAAATTAAGCATCTGACTCTTGATTTCGGCTTAGGTGACGATCTCACGATGAGACTGAGCCCCACTTTGGCTCTGCATGGACACCACAGAGCCTGCTTGGGATTCTCTCTCTCCCTGTCTCTGCCCCACCATCCCCCCCCCCCCCCCGGCACACACACACTGGCACCTGTGTGTGCACGCTCTCTCTCAAAATAAATAAATAAACATTTAAAAAAAAAGTTAAGGACAATTTTAGCATATTGAAGCTTTTTCTTCAAAAATTTTTACAATTAATAAAAGGCAGACCTAGTTTTATATTCTATCGTATCTCCTTAATTTTAGTAACTTTACTTTTATATATTCATTCATAAAGACTTTTTATCCTTGTGCTTCCTATATACTTTCCAAAATGAAGAGTATTAAACTTAGATGAATACTCTGTGCACTTTTATTCATTCAATAAATATGTATTAAATACTTAACCATGGGAGGTTTAAAGTATTAAGATACAGCAGTGAAAAAAAAGTCAAAATGCTTCTGATAAGTTAACTTATATTTGAGTAGGAAGCTGTAGGCAAACAGCATGTTAATAGATGCTAAGTGCTGTGAAGAATGTAAGTCAGCTTTGTACATGAGGAGTGACGGATCAGGACGTGGATCTATTTATATAGAATTTGGGAAGCCTTCTTGAATAAATTGATATGTGAGAAAAGACGTAATTTAAGTAGGAAATGAGTCATATCCAGGGACAGCATTTGGAAGAGGGAGTATCTAGTCCAAAGGCACAGATGTAGGGATACGTGTGCGGTGTTCAAAACTCATCAGTCATTGTGGCTAGAACACTAAGAAAGGCCATAGAGATACAAAAGTTGTTGAGGAAAGAGAAGAATTCCAAGGACAGATTAGCCTTAAAGGTCACGATAACGAACTTGAATTTTATTACAAAGATCCTTGTAAAATAGAGAGTGATTCGAGGGCATTGAGCAAATATGACTTACATTTGCAAAGTTTTGCTTTGGTTTCTGAATGACAAATACAATATAAGAAGACACGTGTGAAAACAAGAATTGGTAGGAGGCTGGCATAATAATCCAGATGGAAGTTAGTTATTATATTCCTGGATCATGTTGTTGGATATGGTAAATTTATGTTTAATTTTTTTAAGTTAATTTATTTTTGAGAGAGAGAGAGAGAGAGAGAGAGCACGAGCAGGGAGGGGTAGAGAGAAAGGGAGACACGGAATCCACAGCAGGCTCCAGGCTCTGAGTTGTCATCACAGAGCCTGACACTGGGCTCAAACTCACCAACCAGTTCATGGCCTGAGCCAAAGTCAGACACTTACCTGACTGAGCCACCCAGGAGCCCCTGGATATGGTAAAGTTTTGAATCTATTTGAAGATTAAGCCACAAGGGCGTGATAGAACGGATATCGAAATGAAACGTATCAAGTATCAAAGATAACTCTATAATTTAATGTGATTCAGTGATATGGGAAACACTGAGGGCAGAGAAGCTGGTTTGGGGGAGGAAATCAAAAGTTAGATTTGGGAAATGTTGTGATGTCAATTCATATAAGTAATTCAACCAGACATGTCTAGTAACCAGTTGGATATTCATGTCTGAATTTAAGGAAAATATTCAGGTTAGAAACTAAAAGATGAAAACTAGAAGAATATAAATCATTTTGAAGGTCCCAGTATAGGATGAAATCACCTAGGAAAAAATATAAAGAAGATAAAGGGCCCGGAGACTAAGTCCTGGGGCATTTAACAATTCAGAACTCAGTAAAAGGTAGGATTTGACAAAGGTTCTGTCCTTAACAAACTTCAGTCAGGCCCCCGTTGTGTGTTTGACTTTTCCAACCTAGTCTTGTCAGGAATCCTGCTAAGTCAATTTAGGGGGAATACTTCTATCCTTGGTACCTGATCACCTTTGATATCTGATCAAGGCCTTCACCCCTACCAGATGATGTAGATAAGTCCTTGACCTTCCTTCAGCAAGAATCTTGTTAAGTTAGATTTGCAAGAATTTCTTTACCCTTGAAGTTTCCTTTAGTAATTTTCTTTCCACTGACATCCTCACTTGAATCTTGGGCTACAAATCCTCAGCTGCCTTTGCTGTATTTAGAGAGTTGAGCACAGTCTCTGTCCCCTGGTGCATTTACCTCTATTGCAGGAGGTCTGAATAAAATATTCCTTATCATTTTAATTAGTGCTGGAATATTTTTTTTCCTTTAACAGATCCAGGAAAACAACCTAATATAAAATAATCTATAAAATTGGAGAAAACTCAGAGAGAGCAAGGCTCAGGAGAGTGATGTTCTGGAAATTAAATAGAGAAAACACTTCAGAAAATAGGTGTGATTGATTTGTGGTATATGGTGCCATTAGAACAAGGTAATGACTAAGACCTACCAGGATGTGAAGTCATTGGTGACCTTAAACAGACCCTGACCTGAAAGAAGGGAGATAAAATATTTGGAATTTGTTCCAGGGAAAATGACAAAAGATGAATTGGAGACAGAATATAGGAGTTTTATCTAATATCGGAGCAGACATAGTCTTGTCTGTAGACTAGAATGTGGGATTAAGGAAGTATTTGGCTTGTCTTGAGATGGAATATAGTTTTACAGAATACCTTTAAATCTAAGACAGTGATTCTGCAGGAATTAAATAAAATAATGGTGATAGAAATATGGCAGACTGTTGTAAGAGTAGGAAGCTTAAGTAAGAGAGAGGTTGTAGGATGCATGACGGACAGGTAGGCTTTGAACTTAGAGAAGAGCATGACAGTTTCTCCCATTTTGCTAGAAAGCAAGGTGGAAAAATACACGTATATACATATGAACAGGTAGTGTGTAGACGGGGTGTTGGGAGAGTGTATGTAACTTTTGTTCAGAATGCTTCCTATTTGCTAGAAAATAGAGAAGTCATCAGCTAAGATGGAGACAAGTCCATGATAAGTTTGACAAAAGAAAAGGTGTAGATTTACCCCCATTCTGAGAAATAGAAGGAATTGATTAGAGAAACCTAGTTGGATTCCAGATAGCACTAATGATCCCCTTCAGGGAGATGCTTATGAATTGAAAGTAAGAACAGTGACTGTGATTGTGTCTTTTTCTACAACCAAATTTAGTTTTCCAGCTGCAGATGCTGAGTAGCAGAGATGCTGGATAAAGTCAGAATTAGGGTTTATCAGTAAAGTGTGATGGAGGGACAAAGGGACAAGGAAGCCGAGGGCTCAGGACTGCCTTGTACTTAACAGTTTAAATGCAGAGATACTGTATCTTATGTCTCCCAAGTAATCTGAGAGCCATTATCATCCTAAAAATGGAAAAGAATAACTATATCGATTTTTCATAAAATGAAAAAAAATAATAGTGAAAGAGTTAGAATTTTAAAGGATCCATAGTAGAGGTGCAACCAAATTAGGAAGGTAATAGTTTCCTATGATCTTCTTAGTGAGTGATTCTTTTAAACCAATAACATATGATAAAGACTTTGGAATTTTAATACCCAGATCTTCAAGGCGTTTGCTTATAAAATAAGAATCCTTTTACAACATGAGATCCATCTGTCTTACTATGTCAGCACTGGAGGCGTAGAAGCAGCAGGTTGTGCTCTCCAGGGCTCATTAACTATTCATTATCACGAAAGCTCCCATGCCGTCAGGCTCTACCTCATCTTTGCTCTTTTCACCTCTGCCAAGGCTGACCCAGCATTTTTCATTCTCTGGTCTTAAGGGTTTCTGTATCTTCCAATAAGTAAATACATACATACATACATACATACATACATACATACATACATACCGACTCACTTGTTTATTTCAAATGGGAAAGAAGAATTACCACCCGGCTTTGAGGAATTACCCCACTTCCGAAGTTTGGGCAGAGAGAAATTAGAAATTTCTCTGAGATTATGAGAACTTTTTGTATTTCTTATCCACAAAAGTACCTTGATCACAAAGTCAGCCTTTCTACATACTAATTCTCTCATAGTGATAAAGGGAAGAAAGTTTAGAATAAATGAGTGGTGAATATTTATCAATTCAAAATTAGTAAAATTAAGTATAGATGAGCAATACTAGAAAATAAATGTTTGTCACTGAAGTGTTAGAGTTGAATTGTGTCACCTCCCTCAAATTTGTTTGTTGAGGTCCTAAACTCCAGTGCCTCAGAATGTGACTTTATTTGGATAGAGGGCTTTAGTAATTAATTTAAAATGAGTTCATTGGGTGGGCCCCCATCCAGTAGGATGTGTGTACTTAAAAGAAAAGGAAATCTGGATAGAGACATGCAGAGAGGGAGAGGATTCAAAGCAGGTTTAGGGAGAAAGCAATTCTCCATCAAGGAGAGAGGCCAGGAAGGCTCTTCCTTCACAGCCTTGCTGACACCTTGATTTGGGGCTTCTAGACTCCAGAATTGTGAGACAATAAATTCTGTTGTTAAGCCTCCCGGTTTATAGTACTTGGTTATGGCAGCCCTAGTGCATTTACATAGGATCCATTTAATATTCAGTTGAAAAATATTTGTGTGCCTTCCACTCCATGATGGGTATAATTTGAGGTGCTTTGTAGAATCACCTGTCTTTTAGGAGTAGTGGGCTCACTTGCTTGTTTGATGATGACAGTTGTACCAGCCATTTACCTTCAAAAATTTTGATTCCATTGGTTTGAGTTAGGGTCCAAGAATGAGAACATTTGTTAGTACTCCAAGTAACTGTCATCCTCAGGCAAGCGGGGCTGGGGGGGTGGGAGAGGGTTGTAATTTGCTAATAAGTTATATCAATAATGTAAACAGAAAAATTTCGGATGTGTGGAAGAAGAAACTGGCATATTACATGATAACATTTTAATTATTTGCAATATGTTAAATATTCTAAACATATCAACTGTTTTACAGAGGATATAAAAACTTGAGTATCTGTATCTATACCTAAAATTCTATCTATCATATAAGTTTGTCCATATATCTATATCTGTATTTATTTACTGAAGGTGTATATTGCATACTATGTTTAATTATAAATTTTACGTTAAAGGAGGAAGAATGATAAGAAGGTTTTATAGTTTGAAAACTATATACACAGTGCTAAAGACATCATTGGTACCTATAACAAAAGTTTAGTATTAAAAACTGGAATACAAAATGCTCTTATAAACATCTTTTAAATAATATTTATATTTTTTATGTTGATCCATTTATTTTGAGATAGAGAGAGATGTGGGAAGGGCAAAGAGAGAGGAGGAGAGAGAGAATCCCAAGCAGGCTCCCCACTGTCAGGGCAGAGTCCAATGTGGGGCTCCAACCCACGAGCTATGAGATCGTGACCTGAGCCAGAACTAAGAGTCAGATGTTTAACTGACTGAGCCACCAAGCTTCCCCTCTTATAAACATCTTAATAAAAGTGAAGTACGTTTTATTTTCATAAAGGAGGTGTTAAGGGGAAAAGAAATCATAATCCCGGCAATAATTTGTAAAGATGAACCTGCCTGTCTTCACATGCCCTTTAGACAGCAGGGACAGGGGGCAACTAGTTACAAATATGAGTTATGCATTTAATCACTAGACATTATTTAGACAACATATCCATGGTTTCACTTCATTCAAACAATATTAATGAGCAACTATTATACACCAATATGTTTCTAAGCAGTGACAATATGGTGTCAAAAGATAGAAGAACACGTCCCTCCCCTCAGTTAGCACATATTTCTAGTGCAGGAGAGAAAAAATTAATTCCTTAACAAAAAAGTAAAATCTAATGTCAGGTAGGGCTGTCTAAAAACAAACATAAAGCAGTGGGAGAGGGGAAGTGGGATGAGAACCCGTAGGAGGTTTCATCATGGTGGCAGAGATGTGAAGGGGCCATATAGGGGCCATGTCCCAGCGGAACTGGCTTCAGCCTGATGACTTTCACAACTCGGGCCCTCCCTACTAGGGAGCTGATACAGGAGTATAAATGGAGACGTACCTACTATCTCTCTCGATATTTGCAGTTTTAACATGTAAACACAAGTTGGCCTGTCAAGGCTTCTCCCTACCCCGATCTATTTCACCTCAAACCAGTATGAGCCAGAGGGGTAGCACAGACGACTGTGACGGGATGGAAGGGTCTTGAACCTGGACCCTGTCAAGCTCCCTAGGGAGCTTCTGCATGTCTTATTTTTCCCACTCAAGATTTCCAAGCCATTAGAAGTGTCTCTAACATGACACAAAATTAGGAGAGGTGAGGGAGTAAAAGCTGCTATACAACCGGTTTGAGGATTTGTGGAAGCTGAAATAAAACCAAAGCCTTGTCTCTTCTGGCTTACCAGTTCAGAGAGTGTGATTTTCTCTCTGCCCTCACTCATACACACACACACACACACACACACACACACACACACACACACACTACCACATGCTCAGTCATACCTTGTCAGACACGCTCACACACTTACACAAACCCACACACCTACTCACCTTTTTGGTATCCCAGACTTATATCCTTTTGCTATGCCTGTCTCAATTCAGACCTGGGGTGACCAATCTTTTCATAATCTCCATGTGCTCATTGCCTTACTAAATTTCCAAGAACTAAAAACAAAATTAAAAACACACACCACCCCCGCCCAAGATTTAAAAAAAAAAAAACCACTTCATATCACTCAAACAGGAAAAAAAGGAACTCTGTTTCAGTCGTTTGTGATCTGCAGGGTCTGAAAAAGCAGAGGGCCAGGAGAGGGAGTTGTCAACCTCTGGCCAAGGTATGTAGATGGAAACCCTTCTGGCCCCTAAGTAAGAAAGAGCTTTGGCTGATCGGAGAAAAATAAGATGACCAGTTGAATAGAGTTAATTTAGTCAAGATAAGATAAAAGCTGTGATCTAAATTGTGCAGGAAGACGGATCATGTGAGACCCTGTGACCTACGGTAAGGAGTCTGAATGTTACGATGATGGCAGTTAGAAGGTGCTGGTGGGTTTTAGCAAGGGAATGAATTAATCTGGTCTTCATCATGAAAATGATAAATTCCAGTGTACCTATTACAATTTATTGGACTAATGTGATATATGTAATGTAATTGACTATTACCATTTAGGTATAAGTAACTGTGGTTTGGGATTATGGTGACAGTAAATGTTCATGGTTAGCAATGGATGCATTTGTAGAATATATAGAAAATGGATTCACTGGATGCTGGTGATGAGTTGGATACAGGAAATTCAGGGAAATAAGGAATGGAGAATGTCTTCTAGATTCTTTACATGACACGCTGAGTGCATTTACTGAGATGTGATGACGGTGTTGGAAATAATTATGGGAGAAATAAGACTGGAGTTCTGCTGTGACAAGATTATTTGAAATATGTGTGAGATGTCTAAATTGGAAACATAAAGTCATTACTTGGATATTTGATCCAAGGGGGAGGTCAGGGCCGGAAATATAATTGGAAGACAAACATATATTTGATGATTTAGAAATGCAGTGTTTTCAGTGAATAATGTTTGTGTCCTCTCAAAAGTCCTATGTATATTTAATGTACATATATATGTGTTTGTTTTTGCTTTAATTGATTTAAACTTTTTCATCCATGTATTCAAAAAATATTTTTGAACAATTGTACACAAGACACTTCACTGGTACTAGATATTATTATGTATTTTCCATAAACCTTATTATTTAATATCCAGGCAATAATCTACTGGTATATATATTTTTGTTTACTCATATTGTAAAACGTTGTGTATATATATATATATATGTATATATATATATATAGTACAACTAAATTTGAATTTATTGAGTATTTTATATATATATATTTTTAATGTTGTTTATTTTTGAGACAGAGAGAGACAGAGCATGAGTGGGGGAGGGGCAGAGAGAGAGGGAGACACAGAATCTGAAGCAGGCTCCAGGCTCTGAGCTGTCAGCCCAGAGCCCGATGCGGGGCTCGAACTCACGGACTGCGAGATCATGACCTGAGCCGAAGTCGGACGCTCAACCGACTGAGCCACTCAGGCGCCCCTGAGTATTTTATATTTAGTATCATTTTCATACAGTAGTCTCTCAAAAGGGAATTCAGAGATTGATCATGAGTATTTAGGGCTCTGTGTGAATGATATCTAAAACCTATTCAGAAGCATTGTGCCATTTGCACACACGTGCACACACATATACGCAATTAATTAGAGCGATCTGTTACAGTTTCGTGTAGCCAGCATTGGTTAATATATTTTGCTAATTAGATTTGTTGAAAAGATATTATTAATTATTCTGTCTTACGCTTCTCTCCTCTTAGTTTAAACCTTTTTCTTGATTTATTACTAACAGTATTTTATCTTTTTGTAAATTGTATGTTTTGTGGTCTCTCTGTTCATTTACTAGGATTATCATTGTTTTCTTATATTGTTTCTTTACTTAATAATATATTAGTCTTTTGGCATCTGTCCTGAAACAAATTTCCCACTATAGATTCTGGCCATGATTTCCAAACTCCCTTACTAATTGCCCAATTAACTAAATTAACAGTATTTATATGGATTGAGTTGGTTCTTTTCTGCTTTGGTGGACACTCTCCTGGTAGTAAGTTTTTTCATTGATTTTTCTGGACTTTGTGGGTTTGTCTGAAGAGTGTGCTTTGTCTTCTCTAGTAGTTTTGCAGGTACCCTGTGTTTATGAACATTCCTACAGGCAGATTTCGGTTTTAATTCTGCTGGAATCTAATGGATTATATTTGTTCCAGTTCAATTTTTTTGTTAATGTCTCGTGAGACTCAAGTTTTCACAGGGACAGGCAGCATGTGATTTTTTCTTCAATGACAGTTTTCCCACCTTTTCTAGTTGCAATTTAAAACACTGTAAGTCACTCTCTTCTTAACTCAGGCTTGTGCAGGAAGTCCACTTTCAACTACCTTCCGAATAATGGGCGTGGCATAGCCTTTATATGGCAGTGTTCAACAAGCATTCAGCACTGGCTCTTTTAAGATGGATTTAGTCCTGGTTGTAACTCCTTTCCCTCCCCCTCTCATGTCTCTTGCTTTGATTCCCTCTTTGTTTCTGATCACTCATTCACAATTTTTGCTTTTCACTCAACTATATGTGTGTGTATACATATATATATATATATTATTTTTTTAATTTTTGATGTTTATATTTGAGAGACAGTGAGAGATTGTGACCATGAGCAAGGGAGGGAAAGAAGGAGAGGGAGACACAGAATCCAAAGCAGGCTCCAGGCTCTGAGCTGTCAGCACAGAGCTCGACACAGGGCTCCAACGCATGAACCAGGACATCATGACCTGAGCCAAAGTCAGACACTTAACCTACTGAGCTACCCAGGCACTCCTGAACTATATATTTTTAATGCTTTGTTTTATTTGTCAGACTTTAAAAAAAAAAGTTTATTTATTCTGAGAGAAGGTATGTAAGCAGGAGAGGGGCAGAGAGAGAGGGAGTGAGAGAGAATCTCAAACAGGCTCCTCTGTGTCAGTACAGAGCCCAGTCTGGGGCTCCATCTCGCTAACCATGAGATTATGGCCTGAGCTCAAGCCAAGAATAGGATGCTTAAATGACTGAGCCACCCGGGTGCTCCAGTCAGATTTGGAGGGGGAGGTGAATTTCCCTGTAATATCCTTAACAAATACTTTGTTCCATAATACATAGTTTTTTTTGGGGTTATATTTGTTATTTCTGTTCGACCTCTAAGAGTCATACGCTATCATTCTTTCAGTGTTTGACAGATATTCCTCATGATATATTTTAGTTTGTTTTCAATGACACTTTGGTCTGTCTGGAATGAATAGATGTATAGTATGAAGTCATTTTTACAATGAGGTTAGGTTTTGAGTTGATTTTTCCCAACTGTTCAAAAAATTTAGTAGTAATTATTGAATACCCTTTCTTCACTCTTTCTTATAATATCAATATGTTTATATAATGTTTCATAATTTTGTATAAAAATAGAAAAGCATCATAATAAAACATGATGAACAAAATCACAAAAAGACCATCAAGATCATCAGGAGATGATAACCACAACTGAAATAAGTAACTAAATTAATAATAAGCATGTAAGTAGAGGCAAAATAATTAAAGGGAAATATTCAATTTCCCATCATCCTCCACTTTGTACCTTTCTAGAAGTTTATATTTGTCATTTATATTGAACTAAAACATTATTTTCACAAAGTCAATCATAATATATACACTGTTCATTTTGTGCTCACAAATCTATATCTCTCTTCATATTTATTTGACCCTTAGAGATTTACCTCATTATTTCATGGACTGACAGGTTTGTTTTGTTTAACTGGTTGTCCTTGCTTGAATACACTTTGCTTTTTCTAATAATAGCAAAATAATTATCCTGTACTCACTTCTTATGATCATTGGGTCAAAATAAAGTATATTAAAATATGGCTAGCTGTTCTCTAAAAAAGTTTTATCAATCCATTTACATTATCACCAAAAGATTATGAACCTTCTCATTTCTTATGCCCACAATATTACTGGATATTGATCATGGAATTGGGCCCTATGTTTGGACATGGAGCCTGCTTGGGATTCTGTCACTCTCCTTCCCTCTCTCTCCCCCATCATCTCTCTCAAAATAACTAAATATTAAAAAAAAAGTTTCATGTTAGTTTTAATTTACCTTGCTTAAATTATGAGTAATTTTTGAGCTACGTTTAAAAACTTGAATTGAGACTCAAAGTTAAATAAAATAGCACAATTTTTAAATTCACATTTGGTCTTTCAAAACAAAGAGCACAATTTGCCTAGTTTTCTGATGTCTTTTGTAAAATTTTGGTACTTTAAACTTGATATTTACAAGTGCCTTTAGTTTCTACTTTTGCCTGTTCTTGCTTCATCTAATTTTCTTTCTTTCTTTTTTTGATTTGGGAAGTCATCTATTTTTAATTCACAATTATGTCTTTGCATCATTTTATATATCAATTACTTCATTCCTTTAATTCATTATTTTATATTATTTTTCTACTGTACTCCACAGGAATATGATTTTCTTCTCCACATGCTGCAGCTTTATAGCAAAGTAATTTCCTATGTTTCTATTATTATCACAGTCACGTGTATCTCGTTTCTTCATTTGAAAAGCATGAACTGACTCAACTGAGAGATCCTTAGTCTTTATACTTCCTTTCAGCTACTCTTGGCTCAAGCGATAATTGAGTGGTTTGGACGATGTATATTTGAGCTTTTTATTTATTATTTGGTTAAAGAAAGTATAGACAGACAACATTTTAATGTTGCAGCATATTAATTTTCCATTGTTTCTATTAGATTGTATAAGATACATAATAATGCAATCCAAATTTTGGCATTAAAATAAGACTAAAATATTACATGACTGACAATCCATGTTAAATTTTATAATGCACATTTTATTATATACATCAGACAAACCAAATAAAGGGTGGGTAAAGAAGAAGAAAATTTGTTTTACGACCTGATATGACAAAAGGTCTTTTTAAGAATAAAACCTAAAATATGAGTGGTAGATAATTAATATGTAAATTACAAAGGAATACATGTATGCTGTGAAAATTCGGAGAGACTCCTGAAACAGTTGGGGTACTAAATCTGTTGCTGAGGGTACAGTTTAGTCTCATACCATGATTATAGCAATAAAGTTAATGATATCATTGCAGTCACACTAACATTTTATAGTGCTATTAAATGGATATACTTACTGAAGGTGCATGAAAGGGAGCAGGTTTTAATAGATAAGAAAATATTGATAACCACCATTTAGATTATTTTTTAATTTGAGACAAACAGGAAGTATGATTAACTATAATGGAAATAAATTAAAAGGAGCAATTAAATGGAAACACGTTTGTGCCTCTTGTTAAATATAAAGTAAATTTTAATTTGAGTGTATAAAGTGAGTGTTGTTGAAATAAAATTGTAAACTAACATGCAACATTAAAATATCTAAAAAGATACATTAGATATTAAATTTGAATAAGAAAATATCAACTTTGTGATGTTACCATGTTTTAAAACATAGACCTACTAATTATGTAACAGCAATTGTATAATAATTAAATACCCAATAGTTGGCCTGTCAGCTAAAATCTGTGAAGACTTCAAAGGGATATTTATTCCTCCATAGAGACAAAACTAGTAAGGTGTTGTTACAGGTTGAGTTACATCTACAAGAAGAATATGTTGAATTATTTCCAGTAGCTATGAATGTGGCCATTTTGGGAATAGAGTTTTACAGATGTAACCAAGTTAAGATAAAGTCATTAGGAAGGGTGCCAGCCCAACATGATGGGTGCCTTTATAGGAGGAGGAAAAAAATAGAGATATACTAGGAAAAGACAGCCATGTGACAGAAGAGGCAGAAATTGGAGTAACACATTTGCAAGCCAGCTAACTCCAAGAGTTGCCAGCAATCCACCAGAAGCTAACAAGAGGCAGGAAGGATTCTCTTCTAAAGATTTAAGAGCATGGCCTTAATGTCTTTGGTTTCACATTCCTAATCTCTAGAACCATGAGGCGATAAATTTGTGTTGTTTTCAGCCACCAGATTGTGGCATTTTTTTCATGACAGCCCTAGGAAACTAATACAGACATGGAACACTTTGGATGTATCCTCTGGCAATTATAGGGGCACTGGTTTGGCAAAGGAAAATGCCTTGGCTTTGTTTGTATGAATTCGACTCATGCTCAAAGTTTCAGGGTCTAAGACTATGTCTGAGGTCTCTGATAGCTTTCAGGTCAGGGGAAAAACTAAGAATTCTCATGAGATAAGTTGACTATAGGTTTCTTTTACTTTAGAATGAATCACTTCACAGCATTTAAAAATTTAAAAAAATAAAAATAAAGGAAAAGAAAGAAAATCCGTAAGTAATTTGGTTCAGTACAACCAGGTTGAACTCTCAAGCTCACTCACGACTGTTGTGCACCCTCCCGATCTACTCTGCTGTGATTACCACGCTCGTCTCTTTTACTTTGAAGCTCCAACAAAAGTCAGTCGCTCAGAGATCCTGTACTCTTGGGTGACATATATCTTAAGAAGGAGAAAATATGTCAGGATTTTGCATAACTTATGTCAGAATTGAAGTTTGCATGAGCTAATTCTTTTATATCATGAATATAACTCAAAGGAGACTTAACCTTCATAGATTTCAAAGTCTTCTACAGAAATGTTCTTTCCACTCAGAAACTTTTAGAGCTTCAAGGAAGAGGTCATAGATGTGCTAACAAATAGATACTTATACGGGGTAACTGTTAACATGTTCAGGTCTGTGCTATTTAAGGATACATATCGCATAATGCAACATGGCTTTCACTCTTGGACACCACAGCTGAGTAGATGATATGAGGCTAACAAGATGATAAGAGTGTGTGTTAAATACACAAAGAGATTCGCAGAACTTGAAAAAAAATCTCACTTGAAGTTTTAGATACTTTAGCAGAGATGTGCAGGGGTTGGTTCACACTGGCTTAGGATAGCTGATTATTAAACTCCCTGAAAATTTTCAAGCTGTGTGTTAAACACAGCCATTACTAAAAATCAATTGCATATTTATGGGGCACCTGGGTGGCTCAGTTGTTTAAGCCTCCAGCTCAGGATTTCAGCTGAGATCACGATCTCATGGTTTATGAGTTCAAGTACCACATCAGGCTCCTCGCTGCCAGTGTAGAGCCTGCTTGGGATTCTCTCTCTCTCCCTCTCTCTCTCCCTCTCTCTCTCCCCCTCCCTTGCTCATGCTCTCTTGCTCTTTCTCAAAATGAATAAATAAACTTTTAAAAACTTAGTTCCATATTTATATCATAATTACATACTAATTATATAAACATTGGCAAATATTAAAAATACATTTGTTTCTAATTATTTTACTACATTTTGCTATTATCTATATACTATTTCCTTATCCATTCATCTATGGATGGACACTTGGGTTGCTTTCATATCTTGTCTAATATAATGATACAGTGAGCATAGGGATGCCTCTCTTGTCAAGTTAGTGTTTTTGTTTTCTTGGGGTAATTATCAAGCAGTGGAATTACTGGATCGTATAGCATTTTGTTTTTAATTTTTTTTTTTTTTGAGAAACCTTCATACTTTTTCACAGTGGTTTACATTCCCACCACTAGTGCATGAGGGTTCATTCTTTTCCGCATCTTCACCGACACTTGTTATTTCTTATCTTTTTGATACTAGCCATTCTGATGGGTGTGGCGTGAAAGCTCTTTGTGGTTTCGGTTGCCTTTCCCTGATGACCAGTGATGTTGAGCATCTTTTCATGTGTCTGTTGGGTGTGTGTCTATTGTGATTATATGTCATCTTTGGAAAAACATCTGTTCAGATCCTACGCCCATTTTTAATTGGATTGTTTGGGTTCCTTTCATGTTGATTTGTATAAATTATGTATTTTGGATATTAACCCCTTATTAGATATTCCATTATGTTTTAAACAAAATCTATACACATCTCTATATCTATACCCTTGTTCACCTCTCAAAGCCTCCTTTATTTTCTACGCCTCCATTCCTTCATTTAACTACTGTAGAGCTCTTTGAATATGCCAGCCTTCTTTCCCTACTTAGAGTCTTTTAACAGACTTTTTCTTCTCTGTTTATTTTTTGTAGGGGTCTCATTAATATTGGCAGAATTTCAAAGACAAGTTTATTTTATTAATTTTAAAAGTTTACTTGTTTATTTTGAGAATGAAGGAGAGAGCACAACCTGGGGAGAGTCAGAAAGAGGGGGAGGAGAGAGAATCCCAAGCAGGCTCTGTGCAGATAGCAGTCGTGGGGCTCAATCTCACAAACTGTGAGTCATGACCTGAGCTGAAATCAAGGGTCAGGCACTTAGTGACTGAGCCACCTAGGCACCCCTCAATAATTTTATTTTAAAAAGTATGTATTTAGCTTTGAGAGACAGAGAGAAACAGAGTGCTAGCAGGGGAGGGGCAGAGAGAGAAGGAGACACAGAATCCAAAGCAGGTTCCAGGCTCGGAGCAAGCTGTCAGCACAGAGCCCCAAGTGGGGCTTGAACCCACCAACCGTGATATCATGACCTGAGCTGAATTCAGACAATCAACCGATTGAGCCATGCAGGTGCCCATCAAAGGTAAGTTGAAAATAAACACGGAATATATCAAAGGAACTTAAGTAATATTTTACTATAATATATAAGAAGTACTACTCTTTTAAATACACAAATCCTGTTTCATCTTAAGATGCAAATTGAGCTAAAAATTTAATGTGGCTTCTTAATTCTAATGACTAAAATAAAGGCAAATTGAGATTCTCTTCCCCACAGCCACCGCAGACTGCACGTTTTATTGAGAGGACAGGAAAATTCATTTTGCTTACATTGAATATGCATTTAAGGATTTCCAAAAAGTGGCACTTTCTATTTTAACTTTGCTTCATATTTTACCTCTATAATTATATCTCATATTCAAAATGTTAAACATCCTTCTTATTTTGGGCACTGCAATAATTTTAAATGCTAGATGTTCATGGATTAATGAAAACTTCAGTAGCAATACCAAGAACCATACCTTCTTTCAAAATGGTCATATGTAAGTCCGCAGGGGTAAGCAGGCCTTCCAAACAGATAGAAAAATCAGACTCTGTCAGTCAGGTCAGGACTGCATTTTATTTGAAATAACATGGAAATCGTTGGTGGATTTGAGACAGAGAAATTATGTCATCGAATTTGTGTTTTAAAGGATTGATTGGATGGGAAAAATGGGCAAGAATAGAGGCAGGATGCCAAGTTAAGAAATTATTGCAATAGTTCAAGTCCAAGATTATAATAGTACTAAAAGGAGGAGATAAAAGGAGGGAGGGGAAAATGTAATCTTAAGTTACAGTTGGAAAAACATGCTAAAAATTGATATGAAGGATAAGGAAAATGAATAATTATAATCTGTAATTTTGACTTGAGCAACTGGTATTCCTTTTCAAAAGACTTAGAATGAGCAGACTTTAGAAGAAAAGTAGTTCACCGTTTGTCTTTTGCCCATGGTCATTTTTAGCTTTGACATGCTTTTTCATGTGGAAATATCAAGTATAAGTTTAATACCTGATATATGGCAAGAACATGCTGTATATATTATGTGACCACTCCTTCGGAAGGTCACTTGGTTTTGAAAAGCTAAAATACAGGGTCTACTTGTAAAGTGGTTATTAGCTGATTTCAGTGAGCTTTGAAAGAAGTTATTATAATTTTGAGTGATGTCATAGGAATGATGATTGTGAAGTAACTCTAACCATTTTCTATAATTAAAGAGGGAAGTCGCAAACGGTGTTTGGTTCATTCTGACTTCAGTGTGTTAGTATTTTAATTTTATTGTTTTACAACCAGGCAGTTTTTAGACATTTAAGAAATAGATACATAAAATCACTAAGGTTTAAAAAAAGGAAAGAATGGTTGTCAAAAAAATAAAACTGCACCTTGTTCCTATCAAGGAACTGAAGGAATGTGTTAGTGTCCTCACGTAGCATTGATTCCTCTCCTGTCTGACATTGCCGATATTTTTAATTTTGCAAAAGTAATTTATATTTTATATTGACCTGTTGCTCATTTGAAGAAGCAGGTACATGGTATCAAATAACTGATAATATCAGATAACTGGTATCAAATGTGTTCCTTCTGTTGAGCCATTCTAGTACTTTCCTCTGCTAATGAGAGTAACAATGTTGACTGAAAAGTTACAGTTTCCAAATTGACTCATTTGAATACAATGACTCACCTCATTTTCAAAATTATTTCTGATTATCCATCTTGCATTTCAAAGTCAAAAGTGGAGTTGGTTAGACACACTTGGTAAGTTTTTATGTAAGGAGTCTGTAGACATCTACAGAAAATATCATTTTTGAAAAAATACTTGTTATCCGCGTGGAATCGATATGACACTCCCACTCTTGCCGTTCATCATATCTGAAACCTTCAGAAACTTTGAGCCCTCCAAAGATCTGCATGCACTTTGTCAAGAGAGTTAATGGGGTGAGAAATGAAAGGAATGCTGTGGTGTGCTTTCTGCAAAGAGGCGTGTTCACACTGCATTTAAAACAAGGAATTTCAGATTCCCTTTACTTGAATAGGAAAAGGGTGCCTAATTCTCCAGGATTATTGAAACCTTCTGTTCATTCCATCAGTGCTATTTGTTTCTTACTAAGCATTATACTGGAGTTTAGTATAAGATGGTATAAATAAAAGGTCTGTCCCATAACATCTGAACTTTTAAAAAATTAATAAAACAATTAATGTACTGAAGACATGTATGTGTGTGTGTGTGTGTATACACTGTATGTGTGTATATATATCTGTATATATATATATATATACACATATTGTAAACTTTTGTAACTTATCTTTGTAAATTTTTTTCTTTTTGTTTTGTGCTTTTTGATTCATGTTTTTGTTATGAAGACCTTGAGGTAAACAGAATTATTATTGTATAATAACACAATTTTACTTAGTACAATTTATTTAAAAAATGATCGTCATGCGGCATTTATGCATTGTTTTGATTGCTGCTGCCATGTAGCAAATGAGACTCCAAAATCCTATTCGTATTATTAACACCAAAATAAGTATTTTGAAAAAAGTCTAAGAAACATATAGATCTGCATGCACTTTGTCAAGAGAGTTAATGGGGTGAGAAATGAAAGGAATAGCCTATATTCTTTTACAATTATAAAAAAATTAAAATACTAATTTTGGAAACTTCAATGGGAAAAATGCTTTTATAATTTAAATATATCTTAGTGCCGGCTCATTGTAACATATTTGGATCCCTAGAGTCAAAAAGAGTTTAAAATTAGCGTAATAATTCAGGGATTTAGGCATACAGAGGATTAAGTCCCCTTGTTATTGTGCTGTATTATTTAAATTACTTAACCCTATCACAATAATTCACCAGATAATGGCATTTTGATCTATACTTCTACAAAACTTAATTGTTTTTGAGTGACCTTTAAGAGACTGATTCTTATTTTGATTATCTGACTTAGAATGTGACTTTTTTATTTATTTTGGGGGGAGATGAGGGATTAGAGAGAGAAATTGAACTCACTCATTGACATAATTTTTATGCATTCACTAATATTAAAACTGTATTGTATATTAAGGAATCTCAGAGGATGAACATAAGGATCTAATTTTTCTTTTTATTTAATTTTCTGTTACTTTTACAATTTTTTTAAATTTTCTAATGTTTAAGTCCATACTTCTGATATAATTATTTTAAATGAAATGGCTTTATTTTAGATGTGTTATAACCAGTGGCAAACTTGTTTCTCAGATACATTCTTGTTGTTCAGTTTAATTTTGTTGGTTTAATTGGTCTTCAAATGTTGGGAAATACAAAGGAAATTAACAAGCTGGCAATAATTTTCATTTGCTAGTCAATCATAAAGAGTTATCTCAAAAGAACTTTCTGATGATTAAGGAAGCCAAATAGAAAGGTAATTTATTAAAAGATCAATCATATACCTATAGGTACTAGCTCATAATTTTAGAACTGGTCCCTCTACATGTGGTTTCACCCAATATTTACTTTTTAAACACAATCTTTCCTGTGTCCATATCTCCCCTCATTAAGTATATTGGAATCTTGTATATCACTTAAGGCTTTTTAAAATGAGATGACATTAATCATGTATGAAGCTTGTTAATATATTCATCCATAATTTATTTAATAGGTCTTGGTGTTGTTACCGAATGTGTGAAAAGTTATTCTTTATAATTATTCTTTAGATCTTTCCGTCAGTATGTCTCCATTGACAAAAGAAACCAAACCATACTAGAGTAACTTGTCCAAATAATTATAGAGATTTGTGTAATAAAGGGTATTCGGGACAAGTTGGATACAGAAGAGTAGTCTATGGATAGAAAAGCAACACCTAAAAAACTTAGGCAAACCTCTAGAATTAGGGCCTTATGCAAGAAGAACATAGCATTCTTTCTTATAGATCTCATGTTCAGTAATATAACGGAATAAGCATTCCTTTGCAGTATTAAAGAGTACATGTTGGAAACTACATGCTAATGCAAGGAAGCAATTTCTTGTATGTATGTTTGTGGTTAGCATTATTGATAGGGAACACAATTACTAGGGAGAACGGAACATCTATCCTAGTGATAGCTCTAAGAAATGGAAATTGGCTATTTCAATTCATTGATTATTTATATTTCAATCTGGTTATATCTAAAAAGTTACATTATTAAATCCTCATATTCCATGATTAAAACTTGGAGGATACTTTCAAATTTTAAATAATACATATTATGGGTATGTAGTAGATGGTCATGATTTGAGTACAAGCGATTTTGAAAAATATATAATTTGAGGACATAAATCAACCCATTGCATGAACATAGCTGTATTCATAAAACACAAAGGTTTGTTTCTGGCTTTGCTTCTCTACACACCATCTGTAAAGTTTGATTCTTTCTGGGTTCCTTCTAGGTAGAACTTTTCTATATAAGAAGGAAATCTTTATATTTTTCATTTTTATATTTGCTATGAACAGATAAACTACAAAGGACCTGAACAAGTGTTGAAGTGGAGGCTTTTCAATCTCATTTTTGGTTGAAGATAAATATAAACCAGTTATCCCCATTTTCTCAAATAAGACCACCCAGACAGTGCTAGCAAAATATTGATAAGATACTGTTTTTGAAACTTGATACTTTATCCTCTGGGAGTTATAAAAGATTCAAACTTGAAGTAGTCACAGAATTGGAGATTCAGACAGAATTTTTGGAAGTGCTTCAGTTCATGTTAGACCCCAAAACCCAGGGAGAGTGGCTTTGATGAGACTGTTTGGAGAACTGGCATGTGTCTCCTGAGCTTCAAGGGCACACCAGATATGTCAGGCATTCCACCGGCTGGGCATTTAGGGCTGGCAATTGTTGAATGGACAGAATGAATAGGAATTGCTTGAGAGGGTACTGCCTGCTTGTCCAGCATTTCTTATAACAGAGGATGAGTGAGTATTTTCCAGGGAACCTTAGAGACAGACACCCTGGATCATTCGAGGAAGGCTAGGTGACCTCAGGGGAAATAAGCTAGAAGTAACCCCTGGGATGCTAAGTGGCTTATAAATGACATGTATGTAGCCCACTAATTTCTCTGAAAGAACACGTTTGTCTATGTAGAGGAAACTTCAGATAAGATACCCAGGTGATTTTAGAATGGAGGAGGGAGCCCTAAATAATTGACACCAAGCCACCTGAAAGAAAGGCCAAGCTTCACAGAGCATTCATGCCCACAGGGTACAGATGCTGAATCACAAGGATGGTGCCAAAGTAGAGCTTTCGTGCCCTTCATTCATCTCTCCTCCAAGTTTCATCCTCTTTCTGTCTTTGAAGGTGGTGAGGGACATTTGCATGTAGGAAGGCTGAAGTTTTTTTCTTGTTTTGTTTTGTTTTACACATGATGGGATGTATTAATTAAAAAAATAGACTGAACAAAGTACAATTTCTCTTGACTAGATTAAGCAGAAGTTTTAGTTATCTAAAAGCAATCGGAATATTCCTTGTGCCATGCCCTAGATTTCACCCAAGGGAAAGGAAGGGATGAATTCCATAGAATAGTTTACTTGGGTAAAGTGGGGGCCAGGGTGCGGAGAGAAGGAAGTTGTAGTCTGATTATGTCCTTTGGGTGTGCAGTTTGCTCATTCAGTCCCAGTGTTCATTCATTCATTTTGTGTGTGCGTGTGTGTGTGTATGTGTGTTCACAGGAAGTCACGGCCTGGAAAATCATATTATATTCGAGCTTCAGTGACATTCCAAAGTAAACCGAATTTAAGATAAATTACAGATTCATATCATTTTTACTATATATTTTTCCTCTCCCTACTCATATGATTTTAATTGGTTATTTTAATTAAAAATCCCTATTATCATTATTTTATCTCCTATGGCTTCTAATTTGGTTTGAAAGCTAAAAACAGTTCATTCCCATCATAGTTCTACATTTTTTTGAAATCATTCAAACCTGACCTCTTTCTTTTGTATATGCCAAACTCCTGGTTTGCATTTAAAACACACACACATGCATATATAGTATACGTGTGTATGAATATGCATATATGTGTATGCGTGTGGATAAGGAAAAGGTAGTTTGTTATTTCAGGAGAATGAAAAACCTTTAGAACCAAAACAATATTTGGAAGATAATTTCAAATCCCTCAGGTGATGACTCATGTCTATTTAACTCGTAGTAGTAAAACAAGTTACATTTTTTCCTTAATAAAAAAGGATTAATGTATATAGCCTAACTGGGATAAATACAAGTTTGCTTTATTCTAATGTACTTGTATCATGGATTTTGATAATTTGAAAGTATATTTTAAATCACGTGCAGCATGGAATTAAATCTCTTTACATTTTCTGGTTCATGTTATGGAAATTGAATTGATTAATGAAGTTCTAAGCCTGCTTGTCTTATATTCACAATATACCATTTATTTGAAAACTGTTGTATGAAACTTCTTACGTATCAACGTTTACACATAATTGGGGCTACTGTTTATTTTCATGAGTGTTTTAGGATTTAATAAGTCACTGTGGGATCATTTTACCTGTGACAGCCTAAGCCTCAACTTCAACAATTACTTATTAATTATTAAAGCTGCCTTGAACCTCCCCACAAGATGATCAATAAATGTATGGCCTAGTGAAATTTTGTGTTGGTGTGTTGGGCTGAATAGAAAACCCATGAATAGGAAACAAATCACAGGAAAATCATTTGAAATTAAATGATAATCGTTATCTAGACTGCTGACGCGAATAAGAAGATTGCTGCTATAGATATGAATACGTGCTGTCTAACATAGGACTTTCTCACTGAGTCTGCTTTTGAACACATGAGCATTGTTTCAGCAGTGAAGCAGTCCAGCAAATAACGTTTAATTGAACTTAAATGAAAGTTGGCCTGTGCACTGCTTATGCTATTACTAAAGCATTCAATATGCTGTCTCGCCTATCCAGTGTTGATAAATAATTTGTTTTGGGATTGTTTACATCACAACTCACATAAAATGATTAGATCGGTAATTCACTTACAACATATATACTCAAGTTTGAGACCAGAGATGTTCTTTACACCTCAAGTAGGACACCGATTTCCCTCCGCCTCTCAACTGCTTCCAGTCAGAGATGACCTGGGATTGGGCTCCGGACTCCTGATCCATTGTCAAGACTCTGATTCACTGATTCACTGTGCATAAATCCCATTATCCTCTCCATGTGGATGGCTACAAATCGAGTGTAGTCTTAAACCGAGATGCCTGATTATACCCACACATAATCACAGCAGTATCAACAGAATAAAATGCAGGAAGATCACAGAAAGTATCTTATGTCACAACTGGATGTGAATAGGAGTCATTGAGACCTCAGTCATATCTGTGCCTCATACTATTCATATTGCATTTAATAATGCAAATATATAAAAGGAAAAGAAGGCATATAAATGAGGGGGCCAAAGTAGAAAAATAAAGGCAAGCAAAATCAGAACCAAAAAGTAGTATATTATAAATTATTTTTCATCCTTTTTTTTTTATTATTCACCAGTGTTATTTTCTCTACTGAAACAGTCTTTTATAATTTAATGAATAAATGTAATAATATAAACATGAGTAGCACGCTATGAAAATGGCATTTTAAATATAGTCATTCAGTTTGTCACTTAGGATCCTATTTTATAAAATAGCTACTCGTGTTATTTTTAAGCTTACTTGGAGAAAACATCTCTTGCATTTCCTCTGTCTACATCCAGGAACCAAGTATTTAAAGTTTTCACTGCTAACCAACAGCTCTAAGTGAAACTGTATCTGTGACCACTGATCCAGTCATTCTCAGACTCATCACACATGCATGAAAAATTCAGACCTCACTTTTATAGAAGTTCTATTCTCCAAAAATGTACACAGTGAGATATGGATACTACTTAGTTGTTGGAAGCAATAATTTATCATTTCTTTTTTGGTGTTTGAGTTGCTTTTCTTTACTATGTAATTATTTTGCTACAAGAATATTTAATAAGGAGACATTTTACAACTAAAATTATACTTGGAATCATGGAAAACACAACATAATTACTTGAGTTTGAAATCATAGTTAGAAAGCCAGAAGGAATCATGGAAAGCACAACATAATTATTTGAGTTTGAAATCATAGTTGCCAGAAGGAAATTGTCCTGATTCTCTAAAAAGACACGCACAGGAAAATTGCCAAAAAAAAAAAAAAAAAAAAAGGCAGGAAGTCACTGATTTTAAACGTATATTTGGACCATTTTTTTTTAACAAGCCAGGATTTGAATGCCAACTATTAACAAATTGTCTTAACTTTGAATAAATTATCAAAAATTAAAAAGATGAGATGCCTGGGTGGCTCAGTCAGTTAAGTGGCTAACTTCAGCTCAGGCCACGATATCATGGTCTGTGGGTTCGAAGCCCATGTCGGGCTTTGTGCTGACAGCTCAGAGCCTGGAGCTTGTTTCAGATTCTGTGTCTCCCTCTCTCTGTGCCCTTCCTCTGCTCGCACACTGTCTGTCAAAAATAAATAAACGTTAAAGTTTAAAAAAATTAAAAAGACTAATTTTAGAGTGTAATTATTATATGAACCATTTTTTTCACAATTTTCCTGATTATATAAAATTTTTGAACTTTTAGTATTGTTTTTCACAGTGGGTTCCTGAGTTTAACCACAGCTATAATAAATCATGTTTTATCGTAGTAGCTGTGATTTCTTTCTCCATGGGAGATAACCTGACTTCTTAGAATATTAAATCAAGGGATAGACATCATTATTTAAACTAATCTGCTGATTACATTCTAGAAGTATCAAATAGTGAATTAAAATGTTTCCAGTTGGTTTTTATTTAAGTGGTGATAAACATCCATGTTTTGTTATTAATATGTGGATATTCTTTTGTGTATATATTTTTTTCAAACCATTAGCATTTTATTTAACAAAAACAACAACTGGGATATTTCTTGAGCTTACAGTATATTTGACATAAAAATAGGGAGTTCTCCAAAAATGTTTATTAAAAATACAAAGTCTGTGGACTAAGGTACACAGAAAATTTGTTTACATTTCGGTTACCCAAACAACTACTTGTGGTCTCCTCAAGTTGCACACAGTAGGAGAGTTCTATGCCAGGAAAGGCCAGCTCTGACGACTACAGGACCAATGTGGACAGGCTGAGGGTGTCCTAAAAGTTGAATTTGAAACTGGCTTACCATTTTGCCAAGATAACCACTAGTTGCAAACAAGTTCTCATAAACCGTAGACCACCTGAATAAGCAGTCTTGATCCATGTGAAGAGGTCTCTTATCTTAAGGATAACTGGTTCCAGTAATATCCCAAATTAACCAATCATTTCCTGCAAGAACTCCAATGTTGAAGGTGTTTTTGAAGCACCAGTGGACTGACATTAATGGTATCCGTTCTGATTCAAGAGATAAAATAGCCTTTTGAACCAAAAGATCATAAAACCGGATTGTCCCATTATTTTCTGCAACCATCAGCTTAAAAGTTTCTCAGGATGCCAGCACACACTCATTCTAGTGGAAAGAAGAACAAAATGAGCTGTCTGCATTCCTTCCAAGTTCCAAATCCTGAGGTACGATCATCACTCACACTTGCAATTTCTTGGCTCTCTTTGGGCTCAAACACCAAACCATTAATGAAATCTGAAGGGCCCTCTAAAATCTTGTATTCATTTTTATCTTGAAGATCTGAAGTCAATAACCTTATTTTCACATAAGCAGCTGAAGTACAAAATTTGATTACGGGAGGTAATGAATCAAGTCTAGTTTCTGGGTTCCAAGCTATGCCATCGACCCTGACACCATGCTGAAATGTTCATAATGTTTTATACTGAATTCCTTCAATGTCTGCTTCTTCCTTCTAAGGTGTACATGTGCCAATGACCACATAATTACTGCCACCATATGCAATTAGCTTTCCCGAATCCATATTCTCAAAGGGACTGAATTCTACCACTTGCACATAATCTTCACACTGCACAGTAGGCAGCATTTCTTGTGGGACCTTGCTTCTTCTTGTATGTCAACACTTGAACAGTTGTAAAAATAAAATAGCCTACTACTGGACAAGGTCATGAAACGGGGTCATCGGGGTATTTATATTTCTTTAAAATCCCTTTTCTATATTAGAACAAAAATAATGAAACATACAATGTATACCTATATTATGATTTTACTATTATGTGTGTGCCTATAGTAAATGGAGGACGGTAAAAAACAAACAAACAAACAAAAAACATGTTAATTCAATGAATATTCATTTGGAATGATTAGACACAACAACTCAGTTCTCACTTCTTTATGTAGCTATTTCTATTATTTGTAGAGTCTGGAAGAATCCTATGCACAAAACTTTATAAATTTGCTTTCAGTTCCATGCTACATATACTTCGATGGCACACCATTCTACACATGTCCTCTCTTACTTTCCATTATACTAGTCTATTTTTAAGAATCCAGTCTTATGTCCATGAGGGTGAATATTAGATACAAACTCCTCTTCTCTCTGGTATGGGTCTAAGACAACAATCCTTTCCCTTCTTCCATTTTACATTTACTGGCTGTTGTAATAATTAAATTGATATAAGACAGAACAATAGGAGAGAACAAAGTTAATGATGTACATATGGGGGGGTGGGGAGCTCACAAAGACATGAAAAGTCAAAGCCAATCAAGCAATTGAGGCTTATGTACAGTCAGTCTTGAGCTAAGGAGGGGAAAGTAACGGTTTCAAACTTCAAAGGAGAGGAAGATGATTCAGGTGAAGATGAGAAGAGGAAATGCTTCGTAAACAAATGTATACCTGGCCATGCAGATAAGTCTTATAAATGAAGTTATCTCTGTTACTAGCTGTCTTCCTGGTACAGACTCCCTGTCCGTATCCTTTGAGGCAATTAAAGAAGTAAGAAGTTTGTCCTGGGTCTGTTGGGTCTTCATTGCCTTCAACTCAAAATAACCCAAAGTCAAAGTGATGGATTTCGGCATGGCATGTTGTGCTCCCTCTCGTGGGTTTTAACTTCTGAGTTGTTTTCATCAGTACTATGATGATGACGTCAGCGATAATAATTATTATTTTTCTGTTGTCTCAGTGGTGACAGTTATCAGTGAAAATGAATACAGGAAAAGAATACAATAAACTCGTTGTCTTCATGCAGCTCCTTCACCACATGAAGGTTGACATATGTTCATTAGTAAAGAGAATCTTTAAGCTTTCTAGAAGCACCCAGATAATACTGCTTGATTCAAGTCACATGTAAGAACCCATCAAATTCTTTCAGAAAACTCAGAAAATGTTAGACTTTTTCATGAGGTCTTTAACATTCTGTCCACCACCCTTTTTATTTTGGAGCCTGTCCACTTTCCCACATGCTCATTTGATGTGTGCAGCTAATACCGACCTTAGATTTTCTGTGTGGTTATTTTCTGAAAGGAGATTCCAAGGCAAATTTCCAAGAACACCACACTCTAAATAGGATCTGGACGTAGGTGTCCTTGAGATCTGTTGGAATGAGGCCTTTGTATTTTGAAAGACAAATGTCTCTTTTGCCTCCGTTGAAGTTGATAGCTTTCAGTTTTGAAATGTCAAAGAACTTCTCAATTTGGGAACATATAAATTGACAACATTGCTTGCTCTTTTTTTTTAATTTTGTTCTTTTGTTTATTTTCCCCTGAATCGTTCACTGAATACACCAAACCCATTTCGACCCGTTTCCACATTACGTTTCCACATTACAACAATTTTTTAAATATTATTTAATGATTTTGAACTTGATAAACATTTTCTTGAAACAATGAATTATAAGGTATTTCTTAAATGTAACAAGTAATGTTTTCCCATTATTTATGTCTTTTGCCAAAGTAAGGGGTCAGTTTTTATTTCTGAATAATATACCTTGTCACTACCCAAACATCCTTGGCTTTAACTCCACAAATTAACAATTGTAGTAACCAGATAATAGAGTCAACGTCTATATCCCAAATTAGTATTGGAGGTAATAGTTTTTTGTTCTTTCTTTTATTGGCTTATCTATGGTCTTCAAATTAGCCTGATCCTCAATTTACATTGTGCTTTGTAGACATAAGCAGTGTCAAATTATTTGTCTTAATTAAATCTCTCCTATCAAAATGAACCTAATTTCTTACTGTCTGTCATCAGCAGAGATAAACCAGAGATTTATTGTCTTTTTATTTTACATTATCATGTTTATACTATTTTTAAGCAAATAGTAAGACTTCTGGATTTAAATTTACTTCTCAAATGTTATTTTTGAGTTTTTGTGGATTTTTAAAAATAACAGCTCTGTTAATAATAAAGAATTCCTAGCTAGATACAATAATATGGTAGATGTAATTAATATTTGGATTTCAAGACAGGAATAATTTTCTAGGTTTGTATCACACTCTTTATGATAAAATCTAGCCTGAACAGTGCTGTCTGGTAGAATTTTTTTAAAGATGGAAAAATTCATCTGCACGCTCCAGTGTGCTAGTCATTGGCCACCTAAGACATTGAGCATTTGAAAAGTGGCTAGTGTGAATAAGGCTCCCAAATCTTAATTATATTTCATTTAAATTAAATTCAGGTTCAGATAGTCAGAAATGCCTTGCCATTACTGTATTGAAAAATGTAAGTCAAGACTAAAGAATCGTGACTTATGTTTTAGATCTGGACTCTTGCTAAAACTTGTTACTTATTTGGCTAGTTCTGTTGAAGGTAGTCGTATCAACTCTCAGAGCTTCAATGTCTCTATTCAATCGGTAATAGTTTTTTTTTTGTTGTTGTTGTTTTTTTTTTTTTTTTTTGGTATTGGCTAAATCCTGTGAATTGTGCTAAGTGCTGGGGATACAAGGATCATTTTCTCAGAATTGGTATCTCTAGGGAAAAATGATGCTAATAATACTATAACTAATTGTTCAGTTAAAATTATGAAAGATACTCTGGAAAGAAAGAACAAAGTCTAATGAAAGCTTATGAGACTGGAGGCCCGACTAGGTCTGTCAGATCTGGAAAATGTTTCAGGAGGAAGCGACTTTTGAATTTAGGTTAGAATTAATGTTAAGACATTTCTATGTGAAGGCAGGGACACCTAATTTGCCATGCACTCTACTAGTTACTAGACATTCAAAGGGATTTCACTACCCTTAAAAATTATGGGGTAATACAAATAAACAATTTAGGGATTGAGCTATCATCAATCCCAAACAAATGTTCCATTAAGTAATCTTTATGACAAAAAAGATGATTTTTATCTTCCAACATATTTGGAAAAGCTAGTTTTGACAAAGATAAATTTCTATGTGCTAAGAATTATTGGAACCTTGTGTACATTTATGGTAAAACTTATTGGCATTGTGTATATTGGAATCTTGGGTATTATAAATCTTGGAGAACAACCTAACTAAGAATTTTTCCCCTACACTTTTGCAACCATAGAAAACCTTTCTTTTTCTTCACTTCTCTTTTTCTCTCCCTCCACCTTCTTCTCATCACCCCTCCCCTGCTTCCTCCCACAGTCCCTTTCTTCTTCCTCTCCTTTCCCTTCTCTTCTTTCTCTTTCTCCTTCTACCTTCTCCAGTGGGGACTCTTAGTAACACAGTTCCCAACATGGAGTTTTCTAAATAAAATTTCCAAAGCCCCAATGTTATTTACATTCATGAAATATGTAATTTTAAGGTGAGAAATGGAATTAGGAATGTGAATAAGCTTAGATAATAAATCTTCTGTTAAGTGACATTATGTACAATCCACGATATTGTATAGCTAATATAATGACAAGATGCAAGGACTATGAGAAGGTATTATGATAGATTGTGTTGATGATTACCATATTTAACTGAGAAAAGTATAGTAAAAGATCATTTAGGGAGTAAGATGATGAGGTCATTTTATTTAATGCTCCTGTAACATAGCAGAATGGAAATATCTCGTAGTCCATGGAAAAGGGTGTCAATTTAAGTCTAGAAAGGAAATTAAAATGGAGGAGGAAATTTGTATTAGATATATATTTTAAGATGTCAATATGATGTCTACATATGTAGAGAAAATATATGGAGAGAAATCCCTGGTAAATATTGAACTTTAAGAGACTCAGTCTATTATGATTTGAGGGCAAAATTAATTTCCCTCACATGATTTAACTTTGCCTTTTCTTTCTTCTTACCATCATTTCCCCAAATTCTATCTAATATGACCATATTTTAACAAACCTTAACATTCCATAATGATTGTATATTCTGAATAGCTTTATTCATAGATGTGGAGTCGTTTCTGATGCACTGTTGGATTCCGTGGTCCTATGAGAGGCATTTAGTGCATTCTTACTGTAAAGGATGATTGACGTTTGTAGGGGTGGATATACTTCTATCCATAAGAAGCAATTAGTAACCAGAGAGACTCAGAATATATATAGAATGCATAGTCTAGGAGGGGAGATAGATTCCTTTACAGTATATACAACAGCTTCCTCATATCGTTTACACTTCATTTTAGGGGCACCTGGTGGCTCAGTCAGCTAAGCATCCGACTCTTGATTTCAGTTTTGGTCACGATCTCACAGTTCATGAGATTGAGCCCCATGTCAGGCTTCATGCTGACAGCTGGGAGCCTGCTTGGGATTCTCTCTCTCTCTCTCTCTCTCTCTCTCTCTGTGGCCCTCCTCTTGCTCATGCTCTCTGCTCTCTCCCTCTCTCAAAATAAATAACTATTTAAAAATGAATAAATAAACCTCATTTTAGGTTTCAAAGGTTGTGATTCTGAATTCAGAGCTTTCACATTCATGCCACAACTCAGTATCCATTTAAATTTCAAAAAATCGCTTCCAAAAGGTAAGAAGTGTGCATATAGTTAGATGAAGGATGCCTGCACTGTGGCCAGACTGTCTGCATTTGAATTCCTGACCATTTAGTATGTCTTAAGTTTCCTTGGGAAGTACTTAATTTTCTTAAATAAATTAAGTTTATTTTATAGTTTTGTTGTGAAGCTTAAAATAAATTTATTAATATTCTACAGATTTTTCAACATGGTAGGGGATCAATAAATGTTAGTTATTATTTTAAAAATTTACAGTCATACTACTTACCATATTATATTGTGATTTTTCTTTTATGTATCTGTTGAGTCCATCAGATTGTAAATTCCTTAAGCAAAGAATGCTTTCATATGAGCTTTAATATTTCCAAAACAACAATTGTATCAGGTACTAACAGGGCATTGAATAAATTGTGTATTGAATTGAGGAGTGAGTGTACAAGCATATAGCAGAATGATAATGAATGAAATTTTAATTTGTGATTATGAAGAAAAAAATATTGAAAAAAAGGATGAAAATGTGGGTTTACTTAAGGTCTAGGACTCAATTTAAAACAAAATTATTCAAGGAGAGTATAAAAAGAAAGGATCGGAGAAGAAATTTAAGCGTAGGAATAGGGGACGATATAAGGGATATCAAAAACAATTAAAAACATTTTTCTCAATATTAGAAAATGTAAAACGTAAATTATTTGTTAAGCATCTCATATCATTCCAAATATTTTTGAAAATGAAATCAACTAAAGCAGCAATGACATACCACTGTAGAATGGAAAAAACTTTAGACCCCTGACACCACCAAATTCTGGTATGGATATGGAACAACAAGAAATCTCATTCATTGCTGGGGCGGAATGCAAAATGCCACAGTCACTTGAAAGACAGTTTGGCGATTTCTCACAAAAGTAAACAATTACCTTATGATCGAGCAATCATATTCCTCAATATGTGTCCCAAAGTATTGAAAACTTTTATACACACAAAAACCTACACACAGGTGTTTAGGGCAGCATTATTGGTAATTACCAAAATTAGGAAGCAGCCAAGATATCCATAAGTAGGTGAATGGATAAATAAACAGTGGTACTTTAGGACCGTGGAAAATTAAGGCTAAAACTAAATAAGCTATCAAGTCACGAAAAGCCATGGAAGGAATTTAGACACATATTATTACCAAGTGAAAGAGGCCAATCTGAGAAGTCTTCACACTACTGTGTGATTCTAGCAATTTGAAATTCTGAAAAAGGCAAAGTCTATATTAACTACGATTTTGAGGCCACTGCAGGCATAGAAGCATAGGAATATTTCTCAATATCATATGTTGTTATTTTTTAATATAAATAGGTCATGTTGTCATATGCCAGGCAAATGTTTACTTTTCACTCTCTTTTACTTAAAATCAACATACTGCGAAGAAACCTCTAAAGAATGCTTAATGTACAGGAGCTTGGAAGTGAGTTACTTGCCAAGAAAAACAAAAAACAAAAAACAGTCCCTAAATTTAGCCTCTTGGTAGGCAATAAGCACAAAACCAAATCATTGTTGGCTGCTCCATTATGTACAATGGTAAACGATTCCATTTGCCATTATTTCTACTGTGTGATATTCACTTATTCCAGGTATAGATTCTCAATTGCTTGGTAACATTTTGGTGCAGTGTACCTATTCAGAGTAAACATGTGCAATACAAGATACGAGGAGAGACAGCTGTAGTCTTACAGTTGATTTTCAATAATTGCTTCACTCAGAAAAAAAAATGAGAAGAAAAAATGCTAGTTAAATAAAACTGGACTTTTAAAATCTTCCCATGATATTTTTTATCTTTGTCTACTCGAATGGATGTTAATTCTCACTCATTTTCCAAATGAATTTTCTAAAACTCTGATATTTATATGTAATGATACATTGCTTTTCTCTTTTCTCTTTATTTGCACGAAGTAGCCACCAATGTCCTGTTTTTCTTTACCTGAGAGATGTATCACTGAAAAATATTACATCTCTCTCCTCTGAGTCATGAAGTTCAAGAGATCTTCATGAGGTTTGGGTCATCCCCATTATTACTGGGAGCACTATTAATCTGAACACCGCAAAAAGCTAAAGTTTCTGGAGCATGCAAAGTGTACACTAGAAATCAGTGGGAGATTACTTCTAACAAATTAATTTAGCAGAAAATGACTTCCCCACTAGGATTGCAAGTATTTATAGTATTCTCTTAAAAGGATTTTGAGATATGTAAAAGACCAATGTAAAACCAGTCAGTCTTGATCATGATAAATGGTAGGTACTGTAACCAGTACATTACTCCGGGATAATTCTGGAAATGTCTTTGCATTGAGTTCTTATTAATGTCTCCCAGTCTTTAATATCTCATTATTTGGCCATCAGTATTAATTGGATACTCTTCATCTCTCATTCAAAGATGCTATGACTTTGAACAGACCAATTAATTATACATTGACTTTCAGTGTCACAGATACAACCTAGTAACTTGCAAATTTGTCATAAGAACTTCATATAGATGTTGCAAAGTCTACACAATTAATTAGATCCCAATCTAGATAACATGAAGTATCTTTACTTAAAAAAAAAGAGTAATCTCTGTAGAGATTGTTTTATTTATATTGATCTAATAAACTCAGGTTTAGTTTCCAGAGTGTTTACTGAGTCAGACTCCAGTTCTATATGTACACAGTACTACAGTGAAAATAAATAATAGAACAGTACTGACAAGAGCAACAGAAAAGACAAGAAGAAAATACTAAGCATTATAAAAAGGTATACAAAACTAGTTATATCTAAGATTTTCTTATTTTTTTAAAAGAAGTTTTCCTTGGAGGGTGAGTTTAAAGCAGTTAGAAAAAGGTAAGCTGTTGATTCACAGAAAGAAAATTTGTGGCCAAACAAGAGGCAAATTGGTAGTTTCAGAATTATAATAAAGATATTTTAAATGAGGATTGATAATAGGTTGGTCTTGAATTTCAGTCAAGATATAATGTGACAAAATGTTGTCAGGTTCAAGAGAACATTTTGGAGTCTTGAAGAACATGTGGTTTTGCTTTGAGATATTTGGGATTGTCAACATATTCCTAAAGGAACGTATTCTTCCAGCTTACTAAGGGATTTTATTAAGTCTGGTAAGTGGATTTGCTAGAGGAGAGAAGAAAATGCTTTAAAATCAAGACAGACTTGAATCACTTAGCTAGTTACCCTCCTGCATTGACCTCCAAGCTTTCTACTTTTCCTTACTTACATTTCTTCATCGACTCACATTATAAGGCTTGTGGAGTGCTTGACTCAGGGTCCAGCACATACTAAATGTCCAGATAATTTAATTGAAAGTATATGTATATACACACACTATTATATCATAGTAGATTTAGTCATGTAGGTTGGCTATAAACAGTTTTGTTATTTTGCACATGACATAATTGCGTTGGTTTTCTAGATCTCTCTCTCACATTCTTTCTCTGGAAACCTTGTGATAAGCCATTTATCATGTATATTTTCCAAAATAAGTTATTTTCCAAAATTAGTCTTTCTTTACATGAAAGAAAGTATAAACTTTTAGTGAAAACAAATGAATTTCTACTACAGATAAAAATATGTCTATTTTATGTACAGATACTTATAGAATGTTGTAGAATATCTCTTTCCAGAATTGGACTAGAAGGACACTTTACTATGTAAAACTTGCTCAACAATCTTATAACATTACCCCAAAATTCATTCTCAGGCTATAAAATAAATAAGAATTCATATAATTTAGTAAATACTATAGTAATACCTACCAACAGTCCCAGTGACAGCTGCCATCACTCTTCCTAACAGTAATAGAACTCACATTTTTGTTCTGCATTTAGTTTCTCATAATAAGACTGTATTTCCAGTTTTTTGTGAAGACGGGTATGGCCATGTGACTAGTTTTAGATGCTGAAAAGGAAGCAGGAATGTTGGGTGAACAACTTTGGAGACTTTGTTAAAATAGACACAATTCATCCTTTGTTCCTTTTCTTCTTTTCCTTCCTCTATCCTGCATCACACAATGTTAGTGTAATGGGTTGACATCTAGTTGCTATGTAGGACCATGAAGACAAGGATTATACCCTAGGGATGACAGACCATAAACTAGAAGTTATCTTCTTGTATAAGGGCTTTTTGGGAGCAAAGCTGCTACACCTTCCTTAGCTAACCTATATCTATCTCTATGTTTACATGAGAGATGAGTTTTGTTTATGGTCACTTTGAGATATCCGTTTTTCATAATTAAACATAATACTGGATGCTACAAATACATTATGTAAGCTGGCCATTGTGTTCTATGTGTTTTATATGTTTGATTATGTTCATATATACTGTAATATATAGTATATCATAATCTTATTAAGTATTACATTATACCTTTACACACAAGAGTACTGGTTTTCTTGCTCTACAATAATGGGAAACCTTCATGGAAAAAAAGCAGTTTATTAAAGTTATTTAAGTGCAATTTAGCAAACGAAAGTTAATTTACCTACTAAAAATCTTGCAAGACTTGTTGTAGGAATATAAAAGAGACAATGAAAAAAAAAACAGCAAATAGAACACAGCTCTGCGTTAAATGCTTTTAGTTTTACGACTAGGAGATTTAGTTCAGATCGAAAGTATTCCATTTATTCACTGAAGAGTACAATATTTCTATGAATAAATGACACTGAATACCCACCTACAGATACCCATTTCTACAAGGGAGAAGGAGAGGAGGGAAAGAGGAAGCACAGTGAAGAAAGGAGAAGGAGAAGGGGACAAGAGAAGTGGAAGGAGGAGTGGGGAGCAAGACCAAGAAACTAGAGAAAGGAGAAAGTTGAGATGGGGTGGGAAAAATGAAGAGAGAGAACAGAAAAGTCTTCATTCTATGAAATATTTGGATGGGTCCACGTAGGAGGAAGAAGCACCAGGCAAAACATCCAAGCTCTACCCTGTGATTTTGCCTAAATGTCCCATTTTCTCTATTTTTTAAGTGACATATCGGATAGAGGGTTAGTATCCAAAATCTATAAAGAACTTACAAATCTCAACACCCAAAAAACAAATAATCCATTGAAGGAATGGGCAGAAGATATGAATAGACACTTTTCCAAAGAAGACATCAGTTGGCTACCAGACACATGAAACCGTGCTCAACATCACTCGTCATCAGGGAAATACAAATCAAAACCACACAGAGATACCACCTCACACCTGTCAGAACATCTGTTCTGTTCCCAACATCTGTTGGGAAACAACAGATGTTGATGAGGAGGTAGAGAAAGGGAACCCTATTGCACTGTTGGTGGGAATGCAAACTGGTGCAGCCACTCTGGAAAGTGGTGTGAAGGTTCATCAAAAAATTAAAAATAGAACTACTCTATGACCCAGCAATTGCACTACTAGGAATTTATCTGAAGGGTACAAAAATGTTGATTTTAAGGGCCGCACACACCCCTATGTTTATAGCAGCACTATCAACATAGCCAAATTATGGAAAGAGCCCAAATGTCCATCAACTGATGAATGGATCAAGAAGATGTGATTGTGTGTGTATATATATACACACACACACACATGCACGCGCGCGCACACACGCACACACACACACACACACTGGAATACTACTTGGGAATGAAAAATAATGAAATCTTGCCATTTTCAGCAACATGGATGGAACTAGAGAGACAGATATCATATGATTTCACTCATATGTGGAATTTGATAAACTTAACAGATGAACATAGGGGAAGGGAAATAAAAATAAGATACAAACATAGAGGGAGGCACACCAAAAGAGTCTCTTAAATACAGAGAAGAAACTAATGATTGGTGAGGGGAGGGCAGGGTCATGGGTTAAATGGATGACGGGCATTACGGAGGGCACTCTTTGGGATGAGCACCAGGTGTCATGTAAGAGATAAATTACTGGGTTCTACTCCTGAAGCCAAGACTACACTGTATGTTAACTAACTTGAAGATAAAACTAAAATAAAATAAAATAAGATAAAATAAAATATAAAATAAAGATATAACACAAGTGAGGAATAGCTGTGATGATATGACTAACTGCAATGTGAAACAATAGACCACTTGTAATGATACAAAACAGTTGTCCAAACACAGGTTGATTCTGTATAATTAAATTGAGATTCATTTGCATGGCCAGGGAGCTAAAGGAATACATCTTTATATTGATACTTATGTCATTGTCATATCTATATGTATTTATATCAATAAATATTTATGTTTGAGGTTTACTTTTTTGAAGATAACCAGAATATTTGGGGTATATTACTCTATCATTTTGTGTTGTATTTGCCCAAGGCATTTTCCATTGAATGAAGTCGAATAGGAAAGTGTTTACAAATATAAAAGGCATATAAATAGACTCTACGTATGATTCACTATGTATTTATTTATTTATTTATTTATTTATTTATTCTTTATAAGAACTTATTATTTGATAGCAAATAAATGTAGTAACACATAAGAAAATACATTTGAAATAAAATGGGGAGCAAATTAAATAAAAGAGCTTAAGAGGAAAGTGTCTATTATGTCTTAAGCAATAGCTTTACAAATTTATATATGTAGAAATGAAATTTTCTAGAAAGTCCATATTAACGATAGAGGAACATTTATGTGTTTGTGTTCCCCAAAGTAATATGATTTTATGTGATTGCCAAATAAGAAAATTACTTCCTCTACATGAACTGATAAAAATGATATAGTTATTTTATTGTTATTTTCATGTACAAGTAATACATATTAAGAAACTAGAAACTTTCTGCATATGAAAACACAATGCACAATCTCCACTAATACATTTTAGTCTGCTAGGTACATAATTTGTATTAAAGCAAATATCTTTGTTTAAGTAAATTGAAAAACTATTTTATCATTCATTGTTACATTATATTTCATATTATAAATGGAAAGTACCCACTTCATATAATAACCCTGTTGTAAAGGAATTGCCGTATCTCTCAGTGATTGATTGCAACAGAGCAGGGTAAAAACAAAACAAAACAAAAAGTCCTATGATAAAATAAGAGGTCTTTTAATAAAATAATTTCAGTTCTTGGAAGTTTTTCCAGAAATGTAGTCTCACAAGCTACACAAGATGTTTTTGTAAGGACACTTATTTACACACTATTTTGAAAGGCAATACAAAACTACACACACACACACACACACACACACGCAAAATCCTCAGTTACCACACCCACAAAACCATAGCTGTAACAAAGCTAGAAATAGCATCACTATTATTATTAAGTATAAATTATGAGATGCATATAACAAAATACTATGAATTCCTTTAAAAAGAAATAAGTAGATATAGATAAGCTAATGTCCAAAATGCTGCAGGCTTTATCATTATGTGAAAAAGAGTTTGCAGATATTACTCAATTCTTTATATCGATGACATATAATATATGAAAAGAATTGTTATTTTTATTTTCCGGGTATTATATTTATTTTTCCTTTATATTTATATTTATATTTAAAATGAGTTTTAGTAGTTAATTTTTTATATCTATTAGTAGTTTAAATCATTTATTTCTCATTCGTCTTATTATATTATCATGCTTATGTCATGGCTAAAACAAATCAGCTAATATAGACTTTCTTTTAAATAGGATATAAAGAACAGAGACCGATAAGGTAGGGAATTGAATGAGTAAAACTAGGTAAGAAGGCAAGGCTCAGATAATTCCAAAAGAGGGAATATTTTGAACAAAGAGGAATCATATGTAAAGAACACTGAACACTCCATAAAGATAGAACATAAAGTGTATATCAGCTTTAGTTAAGTAAGAATCACCACATAATTTAGTGGCTGAAAATATTAGTCATTTACTTACTTCCTGATTCTGCAGGCTGGCAGTTTCACTGGACTCGGGTGGGTAGCCGTTCTTCTCATGTTTCTGTTGTCAGTTGCCACTCAGTTGGGGTTGGCTGGCTTTCAGGTAGAGCAGCAGGGGTAATTAGGTCATACATCTTTTATTCTCCAACATATTAGCTCGGGCTTTTTCACCTGAAGTCATTCACAATGTTCGTAAGAGAAGCAAGAAAGAAGAAGCCTCACCCTGGATCCACTGTGTACATCCTGTTGACTGTGATCCCTTTAGATAAAGCAAGGTATAGGTCCAAGCCCAAAGTCAGAGTAAGACCCCATTCATTGAAACATGACAAAAGGATGTGGATACAAGGGAGAGAAATAACTTGTGATCATTTTTTACAGAACACAATCTGGTCTCCTGGCGACAAACTTTACAGGGACCCCATACAAGCATAATACTCTCACCTTCTTGGAGTACTACTGAAGTGTCATCAAATCAAATAGACCTATCTCACACTCAAAAAGTGACAGCAAGATGGTGAGAAACAGAGAAGTCACTGGGACACAGTTATTCTACAATTCCTCTGCTCAGTATTGCTAGGCTTTCCTGATGGAGGCTGATTTTCTCCTTGACTAGATTCTAGTTCTGCCCTCAGATTGGCTCCAAGACCCTTGTTCTCTACTGTTCCCTAGGAATGATTCCTAAATCTAGCAATTCTCAAAAGTGATGCTTGGGGTTCCTGGGTGGCTCAGTCAGTTAAGTGTCTGACTTCAGCTCAGGTCACGATCTCACAGTTTGTGAGGTCGAGCCCGATGTCAGGCTCTGAGCTTACAGCTCAGAGCCTGAAGCCTGCTTCGGATTCTGTGTCTCCCTCTCTCTCTGCCCCTCCCTGCCACTCTCTGACAAATAAATAAACATTAAAAAAAACAGTGATACGTGGGCATCTGGGCATCTGGGATACCGTTAAAACCTATCAAGGGATCCTGAAGTCAAATCTATTTTCATAAAGACATTAAGAATTCTTTTCCTCCCATTCTTTTTCCTCATCCTCCCTCTTCTCTTGTGTTCATACTTGCACTGATGGTTCAAAATCAGTAGTGAGTAAAATCGTTGGCACATTAACACAAACCAAGGAAAGGCTACCAAACTGCATTAGGAAGAAGTATTATTGACCACACACTCACAGGAAGACAACTAAAAGCCAACTGGACCTTGTCCTTGAAGAACCAGTAAAAATCATTAAAGTTATTAAATATTGACCCTTGCATACCCAATGTTTTAAAATACTCTGTCATGACATGGGAAGTACACATAAAGACATCTACTACATACTGACATGTGGCACAGTAAGGAAAAGCACACATGTATGTGTCTGTTTGAGTTATTGGCTGAACTAGGCAACTTGTTCCATGGGACCTAATTTTTACTTGAAGGAATAATTGACACACTATCATAATTCAGACTGGTTTATTTGGTGGATATTTTATCAAAAATGAATGACGCAAGTCTGTAAATTCATTTTTGTTCACATCCCATTAACAAAGCAAATCATATGAGTGGACCCAGAGTCATTATGGAAAGCGAGTTTCCCAAGGGGAGAGATGGATACAAGAAGAAGAATCTGTAGCCATTTTTTGCAACCTACCAAGGAATGATATTGATTTTGAAATTATCCCTTCCATTGTTCTCTAACCTTGTGGACACCTCGTTCCTTATAAAACTGTGACTGGAATTACTTTCCTTAACTGTGGTCAGTTTTCAAAAACAAACAATAAAGTAGAAACTTCTTATTATATTGTTGTTTTTATGCATTTCAAAAGAAAAAAAAAACTACTTTCATTATATAAAGAATGAGTGAGAACTCTAACCATTTTTTGAACTTTGGCCATTTCTTTTTTCATATTATTTTCCTGGAAATATGCATAATATAAAAAATCCTAAGGTTATATTTTCATCGGACATTTTTATCCATCCTGTATATGAGGTGATACATATTTTAGTAATAGAAATGGCTAAACTGAGATTTGTCTGCTGATGGAAGTACAATGTATTAGTCACTGTATAAACTTGCTTCATTTTCATTATATGGCTCTAAGTAATGTTATTATTTTTATTGAGGAGATCTTTTATTAACTCAGAAAATGCTTTAAAAGAGTCTAAAGTTTTTTTTTTCACTTTTTCTATTAAAATTTTATCATTACAAAAAGTAGATCTGAAAAACTACATTCCATTTGACTTCTGAAATTTATAATTGAAATATAATAATTATTTGTGAGGCTTTAATGGTAGAATTGTTAATGTGCAACTGCTTTTGTTTGTTTATTCAATCAGTGATTCAATAAAAAAAAAAAGGCTATAATGTGAGGCTGTTCATTCCAAGTGTATGAATTACTCAGAACAATATCGACATTTAGAAAATTTTCATGACTACATTGAAAAATTAGTTTCTATGAAAGCCTTGTAAGTCAACCATACCCTGCTAAAATTTGAAGCTACCAAAACCTCTTTGTTCTTGAAAGATTCTGCTATTGACTATCAAATCTGTTTTAGAAATATGGCATAGATAATTTAAAATCTTTAATGGAAGTAGGAATTTGACTTTGCCATATTGAGCTTGTTAATCTTTATTCAGTGAAATATGTCATAATATTTTAATAGTTTGAATAAATGAGTTGTTCCGCCATTAAAACTCCATCGGTGGGTGCCTGGTTGGCTCAGTCAGTGTAGCATATGACTTGATCTCAGGATTTTGAGTTCGGGCCCCACACTGGGTGTAGAGTTTAGTTTTTAAAAAAATATTAAAAAAATAGTAATTGTGGAAAAGTTAATTTCACATGTCTAAAAATCAGTCTGCATCCTTCCAACAACCTAATAAGTACAAAACTGAATGTCCAAGTTGTTATCACATAGATCCATTATATTAAGTATCCGTGTTGATTATTCAGGCTTATGTGTACAGATTTTAAGTAGATTTTAATGCTACATGTTATTGCCTACCTGAATTAACTCAAATATTTTCAGTTTGAAACAAAGCACATAATTAATTATAAATGTGAAGAATGTCTACGTATACACATAAATTATGTATGTAAATTATTGGAGTTTGAATTTGGGGACTAAATATAATTAACTACCAGGCTTAGGAAAGAAAATAATGTTTATTTATTTATTTTGAGGGAGAGAGAGAGAGAGAGAGAGAGAGAGAGAGAGAGAGAGAATCCCAAGCAGTCTCTGTGCTATTAGTGCAGAGCCCAACGTGGGACTCAGTCTCAAAAATGGTGAGATCATGACCTGAGTTGACCGACTGAACCACTCAGGTGCCCCAGGAAAATTTTTATTAAATAATATTTGAGGGGCCCCTGGGTGGCTCAGTCAGTTGTGTGTCCAAATTCGACTCAGGTCATGATCGTGTGGTCCGTGAGTTCGAGCCCTGGATCGGGCTCTGTGCTGACAGCTCAGAGCCTGGAGCCTGCTTCGGATTCTGTGTCTCCCTCTCTCTCTGCCCCTCCCCCACTCATGCTGTGTCTCTGTCTCAAAAATAAATAAACATTAAAAATTTTTAAATAATATTCGAAAAGAAATATATATATTATATAAAATATTATATATATATAATATATATTATTTATATAATACCGGTGATAAATAGAGAGAAAAATAAAAACATAAAATTAGCTACAAAGAACAGAAACTTAGATTCATTTGGAATTATTTTTCGAAAATAGTGAGTCAACATATCAAAAAATTCCAAAGCAAATGAACAAGCTGAAAACAAACAAACAAACCCTGAAAGCTAAATAAAACACTAGAAAACCACTAAGTAATGTGAAGAGATACTGTGTATGACATGCATCCCTATATGCTATACTAATGTAAAGAAATGTTATTATTGTAAAGCACAACTTTGCCTTAAGCCCACATGCCATAGCTATTCTTCTGTAACTTTCCATCTCAGCCAGATTCCTTGAAATAGAATGTGAAATTATTGTGGCTGCCTCTGAACTGCCCGTTTATTCACATCGAGAGACAATAAAATCTAATTTGTCCCCCACCTTCCACGGAGGCCTCTGTCAACATGTTCACTATGACTTCAATTGGCATATTCCATCGGACCATGGACTTTATTTCATGGGGCATTTTAGACCTCTAATCACTCTTCCCTGTGTAACTCCGATCTCTCAGCGTTCTTCTAGTGCTTTGTCCTGATTTTCTTGCAAATTCTTTAGCCAGCATACTTGTTCAAATTTTCTGCCTTTATTCTTCTAAAACCTTGTACACTTTGAGTTCAGAACTTTCTTTCTTAAATTTCATGACAGACATAATCCCTACGAGACATTTTGTCCTCACATAGCTTCAACAATTACTTGAATTCTGGTGATTCTCAAATCTTTATCTCTGCTCTCACAATTTTCTTGTTTTGGAAATACTAACTGGATAGGAATAGTAGACAGCTAAACAAATACAATTTTGAATGAGACACTAAAAAATAGCAAGAGCCGGGGCGCCTGTGTGGCTTAGTCGTTTAGGTGTCCAACTTAGGCTCAGGTTATGATCTCGTGGTTCATGGGTTCCAGCCCCACATTGGGCTTTGTGCCGACAGCTCAGAGCCTGGAACCTGCTTCAGATTCTGTGTCTCCTTCTCTCTCTGCACCTTCCCTGTTTGCACTCTGTCTCTTTCTAAAATAAATAAACATTGAAAAAAATTTAAAAAATAGCAAGAATGAAGATGCACTTATCTTTCTAGAAGAATTGCTATTAATGTAAGACAAGAGCTAGAATGATGGTTGATGGTCATTGGGATGTAGGCTTGAAGGATGATTATTTTGATGATAGATGAATATCGAGAATTTTAATATTTTGATGGAAATAGTTACAGGGAGGGAAATATTGAAAATACAATGGACTATGAATTACTGATGGCAAAATAATTATAAAGGGGGAATAAAAAAGAATAGAAGCCTACGCTATAGGTGAAAAAAACCGCCCTGGTCACAAAGAAGAACACCATTTCCTCAAAGACAGAAGGGACTACAATAAGAATGATTGTTTATATACAGCCTGTATTATAAACCAAAGAGTAGTCATGGGTTTCTCCTCCTCAACATTAGGCATCTTCTTATAACATCAATTTTTCCTCATTTAACTATGTTACATTTTTCCTCTCAATAATGAATATAATAAATGTATACAATCCTTTTTTAAATGATTGTTGTTAAGATTACATAAAAGGGAAAACCTAAAATAGTGAAGATATTTATAAGTAATGCAAGCCACAGCTAAACGGCCACTTTAGTAAATAACATGTAGTTTTGAGTTTATATTTTAGGTTATATTTTCAGTAGTATTTTTATTCACCAAATATTTTTATGTGCTATAATTCTATTTGTGAAAACTTTCTGTGAAGATAAAATTGCAAGGTATAGATCAACAGTAATTTATTAAGCATGACATTTATTAAATACATACCAACTTATAAAATGATTCAAAATTGTGTTGGTATTATATTTTAAAAGTAATGGTTAACCCTAATACTGACAGTAAGTGGTCCTGTAACAGAAACTGAAAACTATGCACACATTTCTGAATTATAATCAAACTTTGAATTCTCATTCAACTGGCTATACCATATGGACTCAAGCTGAGTTTTGTACATGTACATGTTTTTATAGTAATAGTATATGAATATGGTGATCGATATTTCATTTTAAAATACAACAGTGTTTTTATTTTTATCCTTATTCGGATTAGAATGGTGGAAGCTAGCTGATTCTTATGCATAGTAAATACTGGAAACATTGATCAAGGGAATATGGATATTTTCTTAGAAAGATGATGGAAATTTCAATGTTGTTGTGCATCTGGGGAAGAGTATGAAGACATTTTGAATTAAAAACAATTATGATTTAAAAACACCCAGTACTTTAATGTGTATATTCTATTGTTACTTGTCAACTCAGTAAGTAAAATGCCTTGAGAGAAGAAAACCAAAACCCAGCAGTTGAGAAAACATTGGAATAAAGGATTAAATCATTATCCAATTAATCTAACCCAGTTGTCACCTCAACAAATAGATTGATGAGGAGTTCCTTAAAGTCTTCATGAAAATGAACATAAACATATCCTCCAAATTCATTATTTTCCCAGGAAGCTATAAAAGAACCAGGGCTATTGTATTAAATAAATTGAAACTGTCTTGTCTGAATTTCTAAACTATAGCCACGGAAACGTTAGGCCAAAACTATGTAACTTAAGAAATAAGCACCCCTTCAATAAGATTAGTGAATGAATTACTTTGATTTGAACACTACAACTTATGCAATTTTTAGTTGTCCTCTGGGGGGAAATAATATTTAAATGTAGTGACATAGAGTAATCTCTTGAGCTCTAATTGTGGTGACCAACATCTCCTTTGGAAGGCTTATGGTTGAGGGGCACCTGGGTGGCTCAGTCGGTTAAGCCTCCAACTTTAGCATTCAGGTCACGATCTCACAGTTCGTGAGTTTGAGCCCCATGTTGGGCTCTGTGCTGACAACAAGGAGCCTGGAGCCACTTCCAGTTCTGTGTCTCCCTCTCTGCACCCGTCCTCCCCGCTTATGCTCTGTCTATTTCTGTCTCTGTCTCTCTCTCTCAAAAATGAATAAACATTAATTTTTTAATAGGAAGGTTTATGGTTTAAAATCACATGGTTAAATGGGTGTTGGGTATTAAGGAGGGCACTTGTGATGAGCACTGGGTGTTGTATTTAAATGATGAATCACTAACTTCTATACCTAAAACTAATATCACATTGTATGTTAGCTAATCGGAACTTAAATGAAGGCTTGAAAAAGAAAAAAATAAAATAAAATCACCTGATGAAGTTCACTCAGATAACCTGCAGAAATGATAAACTGTCAGAAAGACGAGGAAGTGAGGCCTCTTACCATTAGCTAATCGTATGATTTGAGCGAATGACTTGAATGGACCTGAGGTTATCATCTATAAAACTGATATGAGATAATTGAATTGAGAGACTCCGCACCCTGCTGATGTATCATGATAATTACCTGTACCACAAAGTCACTGAACTATGAGTTGTCAATTGTTATTATAAGTCTGTCTACTAATAAAGAAAATTTTACACTATAAAATATATTGCATCTGTTTTTAATTTTTGTGAATGGACTTTGAGAAACAATATTTGGTATTTTATTTTATCTTTTTTATCTTCTTTTTTTATTATGTGTCTTTTCTGAAAGATTTATTTCCAGATGCTTCTTCATAATTAGAGATAGTAACATTCCCCTCTAATAGCGTGGTTTTATTTGCAAAATGATGTTCTTGATCTTTAGATTACTAAGCCAGACCCGCTTTTCTTTCTAGCCTTCTTATCTATTCCACTTTTTTCCACAACTTTTGCCAACTTGAAGGACAGTTTGGTGTGACGCATTCAAAGTCTAGCATCTGTTATGTGACTCCTTCCCCCATCTTTCTTTGGACAGGTGCTGTCTCTCTCTTAGAATTCGTTTCATGAAATCTAACATATAACATTTCTTCTATATCTCAAATGTATGTAAACAGTCATCTTCACATCTAGCATTAAACTTCTTCATTGGAATGATACACTCTTATATCCTGTCATTTTTAATATTCATAATCCAAATGAGAGATCAATCTTAGTTATAGTGAGTGAAATTGTAATAAGACAATAGTAGTAGTAACATAATTGTCATAAAGTAATGTCAAAGTCTATACTTTTATCATACTTACTATGTACCAGCCACTATTCTCAGCATTTAACTTTTAGTTATGAAAAATAACACTAACTGCCCCAGACCTTCTTTCCCAGAATTACCACATCTTAGTTTCAAAGCCTTTAGTAATGCCATGCTCTAGGGGATTAATACCAATGGTGCAGCCCTGGAGTTCAGATTTTGGCCTTACTCTCCCCTTCAGATATTTAAACCTGATTGCTTTATTTCAGTGGTCATTACATCATTGAGCTTTTCTTATTTTTGTATAAGAAATATTGAGTAGAGTCAGTGGGTTTATCTTCAATTATGAAATTGAAAAAAGAAATTGAAACCAAGATTAAAGCAGAGAATTTTATAATTTTCCATTAATATGAATTTTATCACAAGAGAGAGCAAAGATACATGAGTCTCATCTTGTGCCTCATTTTTTCAAATCGAACAAGAAGTCATATCCTTAGTTTTACAAAATACATTAAGTTTTCAATCAGTTTTCTATTGGGAAATAAAAAACACAAATAAAACATGGAGTATACTCCTCTTTTTTCATTCTTGCCTAGGAGCACTATTGTTCTTGCCTAGGAGAACTATTGTTGTGTTACAATAGTGTACCATAAAGAAGTGTACTAAAAAACACAGTGTACACATATGTAAGAAGTTTCTCTAAAAGGAAGAGAAACACACACACACACACACACACACACACACACACACACACACACACACAACAATTTTCTAAGTGTCAAAGTGGCTTAGTTGCTGTGCAAATCTTTAATACGGAGAACAGAGTTCCAACACCAAACTCCCTTATTGTTTGAGAACTTACGTAAGTGAGTTTTACTCTTTTATTTTTTCTTGCACAAAAGATACCTTGAAATGTTTATAGGTAATCCCTAGAGATGTATTTTAGGTACTGTATGTGTAGGTAGTTCTCTGGAACTTTGCATTAGTATATTAAAATAAATATCCTCAGTGCATGGCTTAATAGTTTTAGTGATAGGTAAGGCAGGATAGCGTATTGTGGAATTATGATAATAGATATTCAGATAGCTTATTATCTACTGAAAAAGACTTCACTATATTATTTAGTGGAAACATTATCTGTTAGCATTGTTGGGGAAAATGAATTGAAGATATAAGAATAATTTTACCAGTGGAATTGGTCATCATTTTAGGGGCTTTTCCAAATGTGGTAGAATTTGCTTTCTCTATGTATTTTGATTTAAATGATGTTGGGTCCAATTGAGCAGTGTGGGCTCAAATACATGCATACAAATTTATATGCAAATACTATGTTTATATGTGTATTTAATGTATATTTTATATATAATCATATGCAATATATAATTATAAATAATCCATATATGTTATATGTGCTATGTGTTTGTGTATATGTAATATATGTATAATATACAATTTGAATCTCACAATGCTCATTGGCAGCAAGCTGAAGTTTCTGATTTCTTCTATTGCTCCAGGTTACAAGGTTGCCAGATATTTTGAAAAATGTATTAAAAATGATTTTGACAGCTAGAAACTTGTACGTTGGATAGTTGACCTACATTGGGGTCAACTATTTTGAAGGGTAAGCACGGGGGAGGAATACATGTTTTTAGGATCCTTCTGTGGTAGATTAGCCCTCACTGGAGTGTTGGAGATGTTGATTTCAGTAACAACTCCTACCCCCAAAAGTCTCTGAAATTCTAAGTATTGGTGGTTTGTTAACTTTAAGGATTTAGCTTGTGTAATCACAGCTTTTATAAACAGAGATAAAAGTGGAAATCACACCATTCTGATGTGAGTTTTACTTACCCGTGCTCCCTTATAAAGACAATGTTCTGTCTCCTCCACATCACTGTCAATATCAATCACTCATGAGATTTTACACTCAACACATTTGCTATGAACTTTTGCTATGAAAACCAAAAAATAAAAAAATTAAAAAAAATAAACTTGAAATAAGTAGATTGTAATGTAATGTAATGTAATGGAGACAAAAAAATTACGATATGTCATCTGAAAACTCACAATCAGGTGGAGAGAGAGAGAATGACCTGGGCAATTTCCATACCGTGTGGTATGAGGAAGGAAGATGTAAAAAGCATATCCTATGTTAAGATGTGACTGAGCTTGTAAACTAAATCTGGACAGAGAAAAGACTGACCGAAGAAAGGACAAATAATTGCTTTGGCGTGTTAAGTAAAGTGAAAGAAGAGAAAAGATGAGAATTTTAAACAGAGGAAACAATAGGCGCGAAAACTTTTTCTTTTCTTTGTAGAACAAAGTCAAGAAGCAGATTTGTTCCAGTGTACTGTGTAAATAGTTTGAGAGGAGGTGTAGGTAACTAGTGATGGAATCGCCGGGCAAGCCAGCACAGAGAGAATCATGACACGTATGGAGCTTGGGCCAATGCCATGAGGAAAGATTAAACAGGTTTTTAATTAGGTAGTGTTGTAATCAATTTGCGATTCAGAAAAGTAATTCTTACTGTAGAGTGCAGAAATAATTAAAAAGAAATGGAAAGTTTAGAGTTGGAGGACACTTTAGAATGTCAGACAGGGTATGTAATGTATTAACTGGATAGTGATAGATGGAGAAGAAAAAAATGGATTCTGTTAAGACCTTTGAGAATAGGATTTGGTGCTTCCTTGGCTGTGGCTGATATGGGAACAGGGCACATAATGGGGGCCAAGGGATTGTCGGTTAGGAAACAGGATGGATTATAATGGTGCCTCACACTAAAATATGCAATACTAAGAGGAGGCATTCTAAACAGAAAGGAGGGGTGATTAGTTAAACTCGTAATTGTTGGATTTCAGATATCAGTGGCTCATTTAGGGGAACGTGTATCAGGAGGCTGTGGGATATAATGTAAGTATTGATGGAAAATCTACTGAGAGATTCAGACTGGATTTTTCTCCTTCCTAGGGGCAGGCCCTAAAGTAAGAACAGGATTGAAACCTCAACTTTTTAACCTAATAATAAGGCTGTTGTAGAGATTAAAGTCAAAAGAGATTATGTTTATGAAAGCACTTTGTAATTGGCAACTACCTGATGAAGTCTTATTAGTGTTAACTTTGCTTTTGTTTTTGTGGACTAAGGATTCCTTAAATCAGTCTGTTTAATAGTTGATGCCATTCTGTCACTGTTAAATCCCATTGACTGATAGTAACTAAATTAAAAAACAAAACAAAACAAAACTTTTCTTTTCCACTTTACCAACCATTTTCCCATTTTCTGTATCTCAGTTTGTTTAGGATTTAGGTTGTTATTTTTTTTTAATTCTTATAATTTTTGACCATTCGGTTCCTATCTTTGGTTTGATGCAATTTCAGTTGAAAACCAGCACTTTTGCATTGTAGTGTGTGAGAGATTTTGAGGTTTCACAAAGACGTGTCACCTAAACATTTTCAGAAGGCTAGATTAACATTATAAAGATTGGGGAAAGACTCGCTTATTTTTTTAAATATATGTTTTTTTTTTTCAGTATTGATTATCAGTGCTGTAGAATGAAGTCACTGAGGAGGTTTAAACAAAGAAGCTCGTAAGATACATAACCAGCCTTAGAAAATAAATTGCTACTACCTTGTAAACAAGGTGACTGTTGCATGTTTTTGACACATAACGTGATTCGAGGTATTTAACTTTAAAATATTCTTCATGAATAAACACCAATCTTCACATTTAATAGTTTGGAATATCTCATAGTTGTTAAACCACCATGTGGTTACTAAGAACGCATAGGGCAAACATAGACATACTGGCACTTCTTAGATGCATGCCTCTAATTGCAAAGTTGTTTCCTCAAACACACACTTCCTTTGTAATTATTCCTTCCTTGCTCATTTCTACAGGTATTGTATTATACAATATATCATGTTAAAGGTCTAGTCATTACCTTGATGCATGAGATTCATTTTACTGGTTAGAAAGGCATGGCTGTTATAGCAGTTTTAATCAAATACATAATTTAGGCAAGTATGTAAGAACATTTTTTTCCACACATTAATGTCCTCCTATGATGCTGCTTCTGTATATTTTAGCTAATAAAACACACAAACAAAAAAGAGAAAGGAAGTCAGGCTGCTTGATTAGAAGGATAAAATAAACTGGGAAGTACAAAGCAAAGTTCATATATTTTTTATGTCGCTAAAATGAATATTGGAGCTTGTAGCATATAAAAGGTATACAGATTGTAGAGTGTATCAAAAGAAATGAAAAGGGAACTGAGGATTTTTATTTTAATTTAAATTCTACCCTTGTCTGTATAAGTGAGCTTCTATATGCCGCCAATATGAATTCCTCCAATTAAAAATAAAGGAGTTAGATAGCGAGACCTCAAAAAAAATAAATTGTGATATATATATATATGACTTAAATATGTGTATATATGTATGTCATATTTGTGGGTTAAATCTCTATATTTCAATCGTACATGTGTTTATATATATACATATATACACATATATATGACATATATGTACACTTATATAAAGGTCCTAAATCCCCATCATATCTTACTACTGCAACATATTTCCTAGTTTCTTTACTTATTTTATAGTAGTGATGAGAATCTAGTGGTACCGATTCTGACAAACTCATGGACTTTAGTAGGCCCTTGACATAAATGATGAGTTACCATGCTGCCTCTTGGTCTTCACATAGCCGTGTGCACATTGCTTCTATTAAGGTGGTGCTATTGATGGTTGAGATTTCTGCGAAATCTTTTATTGGTGATATCTTGATTCTTACTGTGGTTTGTACCCTGGTCACAAGTATGTTGTAACTCCTGTAGGGATTGTGATTGCTTAGATTTTTTTTTTCCTGTTTTAGAAAAATCTGTGTCAAGAACATACTAGAATGACTACAAATCAAATGAATCCCTTGATTATCTGTTCAGTCCTTCATTATACATTGACTGCTCAAAAAAGTGAAGTGTCTTTCCAGAGATTGTTTTGAATATTAATTCTGGTGTGGAATCCTTGCATACAAAGTGGTGCGACCATGGTGATGGTATTAAACTCTTCAAGACTTCATGTGATTGCCTATAAAGGGAATGGACTACCTATCAGCTTCCTAGCACTGCCATAATAAATTTCCATAAACTGGATGGCTTAGAAGCATTCATTTAAGTTCTAGAGACCATAAGTCTGAAATATAGGTGTCAGCAAATTTAGTTCCTTCTAGAAGCTTTAAAAGAGAAACCGTCCTATGTCTCTCTCTGTGCCTTTGTCAATGGGGTCATTGCTCTGGATACCCTCATAATCATCCCTCATTTATTTGAAGCTTAGCACATGTTTTAAGCTAAGTAACTCTCTCAGCCTTTACCTTCCTGTAGAATCCCGGAAGACTGACAGTCTTCCTTTATTACTTCCTATCTCTTTTCCTTTCAGTCTGAGTTGGCGGAGTTTTGGCAAGTGTAACATTCTCAAAAACGTCGCATCTTCCGTATATGTTGAGGAGATCCACAGCATTAGAAAGAGGATTGTGTGCAAATCCTTTCTCTATTACTGGCTTTATTAAAAGGGGTAATTGGATACATTAATAACACAATCGCTTCAACAACAGTTTATCTAGCCACACCCTTTCCCCTCTCTCCAGATAGAGCAGGCTTTACACAACATCCTTTGCAATCTGAAGAGGCTGAGAATCTCTTAAATCAAATTCTGGTTCCTTCTTTCTTAGCAGTTTCTTCTTCAATTTATCTCATTCCTCTCCTATTTTGCTATAAGCAGGACCAGGCTACACCTTCATCACCTTCCCTCAAAATATTTCTGACAAATCTCTGAGTTCATTGCTTACAGCCAACAGCTAATCACCTGAGAGGAGGAAACAATTCAGCTAAGTTTTCTGGAACCACATAACGAGGGTCACCTTCCCTTTGATTTACAAGCACGTGTTCTTTATTTTATTTTGCGACTCACAGAAGCACCTTCAATGGTCATATTTCTACCAATGTCTGTTTATGACAATCTCTGTCCTCTAGGATGATAGAAGTTTCTCTATGGCATCTTCATTTCCTTCCCTCATCAGAATGGTTATCGACAACCATACTTCTAGCAATTAACTCTTCAAACAACCTTATATTTTTCTATTCTCTGCTCCCAATTCACCCTGCCTCTATCTATTACCTAAAACCAAAGTCACTTTTGAATTTATAGGGATTTTATGTATTTGTTGCAGCAGTAGTCTCCTTCATGCTAGCAAAATCTTCATTCCTTAGGAACACCCTAACAAATTTTCACAAATTAGAGGTCTTAAAATAACAGAAATTTATTCTCTCAAAGTGCTGGAGGTCTGAAGTCAAAAATCAAGTGTTGGCAGGATTGGTTCCTTCTAAAGAATCTGTTCCATGCTTCTCTCTCTCTGGTACCAAAGTCGATGCCGACATCCCTTGGCTTATAGTTCCTAGGCCTATTGCCCTAATCATAGCCACCATCTTTACATGTCCCCTCCATGTCTCTGTGTCTCCATGTCTCCACATGGTCTTCCCTTCTATGTATCTATATGTGTCTTCTAATTGCCTATCTCTTATAAGGATGCTTTCTTTTTTTTTTCTTAAGTTTATTTAGAGAGAGAGAGTGAGAGAGAGAGAGAGAGAGAGAGAGAGAGAGAGATCCCAAGAAGGCTCCATGCTGTCAGCACAGAGTCTAATGCAGGGCTTGATCTCACAAATCATGAGATCATGACCTGAGCTAAAATCAAGAGTTGGATGCTTAAACAACTCAGTCACCCAGGTGCCCCTCTTATAAGGAAATTTACATTGGATTTAGGGTTTACCTAATTCAGGATGATCTCACCTTGAAGTCCTGACTTTGATAAGATCTTCAAAGACTCTTTCCAAATGAAATCACTGTCACATTTTCTGAGGGATAAGACTTGGACGTGTCTTTCAGGGAACCCAACCATGAGACACTATTATTGTTAATTGGTTGTATAATAGTTTGACAGTTGAATGAGGTAGTATAGCATTTGGCATATAATATACCTCAATAAATTATATCTATAATTAATGTTTACCACCAGTTTAGCTTAGTGCCTTCATATTGCTACCACAGCTGTCAAAAGAATATAATGGTAAAAATATGAAGCTACTATAAAATATAATTTACCTGCATTATGAAGTAACTAAATCATACTGTTAAACATAAATGCTGAACTTAAGGAAGGAAGACATTCATGATAGATAAGTTTTTGGTGAGTGAATATTCTTTTAGAATTAAAGAGTATGTTCTGCCGGTTTTAATGAAAGGAAAAGTGATGTGATTGAGATGAGGGGGCTCTAAGTCTTAGATCTTAGGTGACAGTTATTGGTGTAATTAAAATTTTCAAATTATGGCTGTGGAGTTATGGAAGGGAATTCATGCACCAAAGAAAATTTCCAGTGGTGTCCAAAAAATGAGAAAAGGTTAAAACACTTGTCTGAAAGCTTGTCTACTTAATAATTTAGTTTGCCAAATCTCTTAGTTATGATTAGGCTTGAGTAGAAATAGCGAGGATCACATATGACAATAGCTTTATGAAATAGAACTTTTTTCTGTCGTGGAGGAATTCAGATGTATAAAAATTGAGTGCGGTGTGTGGCGCTCTGGTCCACAAAGCACAGAATTCATTACTTTTATCTCGTTGCACCTTATATAGCTTCCATTCCCAAGGTGAACTAACTTCCAACTTGGCTGATCCACCACAGCCATCTCATTTACATTCCAGTCGTTGGGAAGGCTTAGGTCAAAGAAGAAAGGACAAAGTGGTAGGCTGGCTATCATTTAAAAAATGTTACTGGAAACTGCACCTTACCTCCACTTACTTCCAGGGAGGCAGAGCTTTTTTGTGTAACTACACCCACAGTGGACCTAAACAAACAAACAAAAATGTGCTACCTGGACAGCAAAGTATCCGACAGTCTAATGGCATCAAAGAACTGAAGAAAATATATGAAGTCTGTGCCAATAGCTGTTTAGAAACCTGAACACAACATTCATTTTTTTTTTTTTCATACATTCAACTTCACTTCTAAGGGGAAAAAAATCCTCAGGTCTCAACTGGTTACTCCATTCAATTCAATCTCCAAGATCTCTATGTGACATATGGTCTCTCTATTTTATGCGTGTGCTATGACATCTATAAATAATGACTACCAAAATTTTTAAGAACATACAATTAAAAAAAACTAATACCAAACTGAATTTAACTCACTAGGCAAAGGGATACCAATACAAAAAATTAAGAGTACTTAATGAAGGGGGCAAATTAGAAGTATCTAACTGCTAGAAAGGATGGGAAATGGGAAGTGTGTCATGTTATTTCTTCTTAGTTATGCTAATGAGATTGAAAAGGTGTTATCTGGTTAGGAAAGAATAAGTTTAGGAGTCTGCATACAAAAGATTAAAACAGGAGCCATTTTTCCTTGGTCTGGCCAGCTAGGTTCTGGCATTGTTGGGTCAATTAAAGATCATTGTAGTTTTAATAGCTTTTCTTGATTGTAATGGTGGTGATAAAACACAGCAGTCAGTTATTACATTTCTTATTCAAGTACTGCTCTAGGTAGACACATTTGCTTTATACATGTAAATTAAAATTCAAGTTTTATGTCCCTAACACATTCAGTATACAATTGTATTGAGATAGTAAGGAACCCATTTCAAAAGCGGCTTTCGGAAAAAGGAAGAATGGGAAACACAAGGCAGCCATTAGTCTGGGAAGGAATTGAAGCCTCCTTGCACGGGCAGTGTGGTTAATTCCTGTTAGACCATCTGTTAATGGCTGGATTTGCTTTCTGGCAGGAGCTACCTTTTTCATTGTCCTCTATGGCCTCTGGATCTCTCTTTCTGCAAGGTTTATTTTTATCCATTATACTCTCTGTCCACATGTGAAGTTGGCAGTGAAACAGATGTCCTTTTTAGAGGCTGAGTGACTTTAAAATGACGATTATATTGATGTGGTTTGTTGGCCTTGGGGTTGTTTTGAAGGGTTGCAAGCTCCACTTGTAATATTTTTATGTTTATTTTTTATTTTTGTTTTTTTGCAGTACATTTCTCAAAAAACCCCTTAGAACACTTGGCACACTTCTGTTCTTTGTCACATCCATTGCCTGTTTTTTATACCTGTTAAGTCTGAAACGGAAGAGTTTGAGATGCTAACCTACTTGTAGAGATAGATGATAGATAGATAGATAGATACACAGACTCACAGGTACACCAGCAGATACATCATATACTAATCCACGATAAAAGAAAAGAAAAAAAAATTTTTGTTTATTCCCAGAGAACCTAGTGTACCTGCTATTTCTCCGTACCCTAATCCTGTGTTTGACCACGGAATAAAAGCCAAATGTACCATGAATGTACAGAGTGGTCTATCCCAAAGGGTAGACACTCCAAAATTGTCATCTTGAAGCTTATATAGGTGCTGACACAATCCTCGTCTCTTCTGGAGTTTAGAGAAAGAGATTGTCTTTTATTCTGAAATGTAAACAGACGTTCTTTTAGAGATGGAGGAGAAATTTTATAACCAAGAACGTAAACCTTGGCTCTCAAGAAATAAGAAAGGCTTTTTTATACTTTGAACAGGAACAGATGTCTTTGGTGAAAGGAGAAAACAGTTTCCGTGTATCTACCACCTTTAAAATACAAAGAGCAGATGGTACTGAGGAAAAAGAAAAGGAGACATTTTCTATCATTATGGTATGGAAATTTCTGTTGCTTAGGAGGTCTAGACCAAGCAGAAACAACAGACAATCCAGAGAGGACTGTCTTACAATACATTTTACAATACATCTTATTAGATGAAATTTTTGTCTGAAGATGTAGACGGCGTGGGTCACATTCACAGTGCCATTCTTTCTAATTTAGTGACTGATAACTAGAAATACTATTAAAGAGGGCAGGGGGATGGGATGTTGGTGTGAAGCAGCAATCCGAATCAGATGTTTTATCCAGGCCGATTTTCTTGTTTGTCTGAGAACTCCTAACACCTGGTGCTGGAAAAGGCCCTGAGGCACAGCCTTATCTCCTGCTAAGGCTCCACTTGAAGGGCCAGTGCTTAGAGCAGTTTCTCTGCTAGGTACAGCAGCTGTTGAGTTTCCAGTCCTGCAATGTGCCCTTTTACTGGACCGCATTTAGTAGGTATGTATATGCTGCCTTCAGAGAAAGGCTTCTTTAACATGACTGTATTCCTCTACAGCTCTCTCTGAAGCTGGTTATCTAAATGCTAATTTTTTTTCTTTATTATCAGACATTTCTAATAGTGGCAACAGGAGTTAATACACAATATAATTTTGATGATCTCTGTATTAGTTTTCTAGGGGTGCCATAAAATGGTACCAAAGCCTGCTTGGCTTAAACAACAGAAATTTATTCTCTCACTATTCTAGATGCTGGAAGTCCAAGACCAACGTGGTTTCTTCTGAGGCCTCTCTCCTTGTCTTGTGGATGGATGTTTTTGTTTGTTTGTTTCTGTTTCTTCACGTTGTCATCTCTCTGTTCTTAATGTTCTTTTATAAGGACACCAATCTCCTTGGATTAAGGACTATAGTAATGACTTCATTTTAAGTTAATTACGACTTTAAAGACTATCTCCAGATGCAGTCACATTCTCAGGTACTGGAGACTAGTACTTCATCCTAAGAAGGTTGAAGAAATACAGTTCGGCTCACAGCAATTTCCGGTAATTTCTTCTTATTATACCACCTAACTGGTACCTGATCTCTCTTATGAGGTAAAACAGGGACTTTTAACCGTATTTTGCTACTGCATTGTAAGTCCATAGTGTGAGTCCTTGCCCTCTGCCGCTGGACAGCTTCCGTTAAACCAGTGACACATGTTCTGTTACCAACCCAGTTCGAAATTATTAAAAACTCAGTATGACTCAGGATTAGTTTCATGTGTGAATGGCAGCGACTCCCAGTGAAAAGTGGTGTAAATAAGACATGCAGTTCTTACTTAAACTTTCTGAAATACAGAGCACAGTCTCCTAACCTGCCTTAGCTCCATGTCTTCCAGGGGACACGGGTCCTTTTTAATCTCGTTGCTTCTCTGCTCATGACTCTATTTCTGAGTTTGACATTATGTCTGCATTCCAACCATTGGGAAAGAATAAAGGGTGAAAGGGACATTCCTATTTCTTTCAGAGAATATCCGTAGAATCTCCTACATGATCACTCTACTCGTATTCTATTGGCTATATCTCCATAACAGATCCACACTGAGCTACAAGGAGGCAAGAGAGTGTTGCTTTTCTTCTGGGTGACCAAATGCCTATCTGAAGAAGAGGATGAATATCGTGTGTTGGGAAGCAACCAGCAGACTCTGATACACTGGTTTCTATGCATTGAGAGGAGAGAGATTAACAATGATTACTCATTTTAATGTCACATTGATTTGGAGAATTCAGGGAAATTAAAACAGAGAATATAAAGTTATCTAAGATGACAAAAGCTAAAATAATAAAATTATTTTAGGTTGTGTACCAGGAAGCGAGAGTGACTAGAGGAACCTTTGTTTCAACCAGGTTTCCTTAGTCCTCGCTGCCTTCTGGTGCTGAGCTCTGCAGCTCATCCCTGTACTTTCATTGTTCTTTGTACACCAGCAACACCCAATAGAAAAATAACTTTTTTCCCCTAATAATATTGATATGGTTCTTTTGTTCCAGTGATATTTTGACAGAGATCCTTGGTGGAACTTTTTTTTTTTTTTTTTTTTTTTTTTTTAAGAACAATAGCAGGACAAATTTTAGTTTAAAGATACTCCGCAGGGGCACCTAGGTGGCTTAGTCACTTACGCATACGACTCTTGATTTTGACTCAGGTCATGATCTCATGGTTTGTGAGATCGAGCCCCACGTTGGAGTCTGTGCTAATAGCACAAAGCCTACTTGGGATTCTCTCTCTCCCTCTCTTGGCCCCTCCTTCACTAGTGCACGTGCTCTCTCTCTCTCTTTCTCACTTCCTCAAAATAAAATAAACCTAAAAAAAAGAACCTCTACAAAAGGTGAAAATTAACCACTATCATTACAAATCAATTTTAACTCCCATGAAGATGAATCCAGTAGAAAGTGGAAGACAGAAATGGAGCAATACTAAGACAGGAGATGAGGGACGAGGTTAAAAACTGGAACAGAGTTAGGCCTCTTGGGGCACAAACAACATAACCTCTCTTTCTCTTCTTTCATAGTCTCCTTCACTAGCTCAGTCTCTTCTGACAGTATGCGAAATGCTGAGGTACTTCAGGGAAGACTTAACACTCTCTTCTCACTTATTAACGCCATTTGGAATATGAGACCTCAAATAGTCCATATCTGTAAATATCAACTTTGTGTCACTGTCCCCTACATTTATTTGTCCAGGATTGACATCTCCACTGATCTTTTAGACCCATGTGACAAACTGCTTTCATGCCATTCCCACTCTAATATGTTAGGAACATCTTATATTTAATATTTCCAAAATAAATGATTGATTTTGAGCTCCAGATAACAAAAATCTCCTATCTCAGTTGTGTTAGTGTTGGCTCTCAGAGAAAGAGAACCCAATATGAGATTAAATGTGCAAAGATTTCATTGGAGAGGACTAGTTTCCTGTTGTGCCATAATAAATTACCACAAACTTGGTAGCTTAAAGCAAAAGCAATGTATTCTCTAAATATTTTGGAGGCGCAAGTCCCAAATTGGTGTATTCATAGGGTCTCACTACCTGCAAGACACTGTGAACGAGTTCCATTCATTTTCTCTTCCAGGTTCTAATTGCCATCTACTGCCTTGGCTTCCTTAGAAGATGGCCACATCACACCAGTCTCTGTCTCAGTGGCCACACTGCCTTCTCCTATTCTCTCTTTTTCTCTTCTATCTGGCTCAGATTCCTTTGCCTTTCCCTTGTAATGACACTTGCCCTTGGAATTAGGCTCTATCCAGATAATCTGGATTTATATCTTTATTGCAAAATCCTTATTATAATTACATCTGCAAAGGCTTTTTTTTTTTCCAAACTAAGTTAACATTTAAAATTTACAGCGTTTAACATGTGGAGATGGGATTCACTCTATTACCCATTATAGTCTATCCTGTGGCCCCTCAAAATTCACATCCATCCAATCCTAACATCCAACGCATCTCTCAAATCCCCAGAAGTCTCCCCTAAACTCTAAATTCATAATGTCATCTACATATCATGAGTGTAAAAATCAAAATTTTATCATTTAACCTCTATATCAGATATGAATAAGACTCTGATTGAGTATGGTACATCCAGAGGCAGAAACTATTCTCCATTTGTAGACCTGTCAAACTAGAAAACAACTTATCTGTGTTCAAAATACAGTAGTTGGAGTAGCATAGAATAGATATTCCATTCCAAAAGGCAGAAACTCTAAGTAATATGAAGGTCACCAGTCCCAAGCAGGTTTTCAATCTAGCAAGACAAATTCTATTAGGTTTCAAGGTCTGAGCATAATCATATGTGACTTGGAGCTTCACTGTCTGGACTGTGTCTCCACATGTTAGGCCTGATGCTCCATCTGTGTCTGCCTCAGAGTTAATCTTCCATTTCCTCAAAAGATGACACATACTTGTGGCCGAGTAGCTCTATATTCTTGTCACTTGCCTGTAGAATTTTGGAAGCCCAACAGCTTTCTCTCATATCCCCCTATCTTATTCCTTCCAGTCAACTCTGGAGTATTCCTGCTGATAGACCTTGCTCAACAAATCTGCGGGTCTCCTGTGTATGCCACAGTAATCAAGACCAGGGAACAAGTGGGTCCTCCTCAGATCCTCCCTGGATAATCTTATCTTCATTCCTGACTTTTGCTAAAGTCTTTGAAATGATCCATAATTTATAAACTTTCAGCATAAAGTTGTCCAACCACACTTTTGGATCTCTCTCCAGAAACACACTTTCCTGATAGTGGATTTCCTTATTTTAATATCCTTTGCAAACTGGACAGGCTGAAAACCTCTACAGTCTAAAATGGCTGGTTAATTTTTGAACAGTTCCGACCTCAATTTCTCTATTTCTCTCACCTTTTATTGTGAACAGCAAAATAAGTAAGTACATGAGGATGCATCTCCAACACTCTGGAAATCTCTCCAGCTAAATATTCAGGTTTATCACTTACAAGTTATTCTTTCCATCTGATAGGAGAACACAATTCAGTCAAGTTTCTATACACTATATATAACAAGGCTTGTCTTTCCTCCAGTTTCCAATTACGTGTTTCTCATTTCCTTCTGAGCGCCTTCCTGCAGTGCATTTAACATTCAATGCCCATCAATATTCTATTTATAAAAAGATATTTATTCTCTAAAGCATTACACACTTTCTCTACTGTGCTCTGTGTTTCTATGTAAACCTTCAGCAGAATTGACTTTAGCACCCATAGATCTACCAAGTATCTTTTAAAAGCAACCCAGGCATTTCCTATCATGCTTCTCCAAATGCTTCCAGCCTTTACTGATAATCCAAGTCCAAAACCACATTCATATTTTTATATATTTGTTACAGGAGTACCTCACTTCCTAGTACTAAATTGGCATTTGTTTCCTATTCCTGCCATAACAAGCAACCATAACAAATTGGTGGCTTAAAGAAGAGAAATTAAATTTCTCACATCACAGTTTTAGAGGCCGAAAGTTTAAAATTACTCTGTCATCAGGGTCTCATTCTCTCTGGAAGCCTAGTAGTGTTACTGTGGGAGAGACTGCTTCCAATCATTTGGAGGACTCCTCCCTCAAGTCGGATGGGGGCATTTTGACTCTACTAGATTAGTACTGGAACCATGAGGCATGAGGACGGGGGGCTGTACTCACAGCACAAATGCACTATTACGACTGTAGGGGTTACCCTGGGGCAGATGTTGAAGAAGAGAGTACATGCTCTACATCTTTGGCTCTTGATTTGCCAGGCCCAAGGTCTTGGAGACTGCAAGGTCAGGATGCTGGGCCTCCAGGCTTCCAATGTGGAGTTTATTTATCACCATCCTTGCCTCCAACTCATGTCTCTTATCATTCCCCTTCACGAACTTGGGATTCTATCTCTGGACATTTCTTCCACTGCTCCTATCTAGCTTCTGCCTAACAGTAGACACCTAATGGTAGAAACTTCCAGTTTCTGTTGGCCGCCAGCATTTCTGCTTCTTTGGCTTACAGCCACATCACGCCAATCTCTGACTTTTTGGTAGCATTGCTTTTTCTTCTTTTCTATGTCTTCTACCCTTCTGTCTATCTCATATTGTCCTCTGTTTTGTTCTGTTATAAGGGCATATTTCATTGGATTTAAGACTCAGGTAATTGAGGATAATCTCCCTATCTAAGGTTCTTGACTTTTTAAAATATACAAGAAAATTTTATTCCTCAAAAGATAATATTTGTGGGTTCCAGGAAGTAGGAAGCACAGATATCATGTTGAGAGCCATCATTCAACATACTATTTGCCTGTGCAAGAGAAAATAGCCTACCTGCAGGTGATTGCAAAAGTAATATAACCACAGACAAAAATCCCTCTTTAAGTTGTGGAGAGGTTGAGAAGTTTGTGAGCAATGTCAGGACGATTTCTCAAGCCCGTCTCTCAGCCACACTTGGTCTACTGATGTCGAGGCTCATAAAAGCATCACCTCTCGTCTAGATAACTGCATATCATTCTTCTCCTTACTTCCCTACAATTTAAATTATGAGGTGCACTTTTAATGTTAATTTATTTTTTGAGAGAGAGAGACAGAGTGTGAGCAGGGAAGAGGCAGAGAAAGAGAGAGAGACACAGAATGTGATGCAGGCTCCAGGCTCTGAGCAGTCAGCACAGAGCCGGATGTGGGGTTCAAACCCACAAACTGTGAGATCATGACCTGAGCCGAAGTCAGACACTTTCTGTGATGATTTTTAATGAATTCTAATTCCTTTCTTTGTTCAACAAAGACTTGACTGAGCTGAACCCAAGATACGTCTCTGATCTCACAATTGAAGTTGTACAGGGATGAATAAATAATGTTTATTTATTTAACAACACTTAAATAATGCTCATCACATACCAAATATGGCCAATCACTTTGAAAATATTAGTAATATTAATTCAGTCTTAAAAACATCATCTTTATTTTATAGATGAATAAATTGAGACACAGTGACTTTTTGTTTCTTGTCTGTTACAAAGCCAGTGCAAACGCCGTTGAAAGATAGATTCAGGGATCAAACAGATGGAGATCAACTCCCAGTTTTATCGTTACTGATAAAGATTAGAGGATGGAATGTAAGTGTGATATGTGGTTTCCATTTTTTTTAATGTTTATTTATTTTTGAGAGAGAGAGAGACAGAGCATGAGTGGGGGAGGAGCAGAGAGAAAGAGGGAGACACAGAATCTGAAGCAGGCTCCAGGCTCTGAGCTGTCAGCACATAGCCCGACACGGGGCTTGAACTCACAGACTGTGAGATCATGATCTGAGCTGAGCCTGACGCTCAACCGACTGAGCCACCCAGCCGCCCCATGTGGTTTCCTAATACTCACCTTGGAATAAAATTAATCTATACAACTTCAGGCTTCTCAGCTGACCAGAGACACCCTCTGTTCAGAGAGGCTGTTTAGAAAAGAAGAGAACCCAAAGAAGTTAGTCGTTCATGTCCAGGTTCCTCTCCTAAACACCGTTCAGTGTCTACCTTACTTTCCTGGACCAGACTAACTGACCATGAAGGACAAGAAACCTGAAATGGTATCCAAATAAATGTCCCTTCACGTGGAAACATGAGACGTGAAGAACTCGTTTTATCACCCAACAATCCCTAAATGTGTTCAGTACCTGTTTGTGCCTTTAATTGTTGCCTCTTGCTGAATCCTCAAGTTCTACAATTAAATTGCCTTAAGTTTTGGTCCATAGTGTTATTTTTATTAGAGAGAGATAAAGAGAGAGCGACCTTGCTGCTTTATAAAAGGTGGTTCTGTTTTCAAATTTAAAATGATATATAAATATATTATATATATTATATATATAATATGGACATATATACTTTCTTAATTTCCCTGTCATTGTTACTTTTACTTGATTGGATTATTTCTACCAGAATATTTATGGAGTGAGTATTTGAGTTTTTATATGATTTCTTATTTTTAGCTCTGAACTACACAAGAAAACCTCAGAACACTTTTTTTTCTTTTTTTTAAATTTCATCAGTAATATATAAACCTTTTATATTGGTTATTTAGGAGGGATATTGACTCCATTTGTAGTGTATTTTATATAATATATTTACAACTTAAGCATATAGTTATAAAATATTTAATCTATGGGCATAAAAATGAATCAATACGAAAGAAGAGTTCTCCAATTTAGGTGTAGGGTAAGAGGAGTAAAGTCAGAGAAGTTTCTAGCCCATAAGGCTCAAAATATTTAAATAAAACTGGGGAACTCAAATTTCGATGAGGTTTTAAAACTATATGTACTCTCAAATGGCTGGTATTCAATATATATTTATTTGTTGAACAAACGAGTTACTAATGAATGGTAATAAATTACTTGGAGCTTATTCAAGTGTTTCTATTTCAGTTTGCCTTTGGGTTTTGAACAATAGGTTCCTACTATTTGGAATGACTTTCCGGGTTTCTCCCTATTTATCCTTCAAGGCTAATTTGAATGTCACCTTATATGGGAAACATCCCTCACCATACCAGACCGTCTTTGACAACACTACACACCACTCTATGGTAGAGAAAGACGCAATACTCCATTCCTAGAATCACCATAGACTGAAACCACTGTTAACAAAGCTGTGATTCTCTATAATTAACTCTAGCATAGAATTTAGCATCGTCCCCACCAAACAAAGTCTGATCCAACTCTGCCTCTTTAATGACTAAAATTTTTCTACACGAACATTTGAGTCCTGTTTTTAAGGTTAGGATATTAAGGTTGCTGTTTTTTAAATACTCACAGTTTGAGGAGCATAATGTATATTTAAGATTGCAGATTAAAAAGTACTACGCTGCAGTGATTTATATGCAGCCTTATGTGATACTTTTCATGCAAGTAAGGTTTGCCCTTGTGTTCTTGGCCATGATTCTGTCTTTCCCACTGTTAATATAACAACTGTCAAACCAGCTGCTGTCCTAGACCGAAAGATACTATTTTTCAAACAAGTTTTAATAAGTGGATTCTGGGAAAACATGTTTACAAGTATATGCAGAAAAAGGGTAAATAATGTATGTCCCCAAGGGAGACACACAGAATATTTATGAATCTGTAGCAACACCTGTATCTATCTGTGTTTTTATATATGGTCTTTAATATATATTTTTTATCTTAAAACCAATTTTACAACATTATATATCATGTTATTATGTAGTTTTTTAAAACAAAACATAAGCATTCTTTTTGTAAAGGAATAGAATTTAAATTGATGTTCTCACCAACAATTCATTTGCATGCCAAAGATTGCATTCCTATTCTTGTCTATACTGATATTTCAAGCAAAACTCACTTTTCCTTGAATAAGAATATTATTTTTCCTTTTACTTGAGACAAATTATGAGGACTACTTATTCTTCAAATGGAAATTGGAACCTCAGTATGACCATACATGGATTTCAAATTCCTGAGGATTGTTTTTTTGTGTGTGTAATACGCATATATGAAACTTACACAATATATTTTGTAATATATAATCTATTTCAGCTTGTTCTTATCTATAGGGTCATTTTCTTACTTGAAAAGGAAAATGAAGTAAGTAAAAAGCGGCATTGCTAAGGTCATATTAATCTATAATAAATTAGCTTTAATGTGCCAAATAGTAAGTCCACCCCAAAAGCTCATCACTTTTCATTTTATGTATTCAGGTAAATGAGTCTGGGAGACAGATAGCCACCTAGGAGGACATCACTCTTGAAAGCCCAAATGTAGCATAAAGGAAATGGACATTAGCTGGAGCTTACAGTAATCTCAGAGGATCTTTATAGGTATAAGCTAAGTCATAAATTGACAAAGAACCTTGTTTGCCCTCAGCTGTCAAGAACCATAAGAAAAGATGTTTAAAATGCTTTGAAAAACCTTAATGGATGGCCATTTGTTTAAACTCCAGCTGTGGTACTTTGCTTGCATTATTTCCTTTTCTTGGAAGCACTACAAAACATAAATATAAGCTCTCTAGCTATAGATTTTCATAGCAGCTCAATGCTTCTGTAATCCCAAATATTGATCAAATTGCATTTAAGAGTTATCAGAAGAGCTATATTTACGTTAACATTTAGATCCCTTCCCCAAAGCATTTTGGAATGGAAATAATCAAAGTATTATTTAGGTGGTTGTATTCTATGAAGAATTAAAGCTACTGTAATTTTAAGATATTTAAAAATTAACTCTACTTTTACATAACATGACTATTGTGGATAATATGCTATAATTTTATTATTGTTGTTGACATGCTTTAAATAGAGACATATTAGAAATATCTGGTATCAAACGATAATGAATGCAGACATTAAAATATCCTTTTTCCTTGTTTTGGAATTTGTAATCTTTATTAATGTACTTATCAGAAATTAACATGAAATATTTTTAATCCTTATAATCTCATGAAATTATGTTTATGTGTTAGACATTAAATATTTTTTAATTCTCAAATGAATTGTCATATTATCTCTAACTATTTAAACACATCTTAAAATACATGTTTTTATATTTTTGTTAAAATGTCTTATTATAAATTAATAGACTTGAGTTTTCTGATCTCTACCTGTATTTTTTTTACATATGAAAGTGTACTTTCCTATTATATATGTTTTGATACAATAGGGTATAAAGTAAAACTCACATGGATGGAAATACTCACTTTTGAAGCCAAATTCAAACTTCCTGTGTGTTCTGGAAGTCTGATCCTACAGTGATGTCAACTTCCTAAATCCCTGTAGAAGTGACTCTCTATAGATACATGTAGCTCTTAGTAGATTCCAACTGTTGTTAATCAAAGTTGAATTTACTAGAATTACTGCTGTAAGAAAAAATATAATCCTGAACATTCTCTTTCTTCAAATGGAGTAATTAGGGTGGGGGAGCATTTATAGGATTGGTTTTAGAGCCTGGACTAGGGGATTTTAATACTGATTATGCAACACTGATAATTTGCTGCCTTAAACAGAGGTTATCACACAGCGGCTTTGGATTTCTGAGCAATGATGAGGCTAGGTTTTTTAAATGAATGTTTTGAAACAAGTTTTTAGTTTTGTAAGCTGTTTAATTGGTTCATGTTGTATACTATAGAAGCCGGTGTTTCTTGGACCAAGGTAGTTAGGGGTTCTGTTTTGTTTTGGTCTTGGGATTATTTAACACAGGAACAAAACATACTGCTTTTGTCACTTGGCTGCCTCTTCTCCCACGTGTAGCAATTTTCAGCCTAAACTTAAATTATGACGCTGTAATGAGACACAATCAGTTTAGATCTCTGCCACCGTATAATGTATGTGTAATGTCTAGAGCGGTCACGTGGTAAGTTTTGAAGTTTTGAAGGTAATTGTTCCACTATCTGTGTCAGGGTTTTCTATTCTCTTTGCTGGAAGATCTTTTTTTTTTTTTTTTTTTGGATCATTTAATAGGCTAGCAGTTGCACAGACATATTGAATTATCTTTAAGTCTCTCATTTGAGCATTGCAAGGCTGTACATACCAAGAGAAGGAATATAATCAGAAGTTGTAGTTCACTTCTAAGGAAGGGGCCATGAGAGCTCAAATTAAAGTACAAGTATATATCCTTTCCACCAGTCCAAAGAATCCATAAAAGTCCATTGGGGAATATTAGCCAAATTACATAGTTTCATGATTTTTTTCTTTCATAATTGTTTAGTAATATTCAGAGTAGCAGATAACTCTATATGAATGTAAATACAATTATATTAGTCTGAGGCAGTATAAACGTTACCTCAAATAGGCACTATTAGTTCTGTATTGCCCTATTGAAACACTGCCTATCCAACCTCTTGAATGAGTCTCTTTGATTGTCTTATGGTCTCAGTGACGAGATGTAGTTCTGCTATTCTCTCAACTATTGCATGAAATACTCTGCTTACTTCCATGATTCATACAACATGAAAAAAGAACTTTGGAGGCAGAAATTTGCATTGTAAAGTTTCCCTTACAGTTTGAGTTTATGAACTCAAACGGAGGTTGTTTTGCTCCTTTAAAAATATATATATATTTATATATATATATATATATATATATATATATATAAATATATTATATACATATATATATGTTTATCTTGGAGAAAGAGATGGAGTATGAACAGGGGTGGTGCAGAGAGAGAGGGAGGCACAAAAACCAAAGCAGGCTCCAGGATCTAAGCTGTCAGCACAAAGCCTGATGCAGGGCTTGAACTCACCAACTGTGAGATCATGACCTGAGCCAAGGTCAGGCGCTTAACCTACTGAGCCACCAAGGCACCCCTATTTGCTCTTTTTAATAGTTAGATTATCCAGAGAGCACCCTTCCTCCTTCCCCCGACTCTCTCATTCTCACTTATGAGAAGGAGGGGTCAAAATAAATTCCAAGTTATATCCTGAGATAGGCATCAGTCTACTGAGATAACACACCATCTACTTTGTAGATGCAGCTAACAGGTTCCACGGCCACAAAGCCAATGCAGGTCATTAGAGACATCAGTGGTCTGTTTTCAGTCAATGCCGCTCCACCCAAACCAAAGATAATTTAGGATGCAAGACAATTGGTGGGGCACCTGGGTGGCCCAGTTGGTTGAGCATCCCACTCTTAATTTTGGCTTAGGTCATGAGGCCAGGATCATGGAATCAGGATCAAGCTCTGTGTCAGGCATTTCAACTGTATTTAACACTTGCAGTAGAGGTCCAGACTTTTGCAATAGAGGAGAGAGATTGAACTCATCTTGCTGAAATAAGGCAGGAGAGTTTTTAAGAACTGGAAGAACTTAGTTTAGAGGTTGATCAGTGTGGTTAGTTCATCTGTTTACTGATTGGTGCTTATGGATCTTAGGCTCCTTTCCTCTCACAGAAATTGGCAGATAGGGGCTCTGTCTCCCTCGATTATATTTCAAAGGGATGATTCCCAGGCCCTTAAAGGAGACATTTCGCAGTTGTTAAATCTGCAGGAGGCTGGGAAAAGATTTACCTCACTAGGAGGAAGAGAAATAATATTCGACTGAAAGTTCTCTGAAGTAAATGATCCTAGAAAAGGTGGTCAGAGAACCAGAATCAGAAATAAACCCATTTAAAATTAAGTCAAGCTAAGGGGAACATTAAAGCTATCTTGCAAAATAAAGAAAATCATGTAATATGTGTTTGTGTATGCGTGTATATATGATATATGTTACATGGTTGTATAGAACTATAACTATACAACTTTGTATACAACTATATTTATATGAATATATATGTGTACTTTATAGTTATTTAACATACTATGTATTATATAAATATACATTATATATTTTTGTATATATGTGAATATATACATTTAAAGAAATCTGTGTCTTCATGGTCCATTAATCTTTAGCTAACCTGTACGTACAAATAAGAAAGATGAGCCTAGGTGGCTCAGTCGGTTAAGCATCTGACTTTAGCTCAAGCCATGATCTTGAGGTTTTTGGGTCCAAGCCCTGTGTCAAACTCTGTGCTGAAAGCTCAGAGCCTTGAGATTGTTTTGGATTTTGCATCTCTCTCTCTCTCTCTCTCTGCCCCTCCCCTGCTCCCTCTCTCTTCTTCTCTCTCTCAATAATAAAAGTAAACATTAAAATTTAAAAAAAAAATAAAAAGACGAGCAATTTAAAGTTATATACTGTAGCTAATATATTTTTATCTTGGAAATTATCCAGGTATGCAGAGAATTATAATTTAATGTTAGGTGAAGGTCTTAAATTTTACTTAAGACTCTTTAAATAACAATTTAATCCAACATATTAAGGCTTTATGATTTCTAACATTATAAGAATTCATAAGATTTCACCCTTTTAAAAAAGACATCCCTTAAGAAAAGGCATACATTATTATAATTGTATTTAGCTTAACGTTTTTTTGTTTCGAAATAAATTTTACTTATTGCTATATTTATAAAATTTGTATAAACAAGGATCGCCTATGGAACCCATGGAACTCATATAAAGGATTTTAAATATTCAAATCATTTGAAATAGAATCATAGTCTTATTATCTAATTATATTGTACTAACATAATTTTGGCATTGTTCTACCATAACAAAAAAGAAATAGAGTTATTTTTGCGCTAAAATTCAGTTACTCTAACTTGCTCAAAAACTCATATATTAATCAGGGTTTTCGTATGAAAATAAATAAACCTCTGTTCTCAGACATCAAAAGTTTTGAAGACGTGAATTCATGCTAAGAGCTCTAAAGAACCTAGGCATTACCAAGATCACAGTTAAATTCTTCCTTGCTAGCTACAATTTTGGTAATGGATAGAACTACCAGAGATAATTTCTTTGGAAACTCTGTAATATTTATCTAACCTGCGTATCCCTACAATGTGCATAGAGTAATAGAACTAAGTTTACAAGGAAAGGACAAGAGAGGGGTGCCTGGTTGATTCAATCAGTTAAAAGTGTCCAACTTTGACTCAGGTCATGATCTCATGGTTCGTGAGTTTGACAGCTTCAGATTCTGTGTCTCCCTCTCCCTCTCTGCCCATCCCTAGCTTGTGCTTTCTCTCTCTCTGTCAAAAATAAGGAAACATTACAAAAAATGATAAGAAAAGACAAGAGAAAAAAAAGTGAAAGAATTTAGAGAGAGCTGTCTTCAGACGTATTTAGTATGAAATAATTAAAATAGAAGTCTAATTTTCTCTATGCTTAAAATTTGGGAGAAAGCATACAGATGAGAGGGCGTGAGGGTGAGTGTGTATATTTGAAATAAGATTTTTTTTTGCTTATACTTAGTTTTTGTAACCATTTTTATATGAAAAGTTTCCAAAATAACCAATAGAATTTCAATAATTTCACATTATTTCTTGATTAATATCTGCCAGTTAGGGAAATATACACATGAATTAGGAGATTATTTTGGCTAGGGATATTTAGTTATTAAAGAAAATCCTTGAGAAGGAACCACAATGCTCAATAAGAAAAGAGCCCTCAGAAATTGAAACTTAATCAGCAATATATTTCCTACTTTCGAAACGTGTCCTATACTTGAACCAAATGAAAGAATTTAGTGATGTCAAACACACAGAGAGATGCTCTCTTGCCATAACTTTGGTTTTATTCTCTCAAAATGACATTCCTCAGACATGGCCTTCTCTGTCTCTACTATATAATAGCTGTCTTAACATTCTAAAAATTCATTATGATTGACACACTTGCCCTAAATCAGTTTGGATTATTGTAAGTTTCTATCTTATTCTGTGTAACTCATTGGATTGGTATTGGCACATTTGTAATGGTATTTCCCTCACTCTTCCTAATACCCTCTTCACTTTGTAGTAGTTAATAAATCTTCCTAATTGTAGTGCTAGTCTTATGAGAGCAGGGATTCTCATTCAATTTCATATCCTCCATAATACTAACACCCTTTTTGCAATTATTTGTTCAATTATGAAATTTTAATACTGAATTAACCCCAAGATTGATTCAGTCTCAGTTCTTGGAAGTAGTCTCAGTTTTTTAATATATTAATACTGAATTCTGATTTTACTACATTTGCAAAATAAAAGGAGACTTTTGGTTAAAGATGGAAACTTGTATAGAGGGATGCTTGCCCTTACTCCCTACTTTGTTAGTGTTATAAAACAACTAGCAAGGAATTTAGAGAGGAAACCTCATCAAAAATGTTTTTTCTGAAGGTGCAGCGCAGATGTACAAAATAAAACTTCCCTAGAAGACCTGAGAAATTTAAATCTTGAAACAGCAAAGGAAAAAGACAAGAAGCCTCAAAATGCAACACTCAGTGATTAGTGTCATTGAGTGCCTCAGGAAGAGAAGCGACAGTGGGTGTACAAGGATGAGTTGAAAAGTCATAGGTGTGAAACCTCTATTACATTCCCTGATTCTCTTCTTGACATAATGGGAAAAGCTTTCCCTACTCCAGACAAAAGACTGAAGATTTATTCCTTGGAGAAATTTCTTCAGTGTCTGTGACTTAGAGAAAACCAAATATATTTTAGGGATCCATGTTCAAGGTGAAAATAACAGGATAAATGAAAAATGTATACACTGAAAGTTGAGTATCCCAACCCATTACCCATCCAAAACAGGTAACTATGATTCAGAGTATTATAATCTCCATAGGAAGAGTTTTCTACTGAGATTTAATCAAATTCTTACCCAGGGAAGAGGGGAAAGGACAATTGACCAGGACACCCAACATCTGAATGAGAAATCTAATAAAGGAAACCAGAGGAAGTGTATAGGAATAAAACTTCAAGGAAAAATAAATAAATAGAATGACCTGGAAGAACATGAGTTTTCATATTGGAAGAGGTCCCTGCATGGCCAATCGAAAGGTCGAAAATACTCTTTTCAGTAACAAACACTGTCTACTTACAAAATATTTTTAAAACTTTTCTGAAGAGCTATTTTATGCTTTTGAGATATTGAAAGTAAAAATGTTTATGGACCAAGGGTACAGTTTTTAGTTGACTACTGCTTGAACATGTGCATGCTAGTTTCACAAATTCTGAGGGAGGAGAGTCAATAAGTACACTTTTATTTCTATTCAATTCAATTTTGATGAACATATATAAGAATGACACTATTCCCCAAGGGAAAGATAGAATAGATTGCAGTCGTGATCAACTACATCAATTTTTATTCTCTTATGCTAAGATCAATTACCTTTTTTTCCCTATTCAAATGAACATTGTCATAATTTGTCTTCTTTATTGTCATAGAGGAAGAAGAAAGGGGGGCAGCTCAGTATCATATCCTCCAGCATTTCCTATATAATACCTTCTTGAATCTCATTTACATCTTTTACGAATATATTTATTGTACTGAAAGCCAATTACCTAATGTTTTCTAAGTTGTTCAAAGCAGTAAGCCAGGATTTTTCTAACTTATAAGCATATTGATTTTGACAGTTAAGAGAATTTGAGATTTCTGTATTAATTACTCTGTTTACATAAAAATGAGCTTTATGTCATTTGTGCATTCTTATTATGCACATTTGCGAAATTACGGGGCAATTACATGAATTGCTAAAACAGTAAGAGATGCCTAATTTAATTTAACAAGATACAACTACATCATTATTCATATATCATAAAAATAAGATATATTAGACTTAGAAATTATAAGAAACTGTTAGCTGTTAGAATGTGAGTAGTTCTTAATATATATGCCTATCTGAAAATAATTGTATTATGCAATATATAGTACCTTAAATTTTATTCCATGTCTGTTGTATCACATTACTTAGTAAGTGCAGAATACTGTGACAAGTCAGTGTTGAAAATATATTTCATTATGCTGTATACATTACAAATAAGTTATTTCAGGAAAGTCATTTTGATTTGATTCTATTCTTTTAGAGGAATAGTAAAAGAGCCTTTGAGAATAAATAATTTAGAATGGACAAAGAAATTTGGCTAGGTTAAGTCTTTCTGGAAAATAATTAGTATGACATATACTAAGAAATCCCCAGTGGGGGTTAATCAGTTTATGTTGATGTTGCTTGAGGAATAATGATTTAGCCACTTTCTAAGTCTGTTGACGCAAAAGTTCCTTATGCCTCAGCTCTTCTATGAGTTTATTCTTTTCCTTTGCTCAGCTCTGTATCTCCAATACATTGTAATATTGCACTAGTATTAAAAATTTTAGCATTTCTAAAGTTTGGGTGGCGCTTCAGAATTTAGTACACATATCAAACACATTCTGTCACCAGAGTCCCATGACCATCCCTAGAGAGGTGTATTATTATTCCCAATACATTGCTAAGGAAACAAATGAGGACCAGAGACTTTGAGTTGCACAGCAGATAAATAGACATGCTTTTAAGCACAGGTCTGTTAAAACTGATTTCAGTAAAATTTCTGTTATTTCACAGGTGCCACTAGTTTTATTTCCCAGGCAAAAAAGTCATTTAATCATGTCAACCATTTGTAGACTGTGTGTGTCTTCTCCAATGGGTATCCAGAGTAACTTGAATGCTTGAGATATGGAAATTTTGGAAACATTCTTTATCTTTCTAGCTAGAAATAGCTACTATGCTAGTTTCATATCTACTGACCATCTCTCTCCTCCCTCCTTCCTTCCCAATATACAGAGTAACTGAACATTAATTTTACCCCAAAGCACTTTAATTTTAGAATGTGATCTCTTTTTATAAGTCATATTTTGTCATAATTTGGCAGTTTATTTCTTAAAGGCAACAATTTTTTTTTTATTCTTTCCTAGGAACACAGTGAGTCTCTTACTACAATTCTGTAACCCTCCATGCCTTATTTCTCCCAGCTTCTGGACAATTATCTGTGTTTCTCAGACTGTCTATGGCATTTACATTTACAATGCTAAGTGTTTCTTTCTTTTTTTGTTTTTTAGATTCAAGATGATACCAAATAAATAGGCAAATCTATAAAATAGTAGATGAATTTATAAGGTAAAAGCAAACAGCATTTATTCTATTCTATTAGACTAGTTTTATAAGTTATTTCAAGTTAAAGTTACTCATCAAGCAATAAATATAGGCATATATAAATCACTGCACTTTGTGGTCTAGGAAAATAAATATAATTTCTAAGGAGAATTTTGGCAATTCTAAGTAGAAATTCTACACCAGATGAATGTAGATCAAATGTATAATTCTCTAAAGTATAAGGTAACTCAAAATTTTGTTGCCATTGATGTTACTCTTAAGTTTAAGAAATAAGAAATGTTATTGATTCATATAAGGAAATGCTACCCAGTGGCATTAGGCAAAATATGTAGAAGAAAAGTTCTTTTGAGTGTAAGTACTTATGAAATAATCCTCCCTTTGTTTTCGGAAATTGTATTACTGGTCCTTTTAAGTGATTTAAATCCTAGTTTATAGTTCTTTATTTCTATCTATCTGAACTAAAAGTTTATTTTTCTCCAACTCCATAAACTATATGATTTTACTTATCAAAACTACTTTTGCTATATATGTCTACTGTAGTTGAGTTATGATACTGCTTGTTCAGTTAATGGTAACATTCCAAGACATTCATCATTAACCAAACCAAAAAACACTGCATAAATATTTGCAATGAAATAGTTTTGGGGCAAGCTGTAGTAATATATGTGATCTATATTTATCAGAGGAAAAGTATGAATTTTAGGAATGAGCAAAAAGTCCTTCAGCTGCTTCCCTTCCAGTACCTTAATGGGTTTTGTCTTGAATTTCAATAGCTTCTGAACAGCGACTGATTCTGTCTATACACCTAGTGGTTTCACATGCACAGGTTACAGCAACTCCATTCTGGGATGATAATGTACGGGGCCAAAACTAAAGATGCTAAAATGTAAAGGTTAAAGCATGTTTTTGCACAAAAAGTGGTGGGAGGAACATGTTATTAATTATAAAATAAAATAGTCTAAACCTTAATAAATATACACTCAAAAGGTATTTTTCTGAATTGAATTAAATAATGTTAGCTTTATAAACTGGTCTTTACAAAACTTCCAGCAAACTTTAGCGGATTAGCAATGTGACATAGTACAAAGTTCCAGATGCAACAGATCACCTTTGGTATTATGCTCACTAAAAGAAAGGAGCTCTTAGTGTCAAGAATTTAGGGTGCCATTCACCCCTCTTCCCTTCCCGTTTGAGGAGATATGGCACAAGTGTCACTAGTCAAATGAGAAGTGAAGTATGACTTTATCAAGTACTATTGAAAACTGAAAGCATCGCATTGGAAATTTATCATAGGAAATGAGGCATTGAAAGGAGGAGACTGTATTGCAATGAAGATGCAGAGGGAAAGCGGGGGAATAACAGACTTTTTCTATGCAGTTGCAAAACATTTAGCTCAGTTAATTTACTAAGAGTCAAGCCTGTTACAGCTTTCTCTGATTGTCCCTGCTCTCTCAAACTAGACGCAATTGCGGAAGCATTCATCGCTCCCTGCACCAGACGCCTTCTTGTTCTACCCAGAAAACCCCATGTTCACAGCAGTAAACATACTAAACCTGTGTTATTGATAACCTAGTTGAGATACTGAATCTACCATATTTTTATAAACTCTGTACCTGCCCCTGGGGGAAAAATCAAACAATATTAGTGTGTCTTTGATGTTATTGAATTGTTGCATGAACTGAAACCCACATATCCGTGCTGGGAGCATGCTGTATACTCACAATGCAGCATTAAGGAAACTGGTAGGAAAAGTTTTGGAATTTGTACTCTGAGGTCTGCTTATTTTCTTTGGTACAGTTTCATGATACCTCTAGTGGTAAGTTATAGGTTGGTACATTATATTTAATGACTAAGCCAATTCAATTATGAATTTCTATTTAACTACAACCTAGGGCATGTTAACTTATCCCAAACTATATATATATATATATATATATATATAATTTTCCCCCGCCATTAGCATGCAGCCACCCTGATCTAAGCCAGCAATATCTCTGAACTAGTTACATGTAATAGCCCCTTGTCTTAACAAATTCCAAACTTGTCCTACAATTCATTTCTTAAATTGAATCCAAACTCTCTGATAGGAATACAAATCTCATCACATCTTGCCCCAACTTAAAATGTACCAAAGGTTTTGCAAATATCTAAAGATAAAAGAAGCCTTAACATCCCCCATAAAGTCATTGAATGACTGGCTCATTTTCACATCCTCAACTCATTTTTCTGTACTCTTTTACTGTTTTCTTTGCTATAGACCAAACCTTCTTTTTCTCAATTCCTTGAGGGTACCTGGATTCCTCCTACAGTAGCTGTGTGGCACATGCTATTGTATGTATCTGAAACACACAGAATTTCTTTTAAAAGCCAGTTAATCTACCCAATGAGTAGAGCAGAGAAATGCTTATAAAATGATTAATGTTCATATAGATTAACTACCATATTGATAAGAGTTCTAGTCAAAGCCCTAGTCAAGGTAGTTGTATTTAAGACAAGTTTGTAATAAAAATATAAACAGATGGGAACAAATGGAAGACCTACTGCAAACTCCATTTCACGTCTGAAAGAAACATCTCAAGTTATTTTACATTACTGATAACAAAGTAAAATCATGTTATTTTTCAATTTAGAAAGAGAATTCTGTTAATTTCAATTATGACAGTTTATATTATTTATAAAAACATTGTGTTAAAATTAATATAATTTTGCTTTGATTTAGCTTTTAATATTTATATATGCAAACATACAAAGTGTGCTTGTACATTTTTTTAAGATTTTTTTTTACTTTAAATCGCACCTATTTTTTTTTTTTTTTTGCATTTCTATGAGTTCAATAGTTCATTAAATGTTTTAGTTGCATTCTTAAATTATCACCTACAAGAAATTACACTTATTAAATTTTTCTTAAGAGTTATTACATTTTCATTAAATGCTCTTTACATATTAGAAAAGAGCATCATATTATTTCCTAAAAAATATTTAAGCAAACATGTTTTCTTATTAGCTTTAGCATATGAAGCAGAAGATAATGCTTTCCCTTAGACATGTAACACAGCTTTCATACCTAGTTACAGGAAAACAACACAATAAAATATCTATTTTATTTTACTATTATAATATATTATAATTACATTATATATTATATATAATTAATATAATAATATATTATGTTATATTACATTACATTTTATTATATTATAATATTTTACTATTTTAAAACATAAGTTCTGTTAAATTTTTGTTAAATATAAATATTTGACAAAAATATGAAATTTAAATATATACAGCAAAGTTAAAGTTCAAATGTTTATGTAATTACAACCAATAATGAATATATATTTGTCTTTAATTTCACAAATAATATTTTGTCTTAATGTTTCTATAGAAATAGAAGGCAGAGGAGTTACATTTCACTTTTTTTGTGTAGTAATAGAAATATCTGATGGTTTAAATTAATTACATATTTCTGGTGATAACAGAGGGCTGATCTCAATGTACATATAAAATTCATGTATTTGTAGGGAAAGTAATGTGTTAATTTGCGTTATTTCTAGAAATATTTGTTTTTGTGGATATAATATGTTATATGAAAACAGTTGTAGATAGGAATCCAGAAGGAACTCACAATATTTAACACATTTTACATTTGCTGAATCCAAGAAGCAAAAGTGTAACATAAATTTTACAAGCATTTATAAACCTTCAAGTATGTGAAAAAATATAGACGAATCCTAGAATAGCTAAAATGCCATAGTATAACCACTATTTTCAGAGAGGAATGCATTCCCGTGTTTGCCTGATATAAACACTAAAATATGAAACATAGAGGCACCTGAAAGGCTCAATTGGTTAAGCGTCAGACCCTTGATTTCAGTTCAGGTCGTGATCTCACAGTTTGGGAATTCAGGCGCCCAGTCAGGCTCTGCACTGACAGCGAGGAGGCTACTGGAGATTCTCTATCTCTCTCCCTCTCCCTCTCTGCCCCTCCCCACACATGCATACTCTCTCTCTCTCTCTCAAAATAAATAAACATTTAAAAAATAAAATATGAAACCTAAGTACATAAATAAGCCAAACAGAGGTAGGAAGATATGGAAACCTCTGTACCCCAAATATTGAAAAACCTGTACTACAAAATATGACTGAGGGTCCTTGGATGGTCTCTGTTATCACAAAGCATCTGCTTTGAGGTCAGACTTACCAGTAGCTTTAAATTCAAGTAATACAAATCTCATTCTGAAGCTGTCACAACCTAATGTGTGGTAAAAGTATTAATAAAAAACTTTTATTAAGTATTTGTGGGAATACGGAATAGAGTGAGGGAATATGTAATGTTGAAGGCAGCAAACTATCAAACATCCCTGCTCGTTTTTCTGGGACTGAGTGTCCTTTGCCAGCCGCACCTCCACTCTCCAGCAGTTTCTTCAGACTGCCCAAAGGAAGGACATAGACATAATTAGGTAAGTTTCTCAGGTACCTGGAGCAACGGTAGGCAGAAAAAAGGAAGAGGAATACAAGGACCAAGTAAGGTTTCCTTGTGTGAAAACATTAGAAGCAAAATCAAACAGGTATGCAAACAGGCAAACAAAAGAGCTTAATAGTCCCCTCTAAATTATTTTCTTGTAGCAGTTCACTTGGAAATATATATATATATATTTTTTTTTGGATAGATGCACTGAGTATTATTTCAGGCTGCTTCAGTGGAATATAACTGCTGGATACTTGTCCAATAAAGAGTAAAATATTCATGCCCCCCTGCTCTTTTTCTTTTTTCTGCAAATCAATACAACAGCTTAGACTATTATTTGGTTTATTTCTGTATTTTCCATTTGCCTCTAAGAAACTGAAGTTAACTGACAGAATTATGACGGGCGAAGCATTTTCCTTGATGAAGGAAGTGGTTAAAATGATAGCTGCAATGGCGTTGCTGGATTTTTGTAGATCAATCAATTTTGAAATCAAAGTTATGCTGGATTTCTTCAAGAAGAGAGCTTTTCTCCATGGAGATTTAATTAATCTGGCCAGTTAACTTTATGCATCTAGAGAAGATTTTTTTTCCTCTTTTTCTCATGTTGTGACATTTATTAGCATCTATTTATCATATGCTTATTTACATTTATTATTTATCTCCTTTAGGCATATAAACTCTTTGAAAATGACATGGATATTTGATTCATCTTGTGTAATGCAGGAGCAGGGCATGTAGACGTCACTTAATAATAGCATTGAATAAGTGTCTCTCAGTGAAAAAATTACTTTCTAAATATTACAAAACAAATGAAATCACAGGATTTTACTGGAATGGTAGCGTTTATCAGCTAGAACCAATATAGGTAGATATTTGAAGAAATTAGATCCTGAGGTTCCCTTTCTTTCCCCCAATTTATTTTCCATTGATAAGGAAAATTAGATCCCCACCTTCAAAACTGTGTATGCTTGTACTCCTAGAAAAATACTCATTGATCATATCTGTTCCTGAAGGCAGGAATACACATATTAATAAATAAACAGTGAAATGCCCAGCCCTTGTATTATAAATGGAAATATTTGAGTTTTGAAGTTGAGTAAGTTCAGTCATATTGAAGGAAGAGAGTCAGTTCCAATGGTAGTTCACATTTTAGTTTGAAATGTTGCTTACTGTGTTCATATTTAGGAAGTATTTTTTGTATTATTGCTTTCTCTTCTTGGTGAGTGTTTGCATTAGTGTCAGTGTAGACAAAAGTTTGACATACTTGAATTTTAATTTTGACCACATCTCATCTCTTTTAAGTACTTTGTTTGATGAAGATACACTTGTTCATATTCTGTGCCATCTTCACATTCACAAGAGCAATTCACGAAATTCACAGACCAAGTTCATAAAAGTATTAAACAGAGATGGTAGATGATATGGTAACATTAATGAAGTACTCATTTATAAAATTCTCTGGAACCGTTCATTCATTTATTCATTCGTTGAGTTACCAAGTAGTGACTATGCAACTAGCACTCTTCTAGGTACCAAGATGGCCAAGTCACACTTCTGTCCACTTGATGGTTAGGCTACAGCTGTGTCTTGGTTTGATCCTCCCACTTTCCTACACTTACTTCCTCACCAGTAGCCTTTTCTACTGGTGTAGGTCTCCCAATTCACTGCTATAAATTGCCAGGAAGGAAAACTCCCATGTGTAATCCCAACTGCCAAAGGTTTATCACAAATCTATCATGAGCTAGGTAAGTGATTTCCCAGGAGATACACAGAATTAAATTGTAAATCAGATCTCTTTGTATTATATATGGTTCACCTAAAAATCTTTTGAGTTACGATTTTAACCCTTTAACTACAGTTTATTAAAACAGTTGATTTTCTTTTTTCTTCCATTACTCCTGTTTAGGGCACTTGGGCTTCCCTTCTTCTCTTCTTTTTAGCTTTCCTCCCCCATCCTTGCTAATACATAATGGAACATATTCTGAAAACAAAACAAAACTATATAATTTCATTTGTTCTGGGTCACGCAATGCCTTTTTGGCCCAAAGTAAAGTACTCTTAGCCTTTAAACCTGGACTATATCAAATTAGAAACCACAAATACATTTTTTGGTATCACTTTTAACACCTGCTCTATTGCTCACCACAGGCCGTAAGCATGAGGACAGTGCCTTTATATAGCTCCAGGATAAAGGCACTACTTATGAAAACCATCTGAGAAAAGAAGTATGATGGTTGGTAGAATACGAGGAGCCTACTAAGGCATATTTATGTTCCTTTTCCAATATACTCTCTTATTATCTAATAATAGATTTTCAGTATTTACTTGGTTTGACTAAAGATGATGCAAATATTGGTTCCATTTATACTTAATATGTTTTATCTAAATCAACATAATATTTTTAGTTTCCAAAAGATGCATTATTTTGAAGCTTTAGATGTGTATGGTTCTTGTTTCTTTGAAGGATTATTTAAACGACAGATGTGTATATAGGTATATAAATGTAATACTTATTTCCTGAATGCTTGTGTCTCCCCAGACTCATATATTGGAGCATTAAACCCCAAAGTGATAGTGTTTCAAGGTAAAGCTTTTTGGATGTATTGAGTTTAGATGAGATCATGAGAGTGGGCCCTCCTAATGAGGTCAGTGATCATAGAAGAGGAAGAGACTAGATCTTTCTATGTCTTGTAGAGATATAGGGAGAAGTTTTTTGACTGTAAGCCAGGAAGAGGGCCTTACCTAGGCATCGAATCTGCTTACAACTGGATCTTAGACTTCTTAGCCTCCGTAACTCAGAAATAATGTCTGTCATTTAGGCCATGGAGAATACAGTATTTTGTCACGGCAGTGGGAGCTGAGCAAGAGAGCAACGACGGTTTTCTGCTGTTACATTCTTCAGCTTTCCAAGGACATCTTACCTTTTGGGGAAAGAAAAACAAAAAAAGAAAAGCAAAAGGAGGAACTTATTAAATCTCAGTGTTCTACATTTTTGGAAATAATTTTACTCAGTAGAGAGCATCTATGAGAAAACCTTTTTATAAAAGTAGAAATGTCTTCTCCATTCCTCTTAATCGACATCACACACATATTTTTCATACTTTACCTATAGAACAGGCCCAGTTGGCATATAATTAAATGGTTGTTTTCATTCTCTAAGATAAGTGTTTCTCAAATGAATTAACTGCCATTTAAAGATCAAAATATTTAATAAAAATGTAAATACACCTGGAAAAACATATGCTGATAAAAGCCATCTGCATTTCTCCATTAGCTTTGCATATTGATAAATTTAAGAAATTTGTAGGGATATTTCCATTATTCATTTACAGATTCAGTTAGCTGTTACATTTTAATTATTTGACTTTAGTTATCAGTTTTCTCTTCAGAGTCTCTAATTTTTTCCATTTGAAAATACATATCTATTACAAAACAGATGAATGTAAGGGAAGAGATGCAAAAATAATACAAAAACAGAGAGGGAGGCAAACCATAGAGAACCTCAAATACAGTGGGTGATGGACATTAAGGAGGGCACTTGTTGGGATGAGTACTGGGTGTCATATGTAAGTGATGAATCACTAAGTTCTATTCCTGAAATCATTATTACACTATATGTTAACCAACTTGGATATAAATTTTAAAAAATAATAATAAATGATAATAATAATAAAGAAAATATCTATTTAACTCAGAGTTTCATCTATTTTTATACTAATTTTTTTATTTATTTAAATGTCTTCTAGCTACAAACATAAGTGCCTAGAAAATTATTTTAAACAATATTTTTAACTTCTACCTTAAATAGATATTTTGTCAATTTGGAATTTTGTGAACCATCATCAATATAAATAGAATTCAGGAATTCCATTTATATGGACTACATTAAATTATTTACTGGCAAAAGAAAATAGCATATTATGATTTTGTTTAATCACTCCTGTCGTTAGCATGGGTGGCACAAATAACGTATTTCGTTGAGCTGTAAATGAAGTTTCTCTGTTAACCCTTTTTCTCTTTTCAGTCTCTGCTGAATTCACTAATTCTGTACAATTGTTGGCAGAAAGCATGATATTTTATTTGAGAAAAAAAGGAGAGTATTTTTATTAATCTTTGTTTTGACTCATTTATGCATATTGTGTGGCCAAATTATCCAGATTTATGACACTCCAGATATTAAGTGAAGTATTAAACATAAAATAGACCTGGAGGAGGAGTTAAGATGGCAGAGTGGCAGGAGGGCCTTATGTTTGCCTGTCCCAGGGGAATTCTACCAAACACTTAAAGAAGAGTTAACATCTATTCTTTTCAAACTGTTCCAAAAAATAGAAATGGAAGGAAAACTTCAAAATGCATATTACAAAGTCAGCATTACCTTGATTCCAAAACCAAAGATTGCACTAAAAAGGAGAATTACAGGCCAATATACCTGATGAACATGGGTGTAAAAGTTCTCAACAAGGTACTAGCAAATCAAATCCAACAAAAGAATTATTCACCATTATCAAATGGGAGTTATTCCTGGGCTTCAGATGTGGGTCAGTATTTGCAAATCAATCAACAGAATATACCACATTAATAAAATAAAGGATAAGAACCATGTGGCCATATCAATAGATGCAGAAAAAGCATTTGGCAAACTACAGCATCCATTCTTGATAAAAACTCTCAACAAAGTAGGGATAGATGGAACACATATCTCGACATCATAAAAGCCATATATTAAAGACCCATAGCTAATATCACCCTCAATGGGGAAAAACTGAAAGCTTTTCCCCTATGGTCAGGAACGAGACACTCTCACCATTGTTATTTAACATGGGAAGTCCTATTTTCAGCAATCAGACAAAAAATAGATGTAAAAATCATCTAAATCAGCAAGGAAGAATTCAAACTTTCACTATTCGCAGATAACATGATACTCTGTTTTGAAAGCCTGAAAGAGTCCACCACAAAATTGCTAGAACTGATCTAAGAATTCAGTAATGTTTAAGGATATAAAATCAATGTACACAAATCATTTCTATACACCAGTAATGATGCAGCAGAAAAAGAAATCAAGGAATTGTTCCAATTTACAACTGCAACAAAAACCATAAGATACCTAGGAACAAACAAAACCAAAGATGTAAAAGATCACTACTCTAAAAACTGTAGAACACTTAGGAAAAACATTGAAGAAGACACAAAGAAATGGAAAAACATCCTATGTTCATGGATGGGAAGAACAAATATTGTTAAAATGTCTATACTACTCCAAACAGTCTACACACTTAATGGAATCCCTATCAAAATAATACAAGCATTTTCACAACGCTAGAACAACAATCGCTAGGAATGAACTCAAATGATACAAAAATACTGATTCAAAGGGACACATACACACCTATGTTTATAGCAGCATTATCAATAATAGCCAAATAATTAAAAAAGCCTAAGTGTCCATCAGCTAATGAAAGGATAAAGATGGGGTGTGTGTGTGTATGTGTGTGTGTGTGTGTGTGTGTGTGTGCATAAAAATGGAATATTATTCAGCCATCAAAAAGAATGAAGTCTTGCCATTTGCAATGATGTGGATGGAGCTAGAGTGTATTATTCTAAGTGAAGTAAGTCAGTTGGAGAAAGACAAATAGCATATGATTTCACTCATGTGTGGAATTTAAGAAACAAAGCAGATGAACATATAGAAAGGGGGGAAGAAAAGGAGAGAGGGAAGCCGTAAGTGACTCTTACGTATAGAGAACAAACTGATGGAGGGGAGGTGGGCGGGGGGCGGGTTAAATGAGTGATGACTATTCAGGAGAGCACTGGTGTGATGATCACTGGGTGTTTAGTTTTAAACAGAATAGCACTCAGAGCAAAGCATGTGTAATTTCTTTTTTTAAGTTTATTTATTTATTTTGTGAAATAGAGAGAGCTCACGCACAAGTGGGGATGGAGCAGAGAAAAAGGATCCCAAGCAAGCCCAGAGCTGTCAGAGCAGAGCCTGATGTGGGGCTTCATCCCATGAGCCATGCAATTAGTATGACAGTAGTCTGTCTCTCTCTCCCCCCTCTCTCCCTTTAATCATAAAATACAAAAAGACAATAATAGGCTTAAATATTGACAACATTGACAGTGATTTTTCTCATTCCCTCATTAAGCAGAGGAAACCGAAGTCTCATTTTTCCAATCATCATGATGATTGTAATTTTATGCATTATGCTACCTTCTATTTGAAATATTGAGTATATATTTGATAAGGAATTTTTGTGAGCAGACAACTTCAAGATCTATGCAATCTCTTTCGATATGTCACTTTTAAAATAGTTGTCAACTGCCCACCTAGATAGAAACAGAAGTAGAAGTAAATACCAGACGTCAGAAATAATTGACAGTAGCCACGAGAATAAATAATGCACTCATCTCCCATGGGAATACCCAACCTAGACAGTTTTGTAATTCTGCTATTTTTGTCTGTTTCTGCCATTCTCACTTTTGGCTTATCAGAAATAACTATATTATCAGTGTGTCTTCTTTTAAATGGCAGAAGAAATACAAATAAGTATCTATCTCTCTATACATTGATACTTATTTAGAAAAGGCTCATTCAACCAAAGTCTTCCCCAAGTGTTCAGAAATCAATTCAAAAAGTTACCTAACCTGAACCTGTTTTTTTTTTTTTAATTTTTTAGATGTTTATTTGCTTTTGAGAGAGAGAGAAAGAGAGGGAGAGAGAAAGAGTACAATCCAGGGAGGTGCAGAGAGAGAGGGAGACAGAATCCAAAGTAGGCTCCAGACTCTGAGCTGTCAGCCCAGAGCCTGACACAGGGCTCAAATTCATGAACCGCAAGATCGTGATCTGAGCCAGTCAGATGCTTAAGTGACTGAGCCACCCAGGTGCCCCTAAACTGTTTTCCTTAAGTATTTTAGTTGCTTTGATATTTTTTTTTCCATTAGAAGCAATCTTTTCTTTTCTTATACCATGAATTGATACATATCCAACACCGTTCTAGTTATTTGTGTACACAGTTCACATCTCCAAGAGAATCACTTGGCGCTTGAGATCTGAGACTTCATCTGTTAAAATAGTGTTGATTTTTTTTACAATGTTGTTAATGGGATATGCACAAGCTATGCTTGGAGTTTATTATGGTTTGACACTAATTTGCAGTTGATCTGAACCAATATACCAATATTTGTGAATTATTTTAAATTTGGCCTCATAAATGTACACAAGTATGTATATAATACATATTATGTACGTGTACATATAATGGGAATCTATTCCTAGAATTGCTATGAGGATTTAAAAAAATATGGGTAAAGTGCTTAGTATAAATATAAATATTTTTGAGTGGTCACCATTACTAATTTTATTCCTTTCCTATCCTAAATGTTATTATCTCTTGAGAGTAGATACTTAGTAACTATTGTTAATGATGGATATGTGTATATATTTTCCCAATATAAGTAGTGCTTTATAATAAATAAACGCCATCTGTTTATTGTAAGGAAAAATAGATGACATTAATATTTGGGACTCATCTACAAAAAGTCATGTGGCTTAGTTTTAGGCAAGCCACTCTGATGGTGGCAGAGGCCCTCAAGGCGTAGTTAGCCTTCAGAGAGTGAACTAAGGAGATGGGAAATGAGTGAGGGATAGATAGCCAAATACGTGAAGAGAGTTGGAGTTATGTAGTACAAGACTGGCTGATAAGATTAAGGGTGGGGATATATGATTAGTGATAAAATGGTCAAAGGAATCTAGCTGTGAGCAAATCTAATATTCAAATTTGATTTGCTGGTTTTCTAATGTATAGCCTTCTTCCATCTCCCCAGATAGGTAAAGTTTACTATATATCAAATATGAATATTTTCATGTGTTTATCTGGAAACCCTAAATAAATGAGGTTAATATAGACAAATATTACATGTCAACTGTAAGAGGGAGCTCAGCAGGTACTGTGATTCAGAAATTTGAGTGACCCTGAAAATTGGTCCATCTGAGCATCAGTAAACCTACTGTGAAGGCCCACCTAAACTACTACAGGATTAAGATAGGAGATTCAAGAAAAAATCTACCTAAATCTGAAGGACAGTGTGAATTCAGTTGACATGGAAGTTATATATACATTGTAAACAAAATGATAAACATATTTTAAAATGATAACTTGAATGATTTAAGTAAGTGGTATAATAAGACCTGCATTCATCTAAATGTTCTGTGACTACCTTTTTCTCACTTTCAGTGTCATGTATATAAAGTTCTAAAACGTGCACGGTTTTATTGGTTGTTATTAGAGGTTTTCTTATTTAGACAAGAATAGTATTCTCCCCCCCTCCCAAATTTACATAAATAGCACACATGGTTTGCTTTGATTTTACTAAGCTTAACACAAACACCTTTTTGAATTTGGCTTTGTTTATATATGATCAGTCTTAGGCTTTGGGGAGGACTGATTTGCACTTGCCCATGCTGAAAAAGTTGTTTGTTTTAGTTAGTTTTATTCTATATTTGGTTAAGTTAATATGAAAGGAATGATGAATGTTTGGCCTATTTGATGGGACATCTTTAGTAAGTGTGATATGTGAACTGATAAACTGTTTAACAAAACAGACCAAAAGTTACTTCTGTACTTTTATATAAAGATATTCACCAATGTCTACTCTTTAGTGAGAGAATTATAATTCCTTTTAAACTTCATAGTTGTGCCTATGTGTGTTAATATATATGGGCATGCATTAGTTTAGGGTTGCGTTTGTTGCCTGATTCAAACCTAGGCTCATGCACACCATCCTAATGGACCCAGTGAGGTGCCAAGAATGCCAAAATTGTAGAAGACAGGGGACTGGATGATGATCTGGATCAGATATGGAACCAGGATCTTTTTTCGTAGGGAAGCTTTTTACTTACATTGACGTGGAGAGCCCATGTACATTTACCTAGAAAAGACAGTTCACTTAAAATGAACTGCTACCAGGGCACCTGGGTGGCTCAGTGAGTTAAGTGTCCGACTTCTGTGTAGGTCATGAGCTCAAGGTTTGTGAGTTGGAGCCCCACACTGGGCTCTGTGCTGAGCGTGCAGAGCCTGGAGTCTGCTTCCGATTCTGTGCTCCCTTTCTCTCTGCCCTTCCCCTGCTCACCTTCTGCCTCTCTTTCAAAAGTAAAAAAACATTATTATTTTTTGAAGATATTGTTACATTTTTAATATAAAAATACATTAAAAATAAAAGGTGTTCTCTTTTTCAGTCAAAAGGCTGGGTGGATGTCAGTGTTTAATATGTGAAGTTCTATAGAAAAAAAAATACCTAAATGACTTAGCTAATGTTTATTATCATTTAATTGCTTTTATTAGGACTTCAGAACATCAGGACTCTTCCTAGGTGACAATTTCAGTTGACTAAAGGCAAGCTCTGTTCTGATTTCCAGTGTTGCCAAAGCACATTTAAGAGGATTATTACTGTGGAATGAGAGAATCCCCCCTTGGCAGTAAATTACCTGGAAACAGGAAGATATTGCCCATGTAATCTCACTTCAAAATGCAAATTTATTTACTAATGAAAGTAATTATGATGCCCAAATGGAGCAGACATCTAAAATCATTTACAACGATGAAATTAACTATACTTAAAATGAATACTTGGCTATAAATCACACTTTTTATAGGTTTATATGGTCATGCAAGACAGCCTAGTGCATGCGTTGATTAAGGGCAATTGGGCTGAGAAGTCTATGGTGTGAGTTCCAGCTCTGCTAGAATTCAGATGGCCTCAATCCATCCCAGTGATTTAGCCTCCCCCTTAGTAAAACGCTGACATCCCTAACCCTGATGATAAAGATCAAGAGAATAATGCTAGTGAAACTGAAAATTATAAAATATTATATAGGTGACATCTGTTTTACTTAGGACTGTGAAGTATAGTGGGAAGATAAAGAAGTTTTTAAATACTTTTATAAACATCTATAAGCATCTATTTCTTTTTGTCTCTTAAAAAAATAGTTTTCCCCAATGTAATTCATCTGAAAGTGTTGCCATGGGAGTTGGCTATAGCCAGTGGTACTAAATATAAAATAATACTTCTCAATTTCAGTATCCCTCCCTCCACGGTGCCCTGTCTAATATATCCTGGCTATCCTTCAGAGAACTTTGCTTGGTGCCAGGACCAAGAGCAGATAATCTATCCCGGATCAGAAGTTCTCTTCTAATTTATATATGCTTTCTGAAATAGTCTGCCCTCTTCCATCTAAGTGTTCAAGCATCTAGATGTGGCCGATAGCAAGTTCCCCAAAATACTGATTCAAAACTTCCTTTTCCCACCATTGGTGGTGGTGATAGTGTTAGCAGTGGGCAGGCAGAGGGCAGAGGGGAGAATGGTTCTAGGATACAGTTTATTTCATCTCAACAAAGATGAGATGCCCAGCTGCCTCGGTCTCTAGTGCTGGTGTACTGAAAAATTAGTTCTTGTTTTATTTTGTCCAATGCATTTCCATTTTTCCTCACCTGCTCTGTAGAAAATAACTGTACAATGTTCCAGATTTGCCTTTGGCAACTTAGTAGCATCAGCTCTGAATTCCTGAATATAGGAACAGGCCCAGGTTCAGATCTCAGATTCACATCAAAGTTCAGTGCTTTTCAAGACTTTAATGTGAATTTCATCACGTCCCAGCGGAACTTACTACTTGGTCTCTCCTTTGTGTTAGTGGTTGATCATGGGGTTTTGCGATCTGCAACTTTCCATCCTTCCTATTTGCATTTCTTTGTAAATTACTTCTGCCCCCATTCAAACAATCCACGTATTATCCGTATGCCAGAGTTAAAGCATGTGATGCATTTTGCTTCTCAGAAATAGTTGTAATTTATTTTTAACTTTATATAATGTTTACAGTTTATTTTTGAGAGAGAGAGAGAGAGAGAGAGAGAGAGAGAGAGAACTTGAGTGGGGGAGGGGCAGAGAGAAATGGAGACACAGAATCCATAGCAACTCCAGGCTCTGAGCTGTAAGCACAGGGCTTGAACCCACGAACCTTGAGATCATGACCTGAGCTGAAGTTGGATGCTTAACCAACTGAGCCATCCAGGCTCCAGAAATAGCTATAATTTAAATGTATATCATTAAGATAGGTCAATCTTAAGTAAGTAAATCACTATGCATCTGGTGTAGTGAAATTAGAAAATTTAGACAAGCAAAATTGATAAACCAAATACAGAAAATAATTGTCAAATTTGGGGGATACTCTTCTGAGACTTTCACTTTGCATATATGTGTATATTTTCTTACAACAATAATGAGTTCTGATAGTATCCACAATTTTGAAACTTGTCTCTGTGGTTAGTAAAATATAATGCCTATATATTAAAAATTATAAACCTTAAATAAGAATATATCAATTTTTAAGGTTGAATGAATCCCATTGTTTGTATATACCATAATACTTTTAACCAATCCCATAAGGCGGGAATGTTAGGAACTATCTAGTTCTTTTGTTCCTGTAAGATCATGCACTTCTTCCTGTATGTAATAATAGTTAAATATGCAAAACTATAAGACAATATAGTAAGTCTTAGGAGTAGTTAAATTAGGGTCTTTAGGAAGATTTCAGTAAGTTTATTCAGTCCACATAATTATGTGGAAAATGTTCGCGTCTGTGCATGTAAGTGATTTATTCCTAGAAAGGAATTCTGTATTTCATCAAATGTTTATAGATTTTAATAATCAATTATGTGACTTTATTATTCTAGAAACAGCATCCGATTGATATAAGCAGGTCTGCATTGTTAGGAAGACCATGATGATGTAAGGCTTCAGAACTGTAACAACTTTTATTTTCCATCTGTGTCTTAGTACTCCAAAATCATGTCACATACTCCATCTCTCACAATAAATGAGGACCTGTTTGTTACCTAGCGTTGTGTGGTTTTCAGGACTGAATTTTAGTCTCTACTTTATGTTATGATACCAGTATATACTTTGATCTATTCCTAGTCTGTTAATCTTCAGTAAATTGTTACTAGTTCTCACACTGGATAGACAGATTCAATAGTTTTCAAATGTCTATCTGTAACTAGGTCCAGTCCCAGTTAGTGTAAGTCCCAGATGTCAGAAGGGAGAAGAGGTATCCATTGTTCTGCAGAGTGTATAATCGTTTCATACGGAGCTCCACCTCCAATGTTTCTGTTAATTTTGAAAAGAGAAGCAGACGCCAAATGGATTGTCTTCTGTGACATACCAACCATTAATGGCATTCAGAACTTGATTTTATTCCCTAACTCTTGGTGAAGAAGTCTTTGGGTAAGATTTATAACATTGTCTTCTAGCTTCTATCTTTTCTCTCATTGGTATTCTTTACAGTGCTCATAAACTCAGCAAGTCAGCAGGCTAATCCTGTCAGATTTCAACTTTTTCTTTTCTCTGTAATTCTATTGCTGCTGGAAAGCAACTTCTGCATTGTAGGTCTTATTTTTTTCCTGTCCTTTCCTTTTATTATTTTTTTTCTTTTATAATTCTCTACATCACTGTGTCTCCTAATACTAGACAACATATGAGAAGAAAACAGGGTCAGAAATATGAAAAGAAAAGAAGACAAGCAACTACTAATACAAACTACTGAGTAACAAAAGACTAGTAGATAAGAATAGATTCAACTTTATTGCCAGCAAATACTAGGTATAAAATAATGCAGCTTTCTGAAACTTAAAGGGAGAGCCAGATAATAGAGGAAAAAATCTCCTGGATTCCTAAGTACAAGAACATGGCTAAAAATATGATCCCAAACACCAACCAGAGCTTTAAATAGCAAATATTCTGATGAATTTGATTTTAGATATGTGTTACCTGATAATTTAAAAAGTAAATAGGGACATCAAAAATCGAATTTAATATAATGGTGGGATAAAATATATTCTGTTTCATTCAGAGAATTTGGCCTTTCTTTCCCAAGTGAAGTGTTTGCTGAATTATTTTCTTTCCAATTATTACTATCTAGGTCATTGAATCTGGTAGTAAGGAAGATGCTCTTTGTCAAAAATAATCTAGAGCATTTCATTTCTACCGCATGTGTGCAAATAGTAAAATTCTAAATTGAACATATTTTTGAAAATAATTTATACACAATAAATAGCTGGAGGGATATTTGCCCTTGTGGATTATATATCACTATGTGAGTGTGCTATAATTCCACAGGGGAATTATCTTAAAATAATATTTGAAATGAATATATTAAAGGCCATTTCTAGTATTCTAATTTTTATGATGATATTCCTAGTATGATTTTTGCAATATATATAAGTTGCTAAGGCATATATATGCAGCCTAAAAGACTTGCATTTTATTTGTTTTTAATTCTTTCTTAATGCTTATTTATTTTTGAGAAGCAGAGAGACAGAAAGAGAAAGAGAGAGGGATAGCATGCACGCACAAGCTGGGGAGGGACAGAGAGAGAGAGGGAGATGCAGAATCTGAGCACTCAGTGCTGAGCCTGATGCAGGGGTCAAACTCATCAACTGTGAGATCATGACCTGAGCTGAAGTCAGACGCTTAACAGACTGAGCCATCCAGGCACCCCAAGACTCCCATTCTAGACAGTATGATGGAATCCTATTAAAGTATTAAATAGTAATATTTAAAAGGGCATATGAGATACCATTTTGAAATTTATACTTTGATTCAACTCCCCTTATCCTCAAGTGAGAACTAATAAGCTTGAGTCCATGTGATAAAGCACCTATTTTTAATTCATTCCTGAGAAGCTATTCCACTTGGGTTCATTGGCTTGACAGAGCACCATCGTTGCTTCACCTGTCCCCACCCCTCATTGCTCAAAGCTCGACTTTAGCGCACTTTCATTACTCAATTTTTTCTTTGCTTCCATCATCTATCAATCTAATGAACCTAAAGAGCTGGACTTACTTATTTCTAGCTTTGTGTTTTTCTTCATTAAAAAAAAATCACAATTTAATTTAGGAAGCTCTCAGAGGATACTCTGATATTTTTGTTCAGTTTTATTGCCACTGGGGTTTTATAGCTATTTGGGCACCATATACCACTGTGTAAACAAATGAAAATGGTTGAAGTTAAAAATATTACTCTTTTAAGCCAGGCTCTTTGCCTAACTTCCTTTATCTTGAGCTTCATATTAAAAATGTATTTAATATGTAACTCAGGCAGAGGCTCTTTTGAGACTATTGCTTAACAGCCTTTATAACACAACATTCTACTCTGTGAAAATCCAATCCTTTCTCTGTTTAGACTACCTCACCATTACCTACAAATGTAAAACCTAAAGCAAGTTAATTTGATAATTTGATAATAAGAAATTAGATTAAAATTAAATTCGGTATTAATTCACATTTTGACTGTCTTCTCTGCAGGCTTAGCCACTTGTCTGTCTGCATTTTGATTTTCAACTTACTACAGCTGTGAAAGATTATTAGTAATTGTACACACAAAAGTGGGGGAAATCAAGCAGTATTTGACAGATGAAAATTTAATTTTTTCTCTTTGTTTTAGTAAATAAGGTCACATGATGTAATATTCAGTTAAATGCTGGACAAACCCTGAAAGATGCTTGGCTATTGAATAAAAAGTACAACTCGATGATTTTGTGATACTCAAGTTTAAAAGAGAAAAGTAACCCCTTTTTGCTTTCTTTCAAAATCTTATTCTACTCATGAGTTTACTTCCTAGCACATTGCTAACTGTGAAGTTCTAGTATGACATACATTTCAGTGAAAGTAACGTATACCATAATGTATATCATTCTGTGTAGATACAAGAAGGTCAATCTCTTTAAAAAACAAAAACAAAAACAAAAGCTGTTCTCCAGTCTTTAAGAATAATATTTATTAATAAAAATGTTGGTCAGATAATAAATTCAAGTCATTTATTGTGATACCTATAATTTCTTGAATAGAATAGAATCAAAATCCTAGTAAATCAAATATCTGGAATCATTGAGTTCATTGTTTTCTATGTATTTTCGCCCATTGTTGAAATTATCATTTTAAACTGAGTTAACCAGGTAGTTCAATGTATTTAAATTAATTGAGAGCTGAAAGTGTGTAAATTTGTACCCTACATTAAATAAATAATAATGAAGCGCCCTTGTTCTTAGGAGTTTCACAGTCTAGACCTGTGTACACACTCGTTTGTTCATTTAGTTAATTTTTTAATGAGCTCCTGGTTCACAAACTCTTTAAAGATTAGGTAGACTAGGTTTATAGGGATCCTAAAACAGTGACATGCAAATGAAAATGCAAAGTTTGAGGAAAATAAAGAAAATATTTGGAGGTGTGCAAACCATCCATCTTATCTGGCTAAGTAGGAGCAGAGAGAGATAAAGACAGAAACACTTTTGAGAAATGCCTGAATGTCAGGCTAAGACATCATATTGATGTCGTATTGAACTATAAAAAGAAAATTGAAATTGTGGAGGAATCATATTTACTGAGGAAAGTGTAACTTAAAAATTTGAAACCGAAGGAGTAAGACCTATAAACAGAATTGAAGTGTGAATAAGGCATATATAAATGGAGAAAAAGAAATTATAAATTCAGATTGATCGAAACTCAGATATATTTTATACGATTAACTAGAGATTGCCACTCTTTTAATATAGAAGTGACTCCACACAATGGTCCCATCTAGAAGAGACAAAGACATTTATTGATTGCCTGCTGTTTGCCAGGCTTTATTCTGACTATATTTCTTACATTGCCATCACTGAAATGTACGCCCAGGGAATCATCTGGTTACTTACTGCTGAGTTCTGTGTCACTGATGAGTGCCTAGCCTAATGGACATCTCATCTATATCTGTTAAATAAGCAGATTGATTCAATAATTCAGTCCACATATTATCCTGGTAGGTTGATATCAGTAGTACCAATTTACAGATGAGACAACTGAAACTGAACACTCAGGGTAATAAAGCCAGCAAATCATAGATTAATGATTTGATTCCCATCATCCTTGCTTTCAAGTATAAAATTATATCTCTTCCTCATTTTATATGCTTGGAAAAAATATACACATGAACAGTCATTCAATTTTATTTAGTCTATCCCTACACTATATAGTTCCAAGAAAAAAAAAATAATTCTGTGTTGAAGCTTTAAATAGTAAGCAGAGCCTAAGTAAAAATGAAAGCCTTTTTATCTTAATCAAGTTAGTATTGCACTGACTTGGTTCGACAGACAAAACAACTTCCCACACCAGAAATAAAGGAAACAGAATACATGATTTCATAAAATTGACAGTAACCTTTATGCCATCCCTAATGTTTCAGAGAGGGGTCGTGACTCACTCTCCTTTGCTTCAGAGGCTTTCAGGCTTGAAGGAAGCTGTGAGCATTTATTGCAGGAAAGTGACAGGAAGCAGGGCTAAAGGCAGATCCTTGCCCAGATCCTTAATCTCTTGGAGCTATGGTGGTTTCTGCCACCTATAATCTCAGTTCCAGACTAGGCCACATTGTACAAACAGCCTCCTCCACAGTAACAGCTTTTTGTCCCCCACCACAAAGTTCTCTGGGCATGAGATTCAGTTTTGGTTACTGGAAGATGAAGCATCCTAAAACAGAGCCAAAGCTCCATGGGTGCCAAGTGCATGACCTCCACCTCAGAAAAGCTGCAGCCAGTGCCAGTGCAAATAGTAATACTAATGGCACGACTACTACAAATAATGCCGCAAATAATAATAATCACTGTCATATGCTTCAGAGAATGTGCAGGCTGTAAATAAACAATAATAGCATTAATTATTTATCCAGTGCTATACGTAGTTCTGATATCTACAGTCTCTTTTATCCTTTGGAAATGAATCCCAGGTAGATACTAAGCTCATTTCATAAATGAGGGAATTCCATCTGAAACTGTTTTCCTACATTATTCAAAGTAAGATAACTTCATAAAGTAAAGTAAATGGAGATGGGAAACTCAAGTCCAGTTCTCCTCAATTCAATTCTTTGTTGTTGTTGTTTCCTTCCCAGTTACCTAGAGGTGATCTGAAGTATACACACTCCACTCTGTAGTGAGTAACATTTCAAAGAATCATTAAGACATAAAACTCCCCAGCTTTAAGGGTTTTGACTTTCCACTGACCTTTTCCAGCAGGTTGTACTATACATGAATAGATCCCTGTAAAAAGAGCTCATGGTGGGCAATCGACCCTTGAACAACATCCAACTATCAAGCAATGTCAAGGGCCCCTGTAGTGAGTGCCATGTTTCATGTTCAACTTCCCTGTGATGCCCCAATTCCCAGGTTGAAATTTCCTGCACGAGATATTTTTAGTAAATGTTTGAAGTATTATTTTTATATCGCCAAAACTTAGAATCTATAACTGGGGATTTTTTGTGTGGAAAGTGACATATCTATGACATTTCTAACAGTAATTTAGGTGGTGTTCTCTCTCAAAGTATGTGGAGCTAATAAGAGGAATAGTTTGTCTTCAGTTTGGAACACAACAAACTAATTACTGAAGTTGATTTAAGGATAATCCAGGGAGAAAATAAACTTGCCATTTTAGAAATTCTTTAAGAAATTATGTAAATAAACTTAAAGAAGAAAATGATATGATTTTCAAAAGTGAAATAAAAGGGATTTGGCAAACTAGGAACATTTGATTGATGTTAATCAATGTCCTCAACACATTAGCGTTAGAGTATGTATGCTCTTAAGTTCAACGTTCTGTCTTAAAGTTAGCACATTTCAAAATCAAACTTAGTAAGGACTCTGGTAATTTTAAAATCTATGCAAATTAGAGAAATGAGTCATCTTGGGAAAGATCATATTAAAGAGTTCTGGTAACTTATCTAAATGACCCTCAGACTACGTAGTGAGGAAAAAATGAAGAGAATTTTACATTTGGGTGATACGCACACACATACACATGCATGTCTATTCAGAAAGGAGATACCACATTGCCTTGTGAACTGATTGTCACTGGTAATATCTACAAATGTCAGTGATGTTAATGATACACTTACATTTATATGATATTTTATGCCAGAGTCAAAATAACCTTGGGAAATATATGTTGCTTTTCGTGTGTGTGTGTGTGTGTGTGTGTGTGTGTGTGTGTGTGTGTGTTGGCTTACCAAGATATATTTAACAAATACAATTAAAATATACTTAAACTGTACAATATGATGATTTATATAGGTATATGTTGGAAAGGATTGTGATCACCGAGTTAATTAACGTGTCCATCACCTCACATCCTTGCCATGTTCCTGGGTAAGAATACCTAACTTTTACTCTCTTAGCAAATTTCAATTATACCATACAGAATTATCAATTATAGACATCATTTTACACATTAGATCCTCAGACTTTATTTCTCTTCTATGTGAGAGTCTGTACCTTTACCAAACCTTCCCTATTTCTCCCACCCTCCAGCCCCTGGAAATCCTCAATTCTGTGAGTTCGACTTGTTTTTAGATTCCGCATATAGGTGATGGCATGCTGCATTTGTCATTCTTTGTATAGCTTATTTCACTTACCATAATGTCTACCAAGTTCACCATTTTCTTGCAAATGGCAATATTTCTTTCTTTTTAAAAGCTGAATAATACCCCATTGTATATAAGTATCACATTTTTGTTATCTGTCCATCCATTAATGGACACTTAGGTTGTTTTCATCTCTTGACTATTGTGAATAATGCTACTATGAACATAGCAGTACAGACATCTCCTTGAGATAAGGATTTCTCATTTTTTGCATAGGTACCAAGATATCGGATGGCTGGATTACATAGTAGCTCTAATTTAGTAGATTTTAATTTCTTGAGGAGACTCCACACTGTTTTCCATAGTGGCTGTACCAGTTTACATTCCCATCAACAGTGTACAAGGGTTTCCTTTTCTTCACATCCTTGCCAACACTTCTTATGTCCTGTCTTTTGATGATAGACATTCTAACGTGGGGTGAAGTGATATTTCACCGTGGCTTTGATTTACATTTTCCTAATGATTACTAATAATGATATTGACCACGTTTTCATGTACCTGTTGGCTAATTCTATATTTTCTTTAGAAAAATGTCTATTACAATCCTTTTTCCCTTAAATTTTTTTTTTGCTATTGAGATGTACAGATTCCTTGTATAGTATTTATATTAACACCTTATCAAATAGGTAATTTGCCTATGTTTTTTCACATCAAGTAGGTTGCCTTTTCTTTTACTTATTTTCCTTTTGCTGTGCAGAGACTTTTAGTTTGATGTGGTCCTACTTGTTTATTTTTTTCACTTTTGTTGCTTTTGCCAACTTTAAGTGTCCAATACAAAAAATTATTACCAAGACCGATGTCAAGGAGATTACCACCTATGTTTTCTTCTAGGATTTTTACCATCTCAGATCTTGTGTTGAAGTTTTCAATCCATTTTTTGTATGCTGTAAGAGAAGGGTCCAGCTTCATTCTTTGGCATGTGGATATATGTTTCTTTTTTTTTTTCAATATTATTTTTTGAAGACATTATCCTATTGATGTATATCTTGGTGTCTTTGTCATAAGACAAACTTTATATGCACAGGTTTACTTCTGGGCTCTCTATTCTGATCCATTTATTTATGTGTCAGTTTTTATGCCAATACCATCTATATGCTCATGAGAGCTTTGTGACATAGTATAAAACCATGAGGTGTGATGTCTCCAGTTTTGTTCTTTCTCAACATTGCTCTGTTTGGGGATTTACTGTGGTCTTATAAAAATTTTGGTTTGTATATATTTTTTGTATTTATTTGAAACATGTCATTGAGATTTTTGAGAAGGATTGCATTGCATCTGTAGATTGCTTCGGATAGTATGGATGATTTAACAATTTTAAATGTATTAATTATTTCTAAATAATTTATCCAATCAACGAGCATGGAATATCATTCAATTTATTTGTGTCTTCTTCAATTTTTTCATCACTGCTTTATGGTTTCAGCACAGAGATCTTTCACCGTCTTTGTTAAATTTATTCTTGAGTATTGTATTGTTTTGATGCTATTGTAAACACAACTGATTTTTCTATATTGATTTTATAGTCTGTAACTTTACTTAATTTGTTTATTAGTTCTAATAGATTTTGGTGGAGTTTCTGCATGTTCTATATAGAATATTATCTAATTGCAAACAGAGACACATTTATTTATTCCCTTCCAATTTGAATGCCCTTTATCTCTTTTTTCTTAACTGATGGCTCTGGCTAGGATTTTCAGAGTGGAATAAAAGTGGTAAGAGTAAACATCCTTACTTCTCTCACTGGATGTATTTCAGTGATGTGTTTGAGTTTGCTGATCCTTTTTTATTTTATTTTTTTTTAATGTTTATTTTGAGACAGAGGGAGACTGAGCATGAGCAGGGCAGGGGCAGAGAGAGAGGGTGACACAGAATCCGAAGCAGGCTCCAGGCTCTGAACTGTCAGCACAGAGCCCAGTGTGGGGTTTGAACTTGTCAACCGTGAGATCATGACCTGAGCCAAAGTCAGATGCTCAACCAACTGAGCCACCCAGAGCCCCAGATCCTTTCTTCCACTTAATACTGTCCAGTGTTGAATCCCTCTGTTGAATTTATCAGTTCTTAAGCTTGACTTCTGTTTAATACTTTTAAAATATTTTCTCTTTGTTGAATTCTTACTTTGCATATGCAGTTTTTGTTTTTTTTTTTTCCTGACCTAGGTGAACATCTTTCTAAGTGTTGCTCAAAACTTTCTTCTGGGTAAATTACATATCTCCTTTTCATTACGATTGGTTTCTAAAGATTTATCTTATTCTTTTGTTTGGAACATATTGTTTTATTTCATTTTCCTAAACTCTTTGTGTTGGTTTTTGCACATTAGATAAGACAGCCACCTCTCCTAGTCTTTAGACACTAGTTTTGTGTAATGAATATCATTAATCATCCCAATCAATTCTTCCAGTTGCTTCTCAAATCTTAGTGATCGTGCAAGTCACTGTCTTATCATCGTTGTGCTTAATGGCTCCAAGTAGTTGAATATGAGTTAAGACCCATCAACGTCCCAAGCGGGAGCATCACTGGAGTACCTAGACACAGGCTTATTAGAAGCCAGATTCCCAGTCAGCACCTGGTAATGCGTATAGTCAAACCTGTGCAGGAAAGACCGAGATAGTGTTTTGCTGAGCCCTGCTGTGATAGCAGAGTGAATGCTTGCATGCCTGTTAACTACATTTTTGTTTACCTAGTACTGTGGGATTCATGAATGAAGGCCACATTGCTTATCAGAGGTAAGTGATCTGGGGTCCATCCCTCATGTAGTAGTTTTAAAAGTTGGAGTGGTCGGGGCACCTGGGTGATGCAGTCGGTTAAGTGTCCAGCTGAGGTCATGATCTTGAGGTTTGTGAGTTTGAGCCCCATGTCGCACTCTATGCTGACAGTTCAGAGCCTGCTTGGGATTCTCTTTCTCCCCGCTCTCTCTGCCCCTCCCATGCTCTCTCTCTCTCTTTCTCTCTCTGAGAATAAATATTTAAAAAGAAAACTTAAAAAATAAGTTGGGGTGGTAGATATATGCTTCAAACTCTTCAGTGTTAGGGAGAAGCTGGGAGTTGAGGGTTCTCCCCTGAATATACAGAGTGGTGCTTGGGTGGGGTTAATGGGGAGAGTATGTCTCAGCCTTTTCCTCCTGTGTTGATGTGGTATTTTTTCAGGCATTTGGGGTATAGGAGTCACTCAACTAGTTTCTGGATTTCTCTGAAAGGGAACTTCTCCATGTGCATCTATATACTAGTTGTGTTCATGGCTGGTGGGAAATTCAAGAGCCTCTGTATCACCATCTTAGTCCAGAGTAGAATTTCATGCTCTTTAAAAATGAAGTCTTTATAGGGGCGCCTGGGTGGCTCAGTCGGTTGAGCATCCGACTTCGGCTCAGGTCACGATCTCGCGGTCCGTGAGTTCGAGCCCCGCCTCGGGCTCTGTGCTGACTGCTCAGAGCCTGGAGTCAGCTTCAGATTCTGTGTCTCCCTCTCTCTCTGCCCTTCTCCTGCTCATGCTCTCTGTCTCTCTGTCTCAAAAAATGAATAAACGTTAAAAAAAATTTAAAAATGAAGTCTTTATAATGCAAGAAATGGAACTATTTTCTCATGTTCACATAACCAGTAAGCAACTGTTTCATAACTATCTCGTCTGTAACTCTCCTTAACTCGTATAGAGCCCTCATGGCAACATGAGTGTCAGCTATGGGTGATTCTTGCTACAGAGGAAATCTGAGTCTCCAATTACCTTGAAATCTTATAATGAAATGAAACATTTTAAATTTTATTATAGATTAAGTGACCAAATTAATTTCGTTATTGATTTTCAGATTAATGACTGCATTAATATTGTCATTGCTTTATTACTGATCCACACTCTCAGTCCTGATATATGGCATTTTTATCATTGGGGTAAAAACAAAAGGAATATTCAGTGTTTAAATTATTTTTGTAAAGTGGTTAAAATATGGTTATGGGTGTAGGGATTTAAAGTGATTAGTATATATAATACAACAAGAAGTCCAGTACTGTTTCCTTGGGGTTCACGAAAATAACTGAAAATGTATATGGTAACTACACATTAGTGAATAAGCTATCTTTGATGTCAAGGACCTGAAGCCCAATTTTTGTTTATAAGGCCATTAGTTTTGGATGTCTTCCTCTAGACTTTTCCCCCACTCATTTGGGAACTTTATTTCCTCCAACCAGAAGACCATAATTTATTTTAAAGCCCTTCGAGTTGTTTTTCAGGTGATTTCCTATATTTAGCCTATCCCGAAGTAACATTGCTTTGGGTATTTACAAAATATGAATGGTTTCAGCTGGTTATCCTCTTGAATGAAATAATAAGACAGTGCATTAAGGAAAAAATTAACCTACAATGTGTGCCATGGTAAATTGAGCAATTAACCCGAGAGTTTTGTGTTAAGAGAGACTTTACTGTTGCTGTGTATTCCTGAAAAAATTGAGTGTCACATCAAGTATGCCCAAGATGTGTTTTAGAAAGACTTGATATTTAAATGTGTGGTTAGGCTGTTGACTGACTCATGCTACTTCTTACCAAGAAAAAGGTATGCATCTTATTTTTTCCCTTGCGCACATCCTTTCCATGTGTGTTACATTTTCTCTTTAAACTACTTTCTCAGATTTATTTCTGTCTGATTTAGAATTCCTAAAAGATGGATGATAAATGGAGGACTGTGAGTAAATAGGAAACTTTCCATTTTCCTCTCTATCTTACCTTGAAAATACCAGGGGATGTAGAAATTTGATAAAAATCAGAAGTAACAGGGCTATTTCCTGAAGTCTCAAGAACAAACAATAACAAGCATTACTGAGCGCTGTGGGATTTGTTCATGTCTATGTTCCTACAAGACTGTAGAGGGATAATGTATTACTGAAATCTCTGATACACGCTGGAGGATTTCTAAGAGTTACACAGCAGTCCTGACCATCTTATGACACAATATTGAGTAGCACAATCCTCTCCTTCCCTTCCCCACTGCCCGCGCCCAAACTCATCACTGATCTCTGTGTCTCTGTAGACTGAAAAGATTTGGGGAAGAAAGCACTGAGATTACATGAACAATTCTGGGTTTGGCTCTTGGTTCTATACAGAGGCGCGACTGCCTAGGGAGTGAAAATATCTTGTCGAAAAGTTTTCGATGTAATGAAAGGTAAAGGCTGCACAACTTAAACCACTTTATCTGAAACACTAGTCCCCTCGATGTTGCTCAGGTTATTTATCACCTTTACTCAGTAAATATACCACTGCTGCCGTTCACCTGAGGAAGCCACACGGAGAGGAGGAAATGAGAATGACCATAATAGCAAATGAACCTACTTTCTTTATAGCTTTTTTATTGTGGACCCACAATGAAGGACCCACAACGAAGGCCAATGAAGGCCGTTTATTTGTTTGTTCTCTTTGTATCAGATGTTAATATGTTCAACATGGTCCTCTTTACCAGAAGTCCAAAGGACATTCCTTATAGATTAATTTTGCTAGCTCTAAAGCATGATCGTTTAACTCCTTGGTAGGTACGCAAATAAAACATAGCCTGAATTACAAGTCTGGCCATTTTTTTTAACATTTATTTATTTTTGAGAGAGAAACAGAGAGAAATAGACTGCGAGCAGGGCAAGGGCAGAGAGAGGAGGAGACACAGAATCCAAAGCAGGCTCCAGGCTCTGAGCTGTCAGCACAGAGCCCGACCCGGGGCTCGAACTCACAAACTGTGAGATCACGACCTGAGCCGAAGTCAGATGCTTAACTGACTGAGCCACCCAGGTGCTCAAGTCTGACCATTCTTTATGTTGAAAGATTATCTGTTTGTTTTTATGGACAGAGGGACCCCATGATTTCTGATTATGGAGAAATTTAGCAGTTCTTAAAGTGGAACAGTTTACTTTAGCTGAAACTCAAAAAGTATACAGGTTATCGAAAGAATCATCCACACAGATTAATAGAATGTTTTCCTCAGATCTATAAACTAAATGACAGGATGCCTTAAAATCTAGACATAAAAGTTAACCTCAAATGAAATTTCTCATTTATATCATAATTATAAGGAAATCAAGGAATTGACTATTGAGACCTGATTCTGAGTAATGGTTTTCTTGGAAAATTGTAGGTATTTTTCTTTAGTATCCCAAGTCATTCCGAAGAATAAATGAAACAGACATTAACCCTATGAAAACACTCGTAGTGACATTTACTATAAGCATCCATAGTAGTATAAAATATTTTAGAAAAGTTTGCAAGACTAATATATCAAATAAGAATTATTGTCTATAGAATAACTGACTTAGCCTCTCAAAAAAAGCCCTTATAAGAATTCAATAAATATTTGGGAATGAAAGAAAGAACAAGTAAATGAGAACTTTCAAATAAGCGAAGGTCCTTTGAAGAACATTTTCTAGTTTCGAACTTAGTAGAGTTTGAAAAACACTATTTTAAGGAAATGTCATTATAAAGATACCACCCCATAAAGTTAAATAAACTAGGTCTGATGGGGAAGGCTGAGCTGAGAAAATGCTGAGAAATGCTGAGAAAATGCTGAGAAAAGCATTTTTCTTACGTGTGCTAATGCTTAACATACATACACATTCCCAGCATTCCCAAGACATTTGTTTAAAAGACTCTATAGATGTAAAAATTCTCTAAATGCATTGCAATGTATTTCCTTCTACTGAGTATTTAAGATAGTTGGATAGATGTCTTTCAATATATATATATATATTGTAGTATATGTATATATCCATACACATACATCTATACATAAAGGTACACACATATATGGAGAATATGTGACAAATAACTGTAAATTTAAGTTTTAAGGAATCTCAGAATATTAAAAGAAAAATCCTTTATATGTATACGTGTAATGTCTCCCTCTCATTCTTCTGCTCTTTATTTTAAAGGAAAAATAAATGTTCAATACCGTCCTGATACTGGCCATCTGTTTTCTTTCCTCTGTTTTTTGAGGACCTGCTGGAGGCTTGTGATTTTTATTTACTAAAATCATTGAATTATATTTTCACTTTTCAAAATGAAGTAAAGCCAGAATCAGTTTTTTTTATAGTTAGGTTTATTTGCCTCATTTTTACTTTGCATGTTCTCTGAATCCAATTTCTTCCAGGGTTATGTTCCTTAACGATTTCTTTCTCACAAATCATTAGTTTCATCTGCTCCTTCTCCTCACTCTCCAAATTAGCTCAATTATTTCTCCTTGAAGAAAAACAAAACAAAAACCACCCCAAAGCAAACATAAGCATAACTAACATTTACCCTGTGTGTGAAGCATTTACCCTGAATTAACTCAGTTACCCTTCACAGTAATTCTGAGATAGCTATAATATTACCTTCTTTGACTGATAAAGTCATTGAAATACAGAGAACTTCAGGGGCGCCTGGGTGGCTCAGTCGGTTAGGCAGCTGACTTCAGCTCAGGTCATGATCTCACCGTCTGCTAGTTCGAGCCCCACGTTGGGTTCTGTGCTGATGGCTCAGAGCCTGGAGCCTGCTTCGGATTCTGTGTCTGCCTCTTTCTCTGCCCTTCCCCTGCTCATGCTGTGTCTCTCTGTCTCTCAAAAATAAATAAATGTTAAAAAAAATAATAAAAAAAAGAAATACAGAGAACTTCAGTAATGCTCACAACACTACAAATTGTCAGAACTAGGATTTGAATCCAGGTTCAGGTACATTTTCTGTTTGAGGAGTCATTTAGCTCTGCTTTACCCAAAGAAAGGGGGAAAAAAAATTGCATACAAGATTCCTTTCAAGACGGTGCTATTTTTATACTGTGCTATGAAAATTTATCACAAACTTAGTAGCTTAAAACAAGAAACATTTATTATATCACAGTTTCCATGGGTCAGGAGTCCAGACACAGCTTGGCTGAGCAATCATAAGGTTGCAATGAAAATGCCATGGGACGTCGTTTCTTTGTAAACTCTATGTCTTCTTCCAAGGTCACTGGAGAGGGAAATTCCCTTAGTCCTTCCTGAAGCCACTGCTTTTTTTGCTGAATGTCAGCTGAGGGTTGTCCTCTGGTCCTAGAGGCCACATTAGTGTATTAATTACCCTGCGTGTGGCCTTCCATGGGCCCCCTCCCAACATATCAGTTTACTGTGTACAAGCCAGCAAGGACATTTCCCTCTCCAGTCAGCTAACATGGAGTCATGCGCCCTAACGTAATTACAGGGTGACATCGTGTACCCTATTCTGTTGGCCAGGAAAAAACACAGGGACTTAGGGGAGGGGATTGTATGAAAGTGCAATTCATTGGGGAAGGTCTTAGAATTTTGCCCGACACCCTTACCTCTCTACCCTCCAGAGCTTTGGGCCTTTTTGTTCCCCCGCTACTTCAGCCTCTAAAGGAAGAGGCTCTGTTGGCAGTCTTGGACTTTTTCAACTTCTCTGTGAGTTTCATCCTATTTAATTCTGACCCCGACTCTAGTTTGGCAGCATGTTCTGTTTTGTTTTAAACCTACATTCTTTTTAACCTTCCTCTAGCATCAATTTGGTGGTATTATTTCACCACCCTAGAGAATTGATTATCAAGGTCAATTTTCTTCTAAATTAAGTGTTAATTCATTGACAGTTAATTCATTGACTGGAATATATTAACTACTCGGTTTTATTTGTAAATATTTCTTTCTTTAAATTCTCATTTCTCTTCTCCTGTTTTACCTGTACTTCTACCTTTTCTTCTCAGTTGTCTTTACTAGCATCCAGGTGTGGATTCAAGTTATCTTCCGAGTCTCAGTGGCTTCTTACTCTTTCTACTTCCTTGGAACATTCCATATGCAAGAATTCCTACAGTCCAATCCTTAAATACACATTTCTTTAAAAGCCCACAACAGGGGCATCTGGGTGGCTCAGTCTGTTAGCGTCGGACTCTTAATTTTGGTTCAGGTCATCATCTCCCTGTGGGTTCCAGCCCCACCTGGGTTTCTGCCTGTGTCACCAAGGATCCTGATTGGGATTCTCTGTCCCTGTTTCTCTGCCCTACCCTGGGTGCTCGCTCTCTTTCTCTCTCAAAAAATAAATAAATAAACTTAAAACAAAGAAATGAATTAAAATAAAAGCCCATAACAGATGTGACTCCAAATCTAGTTCAGCACCTTCTCTGCGAGTCTCCCCATTTTATTCTCCTCTCCAGTTACACTCTTTGACTGGCTTCTATTGCCAGATGTAGCTATCCAAAGCCTCCCTGTTTTCGTTTGTGTTTTATTTTGTTTTGTTTATATCTATATGGAGACCAAATCCGATAGTTTTACCACACAAACGCCTCTTCAGTCTTTCTCCATATTGTTCGGCCACTTCTCTCACTTCTGGTTCTTTACCTTGTATATACAAACAACTCCCTTGAACCGTGTCAAGGAATTTTTTCCACGTGTAAATATTCAATGTTATTTTTAGAACATGAACACAAACAAAAGTCTTCCCCAGTAATCAACGACTGGATGCATGACTCCGTAGGAAGATATATGGGCCTGGTACATCTGTGAGTTACCTCTTAATAAATCTGTGCAGAACAAATAAATAAATTTTCGTATAGGCCTGATATTTCTTGTAGAAATGATATTTAACAATATTGGCTATTAAAACCATTTGACAATAGCTAGTGATATGAACCGTAGTAGAGCTGAAAAGTATAGTCACGTATTTAAACAAAAATGATTTCGTAAGGTAGAATCCTTCACCCAAGTCTCAAAGAGAATAGAGTATACAGTGTAGAGCTTGTGGGCCTCGGCTTTTTGTGATTTGATAATCTGCGGAAAGCAAAGCCCATTAAGCCTTTTTCTTTTTTTCTGTGTAAACCCAACCTCCCACTTCCATTTCCAGATACCATAAATTAAGCCATGGTGACTAAATTATTAGATTAGACACTCATGCTTTTTCATTACAACACATAAATCTATTTTTGAATGTACATACTGCCAGCTAACATATGAAACCATTATAATCTATTTACATTTATTACAGAAACCTATTTTTGGAAACTATTTATCAGATTAGATCTAGCAAAACCTCTCAAGGGCAGGTCCCAGGACACGATAATTGTGCTTAAGAAAAGGCTGCTAAAACCTTGAAGTCTGATATGTAGCCTGGATGGAAGAGAAGTGACCCAAAGAATTTTAGCAAGAGATGACTCAACAGGATAGTAAGAGAAGAGTTACAGGCTTTTAAAACTGGAGTGGTCGTGGAGGAGTAACAGGAGGTTAAAGGAAAAATCTCTCTCTATTCCTTTATTTTTGACTAGGATCGGCCTTCTATGACCTTCCAGAGAAGTAACTTATTTTACCTGGATAAAATCTTGAGAATATACAGGAAGCGTCAGTCTATTTTATGTAAATTGCCTCCAAAATGCAATTGCAATTTCTCATAGAAAACACACTTTACGCACATATAGACACATATACAGAAACCCACATAGACACATATTTTATCTCTCAGTCAGCGGTCCTCTGGGTAAAATGCCATTTTAATACAAAATAATAAAATACTGACAATTCATGAAGAACATTACCATTTTAATGGCGGCCACTTTTTTTTTTTTTTTTTTTGCTTATTTTTGTAATAAAAAATGATTTTGTGTGTGTACGTTATGGGAAAAAATTCAATTATTTCTTGGTAGGTTTGGAGACATTACGTGTTGACCTTTCATTTCATGAGAGTCCCAGAGAGTGGGACAGAGCCATTTGACCTCCTGTGACACCAATTAGACATTTCTATTGTATAAATGTCTCATGTCAACCAGCAAAAATATTTTTCTCTGTTCTTCTGTGCCCTTTAAAAGAATGATGTCCTTCCTAAAACCAAGGAGAAATAAGCACAATGAAATGAAATGGTGACTTAATAAAAAAAAGATTTTGTTTTTCTCTCCTCAATGTATTTTTTTTCCTCTTTACTAATCAAAAAGAACAAGATTCCAAGATTTCTTAGACTATATGATTCGTTTTAACTCTTTTTCTCCTTTGGATACCAGACAATTATTTTTTACAGTCAGGACTTGAGGTGATATGTGCATATCTGGAATAAGTGAAGTGCAGCCCATGCTACAGTGTCTTGAATATTTTGAAGAATTAGTCACCCTTTCATACGAGCAGTGTCCATGACAGAGCTGGGAAATGACTCGATATGCAGTATATGTTCACTGTCAAATAGAGACACAGAATTTGTCAGGGTTTCACACACACGGTTTTTCAGAACTGAAAAGGAAACATTTCTTCCTTATGTCTTTTTCTTGTTCTACAGTTCAGTCTGTCTGGGACAGTTTGGGGCATATATTTGATGCAGTGTGTCATTAGAGGCCCAGAATGTTAACACAGTTATTCTTTGTAGTTTCATGAGTTGTAAACCCACTTGGGAAATTAAAATCCTAAAGAAATTGATAAACCCCTGATTATGGCCGTGAATTTTATTTTGCTTTGTTTCCAAATACTGACATTAGGAGGGAAAGGGGAAATTTTTCTTAAATGCGTATAATATTTTGAAAATGTAATATTTCACAGCAATATATGTGATAATAAGCACCTGCAATTGGATTCACTACTGCCCATTTCCTTGTGGGATCATCTTCAGTATAAATTTCTCAGTCGTTAATCCAATTTATTTATCCTGATGAGTTCTATTACTTGTGATTACCTCTCTTTGGGGGTTAATTACACAAGTGAAATGCTTTGTTCAGATTGGAGAGTAGGTCTACCTTTCTGGAATACTGGCCAATGATACTGTATATTTAGATCTTCAATTTTTTTGTGTACGGTTAATGTGATATGGTAGAAATATGAATTTAGATTACCTTCTAAGTATACATTTTCTCATAATAGTGTGCATCTGTACAATCCTCATGATAAAACTCTCATGATGTGTATTTACAAATACTATCCAATCAGACTTATCTCTCCTTTTAAAACCAGACTTTCCAATGTACTTTCCAGCTTTTTATTTTGTTGTTTAGTATTATGACTTTTATTCACTATGTAACATAAAATAAATACAGGTTTGAGCACAATCAAAAGAAGATTATTTAATTTTTTTGGCTATGGTTTATATTTTAACATCATCCGTATATAAATACATGAACAATTTTTGGATTTTTGCCAAATTCTAAATGATATGTTTTTAGGCCATCAGCAGGTATAATTCTCAGACCTAGAAAAATAACACTACCATTTCTTACGGGTTAATTTCTGCCACTGAGGCGTGTGGCCTGGATTTCACTGACATTGAATTATTACCTACAGCTCTAAATCTCAACTCAATTTTCTATGAATGGCATTTTACAGGTACAGGGTATATTAAGCCTGCCTCCCACTTAGATAATGGTCTTCCCACCATGCTTTATTAAGTTAGCCAGCTTCCGTTTATGTTGTTTAATGTAAGCTGACCTCTAATTTTCCTATAAACTGTTAGATTTGATTACAAGCTCTAGTGAAAGGAAATCTCATTTTCAGATTTGGGATAAAGAGACCTGCTGTGTTCTATTATTAAAGAGCATATCAGACAACGAGGATCTAAAAATAAATAAAAGGATAGATCCTATGACGGTTATTTCAAAGTTCTCTTTTAAGCTGAAAATAAATGATAAATATAAATATACATAAATAAAATTTTTCTGCTATTTGAAGTTATTCAGTCCAGGTAAAACATATATTTTATGACATAATACCACTTGATTATTTATTGCAATATGAAAGTTTAAAGTTTTCTCATATATATTCTCTTTTTTATTAGAATAGGTCTTGAGATCTGCTCTTAGTAAAAAGTAATTTATGACTTTGATCATTTAGTAACTTTTCAGAGTCTCATTTACACAATTCTTTATTATACATTTCAACTTATAAGAATTACACTGTTACACCATAAATGAGGTTGTATAAACCTGGCTAATTTAAAGTATATCATATGGAGGGGAGCCTGGGTAGCTCAGTCAGTTGAGCATCTGAGTCTTGATTTCAGCTCATAGTTTGTGAGATTGAGCCCCGCGCAGGGCTCTGCATTGACAGAGCCCACTTGGGATTCTCTCTCCCTCTCTCTCTCTCTCTCTCTCTCTCTCTGCCCACCCCCTGCTCTAGCTTTTTCTCTCTCAAAAAATAAACATTTAAAAATATTTCATATGAAAACAAACCTAGGTTATCTTTTTCTCTTAACTGATAAATGGTCTTGCTTTACACAAAAATGTGTATCGTTTTACCAATAAGATAGTAATTCTATAATCATAAACAAAATGGTGGAGTTGACTGAGATATTTCCTGACTTCCCACTTACTACTAATTTTGTAGTAAATTTGTATCTCTGATATTTTGTGACCTGTGATTTCTTCACAAAAATGAAGGAATAAATTATTTTGTTTATAAAATCATTGCAAGAATTGGACTCATTCACACAATCTGCTCATATTGTGAATTTTGTGCTTTGTATTGAGAAAATAAATGCATTTTATGCCTATGCAAAATTAGCAAAGTTATAATACAATACTTAATTTGACTATTGGAGGAAAAGTTAAAATAATAGCATGTTAATAGAGAGAGATAGAGAGAGAGAGGCAGAGAGAGAGGGAGACACAGAATCCGAAGCAGACTCCAGGCTCTGAGCTGTCAGCACAGAGCCTGACGTGGGGCTTGATCTGACAAATCGTGAGATCATGACCTGAGCCAAAGACAGATGCTTAACCGATTTAGCTACCTGGGGCCCCAATAATAGCATGTTTATTTGAAGTAAATTATGAGGAAGTTTGTATCATATTTGTAAGTTTGATGGGCCTCATAGCTCTTTGAGGTAAACTACTATCATGAACATTTACAGTTGAAGAAGCGAAGGATGCAAAAATGCAAGTAATGTATCTATACTTAAAACAATACTCTGGGATTGAGACTCTAGACTCGATATCTAACACATTTCTGTTCCCTGTCCTCTCCATAATTTAAAGCATAAACAAACCAACACTGAATCTTGTATTCATTGTGGTGTAATTCCTTGTCTTCTTATTTTAATCATATTTCATTCTTCCTTCATTTTCTGACTCTCCTAGATCTTAGACATACAGACCACCAGTCAAATGGCAATATGTTTCTTGATGTTTTCTGTAGAAACCCATTTCAAATTTAAAGACTTATCATTATTGGCCATGTTTCACATTAAGTAACATGCCAATAAACATAAAATATGGATCTTTTATTTGGATTTCTGAAAATAAGTATTTACAGTCAACGACCAATAGATAAAATCTACTTAATTTTTTTGTGATTGTTAATGAAAAAGTCAGTTTTTGTGCACCTAAAACTGCTCTAAAAAATCCCTAAAAAATTTCAAAGTCCATGTAAATAAGTAATCCTTCTCTAACATAGCTCCTAGTGACATGTTTTGCATATCATGAGTGATTTTCAAATATTTTATAAGAATAACAGTATATCTCCTTAAGCATTTGTATTTAACATAATTTTTAATCGTGATAGTTTGAATCATATGTTGATTGCAAGTAGATCTAGCTTAATTTCTGTATTTGTAGAGAGAAGAAACATGAACAAGAAACATGAACAAGAAACAAGAAAGAAACATTTCTTATGAGTATAGAACTGTTCTAATGCTGAAATGTTTACAAATTTGAGGCTGACTGCTCCACTGTATTAGTTAAGCTCTCTGAAGTGATACGCATCTCATGAATGATAAATCATCCTGCCGTCACTGATCAATTACAAATGTGGCTGTATCGCAGCAAGCAATTGTCTCTTGCCTAAAACCGATTACTCTTATTACCTGACAAGTCACTTCACAATCTTAAATGAAAGCTGAAGACCAAATGTACAGATTGGTTGCACTCTTGGTGTGATTGATAAGGATTTAATTATCAATCATATTTTAATTCAGTTATTCTGTTCAACCAAGTATAACTTATGAAATTTAATGTATAAAATATTAATTTATGCTATAATTGAGTTTGCAGTTTTACAAGGGCTCATTGCCCCAGAATGCGGTGGGTGACATCAAAAAAGATAGCTCAGTAACCTGCCCAGTGAATGAACCTAATAAATAAATCCCATGTCGTCAGTATAGAAAGTCTGCATCTGCAGTTTTACTTCTCGTCAAAATATAGCAGAGACAAAACCCAAATAAATCTAACTTCAAGTTCTTTAGAAAGACAAATTCAAAGTTAAAATGCATAGGGACTTAATAACGGATTTTTCAAACGGTGTGTCTCAGGGAAGTTATCAACATCATCATCAATTTATATTTATTGAGTTCCCACTGGGTATTTGGCACTGGACCAGACTGAGCAGAGAAAATAATGACTTAAAATATTCCTAGAGTCCTAACCGTCAGCGTATTATTTCATGCATTCATAAATAACATTAAATCAAAGTGGATTACCATTTATATTTTTAAGTCCAAATACTTTTATGAAACTTTGAGTTTTTTTTTTAATAGTATCTTTTTTTTTTTCTTCTGATAATATTTTCTTTTAAAGCGTGGCCTTAACTTCATGAGAAGAATCCTAAGCTGATGCCTTGGAGAATCTTTTGAAGGCATATTGTTATGCTTCTCTTTCAGCAAACCTAAATGGCCTTTTTACTTTTCATCGTCTACTATGGTTTTTAAGTGCTTTTTAAGTTTTCCTGACTCGCATCCTACACAGGAAGCCTCAGTGAATACGGAATGTGTGGTTGCAGTCAGGAAAATCACACTCATTAAAATGATATTCTGAGGTTGCCCATTTATTTGCTATTTATGAAATGCATATCGAATTTGCTTATTGTGTAAAAGTCAAGGACTGATTGTTCTGTCAGAGCAAGAGACGCAGCTTTTGATCTGAAATTTAGCTCTCTACATCATCAGGAGAATTTTCTTAGTCTGAACTTAACCCATGCTTGCTTTAAAAATAGTTCCCTGCTTGCGATTCTAGAGCAGGAGGGATATGAGAATAAAAGACCTGCACTGAGCTACTAAAAGAATAAAGGTAAAAATTAACTCAGCCTGCCCACCAATAAAATGCTATTGAAATATAAACGCACAAGGTAGTGATGACTTTAGTATTGAATTTATTGTTCCGTAAAACACCAATTTTCTTCTTGTCTCCTATCAGTTGTATAGCCCTTTTTACTAAAATTACAGTTTCATAGAATAAGGGTTATTTTATTATGAACCTTTAGTTTACTTTTATTTACTACCTATTTTGTGCAAGCTCGTAGGGAGCAGCACATAAGGATTTGGAATAATTTCCTTGCCCTCTGGGAAATTGTCATACAGTTGGACTGTGATACACTGCATTACTATTATTCAAATTATGTTCTGCCCTTCCCTTCAAGAATGATAGACTTACAACATCTTGGCGAGGGGCTCTTCCAGCTGGAGCCTAGAATGAAGATAGTGACCAGGGATGGACAGGAGCTGTAAGCAGGAAAGAGCCCTTTGCCGTTCAAACCCCCAGAGGCTGTAAATTTAGCCTCACTCATTAATACTGGGAGGAAAATCAAAGATCTCTTGTAAAATGTTTAACCTTAAAACTCTTCCTGATACAGCATCAAATACTAAGTACACATATTTTTGGTAGAAAAATATCAGAGATTTGATTCCTGGGGTTTTACTTGTTTGCTTGTTATTTGCATTTTATCTAGGTATGCTCTGCTTTAAGAATATTCAGTCTATGATAATTCTAATTTACAAATAAAAACTTGGGATGTTTATTTTATAAAATGCAGTAGTAAATTATTTTAAATAGAAAAAAGCCATTCCAGTTTTAACACAATGAATTTACATACTTGAAAAAACCTGCGGCATAAATTGGACAACCCCTTTGCAATTTTCCCATCCCAAGGTAATCAGATAAAGTGACTCTGGAGGGCACGTGGGTGGCTCAATTGGTTGAACCTCTGACTTTGGCTCATGTCGTGATCTCATGATTCATGGGTTCAAGCTCCATATCGGGCTCTCTGCTGTGAGGGCAGAGCCTGCTTTGGATCCTCTGGCTCCCCCTCTCCCTGCCCCCCCCCCCGCACATGTGCATGTATGTGTGTGCACGCTTTCTCTTTCAAAAAATAAATAAACGTTAAAAAAATAAAGTAACCCTGATATACAACCTCTTAATTATTTTAATAATATATATTAATTTTATATCTTCTCTACCTAAAACATAAAGCTGCTTATAGTTAATTTTTACACTTCTAATATATTATGTTTTCTGGTCTCTTCTTAGGCATCAATTGATTCTATTTATTGTACTTTCTATTTTTTCTCACTTTTCCACTTTTTTAGGTCACATGTCAGAAATTGATCATGGAAACAAGTCTTAACCCTTCCTCCTGTGTCAGAAGAAGGAAAGATCAAAGTGGCTTTAGTTTTGAAGGAGTAGCTTTTGTTTAAGGTTTAAGACTTACGAATATGATACCCCAAATATCTACCCACTGCTCAATAGATGTTAAGCCTCAGTATGTCTCAATCTCCTTTTCCCTCCTCCTCCTCTTTTCTTTCTTCCTCCTTCTCCTCCTCTTCCTCCTTCTCCTTCTCCTTCTCTCTGTCCCCACCTCTGCAAGAAATCTAAAAATATCATAATGAAACGATGTTGTTTTATTAGTCGATTCACACCCTCTTTGCTTTAGTATGAAATAAAAATTAAAGTGGAAGATTTATAAATATAGTTAACACATGTCTGAAGACCATTTTATTAGCTGAATCACAAGTTTCTATAAATTTCCATTTCCGTAATTAAATTCATGATTTTATTTAGTTCTTCTGATCTACCATCGTACTCTCATTTATCATGACACTATCCAACACAGGAGCCCTGTAAAGCCAACTATACCTTTTATTTTTTTTTAAATGGAAGTATAGTGACACATGATGTGACATTAGTTTTAGGTGCACAACACAGTGATAGGACAAGTCTACACTCCATCTATATTCTTATAACCTAAGAAGTTTACCATTCCAATTAGGAAAAAAAAAAAAAACTTAAATATCCACAGATTGCTGCTAATATCTGCATTAAGTCTTTTGTCTTTGTCTTTTGTCCCTTCCTTTCCCACATAGGACTTTGATCTCGTGGTATTTTCTTAGTTCTGTTGTCTCTTTTCTTTTTTTTATTTTAATTTTTTAAGTTTATTTATTTACTTTTTGAAATAGGGAGAAAGAGAGAGAGAGAGAGAGAGAGAGAGAGAGAGAGAGAGCGAGCACGAGTGGGGGGGGCAGAGAGATAGGGAGAGAGAAATCCCAAGCGGGCTCTGCACTGTCAGTGTGGAGTCTGATGGGGGGGCTCAAACTCATGAACTGCAAGATCATGGCCTGAGCCGAAATCAAGAATCAGATGTTTAACAGACCGAGCCAGCAAGGGGCCCCAATATTGTCTCCTTTCTAAAAAGGAGTAAGAAAGGTTGGCATCCTAGTTTTCTTGTGAATTTTTTGCTTCTTCTAGATTCCACTCATCATTCTCTCCTGTTTCTAGAGTGCCATATGACTCCATTTTTGTTCCAATTCATATAATTGGGGTACCCATCTACATTTCTTCTCTTTCCTTAAGTGCTTAATTAGCATCTCTAAAATATTTCCTGATTTGCTTCAACCCTACATCTAAGTTGTTCTGATGTTTCTTTCCCTTCATAACACAGGCTGGGTGTGTGATGAAATGTCTATTTTCTTCTGAAAACACAGGTTATGGGGAATTAGTACATAACATTGCCATAAATGATCTTATATTTTTCTAGGTCCCCCAAAATACAAGATTTTTCCCCCAGAGCAGAGACATCTAAGTTGATACATTTTTTCAAAAAAAAAATGTATATATATATATGTATAAAATTTTATAATTGGTATATAAAACCATCATCAACTTTTTCCTATATATCTTTATGATTGATTTAAATAGGCCTGAGGACCTTCATGCATAAATAATTGAAATAGTTTCAACATTTGGGAAATATGTCTGTACATATACAGCTATACCTGTAGAAGCATATATGTATGGGCAGACAGGGCCAACAGAAAGCAATCTGTGCTGAAGACAAGTAGCAAGGTTGGCCTTGCTGGTTCCCTGGAAGAAAATCTACCCTGACTAAAAATCAAATCCGACATAGCCGCTAATGGCCCGAAGGCTGAGAGGACAATGGCTTCAGGTCCAGTTTGAAGCCTGTTACCTGAATTGCCTCAATCCATGCACATTAAACTTTGCGAGCATTCACTGGAGAAGAAAAAAATTGTAATACTTTGGAGGTCGTGCAGTCTTCAAATGGAACTTTGATAAGTGATACTCATATAATAGGGCTAAGAGAACCACCCCTACACATGTCACATGGGATAATGAACTTTGATTCTGAGCCGACAGTTTGATGCAACAGCGTGCACACATTCCCGAATGGTGGGTCAGCAAAGGCAGCTTGCTAGCCCTTGCAGGAGGCAGCCTGGAAAAGGCAAATTGGCCAGGTTTATTAGTGCTGCGTGATATCTCTGCAGACTGTAAAACACCAGAATCAAAGGTAGCCGTACGTACACATTAACAAGAATCCCCTTGTTCCCACCGGCTAATGAGACCTAAACACATGAGGACTGGTTTCTAAAGTGACTTGATTTGACAAGTCCTCTTGGCCCACAGAAGTTACTCTCCTGATTGTTTTAGAAATGAAGACTATTTCGGTCCTTTAATTTCCTCCAAGCAACTGAAACGATTCTTCTCTATTAAGGGATTCCAGACTTAGTAAATTAAGATGGAAAAAAAGAGGAACTTGTAAAGACAGCTTCAGAAACTGCAACATTTGCCTCAGTTTTTTCTATGATGATGAGGCTTAAACACTGAAGCACAGCTCTGGACCAAACACAGTGACTGAAAGTGAGTTGCGCTGTGAGTTGACACCCTGGTGCCAGTCCCAGCTGCCTTATGTATCCTCTTCAATTAGTTCATAGAAACAATATTTAAATTTGCATCTGGCCACTTTGCATGTGTATTATATCATTAATTGTATTATATTTATGTTAGCATTATTAATTGCACGAATAAGGGCTATTTATCACCCAAATGCTTGTTATCCTTTGAGTTTTTTCTGTAGCTACAAGGTACAAAGTAGATCTTTTTTAAACAACATACAGGTATCCCCCGCTTTGTCAAAAGTTTGCCTTGAGCCACTTTGCTCTTACCAAAGACCTACATTAATACCTGTTTTCACCAACTAAAAGAATTTCAAAGAAGATGTCTGCTTTTACAAAAAGAAGGTGAAAAAGCAAAAGTAGCATCCAGCGTTTGTTTTGTAGGGAGGCTTTATAGAGGCTGTGTCCATGCTAAACAGCGAGGGTGGCGCCATCCAGCTCCTTCCTAGGGAACTGCACTTGGCATCGCTGTATCAGGCCGCCATAGTTTGAAGTGTATATGTAGATGAGATTTATATAGATACATTTTGTCCATTCATTACTAAGATGTGTCCTAAGGTATCAGAAAAGGCTAAAAGAGGTAATTCTTTGGGTCTGAGAAAGTTCGAAAAGTCTTCCATTAAGGTAAATCAATGGCAATTGCTTCTTTGCTTTATACCATTTTAACTCACAAAAGTTTTCATAGAGGGGAAGCTGGGTGGCTCAGTCGGTTAAGCATCCTGGATTTTGGCTCAGGTCATAATCTCATAGTTTCTGTGATCAAACTCCGTGCTCTGTGCTGACAGGGCAGAGCTTACTTTGAATTCTTCTTCTCTCTCTCCCTCTCCCTCTTTCTTGCTCGTGCGTGCTCTCTCGCAAGCTACATAAATAAATATAAAAAAATGATTCATAGCAACATTCTACTTTCAAATGGTGGGAGGTATCTGTACACAAAAATTTCTCATTCTGGGGCACCTGGGTGCTTAATCAGATAAGCATGTGACTCGTGGTTTCAGCTCAGTCATGATCTCCCAGTTTGTGAGTTCATGCCCCACATCAGCCTCAGCATTGACATCATGGACCCTGCTTGGGATTCTCTCTTTCTCCCTCTCTGCCTCTTCCCCTACGCTCTTCTCTCTATCAAAATAAATAAATAAACTAGAAAAATTTCTCATTTTATATATTTTTTAAAGTGAAAACAACCACATTAAATGGAGTACTTATCCAGATTACATTCAGTTCAACAAGCACTACAAAAGATGACATTCTATGACTTTCTTTTCTTGGTATTTGTGGTTATAATACTATTTATTTATATATGTGTATAAATATATGTACATATATATGTAAATTTATGTTTATATATACATATGTGTATACATATATATACATATGTGTATATACAAGTGTATATGTGTATATGCATTAATACATAAATATTAGGTGTATATAGCAGTTAAAGATTTTATTTTCAATTAAAAGATACAAATAATATGTGTAATAAATTCACTTTCAGAGATGACATCTTCTGACTTATAATCTCCATAAGCTTCCTCCCCCTTCTTCCTTTCATTTCCTATTAAGTAAATCAAAAACCATGTAAATACAACCTCATCAATCTGACATATAATCTAAACTCTCTGCATATGTTGTTTTTTCTATGATAAAGGAGCAAATGATTTTTTTCTCCAATATAAAATATTAACCCAGAGATGTCTGCTTTCATCCACCCAAGGTCTCAAACATAGTATATACAAACGTATTGCAAAATTAATATTTTCCTTCATAAATTAAAAAGAAAAAAAATAACTCATTTAATCCCAGTGACCTCAATGGCTGCTCATGTTTGGCAGCATCTGGATTCTCTAGATCTCTATTCCATTTCATCAGCTCTAAATTTCTAATCCTCTTGGATAACTTTTTGCCGTTTTTCTCGACCTTTACATTTTGGAGTCCCTTCACTCAAGCTCTTATAGCTGCAAACTGTTCTTATGCATTAGTCTGCTAGGACATTCATAACAATATACCACAGACCTGGTGCTGTAAAGAACAGAAATGTATTTTTTTATAGGTTGCGAGGCAGGAAGTTCTGGATCAAGGCTTGTAGCTGGCTGACGTCTCACTGCGCCTCACAGGCTCTTTTCTCTGTGCACGCACACCCAGGGTACCTCTTTCTCTTCTTATAAGGGCACCATAATTCGTCCATATTAGACTAGTGTCCCACCTCATGTACTGGGAGTTGGGACTCCCACATATCCATTTTGAGGGGATAATTCAGCCTATATCACCATCACTCTGAGTTTATGTCCAGGCTATTTAGCTCCAGACTTAAATACATCGTCTATTGACATTGCAAGTTTGATGTGTAATCCACCTCTCTTAATATATTCAAAATGGAACAAAACAGCACCTAGAAAACAACTTTATCTTGTGTATAGATTATTGCCATAGTGTCCTTATATTTTACACGTTCTGGCGTCAACCCCACCATCATATATTCTTCCTAAAGCAGAGTAATCATGTTAAAATAAAATGTACATAGCCTGATCAGTCATTTGGCTTGCCTGAGGTTAAGAGTGTTCATAGAAAATAAGACTTTCAGGGAGAAAGCTGAGAAAGTTCTAGGCAAACCAGATGAGTTGGTTACCTTAACTTCATGTAATATTAACTCTCTGGTCAAAAAATCTCCAGAGGACATTCATCTGACCAGAATTGCTCTCAAAATTATTGTACAGATTCATATACACCCTCTCTTTGTTTTCTGCTTTTTTTCATTTCAATTTGACTTCAGACAAGATATTTAGAAAAAAAAAAAAAAAAAGAATTGAACTCTCTCTCTCCCCAAAGGCTAACTTCAGAACTTATTGTCTTGATAAAAAGTTTTAATACCCACCCTGAGCTGTCCTGGGGCAAAAACCACTAGGGTGTCTCAGGAAATAGTTTGCAGCCATAGTCTTCCACCTGCCCAAGAAATACTTCCCTCCAGAAGCCTGGAGACATTTGGCAAAGTCTGTAACCAGTTTCTGTTGTCACAGCAGGGATGGGGTGTTAAGACATGTAATGGGTGGTGGCCTGGGATGCTGATTATGTGCACAGTCAGTGCCCACAAGCTTGGCAGCCTACAATAACAAGCGCATCAATGAACATTGTCCTAAGTCATGGAATGACCCAAAGGACAAGTGTTCTAAGCGGAATTTAGAATATATCTCCCAAGCAATTGTACATACATTCTTGATACATTTATTAATGTGTTATGTGTTGACCTGTCCACCTCTACATCCATGCCCTGAATTTGAAGGGAAGAGGCTGAATTTTCATCACTAGAATGTACAGTTTTTGGAATAGCAAATGCCACACTATATGTGCCCAGTGAAGATCTGCTCAATATATGTATGGAGACAAAAAAGTTATATTGGAGTTTCTAGAGCACAGAAAACAACTGATTTACAAAGAAGTAAATAGAGAATTCCCCCTGCCCTAACTTGACAATATATCATATATAAATAGATCATTGTTATTATTAGTTTGGTGTACTCACAGCATCCCAAATGCAAAATAAGGCAGCATGAATGAAAAAATCAAATGAATAATTTCACAAAATCCCCTTTTTAGTTCATAAACCCATAAGTATAATGAAATAAAAGCCAAAAGCATAAGAACACATGCATTAATGAATAATAATGGATGAATATATTAATGAATAAATAGGAAAATACAGTAAGAAAAACAGAAAATGAAGGTACATTTATTTTTGTTTTATTTAGAACTGTTCTTTTTTTCATGTTTATTTATTTTTGAGATAGAGAGACAGAGTGTGAGCAGGGGAGAGGTAGAGAGCAAGGGAGATATAGAATCCGAAGCAGGCTCCAGGCTCTGAGCTATCAGCACAGTGCCCGACGTGGGGCTCGAACTCACAAACCATGAGATCAAGACCTAAGCCAAAGTCAGACACTTAACTGACTGAGCCACACAGGTGCCCAGAAAGCAACATTTATTTTTTTAATTCTCATTTCCTAGAGTCATGTAACCTTTTAAATTAATCGCCTTATGTAGAGATAATTGTTGGATCACATTGCGTTGTAAGACATAATAGACTCCATGAATCTTTTATCCAGTTTCCCCTTACATCTTGCAAAACTACAAAAAACTGTGATGAAGTGTTTTGAGACAGAAAAGGTAGAGAACATTTCTGTAATCTCCAGGGTCCCTCATGATGCCCTTTTATGGCCATTGTCACCTCCTACCTGCCTCTCACCCCCCTTAGTCAACCCTGGAACCACTAATTTGTTTTCCACGTCAAAAATTTTGTCATTCGAAGTTTGAAGATCATTATGTAAATAGACTCTGAAATACGTAAGCTTTTGGAATTGGTTGTTTGTTTTTCACTCAGCATAAGTCTCTGGAGATCCACCGAGTTGTGGCATGCATCAATAGTTTCTTCCTTTGTATTTGCTGTCTAATATTCTATGATATGAACGTACCTCATTATGTTTGGTAATTCATCTGTTGTAGAGCGTCTGGGTTTTTACAGTTTTTGGGAATTACACATTGAGCTGCCACGCATGCTTATTAACAGGTTTTTGTTTGACATATGTTTTTCTTTCTCTGGAATAATGCCCAGTATTCGGGTCATGTGATCGTTTCCTGTTTAGTTTTGTTTTCCAGAATGATTCTACCATTTGACATTTATAGCAGCCAATGTTTAAGTGATCCTATTTCTCGGGAACCTTGTCAAAATTTTGCGCTATCAATATATTTTATTTTAATTTATATAATTTTATTTTTCAGCTTTAATGAGGTATATAGCAAATCACACATATATAATATATGCATTTTTGATGAGTTTGAGCACAGGGATACATATCTGTGATACCAACACCATAGTCAAGGTAAGAGATGACATATTCATCACCTCCAAAAGTTTTCTTGTTTCCCATTGCCTCACCCTCCACTTTTTTTTTTCTTTTGATAAGAACATTTGCCATGAGATCTACCTTCATAACAGGTTTTTTTAGTGAACAACACTATAGTGTTAACTATGTTAACTCTAGGCACTGTGTCGCTCGGAAACTCTCTGGGTCTTATTCATCTTGGGTAACTGTAACTTCATATCCATTGAATACACAGTTCCCCATTCTGATATGTGTACAGTGATAACTTGTTATTATTTAAATTCACTTTCCCTAATGAGATGGGAATTAGCGTTAACTTCTTTTAACCTTTTTTGAATTTCTTCGCCGAAACTACCTGGTCCTAGATACTCTGTTGGAGGAAGGTTTTTTTTTTTTTTTTTTTTTTTTTTTTTTTTTATTTTTTTTTAAATGTTTATTTAGTTTTGAGAGAGAGAGAGAGAGAGAGAGAGAGAGAGATGGAATTCGAGAGGGGGGAGAGGGGGAGGGGCAGAGAGAGAGGGAGACACAGAATCCAAAGCAGGCTCCAGGCTCAGAGCTGGCAGCACAGAGCCCGACGCGGGGCTTGAACCCATGAACCGTGAGATCATGACCTGAGCCGAAGTCAGATGCTTAACTGACTGAGCCACCCAGGCGCCCCAGAGGAAGGTTTTTAATTTTACACAATTTATTTAGAAATTTAGAGGGCTACTCAAATTTTCTCATATTGGATAAGTTGTGGGAAATTGTATTTTTCAAGGAAGTGCTCCATTTCATCTGATATTTCAAATGTATTAATTTAGCATTATTCATAACATTTCCTCATCACTTTGATGACTCCAAGTTCTGTCATGATATCCCCTGTCTTCACTCATGATTTTGATAATATTTTTCTCCTTTTTTTTTCTTTGTCAGTTTTTCTAGAAGTTTGGCAACTATTTGAATGTTTCAAAGAATCCATTCTTCCTACATTTATTTCTATGTGGATTCTGTTTTCAAATTCATTGATTTCTGCACTTGTTCATATTATATCTTTCTTTCTGCTTGGGTTTAAATTTACACTCTCTAGTTTTTAAGGCAAGAGCTTAGATGATCGGTCTGAAAATTTTCATCTTCTAATATATTTATTTAGTGCTGTAAATTTCCCTCACAGCAATGCTTTAGATGTTTCTAACAAGTTTTATATGTTGCATTTTCATTTCAAATCAGTTCAATATATTTTGTTATTTCCCTTGAAACTTCCCTGTTAGCCCGTGGATTATTTAGAAGTGTGTTATTTAGTTTCTACTTGTTTGGAGATTTGTATGCTACTTCGTTATTGATTTCTAGTCTGATTCCACTCAAAAAGCACACTCCGTATGGTTTTAACAATTTTAAACTGAATAAGGTTAATTTTATGGACCAGAATTTGCAAGTGTATATGTCTTGCCATGTTATATATACCAGTTAGATACTGTTGGCTGGTGGTGGTGAGTTTTATAACCTTGCTGATTTTCTGTTCAGATATTCTTTCAGTTGTTGAGAAAGGAAGGTTGAAAATTATAACATTAATTATGGGTTTTTCTATTTCTTTTTTAGCTCTATCAAATTTTGCTTCACATATTTTTACAGCCTGTTTTTCATTGCATACACATTTAGGATAACTATGTATTCTTGTTGAATTGATCCTTCAATCACTGTGCATTCTTTTTCTCTGTTTTCGTAATTTTATTTGCTGTAAAGTCTTCCTTATGGGATATTAATATAGCAATTATCTTTTAATTTTGATTAATGTTAACATAATGTATTTCCCATCTTTTTAATTCTGAACAATCTAAATCAGTATATATGAAATGAGTATCATATAGCATACACATTATGTCTTCAAATCCACTCTGCCAATCTCTATGATTGATTGGCGTACTTAGATAATTTACATTTAATATAATCATTGATACTATCAACATGTTAGGGCTACCATTTTATTTTTGTTGTTTGTTCTCCTTTTCTTCTCTTTTCTTTCATTTCTTGTCTTTCTAGGGTTACTTGAATATATTTTAGAATTTTACTCTGACATAAGTATAGGGTTTTTAAGTGCATCTTTTCATATAGCTTTTTATTGGTCGTTCTGGGTATCACATCATCTATCCATAACTTATCACAATCTATGGGTATGACATTTGCCTGTTTAAATGAAATGTTTAATGTTATTCAGTTTAAATGTCCTTCTAGTCTAGTTTCCTTCATTTATAATAAAATTGTCTTAAGTGTTTCCTCTCCATGGAATTAGACCCTCTCCAGACATTGTTATAATTTCTACATCACTGTCAAAGATAATTTAGAAAACTCATAAGGAAAAGGTAAATGTAATATATTTTCACACACTTTTATCTTTCTATTGTTGCTCTTCCTCCTGATGTTCAAAGATTCCTTCTTCTATCATTTCTTTTGTAGTTTAAGATCTTCCTTTAACCATTTTGAGGATAGGTCATTGATGATAAATTCTCTTCATTTGCCTTCATCTAAAAATATTTTGGTTAATTCCTGGGATATATTTTACTGGGTATAGAATTCTGAGCTGATATTTCTTTTCTGCCAGTACTCAAAAATTTTTCTGGCTACCATGGTTTCTAATGAGAACTCTATTTGATTCATCTTAGTTTTTTCTTATAGGTAAGGTATCATTTCTCTCTTGATGATTATGAGATTTTGCCTTTGCTTTTCGTTTTCAGAAGCTTGGCTATGCTGTATTTTAGGTGGATTTATTTGAGTTTGTCTTGGAGGTCATCCTGCTTAGTGAGTCTGTAGGTTTATATTTTTTGATAAATTTAGGAAATGTTTTAGTCTTTTATTTTTTAAGCACATTTCCAGCCTCACCTTTTATTTCTTCTCTTTCTTTCTTTTTTTTTTTTTTAGCGTTTATTTATTTTTGAGAGACATAGTGTATGAGCAGGGGAAGGGCAGAGAGAGAGGGAGACACAGAATCTGAAGCAGGCTCCAGGCTCTGAGCCATCAACACAGAGCCTGATGCGGAGCTCAAACTCACAGACCGCAAGATCATGACCTGAGCCGAAGTCAGCCGCTTAACCAACTAAGCCACCCAGGTGCCCCAATTTCTTCTCTTTCTGGAACTCAAGTGACGCGAATGTTAGATCTTTTATTATAGCTCCACAGGACCACGAGGCTCTATTTATTATTATTATTATTATTATTATTATTATTATTATTAATTATTATTTTCATCATTTTCTCTGTGTTTTGTGGATAGTATAATTATAATTGTTCTGTGTTCCAATTCATTGGTTCTTTCCTCTGCTTTCTCCATTCTGCTATTGAGCCCATCCATTATGTTTTGTTCTTGTTGTTGTTTTTCAGTTCCTAAATTGCAGTGGTCTTCACTGAAGCTGTGGTTGGAGTGGAGGTTGACTTCATTACCATCAGCAAGGTTAAAATCCCAGCCCCTACTTGACCTACTTGACCTTATCTGACCCAAAACTCTGAGAGAATGGTTGAGGCACCTGGTTAGAACCTAAGTGTAGAATTCTTCTGACATGAGTGAGCTAAGGCAACCTCCCTTCCTTCCTTCTTTTCTTTCTTTCTCTCTCTTTTTCTTTCTCTCTCTCTCTCTGTTTCTTTCTCTCTCCTTCCTTCCCTCTCTTTCTTCTTTCCTTTCTTTCTTTCTTCCTTTCTCTTTCTTTCTTTCTTTCTTTCTTTCTTTCTTTCTTTCTTTCTTTCTTTCTTTCTTTCTGCATTGTTTTGTTGAAATACAGACACTTATCATCTAATATTTTCTGTTTTAGTTAACTCTTAAAGGCACCTTGGGTAGACAGCATGTGTGTTTGTTGGGCTTTCTCTGTATGAATTGACATTTCTTGGACACCAGCTTCTTCTGCTTCAGTCTAGGATATATAAAACTAAAAGAAAATCTAGAATACAGAGCAAACATCACTGTGTCATTCTTGAGTTTTGAAGTCCTTAGTCTATCTATCTTTTTCTCTCCAGCTTTCAAGAGTCTTCTCTGTTCATTTTATATATAATGCTTAGGACTTTTAGGTGTACTCAGTGGGAGGAACAGAAAAACTCACGTCTACTCCATCTGTCTGGAATCAGAAGTCTGATCAAGTCACTGAATTTTAAAACTTAAGAGTTCAACATCCCAAAAGCCACAGTCATTTTATATGTTAGGAAACCTAAAACAGTGAAGTGAACTGGCTTGTCCTGGGGCCAAGAAAAACTTTCTAACAGATTATAAAATCAGTGAAGATTTTTTTTTTTTTTCAATACCATCTGTTTCTTTAAAATTTAAGAGAACGATGACTAAAGATGACTGTGTACCTGTGTTAAAGTTATTTATCATCACACAGACTCAGACATAATATATGTAACCTATTTTTCTTTGTCTTCCTCTTCTTCCCCTAGAATAGCTATGGAGGGCAAATGTTTGATTACCAACACCTTTAAGAAAATGTTAGCCCTGCAGACCTGTCCTGATACAGGATATAAACCTCAGCTGCTGTTATCTCTTTCTCTGTAGGAAGTAAGCAGTGTCATATAAAGTCACTTACACTTTATTGGAACAATGGTCCGATTTGTTTATTTCTTCAGATTCTGGAAACACAGTATAAAAACTAAGGTCATCAGACCTGGGCTTTAGTTCTAATTCTGTCTGAGGTTCAACCATGGTCATTGTGACGACCATGAATTCCTCTTCTCCAAAGGTTTCTAGTAATGACTGTCTTCAGGATTATTAAAATTATTAAGTGAAATTATGTATGTTAAGCCCATACAAATTGTTGTATATTCAATATATGGCAGACATAAGACATTATAGCCATGTTAGGGGATTTTTAAATTTGGAAACTGAAATAATGTGAGAAGCTTTTGTGTTTTTGAGAGACTTACCATCTGAAGTCCCCTGCTGCTGACCTCTGACCAACCATGCAGCTGTACAGCCTCTCATTAAAAAGAAATTACCTTAAAAAATAGAAATTGATCATGTCCATTCATTCAGAGTATACTCACCCCAAAAATCCATAATATTTGTAAAGAGCATCCAATTTCATAGCATGTCCACTCAAAAGAATCCATTTTAGTTCATAAATTTCTAAACATATAGTTTATTTTTTTATTAACTACAGTATATAATTATTTTGTCAATAATGTATTTCTGCTGTTTTTGTTTTTGTTTTTGTTTTGTGATTTTTTTTCCCCCTCTGAGGCAAGCAGTACATATCTACTTCTAAATCCAGTGTAGTTTGAAGGCCATCCTTGAAAAGTTTCAAAGATACTTAATCCAATTATTTATGTATTTATTATTTTTAGCTTCTATTTTATAAATTTTCCCCTCTTGGACATTAAATGTTTGGGAGCACATCATATTTGGATTATGGGCACCACTTATAAACAAGGTGAAATTAGTAAAAACCTAGAATGTATATCCTAAATATATATTAGAGTCTGCCTAATTGCAAAAATAATTTCAGGAAATTAATATTATTAAAATACAATAAAATAACATAAAATAAAGAAATCGTATTTTAAGAAAGTTGAAAAAAAAAAAAAAAGAGAGCCTGTAATAGAGAGCTTTCCAGCTATACAATATGCAAATAATCTAAGAATTACATCCACATAATTACCCAGAATACCATCTGAGTTGCCAAGGAAAATAATTTTCATTTTCATCACTGGGTGGGAAGGAACATCTGAGACTTCAGATGGTGAGTAAGGGTGACTTTGCCCTAATTCATGAAAATCAGGGCAGCACATTTCAATATGATTGAATTAAAAAGAGCCCAGGGAGCAACCATGTCGATAAAAGATGACTACGATTAAAACTTGTGTTATTTAGACATTGTTATTGACACCATAAGTATCACCATGTGCTCTGCAAGCTGCAGTGTGGTCTGAAGGTGGTCATATGGATAACAAGATCCATTTTTCCTCTCTATTAGATGGATGGCGTGGGACAGGCCTGCCTAAAATAAAGGAATTTGAACATGCCAAAAAGGAGAATGTCAAACCGGAATGTTATCGTATTAGACATAAAAGTTTGAGTCAGATGAGCCACAATAGCATGATTTTTTACATTTCCGTCCTTGTTGTTCTGCTGTTGTTTGTTTGTTTATTTATTTACAGGGAGACTTGGAAACCATAGGATTTAAGATAGGCTTTTTATTTGGTTCATTCTCCCCAAATTAAAAAGCTTGTTGAAACTGTTCACGTTGGAAGAACGTAGACTGGCAGAAACTATCTAACAAAATGCTCGTTGTTCCTTGAGGGATCATGGAAGAGTCTCTTGATGAACTACTCTAACCTTAAAGCATTAGAAAGAAAATAATTAGAGTTTGAGGCTCATCAATTAAATCTGATAGCTTCCCTACATTTGCATTTTCAATATACAAAGATATCAGTACTTTTATCCACCATTTCCTCCAGTGCTCTGGTGTTTGTCTTTTTTCTCTTCTTTTTCACTTATTGTGAATTATGATTAAAAGAAATAATGTTATTTATTTTTGAGAGAGAGACAGAGAGACAGAGCTTGAGCAGGGAGGGACAAAGAGAGGGAGACACAGAATCAGAAGCATATTCCAGGCTCTGAGCTGCCAGCACAGAGCCCGGGGCGAGACTTGAACCCATGAACCCTGAGATCATGACCTGAGCTGAAGTCAGATGCTTAACCATCTGAGCCACCCAGTTGCCCTGATGATTTTTAAGCATATACTTTTTTGTTGTTATTCTGTTAAATCCCTAAATTCTTGGAATATTTAGAAACATACATATTCTTTTTTTCTTAATTTTTTAACATTTATTTATTTTTGAGAGACATAGAGACAGAGTGTGAGCAGCGGAAGGGCAGAGAGAGAGGGAGACACAGAATCCGAAGCAGGCTCCAGGCTCTGAGCTGTCAGCACAGAGCCCGACGCGGGGCTCAAACTCACAGACTGGGAGATCATGACCTGAGTTGAACTCAGCCGCTCAAAACTGAGCCACCCAGGAGCCCCTAGAAACATACATATTCTTGTGCTTGTGCTAACCTAATAGGCTTAGACAAATACGTTAGAGAACTGGGAGTATATTGTGAACACTCTCATTGTTACTGGAATTATATTTTTATGCCAACCTCAATATATAATCTGCACTGACCTTTGCATTTCCACGTGAGCTATGGATGGTACTACAGACCTCGTTAAGTGACTTGTATCTGTGCTGTCATTGAACATGTTCCATGTTATACACGTTGTATAATTGATTACTTATCTATATCTGCTTTTTTCTCATTAAGGAAATGATTTTTTTTGCATGTTGTGAATATTTGCATGTAAGACATTGTGGTAAACTGAACACTGGCCTTCCTAAAATTTCTCAATTCCCAGAACTACAAAGGTTACCTTATTTGGAAACAGGGACTTTGCTGATGTGGTCGAGTTAAGGATTTCGAGATGAAATGATGACGCTAGATTATCCAGGTGTGTCCGAGGAGTCAGAGTGGGGAAAAAAGGTGTCTTCAGAAGCGGAGATTGGAATGATACATTTTAAAGATGCAGGACAGAGTCACAAGCCAAAGAAAAAAAAGTGGCCACTAGATGCTGAAAAGGGCAAGGAAAAGGATTCTCCCCCCAGACTGTCCGGAGGAAACATCCATGAGGACTCGCCGACTTTAGGCTGGTGAAACTGCTTTCAGACTTCTGACCTCCAGAACTGGTGAAGAACAAATCTGTGTTGCTGTAAGCTACTAGGTCAGTGGTAATTTGTTATGACAGCAATAGGAAACTAATACAGTTTTTTAAAGGCTTTACTGAAATGTAATTTACATAAATTGTATATTTACTATTTTTTTTTCATCTTTATTTTTGAGAGAGGGAAAGAGAGAGAGAGAGCTAGCAGGGGAGGAACAGAGAGAAAAAGAGAATCCAAAGCAAGCTCCAGGCTCAGAGCTGTTATCACAGAGCCGGGTGCAGGGCTTGAACTCATGAACCACGAGATCAAGATCTGAGCCAAAGTCAGAAACTTAACCGACTAAGCCACTCAGGCGCTACTCTAAATGATATATTTAAATAGTATATTATAGATACAGAGGTGTTCAATCATTACCATAATCTGATTTTAGAACAATGCTATTTTCCTCGAAATAAATTGCATGCCTATACTTAAGAATATATTTTTATTAAAAATAATAAAATTGTTGGGGCGCCTGGTGGTTCAGTCAGTAGAACATGCAACTCTTTACCTCAGGGTTGTAAGTTCGAGCCCCACATAGGTGTAGAGATTACTTAAGAAAATGAAATCTTTTTTTTTTTTTAATTTTTACTTAAGTTTATTAATTTATTTTGTGTGTGTGTGAAGGAGAGAGGGAGGGGCAGTAAGAGAGGCCCAGTGAATCTGCTTTCAGACTTTGGATCTCCAGAACTGTTAAAGAACAAATCTGCACTGCTTTAAACTATTAAGTTTACGGTAATTTGTTATGGCAGCAATTGGAAACTAATAAAAACAAGTTTTTAAAAAGGCTTTGCTGAAATGTAATTTATATAAATGATATATTTACTACTTTTAATTTTTAAAATTTTTTAATCTTTATTTTGAGCATGCAAATGCACGAGAGAGAGAGAGAGAGAGAGAGAGAGAGAGAGAGTAAACAGGGGAGGAACAGAAAGAGATCCACCCTGTAAAGAGAAAGAGACACAAAATCTGAAGCAGGCTCCAGGCTGTGAGCTGTCAGCGCAGAGCCCAACTTGGGGCTTGAACTCACCAACTGCAAGATCATAACCTGAACGGAAAGATTAGATGCTTAACCGACCGAGCCACCCAGGCGTGCCCAAAATAAAATCTTTTTTAAAAATAGCACAACTGCTGCTCAACGTAGGTGGTAGCACCCTAGTGATAATTGCTCAAAATAATTTACATTTTGTTAGCAATAGAGTGGAGATGGGGTAGGGGTGAAAACAGGTAAGGAACTTTGGGGAAATATTTGTCATCCTGCACCATTTACAGTAACACTTTTCCATCTAAAACACCCATAATGATGAGAAATCCAGTTTAACTAAAGAATAGAAAGGAAATTTAGGCAGCATTTCCTTCTTTTCTATACATATTGCTTATTCCAGAAAGAATTTCAAATGACTTCCAAAGAATCTAAAATAAAAACAAGAAAAAAAAATTGTAAGGATTAAACTTTCACTATGAAGGAGAGCTGGGAATTGAGCTGAAACCACACACTATAGTGACCCATATGAGTTACTGGAGTTGGAACAGAATTTGTTACCAAGCTTTTGAAAATTGTCGAGAGAATTCTTTTTCATCACGATCTTAAATGGCCTTAATGTAATAATAAACTAATTATCCAGGGAAAGTATGATGCTTCTTGGTAAAATAATTAGAAAATAATAATTCTGATGAAGACTCTGTAATAAATTGAAATCACGTATCCACAAATATTTATTCAGCCTACTGTGTGTCAGACGTGAATACTACATGTTTGAGATGCATCAAAAAAGAAACAGATAAAACCCTCTGCACTCAGGGCACCCGAATTGTTGTTGTTTTTTTTTTAATCATCTCCCTCCCAACATCCTCTAAAGAGATTTAGAAATGAGTTACCTAAGGCACCACCCCACAATCACAACTTAGCAAAATCAATTTTGAAGACAGGCTAGACTATGTCCTTGAAAATAAATCATTTAGTGTCACAATTCTTGTAGTAAATTTTGGCTGACATTGATTTGAGATTTTACACTTGGCAAATGCTGGAAATTCATCTCTTCTATGTAGCTATGAGAATTGAGAGCCATGTTCCTTAGGAATAGTCAAGGTGGGGTTAGGGTTATAATTATTTTATGGAGGCTTAACATCTCAATAAAGGCATCAGGGGCGAGCTGTGGGCGTGTCCACATTCAGGAATCAAATTCTCTTTAGAAAATTGTTTTGAATCAGCTTCATTTATAGAACCGTGATGAGCAAAGATTCTACATCCACCCTGTAAAGCAACTTAGTTTTAGAAATAATGTTCATATTAGCATGTAACTAAATATGCTTGAGTGGAAATAGGATCTTAATGAAACACCCATAGAACTTTACATTGAGGAGTGATATTCTTCTATATTAAAAAAAAATATCAGGCAATTAAGCAAGCATGGCTCTGATTTTAAAACTGTAAAACTTTTAGTGCAGGGGCATGGTACATTTAATTTTGTTTCTTATCATTTTACCCTTCATATTTAACACATTATCTTATGAAGCACGAGGTACTTGATTTCACATATATCTTTGAAATAACTTGTTAAAACAAGCTAATTATTTTGCCAGCAAGTAGAACAGACAAATCTCACTTAACTGAACCCAGAACCCAGAGTTATAATACTTATAATTTATGGATCACAAATCGTGTGCCAGAAACTATAGGTGAATTGACTTTGTATTTAATTTCTATGGTGTGTTATTAGCAGTAGTTTACATATTCGGTAAATAAAACTCAGAGAGGTAAAGTAACTTTCTCCATCTCACAGAGATGATTAATTATTTGGCAGGTAGCTTATTTAAAAGGCTTAGGTGACTTAAAACATCTTATTTTTAACCAGTTGCTTTTCTAAACCCCTTCTCTCCTCACCCCCGTTGCCTTTCTTAAATCTCAAGACAAAACTTCTTGTCTCTGCCCACATGTACTAGGCACTTCCCCAGGAATTGCTCATACAGATGTTACACTAATATTTCTAAATAGACAATCTAACATGTGCTGAAGGTTTTGCTTGTTATGGAGCTAGTTCAAAGAAGAAAAGTAAAAAACATTACCGGTGGATGGTGTTCTTATAAGACAGGGAACTTTTACCAGGCTAGCATGAAAGGGGTAAAAGAAAACGCCAGTATCAGAAGAAAGAGCCTGAACCAGAGGATAAAGACATCAAAGATTGTGACACGGAGACAGAAGTATTGTGGTTCAGTTGGACAGTGCGTAGGCAAATGGGTGTTTAGAGAAGTTAGCCGATGATGGTATGCGTCCATTTGGAAGTCAAGGGAAGTTATGTAATTTAAGCAGTTGATGAAAGAGGGCTATTCAGGCTGCCTAGGCATGAAAGTGAGCAAGGAAATGAGTGGAAATACTAAGAAAAAAGAAAAGATATCAAGACTAAGACAGTAGCAGCAAAGCTGTAAAATACTTGGCAGATAGAAAAAAAAAAAAAAAGGTCAGTATTTATGAGAACTGGTGGGTGAATGCTGGTTTGTGGGAATGGAATGTGGAAAATGGTAGACAACTGCTATGTCTCCAGAGTCCTCAGGCGTCCCTTCTTCAGGACGTGATACCTGCACAGATACCCTTGTCCCGAGATCACTCCCTTCCCAAGTGCAACCTGTATCCAGCGAGTGATCGAAGGTCACATAGAAGGACCCAAGTATTTGAATTTGGCTAAGGACCACTTTGAAGACCCAAGCTCTGCCTAGGTGTTCATCAGCCCACAGGCCATTCTGACTTCACCCTGCTCAATCCTGCTTCCTTGCCTTCCTTCGATCAAAGACAATTCTTAAAAAATCGAAAACAAAACAAAAAACATAAAACAAACCCAAAGGATCTCACCTGGAACGCTATCTCAGTCTCTGCTTTCAGAAAACCCAGCCTGTGATAATGCCCATGTAGAATTGAGTCTTCGTGATCAAAATAGGAAATACCAGCAAGGAAAGTGGTGAAAAGTAGCATGTTCACTTTTAGAGTACTGTACTGGAGGGAACAGCGGATGCGCCAGATGAAGATCTCATGCACGTGGAAAGACATTCAGAGCTATAGCTCAAGAGTAAAGGGCGAGTGGAAATTTGTATTTGAGAACTTTTTTTAAAAAAAATCTAAAATATCTTTCACACTTTTTCTATGTTCTAGATATCTTTCATATCCTATTTTTCCAAGATTCTAATTAAAAACAAAAAAAAAAAAGTTTCCAGTATAAGAAGATTTTAGCAATTCTTCCATTGTCTATTTGAATATTTATAAATTAATTCTGCTGTGCGACTTGGCATCGCCTAGTATTGTTGATGGCTTATAGCAGACAAGTCCAAATTGAAGTCAAGATTCCATTCCCTGAGCAGCCCTCCCAAGATGTGGCATCCCTTATGTCAAGCTATTTTCTTTATTGCCCAATTTATACATAACTGACAAGGTGTCCCAAATGCCTGGTTATGATATCCTTGCTTCTTCTTTGATGGCAAAGTGATTATGTTTTAAGGGGCTTTCTACACACACATTTGTCAGCTTTTAGCTGTTGCTTATGTCCTCAGTTAGTTATAATTGAAGCCCAAGGGTAACTTGCACATTTAAATGAGGACTGTTAGTGATTATTCACATCATATCATCTATAAACACAGGAAGAGATACAAGAAAGTTTATTTCTTCACCTTCATGTCTCCTACATGTGTATTTCAGTGCTGAATGGCATCCTCCGGCTGCTTTATTTTCTATTTAGCCCTTTTATGCCTTTTTGATTTCACATTTCATTGGTTAATAGTATTGGATTTGTGCCAAGTAAATAATATATACATGTATGACTTTGAAGTTAGGCTTAAGAGTAAATAAAATGAGAAGCATCTGTTACTAATAATTAAATGATTCTTATGTGTGAATTCACACACACACACACACACACACACAGAGTTTGTCTTAAAAAGGTGATATGGAGAAATTGCTTCTATAAATGACACTGAGCATTATATTTGCAGGAAGAATTAATGAAACAATACTATGGTCTCTTATATCTAGTCATACAGGCTATATTTTAAGTGAATATGATCTGTAGTAATGGAGTCTTGCACCCTGCTTTGCCTAGAATAATCCTGGTTCATGACTATTGTTCCTATACAATCATTTATAGCATCCCTTTAATTCTCCAAAGTATTCTGTTTTGCATATTAAGTCCCATGGCCTTAACTAGAGTACTTCTAGATTACTTAATAATTTAGTCTATCAGTGTGCTGGGTAACATGTGACCTGCCACAAAGATTTATGAAATAATTCTAATTTATGAACCCAATTATTAATGCTAGAAGGAAAGAGTGGTTTGAATGGCTCTTGGATTATAAAAAATGTTATTATAATTTATTTTGGACAATATAGCATTTTTTATTTAAAAACTAAAATGGCCTTAAAATATATTAGTTTCTGAATCTTATGTCATCAACATGATCAAAGCATAGTCTTTGATCCACAATGCAGGAGATTCAGTGGTAGTGATAATTTACTATGAGGCTTCGATGGGACAGCCCATTCAATTTTCAATGAATATTTTCAATGAAAATATCTGTTAAATTTATCAATTACGTCTAAATTAAATAACTACTTTTATTCACAATTTTTGATGACTCATGAAGCTACAATCATTGGACATTTGAAAGTGTTTATAATGTCAATATTTTTTTTCTAAATATTGAAAATTATAATAAACACAAACTGGGAATAGAGCATATTTCTATCTGAGAAATGGTGATTACAGGATTAATGGAAAACATTCAAACAAATATATACCATAGGGATAAAAATTTTGTCACCAATGTCATAGTTTCTAAATTTTAAAGTCAGCAATAAGAAAACAAAAGCCAATATGAAATAAAAATTAAAGCTATGAATGACTTTTTAAAATATTTTTAAAAGTTTATTTACTTAATTTAGAAAGAGAGAGAGTAAGCAGAGTAGGGGCAGAGAGGGAGGGAGTGAGAGAATCTCCGTGCTGACAGTACGGAGCCCGATGCGGGACTCGAAGCCATGAATGGTGAGATCATGACTTGAGTTGGACGCTCAACCAACTGAGCCACCCAGGCACCCCGTGAAATGACTTTTTGTACTAAAATAATAATAGGTTTGTCATTATGTAGACAGAAGTCCTTTGGCTTTGTTTGTTTGTTTGTTTGTTTTGTTTTGTTTTGCTTTTATTCACTCCCAAGAGTCTGACCTTTAAAAGAAAGTGTTTTTGTTTTTTGTTTTTTTGTTTTACATTTGAGATGTCCTTTTGCAATGAGTTGTCTTCCTGTCAATATGACATTTAAATCAACCTTACTGTCTTCCCATATCTAATTCAATATTTTGCCTTAAAATATTTGTAGACATTTAAAAAGTATCGTTTTCTTTCTGTTTTCTTTCCTTCTCAGACGAATATTGGCAAAAGCAGTATCCACTTCCTTTCTCTAATACCTCAACCACACCCAGATTTTAACATTTATGATCCACGTTGGATTTCACCCAAAATTATTCTATGAAGATTGACAGTGAGAGAGAAAGTGGTGTGTGTGGTCCTTAAGTAATTTGATTTGCCTAAAGTAATTGTCTTCGATGTTAATTTCCTCTGAAAAGCTTCTCCTCTTTTCTGTGTTAGTATAAAGTATTCATTTTGCTCTTATTTTCAAAGTCACTTTTTTTATTTGCTTTTCTCTGTTATGCGTATTATTAAAAAACTTGAGTCATGACAACGTTTTTACTCTTTTAATAAGCTATCATCCTTTGAGGATTTCATATATTCCAAGATTTAAACTTCTATCGAAGTTTCAACTTTTTAGACTCTCCGAAAGTGAAAATTGCTTTCTGACATCTCCATCTGGAGTCCCTGCAAACAACTTAAATTCAACACACTGAGAATTCAATGAATGCCCCCTTCCAGGAAAAAATATCTGCTCAATCTACTTAATTACATGTTTTCCCAGTATCCCAGGATAGCGCTCTTGGAGTATTCCTTTATGACACCTTTTTTTTTTTTTTTTTTTTTTAAATCACGCCCTGGTTCCTTGATCGCTAACTTATGTAAACTCCATTTATTCAATGTCTAGTTGAAGTATTTCCTTTTTTCTAATTTCTTGCCATAGAGACTATTTGCCTAGGCCCGTGTGTGTTTGTATTTTCTCCTGCACTTATACAGTCTAAAAAGCATTTTGTACATTTCTTTGTTGCTTTCTTTTTATTCTTCTATTATTCATTTTTATTTTCTTGGCTATCTCAATTGAGTTCCCTTTTTTACAAAGTCAACTACAACCATATGTAAAACATCTAAAGTTGACAAAATAATATTTTGTACTTTATGAATTCAATTACTTAATTAAAATAAATTATTTTAACATATATGCTTGCATAAAGTGAGTGAAACATGTTTCAGTAGTTAAAACACCCTATCACTATATATTAGAGGAGCTATTCACATCTTGATGTTCTGCTGTATTTTGCACTGTATTTTGTCACTAGCTAAACTTTAGTGAGCCGTTTTGTAGAAAGTGAATTTCCTCATCGTCTCTTAATGATACTTTATTCCCTTGGTGCTTTAGTCACTTTTGTTTATGCATCCACGCTACATATTTGATGACAGTAAATGCTTCTTATTATCCTTGTCATCAAAAGGAACTGAATGAGTTCTGGGCATGGCATTATAACCAGTCCCAGGTGCACAGAGTGTCCTTGAAAACTGTTTGTTGAATAAATGGATGATTTATTTTTTTTCTCTTGAAAGTCTCTTGAGGACAAGGACAATATTTTTAAATGTCATAATAGCCACTGTATTCTATCACCTGATTTTTTAAAATAAGCATATGCAGACCTTAAATAGTCCTTGATAGGCAATCTCATTCAATAAAAATATTGAAACTAGTGTCTGAAATAAAAGGCAAAATTTGTGAAATCCAAACAAGTTTTTTAAAGTTTTAGGTTATTGTGAATGAAATTACTTTCAGGTATCATTTTATGGCTGTAATTAATGATGTCAAAATACTATTTATCCTATCCAAAATGTTAATCAGTTTTATTACTGGTTCATATAAAAGGTATTATATAAATATTATTTCACTGAAAGTATAAGCACATATATATACACAATAAATTATTTACCTTGGAAAATAGCTTTGAGAGGAAATTGATAAAAGTCAAAAATGCTATAGTTTTCTACTTCAGTTCTATACGTCAGCATAATATTAAACATATTTAAAAGATGAATGAGATTTGTAATGACCATATGGATTCTGTATGGAAACATTACACACACAAAATACAAAAATCAAATTCTTAACGGCCACCTTCTTGCATTTGAGAAATGTTTCACAACATTTTTCAGCATTACAGTGAAATATGTTTTACTGAGAATTGATCCTTACTAGAGAAAGTTAAAAGCGTATGGCTTCAAAATTGTTGTGATTCACCTTTTTCAACTGAAATCTGGAGTCAAGTAGGACTGGTGATCGGTTCTCTGAAAGTGACAGCTGTAATAACCTAGTAGGGAATTCTCAGAGTAGTTCATGATTCTGACCTTTGGAAGGTATGGATTTCAGGGGAAATTTAATTTGGAACCACAGATGGAAGAAACATCCACTTTCCTTGGCTAATATTAGAGACTCATTTAAAAAATCGAGAGGAGCCCGTTCTAAGTTTTGCACAGAGGAGAGGAACCAGCGTGTGCATATTGTGGGTTTTTAATAAATGTGATTGTCATAGCTGCAGCTTTTATGAAGCCAAAGGGCACACCACAGACGCAATGGCGCCCACACTTTTACTTTGTGGCTTTGGGCTGTCCACATCTTTAATGCAAATAGATGCACCTTTTAGACAATGCTATTTTTTTGTGTGAAGTAATTTCATTTTCATCCAAATGTCATTCTCTTCAGTTTTTATTCACCGCTCTTACTCTTCAAACTTATAAAGAAAATGAATTCCATCTGCTTTGGCTGAAATGATAGATGTGGCTTTTAAAATGTAGGATTATAACCTCTCAATATTTAACTGTCCTTTGTACCTATGTATTTCAGGGATCGCTACAAAGTTTAGCTAATTTGCTCGGGATTTATTTTTCTAAAATGTATGTGACTTTTCAAAAGAATAGTAAAAAAGAATAAAAATGAACCGAAAATCACTCCTATACTATCTCCTTTCACTAAAGTTGTTTCCTACTCTAGTATCAAAAAAGAAAAGAATGGGGTGCTTGAGTGGCTCAGTCTGTTAAGCGGCCGACTTCAGCTCAGGTCGTGATCTCACGGTCTGTGAGTTCTAGCCCCGCTTCGGGCTCTGTGCTGATGGCTCGGAGCCTGGAGCCTGCTTCAGATTCTGTGTCTGCCTCTCTCTCTCTGCCCTGGGCTCTGTGCTGGATGTTCAGAGCCTGGAGCCTACTTCAGATTCTGTTTCTCCCTCTCTCTCTGCCCTTTCCCTGCTCATGTTGTCTCTCTCTTAAAAAAAAAATAAAAAAATTAAGAAATATATATATATATATACATATATATGTACATATGACGTGTATATGTGTGTATGCATGTGTACATATATATATGCATATATATATATATATACATATATATATATATATATGTATATATATATAAACACACCAGGCGTACTGAGGAAATAAGATCATTATACATATGTGTGTATATATACATGCATGGCACACATGCCTATGCATGCAATCATATAGAAATATATGCATATATGTAACCTTTATGTATATAAATTTGAAAACATGGATTATAAAACATGGTTAAAAAGCATGTTTAAAAATGGATTTTGAAAAATCCTCTACAAACATAACTTAGTTTAAAATAAGTCAGAATGTTATCAATGATTGGAGAAAGGGATAGAAAATAAAAATAGATAAATTAATAAGCAAGTAAAGGAGACATTTCAGGGACATGTGATGACAATGCCCTCATCTGAGAAGTGTGATGAACAGAGATCAATTAATCCCTATTTCAAGTGCAATAGGTCACTCTTACTTCTCAGTAAGAAAACACCAAATGTACATCAATGTAATTTTGTGCTCCACGGCTATGTCTATTTAAAACGGCACCGGGCTGGGCTCAGTCGGTAGAGCATGTGACTCCTAATCTTTGGGTCATGAGTTTGAGCCCCATGTGGCATTGATTTTCTTAAAAAAGTTAAAAGTAGTACAGCAAAATCTGTACTTAATAATATTTTCCATTTTTCCCTTTCTGAAACACATGCTAATCAAATGAATTTGATGTATATTACAACAAAGTTGTACTAATATAGATTTTGTAACATTTTTACTAATTACTCATTTGTAATTAAACATTTAACACAGTGACTTCCAAAAATATGGGTGTTCCCAAAACTTTGGAGGGAAGTTATCTTTATCTCTTTAAATTTTTAACTATGCAATTTCGTGATTTTTCCAGAAAAATAAAGTGTCAAATATTGGGGCTGACTTATTTTAAAATTCCACTATATGATATCTGCTCATACTAGAAATATCATAAAATCTAGGGGAAATTCTAAATAGCTAGGGAAGAGGGGACATGTAAAATAGATATCGTATTAACTAAATGGCCCACTGTTTGTTCTATACATAATAATTTACAAATAAATAGTTTATAAGACTATTCCTAGAGAAAGAGTCTATCCGAAAAGATATTCCTTTTACTGATGGAAACAATGGTATTCTCCTGTAAACATTAAACCCTTCATTCATTCATACAGTAAGCAAATACATATTAAGCGCTTTTGCACGTCATGGACTTAAATTCTTCTAGGCACTGGAGAGACAGCATTGAATAAAAATATTGACAGGATCCCTGCCTTCGTAGAGAGTATATGAAAGTTAACAAAATAAGAATATACCCTTTAAGGAAAAAAGTAAATTATTTTAGAAAAATAAATAACATTATATTAGATAGTGGTATACACAAAATATATATGATCTATCTATCTATCTATCTATCTATTTATCATTCTATTTATGTATCTATCATCTATGTATCTATGTTTGTATGTATGTATGTATCTATCATCTATTTATCTTTCTATTTATGTATCTATCATCTATGTATGTATGTATATATGTATGTACGTATCTATCTATCTATATTGAGTTTTGTTGGTTTAAAATTGCTTCCTGAACCTGACTGATTACCTGATCGCCTGAACCTGAGGAAATAACTAAATTGACTTGATTCTTAGACAACCAGGGAACAGATGTAAAAACATCCTCATTTCATTAGAAGTTCTCTATCCTATAAAACCCTTACTTTAGAGATGGTATATTTCTTCCATAAATTCTCTGGTTCAGGTCTATCTAAGTCTAAGAGCCTTACCGTGGAAAGCCACTTTTCACTGCTGACAAGGTCAGGGTTCCAAAAACATGCCATCGTTCTGTAAAAAAAACACCCGGGTATTTAAGTTTGTGGATAATCTCTAATCAATAAAAGCTCATTCTCCAAGTTAAAGATTCTAATTTTAGTCTTACAATAAATAATATTTTAGATTATTTTAAATGTGACTTAATCAATAATTAATTTTATACCACTGTTTTCACAAAAAGAGATACAAAATGAGGTAAACAGACATAATGGAAGTGTGGCCATGAATAGTTGAACAACAAAACAACAAGGTTTTTTTCTTTTTTACAACCAATAACCAGGAGATTATGACATTGTTTAAAATCAACATCTCCCATCTATGTTTAGATAAAAGATTTATGTCAAATCTGAAGATAAGAATCAGGAATTACACAGAGATTAAATGGTTTCACTTAAAATCCACAGTCTGAAACCTCTTTCCATCTTGATCTTCAATCTAGCAATCTAAAATGATGTTTGGAATATATTTTAATCCCATTTAATGTACGTAATAATTGAAGGTAAATTATGAATGCAAAAATAATTTGTGCGTCTGGTAAGTCAGGTTTAGAAGCAGTTGCGAGATAGTAAGGAAGCACTTTTTCAGTATGTGTGTTATTGATTATTTTAGGTCAAATCTAGGAGTGTGGAGGAATGCATATAAAGTACAGAGTCGTGATTGTGCTCTTAGCAGTTATCAGAATAAATATATATCTTCTCTTAAAAGCTTCACATAATTTAACTAGTTGATGTCACTCAACTCATTCAGAAATACACACACACATACACATGTACATGCATATGTCACTTTCCTGTCAAAATGGAAGTATATAGAATAAATTGTTTTTCTAAAGGCAGTATCGGCATTTTGTGTACTTTCATAAAGCTTCTTGTTCCCTCTGTGTTCATGCTTCCAGATCTTACACATAAGAGTGAAGCCATGCTGTCTGTCGAACAGGGTAGCAAAACTTTATTGCATAGAAATGTTTACTGAGAACAGTTTTCTGAAATCATTTGAAATCTGTTAAGTCAGAACTACACTCTTCAAACAAGTTAGCATAACTTAATTTCCTCTATTAATATTCAATTTCTCTAAAGTAAATACCATGTATACTTAAAAATATGGAAGTCGAATGAAAATAAACTAATGTCTATCCAATAGTTTGTTTAGAACTATCTCATATTTGGCAGTTTCAATGTTTATGTTCCCCTATTTTGGAGCTTAACTAATTACACGAAGTTGTAATAAACTACAAAATAAAACCTCTCTCATTTGGCAAGTATCCATCACAAATTGAAAATAGTTTCACCTAAAAATATTCATGATCTAAACCATAATCATATTCGATTGATCCTAGTTCAGCTAATAGCACTTACAAAGTTTCTAAGAAGGTTAATGCAAAATAAATAACCATTCCAAGTGATACCCTCCCTTCTTCTTTATTTAATGGATACATAAATTAAGCGTTTAACTAATAGATCAAGTTTAAGGGATATATTTCGGAATTGGTTTCTAGTTTCTGAATTTCCTCCAAAACAGATCCCCTGAGACAGATAAGCAAATTAGTTCGCATGCCCTGTAGTCTCATAATATTGTGCTGTTGCCATGCCAGAATCATTTTGCTACCGCTAGGATCCACAATTCTTTTGCTGGTAGGACCATCTTACTAAACAAATATATATTATGAGTTTTCACTACATTTTTATAAAGATAAACCTATGTTATATGTGTGTGGGTGTGTTTTTCCCCTTCAAGCACTGTTTTTTGTCTTTAACTATCATACAATTCAATCAATTACAATGTTCCATACATAATTATTCAATTCCAACAAAAATGGATTTCATTAAATGCTTTTGATATTGAAAAATAAAATGTTTGCTATAACTTAGAAGAGATGCAGATTTTGATTAAAAAATGCAATTAGTTGGCCTTTTACTGTTTCTCTTGTTTCCTTCAAGAAACAAGTATTATTGCTGGTATCTCCTTTACACATATGTGGAAACATACATAGAAATTTTTGTATAACTATAGAGATTGCATATAACATAAGACATGCAAAAATTTATTTATCTTAATTGTTTTTCATCCCACCCAACAGTATTTTCTATTTATTTATCAGTATAACAGATTTCCAGGTTTGTTTTTTTTTTTTTGGCTTCAGAATATCTATGAGGTCGATATAATACATATTTAACCCAGTCCGTGGAATGGGGCATTTAATGTACATGCTTTAGCCACTAAAATAACAGTTTGATAAATATATTTATACATATACCCAGAAGCATAGATGCTTTTATTTGTATAATCAAGATTACTAAATGTGGTATGGCTGGATTGAGTATGAATTTGTAAATTTGGTAAAAATTGCAGATTTATTTTCAAAAACACGGTAGCAGTTTGGACTCCACTAAGTGACGCCCATTTCTTTGCATTGTTGTGTACAATAGTAAACATTTGAATCTTTAAATAAGATGATGTTTGGAATAAGGAAATTTGTGGCTTTCATTTGTAGAATCTGAATTAGGAATGAGGTGGACTCTAATATCACATTATTTTCATGATTTAAATTTCTTCCTTTGGGATTAAGGGCCCATAAATTAAAAAAGAAAGAAAGGAAAAGAAAGAAAGAAAGAAAGAAAGAAAGAAAGAAAGAAAGAAAGAAAGAAAGAAAGAAAGAAAGAAAGAAAGAAAGAAGAAAGAAGAAGAAGAAAGAAAGAAAGAAGAAGAAGAAGAAGAAAGAAAGAAAGAAAGAAAGAAAGAAAGAAAGAAAGAAAGAAAGAAAGAAGAAGAAAGAAGAAAGAAAGAAAATGAAAGAGAAGAAAATGAAACAAAAATTGCATCAGATGGAGCAGGAAAGAAAGACTTGGCACAAGACTATTAAAATAGGAAAGAGAGACTGATTTAAACTTTGATGACACAAAGGTAGGAGAATTTTAAGCCCTGGGGTGAGCTAATTGAAAAGTACTGGAGGACGTTTGTGGAGAGATTAAGTCAGTGTCATTAGGCCATCTGTGCTTAATAATTTTGTGCTTATTCAAGTTAGGTTCCTATGTTCCCAAAGAGACTAGGAGATTGGGCCATGTCTCGCCCTCCTAACTTTATTGAGATATAATATACACATAATATTGTATAAGTTTTACTATAGAACCTGTTGATTTCCTAGCTAGCACCTCCGTGCTGTCACATAATTGCCGTTTCTGTTTTTGTGGGGAGGACATTTAAGATCTACTCTCTTAGCAACTTGCAAATATGTAATACAGTGTTGTTAACTATAATCACCTTGCTTAAGTTAGATTCCCAGAGCTTGTTAACAAGTTCATCTTTCTTGATGATTGCATTTCAAATAAGGGGCTCCCAGGTCCTTTAGAAAGGTATTCCTGGTTATGAAACTGGCTGGGAGAAAAATTTTGTCTCAAAGAGAGAAGAAATTTACAACTGCAAATTTTCTAAAGCAGATGCTCTAAGAAAGAAGCCAGGGGGCATATAATCAGGAAGGAATTAAATTAGTCGAACCAAGGAGAAACTTAAAGCCATCATGGTCTCCATGTACAAAGTAATGTGTATCTGTGACTACATCCTCTGAAGACTATTTGCCTAAACCTCTCTGCTCAACCTTACCTGGATGAGAAATTAGTATCTTTTAGTCCTTTTTCACTCAGATCTAGCTAGCTAGCTGAATACCTGTCCACCTACCTACCTATCTACCTAATTACCTACCTACCTATCCATCTAATCTTCTTACCTATTTTTAAGTCTAACTATTATATATTTACTAGGAGTGTAACTCCTGTAGTTCAATAACTTTTTTTTTTTTAATTTTTTGCTTATTAGTTTTTTAAAAGAGAGAGAGAAAGAGAGGCAGGGGCAGAGAGAGAGGGAGACACAGAATCTGAAGCAGGCTCCAGGCTCTGAGCTGCAAGCACAGAACTCAATGCAGGGCTCGAACCCACCGACTATAAGATCATGACCTGAGCCGAAGTTGGCCGCCCAACCAGCTGAGCCACTCAGGAGCCCCTAGTTCAATAACTTTTAAATAACACTCATACGAAACATTCTAATGTATTCTTGACTGCAATGTGTACTTATAAATATAAAATTCATGCTTGTCTACATGATTTTCATATCTTTATTTTCCATCTCTTAACAATTCTGTTTTGATTCTATAGGTATTAAATTATCGTATTTTCTCTATTGTTGTCCAAAGACACATGGAAAATGCAAGCTTCAAGTTTTCCAGTGTTTGATATTAGCTTCCTTTTTATGTTAAATATGGAATTATAACAGTTGGCTATGTAGAGCATTTTTGAACAGCAGATACCTTATTTTGATCACCCACAGATGTCCTTCATCACCACTGTGGAGATAAGAAGTCCCATTGTTGGCAGATTCTCTATCATTTTTTAGGAAAACTTTTCTTTCTCTCCCAGTGATTTTAAGTTTTTGTGTTTTTGTTTGTTTGTTTGTTTGTTTGTTTTTCTTTTTTCTTTTTGTTTGAATTGAAGGTTTGTTTTCGAGTATTCTGTATTGTGTGTCATTTTTCTTTAATCTGATCTGGGACTTGAGAAGCACTTTAAATCTCCAGGCTCAGAGAAAATACATCTCTTATTTGGTTTTCCTTCTCTTCAATCCTTTCTTATTCTGGAACTTCTTCCTCCGTGACCTATTACATCTGCTCTGTGAACCAAGCCTCTTAGCATTTCCTTATGGCTTTCCATCCTTTTTTTTTTTTTTTTTTTTTATACTCATTCGGTATTGAGGCTGTTTCTTCTCTCTGATGCTGCAAGTTTGAGTTGTGACTATCCTGTATTTTCACGGAGGTAAAGACATTGTCAATTCAAGGTTTATTCACAGTCCATACTGTGTTTGTGTCCTGGGTGCATTTCTTCTGGGTAAATATGGGAGGTTCCTCCTCACCGCGAGGGATGTAAGCAATTCAGCCCACTATGATAGCCGCCAGCAGGAGCTCAGGACGGTCCAGAATCAAGTCTAATCAGTCGCCATTTGTCAGGTGGCAGTTTGCAACCCAATTGCCCTAGAAAACATGAAATTTCACTTTATACCTCCAGGAGAACCCTCTCCCCTGCTTCTGGTTTTAAGTCCTAATCTTAAATCTCTTCGTGAGAAGAATTTTAATCTCTTCTTTGAAGGAGAACAGATTCTTTCCTAGAATATCCTGAGGAAATTGTACATTTAGATATATTTTCTGTATTCTACAGCCTTACCCACCAATAAAAGTAAAGGGAGTTACCAAGATCCTATACCATCCCTTATTTTCTGGAATCCAGATTACCAAAGATTCCCATTTTAATATTGGAAATGTTTCCTCCAGTCAGATGGAAAGGACTTTCTTGACTAATGTTAGAAGTTATAATTTGTTTTTGTTTGTTTGTTTAGAGAAAGACAAACAGTGTGATCAGAGTTTTGAAATACTGATTCCGTTCATACCATAAATAGACATGTGAGAGTTTTCAAACTACTTAGCATAAACACGCAGAGTTTTTCTAATACTCAGGGTTATGATAGATCTTTAAGTCTAACTCCTGCCAATTTCAGGCCAGAGCTTTACACTAAACTGCAAGCCTTTCTCTAACAGCTCCTGCCTATATATCTCAGCAACTTGTCAAAAACACAAATTGTACGCAAAAAGCAACTCACTCAGATCTTTCATTAACTTCTCATCCTTCTTTTTTTCCCAAATCAGACCTGTCACTCCGAAGTGTAATAATAAAAATAGAATAGAAAGGGGATACAGATAGAAAGATATGGAATTTCATTTTTCTTGTTTGTTAACATTATTTTGAAGAAACATCAGATTAATTATGTGTGTATATATATGTTAATTAATTAATTAATATATATAATATAATTAATTAATATATATTATATATCTATATTTATGTGTGTGTTTTTATGTGTGTGTATATATTAATTAATTAATATATATAATAATATAATTAATTAATATATATTAACATATATTAATGTATCCACATTAATAATGTAACTGTGTACTTATATTCATATATAGTTTTTAAATGGATTGTATTTACCCTAGACGTTTTCACTCCTCTAATAAGCAGTAAGATTTTGCTAATTTTCCCCATCCTCAAGTCAAGACAAGAAAAGTTTGGATATTTGGATAGAAGACATAGAGAGACACATTTATTTGCACATGGTGTCAATAAACCAGAAAATGGATCTGGCTTTTACATAACAATGAAGCATTTTAATCACAGAATCCAAGGAGATTGTCTTATTGTACAGTAAATTCCAAAGTTACATCTGAGAATACCCAGAGAGTCATAATTAAATAGAAGTTACACATAACTCTCCACACACCATCCAAGGTTCATTTAGTTGCCTGGGTATAAAATGATCATTCAATACTCAAACATTCAAATATGTGCTGAACCATAGAGCCTGTACATAGAGAATTGCTATATCCTAGAAACAGAACTGAGTGTGGTTCTCTAGAAACCCATTAATAATTATTATCTCAGTATCAGTTTTTCAGAATATACCATTATAAAGAATATCAAACTCACATTAATTTAAAACTAATTTACTGTGTATTTAATATAGTGCTGTATACTTTATATACATAGGAGTATATATTTTATTAAAATAATTAAATATATTATGCAAAATTTATATTTAGATATGTAAATTGGCATTTATATTATCAAATTGAAGCCTCTTTCTGAGTTCATTTAACAAAAAATAATATCAGAACACCTAGTGCAATATTAATGAAACTAATATTATTTGGCATCTTTGGATCGTAGGTAAAAGCCTCCAAACAACCAGACTTATGGCAAAAGGAAGATGTTATTATAAGGATGTAGGGCTGTATCGTGGGATCCAAAGACCAGAACGTGGCTCTGTATCTGAAAGCTAGAACAAAGCATTACAGGCAGAACCAGAGTCTCTTTGTCTTTCATGGATCCTGCTGTCTGTACCTGGCTTCACTATTCTTCCATGGTCTCCCACCCTCATCTGTTTCTGATCTGCATAGTGGGTTGAATGATAACCTCAGGAACGAGCGTAAGGTTTCTTCCACTGCTATGCTTGTTCAACTGTCAGATTCCCCTTGAAGGTCCACCTGATTATTAAAACAAATTGGATTTTTTCCCCTTTAATGTCTAGTGAGTCACACAGGGACTTTCTAACTCTTAGAGATAGGAGATGCATTACATCTCAAAGACGTCGGTATCACTGAATTCAAAATATACATAAACGATGGTTTTGTTAAAACCGATTCAAAATACCTTTACTTGCAAACAACCATAATCAGCCACATGTATGTTCGTATCAACTTAAATGGACAAATTAACACTTCCTGCAAATTATTGACTCACTGCTTGGCCTAAGAGGGGGAGAAAGTGAGATTTATTTGTTGAAAATGCTGTGCAGACTAACTTCTTTCTGTGAGAAGATACTGTTATATTCATCATTCTTGACATCCCGCTTCACATTTCTCGTATACTTCACAAAACATGGATATTGCTTTTTGTCCCTCACCTTGACCATTTAACATTATTGCAGATGAAACCTGACTCTGCTTTTCTTTAACCTTGTGTGTCCAGAATTCTATTTTATACTTTTAGGTTCATGTAGTAGAAGCGCTGTGAGGTAAAGAATGGCCCATCTACTTTAGGTGCCAGCCAAGATGGATGACTTGTCTTAGATGATACATATTTTTTTCAAGCCAATTGAGTGTCTGATTAATTGAAGGGGGGAAATTATTGCAAAAATTGCTAGCGTGCCATTTATTCTCCTTCTGTTTTGCGTAACTTGCCTTTGTGAGAATTACATTTTTTATTTTATTTCTAGCTGTATTGTTTTGTCCAGAGCATTTCATCTAAGATGTTTGATTCTGCAGAAATTGGGAAGCAAAGTCAAAGATAAAATGCAGAAGGAAATCTCTGAGACTGCAGAAAATAAATGACTAATAAGGTAGATTAGAAAGCAAGCTGAGAATATTTATATTGTCAGCATGGTATAAAATTTCTTATTGGTGTTAGATGATAGATGATAAAAATAATTACAAAGGCATAGGTGAACTTATTAACATAATTCCAAGAAGAGTCTATGTGTATTTGCATGAAGTTTGCCTACACATGTGCAGGGATGTTGCCTTTGTTCTCAGAAGCAAGAAAGAGCCTGATACACAGAGACTTTCAAGAAATAACTGATAAGTAAATGAACCTGACAATCATTTAATACCACTTTCAAAATTTTCAGTATATAGTGAATGAAAAAACAACTAATTTTTAACAATAGAACTTTTTTACAACAGAAAATTGATTTTGATAACAAGACCAAATTGTAAAAACTAGATTTTTCCTTCAAATGCAGGTGGATATAGGGTTTGTGTGACTCCATGTAATGCTAATATGTGCATTCAACAGATATTTAGTAAACATTACTCAAGTGTTCAGCAGAGTGCTAACAGTTTTATTGTGAATTCTTAGTACCCTGAAATAATGATTTATTTTCATGTTTTTACATATGGGGCTATGGCTCAGTATATCTCTTCGAAAATGACACTGAATACATCCAATATTTTCAAGGAACCGTGTAATTAAAATATTAAATAAATGTATGCGCAGACTTCCTACCTGTAACCATTCATACACACGATATTCTGAAATTGAGCTATGAACAGAGAAAGAACATATACATCTGAGTTACAAGTCTTCACTTATTTTATAAATCCTGGAAAAATTTATTACTCCTATAACAACAACGAAGCTGTTTTTTTTTTTTCCAGGAAAAACAATTTGTTTTTCTAATTTTGAAAAATAATGGTCATGATGGATCTAAAATATATTTTTCTCTATTATTATTCAAGTAGAGAACTATTTCTCTACTTATAAAATATTATTGCCTCTCCCATTTTGAAAGAAGGCTAGTTAACTTTTGCTGACTTTATTCTACTACTTTATATTATAAAAAACCTATTTTTTTAATTCATGCTATATCAGCCTCAAATATAGACTTCAAAATGTAATTATTCATTTTTTTCTTTAGGTAACTTTAATAATACTTCCTTCCTTTCATTTTTTTTTTTTCATTTCTCATTTTATATTTTTTTTCTCCTTTGTCTTTATTCTTTTTATCTTATTTTCTTTTTCTCCTTCACCTCCTCTTTCTTTGTCCCGGCTTTTTTTTTTTTTCCCTCCCATCCCTTCCTTCTTTCTTTTCTGTTCTACATTTTTTAAGCAAATCCTTAAATAGAATGTGGTTAAGTTGTGGCAGGCTAACTCTGAACTGTGTCTCAATCATCCCCACCTCCTAAAATTCACACCCTTCATGGACTCCTCTCCCTGTGAGTGTGGGCTGACATAGAAATTTGTTTCTAGCCAAGAGACTATGGTGAAAGTTTTGGAGTGTAATTCTAATAATTAGGTTACATAACATTGTGGCTTACACTTGCTAGCAGAATCTGTCTACTGTCTGTCTGGGTTCCTTGCTTTGATATAACAAACTTCCATTCTCTAGGGGCCACATGGCAAGGAACTGATGGTGGCCTTCAGATAACAGCCACCAAAAACTGGAGACATTAGTGAGTATCTCTCAGGAGACTCGGTTGTGCCAGGGGTGTCTGGGTGGCTCAGTCCGTTGAGCATCCGACTCTTGGTTTCGACTCAGGTCATGATCTCTTGGTTTCTTGAGTTTGAGTTCTGCATCAGGCTCTGTGCTGGCAGTGCGAAGCCTGCTTGGTATTCCCTCTCTTTCCCTCTCTCTCTCTGCACCTTCCCTGCTTGTGCTGTCTCTATCTCTCTCAGAGTAAAAAAAATAAATAAATCTTAAAAAAAAAAAAAAAAAAAGAAACTCAATTGTGCTAAAAAGCAGGTAGTTTGGAAGTAGATCTTTCCCTAGTTCAGTCTGAAAATGAGACAGTATAACCAACTAGAATCTTGGCTGTCAGGCGAAAGAGGGCCCAGCTAATATGTACCTAGACTGCTGACCCAAAGAAATTATAAGCTAATATCTATTATTTTACCTTAGGTTTTGTGGTAGTATTTAAGGCAGCAATAAATAACAAATATGTAAGTTTTTCTGTGCTACTTGCTACATTTTTCCTTATATCATATTTTTAAAAGATAAATAATCCTTGAAAGACATTATAAATCTCTTTGATGGAGGCAAAGAGAAAGTATTCATGCACTGTCATGCTTTAAATTTTTTAATTCTTTTTGTACTCAGTGTTAGCTTGAATATCAACTTGATTACCAATAAAAATATATATTCAGCCACTCAGTTTCTATATTAAATGTGTATAAAATTAGCCATAGTTTTTATTTTGAATGGTAGAGTATTGTAGTTTATATAAACCGGATTATGAATTATGTGTGCATGACAGCCAATTCTAATTACATTCTTAATTCAGAGGTTTATCACTGTTGCTCCCATATTATAATCCATCTAAGTTTGCACATGTATTATTATTGTATAAGGAAATGATTTTATCTTTCATGCTGAATTTTAAAAGTGAATTTCCAATAATATCAGATATGTTACCTACAGCGATTGAATTTTTGAAATTTTTGATACCATGGACTGGATGGAAATATTGAATTCTTAACTGGCATTAGATAATTTTCTGTTTGCAACACATAGCAAGCATGGCTGGGACTAACATAAGGCAAGTGAGGGTTTTAAAGCACAACATCTAGGGAGACACTTACTCTAAGAGCCATGCAAGTGTCGACTTTGCATTTGCTCATTTAACTGCCAAGATCTTTTTCTATTATACGGTCAGTAATTAACTACCATTGCTTTACATTTGGTACATGTATCAGAGACTGCAAAGTAAAAGTGAATGTATTTAATTTAGAAGAAGTGTTTTTTGGTAAAATATAGACTTGTTCACAAATAAATAAATAAATATATCTTTTGTGGCTACACACTTTACAGGTAGTCTTGGAGCATAATCTTCTTAAAAATCATCGATAACTTTTAAGTAGTTGTTAATGCCTCTCCTACAAATTTTTGTCTAGGGTCGCCTGGTGTCTCAGTCTGTTAAGCATCCAACTTAGGTTTAGGTCTTCATCTCATGGTTTCTGGGTTAAATCTCAGCTTTGGGCGCTGAGCCGACAGCTCAGACCCTGGAGCCTGCTTCAAATTCTGTGTCTCCCTCTCTCTGTGCCCCTTTGCTGCTTGTGCTCTGTCTCTCTCTCTTTCAAAAAAATAAGTAAACATTTAAAAAATACATAATCTAAAATCTGATATTTTCTTTTTCACTATAAATGTACATATTCAACTCTTGATGCTGAATGGTTTATTGTAATTTTTAAAATGTGTAGCCAGTCATAAAACAAATACAGATTTAGATCTTAACAGTAAATGATTATGCCATATGGAAGAGGCATATCCATCATGAACCATATCTGATCTGTTCAAATTAGTTTATTTTTCATGTGTCTCCTCTTTATGATTTAGCCCCTACTTCGTTCACTTATTTGATTGATCTGTAATTTTACACTGTTCCAGCTGACCACTCCAATGGGCAGCCTGACTGCTTTGTGTATCCCCTAGTTTGCTGCACGGGGGTGCAGATAACTGCATGTGCACCATCACTGGTAGGTAACCAGGAAGAGGACATGCCCATGCATAGTTTGTAAAATTACTTTAATGATTATTTATTTAATTACTTAGAGAGAGAGAGAGAGAGAGAGCATCAGTGGGGGAGGGGCAGAGAAAGAGGGAGACACAGAATCCGAAGCAGGTTCCAGGCTCTGAGCTGTCAGCACAGAGCCTGACACAGAACTCAAATCCACGAACAATGAGATCATGACCTTAGCGGAAGTGGGACACTTAACTGACTGAGCCACCCAGGCGCCCCCATACCCATGTATGTTTTGTTAGCAAGTGTCCCCCATGGTGTCTTTTTTAAAATTTTTGTTAACATTTATTTATTTTTGAGAGACATAGAGACAGAGTGTGAGCAGGGGAGGGGCAGAGAGAGAGGGAGACACAGAAGCAGAAGCAGGCTCCAGGCTCTGAGCTGTCAGCACAGAGCCCGACGAGGGGCTTGAACTCACAAACCGCGAGATCATGACCTGAGCCCAAGTCAGACGCTTAAACTACTAAGCCACCCAGGCACCCCCCCCCACCCCATGGTGTCTTTTAAAGTGCGGAGCATTTAGAAAGGGTCAGCAAAAGAGATACGGGGTGTGATGGGTCGTCATTCACATTTAGCAGTGTGTTAAGTTGAAAACTGTTTTTGTCACATGTGTCTCACAGACCACTAGACAAGCCTGTGCAGAACCTATTAGTAAAACATTGATTTATTCGTAGGGAACGCCAAGCCATTTTAGATTGTTTTGTTGCAATTATTACTAATAATCCTGTGTTTAAACACCTGGTCCAAATAAGTGAAACCATAAAGGATGCCATGCCAGCAGGTGCAAACATCGACTGCTCCAGCCACACAAAAGGTAGTTTAGGATGTCCATAAAGTGAGCATTTTGATGTCTGTTTTACAAATAAAGTGTCTTAGCAAAACTGCACATCCAGATAACTAGTAATATAGCTAATAATTGAACTTAGGTTGTCTAGGTCCAAAACCCACATTTTGTAACAATACAGTGTTCCACAAAATCTTGAATACTATTTAGTAGATGAAATTTCATTGTTTACTGGTTTTTTCTTCGACTCTAATTTCCATTTCTAATGTGTCATGTTTTCACAGCTGTTCATGTGTATGCTTTGAAAGTTAACATCTATAGCATAAGAAACAAGATGTGCTATATTTTGTGACCATTTGTTTCAAATGAAATACGTCATCAGAACTATATCCTTTAGAAATTAATGAGATGTAACCAACATTTTTTTTAGATTTAGAGAAACATATATGCTAAATTAATGTAAACACTATATAGAAAAAAGCTTTTTCATAATCCCAATATAATGGAACAAATTGTAGTAAACTGTCATCCAAGTTTAGCTGACTCTTCATTCATTCATAGGAAATTAACAGGAAAACAAAAATCATTAAGAATAAATTTTATACAAAACTTTAGAACATCGGATATTAGTATACATAGTTCTAGCAAGTCACAATTTCTATTGCTACTAAAACCGACTAAAAACCTAGTAAAACTTACTAAATGTAATATGCAAAGCTTACATATTACGTGACTGTCATGGACGTTAAAATATCCACTAAAAATGACTTGTGCTTCTTGTTCAGTTTATATTACTTTTCAGGTGTTTCCAGGTTTTAGTCAGAATCCCAGAATTTCTTTGGGTGATAAAACATATGAATATCTTAGGTCAAAGAGGCTTTTTCCTGTTTTCTCCTCTAGGATTTTGACGGTTTCCTGTCTCACATTCAGATCTTTTATCCATTTAGAATTTATTTTTGTGAGTGGTGTAAGAAAGTGGTCTAGTTTCATTCTTTTGCATGTTGCTGTCCAATTCTCCCAGCACCATTTGTTAAAAAGGCTGTCTTTTTTCCATTGGATACATTTTCCCGCTTTGTCAAAGATTAGTTGGCCATATACTTGCGGGTCTATTTCTGAGTTTTCTATTCTATTCCATTGGTCTATGCGTCTGTTTTTGTGCCAATACCATACAGTCTTGATGACCACCGCTTTGTAGTAGAGGTTAAAGTCTGGGAGGGGAAGAGGGGAAAGAAAAAAAAGACACAGAGAGGGAGGGAGATAAAACATAAGAGACTCTCAAAGACTAAGAAAAACCTGAGGGTAAGGGGGATGAGGGAGGGGGGAGAGGGGGTGATGGGCATTAAAAAGGGCACATGTTGGGATGAACACTGGGTGTTATATGTAAAACAATTTGAAAATAAACTATTATAACAAAAAAAAAACATATGAATATTTATGGACAGATAAATATTTGATGTATTACAAATATGTCCATATTTGTCTGTAAGTATGAATATAATATAGATCATATCCATATGCATGACTGCATTTTTTGCCAGCTATTTTAAACAACAAGGATCCAGGTATTTTGAAGTGGAAATATTTTAATTTGTCTGTAACTTGCACTGTTTAGCACCCTTAGAGATACACTCAAGACCTCGTAAACTTGTTCAAAGAGACTTGGACAATGTTTGTACAGTTCTTTTGTTGCAATTTTAGCTTCCTCTGGTCTCTTTAGATGACACAATGACCATTACATCTACCTTTCCCCTCTGTTCTTTGGAAAGCAGAATTATTTACTCTGCTAAAGTAGAATAGGGAAATATGCAACTAGAGAGTGGGGTATATGTTTCATAATCCATCGAAAATTATGTATATTAAGATCGAAGCTAGAAAGAACCACATCGCTGAATGATAATACGTATGTTGTATTTAAGAAAGAAGATATTCTACGTAAGTGAATTTTCAGATAAGGTGAATTTATCCTTTCAAGTGCCAAAATCTAACTAACAAAAAATATGGCTAGAAAGATTCTCAAATGCCTAGTACTCCCCTACTTCTCTTTCAGCAGAGTCAGGTGATTTGTGTCTTGTCATTTATGTAACTCAGCATTTTGTAAGGAGGAAGAGTTAGATACTCATTTGAACACTGTCTACGTTGTCTCATTTATTTGATTCATTTTCCCATCCTTCTGGCTGACACAGGTTCAGTAGTTAGACCAGGTGGTAGAGCCAACAAATCTTCAACAGAATGTAAAGTGTTGGCAAAATCAACAAAGCTCAGATCTTAAATGTCACACTAGCATTTCCGTTCGCCTCGTTATTTACATTATTCAATTAAACAAGAGGTGAGTTGGCATGTGCATTACTGATTTCTGAGATCATGTGTTTTATTTTTAATTACAATATATAAAATATCCTCTTCTTTTAGTGAGGAGTATTGTACCGGTCTATCATTTGCTGTTTAGCAAGTAAGTTAATAAATATTCTTTCTTCCCATCTGTTTTTAAGTAAAATGCCACGTTTTTCCTTTTTTTAGTCAAGTACCCACAAGCCAACCATTAGAAGAAGTACAACCTCTATTTCTGCAAGATCATTCCTATAAGTTTTAATATCCAACTAACCTGGTGTGCTGCTCACCTGTGTCCAGAATGGGGGAGAGATCTCCGTATTGCACTACCCTGTACGTAATACCTAATAGGGTATTTTATCAGAGCAGCTGTCTTTGATGAAAGTCGCTGGCCAAGGTGTGTCTCAGAGAAGAACTTCCTGGGCATAATGACTTGCCTTACCCATGACCTTCCCAGGATTGTTTACTAATGGAAGATTTCTGCCAAACAAGCCAGGGCCTCCATAACCCAGGTTACAAGGAAGTAGGTTCTGGGATCTATCAATCCAGTGGTTGGTGACAGCAACACAATTAGCTCAGCTGGAGCCAGTTTGCACACCACCGAGCCACTGAGAAACACAGATTATCATAGAGGCACTTGGGTGGCTCAATCCGTTAAGCATCCAACTTGGTATCAGCTCAGGTCATGATCTTGTGGATTGTGAGACTGAGTCCCGTATTAGGCTCTGCACTGATAGGGTGGACCCTGCTTGGGATTCTCTCTCTCTCCCTCTCTCTCTGCCCCTCCTGTGCTCTCTCTCTTTCTCTAGAAAGAAAGAAAGAAAGAAAGAAAGAAAGAAAGAAAGAAAGAAAGAAAGAAAAAAGGAAAAAAGAAATACGGGTTATTGTTACAAGGAAGCAAACCAGCTTTGGCAGAGCTGTGTGGGAAGGCTTAATGGCAAAGGTTGGGGAGCAGTTTTCAAAGTTTACTGTCCAAGTGGTGGTTTCTGGGATCAGTCTGCTACTTCAGCAGCCAGTACCAGTGTTAAAGATCAGGGAACACAGAAACCTCAGTAAGATTACAAACACCAGAAACTCAACTTTCTGAGTTGAAATTCCAGCTGTATAGTTAAGTTTCCCAATCCTGGGTGAGCAGTGTAATTTTTGACTATTTTCTCATCTGTGAAATGGGCATAATACATGCAACTAGATTCATAGGATGATTGTGAGATAGATTGTTGTAAAAAAGTGTCATGACAGCACCTGGCACCTCATAATTATTAAGTAAATATACTTATTATTATGACTATTTGGTCAGATATAGCACTTGTAGTGTTAATGTCCATTTGTAGAGTGAATGATTATTGTGGCTCATGGAGAGTAAGTGATTCTTTCAGTACGTATCACCTACATGATGAATTGCAGATTATAAATCTTCCATCAAGATCATGGGTTGTAACAAGTGTGATTGTGCTATTGTGGCTTTAGATCCCAGTATGAATTTATGCCAGAACAGATACCCCAAGACACATCATTTAGTTCAAAAATGTTTGAACTGATAAACACATCTGATGGTCATTTTTTTTTACTGATTTATCTTTATTCTCCACACTTCAAACAATCATTCATTTCAAAACTTAAGATACATTAGGAAGTTTTATTTTTCATCAACTATTTTCTGAATCTTTCTATTAATCTCCAGATTGATTGAAGATACTGCTTACACTTTGTAGGATGAAGGGAACCATTCCAATGACAGTCAGAAGGACAATGGTGCTTTTTGAAATAACTTAATTTCAGAACACTTAAAGAATGATTAATGCAATCTCAGTCTAGATTACTTCAATAATTATTAAGAGTAATGAATGTGGTCTAAACTCTGTGTTCAATTCCGAGAATAGTTGTCATTGTAGCTAAGATCTGTAAAACAGTATGATCCTTTTACAGTTCTCCATACTTCATTATATGTTAATTTTGAGTATGAAATACATTTGCTCTGCAGGGGGCTTCTTTGTCATGGTGAAAAGAGTAAAAAATTAGATGCAGGGATTTCTCTTCTTCCAAATTAAGAATCACTCCAGGAGTTGGGGTTAAGGTGGAAGAAAAGTAGGGGAACCCTATGCTTTGCCACGTTCCTCAAACACAGCTAGATAATTGATCTCATGACCAAGAGAACTATCACTCATTTAGATGTAGAAAAACAGCCACATTATGGAACATAGTAGCTTCAGAGAGGAGATTTGGGGGAGCAAAGAATTGCAGGCGCTGCGGAGGGGAGGGGGAGGGTAGACCCGGTCATGGAATGAGGAACAAGAAAGAGGAAGAGTGAAAGCAGTGTGTGCTGGGGATTCTCCAAAACCAGTAACTGGGAAGAAGAGAGGGGCCGACTACCACAAGTTTTTTTTTTTTTTTTTTTTTTTTGATTTTGTTTTTGTTTTGTTTTTGTTTTTTTGAGAGAAAGAGAGAGAGCAGTGGAGGCGCAGAGAGAGAGGTAGAGGGAGAGTATCCCAGGTGCTCAGGCACTGAAGGTGTGGAGCCTAACATGGGGCTCCATCTCACAAACCATGAGATCATGACCTGAGCTGAAGCCAGATATTTAACCAACTAAGCTACATAGGTGCCCCAGTGCCGGAGTCCAGCTCCGGCGAGTCCTGGGGTCCATGAAGGAGAAACAGTGTTAGCGAGGGATGACTGGAGAGAGCAGTGTGGCTTCTGGAATCAGGCAGGCGTCTCTGCCCTGCTGATCTTAGTATTTTTATTTAAAGGTAGTAAATGGCATTACACCAAACAGTGACATTACATCAGTAAGCATAGTTTGATATCTTTAGCAACAATGTGTTTTGATCAGCAAAGGGCAATTTCCTCAGTTTTTAATGTTGTTTTTCATCATTCTTTTTAGACCATAAAGGAAACGATTCTTATATTAGCCATTTTGTGATTCTGCTCCTAAGTTAACTAACATATGCTCTCTTTGAAATACGATTGGGTAAATTTGTGGTAATGGGAGAAGGCAGGATGTTTACGAAAAAGGCAGGGTTGTTACTTTAAGTCTTAGTAAACAGAGGGCCCATATATTGTCATCTTAATACCTATGTTAATTATCTGTAAAAAGGTTAAGAGTCTTGCCATCTAGCCTCCTAAACTACAATAGGGGACGTGTAACTCTCCTGGTAAAGACATAATTCCTAAGACTTGTCTAAATTCCTTTGCTTATGAATGAGTGAATTTACACGATAGGGCCTAACATTTACATAAGTTACACTAATATTTATCCAAGCCATAACTGCTATCAATTTGTGAAACCTACCCCAAAGAGGCAACTTTGAGGTTTCTTCTGGCCAGGTTACTCTCATTCAGATGTTATCCATCAAAGCATCACACTCCAGGTCCTCCTTTTTATTTAAATTCTGTAAAACAAAAGAGCATTACATCCCTTGAGGCCAAGGAGAGCAGTTCAAGAAATCCAGGCCTGAAAGGTTCTTATTAGAAAGAGATGGTATTGGGTGCCAATTTGGTTGTCAGGAGTCTGCAGCATCGGGCTTTTCACACAGGGAGACGTTAACCTGTGAGCCCATGATGGCTCCCAACACCCCAGCCACATGTTTTTATGAGCAGCAGAGCTCAAAAGTCTAAAATATTAGAAGTCGGGGTCGTGCCTGGTGGGCTTAGCAGGGAGCAGGCAGTGTGGTCTGAGGATCACTGGGTCACTTGGGGAGGAAGAGTTTTTCTATTTGGAGTGCATTTGAGAGTAGTGGCAAGGCCTCTTCTGGGACCAAAGAGCTAGTGGGCAACATATTAAGACATGTCATAGTCAAATTCACAAAATACTCAGGCAAGGAAAGAATCATGAAAACAACAAGGAAAGAAAAGTTCTTAACCTACAAGGGACGACAGATCCAATTCACTGCAGATCTATCCACAGAAACTTGGCAGGCCAAAAAGGAGTGACATGATATATTCAACTTACTGAATGGGAAATATACGCAGCCAAGAATATTTTATCCAGCTGGCCTGCCATTCAGCATAGAAGGAGAGAGAAAGAGTTTCCTAGAGAAACAAATCTAAAAGAGTTTGTGACCACTAAACCAGACCTCCAAGAAATATTAAAGGGGACCCTTTAAGTGGGAGAGAAAGACTAAAAGCAAAGAGACTAGAAAAAAACAGGGAAAACCTCCAGAAACATCAACTTTATAGGTAACACAGTAACACATATCTATCAATAATTGTTCTGAATATAAATGGGCTAAATGCTCCAATCAAAAGACATAGGATATCATAATGCATAAAAAAAAGAAGACCCATCTATATACTGCCTACAAGAGACTCATTTAGACCTAAAACAACTGTGGATCGAAAGTGAGAGGATGAAGAAACAATTATCATGCTTATGGACGTCAAAAGAAAGGTAGAGTAGCCATACTTATATCATGCAAAGTCAATTTAAAACCTAAGACTATAACAAGAGATGGAGAAAGGCACTGTATCATAATTAAGGGATCTATCCATCAAGAAAATCTAATATATATATATATATATATAAATATATAATAATATATATATATTATATAAATATATGTAATATATAAGGCCAAAGTTATGCATATATATATGTATATTGTATAAGGCCAAATATATATATATATATATATACAGGAACCAAGTATATATATATATATATATATATATATATATATATATATACACATACACACACACACACACACTCACACGTGTACATATATAATGGTATATTACTCAGCCATCAAAAATAATGAATCTTGCTATTTGCAGAGACATGGACGGAGCTAAAGTGTATAATCCTAAATGAAATAAATCAGTCAGAGAAAGACAAATACCATATGACTTTACTCATGTGAAATTTAAGAAAACAAAGCAGACGAATATATGGAAAGGGGAAAAAAGAGGGAGAGGGAAGCAAAGTGTAAAAGACTCTTAACAATAGCAAACAAACTGAGAGTTAATGGAAGGATGTGGGTGGGGAAGAGGCTAGATGGGTGATTGTTGTTAAGTAGGACACATTTTATGATGAGCATTGGGTGTTATATGAAAGTGATGAATCACACAAAATTCTATTCCTGAAGCCAATATCACACTATATGTTAACTAACTAGAATTTAAACTTTGAAAAAAAATAAAGTAAAATAAGTCTATTTTTTCTGATATTAAATAAAAATTAAGTATCGTCTTTTTAATGGCCTCAAGAAATCTGATCTCTATAGTTCTTTCTATAGCTTTATTGGAAGCCACACAGCCAAAGGATTCTCATCATGCCTTTTTTTTAAACAGAAGTTTATTTATTTATTTTGAGAGAGAGAGAAAGAGAGAGAGAGGCAGAACTTGTGAGTGGGGGAGGGGCAGAGAGAGAGCAAAAGAGAATTCCAAACTGGCCTCTCACTCTCAACCTGGGGCCTGACTCAGGCCTGGAACCCATGAACTGTGAGACTATAACCTGGGCTGAAACCAAGAGCCAGAATGAACCACCCAGGTGCCACATTCATGCCTTTTACTTACTAAACAACATGAATGAGTTTGTGCTGTTGTCTTAATTACTGAAGTAAAGGGATAAAAGTAAATTATTTAATTTGTTTACATTAGAAATATTCTTCAGTCTCATTCCATATCTTCAAACATGGATTTTAAGCCTTTTTTTTAGTTATTATTTTTTTTAATGTTTATTTTTGAGAGTGTGTGCAAGTCTGGGAGGGGCGAAGAGGTACAGAATATCCAAAGTAGGCTTTACACTGACAGTAGTGAGCCCCACATGGGGGAAATCATAAACCATGAGCTCATGACCTGAGCAGAAGTCAGATGCTGAACCAAACGAGCTTAGGCACTTCTGGATTTTATTTTTTTAAATGCAGACCCCAACATTCAACTTCTATGGTTATTAAGTGTAAATACATCTCTTCTTTAATGACTGATGTAGTTTCTGTATTCTTTCAATTTCCACAGCATGGTTGAGTTTACTAAAAAATAAAATATGAGTAGATTTTTAGTTTTAGCATTTTTGAAATGTAATGTTTTACAGGAAGGGTTTTATTGTGAGATACTGCAGGACAGTGGGGCTCAGAAGCTGATGTACTTTTTATAATCTCATTCTTTCTTGTACTGAGTCAAAAAAAAAAAAAAGATTCTTATGGGATTCCCTCACATTGGATCTCATACAATGCACTGTAAAATCTGTTTGGTTATTTGTTTTCGTTAAATCCTATTTTCAAAAGGCACCTGAAATTTAGCTCAAGAAATAAAAATCATAGATGCATATAACTATAAAATCTTGCTTCTGAATTTCATTCTAGTTTATTAAATAAATTAACTTTTGTTTGCTGAGATGATACAATCTACTTCCAGATGAAAGACTCTGATTAGGGTATTCCATGTGATTCATCATAAAGATCTATATAGACTTTTTTTAATTAACTAATTTTTATTACAATATAATAAACATACTGTATTATATTAGTTTCAGATGTACAGTTGTATAGACTATTGTATATATATTGCATATATGTGTATTCCACACAATATGCAAATGAATAAGGATGTATGTGTACCTCAGTTACTGGAAATAGCAACACAAAAATAGTAAAAATGATACACATAAACTTATATTTATGTTTAATATATTTGTGGGGTGCTTGGGTGGCTCAGTTGGTTAGGCATCCAACTTCGACTCAAGTCATGATCTCATGGGTTGTGAGTTCGAGAGTTCCTATGCTGACAGCTCAGAGTTTGGAGTCAGCTTCGCGGATTTGATGTCTCGCTCTTTCTCCGCTCCTCTCCACTCACACTTTGTCTCTTAAAAATGAATAAACATTAAAAAACTTTAAAATTTAATTGGTTTGTTTGCTATCATTTAAAAAGAAACCAATAGTTCATATAGTCTATGACCAATAGTCAGTAGTCCAAATCTAAAGTCTAAAACATAATTGTGTCAAAATTTTTGTCACATATTGTCAAATAAATTTTATAATTTTGAGAATGTTTCCAAACAGTAAGGTGGCAAGGCAATATGTGGTAAATTCATTTTAAATTAGATGAAAAATCCAATGTAATACTTATTTTGCTATAGTTTGTATTGTCAAAATTACCTTGGAAATATTTAGCTGGATTTCCTTTTACTCTTTTCATGTAAATTTCCATGTCCTGATTCCAAAATGTACACTTTAATTGAAAATATATGTCATATACTTACACAATACATGGCATATTATAATAACTAAAAATGCTCATTATTAATTGCTATTATAGTAGGAATACTGGAAATAATGCATATGATATGCATAATACATTACCTGGCATAAGCATTTCTCCACAGATATTAGCTACTATTATCTATTCCTTGTTAAGGTCTTAAGTATTTATAACTCTGTGGCTATAAATTCAAAATAATTTATGTGTACTTTAAAAGTCCCAAGTTAATTCTTACCGATGAATATTTCTGATTATACCACTTTAGTGCTGTGATTTTATACAACATAAATCAAGAAAAAATAGAATGCCTCACTGAAATAGATTTCTATTTCCTCACCTTAGAAGTTCTTACTTTAAGTGGAAGGAATACAAATGAGTCGGTACAGTAAGGATGAGGAAACATTCAGCGACTCACTTTGGAGACATTTCTGCCACAAACTGAGGAGATAAAAGATTAATTCGGCCAATGCAACTTCTTCGGGCAGTAGATGCAGAGAGAGATAAGGCACTAAGCATCATCATTGTTCAAATGTAAAGATACAAGCTATAGCCTAGTAATGGTAAGATTTAACTAATGAAATTATGCACATAAAGTATCCAGAACTGTAAGTGGTATTATTTGCCTTCTTATCCGACTTAAGGAGTCAGACAGTCATCGTTTACAGTTACTGCCTGAGGTGTTCACATGATGTGACGTCTGAAAATTCTTTGTAGTCTATAAAGAATCCTGGTAATAAGGACGTGAACTGTCAGTTGTGAAAAGCATGTCTTTCTTTGTGAAATTCAGAGCCTTTACCAATTTTTGATAAGAAAAGTTTCAGTTAAGGCAAAGATTTTCTCAGGGCCAGAAACTCAGAAGTTTGCCTGCAATATACATTGTTCTTTACTATTTTGGAATCGGGAAACATTCCCGAAATAGCAGAAAGCTCAAACTCTAAATGAAAAAAGGAAAAAGGGAAAAAAAAAAAGAAAGAAAGAAAGAAAAAAAGCAAGATACATATTAAAAGAATGATATAAAATGAAGATTCAAGGAAATTATAAACCCTTCAATGCAAGAAAACACTATCAAGACTTTTAAAAATGAAGTCATCTATGAGTGGTTTTATTATGCATCTTTTTTCCGGTTTCACTTAAGTAAATATTTTAATTTACTAGCACTTTCATAACAAAATGCCACGGACGATATGGCTTAAACAACAGAAGTCCATTTTCTCACTCTTCTGGAGGTGAAAAGTTTAATATGAAGGTGGCAGCAGAGTTTTTCTTTCAAGAGCTCTGTCCTTGGTTTGCAGATGACCACATACAGAGAAAAGACATATGAAGACACGGCATCCCCAGGCATGTCCAAATTTCCTCGTTTTATAAAGACACCATTCAGATTGTGTTAGGGTCCACCATAAGGACCTCATTTTAACTTAATTACTTCTTTATAAATACCCCATCTCCAAATACAGTTAGAAGTTAGAGGTTAGAGGTTAAGGTATCAACATATGAATTTAGAATGGCGGTGTGTCATAACAGTAGTATAAAATGATTCAGAACATAAAGATATATTTTATATAAAAGTTTAAAAAAAACACTGCAAAATATAGCCAACCCTAATAAGTGAGACAATCGTCTAAAACACTCAATTGCATCTCAAGTCCACTTACATCCAAATTAAATAAACATTTTAGTACCATCGTCCTACCGTTGGTACTACAATGAAGATTGGGAAATACTTCAAAGTTTCCGGTTTGTCGCTGAAGTCTTGCTAAATGGAAGTGCAGAGTATTCCTTCAGAGCATGCGTGGGTATTAAAACCAAATATTCTAGTCCCTGGAATCTGTGTGTCCTCTGAAGTCGCCATGGGCTGAGATTGTTGTTTTTCTTCCTTTCTACCATGAGGGCATTTTTCTGTGTTTTGAACTTGGCTACATATTTAACATTTTACATGTTATATTTTATCCAGCATATTCTATGTGTTTTATCAAGATGTGGATTGTATGTATTAACTTTGTCTTCCATGTCGTCCTAAGTTTGATTTCTCTTTCCTTTGTTCTTTTTTTTTTTTCTTTCCTTTCTTTAACCTGTGGGTTATATGATATTATTTCGTTTACATTTTATGGTCAACGTGAATAGTATTGAGGGGCAGAAACAGATGCATCTGTCATATATGCCTTCCGTTTTTCCAAATACTTTTAATATGTTATTCAACATACTGTTGCTTTTGAATTAAACTATTAGTGGAGATCACAACCCAGTGATTGTGATCCAGTTATTAAAAATATAGTGTTTTTTTGTTTTTTTGGTTTTTGTTTTCTGACTGGAAATCTGGTCTTGAATCTAAAAGTAAATTTCTCTTATTAAAGAACAAGACAATGAAAAAATACTTGTTCTCACCACAAAGAGTAGGCTATTTATTCTTCAAAGAGAAACTAAAGCTAAGATGAAAAGAAAATATTTTCAAAATGTTTGTTATCAGACATAAAATATACTTGAAGTCAATCTATAACATTCAATTTAATTTTAGTAACTGAAATGGAAAGATATGAACGCCATGGAGAGATGCCTCCTTATGCTATCGGTTTCCAGCCTGTGAATGTCAAGTTGTTAATGAGCAAAGTGGGATCCAGGAAAAGAGAAGTAAAACATTTAAACATTAAGCAGAATTCCATATTTCCAGCCTTTCCTACAGATGGCTTTAATTTAGAAGATACCTTTATGTAAATGGTGAGTCAGATGACAGAATAAAAAAGCTACTTTAAAACCTATGAATATGTATGCAATTATCCATACCGAAATAAGTACAACCAATCACAATTTTATAATTTGAAGTATCCTTCCAGGAAATGCTTGTGTCCTGATGGTGGTGATTTGTGTTTTAAATGAAAATTAAAATTGGTCCCAAGCTTGTTCTAGACATTTATGTGGTATGAACTTCAGTCTTTTTGAACTATTTCCATTGTACATATTTGGTACCTTTTTACTTTTTATTTAATAAAAAATATAAATTATTCATCAAAACAGAGATATATAATTGATCTCATACTCTTCGGTAAGCAGAGATTCATTTTGGATGAAAGATGGGGACTTTGTTTGGAATTTCTCATGTTCTCAGTCTCATGTCTTATGTCTGCCTCGCTCCAATCTAAAATCAAGCCTTTCGATTCCATTTTGTTTTTTTGCTTGTTTGTTTGTTTGTTTGTTCGTGGCTAGTTTTACATTAGTTTGAACATGGAGTAAATTGCTCTGATACTGATAAAAAGAGAAGAAGTATAGATAACAGAAGTTAAAACCAACTTGCTTATTTTGGACAGATTCTGTGTATTTAGGGAGAAATCCTATGCAGAATACAAACAACCAGGTGAAGTAGATTCAGTAACACATGGATACAGTTACTTTAAAGTGAGCGTTAATAACATAAAAAAGTGGGGAGAAGGTGGATATATCTCTGGTATTCTGTGTATTCTGTGTTAGATATTTTGAAGACTGGATAAAACTGAATCATAGTTACAAGTGTGAATTTTGTGTTTTCCCAAAACACTGCTTTATTTTTTACCAAGCAATAATCATAATAATAATATTAATAATACCAATTAAATGAGAGATGAGCTGATAACAGTGGGACAAAGGGAGGTTTGCGAGTTTACCCAAGATCATAAAACATCTAAGTGGAAGAAGGAGGATTGAGTCTGGGCAGGTTGTTCGGGTGCTGATGTTGTCAACCACTAGACTAACTAGTCTTTCTTTCTTCCTTCTTTTTTTTTTTTCCTTTTAAATACTAATTTTTGAGAGAGAGGCTAGAGAGCAGGTAGGGGAGGGGTAGAGGGAAGGGGACAAGAGATCCAAAGCAGACTGTGCCCTAACAGCAGAGCCTGGTGAAGGGCTCGAGCTCACAAATCCTGAGATGATGACCTGAGCCAAAGTCGGAAGCTCAAGTGAATGAGCCGCTCAAGTGAATGAGCCACTCAGGTGCCCCACTAACCAGTCTTTCTAATACATCTGTATATGCACCCACTCACTCCATCATAAATGTATATAAAGAGATCACATTTAATGCAATGTACAGTGTGATGCATAAAAAATATGCCGTAATTATTTAAAACACTTTGGATATTATGTAAGAGGTGTTCAATAATTAAAACTTGTCATTTTCAAAAAAAAAAGTTAGTTATTTTTAAAAGATGACTTTTCCACTTGCCAAATAATACTCCCATGTCTTTTGAAGATAATAAAATTTAAAGAATTATTAAAAACAACACACAATATACAGCTCATATAATTAAAATCGGTTATTGCCCTACCTTAACATTTTACGAAAAGCAATAGAATTTTTTTTCTAAAAGTAAAATCAGAAGTATGTGTTGTTTAACCCTCTTCAATTCAGACACATTATGTCTGCTTATATATTTTATAATTTGAAGGAAACTTATAAAAGTTTTCTAACTATGCAGATAATATTTCTGTTCTCTTTAGAGTTGAGCATTCTCTTTCCTTCTTTTCCCTTGGTCTACTACCCAGAGTTAAAACTGCAATTTCTCTATTTCATGCAATTCTAGGAAACAGTATATTGTACACTGTTCCTCAGCTAATGCTTATCTTTTAAAATATAACATACCGTACCTGCCTAAGATGGTACTTGTGAATTCACAAATACACATATCTGCATGTGTGTTGCATGTATGTGTATGTGTGTGTAGATGAGAGAGAGACAGAGAGAGAGAGAGTGAGAGAGGAAATGTGAGGTGGGGAAGGAGAACAAGAGGGAGAAGGGAGGGGTTGTTTTGTAATCTCTACTCAAAGCCATTCATTCTTTCATTCTGAAAGACCATTAATGGATAAGACAATATTTATGCCTCTAACAGACTTCCCTTCAAGTCCCCTTACACACTCCGCATGCCCTACCTTCCACATATATGTTAATCATTCCCAAAGAATTTCCCCAAGGGGAAATTATGGTCCTAGAAAGCACCAAAGCGATCTTACCTAAGCACAATGTTTATATGTAATGGTTGGGGAACTTAAAATTTTAAGAAACAGGAAATGCAACTTAGATGTAAACAGTTGTTGTTGTTTTGTTGTTGTTGTTGTTTTACATGCGCAGGATCATGGTACAGCTACCTCCAGTCTCCGACTCTGTTTTCTGTGTTTCTCTCTCGGTTGTATCTTCCATCATATTTTGATATTTTCTAATAGGACCTGGCACATCCAGAGAATAAAAAAGTCTCTCTTTTCGCCCTTTTTTAAAGTTCTAGGGAAGCTTACACACACAAAAAAATAATAATAAAAATAACACTACCCCCCAAAAAAAAACCATCCTTCTGTCTGCCATTCATTGGGAAGAACTGTAAATAGGGACCACTAGGATTGGTCATTGCTAATCGGGTTTTTCCTCTGGAGCTGGATACAGTATATTCTACCCTGAATCAATTGATGGCCTTTCTAGAAGGCCCATACCTTTTGAATATAATGAGTGCCTCAGGAAAAACTAATGGGGATGACAATTTGGCAGGCAGCATAAAGTCTCTGATGTGAGATATTATTCAGTGCTATTAAGGGATCTGAAATAAGTTTGTCTGCATTAGTCTGGGGGCGGGGAAATGTAGCCCAATTTAGGAATCATATAGATCAAATAACCAATGCATTATTTTTTTCAATTGTCACCTGGTCATGTTGGATTCCGGAAGTCATGACCTATTGATAACACTCCCTCTAGATTTTGAAGTACTGAGGAATTAAAATAGGTTACTTATAAGCAATCAATAGAATGAAATTATTCATCTACTTTCTCCAAGAATAATGGATTTTCCTCTTTTCTTGCTTTCTCTACAAACACAAATACAATAGTCATGCATTAGTAGTGATAAGATATACCACAAAACAAAGCAACTTGGGAGCCACTGGAGATGGTGGTGGGAGGAGAGTTAAATTGACTAAAATTTCCTAAATACAAGTATTTCATTCTTGTTGAGAAATTGCGGCAATGTATATAACTGGTGACAATTTTTAAAAATTTTGTAGCTTGGAAAGGAAAGTGCATAAAAATAATATATACGATTTACTCTGCATATATCTCAGGCAGTCTAAAATATGATTCAAAGAAATCCAAATTATGTTTGACAAAAGGAAAAATGTCAGTGGCTCTTTCAGATAATGAAAGCCTCTTTTTTTTTCCCCCCAGAGCAAATGGAAATGTAGTGAGTTGAAACAATTCACTATGTAAAAGAAGCTTTCACTTTTTATCTAAGTTGCATGTAAGTACTTTTCTATTAGAACTATCCACTGATTGGTAGAACATATGAAATATATTATGTGCACAGTCTAAACTCCTCTCCATAATCCAAGTGCTCATTCGTTTCTAAAATAAAATGGATGTTTACTTTAAAACTCCAGAGAAAATATGAGTTACAAAGACTTGTGCATATTTCTCCACTCGCAAAGTAGTGGCATGCAAGAAAAGGTAGTGGGCATCTGCATGTTGAAGTGAATTTAATTCTCGTGTAAAATGTTTGACAGTCTTTCCAGTATCCTGTCATCTCTAGTGGAGTTTACGAATTCTTCCTAGAATAATACTGTCTCCCAGACAAAAACAATAGGCCGCCCCAATCAACACTAGCTGTATTATCATATGAAACTTTTCCTGAGATATTGTGTCAGGTATTTACCTTGTCTATCCACATTGTGAGGCGAGCTCCTTGGTAGCGAAGCTATTTATTATTTATCATTATTTCCATAGCATTCATAGCACAAATTTGGTCACATTTATTGCGTATATGAAATAAATATTTGTGGAAGACACGAAGGAAGAAAGGGAGAAGGGACTAATTCAATAAGGAATGATTCCTTTTTTTAAAACAAACATCATGTGACTTATCAATGGTAAAATAATCTTAGAAAGAAACGTTCCATTTCAAAGATTTTTTTTCGGTAGTTTTAAAGCCTGAAATAATGGTTAATTTTATAAGAAAAATAAAGTTGGATCACATTTGAGAAATACTAATTCCCCAGATAGATTGAAGGCCAGCTACTGAAAGTATTTGGCAGACAAATAGCTGTTTGTGATTACATTAATTTTATACAGATGTCTATGGATTATAGTGACTTTTATAGTTAACAATTGATGCAGCTGAAAATTAGTAGGCAAGTGACCCAAATTTTAGATCATAGCTATGCTTGCTTTGAAACTTTCAATAATTTCCCACAATGTCCTAATTGCTTACAAACTCCATAGTTTGGCGGTCTCACTGAACTGTACTTTCCTCCAGTACAGCGTGCCAACCAAGAGGCTTTGTCCATGCAAATTCCCTGCCCTCGGGGTAACCTCATATCTAAGGCCACTCCAGGGAATCTTGAAAATCTGAGTCTGGCGTAAAGCCCTCCGCATGGCCCCACCAGCCCTCCGTGATCTCTGCTGAGCGCTCATTCACCAGGCACCACAGGGCCTAAGGCCTGACAGCTCTGCAAGGGGCAACAAAATATTTACGCCCTGGAAGAAAACCCAGATAAAGCTGCAAACTTGAGATGAATGTTTAATTAAAAGTGGAGAAAGCATAGATAGCATTATGCCAATTAGGTAGCACACACATTATATTAAATGTGAGATGTAGTAATATATTAACATGTTTAAGGTATCGCTGACTTAGCCTGTAAAGTTAAGTCAGCCCAATGACTAAGGTGATTTTTATGTGCCCGGTTTGTAAGCTCTTCCATCTTTAGTTGGCATTAGTTGTGTCTATATAGACTTTATTTGCTTTATACATCTTTATATTGTTTTATACATGTTTATATCTTACCTTCTACATTATCTTAATTTTTGTAATGTTTCTTAATTTTTGAGAGAAGAGGAAGAGCATGTTCAGGGGAAGGGCAGAGAGGAGGGGTCGACAGAGGATCTGGAGTGGGCTCTGCATGGACAGCAGAGAGCCCTATGCGGGACTTGAACCATGAGATCATTACCTTAGTGGAAGTAGGAGGCTTAACGACTGAGCCACCCAGGTGCCCCATTGCCTTCTATACTATCTTTGAACTCTTTGAAGATAGGGAACACTTAGTGTGAGTAGGGGCTCTTATCCAGTTAGGTCGAGATTATTGTCCAGACACCAGTTAGTTAATTTCTAACTTAGCACATATTTTCCCAACTTGTATTACACAGGTTGTTTTTGTATCACTCTTTTTCAATTGATTAAAGGTTCCTAAGAAAAAGAAAGAAAGAAAGAAAGAAAGAAAGAAAGAAAGAGAGAGAGAAAGAAAGAAAGAAAGAAGGCAAGAGAAAAGAAAAGACAAGAAAACTTTCCATCTAGTGTCTTTTTTTTTTAATTTAAAATAGTTTATTTTCAAATTGGTTTACATAAAACACCCAGTGTTCATCCCAACATGTGCCCTTTTTTGATGCCCATCACCCCCTCTCCCCCCCCCATCTCCCTCACCCTCAGTTTGTTCTTAGTCTTTGAGAGTCTCTTATGTTTTATCTCCCTCCTTCTCTGTGTCTTTTTTTTCTTTCCCCTCTTCCCCTCCCCCTGTCCACCTATTCGTGTGTCTTTTAAAATAGATTTCAATGAATTAATTCTTTGTCAGAATAATATGGCCAGATAAAAGTGCTCTATCAGTTCTATTTCTAAATATGAAAACTAAATGTGAGCAAAAATTAATTTTGCTCTTTAAAGAGAAGGTTGAAATGTAATTATAACAAGGCCAGTAGTTAAGTATTTCAGAAGCTGAGGAAATCATAACTAGATTGTTAAAATATAACAAAATTGCATTTTAACTGATTATTTCAGATTTTCCAAAGATCCTTCTATGTTAACTGAAAAGGAAAAGTGTTTGTGTTAGAATCAGCCAGTATAACTGCTGGTTTAAAAAGAAGCCTGTGTTTTTCTTATTTTCAATTTTATTTGCCTCATATATTTCTCCAAGCAGCCTAAGCTTCTGCTGATTGATGTTATACATAATAGTACCCCGCTGATATTTTGTGTGTTGTGTTTTGTCAGAGACCGATTCATATACCTCCACTGTCCTCTGCCCAGAATTCTTGTCTGATTTAATTTGTCGTCCTTGAAATTTGGTAGCTAGCTTCTTGAGTAGCTAAGAAAACTTCAGGCTAACAGAAGCTATTCAGAGAAAAGTTATTGTGAAAAGATTGCTCTCAGCTCCCAAACTAGGGTCATTTACAGTAGCATGACCTTGACAAATGTCTATAAGTCAAAGAATGTCTTGCCATAAACAATTTGGGGTGACAGGCCTATAACATATTGCAGACAGAGATTGGATTCCCAGAAGGGCCCACGCCAGCACACACTTCTTGCCTCACACAGGCAATACCAGGACAGTTTAGAGTTAAGGAAGAAGAAATTTCTTTGTGATATCAAGAAAGCAAACTTTTGTATTGCAACCAAGTAAGAGAAAGATGATCTTATAGTCAACTTGCTATCACATTTTAGGTCAAAATCCACCACCATGTCTCAGACGGCACTCATTGATAACATTATTGTATAATAAGTGATGATGGTTAGTTTCTGGAAAAAAACAGTCCTAGACTTTGGGAGCTAAGTATTAAACAGAATTGGATCTAATCATTTTGTAGTGAATCAAGACCTCCAGTGCCTCCTCTGACTTCACTGAACTGACTGAGAGATAATTAGCTCATGTGCCCTTTTTACCATGTGTGCTGTCTTCGCCATCCGGGTACTTCTATCCTAGGCAGGCCCTCGTTGTCTGGATATCATATAAATCACACACTTACTACTTGGGGGCTGTTAACTTTCAGGGGCTCTGACTCTTTCTCAAAATAATATTTGTAAATTCATCAAATTAAGTGTTTTGGATTTTTAATATTATCTAAAATAAATAGATCAGTATCTAAAACATGTGGCGTATTAATGCACACAAGTCATTACCAATATATTGTTAGAAAAACACGACCTAGAGATGGGCCTAATAATTACTACAGTGACCAAAAACAGTATTTTGAGATATTGGCCATAGCAGTAGGTGAAATGAAATAACCGGGATTGGTTTAGTGTTAAAATCCCAGGCGTTGACACTACTTCTATAGTTTATTGCCTAAATATTTAATTGAAGGAAGCGCTAAATTTCAGTTGGAGATTATGAGAATAAAGATGTGTTTCCCACCCGAGCTCGTGAACCCCCAGATGTCATCCGTAGACCAATGGAGTGAGGGACGAGCCCTTCTGATTTAGATTCTCATCTAGAACCAATTCTCGTCCCCAGTGCAGCCATTCACCAGTTGAGATCTGAGCTATGATTAGGTGTCTAATAAGCTAGTGGGGTGTGACTCGTTATCTAGCTATTCAAATGTCTGAAACTATTGGCACGTGAAGATTCGTGATCCCGCTGTCTTGATCATTCCCAATCATCTCTCCTAACGATGGCCTCTGACACATGCCTCCACACCTTCTTTCATAAAATTGAAGCTAAATTGAATTTCTAAATTTTTCATGTCTATACTGAACATTTTTTATCCCTATCCCCGATTTCTCTACAGATGCGTATAATTTTGCTGTCACTAAATCTAGTAAATTCTATTATAAATGCAAGCTAATTTACTAAAGATCATGGAATTAATAAAAGAATATGGAGATCGGTTATGAGCAAAGTGAGGAAATACATTTATTTGAACATTTAAAAAGTGTTTAACTTCACAAATGATTAAAATACGAATGAGACCTCATTTCATAACTGTTTGATTAGAAATGCATGTTTGTGCTTCTACATACATACACACATACCTAATTTTATGTCGACAGGAATTTAGATTAACGGTTACGTTGAGTAAATAGAATACAAACTATATGTAAAATAAGATTACACATTTCGTTTCAGTAAGACCACTTCTGTTCCATCCGTTCTGAGGAAATAATAGGAAACCAGTAAACATATATGTGAATATGTTCAAAGTGATGTGTTTTTCTTAAAAGGAATGAAAGGAAACAACCATTCTTTCTAATAGCAGGGAAGTACGTTTAAAAAAAAACGTTAGTTAAAGGCATATTAAAATGAGAAATATCTAACATAGTGGTGAAGAACACATTATGTAGATATGTTTCCTGGCTTTGAATTCTAGGTTTACTATCTCGTAATCATAAGACCTTGAGCCAGTTACTTAAACTTGCTAACTCAAAGTTCCCTCTTGAGTATAGAGCAAAGTTAATAATAATACTTAACTTGAAAGTTGCTGTGAAGATGAAGTAAAGATACATTAAGCACATAGTAAGAGCTATGTAAGTGCTAGCCATTATTATGACTTTTTATCATTATTATGGCTGTGTAAACACTATAAAGTTTTAAAATAAGAATGTAATAAGATCAAAATAAAAAGTTGTATTATTACATCTTTAAGAACATGGATACATATATTTCCAAAAGGAATGGTATTTTAAAAAGGGACTGATGTTAATAGGGTGATGAGATTTTGTTTGAATTCTAGCATTCATTATGGTGCCTGATTTGTATTTAATAATAATCTCCTGACTTTGAATTATTTAATCATAATAGCTTCTCTATGTGAATGGCTTCTCTTGAATTTTCCAAAATGGCAATACCCTTGTTGCAGTGGAATTCTTTATTTGTTTTAATTTTCTCCTACTCTTTTTTATTTATTTCCTGTCTTTTGTTTATTTTTATTTTTTCTGGTGTTGCTTTACTCACAAATAAACATTACGTGGTTTGGAAATAGTTGCCTATAGACTCTGTGAATGATTTTAGTAGGAAGTATCTTGAGATGTAACATCCCAATTTTTTCTTTCTCAAAGCCTGAATTCCCGGAACCAGGATCCAAATTCCTTCTATTTGACCATGTCTTTGATTTTGGATGAATACCTAAGGAAACAACATTGCTATAAAACCATGCAATTAAGTTATATAAACTGCTATTTGTTGATAATTTCAAAATTATGTAGAATGAGAAAAATGTTTGTGGAGTTTTTACTGTATTTTCAAATGGTTTTGGAAGGTTGTTGATGTGAAAGTTTCTTTCCCTAAATAGAGTCTTCACATATTTTACATAGCTGTATATGTAAAATACTGAGAGAGCGGGTTGTTGTTTGAGGGTAAGCCACCTGCCATGGAGACTATTTATTTTATGGCCACATATGTTAGTGTTGGTCGCTTGGAGGAAAGCCATCATTTTTTACCTTCCTTCTCTCCTAGAACTGTTCTTTCAACACCTGTGTGGGACACATGAAAATTTAACAACGACAAATAAACAACCTGAAAATCAGCATCAGCCAAATGGTTATTATTATTTTGGAGGGATGCGTTTCTTCAGGGTTTGATTTATGTTTGTACTATTCAGAGTATTGACTGCATTAATTTGCTCAACAATGGTAAAACTAATTTGCCTCAGGCTATGACCTTATATGCCGAGATGAGACCAGTGTGAATTTTTACAGTTGAGTTATAACCTCTGAGAAGTTTTTATACGAAAATGCTGATAGTATCTTAACTGTAGCAGTGTGCATGATCTGGCCACAATTTTGTTAAAGAACAGAAACAGGCAGAATAGCTATTAAGAATGAGTAGATCTTGGAAATAAAATGACAAAGTTTGGGGGGAGGAGTTCAGCTGAAAAGAAAAAAAGAATAACAGGAAATCAATTAATTAATAAGAAAAAAAGAGATAACTCAGAGGATAAATAACCAATCTTTTTGATACTTACTTTTTAAAAATAATTTATTGTCAGATTGGTTTCCATACAACGTCCAGTGCTCATCCCAACAAGTGCCCTCCTCTGTGCCCGTCACCCAGTCTCCCCCGTCCCACACCCCCCTCACCCTCAGTTTGTCTTGGTCTTTAAGAGTCTTCTTATGTTTTGTCTCCCTCTCTCTCTGTGTCTTTTTTCTTTCCTCTCCCCCATGGTTTTCTGCTAAGTCTCTTAAAATCCACCTATGTGTAGAAAAATATGGTGTCTGTCTTTCTCTGACTGACTTATTTCACTTAGCATAATACCCTCCTGTTCCATCCATGTTGCTACACATGGCCTCAAAAAAAATAAATAAATAAATAAATAAATAAAAAAGAAAAGAAAAAGAAAATAGAACTACCCTATGGCCCAGCAATAGCACTGCTAGGAATCTACCCAAGAGACACAGGAGTGCTGATGCATGGGGGCACATGTACCCCAATGTTCATAGCAGTGCTTTTGACAATAGCCAAATCATGGAAAGAGACTGTCCATCAATGGATGAATGATATTTACTTTTAAGCCAAATTATACGTACGGACTATACTCTTCAACTTTGGTGAAGAAGTTATATGTGGTATTTTGTATGAGGTCCATTGAAAGATGGTCATCTTAGAGTTTGTGATAAGAATAAATGTTCTGGGGGCACCTGGGTGGCTCAGTCTGTTGAGCCTCCAATCTCAGCTCAGGTTATGATCTTGTGATTGGTGAGTTTGAGTCACATATTGGGCTCGCTGCTGTCATCCTGTCAGTGCAGAGCCCACTTTGGATCCTCCATCTCTCTCTCCCTCTCCCTCTCTCTCTCTCTCTCTCTCTCTCTCTGCCCTTCCTATGCATGTGCTGTCCCCAAATAAATAAATATAAAAACAAGAATGTTACGTAGTATGTGACACATCTGATCGTTTCAGATTTGTGTTGAAGTGCTAATGTTTTAGCATTAGTACAATAAATTGAAGTATTGGTTATAGTGCCCCTTGCTGGGTCAACTCAGTGGCTCAGTCAGTTAAGTGTCTGACTCTAGATTTTGACCCAGATCATGATTTCACAGTTGGTGGAACTGAGCCCTGCGTGAGACTCTGTGTGCTGACAGCACAGAGTCTGCATGGGATTCCTATCTCTCTCTCTGCACCCCTCCCCCAAATAATTAAACTTAAAAAATAATAATATCCCTTGCTTTATAAGTATACATGTTTACTTAAGTAGAATATGCATATAAACTTTTTTGTGGTACATAAAGTTAACTGTGTATGTACTTGTGATCATTTCCCTAACTAAAATTAGACTTTCAGTTTTTGTTGTGCTATAATTACAAGAGAAGAAGTAAGCTAGCTATCTACTTTAAAATTAAGTTCTATAGTCAGAGTTATTATCTCTTTCAAAAGAGATAAAATTTGTTTATTCCTGAACGATATGGAATATTTCATAATCCTCAGGCATAAGCATTTCACAATAGTCACTTCAATGTGTTTCTCGCAGGATATTTGTATCCCTGTTGTCTCACAAAGAGGATAATTATAATTTATTGTTTTCTTTTTCTTTCTCCCTTAATTCTGGCATTTGCCCATTTCTAGCAAAAGTTACTTTTTAAATCTTTGATTGTTCAATCAATAAATCTTATAATTCTTCATTCCCTTCCCATTTGCAAACCATAATTAATTACCTCAGGTGTCCAAGTAGATCTGAATAAACACTAGGCGAATACATACACTCCCATGTTTATATGTCTGTTAGGACTTGATTTTACACCCAAAGGATACATTTTTCATCATATCTGAAGTTGAACAGGTTGTTTTCAAAAATGAGTCACAGCTATTATTTGCTAGATGTCGATATGATCCAGGCAACACCCTTACTCTTTGATGAACTTTCTCTTATGTGAGTTTAACAATAACTGGGTTTACAGACAAGAAACCACGGTCTAGAGCTGCTTTTCATGTACTAAAGAAACACAATTATAGATCGATATTGCCAGGATTTGAATTGATATCTGTTCATTATTTTCTACACTATAGTTTATTAAAAATCCAGAATTTTGATTAAATGTTTGAATAAATATTATAGATGGTTTATTAAACATTGGACTCTCAGTGGTTGTAAAAACTAAAGGCATCTCTGTGGAATACTGAAGCATCTTTTAGGTTCACAAATATAATTAACCACAGGTGTTTAATATATAAACATCTGAAAATAATTGTAAGTATGCAGTTATAATTGTATGCCTATAATATGTTTATCTTGGGAGCACCTGTTTTCCATAATATAAACACAGAAATACTGTACTCTCTGGCATAAAAAAAAAAAAAAAGAAAGGATTATAAAACACAAAAAAACTAACCCATGTCTGAAGGATTAACTCAGGGGTCTGATTGATCTTTTATGTCTTTTATGATGTTAAAGTATCTCCTTTGAAAATAACAACAAGTACCTGCTTCTTGTTTTCACTTAATCCTCAGAAATTTAAAAAACTTTATAGGAAAGATTTTCTTTTATATATGTTTTTGAGAGAGAGAGAGGGACAGAGTATGAGCAGAGGAGGGTCAGAGATAGAGGGAGACACAGAATCCTAAGCAGCCTCCAGGCCTGAGCTGTCAACACAGAGCCTGAAGCAGGACTTGAATTCATGAACCATGAGATCAGAACCTGAGCTGAAGTCAGATGCTTAACCAACTGAGCCATCCTGGTGCCCCAGGAAAGATTTTGATTTTTAAGTAGTTCCACCAACACCACACACACACACACACAAAATAGTGTACAGTATAGGTAAGCTTTATTTTGGTTTGTTTGCTTTATTTTCAGGTATCTCTTCCCAGAAGAAAAATTTCTGAACATGTATTTAAAATGTGGGTTGTAAAAAATGTATCCACGCATGAGGAGTTTGGTGTTAATCAAGTTCATTGAGATTAATCCATTGGAAAGACAAATAACCATAGTATCTTACTTATAGGTGAAATCTAAAACAAAAACCAAAACAAACAAATTGATATACATAGAACAGGTTGGTGGTTGCCAGAGGAGGGGGTGGGTGGGTATGGGTGAAAAAGGTGAAAGTGGTCAAAAGGCTTAAACTTCAGTTATAAAGTAAATAAGTCATGAGAATGTAAGGTACAGCCTGGTGACTATAGTTAATACTGTATCTTGTATTTGAAAGTTAATAAGAGAGTAGATCCTAATATTCTCACCACAAGAAAAATATTGTAACCACATTTGATGATGAATATTAACTAGACATATGAGAGTGATCATTTCATAATATATACACATATCAAATCATTATGCTGTACACCTGAAACTTCTATGTTATATGTCAGTTATCTCTCAAAAAATTTAAAGAAGAGACTGACAAGGGGAGAGTAGAGTCATGTTATGCAAAATGATCAGTTTCAAATAAATAAATAAGACAGTATTGGATAATACTGTTTTATTATTTGTTTAAACCACTGCCATAATAATAAATTTTAGGTGCACACACATACACACATACAAATTTAAAAGAGAGGGTGTAGATGTTTGCTCAGAATTCTCAGATTTCAAACTTAGGAAAAATCAGCTGAACAATAAGATATTGTTTTCGATTATTTAAAACAAATCTATATGACACAATGATAAAGGTGAATCCACTTCTACTTTCTTACACCACCAGCCATGATGTTTGATGGGACATTTTTGGATTTAAAAGGATATACACGGTAACTTTTGGAAGAGATATTTCTAACTATGTATTTTTAACGGTGCTTGCTAGAGCCCTGTTCCTTCCATCTGTTAAAGAACAGCTTTGCTCACCTTTAGGGTCTTCTACTACTAATCTCTGTGTATGTTTTATTATTAATTTGCCAGAATTTTGATCTGAGGATCTTCTATTCGTTCAACTTCAAAGATTACCTCAACAGTGGCTGAATTAATTACACTTGAATAGTTTGTACTCCAAGGCCAATATCTTAAAAAATACATCAGTGCTAGTAAAAAAAAAAAAAAAAAAAAAAGTCTTTTGCATATCTTAAATTACCTGCAGATCAAGGTATAATATGAAAGAAAAACAGCAACAAAGCAAGTATTTCAGTTATATTTATGAAAAAGCACTGAGAGTTTTATTATTCTTAATATTTTCGACCCATAAACAGAGTTGTCTCCTTGGGTCCAATAAATTAAAACCTGAAAATGACAACGTTTATATATCCAATATTCTTTTGTGATGGACAAATCGCTCATCATTAGAATAATGGCTACTGACATTCTTGGGATCTCACTTTTGAAATGTTTCACAGCTGGGAAATTGTTTCTGAAATCTGAAATAACCAACTTATTTATGAAAGTAAGAAAGGTTATTTCTCATAACTAATAGTTTACAATGTAGAAAATGTTGGGGTTCAGAGTCAAAGGACAAGAAAGAATTCTCGTGATGTCTTTGGTACAAAAAAAAAAAAAAAGTGGTTTATTAAAGCACAGGGAAGGACCTGTGGGCAGAAAAGGTGCTCTGGGGTTGTGAGGAGTGGTCGGTTATATACTTTTAAGTTGGGAAGGGGGTTAGCGGTAGAATAAGCCTCCAAGGTATTTTGGAAATAAGGTTTCCAGGACCCTGAAGGGGCCAGCAAATGTGAGGGAAAGGTCAAGTATTACAGTGTAGTAAAAACTCAATCCTGGGTCCCTTCAGATGTGTACTGGTGGACCATTTAGTTGGAGGATGACTGCTAATATATATTTGCGGGGCTAGAGATAAAGGAAGTTTCCAGAGGAAGTTTTATGTGTTTAAAGTAGACTCACAGGATCCTGGAGGGTCGGGCTAAGCTTGCCTTTTGCCCCTAGCAAAGTGTCAACATCCAATATCAGGGCACCAGCAGAGCTCCCAGAGGTGGGTCACTCTGCCTGTTTCAAGGACTTGTCAACGGGCTGTAGGCAGTAAGGGAATTTGATTTTTTCTTTTGCCTTTGTTTCCCACACCAATTTAGATCAGGTCCAGTCTTCTGGTCTGGTCTTCCGGTGTTAGCCATCCACTGAGGCATGGTAAAAAAAAATTGTAAAACCTGCAACAATGTATTTTTCTCATACTTTTTTTTCTTATTGTTGCAGCTAACATGTTTATGTAGAATATACATGTACCTAATTTTTAAAACACATAGTGGGCATTTGAGAGTCAAGATTAATTAGATGAGTACTTCTCAGAAGTATACTGATCACTGTAACATTTGCCGTAAGCCCTTTCAAAATTTACATTTGTGAGTAGAGAAAAATATTCAAATTGAATGAACTCATTGACACTGATTACACCCAAGATTTGATCTAGATAATACAGTATGTGATGTGATATATTAACATTTGTTTATTTAATAAGATGGTTGAAGATGATTGTCTTTGAGGGGAGTTTAAGCAGGGAAACAAATGAGAAGCTGCATGGAGTGCAGATAAGTGCATGTGTGTCAAATGCATGCTCACCGTCACTGGAGACTGGAAAGAGTACATACCTATGTATATGTATTTTTAATTATTTTAATGTTTATTTATTTTTGAGAGAGAGACAGAGCGTGAGTAGGGGAGGGGCAGAGAGAGAGGAAGACCCAGAATCCTAAGCGGACTCCAGGCTCTGAGCTGTCAGCACAGGGCCAAAAGCAGGAGCTCAAACTCATGAACTGTGAGATCATGACCTGAGCCAAAGTCAGATGCTTAACCGACTGAGCCACCTAGGCGCCCCAGGAAAGATTTCCAGTTTTAAGTAGTACCACCAACACTACTAAAAGAAAATAAGGTACAATATAGGTAAGCTTGAGTTTTTTGTTTGTTTGTTCGGTCTTCAGGTATCTCTTTCCAGAATAAAAATTCCTGAAAATGTATTTAAAATTTAAACAGGGAAACAAACTTGAGAAGCAACTTGGTTTGATTTTGAAATGAAGCTATGTCACTGGTTTTCTAGTCCTGCTCTAGCTTTTTTCTTCTCTTGGTCTTTAATGTAACTTGATGGTGCTAAAACTTTTAGGCAATATGCTTGAATAATTAGATTTAGAAAAACATGAAAGAAAAATATCATAATTTCAGGGATGGACTAAACAAAATTAAGGGACGAAAAACTCCTTTGAACTATTGTTTTGAAATTTGGCAGGAAAAAATCACTGGGTAAGAAGCAATTAAACTAAGGCCACAAATGAGGAAGAGGGTTTTTTTGTTTGTCTGCTTGCTTTTTTTGTTTTGTTTTTGTTTTTTTCTTTGTTGTTTTTTTTTTTTTTTGTTTTGTTTTTGTGTGTGTGTTTTTTGTTGCTGTTGTTTTTTAAGAGGAAACAAAAACATATTCCACTGACAGGGAGAATCGAGCACAGAGCCACCGGAGAGGAGGAATTCTGGTATGTACCAGGAACTGGAACCAGTATGGCTGCAACCAAGAGAGCCAGAAGACATGCGGAGCTTGAGGAGGCTGGTGGCTGAGGAAGGCAGGGGTGCAAGCAGGGAAGAGTGCTTGAAATTGTGAAGCAAGGAGATAATATAATGAGATTTGACATTTGAAAACTAAATAAATCACTTCCTCTAAAATCGGGAGGGCAAATTAGGGAAAGGTCATGTGTCATGGCGCCTGGGTGGCTCTGTGGGTTAAACATCCAACTTTTGATTTTGACTCGGGTCATGATCTCATGGTTCAGTTTGTGAGTTAGAGCCCCACCTTGGGTTCTGCGCTGAGCATGGAGCCTGCTTAAGATTTTCTCTCTCTCTCTCTCTCACTTTGTCCCTGTACCCCTCTCCCCTGCTTGTACGTGCTCTCTCTCTCTCAAATTAAATAAACGTAAAAAAAATGAAACCTTAGGGAAAGGCAATGTGTAGAGAGGTGGCAGCAGGATGCTTTGCTGTGATCTGGGAGGGGCCCTGGTAGAGCTGGTGGAGAAGGAGAAGATGAGACTTTGGGGAGATTTATGAAGGGAACTTTGTTAAGGCTTGTGATGATCTGGATCTAGGCCATGACTGGAGGAGTAATATGTAAGATAAGCCCTAGGCTTCTGTTTGATTATTTGGATGTTGACTACAGAATTCAGTGAAAGAGGGATGCTGAAATATAATTTTGGAATAGGCAAAGAGAAATTAAAAATCTAAAGAGAATTTTTTTTTCTTAAATAAAAGTAAATGTTGGTATCCAATCTCTACTATCTTCTTAATCTTTTTTTTATGTGCAATCATGATAATACCCTTAATGATACTCTAAAAAATTACACTCACCATACATAGACAAAATAATATTGTTCTACTTACTGTAGGTGCTCATTCTATTTTTTTTTACTTCAACATTTTAAAAATTAAGATGCATCTGACATTAGATAAACATTACGATTGTAATATTTTCCCACAGTATTTTCTTTTTATCTCTGTTCTTTTATTCCTTGAAAGCTGTTCTTATTGATACATATCTTAGAAAACATGCCGACTACCAAGAAAATTATTTATTCATCAACTATTCAAATCGTGACAAGTTATCCTAGAAATTACCAACTCTATTTGGTTAGATACTGTTTAAAATAACAAATTTAATACTAGCATGCCTATATGTTAAAGAAAATGTGTTAGTTTAAGCTGTGAATATATTTAAGCTCATTTAAAAACTACCTATATGTTCATCATTATACAGTAAGTTTGGGAATATGTTTTAAAATATTTTAATCACAAGGAAATGAATCTGTTTTTTTCTGCTGTTTGAACAACATGCAGCTCATTTAAACATATTTTGTTAAGTAATATTTCACCCAATGTGCAAGATTAATGCACCTCTACTAAGATTATTAATGTAGAGAGGATTACAGCAGCAGTCAATGCCATTGTTTTCTGTGGTCAAAGCACTTTTGATTTAATAGAACTATTTTCTTTAACAAGATCCATTAATGTTTATATGGATACAGTATGTGTTATGCGCCAGCCTAAGTATATCTCTTAAATTAAATCATTTAACAAAGACCACCTCTGTTTTATAGATAAGGAAAATGAGGCAAAGAGAAGTTAAGAAATAAACTCATTTTTTACACAGCTCATAAGGAGCAGGGTTGTAAGAGATAAGGAAAAGTTTCTGTTCACGCACCTTACTCGTCAAGATATCTACCTTAGTGCCAATGTATACTGTTGATTTTCCAAACTCAGTAATTCCCTTGCTATTCTTGACCAGATTCCTTAATTCAACAAATCATGTCCCTCTCTCATTTGTACCTCATCTGAACCTGTGTGTAGCCTTACAACAGTGCATCTGTCACAATAGAAGACTGTCCAACAGCTGACGCTTCATCTGCTGTTAGGAATACCAGAATCCTACATCTCTGGAGCCTTAAACTTCCAGTGTGACTTAGGTCTTTTCCAGAGAAATCTCAACCTGAGGTCTCGAACTCACAAACCACGAAATCATGACCTGAGCTGAAATCAAGAGTCAGATGCTTAACTGAGCCACCCAGGTGCCCCTCAACCTGACCCTTTTTAAAACAAAGAACCAAGACAATATACATAAAAGGAAGTGTCAGCTTTCATCTGTCTCCTCTAGCTACTTACTTTGCAATCTTCTCCCATGCGTTGAGTCGCTAACCTCTATATTTGCATTTCTCAAGTTTCCAGTGTGTCATTAGCCTTAGAAATTGTTTCAACCTGGCTTCCTCCTTCAGTTTTCAACATTTATGCTAAGATTATTTTCAAGCTATATGACAACTTGCACTCCTATTTTTACCCTACCTCTCTGTATCATTTGCCTTTGTAGGTCCCTTCCTCTCTCCTGAAAATGTGTTGTCTTCTGACCATTTCCCCCCATTCCCTGCTGTAATCCAACATGTCATTGCTACCTTCTGCATTTTTTTAACTGCTCTCCATTCCATTAAATGCCACCCCTGTCCTGTCAGTTTGCCACAGAGCTGCCAGAGAGCACCACCTAAACCACATACTGATAGTGCCTCCTGTCTGCTTGGAAATTAACCTGGCTCAATAGAGTTTACCATTTTAGTTTAGAAACAAAGCAGTAATATCAGGTTTTACTTTTCAAAGACAATGATGTGAAAATATCTCTTCCTACACACTCTTCTTACCATGTGGCATTGACATTCACAACTGAAAGATGAGGTCTAATTTCCCTTCCTGTGCATACAGACTGGAATGAGTGACTGACTGCTACTGAACAGCACGTGGCGAAAGTAACAAAGTATGTGACTTCTAAGGCTGGGTGATAAAAAGGTGATGCCCATCATTGGAACTCAGCACTCTCCTGTAAGGATTCCGATTAGAGCCCCAGCTGAGGTCTCAGCTGACAGCCAGCATCAGCCGCCCACTGTGAGAGGGTTGCAGCCTTAGATGATCTTGAGGCCTGGTGCCAAGTGGGCAGAGATGAATTGTCTCTGCCAAGCCCTGTCCAAATCGCAGGTTCATGAGGTAAATCTTTAAAGCCACTAAGCTTTAAAACACACACACACACACACACACACACACACACACACACACACACACAGACACACACACACAATGTTTAGCCTAATCTAATACTCTCTAGTGCATCCTTAGTTCAAATTATATTAAACTGTCTAAAATTCCCTATAGACAGCATGTTTATTCAGATCCCAAGGCTTTTGAAAATTCTATTCACTTCATTCTGGAACACTTCCCAACCGCTCCACTTCTGCGGGAGCTGTTATTTAGGTCTTAATTCATGATACTTCCTCTAAGTGGCTTCTCACTTTGCACCCCAGTTTGCATTAGAATTCTATTTTTTTCTTTTACCTTAGCATCATGCATCATGCCATATAGATGTTGGAATAGTACAGAAATTTTCATTTCGGTGCAATCAAAATATATAATGTACAAAATAGGATAAAGACGATGTAGTAAAATGTCCGTGTTATTTTTCTAGGAGAAGTCATCAACCTTAGTAACTAATATTAATTTCAGAATCTTAAGTACGCGCCGACAATGACAAATGGAGCCATGTTCGCTCTGCTATGTCGTGTTTCCTATCCTTTGGGGAAAGAAAGTTGGCCGATGATTTCATTCATGAACTGTAATCGTATCATTTCCGACACCTAGGAAGTAGCCACAATACTGGCATTTTATGGTTGCTTTTGAATTTTATTGAAAGTAAACCATCTCCTTGAGGCTCTTTGATGTGCAGAACTGTTCTTCTTCGAGATTTCAGTTACAGACACCGATCTTGGTTTATAAACTTAATCTCTACACACTTTGTCTCTTCTGTCAGCGCTTTCATTATCTCCCACCTCACCTCCACTTCTCCTGCCTTATCGCTTTTCCCCATGCAGCCGTCTCCAGTCATACTCGTTAGTGACCACTCCACTGTCTTTTCTTTGCTCTCCTAGGAGATCATTCCCTCTGGGTATACCTGTGGCAAATTGTTATGCTTCCTTTAACCATGACAGATAATTCACAGGGGTCCGGAGAAGAGCTGTATGGCTCTAACATTCACAGCTGTTCTGAGAATCTAAAATTAATTAACACTATGGTTCAGTGATACTTTTCTTCAGGTTTTTTTTTTCTTTTTCTCCTCAATAAAAAGGAATATCAGTCATGTAATCACAGACTGCATTGCAGTGTGGTGTCTTCTTTGGGTATTCACAGAAAAATTGTAAAGAGTTTATAGATTCATTACTACATCCAAGTCCCAAGTTTTAAATTTCACATTTATGGAGTGGAAAATTATAGAAAGAAAGGAAAAATAAAATGTGGAGTAAAGCTGTATATAATGAGGTTAGATTTCTGCATAACATTTTTATTGACACCATTCTTCTGCTCGTTGAGAATATAAAAGATTAAAGAAAACACAGTATTTCATCATCATGTTTTGTTATTTTTCTGATAAGCGAAGGAGCATAAGTCCATTTTTGGAGTGCATAACAATTTATAAATCAGCCACAGTTATCCCAGAGCTATCAAACTTAGAGAATGTGAAAAAAAATCTCCAAGATAGTACTCGGTAGATTACTCAGCAAACATAACAAAAATATGATCCCCAAAATGAGTACTCTGGTCCCGTCTTAAGTCTCTCTTTTTATATTCATTTTATATTTCATTCATTGGGATTAGCCAGTAGTGTGCTATCCAGACGTGATCATGTCCATGCAATCAATTGAAAATAGACTTTTCTGCATGCATTCGTACACAAATACCCTTTGTGTAAGACAAGAAAGGACTATAGAGGTTGCAGACATATTATTTTCTCTCTGACTTGAAATATCTCCTGAAATTGTTCAGGAACTCTGAAAATGCTCCTGGGAATCTCTTGATATTTAGGGTTTGAAATATTAATGATTAAAAATAAGCAAAATTGGAAAATAAGATATTCTTGATATTAAAATGACCTACCTTGCAAAAGGTATATTACCAAGTTTAAGCTCTTGGGGCTTCATGGAAAGATAATGAATTTTTCACGAACTCATGCAAGATTTGTTCATTTAAATTTTGAGCATATATATTTAGAAATAAAGATTACATATAATTTTTGTTTTGTGTAACTATTCATTTCCATAATAAAACAGTTCATTAGACACTGTTTGTGTTCAGTGGACATTTGCTAACCCTATTAGGGCATATTTAATTTTCCATTTTAGACTTGACTCTGGCACAGCCAGCAAATATTTTAAATTAATTGCATCATATAATGTCTCTGGGCCCACTTAACTTCCCCTGGAAGTGTTTCGAACTATTATCGAATGTCTTTTTAGCGTTAAAAGTCTATAAGGCTTAGGTACTTAACTGTGTTTTCCTTAGACATTCATTACAATTTACATTTAGTAGAGAATTTTTATTTATATAATTAAGGTGATTGGCATGATTAACTCATATGGCTTATTACTCTATTAAAGACTTTGAAATATGAAATATTAACCTTTTGTTTTTTTTGTAATGCCAACTTTACTAATGAAAATTTGATTCACTCTTTTGAAGAATATGAAAATATTTAAGAATAAATTGATGCAAACAATGTTCTATAGGTATAAATAATATTTCTAATGAAAGATAAATGTAACTTTATTTTAAATACTTATACTTGAAAACCTGTCAAACATTATTACCAAAGCCAAGTTCATGAGTCCTTATTGAGAGAAAGTATTGTAATGTATTCTCTGGAGCACAGTTAATAATCACTTAAGGAGTCGTGTGTTTAGCTGATATATAGAAGTTCATTTTTACAAAAATAAAATATTGAATCTTGAACATTTTTCTGTTTTCTTTTCAAAGATTTATCCAAAATGACAAGTATTTTGTCTTCGAAATAATGCTGGGGGAATGAAATTAGATTGTCTTTTCAATATTGTCTTCAATCTATATTTCATCATTTTCTTCAGAAATGTGAAATGAGTTACTAAAGTAGAACTAAATTTTCAAAGCTTACATGTTAAAATAGATTTTTTTCTTCTATGTTAGTTCAATTCTATTCTATTAAGTTCCATGACTTATGTGTTATTCAGATTGCCAGACATTAGAGCTCAATGTTCTCTTTATATGGAAAGTTGAACAAATAATTTTAGACTATAAAAATGTTAAGCCTACCATTATGTCTTACTGATAAGTGTATTTTCTCCAGTGCCTTATACAACGTGTGTCATTAATAGTCATTTTTACTTGAATTAATTAGCACTGAAATATAATGACATGTCTATTCAACCAGACATCAAATATATACTTCTTTAAAACATAAAATATCCCCTGCATGATCAATGTCACCAACATGGTGACATAGGAGTTTCCTGAATTTCCCTCCTCCCAAGGATGCATTGATTATATAGGTACACATCAATTATTTTTTAGAAAAATTTTGAGAACAGTTGAGTATTTATTAAACATCAGGTTGTTGAGAAAATACCCTCACCAAAATAAGTAGGAAAGCCTGAAACACTCATAAACTCTGCTCCCTAAACAGGACTTTACCACTGGGAGGTAACCCTCAGTCCCTGCTTCTCCCTAAGGAGCAGAGTATTTGGATCATCATGTCAGCTTTTAAGGCTGTCATCCAAGAGATGGGCCTCCACTTCACCTAATTCTAAGAACCGGTGGGGCTTGCTTTTATGAATCCCATAGCAGTATAGCAACTAAAGATGCAGTTGTTAAACAGTGGTGGCTATTTATAAATGATCACTCATCCCGAATTGGGACCTGTGTGCTGTTGCCTATCAGAAAAAGAAAGTTATTAAACACTTTCACAGCTATGTCCCTTAGCTTAGCACAGAAGGAACAGACAAAAACATTTATTTCACAGTTTGTTCCCAGAAGGAGTTTGAATGTATATTCTCCCAGTGGCTGCTTGAGGGTTCAGTTTCTAACCTGCCTTCATTTTAGAGCTATGTGGGATCCTTCAAGGAACCTGAAAAAGCTGGTGAGCACTTCCCCTAACTTCTTCCTCCAACTAACTTCGAAAATAAATCAGGTCCACCATCATCTCCCTGATGAAGGACAGGCTCTCAGGTCACAGTGTAAATAAATGAAGCAGAAACTAGAAAAACAATAGAAAAGATCAATGAAATTAAAAGCTGTGTGTGTGTGTGTTTTTTTTTTTTTTTTGGTTGTTTGTTTTTTAATATGAAATGGACAAATCCTTAGCTGGATTAAGAAAAAAGAGTTATACAAAAAAAAAATCAGAAACAAAACAGTACACATTATAATTGACGATGTAGAAATACTAAGAATCAGAAGAAACTACTATGAACAATCATAGGCCAACAAATTAGATAATCTAAAAGTAATGGCTAAATTCCTAGGAACATACAATCTACCAAGATCGAATCATAAATAAATAAAACATTGGAATAGACCAATTACTAGCAAGAGGATTGAATCAGTAGTCCAAAACTTTCCAACAAATAAAAGCCCAGGACCAGATTGTTCCATTGGTGAATTCTATGAAACATTTAAAGAATGAAAATCTGTCCTTCTCAAACTCTTCAAAAAGATTGACTAGAAAGAAACATTTGCAAACTGATTTTATGAGACCAGAATCACCCTGAAAACAAAGCCAGACAAGAAGGATAGGAGCAAAGAAAATTATTGGCCAGTGGCTATGACGAATGTATATGTTCCCCAATGAAATAATAACAAACTCTCAACAAATTAGAAATGTACCTCAATATAATAAAGGCCATATGTGACAAGCACACAACTATTATCATAGTCAAGTGTGAAAAGCTGAAAGCTTTTTCTCTAAGACCATAAATAAGGTAGGAAGCCCCACTCTCACCACTTTTATTCAATATAGCACTGGAATTCCTAGCCAGATAAATTATGTGAGAAAATGAAAATATCATTCAAATCCAAAAAAAGAAGTAAAATTGTCTGTTTGCAGATGACTGATGTTATATGTAGAATGCCCTTTAAACTTCACCAAAAACTTTGGAATGAATACATAAATTCAAGGAAGTTGCAGGATACAAAATGAATATACAAAATCTGCTGCATTTCTGTGCACTAATAACAAACTATTGGAAAGAGAAATGAAGAAAACAATCCCGTTTTAATATAATCGCAAGGAATGAAATATTTGGGAATGAATCTAACCAAGGAAATGACAGATATGTACACTGAAAACTGATGAAACAAATTTAGAAATACACAAAAGAGTGGAAAGATATTCCATGCTTATGGATTTGAAGGATTAATAGTGTTAAAGTGTCCATACTACCCAATACAATCTACCGATTCAAGGCATTCCCTATCAAAAGTCATATGGCTTTTCTCACAGAAATAGAGAAAACTATCTGAAAATTTGTATGGAGTCATAAAAGACCTGACATAGGCAATTACTTTCAAATGCATAAAAACATAGATGAATATAACAAAATAGAGGACCTGACAATAAATCCATACATATATGGTCAATTAATGTTCAACAGAGGTGCCAGGAACATACAATGAAGAAAGAATACCCTCTTTAATAAATAGTTTCGGAAAAACTTAATAGGTACATGCAAAAGAATGAAACTGGACCCCCATCATATAAGATACACAAAAATGAGCTCAAAATGGATTAAATAATTGAATAGGAGATGTGAAACCCTAAAATTCTTAGAAGAAAACCTAAAGGTAATCGCTTTGACAATGATATTTACAATTAACTTTTTGGATTTGACAACAAAAACAAAGGAAATAAAAACAAAAATAAACAAAATAAGTAAGGTAGATCATACCAAACTAAAACGCTTTTATACAGCAAAGGAAGCCATCAACAACTATAACAAAAGGCAACATCTGGAATGGGAGAAAATTTTAGGAAAACACGTATTCAATAAAAGGGTAGTACCCAAATATACTAGGAACTCATATAACTAAATAGCAATAAAGCAAAATTCTCAATTAACAAATGGGCAAAGGACTTGAATAGACGTTTTTCTAAAGAAGACATACAAATACCCAATAGGTACATGAAAAGGTGCTAAACATTAGGGAAATGCAGATGAAGACCATAATGAGATATGATCTTATACCTTTAGAAAGACTTATCAAGAAGACAAGAGATGGCCAGTTTTGGGCCAGGATGTAAAGAAACGGAACACTTCTGTACTGTTGGTGAGAATGCAGATTGTTGGAGCCACTGTGGAAACAGTATGGAAGTTCCTCAATAGATTAAAAATAGAAATATGTTATAATCCTTCTATTCCACTTCTGGGTATGTGTTCAAAGGGAATGAAACCATTATTTCAGAGAGATATCTACTCTGCCATATTCATAGCAGTATCATCCACAATAGCCAAGGAATAGAAAGAACCTAAATGTTTATTGACAGACGAATGGATGCATGAAGTATTTGTTTACAAATAACTTACGGAATATTTTTTACCCTTAAAAAAAGGAAGTGCTGCCATTTGTAAGAACATGGATAAACCTGGAAAACATGATGCAAAGTGAAATAAGCCAGAGAGAGAGAAAGGTGAATACTGCATGATATTACTTCCTGGAATTTTAAAGAGAGAGAGAGAGAGAGAGAGAGAGAGAGAGGGAGAGAGAATGGTGGTTTCCAGAGATGAGAGGGGCGGGCAGTGGAAGGGGATATGTTAGACATTAGCCAAATGGTACACCTGAACGATTGTTAAATCTATGAGGTTTGGGGATCTAATGTGTAACATGGTAACCATAGTTAGTAATATAGTTGTAATTGAAATTTGCTGAGAGTAAAATGTTCTGACCAGGAGAGAGAAAGAGAGAGAGGAAGGGTTAATATACGAGGTGATGAATATGTTAGTTTAAAAAAATTGGGGATCTTCTCAGTTTATTTGTGTATCAAATTGTCACGTTGTACATTTTAAATATTTTTACAATTTTATTTGCCAATTTTACTTTAATAAACTTTAAAAAGTATTCTGTATATAATTTAGAGGTATATTAGTGTTAATCATCTTATGGCAAATGTAAAAATTGTATGTGAATTGAAACACTAAAGTTTCAGATTCAACTGATATGTCACTGATATAATACTGCCACTTCTTACAAAGCTGTACCCCTAGTCCCCCATCTCCACACCAGATATAAGTGGTACATTTGTTATCAACATTCTGGGTCATAAATCTTCTTACTATTCTAATTAAAAAATAATTGATTTAGATTACATAATAGGAGTGTGGTGAATCTGGACAATTTCCTTGGTATATACGGTTACTATTTATCTATACACTTGCTAATACACACCTACCTATAACCAAAGCTTGGACCAAGTCCGACTGGATAGCCCCCATAATGAAAGATTCCCTCCATACTCAGATATATATATATATATATATATAATATCTTTACCTCAGGAGCTCAAGATAATGATACATATTTAATTCTAGCTTTCACGAATATTGTGCCCTATAAGAAGAAAGTCTTTCAAGAGAGGAAACCTTTTGGAGTGCTGCCATCAAGAAATAAAATAAAGACAAGTAGATCTAAGAGAGCATTTACAGGGGATTATAGTCACCAGACAACTGGAAAAAAAAAATAGCAAGATAAATCAAAAACTAAAACTTCCAGCAGGAAGCATTTACACAGGAGACAAGACTGAAGAGAAAAGGAGAAATAGTTGACTTTATCAAAGCTGGTAGCTCAGTGGGGGGATTGATTCCATGCCGAGTTGGTGCTCAGCTGTCAGTGGAAAGAGCATTTCCTGAAGGTGACTGGAGTCTCGGAGGGCATGATAGGATGACACTGTTGGTCCAGATGGAGCTAAGAAAAGCTGGAGGCTAGCACCACCTATCATCGCCTGGGATATACTGCTTGTTTTGGAAAGAAATTAAAGAAGATGTTCTTTTGCCCCTTTCAAAAGAGGGTGCAAAGCCCGCTAAGTATTCCCAATCATCATTGGCTAGAACATCAGTTGGCAGGAGTCAGGAAATGAGGTTTATCAATGATCCCTGACCCTAACATCACAGTACAGATTAAGGAAGAGTGGACATAGGTACGAGAGATTAGAATACGGACACCTTCATTTTCCATTCTTTCTGCAGGACTTCATCAAATTAAATCATCAGAAAGCTAAGCACATGGAATTTTATTAGTTCTGCCCCATGTGAAAATGCTGCAGAGTTATGATTTAATATATAGCCTCAAATGAAAAATAATGAAAGAGGTAGAAGTGGCATTATAATATAAATAGAAATATATTCACACATATCTGAGAATCCACATATAAATATAATTTGGGAAAATGATAAATATTTACTGGAATTTAATTGTCTTTATAAATATTAGAATAATTTCCAATTTTTTCTTATTTGAGCACACACTATATATACTCTTCATTTATTTTTTTTAAGTTATTTATTTTGATAGAAGAGCAAGAGAGAGCCTGAGCAGGGTGGGGGAGAGAGAGAGAGAGAGAGAGTCCCAAGCAGGCTTTGTACTGTCAGCATGGAACCCAATGCAGGGCTCGATCCGAGGAATCATGAGATCCTGACCTGAGCCAAAATCGAGTTGATTTATATGCTTAACCAACTGTGCCACCCAGGCTCATATATATATATATATATACAGACATATATATACACTCTTTAAAACATTATATATAGATAATATGTTTATGCATATTATATATATATACATATATACAATGTGGGTGTGTGTGTGTATACTCTATATATATATATATATACTATATGTATACTCTTAATATTTATATACTCTTTAAATTCTCCCTGGTTGACTAACATTTAATACAGAATTAGGAAAGTGTTGATTAGAAGTATGATAGTGAGTTTGATAAAAATACATACAAATAAAATATATAATGAATGTTAGTGGTGATATTTGTAGAAGTTATTCTAGGAACAACATTGATTGTTTTAAAAAATTAAGTGAGAAATCTTGGTGAAGATATTATCTCCATATCTGTACCTATAAATGATGGTAACAACTATGGTTAAGCCCTTTTGTATATAATGTAAACATAATGCAAATTTGTAATGACCCATAAAAAATCTGCATATTTCACCGTTAATTTTAAGAAATTAAATACATAATTTATGCAGAGGTCCTTTATTTGTTTCCTTATATAATTCAAAGGGTATAAATTTGACTGAAATTAATTTAAGCTATTTATAATGCATATCTGTAGATCTTTATCAATATTTTAGCCATAGTGACAAGTAAGCTGGAGTCGTTCTTACTGATAATGAGTCTTCTGATTGTCTTCTGATTGTTCTGATACAAAGTTTTAACAAGAAAGTCTTTATTCTTCCACTGTGACTTACTTATAGCACAACAAACACTAAACTATTAGAAAAAAATAGAAGCATTACATAAAATATGTTTTTAAAACACTATTTTTTAAAATAGTAATTACCAAAATATTGTCCATAGAGATATGTAGCAAGATTAAATAGTATAATCTAATTTCATAATAAGACAATTCAAATGTGTTACACCAAACCATTATATAACAGTTCTGATCATAAATTTTAGTTTAGTCATTAATTCCACATGTGGGCTCTGCTGACAGAAATTTAATTTAAAGTAGTCTTAAATCTGAGTTTGAAATTATGATGAGCTGGAATAAAGTTGTTATTTTAGTATCAAATAGGAGTGTAGCTTTGAAATGTAGCTTTTGTGGGAAAATGTATTTATATATCATCAATATTTAAATATAAATAGTATTTATAAGAAGTATATAGTGGAGCTTTCTAACGTTCTAAATTCCAACTCACAGTAAGAAAAACAGTTTTACTTTGTATATATATAATTTTAAAAAATATGTGAAATAATACTTACCCATACCAGATCAAACCTTGTCTTTCTAGTCTAGTCTAGTCTACACTATTCTGTTTTGTTCTATTCTTTCCATCCTCTACCTCTTCTTTTTCCTCCTCCTCTTCTTCTCCCTCCCCCTCCACCCTATTTCCTCTCTTTCCCTTCTGTTATTTTTTTCTTCTTTGTTAATCATAACTATAGTGTGAAAAATTACTGCTCTAGGTACATGTTAACAATAATTATTTTAGACATGTTATTAGTCTATATTCTTGACCATAATGAAACAAATTCTTCTAATTTATTAGAAGGAGGGATTAGAGGAGGGATTTTGGTTGTTTGTTTCTTTGTTTATGGCTTCCATGTTTTGAATTTTCTCTTTGTTTATCACCGACCTAGTAACCTTTACTTTACCATTTATGCGTCACATAATTACATGACAATTGCATTGCATTGTGTTACTAAGTGCTCCTTTTTGTGTATGTGAAGGTACTATCGCTGAAAGCAATCACAATTCAGTTGTCTAAACAAAAAAGGTAGAGTATCAAAAATTGTATTTAAAAATTGAATATTTACCATTTTATAAGTACCTAAATATTTAAGAAAGAGAAGATGGAGATGACCCTGAAATTTCAAAGAATAAAATGAATTCTCTTGAAATTTATGCATGGCTGTATCTAGAATGATGGAAAGTAATTTTTAAGGAATTCTTTTAAATAGGTATATGCTACAATATTTCTTTTTTAATTTTTATTTTTAAGATGTTTTATTCAAGTGTACTTAATACGCAGTGTTATGTTAGTTTCAGGTGTACTATATAACGATTCAGCAATTCTGTACATTTCTCAGTGCTCATCAAGATACAGGTACTCTTAATCCTCTTTATCTGTTTCACCCAGCACCCCCCACCAGTCCATCTCGCCGCTGGTAACCACCAATTTTTTCTCTTATTTATGAATCTATTGTTTTGTTTGTTTGTTTATCTCTTTGTTTTTTTTTTGTTAAATTCCACATACGAGTGGAATAATATGGAATTTGTCTTTCTCTGACTTATTTCACATAACGTTATAACCTCTAGCTTAATCCATGTTGTTGAACGTGGCAAGATTTTATTTTTTTATGGCTGAGTAATATTCCAGTATGTGTGTGCATGTGTGTGCATATGTGTGTGTATGTGTGTGTGTTTGCATACACACCTATCCATCTATTGATGGACACTTGGATTGCTTTCATAAGTTGGCTCTTGTAAATAATGCTATATTTAAAAATAGGGGTGCACATATCTTTTCAGATTTGTGTTTTCATTTTCTCTGGGTAAATACCCAGCAGTGGAATTACTGGATCGTGCGATAATTCTATTTTTAATTTTTTGAGGAATACCCATACTGTTTTACACCGGCTTACACATCAATTGCACTAGCTTTCATTCCCACCAAAAAAGTTCCTTTCTTTCTACATCCTTGTCAATATTTGTATTTCTTGTGTTTTTTACTTTAGCTGTTCTGACAGGTATACAGTGATATCACATTGTGGTTTTAATCTGCATTTAACTGATTATAAGTGATGTTGAATGTCTTTTCCTGTGTCTGTTGGTATTTTTGTGTGTTCTTAAAAAAATAGCTATTCAAGACCTCTGTTCATTTTTAATCAGATTATTTGTTTTTGGTGTTTTTTTTGGTGTTGAGTTGTATAAGTTCCTGATATTTGGAATAATAATCCCTTATTGGATATGTCATTTGCAAACATCATCTATTCAGTATAAATGTTCCCATTTTTTGTTGTTAATGGTGTCTTTCACTGTACAGAAGCCTTTTATTTTGGTGTAGCCCCAATAATTTAATTTTGCTTTAGTTTCATTTGCCAGTGGAGATATAACTAGAAAAATGTTTCTACAGCTGATGCCCAAGAAACTACTACTTATGTTTTCTGATCTCATATTTAGGTCTTAAATCCATTTCGAGTTTATGTTTTTGTATGCTATGAGAAACTGGTCCAGTTTCATTCTTTTGCATGTAGCTGGCCAGTTTTCAAAACACCATTTGTTGAAGAGACTATCTTTTTTTACTCCATTGTATATTCTCATTTCCTTTACTGCAGATTAATTAATCATAAAAGTGTAGGTTTATTTTTAGACTCTCTATTCTATTTGTCTATGTTCCTGTTTTTGTGTCAGTACCATTTAGTTTTGATTACCACAGTTTTGTATATATCTTAAAATCTGGAATTTTGATACCTCCAGCTTTGCTTTGCTTTTTCAAAATTATCTTATTTATTCAGGGTCTTTCGTGTTTCCATACAAATTTAGGATTTTTTCTAGTTTTATGGAAAATGTATTTTTATAAGATTGCCTTAAATCTATAGATTGCTTTGAGTAGTATGGACATTTTAACAATACTGGTTCTTCCAATCCATGAGTATGGACTATCCTTTCATTTGTTTGTGTCGTCTTCAATGTCTTTTATTAATGTTTTATAGTTTTCAGACTATAGATCTTTCATCTCCTTGAGTAAGTTTTTTCCTGGAGATTTTATTCCTTTTGGTGCAATTGTAAGTGTGATCATTTTCTTAATTTCTCTTTCTGTTACTTCATTATTAGTGTATAGAAATGCAACTGGTTAGTGTACATTAATTTTGTGTCCTTAAACTTAACTGAATTCATTTATCAGTTCTGGAGTAGTTTTGGGTGGAGTCTTTACAGTTTTCTATTTATCATATCATGCTATCTGCAAATAGTGAGATTTAGCTTCTTCCTTATCCATTTGGGTGCCTTTTACTTTCTCTTTCTTGTCTGATGCTGTAGCTAGGACTACCAGTATTGTGTTAAATAAAAGTGATGAAAGTAGACATCCTCGTCTTTTTCTTGATCTTAGAGAAAAAGCTTTCTGTTTTTCACCATTGAGTATGATGTTTGCTGTGGGTTTTTCATATTTGGCCTTTATGATGTTGAGATATGTTTTCTCCAAACCTTTGTTGTGAACTTCTAATCATGAATCATTGTTATACTTTGTCAAATCCTTTTTCTATTGAGATGATTATGTGTTTTTTATTCTTTCTTCTGTCAACGTGTTGTATCATGTTGATTGCTTTGCATATATTGAACCACCCTGGCATCCCTGGAATAAATCCCACTTGATCATGCTGAATAATTTTTTAATGTATTTTTGGATTCAGTTTGCTAGTATTCTATTGAGGATTGTTGCATCTGTATTCATCAGGAATATTGGCCTATAGTGTTTGTTTGCTTGTTTTTTTTTGTTTTTTTTTTTTTTTGTTTTTTTTTTTGTAGTACCTTTGTTTGGTTTTGGTATCCAAGTAATGCTAGTCTTAAAATGAAGCTTTCCTTCCTCTTATATTTTTTTCAAAATAGCCTGAGAATAATAGACATTAACTCTTCTTTAAATATTTAGTAGAATTTAGCTCTAAAGCCATCTGGTTCTGGACTTTATTTTTTGGGAGGTTTTATTTTGTTTTATTTTGTTTTGTTTTGTTTTAATTTGTTAATACTGATTAAATTTTATTGCTGATAATTGGTCTGTTCAATGTTCAATGTTTTTTGTTTTCTCTTTCTGATTTAGTTTTGAAAGTTTATGTTTCTGAGAATTTTATCCATTTCTTCCAGGCTTTTATTTTATTGGCATATAATTTTTCATAATATCCTCTTATAATCCTTTGTATTTCTGTGTTGCTAGTTTATTTCTCCTCCTTCATTTCTGATTTTATTTTTAAGTCCTCTCTCTCTTTTTGTTTGTTTGTTTGGTTGGTTGGTTAGTTTTTTTGATGACTAAAGATTTATCAATTTTTTTGGTCTTTTCAAAGAAACAACTCCTGGATTCACTGGTCTATTTTTTTTTTCTTTTTAATGTTTGTTTATTTATTCAGAGAGAGAGTGGGGAAGAGGCAGAGAGACAAGGGAAAGAGAGAGAATCCCAAGCAGCCTTTTGCTGTCATCCCAGAGCTTAATGAGGATTTGATCCCACAAACCAGGAGATCATGACCTGAACTGAAATCTGGAGTGAGACACTTAACTGACTGAGCCACCCAGGTGTTCCAGTTACTTTTATTTTTTATTTTTTCTATTTTTTCTTGGTCTCTATTCCATTTACTTATCCTCTAATCTTTATTATTTCTTTTCTTCTACTGACTTTGAGTCTTCTTTGTTCTTATTTTTCTAGCTCCTTTAGGTGTAAGATTAGATTATTTATTGAGATTTTTCTTGTATCTTGAGATAGGCCTGTATTGCTGTAATCTTTCACCTTGGAACAGCTTTTGCTGCATCCCAAAGATTTTGGAACATTGTATTTTCATTTTCATTTGTCTCTGTGTGTTTTTTTGTTTCCTCTTTGATTTCACGGTTGCCCTATTCGTTGTTTAGTAGCATGTTATTAGCCTCCATGCATTTGTGTTTTTTCCGGACTATTTTTTGTGATCGATTTCTAGTTTCATGTGGTGGTTAAAAAGATGCATGATATGATTTCAATCTTTTTTAATTTATTGAAACTTGTTTTGTGGCCTAACATGTGCTCTGTTCTGAATAATGTTCCATGCACACTTGAAAAGAAAGTGTATTCCACTGTTTTTGAGTGGAATGTTCTGAATATATTTGTTAGGTCCGTGTGGTCAAATGTGTCATTCACAGCCACTATTTCTTTGTTGATTTTTCTCTCTAGATGATCTATCCACTGAGATAAGTGGAGTGTTAAAATCCCCTACTATTATCGCATTACTGTTAATCTCTTCCGTTATGTTTAATAATTGCTTTAAGTATTTAAGTACTCCCATGTTGAGTGTGTATTTGCAATTATTGTTATCTCTTGTTGGATTGCTCCTTTTATCATTATATGGGGCCCTTCTTGGTCTCTTGTTACAGTCTTTGTTTTAAGCCTATTTTGTCCAATATAACTACTACTACCCCAGCTTTTCATTTCCATTTGACATGCTACAATATTTTATATTAAAGAGGATAATACAGTGATTGTAAGAAGTAGTTTTGGGATAGTAGTCTTCTGCAAATGTTGTACAAGAAACTAGAGTCATGTTACTTGACATGAATCCTAAATTTTTGGTTGAAGTAAAAAGGACATGAATAAATGAACACAATGTTTTTTTTTTTTTTTTTTTTTTTTTTCTGCCTTGGTACTCTTTATATCTAATGCCTATTAGCTTGTCATCTTAATAATTGATTCTTTCACTTCCTAATACAGGAAATTAAATTTACCTTGAAATTATATCTATCCTGGCAGTTTTCTGTGTATAAACATATATAGAGAGAGCCAGGTTCTCTGTTTCAAAATGGGCAAGATAATCATATAAGTGCAATTAAGTGAAAATATATACAATGGGGCTCTTCCTGTGATTTTTGGATTCCATGTAAAATATATGTTCCTTGGCACATTTGGATGTATTATGGTTATATTCGCATTTAAAATTAGTAAAAGTCTTCTTTTACACCTATTAGATAGAAAGTTTTTGATTGCCTGCCTTACATTAGTACCGGCAAGGAAAATCTTCCCAATGTCTTTTCTTTCCTTCCTGTAGTCTTCCCATTTTTCGAAGTAGTTCTGTGTAAGGTTTACCCTACCTTCACCTGCTCTAAATTATCATCTCCCTTTCCGGGGTCAGAAATGTTCTCATGGATCTTGTTTACACTGTGAACTGTTGGAATGGCATATAAGATACACACGATTGTTAATTATCTTTTTTGAATTTTCATAATTTTCAAGACCTAAAAAAAGGATGGGTTGTTTGACAGTTTCTCCAGCTGTTTTTTTTTTTCCCCTCAAGAAAACTTAATGTTTCATGTAGGCTTTACCAGAAAAAGACATACGAGTGTCAAATGACAATGTTTGACAACTGTTAAACACATGTAAACTCTTGGAGAAGTTCTTCCCAGTTGCAGCAGGTGTTGTGTTGCTTAGGAGCAGAATCTATGTTAAACGTTGCCTGCAGAGGTTGATCTGCTCTTGAAGCTCCTTCAGAGTTGGCATCAGAGCAGAGTCAATCAAGAAGGATGCTGGCTTCATGCCTGAATCTTCTGTTATGTTTAGTTCAATTAGATTCAAATATACAAAGCTTGCCAGTGAGAAGAGAAGGTCAATCACTTGGAAATTATATTAACCATATCTTGGAGGTAATTTTTGCTGTGTCTAGTCTATCTTCACTATGAAAACAAAAATTAAGGAGAACAATATAATAAACTGTCTGATGTTATATCAAAACGGATATTAGAATCAAGTCAAATTCTTATATGTTATAATAAATCTCCCATGGTGTTACAAAGTGTCATACTCAGCATGTTGCCTTCATCATCTTCTGTTTCACAGAGTGAATTCTCTTTCTAAACCTTACGTATACCTTCTCAATATCATGTTATGTAAAGGGTTTTACCCTTAAATATTCCAAGACAAACTGAGATGTAAATGGGAAACATTTGGGGGAGATCACTTGGAAAGTCAAATTACCAGCATTAATATTTTTTTTAATGTTTATTTTTGAGAGAGAGCACAAGCAGGGTAGGGGAAGAGAGCGGAAGGCACAGATCCAAAGCAGGCTCCGGTCTCTGAGCTGTCAGCACAGAGCCCGACATAGGGCTCTAACTCCAAACTGCGAAATCATGACCTGAGCGAAGTCATTCGCTTAACCAACTAAGCTCTCCAGGCATACCTCCAATCACCAGCATTAATTTATTTCTTCAGACTCAGTATGCACTACTATTTCTTTGTTTTCTTTTATTATTTCTTTATTTTGTACTATATCAATCCATTCTTTATACCTGCTATGATTTAGTCCAATGTAAGAGTCTAAAATTAAAGAAATATTTCCAAAATTAGTGTTTTACAAGAAGAAGTGATTCGAAGGAAGATTATGTAAAATAATTTATTTTTTAATTTTATTTTTTCAATATAATTTATTGTCAAACTGGCTTCCCTACAACACCCTGTGCTTATCCCAACAAGTGCCCTTCTCAATGCCTATCACCCATTTTTCCCTCTCTCCCAAAATAATTTGTTTTTAAATTGAAAATGTTGATGTGTTTCTGTTTATTATATATACTAATCATCTCATGACATATCATATTATACTGATGTATTTTGACTTAATGTGTATGCATACATTATTTTATCCCATGGTTTGTAATAAAGTTTTAGGTTTTAACAGACAGATTAAGGCAAATCATATAGCATACATGCAAGATGAGATGTAAAATGCAAATATGTAAATAAGAATAATATATTATTTCTGGAGTATGGTCAGACATTATTTCATATGCTAATAAGTCATTTTGAATGTATCCTCATCTCCACACCGTGTACCTCCTGTATAAGTCTTTTATTAGTTTTTGATTGGGATTTCAGGCTTTGTTGGTTTCTATGAACATTTATTTAAAGTAAAATAATAATAATAATAATAATAGTAAGAATAATAATAATAGTGCTTTCTCTGTCAAATGGGATGGAAATATTTAAAGTTTTTATTTATAGTTTTAATTTATTGTGTTAATTTCTATATCAATGCATTTGTCTGTGTTTTATGGCATCTGAGTTCTCTTTCTTATAAAAGCACAGGTATAAAAATAGAGATAGAGGTACTCGCACACACATATACCCACATTCATAGATAAAAGATTATGGATTCAGGGTAGCATAGGTAAACCTCCTCTGTGTGTGTAATGTTTATTCCTATTGTTTTACTTTTTAAAATTTTTCTACATACTATATATTATTTGGGATAATTAAATATCCCTAAGTGATACTTAATGGTATTTTTATTGATAAAATAGTTTGAAAATCTACAAATTTATTTTTTAAAGGAGAGAAAGGCTGTCATAAAGTTTATGGTATTCATCATTTAAAGTTTTCCATACAGCTTATAAAAATGTGGACGATAGTACGCTCTCTTTTGTATCAGCCAATCCATAGTGATTGTATAAACTTAATCATAAATGGCACTGTTGGGGCTGCAGACTAACGGGTATTTTACTTGATGAAAGTTTGAAACCTGGGTACATGTCAAAGTGTGCTAGCCATGATTACAGGAGAGGAGTGTCAACCAATGTACTTTCAACTAAACTTCTGTAAACTAGAAGTTACATTTCTGTGTGTTGTCTTGAAATTTATAGGCCTTATCTAGTTTTTCTTGTCCCAGTTTATATCATTCACTATCAAAAATATAACCACGACACTGATAAAATGTTGCTGTTCATGTTGTTCAAAAAATACTGTACCGTAGGAGAGTCTCTCTATAAAACACCATTCTGGCTCTGAAGAAATGGCATTCGGTGTTTGATCACTCACATTAATATTGTTTTATTTTTATACCAAACAGTAAAATGGCAGTAACATTGAATTACTGATGACATTTTTATTAGCCAACTGTGGACTTGAGATGATGCTTCTAGTTTACCAGACACAGTAGTGACCTAACAAGTTAGAGTGGTTTGGACATTCAGGGGCTTGTACAGGAGCAAAATTGCCTGTTAGCCACACCCATGAGGTCCCTAAATATCATGTAAGATAGCCACATACAGAAGAACCGGAGATTCCTTACAGTAGAACCTCAGTAAATATATATTGAATTGAAGTCATACTTACTAGAATGCCAAGAAAGAGACACAAAGCCTGGGAAAGATAAAGAGGGGGTGCAAGGTGGGGGAAAGAGAGAGAAAGAGAAAGAGACTTGTTTCCCACTATGAGTATAGAGAATTTCTTTTTTTTTACAAGGTATTAGAATCATCTAGAAATTAATATAACCATTTTGAGTACAATATTCCAATACAATAATAACTTATTTTGTTGTTGCTATTTTTTATTTATTTTTGAGAGAGAGAGAGACGGGCAGAGAGGGGCAGAGAGGGAAGGAGACACAGAATCTGAAGCAGGCTCCAGGCTCTGAGCTGTCAGCACAGAGATCAACACCAGGCTGGTACCCACGAACAATGAGATCATGATTTGAGCCAAAGTCAGACACCCAACTGACCGAGCCACCCAGACACCCCAAAAGTTCTTTCATGGGACACTAAGAATAACCAGCCATTACAATTTTGTAATGTCATCTTACCAACAATTATTTTGGTGTCATTGATTGTCCCCAAAAGGTCACCGTTAGATTCAGTGGTTCTGTTTTCATTTGGCAGTTATTGGTAGAAAATAAAGGCATTTATATTTAATGTACCAAATCCTTTCTATCATTTATAGTTCTTAAAATTTTTATTTTGCCACTATTTCCAGGAAATGACTTACAGTTCTGTGATTTTATAACTCAAATTTGCCTCAAAGATTATACAGAAAAATATTTCCAAAGAGCTTTTAAAAATATCATTATTACATACAACTCTCTGGAAAATAATTACAATTCACAAAAGAGGCTTTCCATTGCTTTGAAATAAAAAAAAATGGCATGTTTATTAAGACAAAATATTAGCTGAGCAAATTGAAAATAGAAAACAAAATAGTGATTGTTTTCTTTTAGTTATTTAATATAATCCTATGTATGAAACACAATGAAACACACATTTTTTGGCAGTCCTTAAGAATGTAAATGACTAATCCCTATAGATTGTTTAAAGGGCTATTACCAAAAAGTAAAAATGATTAGGGAATCTTTAAAATATATTCTGAAATAGCTGTATTCTTGTTTTCCAAAAACTTTGCCTGTTTTTTCATGCATGATATAAATTCTCACACCCCCTTATTTCCATCATTTAGTGGTTATTTTTGATTGTTCTAGAGATGATGCATTCAGAATACTGTTTGTTTTATTTACTGCAATTCAAGCAGGTCAAACAAAAGTTTTGTTTTTATTTCCATATAGAGTAAAACTTTAAATTTTTTGCAATTTTTATTCTATTCTGTTTATTTAGGAACTACTTTTAATATCCCATAAAGTATATAATTTATGATAAAAAAACAACATACTTTGTTTTTATACCTCTACAGGGAGAAAGGGATAAGTATCCCTCATGCTGCATTAGTTTTCAATAAAAGGGTTATCTTGTGAAATATGGTTTTCATATGCATCTCTTGGTACCTACTAAATAAAGAGTTATTTTTGCACTAGCATTTTTCTTATGTGCTACTTTAATGATACTATATTTCTTTTTCATTTAATTTTATTAATAGTATTAAACATAAAATCCCCTAATGAACAGTTTGTTGAATACCCATTAAATTAAAAATGAAAGAAATAACCATTAAAATCATTAAGAAAACCATAGTTATTTTTCATTAATTCTCTACACTCTGTGTTTAACATTCCACCCCCAGGGACAAATTTGAGGCAATAGGTGTTATTCTATTCAAAACTCTCAGTCTAATTTATAAGGTCTAAACACTATTGTAAAGTGGGGATTTTTCTCTCTAGTGTTAATTTTCAGATAATTCCATTGCATACTGATATAACACAAATAACATTAAAATGGAAAAGGGTCTATAAATTAAAATTTCATGGTTGTGATGGAATGGATTCTGTGTATGCGTGTGTATCTGAATATATATATATATATATATATATATATATATATATATGATTATTGATGTGAATATATATGTGTATATATGAATATATATATGTATATAAACATAGTTTCCCCGTATCATCAAAATTATTATCTTAAGGACATAGGTTTCCCTGCTATCTGAAATGGATCATTCCTATGAAAGCTTTGATAACTGAAATGACATGAAGCAATCTCCATTCATTTATAAGGAAATATTTTAGCCTCCCCAGACCCACAAAATGACCTATCTTAGGCTATTCTGATACTTTAGAAACATCTTGCTAATGGATGCACAAAATAAGTAGTGATAAAGCACAGATGCTTAGAGACACGGTTGAAAGCTCTGGGGATAAGATGCTAACATGGCTGAATGTGGTTTCCAGAGAAGGAGCTGGGCGGGGCGTCTCCCGCTGCTCCGCGTGTACAGGGACTCTGCACGAGTTCACTGCACAATAAATGCTGAACACTATTTTCAGTCTTCCCTCTTTTTCCTGAAAGCAAAACTCCCCTTGAGATTTTTTAGTTTCAAAAACGGGTACTAATTGAGGACATTCTAAAACCAAAGTGGCCTAATGCAAACTTTCAAAAAGTAGTAGATACCTATGGAGTCTTGTTTTCTCAATGTTCTGTATAAAATTCATGTCAGAAAATATGGCATCGTTATGTGAAAGTAGTAAAATAACACGCTAATGTGACCATTTCAGTGTGATTTACTATTATTACACCATTTTATTTATTCATAAATCTACCAAGCATGGTAAGTTGCATTCCACCCATTTCTTACAGCCGGGTTGAAGAAGTAAAAGAGATATGCAGACGCTTTGTGCAACCTTCTCCGATGAATCATCTTGGTTAGTAAAGAATTATGAACTCTCATTTTTGTGAAAATAGTTTGTAAACAAAACAAACTATTTGGTATGATTCTATTTTCTAGTGAATGGAAAGAGTAAAAATATGAACAAGACAATTTGTCTAATTCTAATGTAATATTAAGAATATTGGAAAGATAAAGATAGCATTATATATTGTATCATAATGAAAAAGTAGGCCAAATAAGCAACTTTTACTATTTGCTCAGCAATTTGTCCTTTGTCTTGAAAAGGACAGACTTTTGAGTCTGAAATGAATGAATTTCATTCATTTCTTTGCAATTTTTTTCATGTGTGCATTTGTGTGTGTATGTGTGTGTGTGTGTGTGTGTGTGTGTGTGTGTTTTCTACATCTACTTATTAACAAATTGAGGTTCTTATCCAAAGCAGACAAATAGTTATGAGGTCTATATTTTATATTTGAGTTTCCAAATTATTGCCTCAAATTGATTTTCTAAATCAGTATATCTTTATAGCGTTATAGTCACACCTTCATTCGTTCATCAATAGACATTACTCGTTTTTCACTGAATTTTCATTACCCTTTGAAAGGTCACTTGGGAAAATTAAAAATTAACAAAAAATGAGCTTATTATTTAAAAAATAGCATGATATGAAATAGTGTCAAGTGTATATGTATGGAAGGATCAGACGAGGTCAGCCCACCTGGCATTAAGACTCTGCCCATCTTCACTCTGCTGGCAGATTAAATGCAAAGAATAACTGGAGTAAAAATGAACTGTGGGTGAAGAAGGGAAAAACGCTATAAGGGCACACACTTCAGATGCGGGCTTAAAATGTAAGGTAAATTAAGCAAAACTTCCTGAAAGATCAAAAGTGATATGATCTAGGATTATTTTGGGAGAAATACCTGAATGTTTACAAATTGATAGGGAGTTTGCTGAAATTACAAACACCAATTACAAAACATATTTTAGCAAATAACTGGATAATTAGCATTCCACCTGATGCTTTCATATAATTTCTGTGATTTGAATTTACTTCTGTGCCCTTTTAGCATGCAAACAGAGCCCAATTCTTATTTTAGACCTAATAGCTAGTAATTTTTTTTTTTTTGCAAAAGCATAGGAGATAAAGTAGATTGAAATTGTATGTGTACTTGATCCTAGAAGTGACAGCAAGTTGATTAAGTAGAAGAATGGATATAAGTTTGCTTTTTCACTCCAAAACACAAGAACAAAGCACACCATGATAAATAGAATTCCAGGGAAAGTTGGAGTTGCATTACTAAAACGAAGAAAGTTCCTCACAATGACAGTGAACACGCAAGGGAAAGGATTTGCAAATCTGCTAGAAGGGATGATACCGCTGCTATAAATTTAAATATGTAAAAATCTTTTTTTTTTTTTTTTTTTTTTTTTTGTTATAATAGTTTATTTTCAAATTGGTTTACATATAACACCCAGTGTTCATCCCAACATGTGCCCTTTTTAATGCCCATCACCCCCTCTCCCCCCTCCCTCATCCCCCTTACCCTCAGTTTTTTCTTAGTCTTTGAGAGTCTCTTATGTTTTATCTCCCTCCCTCTCTGTGTCTTTTTTTTTCTTTCCCCTCTTCCCCTCCCCCTGGTTTTTGCTTAGTTTCACAAAGTCCACCTATTCGTGGAAACATATGGTATCTGTCTTTTTCTGACTGACTTATTTCACTTAACATAATACCCTCCAGTTCCATCCATCTTGCTACACATGGCCAGATTTCATTTTTTCTCATTGCCACGTAGTAGTCCATTGTATATAAGTACCATAACTTCTTTATCCATTCGTCTGTTGATGGGCACTTGGTCTCTTTCCATGATTTGGCTATTGTCGAAAGTGCTGCTATGAACATTGGGGTACACGTGCTCCTATGCATCAGCATTCCTGTGTCTCTTGGGTAGATTCCTAGCAGGGCTATTGCTGGGTCATAGGGTAGCTCTATTTTCATTTTTTTGAGGAACCTCCACACCGTTTTCCAGAGTGGCTGCACCAGTTTGCATTCCCACCAACAGTGTAGGAGGGTGCCTACTTCTCCACATCCTCGCCAGCATCTATAGTTTCCTGATTTGTTCATTTTAGCCACTCTGACTGGTGTGAGGTGGTATCTCAGTGTAGTTTTGATTTGTATTTCCCTGATGCTGAGTGACATTGAGCATCGTTTCATGTGTCTGTTGGCCATCTGAATGTCCCCTTTGGAGAAGTGTCTATTCATATCTTCCGCCCATTTCTTCACTGGGTTGTTTGTTTTTCGGGTTTGGAGTTTGGTAAGTTCTTTATAAATTTTAGATATTAGTCCTTTATCCGATATGTCATTTGCGATGATCTTTTCCCATTCCGTTGGTTGCCTATTCGTTTTGTTGGTTGTTTCTTTTGCCGTGCAGAAGCTTTTTATCTTGATGAGGTCCCAATAGTTCATCTTTGCTTTTAATTCTCTTGCCTTTGGAGACATGTCGAGTAAGAAATTGGTGCGTCTTAGGTCAAAGAGGCTTTTTCCTGTTTTCTCCTCTAGGATTGTAAAAATCTTTAAAGTACTAGTGGTTTCATCAAAGATCTACTCAATTGAAGAATTATTGTGCCCATAATTATGAATGGACAACTTAAATAGCCCCTTCCATGAAAGTGATTTTATTAATATAACCATTAAAACAGGTTTGTATATAGTAAAACAAAAGCCATTTCTTCTATGAACTCGTCGTATCTTTAATTATGTTGTGTTTATTATGGAACCTGTAATTTTCATTAGGAGAAATAATTGGAAGAAAGAATAAAGTTTTTTTTTTAAGGATATGATGAATTTGGCATGTAGAGGTGGTGACCAACGTTCATCTCTCATATCTGATTAAGGGATTTGTGCATTTCCAGGGCACATGCAGGCTAATTAAAATCATGCTTGTGTTTTCATTAATGGGAGCAGAACAGTAATTCCTCAAGCTTAAGATAAAAATGTACACTACATGATATCAAATTGAGTTCCTCTCTTGATTATCAGAGATCAGGAGAGAAAATGATTCAGTCTTCCTTTATAGAAAATTTGGTAATATATTTACTTTGTTTTTTATCTATTTATTTTACTTTTTTACCATAACATAGAGGGAAAAAATGTTTATATACACAGAAATAATCTCCTTTTTCCTTTGGGAAAAGGCTTTACCCACTAATAAATGTTAAAATATTAACATTGAAATTCTGTAAAGCTCAATTTTCTCATTATTTAACAGGAAAAAAGAAATGCCTGTACCCCATTATGGCCTAAAATGTGACCGATGTCCTTTTCAGATACTTTTATGTTTGCATCTATTTTTTAAATATTGCTACTTGTTATTAAAGTTAGATTATTAATAATAATAGTAAATAGCAACTACCATTTAAAAAAAACGACTATTAATGAGGCTTCCCAGAATGTCTTACTGAAATTAGGTAAAGAGCTTAAATGTAGGTATTGGTAGCCTTACTTTACAAATTTAAAAACTAAGTTTTGAAAACTTGGCTCACGTCTCCCAGCTTTGGAGTTCTTATTTCATACGAAGACTAATGGGGCCATTAGGGCCTAATAAGTGTTACTGCTGGGGAGTCCATGCAGGCAACCAGGGGACTGGAGAATCGTAACCTTTCCACAGGTGTTGTTTTAATATTTTTGAAGTTTCTTGTTGTCATGAGCAAATGAAAAAGAGTACATTATAAATAACTGTATAAAATGTCTGTTGCACTAACTGGTACTGTTTTCTCACCTAAAGGAATGTTCTCAGAGGACAGAAATGATACTAGTTTAAGTTCCAAGTGTAGCTATTCTTCAAAATCCTCACTATTGGGTCCTTTGTAAATCAAACAATTTCAAGAAATACTGGGGAAATCTCCCCAAAAAGTGACACAAAAATTCTGTATTAAACTAATTCTGAAGTCCAAAATTAAGTCATGATTCTTATGTTTCTAATTTTTAAAGAAAATTTATATGAGACGTTATTCATCTACATAAACTGGGTCATTTTATTTATTTACTTATTATTTATTTATTTACTTATTTATTTATTTATTGAGAGAGAGAGAGAGAGAGAGAGAGGGAGAGCATGAGCGGAGCAAGAGTGCACCCTCAATCAGGGGAGGGACAGAGTGAGAAGGAGAAAGAGGATTCCAAGCAGGCTCCGCACCGTCAGAGGGGACCCCCCGCGGGGCTCCTTCTCATGAACCATGAAGTCATGACCTGAGTAAAATCAAGAGTCAGACACTTAACCTACTGAGCCACCCAGGTGCCCTCAGTCATTTGATGATTTAAGCTCTGGATCTCTCAGTATCCAGATGATCTACTCCTCCCCACCCCCCAGGAAAATTATATATGCTTTGCCTGATCCATTGAAGTAGAATATTATCATATTGGGCTAGTACAAATTAGGGAAAGCACAGACTTCCAGACAACTCCACTCTAGACCCATCTAAGTCCTTTATAATTCACTGGAAGACAATTGAGAGGTCTTTCTATATTATCCCAATTTTTCTAGTCCTCATTAATTTAGATATGTTCAAATATACAGCATGTCACATACCAAAAATGGAATAAAGTGCACATAGCTATTGACATATTATCTATGAACATTATCTTAAAAATTGAAAGTACTCAGTCTTACTCTTTTTTCTACACATGTTGTATTGAATCAACACATATCAAAGAGTGGGGGACAGGGCTCGTCTAAGCTAAGTCATTAAAGGTCAGTTGTTAAGGTCCACTGTGGCGTTCCCTTCATTCATGTAATTAAGTCTTACATATGGTACTGAGCACAACAAGAAATAAAATGTGTTGTCTGTCCTGAAGAAACTAAAATATCTTGCAAAGGATGATGTTAGTTTTTGTTTTTTGTTGTTTTTGTTTGTTTGTTTGTTTGTTTTTGTTTTTTATGCTATGTAACAAATCATTACAAACTTCGTGGCATAAATGAACACCTGTTTATTATCTCACATTTCTGTATATCGGAAGTCTGGGCAGGCTCACCCGTGCTCTTTAATCAGAGAATCACAGGGTGGAAGTCAAGGTTTCACCCAGGCTAGCTGGCCGCTTATCGGAGGACCTAGAGAAGGGTCAGATTCCAAGCTCATTCAGGTTCTTGGCTGAGTGAATTTCCTGTTGCTGTAGGGTTGAGTCCTGTTTTCTCACTGCCAGCTGGGAGTCTCTCTCAGATAGAGGCCACTCTCAGTTCTTTCCACAGGAAAGCCAGAAACAGCCCTCTCTTCACATCTTTGACTTCCTATTCCATCCTCTGTTGGAGAAAAAGCTGTTTTTAAATGGCACATAAATTTAGATTACGTTTACCACGATAATATCTTTATTTAGTATTAATTGTAACTTTCATTACATCTATAAATATTTCTTTTGATTTTATAAAAGAATGAGGGTCAGGGGCACCTAGGTGACTCAGTCCGTTAAACCACCCACTTCCGCTGAGGCCATTATCTCCCACTCCATGAGTTCCAGCTGCATGTTGAGCTCTGTGCTAGCAGCTCAGAGCCTGGAGCCTGTTTTGGATTCGGTGTCTCTCTCCCTTTCTGTGCCTCCCCCACTTGTGCTCTGTCTCTTTCTCTCAAAAATAAATAAATGTTAAAAAATTAAAAGAATATGTAATAAGAGAGTGAGGGTCATTGGGATTATTGTACAATTCTATCTACCACCAACACAGATGGTAGTGGAATATAGAGAATAGAGAAGTTAGCTTTTACAGAGTTATCTTTACACTTGCATTTGATGCTACAAATATCTCAGTAATGCAAACATCTGAACATAAAAATAAATGCTTAAAAAAAAGAAAGAAAGAAAAGAAAAATGGAGATTGCAGGAAAGTGGCTAAACTGGGGACCGAGTTTCTCTTTTCCAAACAGAACCTAATTAATAATCTATGTTTGAATTTGTTATTCCATATTCTGTTTCATGTTATACTCTTGATCCCTAGATGTTTAGTTTTTGTTGCTGCTACCATTTGTGTTGTTGTTGTTATTGTTAGCCAGCCACTAGTATTTGATGTTAACATTATAAAAGATTTACTTTCCCTTTGGGAATTTTACAGAAAGTTTTTAAATCTTTAATCAAGTGAGTGTCTGAGTATATCAGTCATGGTTACACTAGAGAACAAGAACCAGTGGGTATAAATATTAAGAATTTTATTTCCAGGAATTGGCTTATGAAAATGTACGAGCAGGCAAGGCAAGTTCAACGGTTGTAGGGCAGGCTGTGGGGGCAGTCTGCATGTCTAGGATACAGGCAGGGCTGCTGTCCACAGGCAGAACTACTTTTTTTTTTTTTTTCAGGGAAGCTTCAGCTTCGCTCTTTAAGACTTTCCAATGATTGAATAAGCTTACCCAAATTATCTAGGATAATCTCCCTTACTTAAAGTCAATTAATTATGAACTTTAATCACATCTCCAAAATACCTTCCCAACAACACCTAGATTAGTGTTTGATAAGAGCAGAGCTGGTGACTGTCACCTAGCCAAGGTGACATAGGAAAAAAAAATCATCACAACTTCTTGTTTTTGCTTTTCAAGAAAGTGATTTGATTTCTTTCCGAAGTGTCATCACCCCACACTCTACTGAGTCCAGTACTTCCCTATTACATTGATCTCCTGGAGTGCATATTAGGACGTCAGATATATGCTTGCAGAGGTATGTGAGCAAGTGCTTGGTGGCCTTCTTCATGACCAAACCATCGTGGTGTTTTAGAAATAATCATCCACTTACGTTTTTATTTTCATGGACAAAATAAGTAGATATCAATAGCACAAATTAACACTCTCTATATATTTTATAACCTCATTTTGTCATTACAGTAAGTTCAGAGTCTACTCACCCTTCAAGTTCTAGAGCTATTCACAGTCAGAGTAGGAAAAATGGTATCAGGTCAAACACAAAGTACAACACTCTTACGTACTCTTAGTATTCAGTGCTATGTTTGCTCATATTGAGAAGAACAATCTTGAACATGGTACGATGCAAAAAGGTAAAGCTTATTAATTTGGCAGATCTTCGTGGTTACCTTGTGTTGGGAGCCATTTTGAGCTCACAGGTTGAGAAGTAACCTTAAAGTTGCATCCTGGGGATGGGTTGCACCTCCCCCATTGTAGTTGGAAGTATAGTCCTCAAAACAACTCCCTGATTTCTCCTGTTTACAGATAATTAACATTAAGGCTTTAAAGGAAACACCCTGTTCTCTCCCCCGACCCCAAATTTATATGTTAATTATCCTGAAACCAACATACAGGATTAAGGAAGTTGCCACCTTGCTGATAAAAACGGATTATTGTTAAAAAGATCAAACGATGGAATGTCACTCATTGCTGTAATGTCACTCACTACATTTTAAATAAAGACACTGAGACCAGCAGGGCAGAGACGCCAGAATTGCCAAGGCTTCCTGCTTGGTCATCAGACTCCATCTCTCATGGCTCTCTCACTTCATTTTGCCTGACGGTCCATCCTTCGTGGACCCCTAGATTCGCCGGAACAAGGACCCCAGCAACCTTGGTCCTCCAAGAGAATCTGTTGTTTTTCATGTAATTAGATTCTAAGCCTTCCCTAAGATTACCTCAATTTATGTATCATACTATAGAATGACAAATTGGTACTTTCTTTTCCTTAGGTAATTTCTACATGTACAAGTGAGGGAAGAGAGAAAAGGTCATTCATTTGTCTACAAAAATGTGCAGTCAGTAAACTTTTCTCTAAGAAACAAGGGCACTGTCTTAAGAGTTTCAAGATGAAAAATATTAAAAGCTCATAGCAAAGCTGTAATCATTTATAGTGGTTTTTAAATGTCATTTCAGTTGTAGTACCAACCATTGCTGTCACCATCCTTAAATTCATCATTTATTCATAAAGAATATAAAGGCCTGGAAAACTAGAAAGACAAAATGATTGGTTTTAATTGCTATATTAAAGAGCATGTAGACATTTTTCTTATTTTTATATTTAATAAATATCTCCCATTTACTTATATTTGAGGGAAAAAGCCAAGTCTTTTTCCAAAGCCTACATTCTTAGGTCAATTTTTTCCTGAGGGTGCAGGGAAACATATTAAAGAGCTATGCTTGTATATGTTTCTAAGCTTAGAATTCCTTTCTACAGTATCATAAAAAATCATAATTAAAGTTGTCTCAAAGCCATCACTGTCTGTACAGACAGAGTGTACAACCATATTGTTATGATGGAGATATTGGACACCTGAGTATTTGGTCTACTTTTGGAAACACAAAAGTTCACACTATGTGATTATTTTAATCTATGAATTCTACTTTTGGAGAAAAAAATGTAAACATCAATCTATTTTACTGTAAGTCATGATAATTTTATTTTGAAAGGGATTGATTTGGTGAGTTTTTAATGGAAATTGGAATATTAGTTATATAAAATATAGAAATGATTTATATTGTTTTATAACTTTATGTATATCACTGTTCTTTCATGGTGTGTTCTTCGTAAATCGAGATTTGTGTAAGTTTCTTCTATCAAAATACAACTTGAATAAAAGGGATCCATAATGATACAGTGCTAGTCAACACATCACTATTAGTTTAAATTGGTGTTGCAAATAAAAATTTAAACCAGCACTGGTATAGATGGGTTGATAAACTATGGCCTATGGGTCAAATCAAACCTATTGCCTATTTTTGTATAGACCACAAAGAAAGATTTTATATTTTTAATGGTTACATTTCAAATTATCGTAAGTACATACAAAATATCCTTAATTTTGCCTTTTTTATTTTAAACACTAAAACATTTACTCTCTAGTCCTTTAAGACACCAGTTTGCCAGACTCTATGTTAAATGAACATAGAACAATGGAAAGTCAACAAATCTCAAGTCAAGCTTAATGTTTTAAAATTATTATCCATGTGACCTCAAGCAAGATTCACTTAATTTATGTTAGCCTTGATTTTTTCATCTGCTGAATGGACATAGTAATATGATCTGTTCACCTTATACATACAGTAATTCCCAAAGGAAATAATATGTATGCCATCTCTGAAAAGTACATGACACTATAAAATGGGCATACGATGGAATCAGAATACACAAAAAGGTTGATTTTCAGAACAGACTCTGGAGTAACTGATGAATTGCAATCCCCAATAAGCCATGTCCTAACATTGTTGACTTGAGGACAGTTACCCTAAATTAATCTAAGTACCCTACCTAGCAAAAACTTTCTATAACTTTGTTCATGGCAAGAGTTGAGATCCTGCTAAGAAGTAGCTGTTGGTATAACTCTGTGTCCCTAATTAGCTCTTAACAGCTTCCCTCCTGGAAATTGGCCTTCATTGCCCATTGGTAGTGACAAATTTCCTGATGCTGATTGGTTTCTTCTGGAATGTCCTTATTATGGGATTTACGCTTTGTGATTCAATGGCTTGCAAAACACCTGCCCCTGATTTTGCTCTGCAGTTCAGTCAGAGTATCTTTTATTGGCAGGACGTTGCCTCTCAAACTAGCTTTGATGGGATACACTAACTTAAAGGTCTATCTTTCTTCTGATTTAATCTCTTCCTCAATAGTCCTGGAATACTCAGGGGCCGTTGCGTGTAGTGCCTGAGTGGCAAAGCCTCAACACTGAATTCCAAATAGATTAGGGCAGAGTTCCTATTATAAGAACCCTCCTTTACCTACACGAATGTCATAAGTCTCACTTGCTTGTATAACAGCAATAGTCAGGAGGTCTAAGAATGAAATCTTTCTAGTGGATGTTTCTATGTTGTATACCAGGTCACAAAATCCAGAGGTACAAGAGTGCTCCTGTGTCTACTTTGTATGAAAACCATACCAGCAAAAATCCCACATGAAGATGCACTTCAGTACTAAATAACACAGAAGTACTTGTATTAGACTACTAAAATTTTGTTTCTTCTTGATGTCTTGATGGTCAAGATATTGTCAGCTCTCAGCTTAGGGCAATGTAAAGACACACTCAACTTCAGCAAGCTTCAAGGCTCTTCTGTGTCCGAGTCCTTATGCTCACTACCAAACCTCAGACCTACTGAGCATTAAGTATTTACCCCCAAAACATCAGAATTTTAATACATCTATGACTTTGACCAGCGTGTGTATTTCCCTGCCTTTTCTAAAATTGAATTGAGTAGTTAATCCTAAAAGGGCTGCCTCCATAGAGAACCTTAGCTAAGATGTTCATTCAAGAACATGCAGAAACTCAGTTCAGAAAAGCCTGAATTTTTCCCATCAAGTTGCAAACTTTGAAAGCAGTCAAATTAATAGTCTTTCTATTAATTGTAAGTATTGGAGAGAAAGCATAAAGCTTATGTCATAATAATTCTGGAATAAATAGAATCACTTCAAGTTATTTATAAAAGGCTTACTCCCGTTCTTATTATAATTTTTATGTATTAAAATTATTGCTAAATCATCATACTGTAGAGTAAGTTTTATAATTATGTGATTTTTTTTCTTAATTAAAGCCACTAAAGGCGGAGTGAGGCAACTTAAGTCTACCATAATCCATCATCCTGCAACTAGTTGTATGTTTGTCCTCAGTCACTAATATAATAAATTGTATGCTTTAATTATAAATGAAGATATAAACTGTGAAATATTAACATTTCTCAAGAAATGTTTATTAATAATATATAATTCTTATATTTTCAGATCCATAGCAGTTTAACATAGAGTTTAAAATTGGTAAAAAAAAAAAAACTTAAAACAATTTTATGACTTGAAAAATAACTCATTTTTAAGTGGAGAAGAGTACATACAGAGTAAGACTGAAAAACATTTAATTAAATTGTAAAGTTGTTTTGTCATTATGAAAGATGACTTGCATGAAAAGGCACCTTAAAATAACTACTGTTTTCCCCATTAAACATCAAGCCCCTAATTTTTGGTCTTTAGATAAGAAAAATAACGCTCTGTGATAAAAGTAAATGGACCTTGCTTTGTAACCCCTTTGAGAAAATTGCCCTGAATGAAATAGCTCCAGTGTGGTGAATTGTGATAGCTTTTCATACACCCAAGCAGGGCAGAAGCATCTGGAAGTCTAATTCTCCAAAGATATTTCTGTGCTGCTTTTAAATAGAATAGTAAAATGATGGAGGAGGTAAACATCTGCCAGGTACGGGAAACCACTCTTTTGTTCAACAGGGCACTACACTGTGTGTTCAGCAAATATTTACTGAGGGCCTACTTTATATCTAGAACTTACATGAAACACTGGGAGAGCTATCAAATAGTAGAGTTCCTTTTACATAAACACATATTTGAAATTTGGAAAGAAATCAGATAAGCCCTAGGGACAAACATCTAGAGATCAGGAAAATTGTATTCTGATAACAATTAGAGTAAAGAGACTGTTTTCTTTGAAGTGGTTGGATATTACCTCATAGGCAGATCAAGGTGAAATTTTAATAATAGGCAAGGAATTTACATTTATTCGATAAGCAACTGGGGACTATTCAGCTTCCCTTGACAAATGAGTGGCATCTCAATTATAAGCTTTATAATAAATATACCTTTGGTTGTCATTTTTAACTTCCGTCAGTAGGACATGGTGGGAAATGAGGGTAATAGCTGAATCAAATTTCAGATATTATTGGCCAGCTAATCTCTTCTCAAAGGGTGCAATAAAATAACATCAACGCTCTATACTACAGGGAACACAACTGCAGTCTAAATGTGAAATATAGTGAGCTAGACTAAATTGTCATGGTACGCCTAATAGCATTAGTCACTTAAAGCCAAAGCTAAAGCAAAAAATAAAAAACAAACAAAACCCAAACAGACAAACCAAAAAGGAAAAACGAAAAAAGAAAAAAAAAAGAAAAACACCAACACAGCATCAATGATGTTATGGATGTGTTGGGGTACAGGAAAAGGATCCCTTATCTTGTACACAACACACTGAAATATTTACAGATGGAATAACTTCACGTCTAGGATTTGCTTTAAATGTGTCCAAGAACAGAATGAGAGAATATAGAGGAAACAAGATTGGCCACAAAGAGCCAAATGATGAAGCTAGATGATGGGAATGTAGGTGTCAATCAATACTGTGTCCTTGACTTTTTACATTTGTCTGTAGTTTTGTAATAGAATGTTGGAAAATAATAGAAACTTAAGTGAAAGGAAATGGGTTCTTTGTCTATTTCTACTCCAGTGCCCACCAGGAATCTCAGATTTCACCCCTTCACAACAATGATCTTTCCAGGGCTCATTTAACAGTGGAAAACAAATTACACAAAAGCAAGGTGGGGCGGGGGGATTCTTACCCAATACCAGAATATTTGTATCTTTTTTTCTAGCTAAGGCTTCTTCCCATAAGCCACACCCCTACTTGGTAGCTGACCTGTTTCTCTACGGGATTGGAATCAGTTTTATTGATTTTTATCTATTCTTGATGGAAGAGGATAAAGTGAAAATGAGAATTCAGCTGATACCACTTGTCAACCATAAGGGGCTGGTACAGGTGTTTTTCAGTTGATGCAACTTCTGGTGTCATCTGAAACTGAACTAGGAGAATCAACATACACTCTGAAAGAAGTCATGTATCTCCTCAATTTAACATATCTAAACCTGAACTTTATGCAATTATGTAAATTGTAGCTCCTCCTTCCCTTTTTTTGCATAGACATATACAAAAAAAGCAGAAAAAATTGGAAGAGGGAGGGATAAGTAAAAAAAATTGAAGATTATACATTTTCTTCATTTTTATGAACAAGAATTGGTGAGTTAGCCTACTAAAACTCCAATGCCAATCAAGAAAAAAATCTTTAGTTTCTCATACTGCATAGCCTTCCTTTAAAAATGTACCCATAGGCCAGGACCTCTGGGTGGTTCAGTCAGTTGAATGTCTGACTTCAGCTCAGGTCATGAGCTCATGGTTCATGAGATGGAACCCTAAGTTCGAGCCCTGCCTTGGGCTCTGTGCTGACAGCTCAGAGCCTGGAGCCTGCTTAGGATTCTGTGTCTCCTTCTCTCTATGCTCCTCCCCAACCCATGCTTTGTCTCTCTCTTTTCTCAAAAAAAATAAAAACATATAAAAAAATTTAATGTATAAATAGTCTTAAGTTATGTGGTAATCTGCCTTTTTTCTATAAAAACTGGTGAAAACCTTCCCACGTTAAAAATATATTGATATATGCTAATAATGCTTTCATTTATCAGATTTTCTTATTTATATCTAATCAGTACATTAGTATCTGCAGTTTTTCACTATTATAAACAATGACATAATACATAATATTTTCTCAATACACATCTCTAAAGTCATTCAATTTATGTATATACACATACACATGCTGGTTTTTTTTTTTTACAAATGTCAAAATTGTTCCCTTGAGGGAATAATTAATAGCATTTTATGTGGTTAATAGCATTTTACGTGTCCAACAGAATTTTTTTTTATTATGCTTTGTAACATAATTGCCAAAAAGGTCATGGTATAATTTTATTTTATTTTACATCTTTCATGGGAAAAAAATTCCTCAGGATTCACAATATAAACAAAAGTATGACATAGTTAGCCTACATCCAATTGGACATAATCATTACAATTAAAAAGTTTTCCTTAGAGTTTTCATAGTGTGTATATTGTCCGTTTGACTAAAAACAGTCGCTAATATTTATTGAGCCCTTACTTTGTAAATTAAATTTTTGATACTACATATCTACTAACTCATTTAATCTGATTCCCTCATATCCATGAAGTCATTTCATACTATATTATCCTCTTTTTTTTTTATCTGAGGAAGTGAAAGCTAGTGTGGTTTAAGCAAGTAGCCCAAGCATTCGTAAGTACCATTGAGTGTTGTTATGTCGCTATGCTCTTCTAACCCCGGAGAGAGAGCCGACCAAGTTCTTGCAATTTTTATCACAGTGTTTACCACTGCACCATTATTACAAAAACTTAAATCCTTATATTTGATGTACACAAGATAGTATGAGTCTGGGATATGTTAAAACCCTGTATTCCTGTGGGGAGTTGAAATTAATTTAATAAGGAAAGCAGAGTCAGCAAGGCAGATGGGAGTTACTTGTTCTTTATGATGCGGCAGGGAATTACTGACTTTTGCCAAGAGTGAGAAAGAACAGGTCGGCATGAGAGGACCTGGATATTGCCGTCAGCATAACTGAGGGTGGAAGGAGACAGTGTATTCAGAAGTTAATGGAGTCACCATGAAACCCAAAGAAAAAGTTCAATTTAGTAAATAAGTAAAGAAGAACGAGAGGGAGATCCTGTTAGAGTCGCTCTATACCAGTATCAGCTTTACGATGCCGTATAAAGTATTTTCGGCTTAAGGCCTGTCAAATGCGGTTAGAGCCTGAGAAAGCTCAATTATTTTTCTGTAATATAGAGTCACCTGCTGTGGCATAGACGCCGAAGATACGCTGTGGTGAGATTTCAATACACATTAAACAGAAGTTAGAAATAAATGGACAATGATATACGTGTATCAAGAAGTAATTAAGCATTTCAGAGCAGCCATTGTTTGAAATGGAATAGCACTTTATTTCCCTGTATAAAATTTTACTGAACTATTATCTGAATAGGTACTAAGACATTAAGTTTAAAGTTGTCTTAAACTTTGATTGAATGAGGAATGCTGTGTACAATTTAAGAAACTGTTAGAAATATAAACTAGGTGGTTTTATTCCATCTTAAGTACGGCTCCTATAGAAACTAGGAAATAGAGTTAAAGGCGTGCACACTGTGACCTTATTCTGGATATAATACAGCCTTAGCAGTTTAATTACAGTGTATTTTATTAAAGAAAAAATGAGGAAGGTGTGTGGTTTTGCAACTTTATTGAGTGTAACATATAAAAGAAGCTACACACATTTAAAGTGCAAATCGGATGAATTTTGCCAGATGTCTACACCCGTGAAACCACCACCACCATCAAGACACGGCACATTTTCATCATCCCTCTGTTACTCCTGGCTATACCCCTCCTCCATCAATCACTTCCCTGGCTTCTGGCACTTTGATTTAGTTTCCATAGTTTAAAATTTTTCAAAAATGGAATTATATATGAGTTCCTTATATACTATTTGTGTCTGGCTCACATAAAGACCGTGTGATTCAGTTTTTGAGTGTAGAAGTAGTTTGTTCCTTTTAACTGAGGAGTAGTATTTCACTGGATGCATGTATCTATTGGTACATTTGGATTGTTTCCAATTTTTGCTGTCAATCACTTGTGTATCAGTGTTTGAATGGGCAGATGCAGTCTCTTCTTTGGGATAAATACCTTGTAATGAGATAATAGCATCACATAGAAAGTGTATGTTTAACGTTTTAAGAAATGACCAAAATGTTTTTCAAAGTAGTTGTGGGTTGCATATTCCCACAAGCAGTGTGTGAGGGTTATAGATGTTCTGTATCGTTGTACATACTTGGTATTGTTAGTTATTTTTCTTTTTAATTTTAAAGATGCTAACAGATACATGGTAGCAGAAATGACTTTAAACAATTAAATATATAGTTTTGAATTAAGAAGTCCATGCAGATTAGGAGTTTTTCAGTCTTGAAATTAATTTGATAGTACTTTTCACTCCAGTACTTCCAGATATTTCTACTTTCCATTAATTTACAATCACTGGGCTTTCCTTTCTCCCCTCTCTGACTCTCCACAAAGGGTCAAAATATCTGCCCAATAAGGACATAAACAGGCCTTTCTTTTTTTCTGTTAACCAATACTGTTCATTATATAGTATTTTATGTGCATTTCTTAATAACTTGTTTTTAGTCATTGCTAAAAATGTGTGTGCTTTGAAATTTATATACATAATCTAGACATCACTAAATTTCAATGGTTTTAGGTGAACTTGATATGAATTGAATTTAATAATCTTAAGGTTGTATATAATATTTATTTCATTTTGTTTATACTTAATAATCATATCTAGAAGACACAAATTAAAATAAATATGAGCTAACAGGAAAAGGGTAAAATACCAAGCAGTTGTGTCTACCAAAAGTCATTTATTTTCTTTTAATTATGTAATGTCTTTTTTGACATTTGTTGTATTCTAAAATAACTTACTACTAAAGTGCAAATGTGGTTTTAAAAATACAAAATATATTGGGACACCTGAGTAACTCAGTTGGTTAAGCGTCCTGCTTTGGCTCAGGTTATGATCTCATGGTTTGTGAGCTCAAGCCCCACCTCAGGCGGTCTTCTGCTGTCGGGGCAGAGCCTGCTTCACAATCTCTGCTCCCTCTCTCTCTGCACCTCCCCCACTTGCGCATGCATGCACACTCTCTCCCTCTCTCTCAAAAATAAATGAACATTAAAAAAAATGAATTTGGGGTGCCTGGGTGACTCACTAGGTTAAATGTCTGATTTCAGCTCAGGTCATGGTTTCACAGTTCATGAGTTCGAGCCCTGTGTTGGGCTCTGTGCTGACAACTCAGAGCCTGGAGCCTGCTTCAGATTCTGTGTCTTCCTCTCTCTCTGCTTCTCCCATTCTCATGCTCTCTCTCTCTCTCTAAAAATAAATAAACATTAAATTTTTAAATTAAAAAATGAATTTAATATGTATTTAAAAATACAATATATTACTGTATATTCATTTTTAAATTACGTTCCCTAAATTAGTTAATTTTCACTTTAATTAAACCGCCTTTCATTATTAAATGACTAGGACAATAAACGAAATAGCTAAGGATCCATTCTAGGTGTGATATAACAACAATGTCCTTTCAAAGGAGTGAATTATGCTTACTTAAAAAAAATAAATGACAGGGGCGCCTGGGTGGCTCAGTCGGTTAAGCATCAAACTTCAGTTCAGGTCATGATCTCACAGTCCATGGGTTTGAGCCCTGCATCGGGCTCTGTGCTGATGGCTCAGAGCCTGGAGTCTGCTTCGGATTCTGTGTGTGTGTCTCTCTCTCTGCCCGTCCCCTGCTCATGCTCTGTCTCCTTCTCTTTCAAAATAATAAAAAACATTAAAAAATAAAAAAATAGCAATTTTTCATGTACTCCATGTGAAACATCCAATCAATGACTCCTGGCTAATTCTTAAGTGACTTGAACTATGAAAACAAAATACTTATGCCATAATGTTATTTATAGAATAAAATTGTTAGGGATAGGACAGGGTGGGAGAGGAGAGAAAGAGTGTATTTGCTTATAGCCTTTCCTTCTTGGCTGCTTGGTTATTTCTGAATTAAGTAGAAAAGATATTCCAAATTATTAGCCAAATAGATAACATAATTTAAAAGCTAACTGAAATCTTGGAGATGATATATGCTAATTTCCTGACATTTTCCAATGAAATTTTAACTGGAAGTTTTGAAATGGCTCCGGGTTACAAAGCAAGTACTGCCAGAATTTTGACCATAGTCCAAGCTTCTGATACCCAGTTGAGTTTTTCTTTATATCCAGGAGTTCATAGTATTTCAAATTCATGGGTGTGTATGAATGAAGCTGACCTCAAAAATGTGAAAAACTTACCTTATTTTTTTATTTTTTATTTTATTTATTTTTTTAAAATAATTTCTTGTCAAATTGGTTTCCATACAATATCTAGTGCTCATCCCAACAAGTGCCCTCCTCTGTGCCCGCCACGCACTCTCCCCCTCCCACACCCCCTCACCCCTCATACTATATGTTTCCACACATAGGTGGATTTTGAGAGACTTGGCTGAAAACCATAGGGAAGAGGAAGAAGGGAAAAGACAAAAGACACAGAGAGGGAGGGAGACAAAACATAAGACACTCTCAAAGACTAAGTGAAAAACATACCTTAAAGGCTGTTAAATTCAACCATCCTGCCCTTATCCTTACACCTATGTCGAAATAACAGCCCTGTGTTTTATTAACTCAATGCTGCTGCCAAAAGGTCAGTTTGTTAGTACTTTGCTAGGTTGCTTGCTTGTTTTATTTACTATTTATTTATTTATTTTTAATTATTTTTACTTTTTAATTTTTTTTTTTTTTTTTTTTTTTTTTATTTTGAGAGACAGGGTGAGAGAGATTGAGCGTGATTGGGGAGGGGCAGAGAGAGGGAGACACGGAATTCAAAGCAGGCTCCAGTCTGTTAGCACAGAACCCAACACAGGGCTCGAAGTCATGAACCAGGAGATCATGATCTGAGCTGAAGTTGGACTCTTTTTTTTTTTTTTTTTTTAACGTTTATTCATTTTTGAGACAGAGAAAGACAGAGCATGAGTGGGGGGTGAGCAGAGAGAGAAGGAGATACAGAATCGGAAGCAGGCTCCAGGCTCTGAGCTGTCATCACACAGCCCGATGCAGGGCTCGAACTCACAGACCACGAGATCATGACCTGAGCTGAAGTCGGACGCTCAACCGACTGAGCCACCCAGGCGCCCCTGAAGTCGGACTCTTAACCAACTGAGCCACCCAGGCGCCTCAGTTTGTTTATTTATTTTTAGTTTAAAACAATTAACACTAAAGTTCTGGGATTTCCTTTCTCCTGATAATTAAATCACCAAAACAAGAAGGAGGGGGGGTAATATTTGAATCTGTAGTCCACAGAGAAGCAAGATGAGATTTCATATAAGAATCATAAGACCAACATCTACACAGTCATCTTAATATCATAATAGTCAAGATCAAGAGAAGCTTATGAGAAATCTCAGTGGAGAAATTTCTGTACATGTCAATCACAGCCTTCCTATCAGATCAGAGTATTTTTTTCCTTTATTAGATGATAATCTCAATTCTCACTTTTTAGTACAAACCCAAGTAAATGAAGAAAGAGTGGCTTCCATTTAGGTACTCATTTAGAGTCTTTATTGACTACAACGTGACTCAGAGAAGTTTACTGTTTAGACTCAGTACCGAGCAATAAGCCTTGTCTGGAAAAGGAAGACATCATATTTTCCACCAAGTGCCAAAGTCCAAAGGACAATTACTTGGCTCTTTTTATTACTACTTCCCCATCATTAAAATATGAATAAAATACTTATCGTAACTTATATCAAAAGATTCCTGTAAAAATCAAATGAGATAATAGGTGGGAAATTCCTTGGCAAAGTTTAAGGACTGAATTAATTTGAGTTATCATCATTCTTTTCTTTTAGACAGAATTTTTATTAGAAGCCTTGAAAAAGTGTGGTCACAATATTTCTCTGTAAGATTATGAATGTGTCTGAGAATTCCAGCAAACCATATGAAATGGTAGGATTCAAGCAGGGTTTAAGAAACTTCTAGAAAATGCATAAACACCCTAGAAATGAATTCTTCAACTCTACAATTCCTATGAGTTTTACTTCTGCTGGAGAACTGAGATATCAGAAATCATCAAAATTTTGGCCTATTATAGTTTTAGTCAGTGTTCTTGAGGTAGCCATGCATTAGGAGAGGGTCATTTTCCTGTTTAGAAAACAATAATTACTCTTTCTGAGGAAGAGAAAGAATGAATTGCAAAAGAGATCTTTGTTGCAACAATTTGTGCTGATGAAACAACATCATTTGGAAGTTCTAGATTGTTTATTTTTTAGGCTAAAGAAATTTCGTGGTCGAATTTCTTTTTCAGCGAGAATATACATAACTATTTACTGTGGCTAAATTTTTACAAGATAATATTTTATCAGACATTATTTACAAGACATATTTTTAAAGATACAAATGTATTTTTCAACTCACAAAAACAAGAAAAGTTTCCTGTTTTAGAAGCAAGCATTGTCCGTGGGTTTTAGTGTCTGGAAGTGTTTAAGCATCAAGATTTTACTGTAAAAGGACCCGAGTTTTACTTCTGGATCTGCTTTGTACTGGCTGGAAGACACTGATAAATTTCTTTAGCTTCTCAGAATCTTAGCTTACTTAACAAAAATTTTAAAAACAATTATAATATCAGCTTACTGGGATTGTTTTGAGGATCTATGGACAGTGGCTATAGTAAAAGTCCATGCAAAATATCTGACATGTGGCAAGCATTTAATATGTAGTTTCTAAAATTATCACTACTGTATCTTTGCCATACTCCCCACAAATTAGTACTATTTTACTTTGTCACTCACAAGTGTACTTCCATATGAAATTAATTATTTATTCAACATAGGTTAAAAAGAGCACTGCAGAATCACTCATATTCTCTGTAGAAAATGTTTAAAGTTTAAGGTGAAAGACACTTGGAGCCTATGAGAACAAGAAGGCCTGTTATTTAGAAGCATCAGCAGAGTCAAACACAGTTGGGGCTTTCCAGGTAGGAACGTTCTACTATGGCAGAGTTAGTTTAACTTAGTGTACACTTGTTACAGCATTGCTTGTGTAGTTTTTCAAATAGCTTTTTAAGTTAGCAGCAAATATAATTACTGGTGGATACGGTTCACGAAAATAAGCACTGTCTTGGAGCACCCGGGTGGCTCAGTCGGTGAGCGTCCAAGTTCAGCTCAGGTCATGATCTCACGGTTCATGAGTTCGAGCCCTGCATTGGGCTGACAGCTCAGAGCCTGAAGCCTGCTTTGAAATCTGTGCCTCCCTCTCTCTCTGCTGCACCCCCTGCTCACACTCTGTATCTCTCTGCCTCTGAAAGATAAAGTAACCTAATAAAAAAAAAAATAAAAAAAAAACATATGCTTAAGAAAATAAGCAATGTCTTAATAAAAAGGTTTTAAAAAGAGATCACTATTTAAGATCTTCAGAACGAGGCTTAGACCAATACAAGAACAGAGTGCTTTAATTGCATGACCAACCACACATCAGAACCTTGGAATCCATCAGATTCTCATTTACCAATGCTGTGTTAACAACCAGTCCGACCCCTTAGAGAAGAATTTGCAGTTGTATTTCCTGTTGACGATTTATTTACAATTTATGTGCATCAATTTTAATTTAAGCAGCCTCTTTCTAATAGAACACTCTAACGCCAGTCTATAATTGGATAATGGATTTCCTGCTTAGCAGCAGCAGCAGAAGTTTCTCTCCCTCTCCTGAAGTGTATTGGCTGAGTTTCTTCCCCTTCATCTCTCCCCCTCCACCAGCTGAGGGAGCAAGAGACCTCCTCTACAAGGGACACAGGCTCAGCCCTCCTCCTGTCCTGGGGCTTCTCCACAGTTTATCTGTATTAAGTTCAAGTGTCTGCCCTATGATAGCAACTCAGTTACGCTGAGGTTTTATTTTGTCCAATAAGTGCCATCAAAGCCCTTTTCCTTTAATGAAATCCTTTTTTTATTTTTTTTTTTTTTGGAGTGTACTTGGGAATACGTAAGGCGAACAAATTCCCTATCAGGCGTTGTGCACCCCTTTATTGAAATTTGACTTTTTTTCTAAGATATATGTTAATATTAAAATATTACAATGCAAATGCAGCCTCCCGTCCCCCACCCTGTCTGTCTTACACACACATCGAGGGAACGCCATATGTCCCAAGCGAAACCTCCTTGGAAAAGCAGAAATACTGAACATATCACACAGCACCATTGTGCGAGGACATTTGTCAGTTTTCTCCCTGGCAATGAGATTTTTCTCACCCTCAAGACATGCAAATGACTTTTTTTCATCTGTTCTTTTTATGTTATTTGAATAATTTTCTCCTATAGAAGTGAGAGCTGTCAAAAATTAACCGTTTGGGGCTTTGGCATTTAGTTATGTGACCTTTTTGAGAAATTAGATCTCTTCAGGGAAGTGGTAACTTTTGAAGTCAGAGATGTGGAAAAGCTTCTCAGGTGGTCGGTGGACAGGTACCAGCAGGTTGTTAATGGCACAGGACTCTATTAAAATGTTTGACATTTTGGAAAAAAAAAATAAAGTGCTTGACATTTTGAATGGTCTCATACTCTGTTTTTGTTTTAGAAATCGATATTGCAACTGATAATAGAAGAGCTAATTCAGTTCTGTGTAACGTAGTCTCTATTCTCTTCTGTTACTCGGGTTAATAGTGTAAGGCAAACATTTCTGTGAGTCTGTTGCTAACTTAAACTGCTATTTGAAAAGCTACACAAGCAATGCTGTATTCTCCACGCCTTGGTTCGAGTGTTTGTGTCTGCAAGAAACTGCCAAACCAGCTTATTTAGTATGAATACTTTTAATAAATCAGAGAGTTGCACTCTGGAGGGCTGCGATAAACCTCTAAATTCATTTTACGTAGACATAGGTTGAAGTATGTACCAGGCTCGGAGCAAAGACGAATGCAGCTCTCTCTTTTATCACATTGCTTTAAACATTTTTCAGCTTTAAGCTTGGCTCACAAACGCGCTCTCTCAGGCTCTTAATTGTTTCACCGTACCTGATCTCTAACAGGAATGCACCTTGCAAAACAGCAGGAGAAAGCCCATTTGTTAAAGTCCTCCGATGGCTTCTTAACACTGGGGCTAATCTCCTTGCAAATGATAGTCCTAGCTGTAGTTCATCCATCAGGCTGGAAAAGACAAGATTCCCAAGTGGCCTTGGCGCCTTTTCCGGCTCCCAGGAGACCCCCAGCCCTCGGTGCGCGTTGCCTGCGCACAGGGAGTGTTCCCTGCTAATCAGGTCAATGATTATCGCCCGGCTCCGGGGACCTGACAGGCGCCTGTCACAGCAGTTAGGGAGCCTCCGAACGCAGCATGCTGGCGGAGGCTCTCCCGCTAGGAAACATCGCTTAGTCCTCATTTACTCCCTGGCACCTCTGAGGATTTCAGCCTATCTTTTTGTCCTCGCAGACAGCGAGGGGCTCTCCATAAACAGGAGACAGCCGCCCCCCCCCCCCCCCCCCCCGCAGCAGGCAGCCACTTGGAGGGTGTTGATCGAAAACTTCCATCTCCCCACCCCATTCACGGTCGATTTGGCTGCTTTCTCACCTCGTTCACAGAGAATATTTCAATTAAGGTAAGTGCCGAGAGAGCTGGACTGCGTCGCGCTGAATTTCTGCATTGAAAGTTCTGACCAAACTGATATTCTGCACTGCAGCAAGTGCCTGTTTATGCCAGGAAAAGGCTTAGTTTGTAAGCAAGTGTCCTAGAATGAAAACCCGGCGTTCGTAGATAATGATATGCCAGAGCAATTTCTTTTGAAATACGAGCAGGCTGCCTTGCATCAGGAGAAAATAAAGGGAAATATGAAAAGAGAGTGAATTTCTCATTTTCCCTTTTTAGTAATCTGGAGAACTGTGCAGCGCTAAGGTAACTTGATTTTGATTGAAGTGTTTTGTTGATGTCCTATGGTAAAATCTCTGAGTCTAAGCGCTTCGGAGTTAAATTAGATGGAAAATAAATGTGCAAATGAGAGTTGAGATTGTGTGCAGCCCTGTACTTTAACAGTGTTTCTGGGCTCTCTGTGGGTTAAAGGATTTAGGGCTAATCCCTGAATGTTTTAGTAGTGTCCAATTAGGAATTAAAATATAAAATGATAAAGTTTCTGATGTCACTGTTCAGAAAAACGAACCTAAAAGAATTAATATACCACTGATATGATTTATAGTTCTTGTAGAAGAGATAGAGTTCTTTTATGAAACCGATTAATAAAAGGAAAGAAAAGAAAAATTAACTTCTTTCTAAAATGCTTATTTTTTCAAAGGAGAATTCTCCAGTAAGAGATTATGTCCATGCGTTTATTGAAATCTTGGCTTTTATGTTTGAGGTTGCTCTTTGTTATCAAACTAAAGTGAATTGAGGTTAAGCTTGCTTTGTACATAGTTTGGGGCAATTGTCTACAATTAGGATAAACTAGTACACGTTACTTCTTCTAAACCAATTTCCTCATAAGTTTGTTTAGAATATCTAGAGAGAATGGAAGAATTGGTTTTTTTTTTTCAAAGTTAGATTTAATTATCTGAACTTTTTCTTTTCTATTTTACTTTGCACATATAACCTAACGATTTTAGCCCATATAAAGGTAAATTTCTATGTAATCAAGAGTAATACAGTAATTCCATCACTATAATTAGGTATGATGGATTGATTAGTACCCTAAGCATGTGAGTAAATGATAGCAACCACTTACCTTGTTATAATGTAGTAGTTCAAAATGATTTTCAAATAAGGAAACATTAGTTAAAGTATAGGTACATACATTATAATACACAAACTGAATTTCAATAACTTATCTATTTTTGCTAAGACACAATCTAAATATCTAATAAATACATAGCTGCTTTCATGTGAGACTTACATGGTATCTGACACGTGCTTTTCTTGAATGAGCACTCATATTTCATGAAATGGTGATTCTACCCTTCTCCTATGGTTATCCTGAGATGTGACATTTTATAAAGATGTCAAAACACTCTTTATCTTAATTGGCTATCCTTCTGAAATCCTCTAGGGAGCTTTTCAGGCTGATGTTGATGTTATTGCTTCTCTCACAGGAATAAACTATTTTCAGGATACCCATAGGCACTGACATGTATTTGCTGGTTGTCTGAATGTTTTTTAGCCAAAGCCTGAAGACATTTATCTGCCTCTGTTGCACTGAGATTTCTGTCTCTTTTTCTCCAGGGAGTTGGTTTCTCAACTGATTCAAAGATACCTGAGAGAAACGTGTTGACAAAAGTTAACCGTTACTGGGTTTGGTCTTCTTCTTGTCCCTCTTCTTCCTCTTTTTTTTTTAATTTTTAATTTTTAATTTTTTAGTACTATTGATAAATAAGAAGAGGCAACATTAACCAAATAAGGCCACATTTGCTATTACCAAACTCTTACGGTGCTTAAACTATCCCTGTATTATAGACTACCCTTGTGCAGAATTCAAATTGAAGGTGGTATCCTACCCAATGAACTTTTATTGGATGTACCTTCTTGACGTATATAACTGTTAGAAGGTGTGTTAGTGTATAAATGAAATGCATAAGTCTGTAAATGAAGGCAATTATAGTTCTTATTTAAAAAGTTATAGCTAGGGACGCCTGCGTAGCTCAGTTGGGTAAGCGTCCAACTCTTGATTTCAGCTGAGGTCATGATCTCGTGGTTCGTGAGTTCAAGCCTTTGCACTCACAGTGTGGAGCCTGCTTGAGATACTCTCTCTCTCTCTCCTTTTTTCTCTGCTCCCCCTCTGCTCATTCTTTCTAAATAATAAATAAATTAATGAACAAACAAACAAACATAAAAAGTTATACCTAAAGTTTTTTTAAAGGGTTTTATTATTGTAGGTGTTGTCTTAATTTGCATTGTGCAAGCTAAAAAGGAAATGGAGAAAATCTTGGGTACAACTAATGTTAGGAGCTATTCTTTTAGGTAGCACCCAACTCTTCAAGTGGATTTCCCGTTTTGTTTTTCCTCACTTATTTTCTTATTCCCAAATGCCACCTTAACTCTACATTCTATATTGAATCCCATTTTTCATTCATTTGACAGTAATTTATTCCTTCTGTGGGATCAGAACACATCTTATAGGATAAACTCACTTAGAAAATAGAGTTTTAAAATTTAAACCAAAAAGTCTTTTTAAAACTTGCCTTATGATTTATAACCTGCTTTTCACTATGTGATATTTTCATTGAAAGGTAATGGGGACAAGCAGTGTCTAACAGGTGTTCTAAATGCTAAACAGTGGGGTTACAAACTTATATATAGTTTTATAATCATCAAATTAAAATGATAACATCAAGGTTATTTACTCCACCTCTCCAAAGAGGTGAAGCAGGCTGGGAGAGGACAGGTGACCGAGGGAAGGACATACCATAGTCAGCGGACCTTTGATTCACACTCAGATCAGCCTGCGTTTAAAACTCCTACTATTTATGCTGTACTTTTATATCACCTAGTATATTGTGACCTTTTCCAGTGTTTGATGTGACACTCATGAATATTTTAAGATGATTTATAAGATAGTACAGCTTAATTATATTACCTTCAAAATAGTTTAACTCTTGACCTACTCAAAGTAAATGACTTTATAAATTCCATAGCCTCCAGTGTTTGAAACAAGCGTCTACTTTGTTCTTTTTGGTTCTGAAAGAAGTCAGTGCACAAGTCTTTGCTTCAAGCTGATCCTGATTACCACTGGCTGGTAAAGTTCTCAACTATGTGGATAATCGGAACTGAAATTTAGTATCCAGAGCAGTGGGCATACTCTCAGGATAAAATCAAATTATAGCATATTGATGTAAATTTAATGCCAGTTATCTGAAATGAGATTAAAAAAAGTTAAAAAGAATTTATGTTCACTGGCAAAGGACACTCACGATATTAGAAATGATAAATGAGACTCTGGGTGGCTCATTCCATTGAGCGTCCAACTTCAGCTCAGGTCATGATCTCACGGTTTCTTGGGTTTGAGCCCCATGTTAGGCTTTGTGCTGACAGCTTGGAGCCTGGAGCCTGCTTCAGATTCTGTGTTTCCGTCTCTCTCTGCCCCTTCCCTGCTCGCATTCTGTCTCTCTTAAAAATAAATGAAACGTTAAAACAAATGATAAAACAGTAAGAAAAGATAAACTAACAATTGGAATTGAATGTTGGAAAATGACCGAAAAATTAATATTTAAATGTGTAGAAGTCTATTTGTTCTACTGACTTTATATAAACCTTCCCATGTATACACAGAGATTTACTATAGCTAATTATGTTGATTTGTGACAATATTATCTAAACCAAAATTTTGTTCAATCTATGACAAAGAGAAGAGATGTTACAAAATTAGGATTGCCCTGGAAAATCTATAACGATTAGCCATCACATCCGAGGTGTTCTCAGATGGTAACTGGAAGTTAGTTAGGTTGTATTGTTATAAAATATAATTTATTATTCTCCAATGTTCTCCCAAACCTTTAAAAAGATAACATTGTAATAGATATTGTGAATAATGGATTCAATAATGTTTAGAAACCTGATCGGTTGATCTATCTATCTCCACCTACCAGCCAGTTTGCTTTCCATTCTCTGGATTTTTGGCTAGTGATTGACTTATCCTAGGTGTATATAAGAATTAACAGGAAAATGAAGGATAGATAGATAGATGATAGATAGATAGATGATAGATAGATAGATAGATAGATAGATAACCCCCTTTATTACTATTCCGAAAGAATGAACATGATCTGTAAAAGCAGTATTGCATAGGAGTTTGTTCTGTCCACAATGCATGGGTATCCTCATCCAAAAAATATGACTATGTGTCTAAGGCCCATTGGCCACGGTAGATTTGACCAGAGATGTTGAACGATCATCTGGTAGCCAATGGCTACCAGGTGGATTGCAAAAGAACCAGACCAGTATAGTATGTTCGCTATTAGATTATGAATACCTGACTTGGTGACTTTTAAATCTGAAATAAATGTGGATAACGCAGTTGGTGGGCAGGAGCAGAAGTTGAAAAACAGAGATGGTAGTCTGCAGAAATCCTGAGTAAGCGGAAGTCATGAAGTTGGTAGGAAGGAAAGAAGAGGTTATTTCCTTTAGGTCAGTTAGGAGAGACACATTTGGTGACTCACCATAATGGCTGAGCACAAGAAAGGAGTGCTCCCTTGTGGAGGGGCAACAAGGCTGTGTTATCCTGGGCAATATTTCAGGTACACTGGGCAGTGGTGAAGCTTTCCTGTTTTCAATATTTTTCTCTCTGGTTGCAGTCCCATATACTAATTTCAGCTGAGTAAATCTTTGTTTCTTACAAACTAAAAGGTTATAACCAGCCCAACATCATAAGTATTCATGGTCTCGTTAGAAAATGGATAAGACAGAAATGTGTAGTGGCTATAAGTACAAGTTCTGGATTCAAATAACAATGTTCAAATGGCCACTAAGGGTAATTTCTATCTCTGTGACTTTAGGCACATCAGTTAAGGTATCTAAACTTTGTGTTTTTTGTGATTTTTAAGATGGATCTAATGATAATACTGATCCATGGGGCGCCTGGGTGACTCAGTAGGTTAAGCATCTGACTGGGCTCAGGTCCTGATCTTGTGGTTCATGGGCTCCAGTCCTGCGTTGGGCTCTGTGCTGACAGCTCAGAGCCTAGTTCCTGCTTCGGATTCTGTGTCTCCCTCTCTCTCTCTCTTCCTCTCCCTTGTTCTTGCTCTGTCTCTCTGAGCAAAATAGATAAACATTAAAAAAATTGAAAAAAAAAATGACAGTAATGATCCGTAGCACTGTTGTGTGAAATAAAGGAGATAATTGATATAATTGCTCAGGTCATCAGGAGATGATAGTTACTATAAATGAGAAGCCTTGTTATGAGTCCCTCACTTTATCTGTCAAGTGGAGAAAATGAGGGATAGTATATCTCTTTAGCAACAATGCACCCTGGGGCCTTACCAAAGCTCCTGGAGCCACTTCTTGACACGTTGTTTATATCAGTATTTGCATTTTAGGAACATGCAATTTTTTTCTATTGGATTTAGACAGATGAGTGGATGTTTCTTGAAAGAAAGCAATTCAGTAGATGGTTTATAGAAAACCTTCTATTTTCGTCAATGGTTGTTTGCATGTACAAAACCAGAGCTGAATAGTTGAGCATAAAGATATTGTAGAGGCTTCAAAGCTGAAGATTTTTGCCGTTTTGTCGTTTGCAGAAGTTTACTGACTCCTTATTTAAAAAATAAACTAATTCATGTTACATGTTTTTTTTTATTAAGAGTAATAATATTTGGTGGAATATTTTTTAAATGCTTTGAAGATAATTATCTGAATGTCTATTTCCAGATAGATTCAAGCTTATCTATTCCTACTATCCACTAATTTCCCATACTTTATTATGTGATTTCAATCTTCTAATTATAAATGCTGAAAATTTTACATATATATTCAAAAATATTCTGAATTTTGCATATTGATTCAAGTAATAAGCATAGCAAAACTGTATTTTTTGCAAAAGAATTCATTGTTTTCTGTCCTCCAACCCATACATTCTTTTTTTTTTAATGTTTATTTATTTTGAGAGAGAGAGGGAAAGCCGGCATGTGCACCCAAGAGTACATGTGCTCAAGGGAGGGGCAGAGAGAGAGAGGGAGAGAGAGAATTCCAAGCAGGCTCCATGTTTAGCACAGAGCCCCACGTGGGGCTCAATCTTTCCACCACAAGATCCCAGCCTGAGCTAATATCCAGAGTCAGACACTTAACCAACTGAGCCACCTGGGTGCCCCCACGACACATTCTTGTGCTTTGGTGTATAGAGAAATCAATGACTATGTGTCTTAAAACAGCAGATTCCTGGGTCTCATACCTGAGTATTGATTTAGTCGTTCTGACAAAGAACCCAGGTACCACAATTTTGAGACATTTCAAGGTTATTCTGATAAACTCAGAAGATGTAGGAATGTGACTTAATTACTGGGTACTTTCCCAGGTAATTCTAATATCCAGACGAGGTTGAGGTCGAGGATTACAGCTGTAGACCAGCAACTCCAGACTCGAAAGGGCATGCAGATTATCTGGGGCTCTTGATGGAGTGCTTCTGGAGTGCTGCCTGAAATTATGCATTGCTCACGACCTGGCAGGGACACCAGGGCTGCTGCTCAGTGAGAAATTCTGTGCTCACTCTGGCCCCCCTCTGCCCTGTGGTTGCCACAGGTGGATGAATTTTCAAGGACATGTCTTATAGCCCAGCTCATCTGTGTCAAAAGTCGATAAAACTTCTCAAGAAACTCTTCCCATCACGCAGAAGGGTGATGGGAAGATCTGAGCCAGGTCAAAATTGAGAAATCTTTTTTTTTTTTTTTTTTAATCTCTTGCGGACTCACACCTACCCACTCTGGAAATAGAATAATTGGGTGCTTTAGAGAGCAACATGTTTAGGTAAGACTTGCTAAAATGTAATTATTTGTGGTGAAGGTGATCTTTGAGGATAATTGTTGTTTTTCCATCTTACTTCCCAATGTGTAGAAATTTCTGGCCGTAGCACTACCTAAGCTAAGTCCATACCAAAGTTCAAAACTTAACAGAAAATGCTGACTTCTCGCATTTCAGTTCCCTCCATCTTAGGAATGCAGTCCTGAGACTTCATTATTTGTCAGTTCAACTTTCTTCTTCACTCCCCAAAATAAATGGCAAGGATATTGATTTCAGCTCTCTCCTCTAGTTAGCCTTTTTTCCCCCTCTCCATTTCCAACTGCCACATTTTCTTTTTATTGCTAAAATCTACAAAACTCTAAGGGAAATATTATATTTCTTTAATATAGACACAAAGTTCATATAATTTATATCATAAGATAATTTGTATTATCCAAACTTGCCCACTGAATTCCCTGTCACTCTTCTCTATGTTTTCTTCTAGAATGTTTAACATTGCATTAACCAAACACTTGTTAATTTATTTGATTATTATTTGTCTCCCCTCTCACATTAAGCATAAGAATGTAATGTCCATGAAAAGAGGGTTTTTGTTTCTTTTATTCATAGCTGCAACCCAGGGCCTAGAATGGTGCCTGATATAGAACAGATTCTCAGAAAATACCTATTGAACAAAAAATGTATGGATGTTCCAACTGAATCAGTAAATTACATGCAATTACCTAAGTCACCATAGTGGTGCTTTTGCTTAGGACTGTGTAAGATTCAAGCACATTTCTCAAAAGGCTTACATTCATTCACTTAATTTACTTAGTCACTATCGTGTGTGTTCTAAGTGTCAGGCACTAGGCTAGATGCCAGGGACATATGTTGATGACCCCTAGTTCTCATTTATAATGTGTTCTGCCAGTTGTTGTTGGGGGAGTGGAGAGCCAGAAAAGAGAAAGGGCAGTTACAATATTCTCTGATGTTCAATCGTGGACGATAGGTACAGGGTGTTATTAATGTACAGAGTAGCTGCTGACTTAACTTTGAGGGACCATGGGATACTTCCAAGAAGTTATCTGATCTCTATTGAAGGTTAACTTGTATTTAGGCAGACAGAAGAGGCGGGGTCATAAGTTTCTAACAAAAGTCATACGATGTGGAAAGGCACAGAGATATAAGAGGATTCTTGCCAGCTTCCAGGACCGCATTACTTTGGTTTAACAGGATGATGTAGTATTGTATGTGTAAGAAGGGGCAACTTCTTATCGCCTGTGTAGGAAGTTTAAACTTCAACCCAGAAACAGTGGGATTCCATTAAATCATTTGAGAAAGAGAAAGACAGATATGTTGGTAATCTATTTGAAACTTGCTTTTTATTTTTCACTACTTTGGTTTGAAATATATATGTATGTACATATATAATTACACACATATATTATGTATTATAGAAATATTAAAATTAAAAACAAAATAAAAATATACCAGAGGAGAAAATTCAATTTTGGTGGGACTCAAGGGAGAGAGAGTAAGACACTCTTAAAATGTTGTGCCAAAGTTATGTGAAAGTTCAGATGTTGAAACTAAATAAGAGTTTGAATGAGGGTAAATTTGGCCAACTATACATCCATATATGATTTTTAGGGACTCTACTGCATGATTAGATGACATATTTGTTTCAGTTTCAGAGTTTGGGGAAATGGTAGACTGTGGATGGCCATATCAGCTAGTGTCGACGTGGAAAAATGTTCACATTCTCCTTCCTGCCAACTGTTACCTGACACAAAAGGCCACATTTCTTTTTTCTTTAATTTTTTTAATGTTTATTTATTTTTGAGACAGAGAGAGACAGAGCATGAGTGGGGGAGGGGCAGAGAGAGAGGGAGACACAGAATGTGAAGCAGGCTCCAGGCTCTGAGCTGTCAGCACAGAGCCCGACGTGGGGCTCGAACTCACAGACCACGAGATCATGACCTGAGCCGAAGTCGGACGCTCAACCGACTGAGCCACCCACGTGCCCCAAGAGGGCACATTTCTTGCATCAACCCTTTCTGGAGAGCCAAACTCAAAATGAACCATTCAAACTTAATGCCATTCACATTCTTGGGGGGATAACCTTTTGACGCTTCCATTACAGAAGTAGGATACTAGGTGGTACTCTGGCAGAAACTCTATTTCTTTTGTGAAGTAATTTGTTGTTGTTAATTGTGGCTGAAAGTAAACAGGAGATACCATTTAGTCACAGAAGTTTTCTCTTACCATTCTACCCGAAATAGCAGTCCTTCCCTTTCTCTTCACTGTTCATCTGATATTTAACACTTATGCCTGATGATGGGTTCTTCAAGGGGACTATAAGCTCTGTGAAGGTCAAAACCTTATTTTGTTCCCTGCTGAAGCCTCAATACCTAGATTACTGACTATGATTTAATTAGTATCTATGTGTTATAGGAAGGAAAGAAAGAAAGAAGGAAGGAATGGAAGAAGGGAGAGAGGGATCAAAATGTCTTCCCATCATGACCCCCAAATCTTTCTATGTCATCTCTCTATGCAATCTCAGTAAATGATACTGTAGCCCATACAATGAGTCAGCTTAGAAACCCAGCTCTTCTCTTCACCTTTCCACTTCTCATACCCTACAGATCCAACCAATATCCAGTCCTTTCAATTTTTCCGTCTAAATCTCACTCAATGGATTTTCGCCTTTATCTCTCCAAGGTTCATACCACCTTCATCTGTTACTTGTTTGTAGTCTCTGTATTATACTTTCTTTTCATGAAATAATGCCCCTTACTGCCAGAATATTGACCTCTCTAAAAACAAACCTGATCTTACTATTCCTGTATTCCCTTGTAATGTCCCATCTCTTTTAGGATGTAATTCAAACCTTCATGAGGCATCTGTCTGTATGCAAAGTGTGGATACTCCATCCTCTCTAGTCTTGCCCACCTGTACCAGTCTATTTGCCAGCTATCCTTTGTTTCCTTATACCTGAGATTTCAAGTTTTCTACCTGTCATATTAAGTTGACTTTTTGCCTGGCTAAATCTCTTGACCCTTAGAACAGAAGATGTCACTGTATCCAAGTAGTTTGGGCTCCTACCAGTCTAGTTAAAATGCCCCTCCTATCAATTTTCATAACACACTTCATACCCCTTACACTCCAGTCACAGAACTCATTACATCATATAAAAATACTAAATTCCAAACTGTCTGATGGCAGGCTCTATGCCTGTTTCATTCACTACTGTATTCCTGGTGACACGCACTGACGTACACAAATCATTTGTGGAAAAGGACAGATAAGGCACTTCTCTGAATACAAAAACAATCATTTATTCATAAGCTTCTCTCTTCCACTTGGGCAGTTAAATTCCTGCCCTTCTGAATAGAATTTTGCTCCTCTATGTCACCTTTATAAAATGTCAAAAAACATAAAAAATATGGTAACAGTTAGGTTAATTCAAAAATTTGTCATGCCTATAACCACTGAAATTTGTTTAATGTATTTCATACATTTTATCCACCTCATGGACTATGTAGATATCTTATCCGTTAATGAACAGCAAAAATTGTTCATACACGTTTGGTAAAGGTCACCTAATTTCAATCAGCACCTTTCTGTGTAATAACTGGGTGACATTTCTCATCCATTTGTGATCAATGAACATGCATATTTTAACTCAAAAGTCCATTCTCTTTAAAAAGTACCACTCTTAGAGAGCTTTTTATTTCATAACTAGGTGATATTTAGTGCAGGGAAAATGACACTAACTCTTATTCTTAGGGCTTTTGATCTTTAGAGGAGAATAATTGGTAGAGCAAACAATAGAAACGGCCTGGCCTGGAGAATCAGGAGTCCAAAAGCACATCCTGAATAGATGCCCTTTGGTCTCTCACATTTAGGAATGATGACACCGTTATATTTAATATTACCGTAATTAAACTATACTTTATTGTTTGTCCTTTAGATGAGGTGAGGGGAAATACTCTAAAAATCAATATAGAGTAAACTACAGCATTAATTCTGGAAAATATTTCTTTCACTGATACTTAGAAGCAATCATCCTTGGAACCTTAATCCTCAAAAAGAAATCACAGTCCTTGCAGAAACAGTTTGGGTCATCTGGGTCTAGATTTCTGGATTTTTCTAAAAGCCGTCAACGAGGCACAAATGACATTTTAAATAGCTTGTCAGGAAAAGAAGTGATTTTTAATGCAGATCTACAAAATGTAATGTTTTATTATCAGTGCCCCCAAAGGCAAACATCTGAAAGGCAGAGAAAAATATAATATCAAGATAAATGTTGTGACTAGTGTCTAAAGAGGAACATAATATTAAGCTAATAGAGAAATATCTCCTTTCAGAAAAAAAAGAGTGAACAGGTTTAATATCCCACAATTCTCTAATTTACTCAGAAGTGTAATTAGACCTTGGGATTTTTTTTTTTTTCCTTACCAGATGCTAAGCCAATTTCTTTTTAAGACATTTTTGGGAAATAAACAAAAATGAAAACAAAAAACAGACGCATTTATGCTCTGATCAGCAGACACGGGGAGAGGAGCCCAGTGCAGTCAAGCAGCAGCGAATGCAAAGTTAACACAAAAGCTCTTAGGCAAAGTGATGAAAGGGTTACACAAATTCCTCCAAAGAAGTAAAACTTTTTGGGTAATGATGGTTTTATGTTACTCTTGGTCTCGATCAACATACCAACTTAGGTTGTATAGCCTCTTCTTCCAGCCATTCCTTTCTAGACCTTTCTTAGTACAGTTTTTACAGACTCTTGGGTTATCTGCTCATGACGAAGTATCCACACACCAATCGACCTTGACGTCTTCACCGTCTTTCATGTGTGTGTCTGTGGTAGGAGTATCCTGCTCAAGAAGCATACCGAGTGGTTTGGGTAAGAGTAGTAAAGTTAAAATGTTTTGCTTCCCAAAGTCACTCCTTCATCTCTGGAGGAACCTGAATGGGAAAACTTCCCCCATTTTAAGCATACTTCTCTAAGCATAGGTACCATCCTCCTCTGAACCATATAAGTCAAATATTGATTCTTTGACTATATGCAGTCAATTCTAAAAAGTAGGATTCTAGATTAAGTAACAAATCAATAAGCAAGATAAAATTCTTCCATATGAAAACACCATAATTTATCAATGGAACCCGGGCTCTGCTTCCTCACTGCTTCATTGCTTTCTATACGGTTAGTACCTAGGTTCATGCACCTTTCCAGGGTCCCCATTGGACACATTACAGCTTGATGCTGCTGAGAGACCATTCACTCTCTTTCCTCTGACCCACACCAAATAACAGAAATTAGGCCACATCTACCTCTCTGCTTGTGTTCCAAGAAAATTAAACCTTCTCAGGCTTGGTAAACATTTCAGAATTTTGAGAGTTGGTAAAAAAAAAAAAAAAAAAAAAAAGTGACACCGTTACTGTTACACTCATTACACTCATTGAAGTGTTAGATGGGTTTGGCATCCCAAGAAGGAATTCCAGAATTAAAAAAAAATTTTTTTTGTTCTTATGAAGCCATTACCAATGAAAGAAAAAGATATCTCTAAAATATCAGTCTTGAAACTATGTGTAAACTACTTGTTAGATACAGCAAATGTTATAGTGAGGTAGTAAGAAAGAGTAGAATTTTCATTGGTCCTGGAGTTAGGACCTCAGTCTGACAAGAGGGTAACAACACGTGCAAATGGAGAAAGCCCAGCATTTTGGTTGCTAGATATAATTTTAAAAGCAGGAACAGTTTGTTAGGTGTTATGCTCTTTGGGTGTTAGCTACGATTCCTATAAAAAACATAACAATATTGAAGAATGTCAGAAATACCTGTTTGTAGTGTTTTCCAGTAGGTAAATTATCAGATAACAAAATTATCATCTATATGTCATGTTCATAAAAGGTGTCCATTTGGTGTACAATGTGCATTTGAAGCCCAATTTTGACTTTGTAAATAATTATATAGAATGAAAGTACAATGAAAAGAATAGTAATGTTATAGCGATATTCACTTGGGCAACATCATAAATGCTTTTCTTTGGGGGGATTGAATGAGAAAGGGTACAAAAGGGTCTTCCGAGGTGCTTGAAACGGGAACCTTGATGTGAATGGTGACTGCATGGATGTGTAGGTAGGTAGGTAGGTTGGTAGACACATACATAGTGTGATTTAAAAAAAGTAAAGAAATTATTTATGCTGGTTAGCTAAGAATTTTGGTGTAATTATAAATAAATTACCTATATTTTTTTCTTTTCAAAAATGATAGAGACTGATTATTTTTAAGTTTATTTATTTATTTCAAGAGAGAGACAAAGAGAAAGTGAGTGGGGGAGAAACAGAGAGAGGGAGACAGAATCCCAAACAGGCTTTGCACTGTCAGCACAGAGCCTGACACGGGGCGGGGACCCATGAACTGCGAGATCATGACTTGAGCTGAAATCAAGAGGCAGACGCTCAACCAACAGAGCCCCCCAGGTGCCCTGAGACTGATTTTTATTGTGACAGAAATAACACTTGTTTCATTGGGCTATTTTTATCATAATGAATTTTATCCCACAAATTTGCAAGTGAAGAGCATCACACAAAGTCTTTTATAGTCTTCAAACTCATTGGACACAGATACATAAGGCAAGAAATGAAGACGTGCGTAAGAATTTCCTGTCAGAAGTATACAAATTTATAGATCTGAAAATCCATGTTTGTCTTAATAGTTTATACATCTTAAAGGTAATGATTTTGTGTATAAGGAGATCATCTTGGGAGAGTTTGAAGCAGAAATGAAATAATTGCCCCAGACTTTTTACTATACTGATGTACTTTAGCAAAAAGTGATAATAACAGCATAATTTCAGACGAGGACTCTGTAATAAGGACACTTTACTGATACATGATTTCATCAAAAGTAATAGAAGTCAATTTAGAATAAAACAGAAGAGTCCCCTAAACAGACTACAAGTAACACTGCTGAAATCTACTTTTCGTCCTAAGCCTCTCCCTGGAGCTCTCTGACAAAATCTACCCTTCCCAATATTATTTTCACCCTTGAATTTGGGGAATGAAAGGCCCTAGGGTTGGAAATGCAGCTAGCTATTTCTCGCTAATCAATATCTTCTCATGGTAAATTTTCATGACGATTGGCATTGAGAAAATGGGACTGACCCACTCTGAACACCAAGTGTTGGTAGAAAGGGGAAAAGTCTATTGTGTGAGAAAAAGGGAGAGAAGACACAACTAGAAACTACACTGTGTCCCAGACTCACTTGTATTTAATCCAGAGGGAGAGAGAAGAACACAGGAACAAGGAAAAGGGTGCCGAGAAACCTAACCAGGGGTCTTTTAGGAATTGTTCAAGCCTGATCTGCATGTTAGACTTAATTCCCTTGTGTCCTTTGCATATACCCATTTTTAAGAGATCCTGTAAGGAGACTTTGAGAACTGTTTAAAGTCTTCCACCTACTGGAGGTCAATTCAAGCGACTGTAAATGTGGTTTGCATACCAGATGCTACCTGGAATGGAGCACTACTGTTAGTAAATACAGAAAATTCTAATCTGTCCTTAAAAATATATGTATATATACATATAGCCTATGCATATAAAAGTATGTGTATATATGCATATACACATATATGCACATATCTGTCTTTTATACATTTAAATGCATATAGATGTATACACACACACTGTTCCCCCAGAACTTCTGAAATGTAATGTGCAAAGCGAGATGTGCCATGTTCTTATTTATGTTCTTATTTTATCCCATCTAGACACCTAGAGTTAAATCCTATGATCAGTGAATGAATAACAGGTTAATGATGAGAAAATGTGATTGAATGTGTGTTTGTGTGTGTATATGTGTGTTGTGTGTGTGAGTGAGGGAGAGAGGAAAATACCATACAGAAAAAAGAGCTAGCACTTTATCCCCAGGCTTTTATTTCCTCATGATGAGCTAAATTCAGGAACAAGAAAGAAAGGGAAATAAACTGGCAGAACATTCTCATTTTTGCAGAGGATTATGGAAGAAGAAAAATCTTCAGAAGAAACAAATCTGATGGCAGTAGAGTCAGAGAGCTCTTTGCTTCTTTGTGTATAAAAGGCATAAATTTTACATTTTTTTAAATTTTTTAATATTTCGTTGTTTTAGAGAGAGAGAGAGAGAGAGAGAGAGAGAGAGAGAGAGAGACCAAGAGTGGAGGAGGGCAGAGAGAGAGGGAGATGCAGAAACTGAAGCAGGCTCCAGGCTTTGAGCTGTCAAGACAGAGCTTGATGTGGAGCTAACCACGAGATCATGACCTAAGCCAAAGTCAGACACTTAACCAACTGAGCCACCCAGGTGCTCCAGAAATTATACATTTTAATATTTTATCATTGGTTGTTTTGAGGGTTAAATGAGATAAAGTGTGAGACAGTACCTATCAGAGTACACGATGAATAGCAATTGCTCAAAAGAAAACAAAAACAAAAAGAAACAAACAAACAAAAAAAAACCACACAGGAATTGTTTTTCCTTCGCCTTTCCCAGCCTTAACGGGGTCACCAGGAAGCAGAGCCAGACTGCTAAGGACACCTGAAAGGTGTAGTGATGTGAAGCTAGAATAATGGGCTTTGCAATTCAGCAGATTGAAATTCCAGTCTGCCTCCATGTCTCAATACCTGTGCAGCTGTAGACCATTTTCTTTTCATTGTTTAGCATACAGACAATATTTGTGACTGCAGAGGTAGTTTCTGTATTGAGATGCCATCGTAAACGAGCCTAGCAAAGTGCCTGGCTTACAGCAAGCACAGTGCGGATGTAGATGCTATTATTACATTAACTAGATGGCCCAGGGCCCCATATTTTGCTGGCGTTCCCCATGTATTCCCTCCAGCTCTCTAGGTTTCAGAGTTGGCAGGATCTTTACCTCTCAACCTATCTACAACTTTGACTCCCAGTGTCTCTAATGATTCCAAGCTAAGAAAAGCAGCGTTTGTCCAGAGGACGAAAAATTAACTCTTATTGAGACCACTCAACTTTTTTTATTTTATTTTATTTTATTTTATTTTATTTTATTTTATTTTATTTTATTTTATTTTATTTTATTTTATTTTATTTTATTATCGAGACACTTTTTATTGGTAACTTAAACGTCTGGGCCTGAGATAATAAAATAGGATCCGGTTTTCATCAACGACACCTTTGTGATGGCTCAGGACCCACCGCCCTGATCAATTAACCTGGGCCACTCAACTCTCACTGGGCTGTTTGTGAAAGCTCCCAGGGTGCTCGCTCATGCTCTCGGAAACAAGATTCTTGGGTTTCCACCTCTAACCTCCTGCCTTCTGCCAGGCCAGGCCCCTACTGCTCATATCTCTTGGGAGATGGCAACCCCTCTGGGCAACACTGGTCCCCCGTTCTGTCTCCATGGCTCACACAATTGCAGCCGCAGGAGAAGAACACTGTCCTTCCCTTTAATTCTTCTTACCTACAGCTTGAGCATGGACTTTTCCTTAAGCCACATGGCACCTGTAGGCCAAATGGCAAGTTTTTTTCATTAAACAATATAATGATAGGGAGTAGGATTTAGAAGATATAAATCCAATTACAGTATATTAGCAGTATATTAGCTCTCAAGCCCACAGGCCTGGTAACTGAATGTGCGGTTTCTCTTAATTCCCACTTATTCTCAGCCAGAGGTGACCTTTCTTTTCCCAACTGGACTACATTCAAATAGATCTTCCAGGACCGAGGACTCAGACTTCATGCTAGGACTGATTGATTTTGGCACCCTTATTTTCATGTCCAGATTCTAACTCATGTGACAATGTCCACTTACTTCAATTAAAAAAAATACTTCTTTACTTCTACCTGCTATGCTATTCTTAATAGAAAAAGTAGAAGAAAATGATCCTACATAAATTCAGTCTGCATTCATAATTATTACTATTATTTTATTGTATTGTATTGTACTAACAAGTCTTGAATGATACCTTGGGTAGACTGTAATTTGTCCAATAAGTTGAACTGAGCCAAACCAAGTCATTATTCTCTTCTGCAGTGAAAGGGTACCCTGGAGTCCTCTAGTCCATTCAGTAATCCTTGTGGGTCTTTGCGCCTGGGAAACGACTACATGAACAATCAGGCAAACATGGATCCCCCCAAGAATTCGCCTAGCGAATTGGTCTGCTTAAATAAATTTGTATACATACAAACCAAACCAAACAAGCTACAAAAATGTAGCTCTAACCTCTCGTAGCAGAAAGATTAACTTTTTGTTCTAGGTTATGCACATTCAAGAAGTAGGCTGGCATTCATCACAAAGTAGAATTCTAACCCACAGGTCTCTCTTGAATCCACTTGTAATCCTCAGTGCTTGGGAAAATGGTCAGCAAATAGAAGGAATAGGAATATGTCATAGAAAGCATAGAGGAAATGGGAGTTTTCCCATCATTTAATTTTTCCAGCTTCAAAAAACACTACATTTGGAATTTGGTTTCAACTAATTTACCCATTACTCCTTTTGCTCTTGGTTAGAATTCTGAATGTGTTTTCTCCTAGAAACGTTAAGCTCGAATTTGGGAAGTTGTAATACCTTTAGTTCACACTAGACTGTATACATACAAATTGGTAAGAACATGTAGCATTCAAAAATAAACAAGAGACCTATACATACGACTCTAATTTATGAGTCAGATAAGCTAAAATATGTTTGTTAACCCGACCGTTTTCCTCAGCACACATGTTTGAAATCTGAGTATCTTCTGTTATGTCGTCTATGATAACTGCCCCCCCCCATGCTCCTCCTAATTCCTTAACTCTCTGACTGCATCTGCATTTTGCTGTTTCTCTCTGAAAGTCAGGCCTTCATTCTTGCAGGGACTCAGTGTCCTTGTCGATATCCTGGCCTCTGGTGTCTTCTCTTTCATGACCTGGCTCCCCAGCTACGTTCCATGTAAAATACCAACTTAACCTTGCCACTTTCCCACATGAAGCCTCCACTGGTGCTCTGTTAATACAAAATGAGCTCCAGTCTTTCTAACATGGAATTTGAGGACACATCCCCAACTCCTCCAAACCCCCTTCTCTCCTGCCATTCCTTTCCTCGTGCAGTATTCTTTAGTCACTGTGAATAATTTGCAGTCACAAGCCCAAGAATATACAAACACACTCCTAACGGTATTTTTGTCCCCTATGCTGTCCACAGTGCTTGAAATGTATCTGCTATTCTCCTTCTTATCCTTAAACTCCTCCATAACTATTCTGGGTAATTCTTGTTCTCTCTTGGAAACTCAGAACTCACATTACTTTCACCAGGAAGCTCTTCTTCATCTCCAACCATGAGCCTTATTTGACTGTTTTACTACATGTGCCATATTGATTCCTAATTTTCTTCGTGAATTTGTGTCACTTGATAGATTATATACTCTGTGCAGGTGCAGACTATGTCTTAAATTTGTTTAAACCTCCATGTTTTGTAGTGTTTGTCACATAATAACACTTGAGTACTATTTTTTTAACACATGAACACATGTATAAAAGAGTATGTTCTTGGGGCACGTGGGTGACTTGGTTGGTTAAGCTTCTGACTTCATCTCAGGTCAGGATCTCATGGTTCATGAACTCAAGCCCCGTGTTGGGCTCTGTGCTGACAGCTTGGAGCCTGGAGACTGCTTCAGATTCTGTGTCTCCCTTTCTCTCTGCCCCTCGCCTCCCTCTCTCATAATTAATAATAAACATTTAAAAATTAAAAAAAAGAAGAAGAATATGTTCTTTAAGGACTGTGAGATGTATGGCCAAGTTGTAAATACCGAGAAATAACTTTGAAGACCTCTCTATCTTTAGTTGCTGACTACACATTTTGGCCCTGTTTGAATTACAATACTATCTTATGATTCATAGATTTAATAGTGGAGTGTCTCTTGTGTGTCAGAAACTGGGCCAGATCCAGCATAGCTATAAGCTAAAATAATCACCAAAATGTATATAGGTACAAGTCTGGAATGTGCTCTGAAAGAAATGCGAGTGGTGTTGTGAGATATCGCAAGGAAGGGCGTGGAGTGAATTAGAGACAAAAGAAGCCTTCTTGGAAGGACCTGTGTTTGAAGAGAAATCTGAGGATGTATAGTTATGTGGATGGAGACGGAATGAAGATGGTGCCAGACTGATGGAATAGATGGTTCATGCAAAAGCAGGTGGGATGTTGGTGTGTGCTCGAAGAGGGGAGAGACACTGGGGTGGGCAAAGCAGACATGCAGGTGCACAGCCGTAGGAGGGGAGGCTGTGACAGTTTTGGAGACAGAGGCTTGGAACTGAGGCAGAAATGAGGGAGGAAGACTCTTACGTTACTTCAGAAAATACTAGGAGTCCCCCACATTGTGGTGAAGGAGAGAAATGGGTATGAAGACTGATTTTCAGAGCTCAGGGTTCCTTCACTGAGAAAGGCTGGATCAAGATGGCCCAGCTTCTATGAGGGATCAGCAGAGGAGATATATGACAGATCTGCTTTGGACTGCTGATTTTAGGTGACGTTTAGCACCAGAGTTCTACCAAATGACATTTTGGCAATCACAGATGGAATGTAGAGAGAGATGAGAAGGAACGCATGGCCTAACTGTAAGGAATTGTAAGAGTTGTAACTCTGTGAAGAGGAGAGAGAAGAGAGGGGTCATCCCCAATTTGTTTTTATTATATGTGGTTTTATTATACTGTGAACTGTGTGAGAAAAGAAAAAAAGTACTTATTTAATGTGGTCACACAGTACCAAAATAGCAGCCAAAGTGGGATCCTTAAAAAAAAAATTGTTAGCATGAACTGAATTGAAATAAGTACTTATCCTCCAATAAATCACTATAAAAATCTAATTGAAAAGTATGTTCTATCCATAATGTCATTAAAAAAATTACACTCATTCTGGGAGGAGGTGAGGGATGTTTTTTAGTAATGCTTTGCTTTTAAAGCTAATTATCTCAACTTGGATTAAGTATAGACCAATGGTCAATACCCAGGACAGTGCATGATGATTCAATACAAGGATTAATTATAAAAGTAATCATACCTGTTATCTAGTTATTCAAATCGTAATTGTGACTCTGCTGGCCCAATTAGTCCGAACACAAGGCTAATGTCAGAGATGGATGGATACTCAGCATCTGTGCCTGAGGGAGAGGCATCTGTTGCCAAGAGGTTAAGTAATGGAAAGGGTCAACTCACCAGCTGTGAAGGGAGCAAGCCTTAGAAGAGCACACAAGAGCCGGCGTGGCGATTTAGCACACAGGGCTAGGGGCAGGTGAGGAGAGAACGCATGCACTCCCTGTAGGCATCTGGTATACCCAGGGTGGACTGTGGATGGCCAGCTATTGCTCATCTCACTGTCGTGCGCCACCACTAACAATAAGAGAAAAAAATAAAGAAAAAGATACAAAGATATGCCTCTAGTTCTTGGTCCTTCACAAGTGGATAATGCTATGAAAAGAAACGAACTAGCAGCAAATTTTAAACAAAATAAATGTGTTTTTATAAATTCGTTAGGGTCGTTGATGGCCTCTAACATTTATTTGATCCACAGTATATCTAATAAAAGAAATAGAATTACCCGGATGAAATATCTTCTTATGAGTATAAATGATAAAGTAATAGATTCCCGATTGGTAGTATTGATTTTGACTTTAGTAGTATATAATCTACAATATCTCCCGCATCTCATATATTTATATGCTGTAATTGATTTTGACCATATTATATAGGAAGGATTCTATTAATAATGATATTGATTTTAAATACATTTATTATTAATATTTATCGAACTTTCATTTTGCTTTAAAATCTGTATTGAACTATAATCAATTGTTAGGGAAAGGGAAGCAGTGTGTAAAGTATGACAAAACTGATTAGAACCTGAATCAAATCAACTTTTGACCTCACTGTGGATTTGCTTTCACCGTTTCTTGACAATGTCATAGGCTCAAGGTTTTATTAATTCACATTTTGGAATGTGCGAATGAAAGAGTGTTTACATTTATTGAAGTCAGAAAATGTTAATTTACATGAAATGTATATACAGCTTGCTTGCGAGTGTAATAGAAACTATTTCAACTTTTCACATTGGTTTCACAGAAGAAAATTACATTTCAACAAAATTAAAAGAGTTTGGGGAGCTTTTTCAGCATTGCATCTTCATGCTCCCTTGTTATTGAATCACAATAAGAAATCCTGTTAGTTCTCTGCTACTGAGCAAATTGCTTTCCACAATTATGGTTTATGTTTTAATGGGGGTAGCTTCCCATTAGGAGAATTATTCCAAAGCAGCATTGCCTCTTGATGCCACACGGAACAGCACCCTGCCTACTTTATAAAATCCATGCCTCCCATGTTGCCTCTAAGGAAAATATATAAATAAATGCTTGCCAATCTTGCTTCGGAGAGAGGTTTAATTGAGGATAATGAAACATCCCTAGCTCCAAAATGGGAGTATGATGGCCACAAAGCCCTTTAAAATGCTAATAGGCAGAAGGCATTTATAGAAGTTTTGTGAGATTATGCAGCGTAGTAATAGTGGAGGCAGGTGACAATCCGTCAGATTTACCTGCAGTGATCAGACCTATTTTCCCTTTTTCTATTTCTGATGCCCACTTGAACGAAGGATTTAGGATGATATAATGCTGGCACCTTCAACACAAAGCATCCTGCCCTTTCGGCTGTAGGGCGTCTGCATACCACCCATTAAAAAAGGGGGGAAATGACCAGCAAGAAACAGAACTGTTAATTATACGTGATTTAATGTTTCTCGGTCCCACTTCCTATCCTCATTTCAGTTGTATTTCACCCTGGGAATGCCATTCTCACTTTAAATCACAGTGACAATATGAACAGCACGTGTATACTTTAACTAAGCAACTTACCAATGCAGCTGGGTTGCCTCAGCTGTAAGACATGAACTCAGAAGTGATAAACCATGGAGCTGCTTCAGTAAAATGGAATAAGAAATCACTTTGACAGAGCTTGGATTCTGGTGGGTTGCTAAATGGGCCCCCCCCTTTTTTTTTCTCTTTCAAGGTCGATGTCCTTTATGTGGAGTATATCTTAAGTGACAGCACGGGAAGAAATGTCGACAGCCCAGGTTAATGCATTTGGGGTCAAAAGGGGCTTCAAAGTGAAGGAAATCAGCCCTCTTGAGATAGTCAACTAACACTCACAAGTTGAAAAGGAATCTTGATTAAATGGCCACTGGTATGTTCAATGCCAAGAGCTAGGGGAGGCGTGAAAGGAACATTTTTGGCTGCTTATTAAACAAAGGGAACCTCTTTATTTTGACTAGAATATGGCATGAAGGTGTGGCTTAGAATGATTTCCTGTGGCAGCCTCTTCCACCTCAGGGCTTTATAAGTGACTTAATTTCATTTCTGAGTTGAAAGCGTTGGTCTCTGGGATTTGAAGTGACAAGTGTCTTTCCGCACCTTCATCACCTGCCAGCAACTTGAGCACCATCTGCCAAGGTGCCAGGCACTGGTCTATTGCTCCTGGGGGACCTTCACCTGTGTTTGCGTAGGTAGTGCCTCAGGGTAAACAATTGCGAATCCCATGCATTTATTGGTAACACCACTAATTTATGAAAAGAACACCTAAAAATAAAAGAAGAAATCATGAATTAGCAACTGAAAACCAAGATCGTATCCTGAGGATTCATTTCTATATGAGTTTCCTCTCTTTTATTATAAAATTTCTAGTCTGAATATTTTGTTTTATTAACTATATTTTAGATAAATTAAAACATGCCGGAACACTTAAACTTGATATATAAATAGCATCCCTAAAACTGTAATAAAATGATTGTCTTCAAGGAATCTACTCAGATATTTTTTTCATTAATACTTCTTGTATTATTAAATACTTTTAAAAACTTACCATTATTTCTATTTTTCTCCAAGTTAGAAGGAGAAATATTCTAGTTTCTATCAAGCGTGTCATTAAAAATTAATTTGTAACTTCAACGTGCCTTGTACAGGTTTATAAAAAGCTACAGATTGTGGCCACAGAATGGCTGGCGTGTCTGTCACATTACTCTAAAAAGGGTATGTGAATAGATTTTCATTGTCTTTATCTAGAAACCTTCAACAAGGTTTGACTATGTTTATAGATTGACTTCAAAACTTTTCTCTATGAATCAAATGAAAAGAAAGGAGACAAACAACTCGACATTATCACATTTCACTTCAGAGTTTTCAACGAATGACAGTAGTTTTGACTTTTAAAAAGTCCCACATTATGTGTGTTTTAATTTGACTTTGAAAGAGGTAGTGTCACTTTTACCTAAATTTTATGCTTCATGTCCAAGAAGGCAGTTCAAAATTAAGGTTTCTAATAACGTTAGGCACTTAACTATGCCAGAGAGATCCTATTCAAGGGCACTTAGCGGGGGAAGATTCCCCCGAGGGCACGCCCCGATGAATTTCTATCAAGTTTATTTAGAACCAAATGAATGACTCAAGTGTGTTTCTTCAAAATGGTCAGGGAATTAGGAAAGTGTTCAATCTGACTAGGCTCTCTAACTATTGCTATAAAGTCCCTCAACATTATTTTATATTATTCTTTGTGAAAATCACAAAGCATTTGCTTCCCTTTGTGGGCCTTAGAATATACAAAGAGTTGTATGCAGATAAAAATCTCTTTCGTGTAGTGCATGTTAATGGCACTGATCCCTCAACACCTCCTTCATTTTATATTTCAGTGATAGATTATCAGTAAAACTCTTGTAGCAATATAAAACAAATACCTTATTGCGTTGTTAGATATTTCTTTTTCCCATGGAGGCGCTTCAGTTACCTTATGAGAAATAAGCACCAGCATTCTCTCACTTACGCATCTAAATTTGCTCGAGACGAGGAATGGTAAATAACGTTGTCCGTGTTACATGAAGAGAGACTTACTGCGAATGTCAAGGTAGAGATATCTTTGATTCTATAGTACACAGCCATTTCTTCCAAACAATTTAGGATTCGGGTCGCATGCCAAAGGCTCCTGTGTGCCGTTTCTGCAAGAAGCAGCTTTGGAATAAGCCTTGATATACGCATCAAAGAGAAGGAAGATTCTGTTATTTTTTTACAGATGAGCAAATGGAATATTTTATTTGCAAGGGATAGGAGGGAGGAAGAAATTTGAGTAAATATCTTCAGATAAACTGAGTCTTGATAAAATAACGTAATGAAACAACCAGAATGCATATCGTAAATGCTGACTATGTATGAGGCATCATGCTAATGAAGCTAGGCTTTAAGGGAAAATTTGTGTTGGCTCCATTTTCTATTTGGAAAAATGACAAAAGGTGGGCTACTGATTAGGAGTGTGATGTTCACAGCAGAGTGATGAGCCTGGCCAGTTTACACCTTGACTTTGTCTAGTTCGGCATATGTGGAGCCAATGCAGGGTTCTAAATAGGAAGACATAGTATTCAGGAAGTCCTTGGTTTTTTGTTTGTTTGTTTCTTTTTGTTTGTTTGTTTTTCTTTTTCTGTTTAATTATGTATTTTATTGGAGAGGTAGGAGTTACCATATTCATTTTTTGTGCATATACTTACATCAAAAACAATCACTCTTTATTTGCTTTGGGTGACTAGTTGTGCAATTACTAGGAATGGAAATTTTAGACCTGCTATAGGTGTTGAGGAATGGATGAAGTACGATCTCCAGGCAAGGGATATTTATGTCCCTGAAGTTATGTTCTACCTTGAACTTCTGCCCAGTGGAAAGTGGATATTATACTTTTTTAAGTGACAATTTAGCAGCATACATTTTTGAAACTGAAAAACTATTTTTCAGTTTCAAAAAATATTAATTTTATCAATCCGTCCAATTATCTTCTTTCAATTTAGGAGTGCATCAAAATAAGGATGATTTTATCAGCTCTTAGGAGTGTATTGCATGCTAAGTGTTTTTCATATGTTGTCTTTTTCATTCCTCCTTGCAATCTTAAGAGTAAACATTATTACCCACTTAATAAATGGAAAAATTAAATTAAGAGACATTCAGTGACTTGTCTAAAATCAAACCCTTAGTGATTCACAGAGCCGTAAAGTCAGGCTCATGTCTAATTCTAAACTTTGTGGTTTTTAAATCACTAAGCTCTTTAGATCTCCTTTCCGAATTATCCATCCTTCATACATTAGATCAGAACACTTTTAAAGAAGCCATTAATAATGTTTTCTATTCTAATCTTTGTCACATGATATCCTCCTTAACTATTGATTCCCTTACTATTATTTTTTTTTGTGGGGGGGGAGAATTTCTGATTTTTTTAACTTCTTTCTCGATCTTTTCAAGTTAATGACCTTTCAAAATACCTTCTATCTTTCTAAATTTTTAACATTCCTCTCTAAATACAGTCAATTCCATTTTACATAACTGATTTAATGTATCCTATTGGCTTGAGTGAGATTCTCCATGCCCCCACCCTACAGTACTAATATGATGCCACTTTCCTCCCATCACAGGGCCAGGAAGCGACCTTGATGACTAGAATGAGATATAAAAGATGCAATTAAGTGTAAAACATTTTGGTTTTATTAAATTTCACACGTCAAAACACCTACCTCTCCTGCTTTCTGATCTAAGTTACCTCCATATTTCTCTTTCCTTTTACAACGGAAAATATTTAAAGAAGAGTTTAGGAGCACCTGGGTGGCTCAGTCGGTTAAGTGTCTGACTCTTGATATCACCTCAGGTCTTAATCTCAGGGTTGTAAGTTCAAGCCCCATGTTGAGCTTTGCACTGGGCATGAAACCTACTTAAAAAAAAAAAAAAAACACTCTCTGGTGCTTTCTGTCCCATTTACTTTGCAACCTAATTAGCTTCATTTCTGCTCATCTAAGTTCAACAAGGATACACTTGAAAATTCCAGAAGGAGATCTTAATCACCAAATATTAGGGACCATATTTTCTTTAATCCTCATCTTGATCCATCACTCTCTTCTCGAATGTCTCATTGCCTATTTATCATTACCCAACTTTCTTTTTATTTTCTTTCTACAGGTGTAGCCATTTCTTACTTATCTCCTTGGGCTCAGACCCCTCCTTTCCCCGTCCACAATGTAATTATCCCATGGCTCAGTCTCTATGTGTTCTCAGCACATCCATGGCTTTATTGACCACTAGTACCAGGGAACCTCAAACTCATTTCCTCACCAGTCATCACTCCCTTGGGACTGTGTGTTTTTCTCTATAGCCTTCTAGACTTCTCCATATCAAATGTCTCAAGTTCAGCCTTTGTAAAAAGTAACGAAGACCTTACCACACACTGCACCTTCTCTTTTACATCTGATTTTTAGCTTAGACAGCCATTCCTTTGCTCATGTGACTTCCTTTTGCTCTGGTCCAGCTCACCAATCAGAAACAAACGCTATATGAACTTTGTAAATCTTTCTTGTTTCACCTTCTCCTCTTAACCTAACCGCCATTGCCTTCATTCATATCCCCCATCTAAGCAAGAACCCAGACTATTAAAATAACTTCCTAACCAATTTCACTATTTTTTTAGAATACCCTCATACCCTCACTCCTTCAGTTTCTCTTGTTTTCCTGTTGTATAGAGTTTCTAAAAACAAAAATATTAACCACAGCCTTGCTCTGAATACTTATTTTCAATAGCTTTCATCCCAGCAGATTCAATATTTATCCTTTTAGGTGGACACTTGTGTGATTGAACCCTTTACCAAGCTGGGTACTAAAGAAACAATGATGGCACTGAAACAGCCCTTATAGGGTAGATAAGAAAGACCTTAACCAAATAACCTAGCAAACAAATGTAAAATTGCCATCTAACATGTATTAAGACATATACTATAGTAACCTGAGGAACCTGTGAAGTCAGGCAAGGAGACTTTAAGTTGACAACTGAAGAGTGATAAAGGCTACGTAAGGAAAGGAAAAAAAACAAAACAAAACAAACAAACAAACAAACAAACAAAAAAAAACAGAGGAAAGAAATTGAAAAAAAAAATGCCTTAAATACAGAGAGGCTTGACAACTTAAAGAAAGGAAAGGCCAGTATATTTGAACAGAGAAAAAATAGGAGATCGTAACTGTTTATTCAGGTCTGGAATAACCGTAAGTCTGGTCTTTATCCTAAATTCAAAGGAAATCAAATGATAGGTTTAAAGACAGAGGGGAAAGTGATACAATTAGAAGAAAAAAGAATGGAAGAGGCCAGAGTAGACATGGGGAGACAGCATAGAAGATAGGGACAAGATATTGTGATGGATCAAGGTATGGTGATTGTGGTGATTATGGAAAGAAGCTGCAAACTTAAGAGATAGTTTGGTAGTAGATTCTTAATTTGTGCTTAAAAATTTTAAGACACTTGCTAATGGGTTGAGTGGAGGAAGACAGGAATCAAAGAGAAATAGATAATGCTCGTTTGCTCTCTCTCAAAAAATAAAAATAAAAAAAATAAAAATAAAAAGCGTGCCTTAGTGGCTCAGTCAGTTGAGTATCTAATTCTTGATTTTGGCTCAGGTCATGATATCAAGGTGATGGGATCTATCCCCACATCAGGCTCCACACTGGGCGTGGAACTTGCTTAAGATTCTCTCTCCCTCTCTCTGTCCCCCCCCACCTTGTGCTCACGCTCTCTCTGTCTCCCTCCTAGAGAGAGAGAGAGAGAGAGAGAGAAACAAAGAGAAAGAGATATCAAGGGTAATTCTTAGATGACTAATTTGCAGAAATGGATGATAGTAGATGCCATTTATTGAAATCAGGGACCAGGAAAAAGGACAGATATTAAAGGAAGGAACAGAGCCAAATGATGTCTGTTTTTGTGCCATTATATTCCTCGTGCCTATGTAACATAAAACATACTGATACCAAAGCATATATGTGGATCGTTGAGTCTATGGAATAAAGCTGAAAATTTTATACTAGAAAAAACATATAAATAAAACCAAGTTTGAAATATAACTTTTGGAGATGTTGGCACACAAATGGTAGTTAGAACTAGTTGTAAATGTGATTATATATGGAAACAATATAGATCTCAAACGAAAGAAAGCCAAAGACGAGTCTCTAAGAATTTCATTATTCAATGTCTTTATAGAAGATGACAAGCCTATGAAGACGGTGAAGGGTGGCCAGGGAGGGAGAAGGAGTAGCACAGTGAGTGAGAGCCGCGGACACCTGCCAGAGGAAGAGATCTAAAGTGAAGGGAGGCATTCAGTATGTTTAGCGGCCAGTTTTTATTAGATTTATCCACTAGAAGTAAGCAGATGACCTTAACAACTTTTTTAAGTAATAGGAATCTGAAGCAAATTAAAAAATAAGTTAAGAATGTTAATGAGAGAGAAAGAAGTGGAAAGAAACTTAGATAGTCTTAATGCTTCTTGAATTTTTTTCCTGTGAGGGAGAAAAGAGGAAGTGTGCTGTCCATTAGAGGGTCTGTTTATTTACTTATTTAATTTTTTGAAAGGGTTTATATACACAGAAGAAAGATTTAGCTAAAAAATCAATGCCAAATATATAAAAGGGAGAAGTTTAATTCAAGATGCCCAAATTGTATGCTGTTAGAAGTCTAGCAAAATATGTGACCCTCTAAGGCAAAACAACCATCTCTAAAGCAGTAAATCATTATAGATTCTGTGGGTAACTGCAGCATATGTCCTAAAGGCATTCAAATTTAAAAACTTACATTGTCTATCAAGTATTAAGAACTTTGGTGAAAGAATCATTTTACATAGGAGACTAAATGATTCCCCTCCCATAAAAGGAAAAGTTAAAAAATAAAAGGGTGGCTTACGTAGAAAAAGGAGCAAGATTAGGCAGTCAAATAATTGATGACCTAGGGTATTCCCATGTCATTTATGATGTTATCCATATTCACAACAGGTGTTAGAAGAGGGTCGCATCTCTGAGAGTTTCCATATTTCTTGATAAATGAGAGAAGTGAACAAGATCCAATCTTTGTAACATAAGCCATAAGCCATTCTCAACTATCCTTCTGCCTTGGACTCATAATCTTTTAAGCCAGGCTTTCCACACAAATACCCTACATTCTCTGACAACATGCTGACTCTGCCCCCCTGTATTTGCATATGCTAGTTGCTTCTTCTCCTTAATAATGCCTGTCCACTTTCTTGAGTGAACTAATGCTACTCATTCTGAAAGACACAAATCACATAATTTTCCCACTCTTACTACCTCCTTAGGTCTCTAAAGTCTAGGACTTTGTAGGTGCTCAATTAATAGATAAAATGACAAAATTATTTAGTCTCTTAATTTAGGTGTGACTCTATTTTGAATTTGTTTCTGATGACCTTGTTTAATTCTATAGTCCCATTGATATTCCTCCAATGAGAATGCTAATGATCAGACTGAGAGACTTAAAAAAAAAAATCTAGCACACAGGCGCTAGTTTTATTTTATTTATTTGTTGGATTTTTTCTAACTTTTAACAGAGTAACAATCTTTTAAAGTTAACATTGCATTTTTTAAAAGAATAGTAATTTATATTTTAGATATGTATTAAAATAATTAACTTTCTGAAACATTTGTCTTCCAACTTTAAGATAATGAACAAAATATAGTAGTGTATATTTAATTTCGATTAAATACTTTAAAAACAAAGTCCAAAAATTTTAAGTGTTTTCTATTTATAGTACTAAATCTTTTCTTATTTGACAAATGCAATTAGCTTGCTTCAAAGAATAGTGTATAAAATTTCACAAACCCATATATGATAACAACACAAACAATCACATCCACCAAATTAGTTTTGCCTTGTTATATTCATTACCTTGGGGAAAAAATACCACGAGGAATAGATGCTCAACCACATAGAGAGGTGAGTTCCATTTTGTATTGATAAAATACATATATATATATATATACATATATATATATATATAATAGCTTCTGAGATGCTATTATTAGTCATTAGTTTCTTTATCGCCATGGTTTATTGACTGCCTGTCAAATGCTGGTTATATACAGTGAGTGTGACTATTATGTGTTAAGGATTTCCCTAAGTCTTCAACATTTGTAATATCATTTTTACCCCAAGAGTAGGTATTATATTCCTACTTTTATATTCCTATATTCCAGACGGTTAACGGTGTTTCAAGTGCATAGGCTTGAGTTTGGACTCAGAACTGTGTGAGTCCTCACCTCACAATTTTAACCATTGTACAAGACTGTCTTTTCAGAGTGAAATCGTTAAAGAGATTTCCAAATGCAAATAACTAGTGTTTGTTATTGTTAAAGTGCAATCTATTCACTAAATCCAATCTGAAAGTTGATATGTATAAACTAAAAAGGGAAAGTCCCTTTAATTCCAAACTTTCTTTTCTATTTTCCAGCCTTCTTTTGGTATAAAAGACCCACAAAACAACATATATACTCTCTGAGTATTGGGAAGTTAAACAATTCATAATGCCCAGATTTGCAGTAATTGGAGAAAAGGGTACCCCCATGGACTATCGGCAAGAGTATGAATTGGTACAAACATTCACAATCTTAATTTGTCAATGTATGTTAAATGTTGACACCATGTATCCCTCAATTTCTGTTTCTAAGAATAGAAAAGAAATAATAAGAAAAAATTACAAAGGTGTATGTACGAGATACTCATTGCATTGCAGTGATATTTATAACAGGGGGAAATGTTTTTAAACCACCAAAATATATATACATTTAAAAATAAATTTCCCTCAAAAATATTAGTATTTATAGATATAGATATTTATAGTTTTGAAGATATATAGTATCCTTTATAAAAACAATGCATCACAATAACCCAAAAAAAGTTTTAATGAACATTTGAATAATTAAATCAATGATATCTCAGGAGCCACTATGTTTGAGTTAAATCTTAGAAATTTTTCATTTGGACTTGTAGGGAGAAGGTAGTCACCCATCTGGAGGAGTTTAACTTTGAGGTCTGATTTGAAATTTGGGTACAAATTAATTAGAAAAAGGGAGAGGTATTAAAATTTTGCTAGGCAGAGAGGAACGACCAATTCAACCTACAAAGAAGAGAGAACGCCTTGAATATTTGCAATTGCATTTTGGTGTTTGTGGAATATGCTGTGGAAGCAGGAAGATGTAGCTAGTGGGGTGCCTGCCTGGGTGGCTCAGTCAGTTGAATGTCTGGCTTTGGCTTTGGCTGAGGTCATGATCTCATGGGTTCGTGAGTTGGAGCCAGGCATCAGGCTCCCTTTGTCAGCTTGGAGCCTGCTTTGGATCCTCTCTCCCTCCCTCTTTGCCCCTCCCCTGCTCATGCTCTCTCTCCAACATAAAGTAATCTTAAAAAAAAAAGAAAGAAAGAAAGATGCAGCTGCAAAGTGTAAAGGAGCCAAATCATTTCCTTTTGTTCACTGTTATTTGTGATACCAACATTTTCTATTGCCTTTTTTTAAATAATTTGAAAATAGTGAAATTATTGGTAAAGTAACAGAAATTATTTTTCCAATACTCTAGTGATATTAATTATTAATATTATCTAATAATAGATCATTTATTAATCAGAATTGAGAGTTGTCAGAGTTATGTTTATTAATTCTAGCCACAGTTTTATCAGTCAAAATGATCTCTGTCATATTTTAAAATGCACAAAGAATTGAAAAAGCTAGAGAAATAAATTCTAGATGTTCTTAGAGAAAAGAACACGTGAAGCAGCACCTCTATAGATTGTGTGTCTCTACATGTTTGGCTCTGAGGTAGGTGGGTGCTTCTCTCCTCACTGCTTTTCAGTCTCCCAGTGCAAGGTTGCACTGGGACAGCAGTCGTGATGACTGTAATCCAGCCATGTGTGTGATTAATTTCTAAATGCAGAAATCAATCTGTATATAGCTTTAATCACTTGCAAAGCTATATACAGATTCAACAGAAAACTAACTCCAAATTAAAGTCTGCACTTGAATATGGATTTTCTTTGAATAGTTGGACTTTCCAGGAATTCACGGAATTTTCTAGGTCGTTGCTATATCTGCTTGTTGTGCTACACAATTCGAGCTTGGCATTCATACCTTTCCTCTGTGAGACAAAGTTTTTCGGGCACCAAGTATTACACAGTGATCCCCATGCCCGAATTAGGGGAACTTTCCTCTTGTTTTTCTAATATATTTTCATTTTATTAAAAATATATAATTAAAAACAACAAAGCAAAGCCATTTCTGTTAAAAAATAGATTCTAGAGAAATACACAATTTGGGAATTTTTCTTATTTGTTTGTATTATGACCATGGGATTTAGATAAGCACTTCACTTCAATTAATGAATATTCCTTCAAAGACTGCCATGCACTAAATTCTGAGGATGCAGTAACAAAGTAGAAAGTCACATTCTTTGTTTTACAGCATTTATACTCAGTGAAGCCATAAACAAGTAAATATGCATTATATCAGGTTATTAAAAATACTACAGAATAAAAGTGCAGGAATAAGGGGATAGAGTATGAATACGTGCCTGTGTGGGATTCAGTGGTGAGGAAAGGCTTTTCTGATCAGATGGCACTTGAGTCAAGATCTGAAAGGAGCAAAGAAACAAAGCATGAAGATATCCTGGTGAAGGGTCTTCCAGAGAAGTACGGCCAGAAGTTAATGAGAGAAGCAGAGGGAGGCTAGTAGATTGTGAAGTAGAAGAGGTAGAAACAGGGAGATCCTACAGGGACTCTTACTGTGGATCTTGCTCCCAGCAGAAAGGCAGTGGTGTGTTCTGACTAAAGATTGCTTTGGCTTCCCCGTGGACGAGATTTGGTTTGATGAGAGGGAAAGTGAAAACAGAGAGAACAGATAGGATGACAGTCAAGGCAGAAAGTGATGATCACTTGGAGTAGGGTATTTATAATGAGGAGATGGACCCACATACATGGCAGTACCAAGGAAATATTTGAGAAAGAACCAACCAGACCTGCTGCTGGAATCGATAAGAAAGGAAAAAAAAAAAAAATACGGCCTTTAGCATTTCATATGAGAAACTAAGTCAGTGGTCATTTAAGTGAGCAAGCCAGGAAGAAAGCAAAATACAAGATAATTGAGCAAAGAATGTCACTTAACAAATGTCACCGTCCAAACACACTATTTCAAGTGTAAGAATGACTGTTTCCTGAAACATGTTGATTAAAATATTATATATTAATCAGTAAGAACTTACCTCAAAACATTTTCAAAAGAAAACAAAAAGGAAGAAATCAATGTGGTTTTTAAGTCTTTCATTTAGCATGAAATGTCAACATTTTGTTGCTACATGTAAATACAAGATGGCCATCCTTTACTCTGGAGGCCACAGGCATACCACTAGCACTATAAGATGTGTGTGTGTGTGTGTGTGTGTGTGTGTGTGTGTGTGCATATAAAATTATTTGGGGACAGTGTATACACTGAAAAGTAGGATGTGATCCCCCACTCGCTCAGCAAGCCATAGATACATGCTAAGATCAAATACAACTGGGCTGTAATCCCTTCAGGAAAGACTGGAGCAGAGGGTCCCCACTCTTGTAATGCTCTGCAGATATTTGTAGGGTGAGGGCAAAACATTTAGGAGCTCTAGTAAGATTTGTGCTTCCTGGTTGAGGAAGCAGCCCAGTTAAAGGGAGAATGCTCTGAGCTCTGCGTCTGGTATCATGTTGCTTTTCCTTCAGGTAGTTCAGGAAAACTGAACCAGTTGCTTGCTAAATCACTGAAAGGGTGAAGAAAACAGCCCCTAGGGGCATGCAGACTTGTATTTCCTCATTCTGATTAGACTTCATTCTTCCACTGGCATGTTCACTTCCCATTGAAATTTGACCTACATAGATGCCACCTCTATTAATTCCTTTTTTCAGAAGTGCCCTGTTCAACTTATAAATCCTTAGCTGCATTTTCTTCAAAAATTAACACCATATTCTCTTTAATTTTGTTATAAAATTTACTTTTAATTCTGATATTTAGGAAAACTCAAACCTAGGAAATAGACAAACGAATATATACATATTTTGGACCTTTCTCAGGTTTTCTAAGTAGTTTTATATCAACTTTCCCTTTGATCTCAAACTTCTGTGTGCCTCCAGAATTTACCAGAATAACCTAGTAAACATAGGAGAAGCTACCAAGTTTTACTTGTATTATAAACATTTTTTTTTTCCAAAATCTGACAGTGAATAAATTGTTCACTACTTGTGTAGAAGGAAAATTTGGCTGTATGCTGTATTTTCTTAATTGATGCTATTACATGTGATGGGTAGCAAAATATTGACAGTTGTTAAGTCACAAACAAAGAGTCTATTCAGCCAAAAATAGAAAGATTAGTTTATTTTCTATATGATTCACAAAGCCAAGGATTTTTATATTTTATATGAAATCAATCTAATTGACTGAGACATAGTATTTGTATATTAAATAATAAGTAAATTAGTACATATTTAAATTAATTAGTATTTAGTTGAAATTTTCAACTTAACTCTAGGTAATTAGATATAGGCTATTTATAACAATAACATTTATAGGGAGAAGAGAAGACTAATAAAGAAATTAAATAAAGTCATTAGAGCATTGAGATGGTTCCCAGTGTCTTTTATTCATAAATAGTGGCATTTATTTTATAATTAATAAAATTTATGGCATTTTATTAAAGACTCCAACTTTACAAAGTGAGTTGATATCAGGTGCATATGTGGTTATGCACATATAAAACATTTTTCATATTTTTTATTATTAATGACCAAAGCTTGGGGATTCTTATTAATTACAAGCCCACATTAATATAGCCTTTTTAAGTTTACTTTGGCTCAATCTTTACTTGTCCTCAAGACAAATGGTATTGACTAACTCCTGTGGTTCACTTAATAAAACAGGTAGAACTCCATTTATTTTCATTATGGTCTGGATTAATCATCCCATTTCTTACCTAGAGGTATGTCAAAGCAGATTTTTCAATTCATGATTTACATCTGATTTCTCACTAAATTCTAGACTTCCAGTTTCGATAGAAAGGAAGACAGAACTTAATTCCGGTCTCAACAAACTTGAAAATGCCGTAGATCTTGAACTAATTTAAAAAATGATTTTGTTATATAAATATGTGCACAAAATATTAGGCACATAGAAATGCATTTTACTTGCATATTTTTGCTCTAATAATAATTTACTAGTACTAATTATTACTTTAATAATTTTCATTATTAAATCAAATGAAATTCAAAAGAAGACTTTTAGTAATTACAAGTTACCAGATGCTGTCCTAGGTGCTGAAAGAAATACAAAGAAAACAGAGACTTCTGCATATGTTTTGAACAATGTAATGAATAAACTACAAGATTTAGTTGAGCCATTTTAGTTTTGAATTTGTGATTAAACCTATTTTTAACTTAACTTCCTAGTCTACAGAATTAGGGTAATATTAATTCTTTTTCTTTAATTTTTTTAATGTTTATTTATTTTTGAAAGAGAGAGAGACAGAGCATGAGTGGAGGAGGGGCAGAGAGAGAGGGATGCACAGAAGCTGAAGCAGGCTCCAGGCTCTGAGTTGTCAGCACAGAGCCCGAAGCGGGGCTTGAATTTGTGAACCATGATCATGACCTGAGCCGAAGTTGGACGCTCAGTGAACTGACTCACCCAGGCACCCCTATAGTCTAAGGGTAATATTAATTCTTGACCTAACTCCTTTAAATGTTTGGTGAAATACAAATTACAGTTTGAAAGTATTTTGTGAATTGCAAATCATGACACCAAAATTTCTATAATATATTTTACAGAATTCTAGCCATGCTACAAGTTCAACAACAACAAAAAAAAGTGATTCCTGGTCAAATCTATTTGGGAAATGCAGCATGCTATAATCATTCCACTTGGAGTGGCATATTGCATATTAAATTTTATAGACTTAACAATTTTGTTTAAACTAGAATTCTCTGGGGCGCCTGGGTAGCTCAGTCGGTTGAGTGTCTGACCTCAGCTTAGGTCATGATCTCACAGTACGTGGGTTCAAGCCCCACATCAGACTCTGTGCTGAACACTTGCTCAGAGCCTGGAGCCAGCTTCAGATTCTGTGTCTCCCTCTCTTCCTGTTCCTCCTCCACTTGCACTGTGTCTCACTCTGTCTCTCAAAAATAAATAAATGCAAAAAAATTTAAAAAATATTAATAAAAAAATAAACTAGAATTCTCTAAATTTATTTAACTAAAGTCCTTTATCATATGATATCTGTTATCACTGCAAAAAATTATTATTACATGAAAAATACTGGGGAAATGATACATTATGTAAATGTTAGTTGTGTATTTTTATAGTCTAGTAGGATCAACAATATAATTATATGAATAGCTATAGCACACAGCAGACTCTCAGTATAATAAAAGCAGTACAAATGATATCTTGCCATCTCATAGAAAGTAAATGCTAACCAATGTTGTCAAAATCAAGGAATTCTTTAAAATTAAAAGATTTCATATAACTATTGTAAAGGATTAGACTTAGGGTTCCCTAAAGTCCATTCTAGCAGTAAGATATGTATGTATGTATGTACTTGTATACACACACGTGCATCACTAAAAACTATGCTAAATAAAAATGGAAAACCAAAATATAAATTATATATTGGAGAGAGCAGAGCCTGGCAATGAACAGACTGGTTAGGTGGATTGTTTTGGTTTTTGGTGTGTGTGTGTGTGTGTGTGTGTGTGTGTTACATTAAACTCCACATGCTAATATGTCATGCAGAAGAACATGCACATAAAATATAAATGTCGCTGGGTCTGATTATTAAATCTTGGGTACCGTCTGCATTGAGCTTGACGAAAGATGGGTTTTAGAGAAGTAGAATTAGGAGAACATTTAGTTCAAGTCAATACCATAGGAATCTAATGGACTAAAAATTTCTATTATCTGGTTGCATTAAATGTTCATTGAGACAGGTTTACAATGAACAGCAGTTAAATATGCTCATTCTCACATTAGGAATATCAAGTATGGAAAATCAAAAAGGAAGTATATTCATTAAAATATGGGGATAAAAGCAAAATCTACACAATGGTCTACCCAATAGAAATCCCCTTCCTTCCTTTTTAAGAAAATGATGATGGTATTCATGAACCACATTCATTCATGGAGCCACAGGATCCAAGTAAGGATTGTCAAGGCAACATGTGAGGAATATAGACAAGAAACATACAAGGAGTCTAGCACTTTGGTGATGATGTTGAGATAATGAATTGAAAATTAAATTAAATTACTTATATCTGGATTTCTTGTTTTCAGAGATAATGTGTGTCATATTGTTAAACACATTGTTTGGGAGGTGTTTTTTTGTTTTGTTTTTTTTTATAGCCCAAATTATCCTAGATGGTAAAACATCAGAGAAGAAAATCTCTATTCCTTTCCTGGATGCTGTAAAATAACTTCATATAGCTTCTCTTTATTTTTCTTCTGCATTTAGAAGCTTTGGAACACCAAGATTACTTTATATCCACCCCCCCAAGTAGGAAGTAAATGGCAAATTTCACGTGGAAAAGGAAGCTCAGGCTGTTTCATTCTGATTCCCACTCTTGTCTTCGTATGCCTCAATTCTTCCTTAAGTTTTTGTGTCAGGTGGCTCTTCCTGAATTAACCTTGCATAGCTTCTCTTCAGTGGGATGTATAAGCAAATAGTATGTAACCAAACTCTTCCCCTTTCTTTACCAATAAATAAATAAATACAACACAGATGTAAATAAAGGTCATACAGTATAATGGGACATTTAAGCATGGGTGGTCTGAAGTAGTTTTTCCAAGGATTATGTGTTGGTTCTACCACTCATTAGCTAGCTGTGTGGCTTTGGAAAAGTCATATAAGTGTTATTGTCCCAGATTCCTCATGTAAAAAATTAATAAACAGCATCTACACACAGAATTATTGTTAAAATGAAGTACCTGGCTGAGAGTGAGCACTATTACACATGCAACTGAAAAGTGGTATAGAATGCTGTCCTTTGCTAAGCTCATTCGGAAAGTCTAAATATATTCCAAAGGAGATATTTTAAAATCAATGTATATTATACTCATAGTATCAGAGGAGATAATTTTGCTCATAATCATGGAGCAGTCAGTCACTGATATTACACTGAAGCAACATCTTATAATAACAATGCTTAATAGCCATATAGTACATTTATTCTAAGTAGCTGGAAGCACTTAACAGACATTATCCAATTAATCATTACAGATCCCTCTGTGGTAGGTCAGAGTTATTATCTCAGTGTTAGAGATAACGATACTGATACACAGGGCTAGTGAGCTACTTGCAAAACCTAAATGATTGCTTCAGCATGTAGTTAGGAATAGATGCAAAGGTCAAGGATGCTGTTAACTGCACCATGCTAGTTCTTGGACTAGACATCCTTAAATCATTTTCTTTTAAGTAACACGTAAGGGCATCTAATTTTAACTGTTAAAACTGACAAGAGTAAGTGTGTGTGTACCTCTGAGAGCACCTACTTCTAAGCATGTATCTACTAACATTTTAATTTGAGATTCTCATGACTTCTAACAACTTAGAGTACTGGTTAATTAAAAATTTAATTAACTGTAGCAACTGACAATGAGTAAAATAAGATAAATGTTAATTTTATGATTCAATCTAATTGAAGGTTGGAAAAAAATCTCTTACTATTAAGGTTACTGTTATCATAAGGAATGTGGCACTAGTTCTCAGATTCATTGAATTAGTGGTTCAGCTGCCAGAGGGTAGATTATACAGTTTTGAACTCGATATATTCCTTAAATATAGAAAAGTCGGTCTAGGAATATTTGGGAAGAATGATGATTTGGTGGAAAGTACTGATATTCCAATTTACTAATATGTAAAACACAAATAAGTCAGATAGATAAGCATGTGACACAAAAAATAAAATAATATATTACATATAAAGTCATCAATATTGTATTTAGTCAGTAATATGAATTCAGTAATCCTTTCTTTTTCCTCATTTCCCCTACACCATATAATACGGACACAGATTCACTCTGAGAAAGAGTACTAATCATGTGTATAATTCAGACTTTAAGGAATATTAGATGCATTTTTTTTTTCATTTCAGGTGTTATTTTCTCAGAATCAGACTTCATTGTGAGATTTGTCAAGGTCATTGTGTTAAACAATTCTGTATGCCTTCTTAAAGTCAGAGGTCTAAATGGGCTGTATAACAGTTTGACGGAAAAGGCACTATGCAAATCTAATGCACGCTGTCATCATTATGGATAAGACTTTTCATTTTCAGACTCTGAGGAGGTTTGTCGTCTATGAGAAAGAACTTTGACTCAGTAAGCGGGTTAGCGTGATTGATATTTTATTCTGCAAGAGAGCGGATCAGTAATGAATTTAACCTATAAAGTGTAAATTATATGTCTCTCTATATTTATAAATATGAGAAGAAGATAGAGTAAAAATGTGGAAATACAAAGGAGTGTGTGTATGTGGAGAGAGAGAGAGAGAGAGAGAGAGAGAGAGAGAGAGAGAGAGGAGAGAGAAACAGATACGGAGGCAAAGAGAAATAACAGAAGTAGAGTGAGATTGAGAGCCAAAGAGAGACACAACAGAAAGTTGCAGAGAGGACGGACAGGGAAGGGGGAAGGCAGACAGACGTAAACATGAGGCAAGAGAAACAAGAAAAATAGAGATTAGATGGGCAGATAGACAGAGGGTCAGAATAGAAAGAGGGAAGATAAAATGCATTCAAGGAAGTGGTAGTACTTTATTTTTGTCTGACATAAGAAAGGATCCTTATTCTTCCTTAGCGGAGTGTAGTTATTGTCAATGGGAGGTCACCAGGGAAGATCTGTACCTCACAGCAAGGACTGCTGTCTCTTTGTAGTATTTATTTGCGCAGCGTAGGCCCCATGCACACATTATTTACCTTGATTATTCTTTGAAGGAATGTATTAGACCCTTTATTTTTATATATGACATATATCAGACATTGTACTACATAACTCAAAACAGTACTTGAATCATGTGCAACACAAATAATACATGTCCATATTTGAGAGCTGCAAGAAGAGTCAGGATGGAACTAAGTGGAAAAGTTAAAAGCACACAGACAGAAGTCAATTTTTGCTCACTTGCTTTTAATTTTAAAGGAATGGAAAGGACACAGGAGAGAAATAATCACTAATATTACCATAAATCTGTATCCATCTGTCTTTGATTCTGTCATGCAGGCAAAATAAATTGTTTTAAAATTAAGTGACCTCTTCCTTCAAGTAGCTCAAGATAGCTAAGTCTATCACTATATAATTCGTCAGAGAATTGAGCTCTAACTATGAAATAGAATTCAGAAAAAAATGGACAGTATCAGTGGGTTAAAAGGAGACCAGTTGTGTGATAATGAGGCATGAAGAGAAGAATCACAAAACTTTAATTTGCCATCCACTCAAAATCGCCGCTTACTTATGAATACCCTGTATATATAAACACGCATGTATTTATACAAATCATGTATGTATATGCATGTACTTATCCATAGCATGTATGCATAAACATAAAACACTATCGTCCCATAAAGTTAAGACTCACCCTGAATCAGAAAAAAGATAATATTGGTGCAAAACCCACAATGAATACTTACCAAGAAGAAAACTACATCCACTCTCCTCTGACAGTCCGCAGCTTCCAGACTTAGTGCCACTAGAATTCTCCTGTTCTTGGTCACCTGCCATAAGTGGCAGTTATATGTATTAGGAGGAAAATAATGACCTTTAGAAACAATGGGGAAGTATCTATTTTAATAATGGTGTTGTGAAGAGAGATTGAGTAAAATCAATACGATTGAGAAAGTAAAGGTTGATGTCACCCTTTGGGTCAGATACATATTCATGTGCTAGAGGAATGCTATTACAAATGGAGTATGGATTTTTAAAGCTTAACTTTAATATTATTAATGAACCAGACCCATAGGAATCATATCGGAATACTTCATAAAAGAAAATATCCAAACCGATATAAAATGAGAAAATCTAGTTTTCATCATGATATCATTACGTGTTTATAGCACTATAAATTTAGAGTATTTGTACGTTCTCAAGTAGAATTAAAGATTTAAATTACGTCTCTTAAAAATACTGCCATATTTTCTTTGCTTATGGTTAATTCCAGACCTACAGAAGAGAAATGCAGCATGCTGGAGCCACTGAGTCCGCACAGCTATATATCTGAAGAACTTGTCATGATAAACAAATTTCAAAGCTTTTAAAGTTATAACTCCCCAGAGTACGAACAAGCCAAGGACACCAGTATCATTACCACTGTCAAAATCTGTCCATGGCATTAAACTTTTCAATCTGCTTTGGTTTGACAGTGTAAGGTCATTCTAAGTCCCTTGCGTATCTTTCTTTCAGCAAGGCATTGGCTCCCCATGAGTAATTTCCTTGATTGGCATTTATATATTCTGATGATTAAAATCACTCATGTGACCAGCAGCCCCAGAAAATGAACAGAGAAACCCTAACACATTGTCCGACAAACTCATATGTGTTTCCCCCTGCTGATTGAATGGGTCTAATCTAAAGATATTTAGGTCTCTATTTTCTCATCCAAATGTAAGTCCCATGCCACTAAAGGTATAAGATTATAAAGGGTGAATTATGATTTTTAGACTAGTTTATTATTCTCAGCTGGAAATCATTTATTTTCTTTCCAAAATGTTTCCATATAAAACATAAGAATTGAGGGTCAGTAATTCAAGTTACTTATGGACTTTAAGATATTTAGGCAGTATTACTTATGAGTTAAAAGATTGCTTAGATTCATTTAAATTTACTTTTGTAGTCATTTCTTACTTTTTAAAATTGGTATGTGCAAGGTAAAGATCTAGCAATAAATCAACTAAAAGAGAAAGTGATTGTCAAATCATGCCATTCAATAACAAGGCTGAAGGAGAGGGGGGACAAGACAGGATATTTTGACAATAGTATATAAAGAGAAAGGAAAAAGGTAAGGAAAATAATTGCTTTTCAATAGTAAATATGGTGATTTATTATCCAATACCTCCATGATGAAAATGACTAGTTTTCAATGATAAAACTTATTAAGAAAATGAGAATTTGTGCCAAGGAAACTCCGTTATTTGAATCAGAAAATGGTGTATAGGTTTAATGTTTTTGAAGATCAGTTTTTTTCTTTAAGATTGAAGCATTTTTTTTCTCCAGATATATTAATCTAAGGTGTATTATCTCCTTGTACCTTCTGTTCCTCCTCTATTTTCTCCCTCATAATCACCACTGCTGTAAAATCTACTTTGGGAAAACTTTGGATCTTTTGGGGAATCTATATGTTCAGAAGCTTAGGGAAACCAGTGACAGCAATATAACTGTGAACACGTTTTTAAATAATGACATTTCATTTTATATGTAAACTTTGAAATACTACAAGTAAAACTATTATTAAGAGTCACGACATTTCAAAACTGTGGGGGTGTCTTTATTATTTTTATGAAATAATAACACACTAGACAACAAAAAACAATAATGAGGGCTAGTTTGTCAAAGTGTAGTGAATCAAGCAGTTAAGCGTACCGGAACACATGTGTGTGATTGTGTGCTTATATGTATACTTTTATTTTGACAAGCATTGTGAACACACAACCAAAAATAGTATACCCTGTAATTGTGATATTAAAATTGGATGTACAAAGACTAGTACTGGAAAATAATGGAAAACAAACCAGCACAGGTAGTGTAGCAGGCACAAGATTTATACGTACTCTCATTGAAGCCAGATTATCACCATATTTCTAACGAACACACTCATTCTGCTTTTTATTTGCTCCTGTGGGAAATTTAATCTTTCATTATGTGAATGTAAGGTCTTCATGAATATATCCTTCAATAAAAGGAAGTTGTGTTATGCCAACCTCAGAATGGCTTTCTGTAGACCAACTGAAAATACATGTGTATCACTTAAAATGACACTGTGATTAATGCTCAGTAAATATTATTTATTATTTTACATACAAAAATAATAAGGGAAGTATGCATGGAAGCAATAGACCAAGCCGTTTTCCTCTCCAAATGCTGCCTATGACCAATACAATACCAGAACACTTTTCCAAGGTACCATGGGCTGCTTCCAGAAACCATGGTTTAAACCAGGGTTACTAGTAGTCAAGTTCAATAGTACTAAATACTTTTGTAGGTTAATGTAGCTGCCTAAATATTATGATTTTTTAAGGAAATTCATCCCTAATTGCAGAGGAAAGCTATGAAACATATATAAAAAAATCTATTTCAGGGGTGCCTTGGTGGCTCAGTTGGTTGAGTGTCCAACTTCGGCTCAGGTCATGATCTCACACTCCGTGAGTTCAAGCCTCACATCAGGCTCTGTGTTGACAGCTCAGAGCCTGGAACCTGCTTCAGATTCTGTGTGTCCTTCTCTCTCTGCCTCTCCCCTGTTCACACTCTGTCTCTCTCAAAAAAATAAAGAAGAAAAACAAAAAGAGAATCTATTTTGAAGTTGTAGTTTCCCTCTGTTTTATATCTCAGGCTTAAAGTATTAGTTTGAATCCAATATAGTAAGTTGTAACAATGTATTTTATTTATATCTAGACATTAGTTTTCATGAATATAAAATAAACATTAGTGTATTTGAATCTCATTATAATATTTATCCTGGAGACAAAACATTGGAATAGAGTGGATTTTAGACTTTGTGCCACATATTTATTTGGTTTGGTATCCTAATACTTCACATTTAATTGTAGGTAAGATTCAAATAATATACTAAAAACTTAATTAGAATTCATGCCGTCAAATTTATTTTTATTCAAAAATATTTCAGCATTGTCTCCTTGTTTTTTATTTATTTTTAAACTAAACTATTGCACAAACCAGGAAAATATTTTCTAGATATTTATTATCGGATAATAATACATTTATTTGACATTTCGACCATATACATGTTAAAGTTTAGAATAAAATACAAGGGATTTGTTTACAGATTTATGAACAGTAACCTAAATATCTTTCCCTTTTGTATATTTGTTGGCAAATGATCTGTATATCCACCTTGAGATCACATCTCAGCAATGACCTTGACAGACAATTCAATTTTATTTGGTGAATGTCAGAACAAATGCATCGAATATGCCTCAGTGTATGTTACTTTCATTTCCTGGTATATGTATAGGTCTGAGGATCTGTGAGAAAATATTATCATTATATGATATTCTTGAACTCTAGCCACACCCACAAAATTACTCTTCTCAGGGGAGACATGATAAGCTCCTCTTCGTGACCAGGTTCAGTCTTCCTTCCTCACAGAACAGGTAAAAGGAAAGAGAGGAATTGCTCAAGATGCAAATTATGCGGACTCCCGTGACCCAGCTGAACCAGACCTTACAAACTGCCTGTCAGGGAGATGTAAATTTCTCAGAAGCAACTAGATCACTTGACTCAAAGGAAGTTATTGATTTTCCTGCAGTGTCTCCCATGCAGAAATGAAAGACAAGTTTGTGAGGTAGATACCTTCTAATCTTTCTTTTGTTAAACCATGTCGTTTTTGCCAATTAATACTAGAGTTCGGATAGCATAGGGACATATTAAAAATATGTTTCTTTCCACTATTCAGAAAAAGGAAAAAAGGGGGGCGGAGAGAAACATTCAATAAGGTCATAATAGGGAAAATTCCAACATCCCGGCATCTCCATCTATACTTTAATCAATACACATTAACACAAGAGACATTATGCATATGTAAAAAAAGCTTGCCATCCTAGTGAAAAATGGCACAGCAATTAAAATGTCAAAAAGGCTGCGAAGACAGTGTGAGATTAAGTGCAGTCATAATTTCACTTTAAAACTTCTCAGTTCTCTAGTGCTCATTGACGTGTTTTCTTCTTTTTGTTTAATGATTTTAAATCTTGAAACATTTGCGAAATTCAGCCAGCTGCTTGGTATCTTACGTAAAAATGCATATTGGGATCACCTTTATTCTTCCACTAAGTTATATGATACATGCGGTCTTTCACATTTCTTTCCATGATTTGGATTAAAGACAGAAAATACTCCATTATTTATTTTTCTTCCTTCAACATTGGTAGATGTGACCCCGTGAGATAAAGTACTCAAAGCAGGATCCCCCAACATTGGTCAGTTTTTCAAGTCGAGTATAACTTCATACGCAAATATCATTCAATAATAAAAGTCACTTTCACTCAATTGTATTTGAAAAGTCTGTGTCAATTTCTTTGCCGAACCTTTTTTTTTTCCTACTCAGATACAATTTAAATTTACTTTTCTTTTATTAGTTGAACCGCTTAAGCTAAGCTTGTTTGCTGGCAAATCCTGGGTAAGCTTAGGTGATGTTATGACAGAGGGAGCCTGCCTGTCCACTGAATACAGTTGGAAACTAACTCCTGATGAGGCGTGCGAGATAAAGAGCACAGTTCTTAGGCCATGCGACATAATCTCCGCTTTCATCGTTCTTAGTGAATGCGTAAGTGAAACCGGGAATTGAATATTTAATACTATCTTTTTTTCCCTTTTTTTTGTCAGTAAGTAAAGATACAAACCTGTACAGCTCCACCTCAGGGAACCCCAAGGGGTACATTTGTGCGGGAACTAAACCATCCACATCAAGCGTCGAGGACACAGGGTAATGAGACCTTGACATGCTATTGGCTGACATATAGGTTTTATTAGATTAAAAGCTCTGAAATGCCCATAAGGCAGAATGAGTCCTTGCATATTCTCCAATTCTAGAAGGCAGAAAAATGTTCTAGTCCATAAAACAAGTGCAGGCGGCTCATGTCTGTAAATCTTTATTTTTTTTCTTCTTTTTTTTTCTTTTTTAACCAGTATTGCTTTGTTACTTCCTGTTGTTTGGAAGTATATTTTCTCAAACACATTAACGATGCATATGTAATATTTCTCATTCAAGATCAACTTCTTTCCTTCTGTGAAACTTTTAACTTTATTTTTAGAGATTTTTAAGTGCTTTAAAACATGTTATCTTCAGTGATCTGTTCCCAGACCTGAATCCTGCACAAAATATACCGTTCCAAGCAAATTGTTGTTTCTCTAAAATATAGAGGTCCTTAATTGCCCTTTCATACTGTGATTATATGGTAAAAGATCTATATATCTGCTTAAAACTGAATTTCTAACTATGCCTGTTTCCTAATATTTTGGATCAAGTTACTTTTTATCTTTTACTAGAGAATTAAGAGTCATCGGCTCTTCAATTATATGGTAGCCCTCTTTATGCTTGTGGTAATCAGTATACTTCTTGCGTACCCTGGGGACTGTGACTATGTCAGATTTTACCCCCAAGATTTGCTCATGGTATATGGCATAATTGACCTTATAATAGGATGTGATTTAATTACATAAACCCTTTAAAAGCAGAGAGTTTTCTCTGGTTGGGAGCAAAAGGGGAAACAGAGACTTGATGTGTGGTAAAGATTCAATACAAGAAAGGTTCTTTACTGTTGAGATGGAGGTGGGGGACAAATGGTGTAACCTGCAACCAGACTCTAGAAGCTGTCAGTCCAGTTGACAGCAAGACAATAGGTATCTCACCACAGCAAGATAATTCTGCCAGTAGTCTGAGAATGAGCAGATCTTTCTGTAGTCAAGCCTCTAAGAGATGATGTAGTTGGCCAACACTGATTTCGGCATTATGGGGTCCTGAGGAGAAGACCTAGTTAAATGTACCAGACTCCTAACTAACAAAAATGGTTTGATTGTAAATTGGTATTGTTTTACGGGGTGTGTGGTGGCTCAGTCAGTTTATTGTCTGACTCTTGCTTTTGGCTTAGGTCATGATCTTAAGGTTGTGGGATCAAGTCCCACTTTGGGTTTCCCGCTGTGCTCAGAGTGTGTAGCATGCTTGGGATTCTCTCTCCCCTTCTCTCTCTGCCCCTCCTCCTGCTCATACTCTCTCTCTCTCTCTCAAAATAAATAAATAGACACTTAAAAGTAAATAAATAAAAGTAAATCTGTGTTTAAGTGGTTCAATTTATGGCAATGATTTATATAACAATAGACAATATAATGTTACATAGGTTGAGGAAGTTCTGTGAGGGGCTCCATTTCTTGAATTTTCTAAGCCAATTTTTTTAATTTTAATTTAATTTTAATATCATTTATTGTCAAGTTGGCTAAAAGTATGTAAAGTGTGCTGTTGGTTTTTGGGGGTAGGTTCCGTGGTTCATCGCTTACATACAATGCACAGTGCTCATCCCAACAGTGCCCTCCTCAATTCCCATCACCCATTTTTCCTTCTCCACAATCCACCCCCCCATTCACCCTCAGTTTGTTCTCTGTATTTAAGAGTCTGTTGTGGTTTGCCTCCCTCCCTCTTTGCTTGTAACTATTTTTCCCCTTCCCTTCCCCCATGGTCTTCTGTTAAGTTTCTCAAGATCCACATGTGAGTGAAAACGTATAGTATGTGTCCTTTTCTGATTGACTAATTTCGCTCAGCATAATACTTTCCAGTTCCATCCATGTTGCTGCAAATGGAATGATTTCATTCTTTCTCATTGCCAAGTAGCATTCCATTGTCTATATAAACCACATCTTCTTTATCCATTCATCAGTTGATGGACATTTAGGCTCCTTCCATAATTTAGCCATTGTTGAAAGAGTCTAAGCCATTTTTTAAATGAAAAATATCAGTTAATATATATTGAGCATTTACTATGTTCCAGGCACTATACCCCTATTTGTAATGGACATTCTAATTTGGTCTTTACAGCTACAGTGAGAGATGGCTTTACTATAACTCCCACTTTACAGATGAAGAAGTAGAGGCTTGGAGTGTTTAAGTGATTTTCTGAAGGTGAAAATGGATACTAATTGTCAAATCCAGAATGTGAAACTAAGCAGTTCCATAGCAGAATGCACATACTTATCTCTCCCTTCAGGGCTTCATAGAACCTTAGAGTCCAGGGCACCAGTTACATATTCTAATAGGAAAACAAGCAGCAGAACCTGTGATTGGAATAAGAACATCACCTCTGGTTGGAGACGTGGAATGTCATGCTGAAACCCAAACCTTCTAAATTAGCATCTTCACTTTGTCAAGAACTGTAGGTGACTCATCTGCATGTTAAATTTAAATATAAGTTCCTTGTTTGACATTATGGCCCTAGGCAAGATACTTCATCTCAACATCCATAGAGTTTCACGTTTCTATAAAACAGAGATAGACTAACCCATTTTTTTTTTTTTAAAGAATTGAATTATACAGAGGTTCCTGGGTGGCTCAGTAGGTTAAGTGTCTGACTTCGGCTTGGGTCATGATCTTATGGTTCATGTGTTCGAGCTCTGAGTCGGGCTCAGTGCTGACAGCTCAGAGCCTGGAGCCTGCTTCAGATTCTGTCTCCAGCTCTCCAGCTCTCCCTACCCCTCCCCTGCTTGTGCTCTGTCTCTCTGTCTCTAAAATAAATAAACATTAAAAAAAAATAAAAGGAAAAAAAGAATTGAATTATACTGATGGAGCACCTGGGTGGCTCAGTCTGTTGAATGTCTGACTCTTGATTTTGGCTCAGGTCGTGATTTCAACATCATAGGATCTGGTCCCACATCCAGCTCTGCACTGAGCCTGCTTGGAAATCTCTCTCTCCCTCTCTCTGCCACCGCCCGTCTCCCAGTCATGTGCTTGCTCTCTATCTCTCTCTCTCCCTCAAAATAAATAAATGTTTTTTTAAAGAATTGTGCTGAAATGTCCAGCATATTATCTGCCACATAATAGGTAATGAACAAATAAGAGATGTTTTAATTTTTTCAATGATGGAGGTCAACGAGGCAGGGTGGGCCTCAAAACTTCTTAGCGCTTTCTTCTCTATGGAGCTCTTCTCTGTGGAGTATGTCTACTCCACGTAGACATGGTTCTGCCTACCATAGGAACTCCAGAAGGGGATAGGGAAGCCTTGCCCTCCCAATAGCCCAAGTGTTAGTATTCTTATAGAATAACAACATGGAGGTGTCTGTGCCCTTCCTTCTCCTTCTGTGAATGGAACCATACTGACAAGATGAAATATTGGGCTGTTTTCCAAAAAATGCAAGAGCAATCTCTTTGTACACTTATAACCTTTTTGTATCATAACTATGTGTTTTCTTTTTTTTTAACTTTATTATATTTTTTAACATTTATTTACTTTCGAGAGACATAGAGACAGAGCATGAGCAGAGGAAGGGCAGAGAGAGAGGGAGACACAGAATCCAAAGCAGGCTCCAGGCTCTGAGCCATCAGCATAGAGCCTGATGCGGGGCTTGAACTCACAGACCGTGAGATCATGACCTGAGCTGAAGTCGGCCGCCCAAACGACTGAGCCACCCAGGCGCCCCATAACTATGTGTTTTCAAAAGTTGAGACCATCAAGTCAGGTGCTGTATAAACTGGAAACACATTATTTTTCAAGCCTTTTTATGTAGTTAAAGAATATACAACGAAATCCTAATAATTAAGTATATCGACTTCAACTGTTTTCACTTACGCTCCATGAAAAGCTATTTTTCCTTTATATTTTTTAAATTAAATCATTGTCTCTGCATATTTAATCTTCACTCTTGGAGTGGTTTCTGAGGGGAAAATTACTTTTAAAATTATTTTCTCTACAATTAGGAAAATTAGAACCTACTAATGCTATGTATTTTAGCTAAGGTCTAACAAGCTTTTAATTTGGCAATTACTTGTTTCACTGCTTAGAAATCAAAATTATTAGTAGTGGAAAAAAGCAAAGCAAAACAAAGGGCTAAAACCCTTTTTCTGATTTAAACTTTGGAGAGGGGCACCTGAGGGGCTCCGTTAGTTAATTAGCATCCAAGTCTTGATTTCAGCTCATGTCATGGTCTCACAGTTCTTGAGATGGAACTCCATTTTGAGCTCCGTGTCAGGCTTTGCACTGACAATAATATGGAGACTGCTTGGGATTCTCTCTTTCCCTCTCTCTCCGCCCTCCTTCTCTCTCTCTCTCTCTCTCAAAATAAATAAATAAACTTAAATAATTTAGGGAGAAAAGAATTTAGCTTAATATAAAATCTGTTAAGATGGTTAAAACTCACAGAATGGTTTCTTAACTTTGTACTTAAAAAAAAATCAATATATCACAAACCTGTGATGCTCTAAGCCATTATTTCCCAAAGTGACTTCCTTGACTTAATGTCTCCTACTTATTGCTTATTATCCTTTTCCAGTGAAGCCAGGTTCTTAAATTTATTTTGATTTCCTTTCATCAATTTAGAGACAGTACAGTGTTCACGATATTTGCATATATTTGAAACTGAAACTACCATTTAAAGGCTATGTGACCTCTGGAAAGTCATGTAAGCGATCTATGCCTTGGTTTCCACATGAGTAAAATGTATATATGTATGTATAGATTCATGTGGTAGGAATCAATGCTAAATGGATTAATTCCTATAAGGCACTAAAATACAGGAAGTGCTAAACACACATTAAGTATTTATGTGAAGTGTTAAAATCACATTTCCTTACTAGAGATGTCTTTTCATTCTTTGAACTATAACAAGGACCACCCTGTATGATCGTTCTGTGTCTGCCCTGCGCAGTGGCATCTTGTAGAAGTAGGCTTCAAGGTTGAAATACCTTCTCTGCTTCCATCACTGAGCACATGCTCTTGAGCTTGAGCCTACCACAGCTGGTCTGTTTTTCTGACTTGACTATGTAGAGAGCACAACTTTTTTGCTAACCAAGGAACTAGTAAAGGTGCAAGTCTGTTAGAAGATCTAACCAAGCACTGCTCTGTCCGCCCTCTAACACTTATGCCTGGGAAGGTTTTATCTATAATTTAGTAACAAGATGGGGCACCTGGATGGCCAGTCAGTTAAGCATCCGACTTCAGCCTAGGTCAAGATCTCGCCATTCCTGAGTTCGAGCCCCAAGTCAGGCTCTGTCCTGACAGCTCAGAGTCTGGAGCCTATTTCAGATTCTGTGTCTCCCTCTTTCTCTGCTCCTCCCCCATTACCACCTGTCTCAAAAATAAACATTAAAAAATTATAATTTAGTGACAAAAAAGACTAATTCAGTTTGTCTTGGCCACTCCATACCTAGAATAGATTTTATTATTCTTAAGTTCTTAAAAAATTACCGTTGCCTCTGATAACTAATAGCAAGCATAGCAATACATAAATTATATACACATATATTTAAGTTATGTTTGCTATGCATATTAACAGCTATTGAGTACTAAATGCATTGTATGGTGGGATGAATAATCATAAGGATGTTATATTATGTACTTGACTCTGAGGGGACTACTTTCTCTTCAGAAGGCAAGACTTGTCTGTATAAAATAGTAAAACAAATGAGTTTTAAAATATATAGCATATATTAACTAACTTTGTGAATAATTAATGATATTTGTCAGGTAAGAAAGCCAGAGTAGACAGAGAGCCAAACATATCACGAAAGAATGGAGAGGACAGACTTTACAAAAAATTTTACAAACAGAAGATATGTATAACTGAGTTACTATAAATATAAAGAGATAAAGAGATCTCTAAGGTTTTAAGTCAAGGGTCTTTGGTGTGTGTGTGTGTGTGTGTGTGTGTGTGTGTGTGGTATGTATTTGAATGAAAGATTTAATGAAAATAAGTTTACAAAAAAAAAAAAGGAAAATGAATTTACAAATGAATTGTTTGTTTAATGATTATTTATTTTTGAGAGAAAGAGAGATAGAGTGTGAGTGAGGGAGGAGCAGAGAGAGAGAGGGAGACCCAGAATCCAAAGCATGCTCCAGGCTCCGAGCTGTCAGCACAGAGCCTCACGCGGGCCACATGAGCACATGACCTGAGCCGAAGTTGGAAGCTTAACTGACTGAGCCACCCGGGCACCCCTATAAATGAATTATTTAAAAATGAATAAAAGCAGTTTTATTCACTTACTGACTTACAGTGTATTGAGTTTGGAGATTATCAAATCGGATGTGTGGTAGGTATAGTCACTCTACCGAAACTCAAGTCAGAGAGTTTCCTAGAGGTTGCGAAGCAGAATAAAACAGTTATGGAAAACATTGCTTATTTTGAGTTAGCTGAATGATTGTATAATGCGGGACTTTTTTTTCAAATCCTTGTTAATGATGGCTTGAAAACATAGAGAACAGGCAGTTGAAATAAAGACGGTGAAGCATTATGGTAGAGACCATGGCAGGACTTTAAGAAGGAGACATCCAGCGAGTAGTGCAGCATCGTTTGGTGCAGGGTACTGCATAACTGAGTGTGCAATTTGAAATCAGACATTGCAGTGGGTTGAATTTTGTCACCTCAAAACGTATGTTCACATCCTGATCCCTGATGCCTGTGAGGGTGAACTTATTTGGAAATAAGGTATTTGCAGATATAATCCAGTTAATACAAGGTCATACTGGATTAGGGAGCCCTAAATCTGATAATTAGTGTCTTTAAAAAATAAAGGAGAGGCATATTTCGATACAGAGACATGGTGGAGCCACAACAGGAAGAAGACCACGTGATGACAGGTTAGATATTGGAGAGATGTAGCTCTAAGCCAAGGAACGCCAAGAATTGCTGGTAATCACCAGAAGCTAGGAGAGAGACATGAAACAGACCCTCCTTTAAGAGCCTCCAGAAGAAACCAACTTTGCTGACACCTTGATTTTAGCCTTCTGGTTTAATAAACTGTGGAAAAATATATTTCTGTTATTGACAGCCACCAAATTTGTGGCAATTTGTTATGGCAGTCCGAGAAAACTAATACAGACATCCTCAACTGCATTTCTATTTCTGCTTTGTGGTCATAGTCATTTCTCAAAATGTTAGTACTATAGTGGTAATTAATTTCCAATATATAAATATATCAAATCAACACACTGTACACTTTACACTTACACAATGTTTTGTGTCAATTGTATTTCAATAAAGCTGGAAAAAATTTAAAATAAATACAAGTAAGTAAAAATGAACCAAAATCCTTGATAATTTCAGTGAAACAATATAGACAGTGGCTATATAGAGTGCACAAAAGCTGTGAGCATTAAATGTGACAATGTAAGTAAAGAACTTAAAGTAATGTTGGAAATATAGCAAATGCTTAATAAATGGTAGTTTTTAGTTATAGAAGTAGTAATTGTGACAGATGGATTAAACTAAAGGGTGTAGGCAGTTGTTGACAATAAGGAAATCCATGCAGCCATCATACTTACAGTCACAAGACAAGTCTTTAAGTACTTGCTAGATTTGTAGGTGGTGGTGATGAAAAGAGAGCTGTATAGAAACAAAACCCGAGAAGAGCTGACATACCAGTTAGGAAATCAAAGAACAGAGAAAAAAACATGATTTGTGTATTCGAGGGTAGAAATCGGGGGTATAAGACAGCCAGGATGGAAAACCAGAAATCATGTATCTCTAATAGTGAACCATAGATTATCCTTACTCCTGCCTAATAGGAGCTATTCATAATAATGTCTAAAAAAGAATTAGGTGCTTTTTATTAATAACAAATGCCTGTTCCTAGTGGTTTTTTTTTTTATTTTTTTTTTCCTGATAGGGCAAATCCTGGTAACTGTATTTCCCCCTTTCTGCTTGATAGGGCAGATCTGACTTCTGAAACTCTACCTCGTTAATAGTTTACCTTGTATTTTAACTTTGAGTGAGGGCAGGTGAAAAGAAAACAAACATCATCAACGGGGAACCAGAAAATATTATCAATGGGATGAAAAGCTGGGGACACATGCCTAACCTGCTCCTTGAGATTAAAAAAAAAAAAAAAAAAAAAAAAGGCAATTGTCCATAAAATGGCAGTATTCACGAAGAAAATGGCCCTGGGGTGAAATTTGACTGAAAGATCCTTTTTGAAATAAAAATAGGGTACAGCATAACAAATAGTAATGAGTATGGGAATAAGATATTACCTAATTTTTACAATAAATGAATTTCTGGGAAACTAAGACTGGATGCATGAAGTTAACTTTTCATAAGAACACATTTGGAGAAATTACACTGTAAACATGTATCTCTAGATACATTTATTATACATACCCATTTACAGTTCAACATTATTTCTGGACCTCCCTGAGGTTATGGCTAGGCTAGCCTTATTTCATATGGTCTTGGCTTTTTATGTGCGTGTGTAATGGAATATTCACGGCCTCCCAGGAGGTTGTTGCTTTCAAGTGATCCAAAGTAAAGATGATATAACTATTCAAGGAAGGACCCTTGTTGGCACTTCTCTTCCCTAAGAGCAAACTCGCCTATCTTCCCACTTGGAATATACAATTAGTTTTTATCTATATAAAGATATCTTAAAAAGCAAACATTAATTTGAGGGCATTTTCAACATAACATACCACTTTGTTATCCAATTATTGTGACTATGCCTTCTTTTTAAAACAATTATACAAGGGGCACCTGGATGCCTCAGTCAGTTAAGTGTCCGACATCGACTCAGGACATGATCTTGGAGTTTGTGAGTTTGAGTCCTGCGTCGGTCACCGCGCTGACGGCTCAGAACCTGGAGCCTGCTTTGGATCCTTTGTCTCCTTCTCTCTCTCTGCCCTTCCCTCATTCGCACTCTGTCTCTCTCCCTTTGAAAAATAAGCAATAAACATTAAATTTTTTAAACAGTTATACAAAATATGTACTCATTTTGTATTAAACTCTCTAAGTCCTTTATTTAATCTATTGTTAAACTGTATGAAAAGTTGCAAAATTATTTTAATACTGATTGATAAGGGTAAACATTAAAATACCTATCTCAGGAATGCTTTTCTGGCCTTTCTCCATAACAAATCAACGGTTTTATGGTGGTGTTATATCCCTACTTAACATAAGGTGCATCATATATATTTCATTTACATTGCTGCAAGATTAAAAAGTTAAATATACCATAAACGGGTTATAATGGCCACTAGGACTGTGTTTTAGGGTTGCTGCTTTCTTTATTAACAAATATTGATTGGAATTCTAGTGTTGAAAATATATTGAGTGTTTTACATGGCATTAAAATTAAGTGTTTGTAGTCACTAGAATCATATTTGGGTGAAGTGCGTAGTGTATAATTCAGGCACATTTTCAAGTTTGAAAAATGTATAAATGGCAAGAGGGCTTTTTAAAATTTTTTGTTTTGTTTTGTTTGTATGATGAAAGGAGGTTGGCAATCACTGTATATCTATTGAAAGGCACTGAATTGGAATATATTCAGATTGAATTTCTGAGCTATGTTGTGCTTCAGAAATTTCTATACTTATGGTCTCAACTCTTAGATCTTCTCCTTCCCTGCTCGTCTGAGTTTGATAAGTAATTCCTTCAAATAATTGTTTCATTCCATCAACGAAATGTTTATTTCATACCTATTGTATCCCTATTATGTGATTGCTTTGACACTGTGTTGATCCAACAAAGTATTTTCTGTGTAGTTTATACTGTTTTAGAAGCGAAATACTTTACAAAATATTTTCACCCTTAGTCACCATTCCCATCCCCTTCTTCCTTTGTCTCTATTCCTGTACCTATCTGAGCAGTTTAAGAAATGAACACATAAGTGTATGTATTTTTAGGAATAGTTGGAGAATAGGGATTTATAACAGCACATCATGGGTGAAAGCATCACAATGAAAATAACTAATTTAGACTTTTACTTGTTCGGAGTCAATGTGAATTTGTTCAGTTCCCGTCAGAATCAAGGTGACAGCCTAGGTCACCATCATTTATACTATTTTAGTAAATAATTTCAAACCTCCTTCATGAAATAAGCTGAACCATCTAATGGAAAGAACAGAGACCTCCTGAAAGGGCAATGCGATTTCATCACAGCTTCTCTAGTATATCACCTTGGATAAATTTTAATAACTTAGTTTTGTATACTCTACATGTGTAGGCATACACATCCATACATATTTTTACTTAATTGCATTTATATGCTTTTTAATATATGATTTTATCAAAAATAGTAATAGTTATTTTCTCATAAAGGATGACTCTTTTGACATGGGGTTGAAGAAAATTGAATTTAAATTACCATGTTCCCACGGTGCCTGGCTGATTCAGTCAGTCCAACATGTAACTCTTGATCTTGGGGTCTTGAGTTTGAGCCACATGCTGCAGGTAGAGATTACATTAAAATAATAATAATAATAATAATAATAATAATAATAATAATAATAAATAAGGTTATGTTGCCAGAGTCCCTCAACTCTTTAGATAAGGAATTTGAACTGCTTAGAGTTTAAGCATCTTCCTATATGCTTCCTATATGCTTCAAGCCAGCTCTAGGATTTTACTCTCTTTTGTAGAATATAAACGTAGCCTTCCTACCTGGAAATTCAGTTAAATTTTATAAGATCACCATTATCTGGTTTGATTTTAAAGAATATATAGTTTATTTGACCAGATACTATTGAAAAATTGCCTAAGTTGTAAATTTCATGAAATTTGAATGATACAATAATTTCAGTTGACACTCAATGCATACATAATAAGAAAAGTACAAAAATGATTACCATCTGAATTAGAGTAATTTAAATAAAAAGGATTACCATTTGAATAAGGTAATATCCGTTTCTAATTTTATATTTTACTTTGCAAAAATGTCCAATATCACTAGCTTAAAATGTGTAAAACATTGCCATTTTTTTTAAATTGGAGAATAGTAGTAAGGACAGTCACAAGATAGACTCATAGAGTAATCGGAAGTCTTTCATGATCCGAGTGCCTGGGTGGCTCAGTCCAGTGAGCATCTGACTTCTTCTCAGGTTATGATCTTGCAGTTCTTGAGATCATGCCCTGTCCTGTGTCGGTCTCTACGCTGACAGCGCAGAGCCTAGTTCCTCCTTCTGTGTCTCCCTCTCTCTCTCTCTCTGCCCCTCCCCTACTTATGCTCTCTCTCTTAAAAGCAGATAAAGTTAAAAAATTTTAAAAAAGTCTTTATCTTTATCATTCATCATGTTGAGATGCATAAACAATAACAAAAAAAGAAAGAAAGGGAGGGAAGGAAGGAAGGAAGGAAGGAAGGAAGGAAGGAAGGAAGGAAGGAAAGAAAGAAGGAAAGAAAGAAGGAAAGAAAGAAAAAATCCTGATTTCAAGGAGCTTGCACTCCAGAAAGAGAGAGAATTCTTAGAAAGGAAAACAGATCCAAGGTGATAGTAAGTACTAATAACAAAAGGAAAACTAGAGCAAGATGAATAAGCAACAGACTGTTGAAGAGAGTATTTGGGGAGAGGCCTTAACAAACTGATTTGAAAATGTGTTTTTTTGGGGGCACTTGGGTGGCTCAGTCGGTTAAGCGTCCAACTTCGGCTCAGGTCATGATCTCACGGTTTGTAAGTTCAAGCCCCATGTAGGGCTTTAGGCTGTTAGCTCAGAGCCTGGAGCCTGCTTCAGATTCTGTGTCTCCTTCTCTTTCTGCCCTTCCCCCACTTGCGCTCTGTTTCTCAAAAATGAATAAACGTTAAAAAAAAAAGAAAGAAAAGAAAATGTGTTTTTTTCTCAGAGGGCAGAGAAAAGTCACTGTCATGAGGCAGGGAAGAGCCGGACCTGTTAAAGACATAGAGGGGAGGTCAGCAGAACTGGAGCACAGGAAGCAATTCAATTCAGAGACCCAGGCACGACCTGGTTCCTACATCTTTAGCTACTATGAAATACTGCCGAATCTCTTATTCCAAGTATGATGGCAAGCAGGGGAGGACATAATCTGATTTATGTTTTTAAATAATTACTGGATGTAGTAGGAATAAATTATTTTAAGGAGCAAGAACAGTTGACAATTAGGAAACTACTGGAGTAATTCAAGTGAGAGAGGGGGGTGGCTTGCCCTCAGGTGTGTCCTGATGTGTGACGTGGGATGGGACGAGAGGCGGTCCCTATGTTTATAAGGAAAGTCAACAGTTTGTTGATTCTTAGATTAGAAATAATGAATGAGTTCTATGAATTTCAAGGAAAGGTAGAAGAAACCTCAGTATTGTTCAGAAGCTTGTGGTCATGGCCTGGAAGAAAGAAGCAAAATGTAAAATCGTGGCACAGGAGTGAGTGGATAATTGAAGGAGAAAAAAAAGGAAAAAATATATATTTCTCTGGAGTTTATGAAACATTGGATATTATATGGTAAAATACAAGATGTTGGTTATTAGGGTATTCCTTTTTCTTAGCTATGTTTGTAATTAAGTTTTCCAGGAATTATATGTTTAAAAATTTTACTTAAGCCATTTTTTAAATTTAATGCTTTTTTCTTGAGAGAGAGAAGGGGGGGAGGGGAGAGGGGCAGAAAGCAAGGAGAACACAGAATCCGAAGCAGTCTCCAAGCTTTGAGCTGTCAGCATAGAGCCCAAAGCGGGGCTTGAACCCACAAACCTCAAGATCATGACATGAGCCCAAGTCAGATGCTTAACCAACTAAGCCACCCAGGCATTCGTACTTAAACTAATTTTAAAAAATTACATAAGCAGATCAAGCAGATCAAATATTGAAATAAAATTTCTCTAAAACTTTTAATCACAAAAACGTCATTCATCTAGGTATTTCTATATGTCTTCAGATGGAGTGAATATTAGCTGAGAAGCAACTCCATTTCCCTCCATGCACGTTCTATGTGCTGTTTGGGGAGTCGAGATAATAAGATGAAAAACATTTTCAAGCAAGAATTTGCAATCCCATGAAGTGGCTATATCAGACGACCACATGTTTTTGATGTCAAGTAAATTTGACTCAATTTAAGGAGAATTGCAATGTATTTATTTACATTTTCCATAAAATTTACCTAACACCTCATTCTGAATCTATATATTTAATTACATTAATTTAATTTTGGCAGTGTTTTGAGCTGTTTCGGTTGTATAAATGCATAACTGCTATCAGACAGTTGGTATCACTATGCACTGGACAGATTGCCACTTTTACCTTATGAAAATGTTGGGTGTTGAGGAGAAATATTTCTATAATTCTTATTAATTAATCTAAATAAGTAGAGCATTATAATTGGGTAAAATTGGATATAGGGCAGATACTTCTTTGCAACAAATAAAACACTGCACACTTCAATCCCAATTTTCCATTTTGGCATTAATGCAAAAAAATTTAATTAAATTTTGCACCATGGGGCATTGACCATGAGGACAAAAATAATTGAAAAGTTTATATCTGTATTTCCATTATACTTGCATATAAAATGATAAATAATGTCATTACCATTAGTAGTACATTAATTAAAATGGTATAGTCTGTCAGAAATATAAATCAAAGATCCTTTCAAATATCAGTTGGATAAGATTGACATTAACTCGAATCTGTTTATTTTTTGGAAATGTATTAGACTTTAACCACTAGATGTGATTTTCAAGATTTACTGCTATTTATATCTTAGAAATCATATATATTTCTGAATCACTTAAATGGATGCAAAAAGAAAAGAACATTATGGTTTTAGAGAAAATAATTTATTATTTCTAAAATTATGCTCTTACTAAGATAGATAAAAGGACCGATCTTTTATAGATCACAATCACAGATTTATGTATGAACAGAAGTGATTTGAGAACACCATAGTAAAATATACATAGATGTTCAAGTGTAGCCTAATGAATAATCAATAAGTTAATAAATATGCTTAGAACCTACAATGTACTACTTGATGGTCCTTTCCTGGACAAAGGTCTTCCTTTTGCTCTGTAACAGCCTTTTCCATTATTTTTTTTTCTGCTACTCAAGAGAGAATTCTTTCTAAAAGTCCTATGCCAGTCCCTCTTCCTTTAAAATGCAGCACAGAATTTTTTTTTTTTTTCCTTACCCTGCACGGTGTAACTCTGACTGATCTAATTTATCCCATGGCTTTAGAATGATATCTTCGGCTCACAATTCCACTTGAAAATGTCAGACCTATCGCCTCCCCTTGCACATCACAAAAGGACCTCAAGTTGAGCATGCCCAAATTCAAGTCTTCTACTTTAAGTCAGATTCACTCCTCCAGTGTTCTCTGCTTCAGTTTATGGCACTACCATCCCCTTGGTTTCTCATTCCGCAAACCCTAGAGGCAGTGTCTAAGTGATACATTCTAGAGCCAAACCGCTAGACTTTGAATACCAGATCTACTAAATGGCAGAGTGACTAATGCTACTACTTTGGGCAAAGTTATTTAATATCTCTGCACTTCACTTCTGCTCTCTGTGGTATTAGAGTAATGACAGTATTACTTCGTATGGTTATTGCAAGACATAAATGAACTAATAAATGTGAAACACTTAAAATAATGATAGGTGTTCACAAGTGCTATATGAGTGTTACCTACATCTTTTATTATTTTTCTTTTACTTTATCTTCCTTCGCCCAGACCCTTCATAGTCGAACAATAACTAACTACTCCCATATCTAGCCTGAAAATATTTTCCAGTCCTATTCTCTTTGTTTTCACCATCTTGCCCAAATTCACTGATAGTCTAGTTGCAGATGTACTCAGATCACTGACCCGCTTGATAGTGCTTAATAGCTTCCCAATATTCTTAGGAAAAATATGAAAATATTCAATAATGTAAGGACCTTGCTTTTCTCAAATTGGCAGCACATATACTAAAATTGGGGCAATACAGAGAAGACGAGCGTGTACAAGGATGAAGTAAAGCCTTGCTGACCAGCCTGGCCTAAGTCTACTGTTCCTTTTCAATATCTGTCTGTCACCTGCTGCTCACTAAGCCCTTTACTCTGCACACCTTCTAATTCCACTAAGGAGTTAAGGTTCTTCTGATAAAGTCCTGTTTACTCTTCAGGTCTCAACCTAAATGTGATTCTTCCTGGTCGTGTCCCTAAATACCCCCCTCTCTCAGCAGACTTTCTCCCTATACTCACATGGACACTATATACTTTCCCTTCTAAGATGTTACCACCATTTTACTTAAGTATTTATCTGTGCGACTTTTTGTTCACATCTGTCTCAAAGGTAAGGTCAATGAGAAAGAGAATCACACCATTGGAATATATCACTTTATCCTTACCAGCTAGCGTGTTGCTTCACCATAGTAGATGTTCAATAAATATCTATTCAGTTAAGGAATATGTGTCTGGCACTATGCCTTGCTCTCATGGAGATCATAGTTTAGTATGGAAGCTCAGATTGAGCAAAAACAAGTATGAGAAGTGTTACGAAGTAGCTATACAAAGTGTCATGTTGCCCACTAGGGGGACAAACCCTAATTTCGTCTGGTTGAGAAAGCCTATATAAGAAAGCTCTGTGCTTTCTTGCTGAGATTAAAGGTGAGAGTTGGCTGGGTGAAAGTGCTGGATTGAGAGGTAGACAGGCTGAAGGAGCAGCACCTGCAAACTCTGCAGGAGGAGAAAGTACAATCTGTATAAGACAGGTATCCGTGAATTGGCAGCCAGTTCATGGGATGATGCAAGTTTGCATGGACAACATGTCCTTGATAACATGTTCTAAGCCTGGAGGGCTCTCCCAAAAACGTTCTGTTCTGATCAACACTTTTGGAACTTACGTCAGTCAAAGAAAGACAGATACCACATGATTTCACTCATATGCAGACTTTAAGGAACAAAACAAATGAGCAAAGGGGAATAGAGAGAGAGAGGCAAACCAAGAAGCAGATTTGTAAGTATAGAGAACAAACTGATAGATACCAGAGGGGAGGTGGGCAAGGAGAGTGAATGACATAGGTGATGAGGATTAAGAGTACACTTATCATGATGAGCATGGGGTAATGCATCAAATTGTCAAATCACTGTATTTTCTCTCTGAATCTACTATAAGGCTGTATGTTAACTACACTGGAATTAGAATTAAAATTTTAAAAAGACTTTCTGACTCCTCTGAGATAAGAGGGGAGAACTTTTTTCACATAATGGCATGTTGGGGACTTAAGATCTGATCAAATTTTAAGAAAAATAATAACTATAATAAAGAAATATGTTGATTTTTGCTGTAAATATGTAGAGTAAGATTATTTTTTTTAGTATTTTTATTATTTTTTTTATTTTTGAGAGACATAGAGACAAAGAGTGAGCAAGGGAAGGGCAGAGAGAGAGGGAAATACAGAATCTGAAGCAGGCTCCAGGCTCTGAGCCGTTAGCACAGAGCCCGACACAGGGCTCGAACTCACAGACTGTGAGATCATGACCTGAGCCGAAGTCGGCCGCTTAACCGACTGAGCTACCCAGGCGCCCCATAAGATTCTCTGCTTATATCCACAAACACTTAGATACACAAATATGCATAGACACACTGTACTCATATGCAGAGAATCATTTAAAAAAAAATACATACCAAAATAGAAGATTGGATGTATGTGAAACTGGACCAAAGCTTTTTCCTTTACTATAATTCTTTACACCTCTCTCTTGTTTGAAATTATCCATCCAGCATAACTTTCGGCATTACTTGTGTGATCAAAACTTTAAAAAATATAATCAAATACTAAGCAGAAATATTATTTAATTTAACATACATAAGTGGGATTAGTATGCTGGAGTGTGAAAAATGTATCCGTAGGTGAGCAATCATCACATATTTATCTTGGATAAAGGTAATGTATGACAAGAGCATGAAACTAGATTTGTGAGCTGATAGTTGTATGATTTTAATCACTAATATTTAAGCCTTGATTTTCCACACTGATACATCTGTATGTTTCTCCGCTTTAAGCCATCTCCATTAGCCATGCAAAGGGGTGAAAGTTCCAGGGATTTGTTTGGCAACGTGTTTCTGAAAGGCCGTTTGGTGCAGCTGTCTTCCATTTGTTTCATCAAGAGACTAAGCAAAACTAAAGTAGTTCTCCATGATGAACTGGCAGGAAAGTGCCAAGATCATTTTATTGCTTAACGACTTGGCAGGAGGAAATGTTAAAATATTACAATCTCTCATATCTATGAACTGAAACAGGCTTTCGACGGAGAGCTCTCAAGCTCATACGTGATTAAGATGCGGCCGCATGGCCTTGGCTTGTATTTCGGACTGATGGGAGGAAGATAGAGAAGTTGGATACTTTTAAATACATTAACAGTAATTTCTTAGAAATCCTTTGCCGGTTTGAGCCAAATGCTAATCTAAGAAATTAAGCCGTCTCCATTTTGATGTTGATAAGCACTGCAGTCCCCATTGATCGATGGGATTTCCTTTGCGTTTGGGAAAGAGGGCTGCCCTTATTGACAAATTGTGTGCCAAGTAAAATCCTGAGATAAACAGCTTTATAGAAGCAAACTGACAGTTTACCATACATTACCAGAACATAAAGAGCTGTTGTGGTTTGCTTTCTCTTCCTGCAAATGGTGGGATGGATGAAAGTGACTCAGAGTGATGACACCAGCTAAATGGAAACATGATGTAGGCATTTATTGCAGACGCCTCAACACACAGTTGTGCAACACACACGCTTCCTGCAGACTTCCTACAGTGGAAACATTCGAGCTCTTCTTAACTATAGATGCTAATTTTGCCAATTGATTAGTGACTTTCTGCTGTGAATACTCACCTACAAAAGAGCATAGATTAGCTGGTCCATGCAGTCCTTTTGTTGTCATTTAATATGAAGATTACTTTGATAACTATATAAATTGTAAGGATTGAATTAATAAATCATGGTGTTGGTGACCCTCCTGAATTATTATTATTTATTATTATTACTAATTATCATTATTATTTTAATGGAGGGAATAATATTAGGGGAAAAAATAGATGACCCTAGATTTTACCAAAACTTCAAATCTTTAGAAGAAAAGTTGTAAAGAGTATCTGCTCACCTATTTGGTCTATAGGATTTCAGTTTATGATTGACATGAACACGAACATGTTAATTGACAATATTTCCATTTATATTTAGTCTCTCTGTGTGCATAGATGTATCTTACAGATTTATAAGTTAAGAATTGAAAATTAAAAGAAGGGATTTGTCATGTCAAAAATTGCAGAGGAATAAATTGCCAGTGAAACCAAATGTTAAATTGCAGCTTTTGACTACATGGATATTAAAATTAAGATCTTGTAGAAATGGTTCAAAGTCTGATCTTACTTATATTCATGCACACATGCATTTGCTATGTTAAACTTAATTTTAAAAAGGATTCCATTTTCAAAAATAAATAAATAAATAAAAAGGATTCCATTGAATTCAAAGACGATGAAGAACTTTTTGCTCAATATGAAAGAAATACATTTATTTTCATTTATTTAATTTTCCTAAGTTTAATTTCTTTTAAAACATCAGTATCGCCACTATAGGAACACTTTTTAAGAAGGAGAAACAACTAAAATTTTTACTATATAAAAAAAACATTTAAATGAATTTACTTATTAAAAAAACGTTTAAGTGAATCTGCTTATTCACAATTGGTTGGTAAGTATAATTGTTTTTAATCTCCCTATATTTTGTATTATAAAATTAAGGATAATAAGGCTCCCATACTTTTCTTCATATTTCTACAATTTTCATACTGCAGATGAATTACATAAGCCATTTTGTAAGTGAGTAACCATTAGAACTTATAATTCCTGAGCCAAGCTAAAACCCTAAATTATTTTGTTTAAATTGTGCATGGAAATGATACTAGACCACAAGCACTATTTTTAGTATTAGAGGACAGGGAAGGTTAAGTTGAATTTAAATAGCAAATAAAAGTTACCACAAAGGGAGCAAGCTTTTAAAATGCGAAACATCCCTAGCTCTACAGTGGAAATCTCATTGCTTCCATATGAATAATGCTTGCATCAACACACATTTATTTCTGTTCGGTTTTTTGTTTTTGTTTTTGTTTAAATCTGCAACTTAACAAAATATCCCTTGAGTATATGCTTCTTTTATTCTGTGTTTAAACAAAATTGCTGGTATCTATCAAGATTATAATTTTATGAAATGAACAGCAGTACATAAAGAGAAATTAAAAAGTTTATTCAGAGAAATTACAGACACATCTCTAACCTAATCTTAATGCAAGTTCATTGCCTGTCCATTGGGCCCAGTTTTGTTCAAGCAATTATTAGACTACTTTATTTATAGCACCCATGTGCCTGTTTTGGGCAATGGGTTCTCAATAAATTACCAAAATAAAATAACAGCACAAGAACAGACCTTACTTTAAAAATAGATTCCACCAATTACAGTGGAAGGAGAATAGTTAGGTGAAGATTTAAATTGCACCAATTGCTCCTGGGAAACTGACGGGACAGATTGAGAGGAGCACACACCCATGAATGTGCCTGGTTATTTTCCACAATTAAAATCACAAATGTTAAGGGGAACTTATAATAAAGGAGAACAGTCATTGAATCTAATTGTCAGTAATCACTGAGAGAGACACAGCAGTATATTTAGTAAATGTCCTAAAGCAACATGCAGACTGCTCTAGTTGGGGGCAGGGTGGTGAGAGAGAAAGAAAGGAAGGGAGGGAACCAGGGAGAGGAGGTGAGGCGAAGGAGGAGGGAGAGGAAGAGCAAGGGGGAGAGGGAACGAGAGAAGATACATGAATGACTATCAGTCCTAGGAGACTCGAAACACCTACACAGAGATTCAGAATTGGATCAATTTTATAATCTTGTCTAATATAATTTGCACGTACAGTCGTATACACTGGACCCTATAGAACTTTTTACTAAAATGTGAATGCCAAATAATATACAAAATATGAAAAAAAAACTATAATTCATAGGATATGTAATGTTGTCAAGACTTAAAAAGTTGTAAAGCAAGTTCTGAGTTGTAAGAGGCTTTTAGAAAAGCAACAAATTATTCTGGAAGGTCATCTTAAAGAGAGTTTCATATAGTAACATTCATAATTAAAACTAGCAAATGATAGTCGGTTGAACGCCTGACTTCAGCTCAGGTCATGATCTCACGGTTCATGTGTTTGAGCCCCGCATCGAGCTTCCTGCTGTCAGCACAGAGCCTGTTTTGGACTCTCTGTCCCCCTCTCTTTCTGCACCTCCCCTGCTCACTCACTCTATCTCTCAAAAATAAATAAATGTTTAAAACATGAAAAAAAGTAAAAATAAAAACAATTTATTAATATGACACCACAATGCTAGAAAAATTCTTCTGTGATGAGTAAAGAAATCACATTGAGAATGGGCATATTAGCTTTATATATTGTTGATTATATTTATATATAATCGAAAAGTGGCATAAGCATGTGCACAAATAGTCCTTCTTTATAGTATTATTTTGGGTGCCAGATATAGGCCTTTAAAAATGTAATTGTTGCCGAGCGGTGTGAGTAGTCTTTGGTGAGCCTTGACCCATATTAGAAAGAGCGGCTTCCATGGGGATACTACGCAGTTAGCCTCTTCTCTCCATGTTTGCAAAAGCTTCTGTTGAGTACATCAGGGGGTCCTCTTTTTTCAGCAAATTCAATTTTTTAATGTTTATTATTTTTGAGAGACGCAAGTGGAGGAGGGTTAGAGAAAGAGGGAGAGAGAGAATCCTGAGCAGGCTCGACGCTGTCAGCACAGAGCCTGATATAGGGCTTGAACCCATGAACTGCAAGATCATGACCTGATTGGAAATCCAGAGACCAACACTTAACCCACTGAGCCACCCAGGCACCCTGCAAATTTATTTTTATTTTTATTTTATTGTTTATTTTTGAGAGAGAGAGAGGGAGACAGAGAGAGAGAGAGAGAGAGAGAGTGAGCATGAGCCAAGGAGGGGCAGAGAGAGAGGGAGACACAGAATCTGAAGCAGGCTCCAGGCTCCAGGCTCCAAGCTGTCAGCACAGAGCCCAATGCTGGGCTCGAACTCAGGAACTGAGAGATCATGACCTGAGCCAGAGTAGGACTCGACCGACGGAGCCACTTTTTAAGGTGATGATTCCACTTGGAAGGCTCTTCCCCTTCCAAGTATCTATATTGCCAACTCCCTCACTTCCAAATGTGACTGCTCACATCTTCGCTTCTCGCTGAAACTGTATCCTCCTCCTCTTCTCCCACGGCACCTGCTCTCCCAGTTCCTTGTACCTAAGGCATTGTGTTCCCTATTTTTTTCATCATTTATCACTTTCAAATACACCATTTAACTTACCTGTGTATTATGCATATTGTTTATTTGTTATTTCCATCCTTCAGGAGAGAACTGTTTTCTGTTTAGTTCATCTTTGTATGTTTCATGTTTTGGGGGAAAAAAACTGGACTATAAAAGGTACTCAATAATATTGTTTGAATGAATAAAAAATGTCAAAATCAGTATGCTTTTTAAACTCTCTTACTAAATGGCAAAGAAAACTGTATGCTTAGATCTTTTACTTGATTTGTGTTCATCTTGAAATGTGCTTTCAAAACTTATGTTGTCTGTTATTACAGTGTTAAGGAAAATGCTCTTTTAAAAAGTTGACTTGGTCATTTTTGCTCACCAGTACCGTATTACTTTAAAAACGAAAACCAAAAAGCACTTTAGGGTGCTTTTGTATTTTTGTCTTGGTTTGCTTTTAATTTTTTTTTCTTTCCTGTGTGTTCAGCCCTTTACTGTGAATAAGCATTCTCAGTTAAACAATCCCACAGCATCCACTTATAGTCACAGAGCTGCCCTAGCATTCTTTGTAAAAATGAAAGCTCAGTTAAAGGCACAACTTTCTTTTATGGTGCAATTTGTTTGCTCTTAGCCTGGATCGTTCTCTTTACCATTTGATTTCCTCAATTGAGCAATTTATGACAGATTTTTAAGGCCTACTGTCCATTACAGACTGCAAGTTCTAAAAACTCCATCATCAGCAGCAGCTTAATGAGTAAATGGCTGGACGCTGTGTAGCTTGGTGGGGGGAGTGTGTCGGGTTTGACTCTGGCTGGGAGCTTGATGTTGCTGTAATTAATAATGAAATGTTACGTCTCTTGCTTTTTATGTGGATACAGGAAAAGTGACAGGGATTATGGAGAGAAATAAATTTACAATGTAGCTTTATAAAGCATCCATAGCTTTAGAGGCTCAATATATACAAAATTACTATATGATGAAGGTTTCCAAAGAAAGTAGCTACAAAAATATTTAAAGCTCCAAGCTGAAAAATCAGGACATTGTAAGAATTAGAGAGAGAGAGAGAGAGAGAGAGAGAGAGAGAGAGAGAAGACACTTTCTTTTATCTTGTCCCTCCTTTCCTGCTGCTTAATTTTTTTTTCTATCTAGCTGCTTATAAAAAGATCAAAGATATATCTAACTTGTCTCCCTGAGTGAATCTATTTCAGTCAATGTCACAGCCCACTCAATGTCACAGCTCACTCACTTTCTAACAGTGACAAAAGTTCCTATCACACTCCCCTTCTCAGCAATTCTGATGGGTCCCCCAACTGCATCCCTTTCATTTTAGAAAATATTAATTGCAACAAGGAAGAGCCGTGGGGTTCTCTGAATGAGTCTTGCACACTGAAGCCAGTGCCATTGAATGTTAGTCAGTGTTTACAGCAAGCTAACAGTCCACAGGCCAACATTTCAAGCCTTATTCTTCCTCCAAAGTAGTGCATCTGGGCACTGTCCTTTTCTGTATATTGGAAGTGGTATGTGGAAACCTGTCATCTTCCTGCTTATGAAATCCGAAGGAGCCACACAGTCGAACTGGTCATACCAGCCTTGTGAACTGTTAGAAAGTATAAACTCTCACAGTAACACAAAGGGTAATCTAAAGTTGAGAATCTCAAATAATACTAACCCTACAGAATTATTTATATATCTGGTTATTCTTTCTTGGTTTTCCCCATATACACTGTCACATTGTTGACATGACTATTCAAGAAGTGGTCGTCCCTCATCTTAACCATTCTTCCATTTCAAATTGATATGAAAACTTCACCCGTGGACGTGAAATATTAACACTTAGCAATTCGCAATGAACAAATTTTAACATAATTAAATAATTAACATTTTAATATAAACAAGATATTGTTAAAATAATTAACAATATTTTATGCTGAATTAAATAGTCTGCTTGATTAGGCAAACTAGAATGCTTTATTTTACTTGCTTTTATTATTGATATGAGTGTATATTTAGTTATACATGTGCCTGAATATTCCTGTATAGGCCTGCAATGGACTGAATGTTACTTTCCCTCAAAATGTGTATGTTGAAGTCTTGATCCCTAACATAATGGTATTTGGAGGTGGGGCATTTGGGAAAGCATGAGGTCAACAAGGCAAAGTTTTCATGAATGATTCTTATATAGGAAGAGACACAAGAGGACAATGCCAGGAGGTAGTGGTCTATAAATTGGGAAACCAGCCCTCACCAGATAACAAGCCTGCGAGTGCCTTGATCTCAGACTTCCCAACCTCCACAGCTACAAGAAATAGGTGTTTGTTATTTAAGCCACTCAGTCTTTGGTATTTTTGTTACAGCAACCCAAATAGACATAGACAACCCCATATAATATGAACAATGTAACCCTTTTATTAATTCAAATCAAACCATTTCTTTCATATTTCAGGATTGTAATTGTAGGTAATTTCATATATAGGAATTGCCTTTGTTCAAGTGGAATTTATACTTTATTACTTTATTTAGGATTTATAGGTTAAACGTCCATTAAAAAGTTAAAAGCTATCTTTAATATATAACTAAAAATACTTAATTTGGACTGAATTACAAATAAGAATCTGTTTTACCTCATCTGCCTCATAGGCTTCAATTTATCTTTAACTAATTTCTAAGGTGTCAAAAGTGCCAACATTTTCCCATAAATTTCTGAAGTGGATTTAGTGCAATGCATGAACTACAACTTGAAATTGATAGATGAATATTAGAATTCACTAATGATCACTCTCTACTGTCTGACTAAACCATACTTTGTCTTAGAGACAAAGTTGCCAGGTTAAATGATCAAAGGTACCTTCAAAAATTATTTTGAAGATACTGATACCTTCTAGTTACAAGACACTAGTTAGAATGAAGACACCCCCTTAGAAACATTAAATATCAAAATCCTTTTACTCATTTCTTCTGAATCTACGGAACCAACTTTATATTGCGTATTATCAATCTCTAACTCTTTATGCCAAACTTCAGTTTATGTGTTTGGATCATCAAATATTCAAATGAATACAGTTATTTCATAGTTTTATAGATTTTTCAAAATGAGATAAAATATTTCCTAGAAAGAGTAATTATCAGGGCGCCTGAGTGGCTCAGTTGGTTAAGCGTCTGACTTTGGCTCAGGTCATGATCTCACCGTTCGTGGGTTCGAGCCCTGCTTTGGGCTCTGTGCTGATAGTTCAGAGCCTGGAGCCTGCTTCAGATCCTGTGTCTCCCTCTCTCTCTGCCCCTTCCCCACTCATGTTCTGTCTCTGTCTCTAAAAAATGAGTAAAAGTTGAAAAATTATTAAAAAAATAATTGTTTTTAGAATGAAACTTGTGCTAGGTGAAAATAAACACATTTGATCAATACCATAGCCTCTGAGCAAAGTGTGGAGCATTTGCAAAATAAACAGGCAATATGAGGCAATTCCAAATCCACGGAATTTGGTTTAATTAATAGCTGGAAGGAATCCTGCACCCAACTTGCATGGCCAAGTTGGATGTCGACTACATGCAACCATGTAAACTGAACACCTGCCACTCTTCGTCTTTTTCAATGGTCTCCTTCTTTCAAAGAATTTGAGGAAAAAAGTTTTTCTGGAGCAAGGCCTACTTTTCCATTTTTCTTGTATCTGACTACACATGTCAATCCCCTTCGGACTTTCCTTCTTTGATCTGGTTGTAGTTTGGAACTTCTTCACTATCATTCACTTTAAGTAACGACTGTCTGCTGCCTCCCTGCTGTTGTCCTAAATGAACGTGTTACTTTTCCTCCCCTATTTATGCCCACACCTCTTGCACAAGACAGCTGTGTATCAGGTGTCACTGAAGTCCGTGATTAAGTAAAGGGAAATAAAAATAAGGAACTGAAGCCCAAATCAAAGCTGCTTTAAAATGAAAAGAAAGATCACATAAGCACAACATTAAAATCATCTCAGGCCTGAACCCTACTTCCAAGGCTTAGCTCCCTGTTTGCAGGTCTGTCCCCCAAGATCTCTTTTCCACTTCAGAGAATTTTATCTTCTCCCTTCAGAAGATTTCCCCTACTTATTCCCTCCTCCCAAACAGACTGGTGGATGCCCCGAGCTGGGGCTTTGGTTCAATGATCCAGTGGTGTTTAGCTCTTCCAGTCAAGGCCTTCAGTGTGTGTGTGTGTGTGTCTTTCTATCTGCCCGTTCATCCATCCATTTTCCATCTTATCTGTCTAGATGTGTTGATTGAAACAGTGGTGTAAGGAGAGTTCCTGAAGACAACATACCCTACAAATATTCCTCAGGCAGGCTGGCCTTGGAGTCACACACATTACATTTTTTAAGGAATGGTTTTAAATTCTCTTTTCTATAGCTTTTTGCACCTAGTTATGCCCATCTGTCTTTAAGGAAAAAGGGCAGTTTACAGTCCCTTTCAAAATAACCCAATTCCCCTCCACTCTAGAAGAGAACCGATAAAGTATCCACAGTTGCAGTATTTCTTTAGACTGGGCCAGATCTGATTCTCAGGTAGGGCTTGCCACCCAACAAATATTTCTGTAAATTGAAAGGAACTCGTATATGAATTCCTCTTTCCTAGGGTCTGGAAAATCTGAGGGTGCCTCTTTTAGTTACATGAAACAGATGGAAAAATACTCCCACAGGCTGCCATAGAAATAGTCCCTTACAAATGAAATTTGGCTGCTGAAAGTACGTGCATGGATGAGAGAAAAGAGCCGGGCTCAGGATCTTCCTGTCTCACCAAGGAAGCAGATGACCTAGAATAGTAAGAGTAGAGCCATTTAATCACTCAGGAGAGGCAGTTTGCCATTCAGGTTCTAAACCTCTATGATCGTTTTGAGACAGGCCTGCAGATGGTAAACTACTGATCTTGCAGCTAAATCCAGTTTAGCTGGCCTATGCCATCAACTGTCTACTCAACATGGGTCAGGGCTATAGCCAGGGTCACACAATCGTCTGAAGAGCCCACATACCTAACTACTGAAGAACTATTTTGTATGTATGTGAGTATGGTAGTGGCCTCTAATAATTTGGAAAACTAATATCCCATCTAAATATAGTAGCCAATGAGGGACTCCAGATGCCTGCTTTTCTAGTTTTCGGAAATAGTGTTTTCTTTATATTTTTAAAACTTTTATATCAATAAGCTCTCAGTTAAAACATATGTCTGTAGAGAAATCTGTGCAAGAATGGTCCTAGTAGCTATGTTAATATCTGCCCCAAACTAGAAAACCCTCAAATACCCATCAACCATTGAATGGATAAATCAGATAAAATGGATAAATAAATTGTCTTATTATCCCTACAATGAAATCCATTCAAAAATAATAAGGAGGGGCTCCTGGGTGGCTCAGTCAGTTAAGCATCCAACTTCAGCTCAGGTCATGATCTCACAGTTTGTGAGTTTGAGCCCCACATCGGGCTCTGTGCTGACAGCTCAGAGCCTGGAGTCTGCTTCTGATTCTGTGTCTCCCTCTCTCTCTGCCTGTGCTGTCTCTCTCTCTCAAAAAATAATAATAATAATAATAATAATGAATATTTCATGAGCATTATGCTGAGAAAAAGAAACCAAAAACAATTAATACTTATGCTATCGCTTATATAAAATTTAGAGAATATAAGTCTTATCTATAGTAACATAATCTAGGTGAGTGGTTACGTTTGGTCAAGGGCTGGGATAATGAGGGCACAAAAGAACTTCTTTCAATGGTAGAAATATTTTTTATCTTAATTGTGGAGGTGGTTCCTAAGGAGTATACATTTTCAAAAGTTATGAAACTATATAATTAAATGTAATGTTTAATGTATGTGACTTACATTGTGATAAATTATTTTTTCATTTTTTTAATTTTTAAAAAATTATATGTTAACTTGAAAATTTTAAAGACAAACATGGTAGGTAATTATATTTATATATGAATCTACTGAGCCTTAGCAATCTCTTCTGGGATCTGAGATTAGAACCTAAATTCACTTCAGTTTATCTCTTTCTTTTTGTAGTCAGGTTTTCCCTTGGAAAAAAATAAGAATCAACAAAAGATTTATCTCTAAGCTCTCATCCTACATTTTTACTTTTTCTATGTAACTTTCTTGAAATAATAAACTTGATCATTTCTCTTTCTAGAATTCATCCCATAGCGAGCATGCATTCTAAAGTCCATTTCTACTTTTTTACTGAAACATTTCAAAAGTCACTATGAAAGAGCCTCAACTTTCTCAGTAATTGTGTTTTTGTTTTTGTTTTTTGTTTGTTTTGTTTTGTTTTGTTTTTGCTCTCTTAAGAATCTTTTCTACTCTCTACTAAAGATTTTTGGTTCAGACTTCAGATTTTTGGTTCCTTCAAATGTCTGAGATTGCCTTTTAATGATGCTTTTGTTTGACATTTTAAATTTCTCTCTGAATCCAGGATTCTACCAAAGATGTCTTCCTCACGCTCTTTCCATTTATTTCACTAGTGCTTTCTAACTATTTACTTCTAATCTTTTCTTGAGTTTGTCCAGCTGGTAAAATGTGGTGTCTTGACATTGTATGTCTTAACATACCGTATCTTCTTCCCAAGACACTTTGACCCTCAGATGTAATTTTCAGGGTATTAACCAAGCCCTCCTCCCGTGTATCCGTCACACAACTTATTTTAGCAAAATCTTAGGATATTTATTTGAATATCTCTCTCATGTCCAGCATATATCTACAATTATTCTGATAAGCAGTTTACACTCATGATTAGCCTTAATTATTATCATAATGCTCCACTTTCTTTTCTCTAACTTTTCCTACATATCACTGCTATGTAATAGTATCACCAAAGCACAACTCAGTTTACCTTTTTTATCAGCTTGCCAGTTTTCAAAGGCCACCAGAAATTTTCATTTTAATCAGATGAAACCAACTAAATAAATATTTCTCAAGAACTGAAAACACCGTGCACGCCCCCAAGGCCAGGCGTGGATAGATAAAAGCATGCCCAGTGTCCTTATCCTAACATTCAGAGATCTTCTGATTTTCATTTCAACCTGCACTTTTGTCAATTTTATTGCCCTCAGATCATTTCAAAGCACGCTTTGAAATAAACCCATTGAGATAATTTTGCCCAGAGCTTGCCCAAGTTTGTATTTTTGCTAGGATTTTTGTCACTATCTGAAATAATGATAATATTCCTCAAAAGCATAAAAATTATCTTCCATTGGTAGAGTGCTTAACAGAAGCCATTGTGCCCAGCATTTTGCACACATGATTGCATTTCACCTTCACAGCAATTCTGTGACGTTGGATTTGCTATGCCCATTTTGCAGATGAAGGTATGGAAGCTCAGAGATGTCACATAAACAAGCTTCGGTCACACAAGTGGTAACATCGAGCCAGTCTGGCACATATGAAAACCTTTCTTTTCTCTTTGATACCCTGCCTTGTATTCTTCCCTCCTTTCCAACTCTGCCGTCTATGCATACATCTGATTCATCCCGCATAGAACTTTATTAAAAATCTGTGCTCCCTCCAAGTTGAAAGTTATCATTCCTTATCATCTCAAGTAGATTTTACAACATAAACTTTTTTGTCACTTGCCACTCAGGGATTGAATTCTAGTCATTTGTACACAAGTTGCTGTCTCTATGACATGCCAGCTAACAATGTAAGGGCAAAAGTGATGCCTCGTGTATCTTAACTTTATAGAGAGAAGATAATATGTATAAGATAAATGGGTGTGAACATGTGCATACTTCTGGCTTCCTAGAGCACAATTTAGGAAACTTAGTTGAGAAAAAAGTAAAAACCAGTCTTAACTGCTTTCATTCAAAAGTAATTCTTATTTGTAAGTACTAATGCCTCCTGTAAATTTCTGGGACTGTGGTTCTCAGTGAAGTAGAAGGAGAAGTCAGGAAAATTTCTCATTGAGAAGGTATCTTAGAGGAACATGTATAATTTTTAAAAAATACTAGTCTATTCCGTTTCTAGTATGAACCCGTTATCCAAATATTAAGTTTATGTTTACACTGAAGGCTACTTCTGGGAGGACACATACCCTGAGGGTCATGTGTTGAAAATGATTGGGTGACACTTTTCCCTTTTTGTTATTTGTGCGGCATAAGAGAGATGTTTTATAAATGTGCGAAGTCATATCTGTATTTAAGAGTAATGACTTTATGTCCTCTAAGTATTAAAAAAAAGGAAAAGAAAAACTGGGCGGTGATGGTAATGAAAAGTCTCTTCGCTATGTAAATTTGTCAATTTAAGAATAGAGTCCATTATCTTATTGAGTTTTCGCATGCACCCTCAGCATCTATTAAGGTTCCACCTCCACCTCGCCCTTTCCCTCTTCTAATTGGCAGTGGGAAGATAATTTCTGGTCAAGCTCAGGAGCTCATCCGCCCATCTAACCCTGAACATCAATCCAACAAAAGAGCAGATCCCATTAGCATCAGACTCGTGGCTAATAAATGCAAAGGGCCAGCGAAGAGCAATAATGCGCTTTGGCTCTTTCCATCAATCTCTGGCACCTCAGAAACTAAGTGTAATGAACAGTAGGTCATAACCTATAGCTTTCACAAAATGTCCCAGTGGGGATAGCATATTATTTGTACAAAATGGCGATGTCAGGTCATTATAGCGGACATTTTTCGAGACCATGTCACTGCATTTGTAATTCTACTAGTAAACCAAGATTCAGACATACAATGACTGCTTCTATAACCTTCATAATATCTCATTTAAAGCTATTCCCAGGGCTGCATCTAATACTGCTGCCTTCCATCCAAAGGAAGAGGGCATCTTACCAAACATGCGACACACCCTCAGATAATGTAAAATTTACCAGTGTTAGGATTAATGTGCATAATCATGTATTCCGGAAGCCTATGAATGAATTTGAAGTTTTGGAGTGCATGGAAATTATAAAAGACATGAATATTGCTCAACTTCAAGGCCCCAAGGGGAAGAAAAATAAGATTATGGTTAATATTCTATGGTTCACAATGCATGACAGTCACCCTTAGATTTATTTATTGAATACCATTTCTCCTGGAATACCCTTTTCCTTTTAATTATTTCTTTCTCACCTATTTTCCTCTTTCAATTATTTCTTACATCTTTCTCCCTTTTTGTAGTGTCTCCTTTACATGTGCTTATGTGAAAAAGCATGATATAGTTGCTGTTGATAAGCTTAGGAGGAATCTCTATGGAGTGCTATGAATATGCAATACTCCTACCCACATACACACATTTTGAGAATTTTTATGCTTCTCTGTAAAAATTAGCCAGAAGTCCCTCTTTTAACACATGTTCTTTTGTTCTTTCTTTCTTTGATTGAATTTTGTTTTTCCCTTGGCACATCTTTTAACGCTGGAATGAATCAATGTGTAGGAAACATTAGGCAACCTGTTTAATAGCCCTTTTGTATTGCAGGGGGGATAATAACAGAAAATGGTCATTTTCTTAAGATCTTGACAATTAGCAGGTTGGCACTTGCGAAGCCCGTAACCAGTCTTTTTGATGCATTTTATCACTTCTGCAAGTGGCTTGAGTGGAGGTAGGGATGGAGGCTGAAGAAATGAGAGGCGCTGCAGCTATATTCACTAATAGAGTAATTGCCTACCTTATGAATAGGATGCATTCTGGAAGTGTGTCAAGTATACACAACACAGACTCAACAGCAAAGAACTTGACATTCGTATAGTAAAGCAAATTTTTCTCGATATTTATTGCCTTTTATATTTTCCTCAAAATATATCCAGACCATTTATATGCATAACAAACTGATCATTTCAACACAATTTGCACAACCTTGAGAAATGTATATCAATGCCCTTCATGGGATGTATAGAATTTCTGCCATTCTTTTAATCTCAAACCAAAGAAAGATGTGATGCCGTCAGTAGCTTTTTCTTAGTGTCTCATAATACCTAATGGTAGAAAGTAGGTGAGTAGTAGAGCACATTAGTTTTTATGTCTCTACAGGATGGAAGGACCACTTAGAGAGCTGATGGCTCCGGGTTGCCTGTAATATAATCTAGTGTCCCTGCAACCAGAATAGCTGAATGCATTTCCCTAAGCTTTACTTAGCTCCAAGGAGCAACTTGGAGTTTTTGAAGAATGGGATCCATTATTCTAATACAGATAAATAAATGTCTACTTTGAGATACTCCATTCTATTCATACTTTAGTTCTATATGAGCTTCGCTAAAACCTTTGGATGCATTGCATAAAAAACAATGTGTATCCTAGAAAAATATGATAACATAAAAGCAGTTTGTAGAATTTATTTCTCAAAAACTGAATGAACAATAGCTGTGTCTTAGTTTTTAATTTTGTTTTGTTGTTGTTGTTGTTGTTGTTAATTGCAATGAAAGCTGAAACTGGGGAAGGGTCCAAATTCTCATCCTAAAATCCAAGAAATGTCGTCCAGAGCCAGGGTAATTTTGGAATAAACTCAAAGAAAATTCAAGAATTCAACGCAGGGCTTCTCCTTGCAAAGAAGGTTGTTTTGGCAGAAACTGAGAATCTCACAAACCTCACTGATACTCTTGAACTCAGCATAGGGATGAGGTGTGCCGTCAATGAAAGAATAGACTAGAATAGTTTGCCCAGAATTTAGTTCAGCACAGGTACAGAGGAACCTCAGGCCGGGAACAGAACAGTGGTGGTTTCCTCATAGAAACTGTTAGTAGAACTTGAGTCAAGTTTAAGATAAGCCCCTCACTCCGCTGAAATTAAGTAAACCCAACAAAGAAATGGCAACAAGGCAAAAACCAAACCAAATTAAACCAAACATAGCAAACATTGCACGGCTCTATCAGAACTCAGATCTTGAAAATATAAACACTTCAAAAAATTTGCCCACACATCTGGAAACGAGGAGAAATATAAACCTCCCACAGAAACATTTAAGACACCCTTTTAAATGTATTTTTCTTTTCTTTTCTCATTTGGAGAGGAGAAAATGCAGTAATAAAATTCCTAACAGTATCATCACAGGGCCACATCTTAGTTATCCTCTTCACTAAAGATCAAAACCAATGTCTCAGAGCAGGTGGTTCCGTGCCTACCGTGATAAGGAGGGAATACAAAAAGAATGTCCTTTCCGTGAGCAAAGAACAGGCTTACATAGAACTTCACCCAGGGGAAGATGACTTTTAAAAAGATCAATATTGAATGGGAAATATATATTTACTAACTAAATAGACACAAAGAAGCAAAGCAGCATAACAACAACAATATAATAATAATAATAAAAAGACAGAGTCTGTTTTTTAAGAACACATCCCAGGAAGCCAGAGAAAATAAAATTGTGCCAAATTTGACTTTCGATAACATCCAATAAAATATGAAAACCACGGATAAAGTGACCAAAAGTTAGAAGGAAAGTGTAATGAGGTGGCAAGGGTATGTATAGATTTAAAGAGGTAAGTTGATGATAAATTGCAATTATTGTAAGAATTAAAAAATAATCATAGACATCAAGGGAAATTAAGAATGTAGCTTATTGTTTAATTTGTTCAGTTTGGCATAAGAGAATGCTGGCTTCAGATACTAAGTCTGCCATTTATTACAGGGATGACCTTGTCCAGATTATGATGGTCATCTAGATATTCATGCTCATCTTTAAAATTAGGGTAATAAGAGTAAATTTACTGTATGAAAATCACTTAGCATAGACCAAGTATCCATTTTTTTAAATTAAAAGATTTTTTGGTTTTGCATTTAAATTAAGATTTTCTCTTTTAAAAGCAGTTTTATTTTATTTTATTTTATTTAGTATATATATTTTTATTATTTTTTTATTGTCAAATTGGTTTCCATACAACACCCAGTGCTCATCCCAACCCCTGCTCAGTGCCTATCACCCACTCTCCCCCCTCCTATACCCCCCTCGACCCTCGGTTGGTTTGTTCTTAGTATTTAAGAGTCTCTTATGTTTTGTATCCCTCCCTCTCTGCATCTTAAAAGCGGTTTTAGGTTCACATCAAAATTGAGGGGAAGGTACAGAGATTTCCCATATACTCCCTGCGCCCACTCACGCATGGCCTCTCCCATTGTCAACATCTCCAACCAGAGTGGCTTATTTGTTACAATTGATAAACCTGTATTGACACATTGTTATCAGCCAAAGTGCGTACTTTACATGACTGTATAATCTTGATGTTGTGAGTCTGTGAATTTGGACAAATTGTATAAGGACATGTATCCGTCATTAAAGGATCTTCCAGCATATTTTCACTACCCTAAAAAATCCTGTGTTCTGCCTATTTATCCGTCCCTCCCACCCCACCCCCTGGTAACCACTGATCCTTTACTGTCTCCATAGTTTTGCTTTTTCCAGAATGTAATATAGTTGAAATCATATAATAAGTAGCATTTTCAGGTTGGAATCTTCTCCTTAGTAATATGAGTTTAAGTTTCCTTCATGCCTTTTCGTGGCATGATAGCTCATTTCTCTTTAGCGCTGAATAATATCCCCTTGTCTGGATGTGCCACAAACCTACGGAATGGCATCTGAGCTGCTTCCAAATTTGAGTGAGTATGAACCAAGCTGCTGTAAGCATCCGTGAGTAGGTCTCTGTGTTGGTATACATTTTTAACTCCTTTTGAGTAAACATCAAGGAATACAGTTGTCGGAAGTTATGATAAGATCGTGTTTAGATTGGTAAGAAAGTGCCAAGCTATCATTCAGATTGTACCTCGGCATCATACCATCAGTGAAGTTTCTGTTCATCAGTGAGTTTCTGTTCCACTTCCTCATCAGCGTTTGGTGTGTCAGTGCTCTGGATTGTGGCCATTCTAATCCTGGCATAGAAGTATCTCATTGTCATTTTAATTTGCATTTCCCTGACAGGATAAGGTTGGTTGTTGAAGGAGTTAGAAAGTATTCTTTATGCTCCCATTGTTGGAAAGAGATCGGAGAAAATTAGTGTAATTTCTTCCTTAAAGGTTTGATAGAATTCACTAGTGAAGCCATCTAGGCCTGGTGCTTTCTATTTTGGAAGACTATTAGTTATTGATTGAATTTCTAATAGATATAGGTCTACTCAATTGTCTATTTCTTCTTGAGTGGGTTTTAGAAAGTTGTGTGTGTCAACAAGAAGTTGGTTCATTTTATCTCGGCCGTCAAATTTGTGGGATAGAGTTGTTCATAGTATTCTTTATTATCTTATTAATGTCCGTGAGATATGTAGTTGTGTTTCCTCTTTGATTTCTGATATTAGTTATTTGTGTCCTCCTTTTTTTTCTCAGTTACCCTGGCTAGAGGCTTATCGATTTTATTGATTTTGTTTTAAAGAACTACCTTTTTGTTTCATTCATCTTCTCTCTTGATTTCTTGATTTCAATTCATTGATTATTTCTTTAATTTTTAATATTTATCTCATGTGCTTACTTTGAATTTAATTTACTCTTTCTTTTTTGGTTTCCTAGGACAGAAACATAGGTAACTGATTTTAGATCTTTCTTCTTTTCTAACATAGGCATTCAGTGCCATGAATTTTCTTCACGTGCTGTTTTTGCTGTATCCCACACATTTTGAAAAGTTGTCTTCTGATTTTCATGTATTTCAAAATATTTTTAAAATATTTCTTATGATTTTTTTCTCTGATGCATGTGTTATTTAGGAGTCTGTTCGATCTCCACTTATTTGGGGTTTTTCCAGTTCTCATTCTGTTACTGAATTCTAGTTTCATTCCATTATTGTCTCAGAACATTGTGTGATTTCTGTTGCTTTAAATTTCCTAAGGTGTTTCATGGCCCAGAAATACGGTCTATCTTGGTACTGTTCCATGCAAGCTTAAGAAGAATGTGTATTCTGCTATTCTTGATGAAAACGTCTAGAGTGTCTGTTGTGTCCACTAGATTGATGCTGTTGTTGACATCAAGCACCTTATAATAATAATATAAATCTAATTTCTCTTTCCTGTCTCGTGTATCATCATTGTCCTTCATTTCCCATGTATACATAATATAATGAATTCTTATACCAGACTATAATAGTATTTTGAACAAAGCGTTATCTGCTAGATCCATTAAGAAAACGAAAAGTTCTTATTTACCTTCACGACTCCGATGTTCTTCCTTAGTTTATGTAGTTCTGAGTTTCTGCCTATAAATATATACATTTTCTCCCTTCTCTCTAAAGAACTTGTTTTAACATTTCTTTTTTTGGAAGGCACGTCTACTGGCAACAAATCCCCTCAATTTTTGTTGTTCTAAGGAACTTCTTAATTTTTCTTCACTTTTGAAAGTTAATCTTACAGTGTACAGAAGTATAGAGTGGTGGGTTATTTTCTCTTAACACTAAATATTTCACTTCGCTCTTCATCTTGCTCACTTAATTCCTCTGATCTTCCTGGATCTGATATTTGGCATCTGACATTTATTTGGGAAAACTGTGTATTTTTATTGCTTCAAATATTTCTTACGTTCCTTTCTTTGTTTCTACTCCTTCTGGTGTCCCCATTACATGGATATTATACCTTTTATAGTTGTCCCACCATCCTAGGATATGTCTTCTGTTTTTTTCAGTTTTCTTCTCTTTGCTTTTCAGTTTTGTTTTTAAGTTTATTTATTTATTTTTGAGAGAAAGTACAAGCAGGGGATGGACAGAAAGAGAGAGGGAGACACAGAATCTGAAGCAGGCCCCAGGCTCCGAGCTGTCAGCAGGGCTTGAACTCAGGAGCAGTGAGATCATAACCAGAGCCAAAGTCGGATATTTAACCAACTGAGCCACCCAGGCACCCCTTTGTTTTTCGGCTCTAAAATTCTATTAATATATTCTCTAACTCATAGTTTCTTTCCTCGGTCATGTCCAATCTACTAATGAACCCATCAAGGGCATTGCTTCTCTCGGCTACAGTGTTTTCTGTTTGTTTGTTTGCTTGTTTTTATCTCTAGCATTTATTTTGTTTCTATTTTTTAGAATTTCTGTCTCTTGCTTACATTGCCCTTCTGTTATTCCATGCTGTTTACTTGATTCATTAGAGTCTTTAGTACATTAATCATTGTTTTAAATTCCCAATCTGATAATTTCAACATCCTTGCCATGTCTGCTTCTAGTACTTGCTCTGTCTTGTCCAATTGTGTTTTTTTTGCCATTTGGTCTGACTTTTTTTTTTTTTTTTTTTTTTTTTTTTATAGCTAGGCATGATGTACTGGGTAGAAGGAACTGCTGTAAACACTTCTAGTAATGCAGCGGTCAGGTGGGAATGTGGGGGGAGAAGAAGTATTGTATTGCCCTATACTTAGGTCTTTTTAGTGAGTCTGTCTCTGAACTGTGAGCTTCACAAGTGTATCTCAGTTTTTTGATTTTCTGTTTTTTTCTCCTGTTTGATGAGACTGGCCGGCTAGAATAGACTAGAATTGGCTCTTTTCCTTTTCCCACTGGTAGACTAGAGCCAACTGGAGTTGAGTAATTCCCTTTTCCAAGTAAGTTAGACTCTGATAATATCCCAATAGGTTAGGTTCTGGCTAGCTAGTTTTCTGTGAGGGCAGGTCTTGTTAAGAACAATGGAGTGTGTTGGCTGATTTCAAACTTGTTCCTCTTCCCCTCCTTCTGCCGGAAGCCTAAGGCGAGTTTTCTTAGATATTTTCTGTGGGAAACTGGTTATGCTTCTGAAGGCAAATGTCACAGTATTGTGTGGGGACTGTGTACCCTTAGGAGTTTTTAGCTCTCAAGCTTTTCCACACTGAGATGCAATAGTAAGTCAATCACAATTCAGGTTTTCCTACTCTGGCACTGTTTCCTGGGAGCTTTCTGCTTATGGTAAGCTGGGACTGGCTGTATTCACCTGTTTATCTCCCCAGTCTTTGGGACAACTGTGCCCTGTGTCCTCTCTTATTTTATGGATCCAAGAACAGTTGTGTATTTTTCAGTCTGTTCATTTCTTGTTGTTAGGACAGAGTGGTGACTTCCAAGCTCCTTGCTTAAGGAACCAGAAACCAGACGTTTTTTATTCCAAAGCTTAAATTAGGTAGAGGAAATTAAATCATTTTTATGTCCAATAAACACCTTAAACATGAAATATTTCAATGAATTTTGTTTCATTCATAAGCAGAAAGCGTATGACCGGGGAGAGGTTGCCCATAACATATATAGAATTATAAAGTCTGAATTCTAAGTTTGGGATTAAGAGAAATGTAAACTCTGTGCTTGCTGTGGTAATTTTATAATTTTGTAATAATCGCCACTATAAAAATAAAATTATATATAATATTTTTGCTAGATAGTCAATTAACAAAATAATTAATGCAATTCTGTGTCTCTAAATATTTTTTCTTCCTTTACCTCTTTTGGGATTGTCTACAAAAAATATACGTTTATGACTATAACGCTATTGAATTTTATTAAAAAGAACTCTGCATTTGGGATTTAGAACTGGTATGATCGATTGAATAAAGGGGATGACATTTAAGGAGTAGAAAAAAAACAAATTTCCTTCTGTTTGGATTCCAGATCCCCTTATAAAGTCAAAATTGTTGTCATTAAAGAATCAATGAAAGAAAGAAAATTAAGCAAAACTATGTTGGAAGCAATTACATCTGATTACTCCTCATATAAATTATTTCCTTTTTACACTAATTTCTTCACATTTGTGTATGTTAGAGAAAAAGTAACATGTGTATATTCATTAAAATAATAATTCATATAAAATCCATGTAAATATTTATTTGTATTCTCCAGAAAAATATGTCAAGATAGCATTTTATTACAGTGGTTTATTTCTATTTATTGTTTTAAATTTATATTTTTGCTTGTGAACTTGAATAACCAATTGCTTTAAGAACCTCAGATGCAATTTTCCACATACACAAAACACTTCAACCACTGATAGGATGTTGGCCATTTATTCTTGGGGCCTTTGGTATTTGCCCGTGTTTTGAAGAGCACCTGGCTAATTTAAGTTCCACTGAATATGTATATGTGTTTTGGCTGTCGTGATGTTCCTTTTACTTCTCAATCCTGCTGTCAAGGCAAAAATTAAGTTTGTGTTTACATAGTCCAACACAAGGATGATGATACTCAATAAAAAGATGTTTAACCTCTGAGAATTTGGATCCATAAGAAAATAGCATCACTGGGAGTTTCGGCTACCAGAAAAGAAAGTGATGATTCAGTACTGTACAAAGCTGAAGGAAATAAACTATCTGAGATTTTTTCCCCTTGATTTCCTAGGGGTGCAAAAATAATCAATAAGAGACAGCAAGGCAAGTTTGTTACATCTTAGCTTTGCTGTCAGAAAAGCAACCTTTGTCTTTGTGAAATAGAGTTTTCCTGTTCAGATGCAAATTGGTCTCCCCTTTAATGGAATTTTTATTAGCATCCTTTATTTTGAGAATAATACTGATGTTTAACCATGAAAATCTGTAACCTCCAAGCAACCCAGAGACTCTGATATGTATTTGAAATTATAGCCATTTTAAAATTAGAATGTATATCACATTTCCATTTCCCCCCATAAATATTGGCTCTACTTTGTGTGAGTGAATAAAAAAGAAAATCACTGCATAAATACTTCCTAGAGATTGGTAGTCCTTTTGGCCGTGAAGAGGTAAAGTACTGCAACAAGAACCTCTAATTTATTCATTCAAAGTCAAGTCCTCCTTTCAATGCAACTCTAAGAAATAGAAGACCTAGCAGCGTCCAGTAAGACACCGTTCCTTGGCGATATGGGCACCTTGAATGCAAAAAGGAAGGCTCCCAACTTAATACCAAGAAGAGAAGGGGTTTGAAATTGAGTGAGTAGGTAGTATTTACCTTCCTTCTGACATCCCGACCTACATCTGATGTTACATGGTCTTCACTCTCTCTGCACTTACAGTGTGGATTAGAGGCCAAGGGATGCACAAAAGAAGCGAAAAGGCAATCTTACTACCATTTTCTCATTCCGATTGTTCCTCTTATCACTTTGACTGTCAGCACTCAATTTTGTGACTTTAATTATAACAACTTTTGGATGTGGCCTGCTAAACTAATTCATGCCCAGCCCCCCACTCCCACCCAGCCTCGGCCTCCCCCCACACACACTAAATATGCATCCTCCCTTTGTTCCGATTGGAAAAGCAATTAGGACAATTGGAGAACTACATTCCTGAAAGAAGCTGCATGTGACACGTTCTGAGATCATGATATAAGAGGGGGTGGAGAAGAGAAAAAGAAGGAATTAATGCAAGGTAGATGAAAGTTTGTGGATAAGCCAGAGAAGGAGAAAGAATAGTGTTTGAAAGTATTATGATGAAAGTCCCTTGACATTTTAGGATCCTAGAGAATAATAAAAGGCAGAAAATTGTAATAAAAAAGTCTTTTACTGTTTTATTTTTGAAAAGTAGATGTGTAAAAGAGAGTAGATGCATAATTGGAAGTTTGGAAGTCAATCTTAAAAGCTTCAGGTTTTGAGGGCATTTGTCTCAGGAGCCACTGCTGCTGCTCTCACTGTGAAGCGGTGACCAGTAGCCCAGGCCAGAATCACAAGACATAATTGTGACTTTTAGTAAGATGGTGGCTGTAGAGATGAGGTTAATAAATGGACCCGAGATATGTAGAGGCTAAGTCAACAGACTGGATGATAGTCTGAAATTGTAATTTGGGGGCACCTGGGTGCTCTGTCAGTGAGCCATTTGACTTTGTCTCAGGTCACAATCTCCCGGTTCGTGGATCTGAGCGCTGCATCAGGCTCTGTGCTGTCAGTGCATGGCACTCTTCTGATATTCTGCCCCCCTTTCTCTCTGCCCCTACCCCTCTCGTTTGTTTTCTCTCTCAAAAATAAACATTAAAAAAAAAGAAAGAAGAAGGAGTTGTATTTTGTGGGCAAGAAAGTGGTAACGAATGATTCACTTAAGCTTAATTTCAGTGGTTTGTGGTGAGTACAGCTTCTTTGATGGGGGCGCTGTCCACATGAACAGGGATCAGTAAAAGAGGGCTAAGTTCAAGTTGAAAAATCGTGAACTTGGTTTTGAAATACTTGTGGGTTTTATGACTTTTTGCACAAAGTACATATACTAAATAAATAGTTAGACATAATTGACCTATGTTTCTTGGGAAAGAGTTGAAGAAGCCACAGGATGAGGCCTTGGTTCAGCTTGGTTCTGAGTTGGGGGTCTTAACTATGCCTGATTTCCCTCCATTTTCTAGATATACGACTATGGATTGATTATTTACATTACTAGTGCTGCTGTTTGCAGTTACCGTAGTCATGATGGTACTTACAGACACTGAATTATTAGAAAGTTAAGCGATGTAATACACGTTAAGTTTGGTATGCTGAAAGTACTCAGTAAAGAGAATTTGTGATTATTGGCATTAATGTTATTACTTTCCCCTCACTAGTGTGCATGCGTGTCTACCTTTCATGCTGTAACCTCCTCAAGATCAGGGGTTTTGCCTCATTTATCTTTGTTGTTCTAATGTTGCCCAGCACTAAGTACTTCATTAACATTTATGGATTTAAAGTGAATAACATTTTTACTCATCGTTTCAGAACTGGGTTATGTCCAGCTTTTTAAATCAAGGGTCAATAACCCATCACCATGATATACCTTCTTAGGGAATAGAACAGTCCTTGGATTCTAAGCACACATGCCAGAGCTTGATTTTATGTTCTCATTCATTAAGCATTTTTATCTATTTATTTAGGTCACTTCAACTAAAGAAACTATGTAGAAACTGGCTCTGTGTCTTCAACTTCCTTCATATTCTTCAGGGCTACTGGAAATACTTTAGTATATACAAGAAGCTCCATAAATATTTCATAGAGTGGTAGCATGTCAACACTGACATGAAGATTAGGGTGACCTTTTACCGTGTGCTGGTGATCAAGCAGTGGCCCAGAGAGGCTACCTGACTTGAGTGAGTTTGCAGACGGAGCAGGGCAGAGACCGATGTGGAATCTGACAGGCCCTATCTGGTGCTCCACCGTGTCATATTGCTTCTCTGTTCACTTCTTTCTTAATGAAAACAAATAAAGCAAAGCAAAGAAAAACAGTCAAATCTTCAAGAGCAGTAATGATGGGAATTTCCACTAGCATCAAAAATAGGTGTGGCCAGGGTTCCCACAGAGCCAAGTGCAGTTGGTATGGGTTACTGTATTAGTTCCTTGTTGCTGCTGTAACAAATTATCCCCAGTGTAGTGGCTCTCATTTATTAGGCTATGTTTGAAGTCTAGCACCATGTGGCTGACACTCTGCTTCAGGCATCACTGGGCTAGAATTCTCTGGAGCTCAAATTATTTTCTAAACTCACTGGTCATTGCCAAAAGTTGATCCCTTGCAGTGGTAAGACTGATGTCCCTATTTCCTTGACACATGTCTCCTTTCCATTTACATGGCATCAACGGCGTGTGGTATCCTGATACTTTGAATCTCTCTGACTTACTTCTCTGCCACATCTTTCAAAAAAACATTTTTGCACGAAGGAAGAGGAAAGATCTGCTCTTAAGGGCTGTGTCATTATATTTCCCCCCACTTATATAATCCAGGGTATCTCCCTATTCTAAAGATAACTGATTAGTAACCTTGTATCTGCAAAATCCATTTTGCCATGTAATGTAACATGTTCTTGGCCATGACTCCAGAGGGTTAAAATCATGAAAGCCAAAATTCTGCTTATCTCAGTCCCAACCCAAGGTCACAACATTAATAGAAAGCAAATAGTACCAGCTCTGATATCAAATTTGTTGTATTTCTAATTGTTTGATCAAAGGCAACCGTGTATCATCCTAATACTCTAGCCAATGTATATAAACCGAACTGGCTATTTTATGAATGGCAGATACAAACTGAAATGGAACCAATGGGGCGCCTGGGTGGCTCAGTTGGTTAAGCGGCCAATTTCGGCTCAGGTCATGATCTCATGGTCTGTGAGTTTGATCCCTGCGTCGGGCTCTGTGCTGATGGCTCAGATCCTGAAACCTGCTTCAGATTCTGTATCTCCCTCTCTCTGCCCCTCCCCTGCTCATGCTCTGTCTCTATGTCTCTCAAAAATAAATAAACGTTAAAAAAAATTTAAAAAAAGAAATGGAACCAATGCAAAACAAAAACAAACAAACAAACAAAAACAAAAATGGAAGCAGTTGATGACCAGACAACACCTTTTAGCTACTATTTTTATAATGCAAGAACTGATCTTATTATCATATAAATTTTTGAAGCTTAGTAAAATATATGTTGGTAGCTATGTGAATGTTCTGAAAACATTAAAAATAAATGACAGTTTCTAAAATGAAATCAAATCATCCAAGAACAAAGCTGTATGCCGTAAACATCACTGTTAGAAACAGACGGTGTGATCTGGTGGTTAAAATGCATAGCATTACAAAGTCTGTGTATAAAAGGCAGTCCCAGGAGATAACTGAAAGTCATGTTGTCAATATTATCACGAGCATTAAGACCTGATATTGTTCGGATGCTATCAAATAGCATCTATGTAAATAAAAGAGTGTTTATCTGGGCGGTTAAAAGAGAATGCAGATTACCCTGGGATTTGCAGGCTGAAACCAAGATGTAAACTTTAAATCTCTTTGTTCCTGGGTTGTTAGCCTCAAGATTGTTCTCCAGAGATTTGCAGTTGCCACAGCAAGCAGGGTAGTACTTCAAAATCTCCACCTTTTTGTTTTCAGATCTACTGGGTTGTCATCTCTGGGAATCATTTCTTTTTTATTCATAAAGAAAGGTAATTTGAACTTTTACTTGCTTTCTCCCTTTAAGAAAGAGGAAGTATGTGGTTTACTAACATCCTGGAATTTTTCTTATGGGGGCCAGTGTGAAGAAAGAAACCGATATAAGCGTGCCTTCAGGTATCCTGCTGATTTGCATACTAATCCCGTGTATGGAAACCACAGCACCACTATTTCCCCAAATTGAGCAACACACACACACACACACACACACACACACACACCCTTTAAGTACTTTATTTTTTGCAACAAATATTAGAATGTAACTGTTGTTATATATATTTTTTAATGGTCACTAGAGTAAGAAAAGTGCTTACTATCTAAGAAATCACCTTTATACTTCTTTTCTTTAGACATCTAATCCCCTGTAACTATTTTCTATAATTAGACATGTTTTATAGATATAAACAATTATCTAAGGCATGAACAAAGGCAAAACAGGATATGTCTTAAATAGACTGAAGATAAGTTTATATCACTAGGAAATGATCATATAGAAAATGATATTTTTTGTATCATGTAGAAATAATATAGAGAGGAAGATTTAAACCCTATACCATATCATTCAGACTTATACCAGGAGAACAAAAAGGCACTCATGATATGAGAAACAGGGGATTCAATGCAGAGAGTTGATAACAAGGGTAGAGGAGCTGAGAAGCCAACGGGGAATAGCCTGACAAAAGCTACTACTTCGGTAGCCTAAAGGGACACAGAGGGTGGCAGGTGTGCTATTTCCAAAGCTCTGGGGTGAGGTCGCCAGTGAGAGCTGAAACCAACAGGCCTCTCCTTGGACACGGGAGCCAGCTGCTAGAGATGCCACTTGACTCAGCGTTGGAGGGGAAGAGATATCCAGGATTTTCCCTCTTGCTCTCATGACGCCCTCCAAATGCTTCTGTCTGAAGCCAGGGTGAGGAGCTAACTGACACGGTCCTTGGAGATCATCCTGCAGTGCGTCACCAAATGAGCCAAATAGACGAGAGCAAGAGGGAGGTTATGAAGGATGCTGAGGTCATTTAGGCTAAGAACTGAAAAAGACATATCTAATGGACCTTACCCCATACTGCCTACCAGCTACCTCTGCCACTTTGTTAACATGACAATATAGCCTTTGTTTATTATTATTTATTTTTTAATTTTTTTAATGTTTATTTATTGTTGAGAGAGACAGAGAGACACAGAGACAGAACGCAAACAGGGGAGGGGCCGAGAGGGAGACACAGAATCCAAAGCAGGCTAGAGGCTCTGACCTGTCAGCGCAGAGCCTGATGCATGGCTCCTACCCGTGAATTGCAAGATCATGACCTGAAATGAAACTGGACACTTAACCAACTGAGCCACCCAGGCACCCCAGTCTTTGTTTATTCTTGATCCAAAGCCATATCTTTGTCTCTCTCCCCTCTCTCCCTCTCTTTCTGTCTGTCTGTCTCTCTCTTTCTGTTTTTTTCCCTTTCTCCCTTCTCTTCCCCCCCTCCAAGCTTAATGGTGGTGGGAGGAAAACCAAAATTCAGAATTTTAAGATTTTTCCCCCCCTCACAGGTTTCTATACCCCTACCCTCAGATAGTATCTCTTAATCTCTCGGGGAGTCAATTGATTCAGCTGTAAAAGAAAACAGTGTCATAGAAAAATAATCCCTTTAATTTTTAAAATCCATAAAATCCAGATTATAAATTTTTACCAAATTCCTCTTTGTTCGAAAATACTTCCTTCTAAGGTATGGTACACAAGTTAAGCCAGGCTAAAATACATGGAAAATTACATTTAATAAAATGATAATACCTAAAAATCTAGAAATATCACATGCTGTGAAATATTAGCATTGGTGTTTTTGGTTAGTGACATTACAAGAGTGATTTATAGATTGACAGGTTCTACTTTTTGCTATGTTTCTTAAGTTTCTAAAATGAAAACGTATCACTTAATAGGGAAATAGAGACAAAAAAAAACCCCTAATAATAATTATTTTAGAGCTTAGTATTTACATTTTTGTGTATATATATTCTTGGTTTTATTGAAGTATTCTTAAAATACAAAATATAACACTTCTTATAATAAGTATCGAACAAAGGAGAGCGAGTGCTGAAAGCCAGGACTAAAAATCAAAGAGCAATACGTTAGGTATTTGTTCTTTTACACCAGGATCTTCTCCTCACCTCAGGGAGAAAGTCTATAAGAAAGGAAAAATTAATGAAAGATTATTAAAATAAGAATGACCCCTACATGAGCTCAGAGGACATTATAATAAAGAAAACAGAAAAAAAAGAACCCTGAGAGAATGTGAAATTATTCTGTTTTGAGGTCTATGCTTCTTTAGTCATAATTTAATTTTAATATTAAAATAGCCTAGACACTAATATCCTTTACTGAAAGCTCACTGTGCAAATCTCCTGTGTATATTCTCTCACGACAAATATACGAGGTGAAAAGTTTCTATTTCAAAGTTCCTTTAACAAAGATGAATGTTTAGAGAGATTTGTGAGGAGACAGTAGAGAGCATGTATGAAGTTACACAGCCAGGAAGTTATGGAGCAAGTGATCAAATCCAGGTTTTAACTTCAAAACGTTTCTTTGACCACTCAACCATATACTCCCATGACCCCATCGCTAGAAAACATGGCAAATTATTTTGATGTAGATTTTGATCAAGCTTTGCTGAGCTTGAGATCTTTATCATCATAGTATTTGAAGTTTTTCAGTGTAACCAGGAGTTAAGAGAAAGAAAAAAAAGAACATGATGCAATTAATCTAGAATATAAGACACTTATAGTAAATTTAAGGGTGAGGGTTGGATAACTCTGTTGACCTTTTTGTTTAGATTAGTTTATTTTTAGGTTGGCTACTGATGTACTCATCCAATTAGAAAATATAACTCAATCTATAGTTTCTTGTGTGTTACAAGAGTAGTCACAACTTAGAAAATTAAGAAGTGTGTGTGTATATACACATATGAATGTTTCAAAAAGAACAGACCTCAACCTGAGGACAAATCCTCCTGGGCATGTCAGAAATTCTCATATCAGAGTGTCTGTTAGGAAAAGCAAGACAAAGTACTTCAATTGAGCTGAAGTCTACTTTGTTATTCCTTTTTAAGAATAAAAAAAATTTAACCTAACGTACATTTAAATTTCTTTTCACATTACCTGAAAAAATAGCAGAGATACTTAATTTACCTGATTCTCTTGACCGATCTCTAAATACTTTACAATCTGATAGAGAATGACCTAAAGAAAAAAAAATAATATAAGCAATATTATATTATTTTTACAGCTCACTGTAACTTTAAAATTTAGTCTGGAATTGAAATCTAGGTAATCCCGGCACTTAAATGCATGTTTACTTACACAAAGTCATTTATCTCAACCAGTTCTGTAATAATTATAGTACTTATGTGTGTATTTATACATTTGAAGTTTCAAACATATTTGGTGGCTTTGTAAGATCTTTGTCTTTGTTTCTGATGAGCGGATAGAAACCTTCCAAAGGCTGGGCATCTTTCAACCAGGAAGAGCCTAAAGGGTCTTACTGACAGTACATAAACAAGATGTGTATTAACAAAAATGACTTTTTGGGGTGGCCCAATTACAATGCAGAACGGCGGAAAATATGAAGCATCTCTTGACCAAAATTGAAGACAGATGGTGAATAAGTATATTATATAAAAGTGCAACTGCACAGGGGATATTCGAGTGGGCAGAATGTGATTATGTAAATGAAAAATTCACTTGTAACCAAGAGTGCCAAATACATAGTGAAACTCAATTGAATTATTCAACAAAGTATAGAGAATGTTCCTGGATTTATGATCAGAGCCTGAAGGGTTGATCTCTGGAAAAATGGGAAAGCAACTACATATGATCCATGTTCCTCTTACCTAACCTTTTTCTATTTCATATAATGTAGACTAAAGCGTGATTTTTAAAGGTATGTCTCTCTTTTGTATAACTTCATTTTAACAGTGTTCTTATTTTGTCGGATTGGTAACTGTCATCTTAGGAAGCAATTTGACAACTGAACGCACTCTCGCAGGTAGCCCGGATCTGACCTCCACAGCGGTATTACTTGAAAGTGAATCCCAGGAAAAAGACACTGAGGAGAGACCATCACCCACTGTGATACCGTGAATTTTAGGGAATGTATCTTGGTCATCTAGATAACCAAGACTTTGTCCACAGTTCTAGGCTCACAGCTTTCAAACCCCTTGGAATTTTTTGCCATGGAAACCACAAAGGGGTCTCTTGTGATGCTAATGAGGTGATTTTTGGAACACACCTAAGGATGGGGGCTGGTTGCCAAGAGAACCAACAGCCAGATTAGAAGATTGAAATCCTCAGTCCTCCCACACCCCACCCCAGCCCCCTACCTCCAGGGAGCGGGGAGGGGCAGGACATTGAATAGATTGCCAATGGCCAGTGATTTAGTCCATAATACCTATGTGATGAAACTTCCACAAAAACCCAAAAGAAGAGGGTTCTGAGAGCTTTCACATGTGCAGGTGTGAGAAGGGAGCTTTGCTCAGTGGGGGCACAGGAACTTGGAGCACCTTTCCGCCTAGCCCTCTTCATCTCTTTCATCCGGCTCGTCCTGAATTATATCATTTTTTACAATGAACCAGTAGTCTAGTAAGCAAGATGTTTCTTTGAGTTTGATGAGCTGCTCTTATAAGTTAGACAGACGCGAGAAAGAGGATATTGGAAATTTCGATCTGCAGCCAGCAGGTCAGACGTACCTGTGGTAACCTGAGCTTCTGACTGGCGTCCGAAGTGGGAGTGGAGGGGTGGAAAATCTTGTAGGATTGAACCCTGAAGCAGTGGGATCTGATGTTTTCTCTGGGTAGATAGTGCCTGGATTGAGTCGAATTGTGGGACCCTCAGCTAATGACCAAGAATTCCTTGGTTATGTGTGGATGAATCCTCTCCCACACCCCCACCCCCACATGCTTTGAAACTGATCTCAGAACCCTATGATCCACCCATTCAAGAAAATAACAGGAATATGATTTAAAGGAACATTTTGAGGTACTCGGATCTTATAATATAGTTCAGTAGACATAGTTCAACTATCTGTGAGTATCTGTGATGAATCTATGGTTGTATACCTTTGATAATCTGAGAAATCTCTTTTAACATCTTTTCTTTTTTAAGTTTATTTGTTTATTTTATGAGAGACAGAAACAATGGGCTCATGGGAGAGCAGAGAGAGAGAGAGGGAGAGAGAGAGAGAGAATCCTAAGCAGACTCCAAGCTGCCAGCTGTGGAGGCTGGCAGAGGGCTCAAACCCACAAACCATAGGATCAGGACCTGAGCTGAAACCAAGATTTGGACACTTAACCAACTGAGCCACCCAGGCGCCCCATCTTTTTACATCCTTAATAATGAAAATATACTTGTTTGTGATGTAAGCACATACTCAAACATTAAGGGTTCAGTGTGTCCATTCTTTTTTAATGTTTTTTTAATGTTTATTTTTATTTTTGAGACAGAGAGAGACAGAGCATGAGTGGGGGAGGGGCAGAGAGAGAGGGAGACACAGAATGTGAAGCAGGCTCCAGGCTCTGAGCTGTCAGCACAGAGCCCGATGCGGGGCTCAAACTCACAGACCGCGAGATCATGACCTGTGCTGAAGTCGGCCGCTTAATGGACTGAGCCACCGGGTGCCCCAGGGTGTCCATTCTTTATTCTCTTGATTACTGTTAAGAACTGTATGCGGTTTTAACCCGCTTGCAAGCTAAAAAGTTAGCTTGCCACAGTTTCATCGATGTAGGGACTAGGCATGAGCCTCATGGGTTAGAGAGAGTTTACTGTGTTACTCACAGTGAGAGCAGGAGCCATTGTATCAGGTTTTCCTTGTGTCATTTCCTGAGCCTTGGACCTCATAAGGTGATGTGAGAAAGACCAAGTCACACCTGCACATGTGGTGAGTTGAATTAGAAATCTGAATCATTTATAATGGGCCGTTAAGCGTGCTTGACTTTTGTCCTGGAGGGAGATATTATCTCTCTCTCCCAGGACTATACCTAGATATGACCATTGCTCCAGGAAAATACCACATGTGTATCTTCCATCCTTTAGTTTTTTAATGTTTATTTTTAAGAGAGAGAAAGAGAGAGAGAGAGCATGAGCAGGGGAGGGGCAGAAACAGAAAGAGAAAACCCCAAGCAGGCTCCACACTGTCAGTACAGAGCCAGATGCGGGACTCAAACTCATGAACTGTGAGATCATGACCTGAACTGAAATCAAGAGTCAGACCCTTAACTGAGGCACCCAGACGCCCATTGTTGATGTAATTAATCTTTCCATTTCGGTATCACATAGAATTGAGGCTCTTTACTTTGAAAATAGCCCAGTACTTATCAATAAACACAAATTTTTAAGCCTCTAAAGTAGATCTATTTCAAAAGGAGTAGAAATGTGGTATTGCAGCATGTCCTGGAGGCTAACTTTGACACACTTAACGCACTTGAACTTGGCTTGTCACAGGCTAGGACTCAATAAGATGGACAGCTGAGAGAAAAGGAACTACACATGACTACACTCAAGGCAAAGAAGTAAGAGAAACTCTCATGATTTCCTCTCCCACCATCTGAGTTTTGCTAGAAGTCTTGCCTATGAGATTTCAGTTCTCTCCTTTCAGATTTTATTTCTGTTAGTCTGAGTAAAAGCTCATGTGATGCATCTTGCACCAACCAGAATTGGTGTCACTGTGAGGTGTACCTGGAGTGGTAGGAAAGAAACGTATAGATACACAAAGTTATCTACTGGATACATAGTACTTTTTAGTGCCAATCGTAGAAGAGTCACTCTTTCTTGGAGCATAAAGAACTCTCAGACTTTTTGTTAACTCAGGCCAGTGGTGGTATGGAGCCCTTAGGATAGGCAGGCTGAACCCCACTGTATCTTAATTTCCTCATTTGTTAAGTAGGGATACTTAAAAAGAAAGAGCAGGATTTTCGTAAGCATTAAAGGACTAATTGCATAATGTTTTTAGAAGACTGCCCAGAATGTAGTCAGATGCAAGAAATATCAACTCTTAGTATATTATCACATTGCTACCTGTGTTAGTTATTAAGAGATAGTAGGACAATTGGCGTTCTAAAATGTAGCTAATTCCCTACCTCATTCTATGTGTCAATTTGGATTCCAAGAGTGTGGAAGATTTATATAAGAAGGAAATGAGAGGACTAGATGAAACATCAGAAACCAGACACCACACCCGGAATTTTTAATGGAAAGAAAATAAATTCAACCACGAAATGTGAAATTTCTGCTGTTATAATAATCTGTAAACATTAAAACACATATTCTAACCTATAAATAGTCATCTGACCAATATTACATAGTACCTGGAAAGCTGTTAAATTTAAAAAGAAAGAGATAGGTTGTTCTATGATGGTTGAACTGTATGCTCTCCAAAAAAAATTGTTGAAGCCCTCTTTCCCACCCCCACCTCAGAATGTGACCTTATTAGGAAGTGGAGAATCTTCACAGAGGCAAGCAAGTTAAAATGAGGTCATTAGGGGAGCTCTTAATCCAAGGTGGCTGGTGTCCTTATAATAAAAATAGGGGAGGATTTGGATACAGAGAGAGACAGGTAGAAGGCAGAGAATATAAAGACAGAGAAAATGTCATCTATAAGCCAAGGAACCCCTGTGTCTGCTAGAACTAGGAAAGAGGCAAAGACCAGATTCTCTCTCCTAATCCTCAGCAGAAACTAACCACGCTGGCCCCTGAAGTTCAGACCTCTAATCTTCAGAAATGTGAGACAATAAATTTGTTGGTTAAGTCACCTGGTTTGTGGTACTTTGTGACAGCAGCCATAGGAAATTAATACACGCCTCACTGAGAAATTGACAAAAACGGTAACAGACAGTTAATTATAAATGAAAACCAAAATGGCTTACATGTAATGTGAGGTGAGAAGCCTCTGAGATAACTTATAAGGTCAAATTAAAACAACTTTATATATTTTGGGGGTGCCTGGGTGGCTCAGTCAGTTAAGCGTCTGACTTCAGCTCAGGTCATGATCTTGTGGTTCTTGAGTTCCAACCCCACGTCAAGCTCTGACAGCTCAGAGCCTGGAGCCTGCTTTGGATTCTGTGTCTCCCTCTCTCTTTGTCCCTCCCCCACTCATTCTCTCTCTCTCCGATCTCACTCTCCCTCTCTCTCAAAAATAAATAAGCACTATAAACAACTTTTTATATTTTTTCATGCATGATTAGCTTAAAGGTCAAAGTCTAGAAATAAGGATTTCAGAGGATAAGGGGGCTATATAGGTTCTCATATACTTTGGGTGGGAGCATAAATCAAAGTATTCACTCTGGAGGACAGTGTGACAATAAAGCTAATGTTTGAAATGCATACATTTCTGGACCTATCAGGACAGATGTCGGTTATAAAGACCTTCAGGATACACTGTTGTTCTTGGGAAGCCCTGATAAAAATAAAGCTAACTTTGAACTTCATTTTTCCCCCCTATCCATCTCTCTCTCCTCCCTCATTTAAATAGACTCCAAATGAAGCAATATCCCTTTCCCAATAAATACTTTACAAAGACTGGGTAATATACAAAAATGAACATGACCCAAACTCACACCCAAAACCACTTATGATACTCATTTCATATGCTCTCACTTAAACATCCACAAAGAAACTAGTTATTAAGTAGCCAAACTTTTAAGAAGTGTTTTTAATACATTTACAAAGATAACAAACAAATACCTACTTTGTATGCTATCCTCAGTATAATATGGTGCTATATCTGTGTACTTGCAGGTTTCTGGTATTGATTGATTAGCTTCTCGATCTATAAAGCTGTAGGTTTGCCATTAAATTTTCTCATAATATTCCATTGTGAGTTCACCTAAAGTGCGACTTCACCAGGGACTGCTACTTTGTTTCATTTCAATGAATGCTACCCCTACAAATGCATTATTGATTTTTCTTCCAAACCATAATGATGCAAAGTGCACTAGCTTGACAAATTTACATTTATTACCGAATACCTGACATGACAGGCAGGTGGGACTTCCTTTACTTACACAGCACCATTGTCTCCATACTTTTATGTTGCATTTTGATACACATTCAGTTGGAAACGTTATCTGAAATTAATGGAAACTATAAACTTCCAATTAAATAAGAAATGGAAATGCTGTTCTTTTAACTGCTTTCTATACATAGCCTTCAATTCAGAATCAGTGACTTTGAAAGCCTAGAATTGTCCAGATTTTTGAACTGGAAAGCCATCTAGTTTCTGGAGTTTATTAATTGTTTAATAAGCAATAAACTCTGGACTGCGTACGAGGTGGGAAGGACTCTGCTGACAGCAATTTATGAAATTAAAGAAGAGCTCAGCACCTGTCCAAGTCAATATCCGTCGATGTGTTCACACCAGCAAATCGAGGGCAGTTTGTTTATCATTTGAGAGAATCTGGGCTGAGAGCAGCTGCCTAACTGCTAAGATCCCCCCTGCCCTCATCATTCGCTTAGCTGAAAGCATGAAAACTACCTGCATCGTGCCCCGGAGTTCAGTGGTAATGTATTTTTCACCTATTTTAAGAGCATGACAAGTCCTAAGAGAGAAAGAGACAGGGTGAAAGAAGAAAAAGAATAATAAAGAGAAAAAAAAAAGAAAAAAGAAAGAGAAATGTTGTTAGATCTGCTGCCTTGAGACCGGATACATCAAGATCCAAGCTCAGAAGCTGTCACGGAATTACGGCTATTGTTTGTCTTTCTCTGTCACCCATCTGCTGTCTCTAAGTGCTGAAAGTCAGAGCAGGCATCTGCTGAAATACTGTATTCATTAATCATGAGAGCGGGGAACATGCATATGTCACTCTAGGGACATTACTTCAGAGCCTCTAATGGTGTAGGTCAGTGCGGATTAGTGTCTCTCCCTCGTGCTGGGATGTGGTGTGTTTTCTACTGTATGTTGAAGGGGATCTATCCTTTCAAAGCAATCAAGGAACATTATTGGAAAGCTCGTATCTCATTTACAAAGAATACATGTAGGCTAGGCACTGCAGGAAGTTTCCTGGGCATCACGATGGATGTCTTACTTAACACCTCTCCCGGGTCCATTTCCCTCTCCCCTCCCCCCACACGCACTTCATGTATTTGAAAGAGAATTAAGCAAACACAATGATTTTATGGATACAGAAAGTCTGACATGCATATCCAATTATCAAGTACCTTAAAAATACTTTTCTGCTGTACCTCCTAAAAGGTTCTTTTAAAGGATCTTCAGATTTTAGAGGTCAGTAAGCTACGGCCAAATCTTGCTTTCTGCCTGATTTTGTAATATAATCCTAGTGAAATACAGCCACACCCATTTGGTTACATATTGTTGATAAATTCTTATAGGCCACAGTGGCAATGTTGGGTACTTATGACAGAGAACTTAAGGCCCACAAAGCCAACAATCTTTCTTAATCAGATTCTTTACAGAAAATGTATGCTAATCCTTGGATTATAACATTAGTATAAATCCATCTGATACATAGACCCCAGGTCCCTCATCTACATTTTATGTAATTCCATCACTTGTACGGATTTTTTTCAGAATAATATTTTACTACTTCCTTAAATTTATGAGATAAAAAAAAAAACAACAAAAAAACTGAACAAATGTTTTTCTTCCCCACAGCCTTCACTTTTTGACCATTTCTCTTTTATTAGATTTACTTTCATTTCTCCTGTTTCCGTTTGTATTTTTTTTAGTTTATTTACTTATTTTTGAGAGACAGTGCGAGCGGGGGAGGGGCAACGAGAGGGGGGGAGAGAGAATCTCACCCAGGTTCCATTCTGCCAGCGTGGAGCCTGATATGGGGCTCGAACTCAAAAAACTATGAGATCATGACCTGAGCTGAAACCGAAAGATGGATGCTTAACTGACCAAGCCACCCAGACGCCCCTCCATTTGTATTTAATAATCTCTATAAAAGTGGAACATCCTTCTAGGCATATTTGAAGCCGAAGATAGGTCTGACTGTTGTCCCCAGGAACACTGGAAGCAATACACCTTCCGTGTTCTAGGAAAATGAAACAGTCAATGAGGCATTATACATTTTCCAAGGAGGTCTTTATATTAAGAAAGTTTAGAAGTCTGGAAATAAAAAAAATAATAATAAAAACAGTCCTATTCTACAATCTTGCAGGTCATTTATAAATTTCTTTAAATACCACATAAACACACAACACATACACACAGAGTACATGATGATGTTTTAAATATGGGAATTAAAATATTCAAATAATTACATCAGCATCATTTGTATCATCTCCCTAGGGAAAGGACCATATGGATAGAAAATTGTCAGTTTTGTTCAGTGATAGGCTGTAAGTGTTTATAATCGTGCCTACATAAATATAAAGGGTTGCTGAATAAATAATTGTATGCTGAAGAAATGGTCAAAAATCTGGGGATTGATATAAGTCATTTAAATTTCCTTTTTATACAATATGTACAAATTTTTGTGAAGACAACATATTTGATTGTTATAATAAAAGTTAGTAATTCGAATAAATAACACAAGGAGATACTTTGGAAGTGATACTCTAGTGAAATATTACAGCAGACGAGATCAGGAATAAAACACGGGGGCGCCTGAGTGGCTCAGTTGGTTACCCTCTGACCTCGGTTTAGGTCATGATCTCATGGCTCATGGGTTCAAGCTCTGCATCAGACTGCCGTCAGCGTGGAGCCCCCATTAGGATCCTTCGTCCCCCTCTCTTTCTGCACCTCCCCTGCTCACTGTCTCTTCTCTCAAAAAATAGCTAAAACATTAAAAAAATTAAAAAACATAAAAATCATATGGCACAGCTGGTGCCTTGGTAAGTAATATGTATCCCTCAACTGTTTGAATAATTGAGTAGTAAATAAAATGTATTTCAATGATTAAAATGATAGAGTATTGACCAAAGAAGAAAAACCATTCATGTTCCCTGTGGTATAAGAAAGTCAGGAGAGCCATGATGTACAGCGGTATTTTAACAAATCAACAGTGTAATATAGTAATATATAATTTAAACACATATGTTTTTAAAGTAGTATGGGTTCTCTAAATTAAAATTACTACTAATAATGTGACATACAGTAGATAAAGCAGCCATAGCAATGCTGCTAAGACTTTGTAGGGAGTTCTAGAATATTTTTGATTTACATTTGGAACTTTGTAATGAGAAACATCAGGAATAAACTGAGAGAGAAACCTGAGATAATTCTAAGGAAAAATAGTATCTTTTAGCCTTGTATGATCCCAGTGTTGTCTGTCTGGTGTTAGAGAATGTTTGCTTGCTTACTGTTGCTCTGACTTCAGCTCAGGTCATTATCTCATGGTTCCTGGGTTCGAGCCCCGCTTCGGGCTCTGTGCTGACACCCCGGAGCCTGGAGCCTGCTTCAGATTCTGTGTCTCTCTCTGTTTATCTGCTGTTTCTCTGCTTGTGCTCTCTCTCTCTCTCTCTCTCTCTTTCTTACTCTCTCAAAAGTAAACAAACAAACAAACAAACAGACATTTCAGGAAAAAAAAAAAAGGCAATGAGAGGTTCCTGGCCAGGGAAGTAGGGCCTTACCAAAGGAAGCAAATTCTTAATCATGAATCCCTCCTGGCATTGAATTGATGGCTCAGGACTGGCAAGGTGACAGCCTGGACGCCAGTGTGTAAGTGTCTGTAGACTACAGAGGCAATTTTCTTCTAGCCATCTTTGCCTTCTGTCCCTTTCTTTGGAGAATATGACACAAAGTTTGAGGTTGTTAATTAGAGACAAGGAAGAGGACTATGGTGTCTCCGGCCTCCTGGACAGGTCAGTTTTTTATGACAAATCCAGCAGTCTGAAAGATTACCCCCCTACCCCCCCATTGCTGTGGCCTCAGAAATACAAATGATGGCACTATCCGTCCAGGCTATTGCCAGAGGAAAGGAAAGAAAAGAAGAAAGGATTTCATAAGTAGTCAAAGTAGTTTTGTCTTGCTCTGTCCTCTTGGGAGAGGTTCCCAACAAGGAATCCGTGGACAGAAGCAAGGGCTGGGATATTCCACTCAAAAACCTGGGAATCATAATTTTACACTCCGTTAGCTTTCAGGGTGAAATCTGAGGATTGGGGAGGTTGCTTTGGCTATTCGGGGTCTTTTGTGATTACATACAAATTTTAAGATTGTTTGTTCTAGTTCTGTGAAATTTTTTGTTGGTATCTTGATAGGGAGTGCATTAATGTGTAGATTGCTTTGGATAGTTTGGAAATTTTAACAATATTGGTTCTTCTAACCTATGAGCATGGGAATCTTTCCATTTGTTTGCGTCATCTTCAATTCCTTTCATCAGTGTTTCATAGTTTTGGGAGTACAGGTCTGTCACCAGCTTGGTTAGGTTTACTTCTAAGTATTTTATCATTCTTGGTACAATTGCAAATGAGATTGTTTTCTTAATTCTTTTTCATATCAACTTTTGCAGCTGTTTCAAGGGCCTCTTGAATGTCTCGTAACTCAAACTCGTTTTAAAGACTTTATTTAGAATTTGAATTTTGAAAAACACAAAAAGTTTGAACAGTTGATTAAATAAGATCATGGGTTATTATGAAATAATACTCAATTATCTATTTAACCAAAGTGACAAAAAATATTTAAAGGCAAGCAAAAAAGGTTACATAGTCATTAGCAGAAATTAGCTTTAAATACTGAGAAGTTTCAATTTTCTTAAGTAATCGAAGATGTGATTAAAACACTATGAAGAACAGGACATTATTTTGATAAAATATGAAATTTTTGTTTTCTAGGCAGATTAGGCAAAGAAAACTCTTCATAATCTCTTGTTACAAAGAACAGAACAGTAGTTCAAGAAAACTTTGTCATTTTAACCGAAAAACCCAAAGTTTAATTTTGTACCAGCTTACTTTTGATATTAAAGCTCATTCGCTTAATTAAAATTATTCAAATTTTAGCCCTCTCAGATCACACACACTGATTGCTTCCCAAAGATTTATTTTCCACAAACCTTCTAAGACTTTCTTTTTCCTCATTAAAGTATACATTTTACTTTGCTTACATGTGGAGATGTTTCCTTTACTATTTCTAGTAGCTTTAATTGCGTACGTTAATTAGAATTCTTAGCCCTTAGAAACCTTACTTCCTAGTGAAAACTAAGAAGTAAACAATCGTGAACTGTTTAACACCTTTCTTTAGATTAGCAAATTTAAGAATATATTTAATAATTTCTAGAAGCATATGTCTTTCTCAATTTTCCAGTGTAGCACTAACACATTCAAATATCTTTTAGATAAACTTGTGTTTAGTAATATCTCATTATTTTATCTTTATGGAAATGATCTAGGTATTTAATAACTACCAATCACCTAATTTAACTTAGCAAAACTCTTAAGAAGTTAAGTCACCAAAAAGATTTGGGAAAATTATTTGATTAGACATAAATATTGCTGAAAGATTCATTACAAATGTATTCTTATACTTATTAACTTTTTCTTAATTATATTTAAATTAGTCATGAAAATTTCACAAGACATCGAAAAGCTAACCATCTTTAAGTTATTGTTTTTGCCAACAAACTCCGTAAGAGGTAACATGAATCCACCTGACCTTTAGTAAGTCAAAGAAGAATAGAAGTATTCTACACATGAACATACAGACAGACATAAGAAGAGACCATATAGCTTCCATTTTAGAATTGATGGCATAAATTAGGTACGATAATACAAAATTCACTAGTTATAAAAAGAAGTTAGATCTATTTAAATGACCTTTCTCCTTTCTTTCTCCTTCTGATAAGAATTATCTACCAGAAGTTTGCATGTCAAAGAGACGGTTTAAATAAGAGTTCTGGAGAAGACTCTGGATATAACATTTAATTCTCAAAGGCAGAAGGAAAAAAATGAAAGCTCTTCTTAGAAAGACTTTTGTTTCCCCATAGCAAGAATTTTTGCAATTCTTACAAGTTTTTTTGAAATAAACGGGAGGTAAAATAAAAACCATAAAAGATGTCTTTTTTTGTAAATATCTGCAGCATCCATGGACCACAATTCTTATAATCAAAATAAGCAAGTACACACACCTCTTTGGTTACAAAGGATTGCATTTCTTTTAGTTAGACCTTTGAGTTACCTGAGAGGGACATGCCACAGGACTGGGAATTGTGGAGTGTGTTACAGTACCTCAGAATTGCATGTAACTTTCCTTGAAGTTGATGGTCAACCTAGTGTCAGTCTGACCAGTTTTCTGACCAAGTTACCTCCTCACAGGAATCTTTTTGAGGTAGTCAGCCCTAAGAGCTTTAAAATGCTTGACTTATGCCCACTATTTTTTGCAGCTTTCTGGCTTCCGAGTTCCCCATTAGCAGTAGCCATTACTGGTCCCAGTCCAGCCCAAATTGGTCCCTAGTCCAACCCCGGACCTAGTTTGGTTTTTAAATTGGACTCTGTTCAATAGTGGCCAGGTACTGCCAAACAATTCCCATAGAATTTTGGACTGGTGAAAAGGATTGAACTAGCAGTTATCGACAAAAGGGAATTGTGGACTAATTTCAAGCAAATGGAGAACTGTAGGTGCCACCAACAGCACCAGCGTGGAACCTGGGCAAGGATTCCAAACAAATGAAGAACCACAGACTAAACCATCAACAGTTCCCAACATGGGATCCGTGGACAGAAGCAAGGGCTGGGATATTCCACTCGAAAACCTGGGAATCATAATTTGAAATTCCGTTAGTTCTCAGTGTGGAATCTGGGGATTGGGGAGAGCACTTAACTAGCGGACTCCAAAATGGGGACTGCAGACCAATTCCAATATCTAGGGAGCTGTAGCTACCACCACCAATTCCCAATGTGGAATCTGGGAATCTGAGGAAGAAACCAAGGGCTGGGTTTCTGATCAAATGGGGAGGGAAGATCAAATGGGGACTTAACTGGAATGTCAATTAGATCAGGAGCTCAGCACAGAGAGGGTGGAGCTCAGAACAGGGAAGAGCTTTCCCATGGTTTTTAGAAAGTGTTATCAGGATACCATGTCTGAGTTTCTCCTTGTTTCCAAATCCCCTCAGACTCTCACTTCAGATTCTGTGGCTGCTACCAAATCTGTTAAAAGACAAAATTCAACAGAGTAAATTTAAGTATCCTGTTGACCTTATTCAACCATCCGCATGTAGGGCAGCATCCTATCTAACAAGTCAAAAGGAGTTCTATCAAATGGAAGGATTTTATAGGCAGAAATGAGGCAGGACAAGGCTATTGGGAAAAGATATGGAATGATTATTTTAGGCAAAGTTACCTTCCATTAGGGAAAATCAGGGGGTTAGGGGGCAGATGACCTCACCCATGTGGCCAGGAAACTCAAGCATGATTGATTTAAAAGTCCACTTCTTAGAGAGGTTGAAACCACAGTTTAGTCTTGGTTGGCTGTCCTGGAGGGAAGATATTTTTTCTCTTTTCTTTTCTTCTCTTTTCTTTTCTTCTTCTCTCTTCTTCTTCTTCTACTTCTTTTTTTTTTTTTTTTTTTTGCCTTCTTTTAACAGTGTAGCATCTGTACAAGTCAGAGAGCAAGGATCAATGAACTCCACAAATTAAGCTCATAGAGAGTAATTATCACCTTGAAAGATCTTTGTTACCTTTCCAAAAAGTGACAGAAATTGGTTTACTATCTCTACTTTGAAGTGTCAAATTCATGAAATACAAGAGTTGGGATGAAGGTTTTGCTACATCAGAAACAGTAAATTTCCTTTTGGTGTGGGTTTAGTAACCTGGAGCCTGTTTCAGATTTTTTGTCTCCCTCTCTCTCTGCCTCTTCCCTGCTTGCACTCTGTCTCTGTATCTCTCTCTCTCGAAAATAGATAAACATTAAAAAAAATTTAAAAAAATGCTTTCAGAAAATTTTTCCAGAATCAAATTCTTGAACTATCAGATTTGCCTAGAATCTTTAAAGAATTAGGGATGATAATTAAATTTATACAATATGAAGCAGAAAAAGTTAAATATAAAGTTAAATTCAATTTAAAAAGTTATGCTTTTAAGGTAAAGAGTTACATGAGGGCAAGTATGAGTTTATTGATGATATTTTTATAATTTCAAGATTACATAAATTATTTTCTTTTTCTCTTTAATATGAAAAAGAAGACTTTCCTCTGTATTATTTCAAATTAAAAGACCATTTACTTAGAAGATAGAACGGGGGACAGTAAATTTTCTTCTTCTCTTTTTTCTTCTTTTTCTTCATCTTTGTCTTCGTCTTCATCTTCTTCTGCTGCTTCTGCTTCTTCTTCCTCTTTTTCTTCTTTTAACTTTAAGATACATCCTTGTAAGATTACAGACCACAGACATAATCACCACTAAAGTTTTCCAAGATGCAGGTAGTCTGAGAGTGATACTCATAATAAAGAATAATTTGTTGGGGGCACCTGGGTGGCACAGTTGGCTAAGAATCTGACTTCGGCTCAAGTGATGATCTTACAGTTCATGAGTTCGAGCCCCATATCATGCTCTTTGCTGTCAGCACAGAGCTGTCTTCAGGTCCTTTATCTCCCCTCTGTCTTCCTCTCCCCAGCTCGTGTTCACTCTCTTTTTCTCAAAAATAAATAAATATAAAAAAATTTTTAAAAGAATGATTTGTCGTAACTAACATATCTGTCAACCTAATAAAATATCTTCCAACATAGACCCTTTCCAACATAATTTACAGGAAGTAGACCTTTTATCAGGAGTTATTCTTCAAAGCATACACAGCCAAGATTATGTAAATAACTGTGGAAACCACAGCCTTTGGATATATCTCAACTTTGAAGACACACATAATGGGTATTTCACTTCCAAGTATCCCCTTCTTTGATATATGATCATTTTTAAAAAAGCTTCCTTCTGCTAAAAGGAATGTTTGACTCCAGAGACTCATTGTCAGGTTTGAAAAGTCTTTAGTAAGCCACTTTGGCTCTACAAAAGTTTAGGAATAATGGAGAAATATAAATTTTTCAACGCTACGCCCGAAATTCAGTGTATGGAAAAGCACACGACTCTGGTGATGTCCTTGGTAACAAATACATCTCCTTTATAGGTTCACATGTTTCCATAGGGTGCTGACACGTCAGAATAAGTCTGCTATCCTCGCTCTGATAACAACACCATTGGTGCTGGGGCAAGTGGTCCCAGCTTGATGGCTCAGTATAGCTTTTCCTTGTAATTTAGGCTTTGCTCAGGCCTGGGGGGAGTTGTTTCTCTTTCACTTAAGAACCAGAGTCCTTCAATCTCCTTACATTACTTTTCTTGTGAAGGAGCACTTTAAAAGCTCCCTGGCTGACAACTGTGGCCGGAGGCTGGGATCTGCTGGGAGCGGCATCCTGCACTGAAGATAATATCAGCTCCTCCGTTCACCAAGGACCATAGTGTTAGAGTTCTGGATCGGCTTTTAGGACTAGACGGCAGTAGCGTGATTTAGGAAGCACACAGACACACGTGTTCTAATTCCGTGATGAGTTTAAAAAATGCTTGATTTCGTCATGTCTATAGGCCACAGACATGAAAACATTGTTGATTGTGTCCCCACATTTCAATTGCTGCTTGGCAGATAGCTACTGAGCAGAAAACTGTGCAGTGAACAGATCTGTGTTGTTCCAAAACCCATCTTTTTATTCACCTCTTTTATTATGATTTGATTAAGTATACCAAGGCTGGAAGCCACCCCCAAATTCAGAGTTGTTCGGTCAGCCTAACAGGCTGCCCTCTCCTCTGGCTGACCCCTGCACGCATCCCCGCATCAAACTATCTGCAAAGAAGCCTGTGCAGCTGGAATCCACCTTACCTCCTGTAGGCCACCTGCATCGGTTCATCTGGCCTGTCTAGCACTTTTCTGGGTGGATTTGCTGGGCTGCCGTGTGGTTTCTTAATTCTCAGGCACCATCCGCTTCTGTCAGTACACTGACCCTGTCAATTTTTACAATCCCCCGTCTACCCCCGTTTCTGCCTAGAATTCGGTGTCTCTTTTCACACTCTGGTGGGTGAATGCAGGGAGTCCCCAGTCTCCTGATTGAAAAGAACCTAAGTTGACCTGAGAGCTTCAGTCCACTAACTTTACAGATCTAAAGGATTTTAAGGACACTTAAGCTGCCCTAATATTGAAATAGCGATTTAGCTTTGGAAAAGAGAATTTATTTGGAAGTCAGGTCTTTAAGCTCATATTCCTTGTCTTGTTAGGATTTGAAACCCTCAGTGTTTTCACCTATTTATGCATTCACTAACATAGGGGCAGCATAGAAGAGCATCCGAGAGGGTGAACTCAGAAGACGGATTGCCCAGATTCAAGCCCACCTGCTGTGTATTCATTTGGGGACTGGGACCATGTCATCGAAGTTTTCCGTTCATCCATTTCCTTTGTGGAATGGGCATAATAGTAGTACCTTCTTCACAGAGGTGCAAACACACATGCTTCTGTAATATAAATGATTACTATTGTTATTAATAAAAACTACAGGGTTTGAAGTCAGGAGAGGGATTCGATGGCAAGACTGGTGCAGAATTAGGTCATGCAGGCCCTCTTAAGCTCATGTATGTGGTAGTAAAAATCCTAATTTCAAGATGTACTCTCTTAGCGACTTTCAAATATATAACTCTCTGTTTTTAACTATTGTCTCCATGCTGTACGTTAAGTCTTCGGTGTGCCCTGAGGAGGCTTAAAGTTGTTAATTACAGAGATTTTTGACTACACGATGATATGTGAGTTTCTAAAAAGCTTGACATTTTGTAGAATTTATATTAAAACAGCAGGATTCATGGGGAAAAAATAAGATTTTGTGCCAATCCCCAAAACTTTTGAAGTCATGCCTAGCAATCATCATCCTAAGGGAAATATTAGCATAAAGGAACTACTAGTAAGTAAATATCTCTTTAAATATAAAATTCTATTTTAAAGACAAAGAAGAAAGTTTGAGGGGCATAAAAGTGGAAGAACAAAGCATGTGTCCAAACAGAGTCAGAGGAATGACAATGCGAACGTGAGGAAAATGGGGTATTAGTCCACGCTGGCCTCCTCCGTAGCTCCAGTTAACTTCAGCCTGACTACAATGTTTTGTGTTTGTGTTCGGCTGTTATTTTTTTATGATATAAGTCTTTAACGTGCTGATGAATTAGCATATGAGACCACATACTTTTCATGTTATAATCACATTCTTCTCTACTTCACTAATCATTCATAAGCCAATCTCCTCACTTTACAGACACACATTCTAGCGTAGCAGAGGGGAGGGTGAAAATACACTAGAAGTTCTAAAGGATTACTCTGTCCAGGATCGACACTCAGATTTTGGACACTTCAACTACAAAGCGGAAAGGGTAGCTGGAACCAGACTGTTGCCACGATGACGAATATACCCAGGTGCCCCACATCAAACATCCCTGATATAAAAAACAAAACAAAGCAAAAAATCCACATGCTTAAAGAAATAACCTCAGGTGACGATGCTGTCTAACTCTGAGTTTTGATACCCTACTTTCCCTAAAACATGGAGGAGAAACATTTCATGGGACAGAAAAGCAAAAGTACAACCTCAGCACATATCCTAGACTAGGTTTGGGAAGTCAGAGCTCCTGCCATGCATCTTTTCTATTTCTGTTTCTCTTGCCGGCGGTTCCCTATGCGTGTGGGCTAGGATTGGCATGACTAGGGGAAGAAACGTGGAAGAAAGGGAAAGGCTAAGAAATTAGAACCCTTTGGATGTTGATGTTAGTTAGCGATGCCAACTTGAGTACAGATGAAGAAAATATGTGCACTGCGCCTGCTCAGACTTACTGAAAATCGTTGCAAATATTCTCTGACCTCTTCGGCATATTGTCACATAGACATACACAGTCCATGCTAGGTATCTGGTCTTGAATGTTACGAATGAATTACTTCAGTGGCAACTCTAGTTTATGATTTAATTCTTGCTGTCCAATAAAAAATAAGGCAAGCCACAAGTATGAGCTTCATATATAATTTTCACTTTCTAGTAAACACATTATAAAGGGAAAAGGAAATAGGTGAAGTTTATTTTGACAGTTTATGTAGCCAAATATATCCAAACTATTATCATGTCAACAAATAATAAATACAGAAACTGAAATATTCTACATTCTTCTTTATTTGTATTAATTCTTTGAAACTGCTACATAAATTAAAAATCTCAAATTGCCACATTTGAGCTAAATAGCTACTGGTTACTCTACATATAGCTACTGGTCACATATAGCTACTGGTCACATATAGCTACTGGTCACATATAGCTACTGGTTACTCTATCGGACAAGGTACATCTAAGGTGACTTTTCATGAACATTATTTTGCCAGAATAAAAAGCTGCAATTAACCATATACCTACTTATGTCTTTGTCAGTATCTAACAGTCTCATCCCTTCAAACAAAAGAAAAATTATCATATATTGTTTTATTTCTTTTTTGGGGAGAGTATTCTTATAGAATGCTTTCAAATTAAAACTTTTGGATACCTCCCAACTCCTATCTTATTTCAAGCATGGTTCCCACATTAAATGCTTAAATTTGAATGTTTGTGAGGAATGCATTATAACTTTTGTTATGTCATAGATAATGGAATAAGCATTGAGCTGAATTGCAGCTGACAAATTTCCATGTTTTATAGATGTTTAATTAAACATATATTGATTTTGATTTTAGTTCTCTTGTTTTGGAAGCATTATATATAATTTCTAGCCTCCAACACTTTTGGCTCTTGAAGACCTTCCAATTTTAGTCCGTAGGCGCTGAACCCGTAGTGCCAAGTGCCTGAAACAGTGCTGGCTTGAGCCACATTTCTCCCATGCCTGCTCACAGGGTATATATAATGTTCCTGTCCATTTAGTTCTCAGTGCAATTGTCACGTAAAGCTGGCTTTTGCTAACTTAAGTTCTGCCATCAGGATATTCTGTTTTTTTCTTTGTTTATTTATTTTTGTCCCCCCCCCCAGAGCATTAGTAAATTTGCTCTCATTTATTTATTTACTGTTTTCATTTATTTTCTGTTTCTGATTTAAGAAAGGCAAGGATTGTGTATGTTTCCTCATTTACTGTATAACAAAAGATACCGTGGACACTAGATAAACCTTAGATAAGTAATTAAACAAACAAACAAACAAAGAGTTGCTTGTGATAAGGAAGAATTCAAAGCTCCCTCTACCTAAATTCAGAGGAGAGATTATCTATGGGGGGGAGGGGTCCAAGGTAGCTCCAAGCCGTACACCAATATACAAAATAAAGCTGGAGAAGCAATTCTTTTTAAGTTAAAGCTTATAAAGCCTTATAAAACCATCTGCCATTTTTATCAATCATTTATAATTCAGTAATATCATTAACTTACATTTAGTAATTTATCTTGTTCTGTCCTGGAAGGTCTGATTCTTTCTATTCTTCAACTTTAGGGATTACCTTTTGCTTTTTATTAATTCATTTATTTTTCTTATTCTCTAAATGAGTGGCTCTCAATCTGGGCCTATTTTGCTTCTTCCAGGAGATATTTGGTAATGTCTGGAGACTATTTTGGTTGTCACAATTGGGAGCAGAGGGGTAGGAAGCTCCTATCATTTCCTGAGCAGAGAAAAGGAATGTGGCTAATAGTCAAATGCACATAATAGCACCCAGTAAAAACTATCCAACCCCAAATGTCAAAGGGTGACCTTGTGAAACCCTTCTCTAACTTAGTTCACATTATAAATAGTGACCTGAGTTTTATCCTTAAATTGATTATTGAATTTTAGAAATCCCTTCTGTTAATGGTATGCCCTTTGCTTCATTAAAACTAAAGCTTTTTGAAGTCAGCAGACAACTTAGTTTATCCAAATTTGCAAGTTGAATAGCAGTGACCATTTGGCAGTGTAATTCTTTTCCAGTCTGTCCTCTCTGTTTATTTTTTTATTTTTTTAAGTTTATTTATTTATTGTTGAGAGAGAGACAGCATAAGCAGGGAAGGGGCAGAGAGAGAAAGACAAAGAGGGAGTCCATGCCATCAGTACAGAGCCCAATGCGGGGTTCAAACTCATGAAACTGTGAGATCATGACCTGAGCCGAAACCAAGAGTCGGACACTCAACCGACTGAGCTGCCCAGGTGCACTTCTGTCTCTTTAAATGTTGGCAGACATAATGAGGGTTTTGATGACTATCATCATGTACTTCTGTCAATTTAATGTATCTTTGTTAATCTGTTTTATAGGTCCCTTTAGATGGAATGTAATACGGCAGAAACTTTTTCATCAAAAGGATTAATGCCTGCATTATCATTTCTGCAATAAGACCGAAAAGTTAAGTGGTGGAGGCCCCAGACACCTCAAACCTGGATTCCACAAGTCCACATTAAGTGCTGGAGTTTTACTTACTCTGCTGTAGGAAAGCCTTTGCCAATGCTTACAAGGAACTGTTTATCCCTGCTTCTCTGGGTCCTGTTTGATGGAGGTCTCCTAACACCACTTCAACCACAGCCACGACAGACTTTAGCCACAGAACCAACAGAAAATGTTATCCACCTGCCGGGGCGGCGATCACATTTCCAGCGAGTTAAACGTGGCTGGGTATGGAACCAGTTTTTTGTGCTGGAGGAATACATGGGCTCCGAGCCGCAGTATGTGGGAAAGGTAATGGCGTGTTTCTTTTGACAACCACTTGATAGCAATGGGGGATTATGCATTGTGTATTGTGTGTGGATGTTTTGCACAGGAGTTGAACAAACCAGTGACTAGAACACTGGAATTGAAATCCAAGAGACCTGGTTTCTCTTCCTGACTCGGTGGCCTGGGTAAGCTTTGGAATATCATTTCATCACTCTTTACCCCAATCTTCCCTGGTTATTTTAATGAAATGAATATATATTTTGTTCTTCTCTTTAAAATTCTGTTCTGATTTTTAACATTTTGTTTTTATTCGTAACACTCTTTTCTAAAACATAAGGCTAAAATATTAAATGCCATTAAAAGCGTCGTTATAGCACATTATTGCACACAGACATCCTGGAATTGTTTACAATAAGAGACATAGAAAAAAATCCCTAAATATTCTACACTGCTATTGCTATCGTTGAATGACCAGGATGCTAAACTATTTGGAACGCGGTTTTGAGGTGCTTGACGTGGCTTGCTCGTATTTTATAAATAATTTAATTATTATATGTTTTGCAAGCTATTTATGAAGCTATTTGTGGCCAAAGTAATAAATTTTGGAACCCAAATACACACACCTCAATCTTCAACACAGCATGCCATTTTTCAATCTGATTGTAAGTTCGTAGAAAAAACATTTTTTTTCCACAAAATAGTAGATGGCACCTATTTATTTTAGCACTCTTATGCTTTACTGCTCTTTTCCTTACATAACGTTTTTGACCCATGTCTACAGTGGATAGAACTTATCAATCCTCCCCAAAAAATTGTTTCCAGAAAAATTGATATTTTATTTTATTTTTATTTTGTTAATTAACTGTTCTTAAATGTTCTAAAGGATTTTTCCAGGGTTTTAATAAAAACATATATGCTTGAAAGGAGTTTAAAATAAATCCAAAGACAGAAAGGGAAAACGATGTCTATTGCACATTAAAGTCCTCAGAACCTTCTGAAGTCTAAACTAATGAGAATTATGATGAGTCTTATGACTCCAAAGTTAGGTCAAAGGAAACAAACCCATTCCAGATTTAAGCTATTTGCATGACATTTTTGGAATTTACCTTGTAGAAACGTATGTAAAGAATATTTAATAATAAAGTAGAAAAGGTCTTCAAATAGAAGCTTTGTTGAAAGTGAACATGTAGCTAGCATTTCTGTGGGTATCTATGTTTATATAAAATTTTAATCACATGAAATCTGTCTTTGAGTCCCATTTTGGGAGTCCAATTTTTACCGATTTTGCAAGAAATATACAAAGAGACCACCTCCTAGGAATCAAGGCCTGGTCATGTGACCCTGGGACGATTGCATAGGTGTTGGCCCTGAAGCTCCACAGAGGTCTGATAAACCCAAAATTAAGTAGAAAGTGAGTGTCTTCAAGGGGAGAAATGGACATGAAAACCCAAGTTGTTGCAGCTCAGCCCATGACACCCCGCCCAGATGGCATTGCTGCCCACAAACATACATGGGAAAAAGAGGGGTCTCAGGAAATTTTGAGGAAAGCCCTCCAACACACGGAAGCCCCCTAATGTTCCTGGACATTGCTTTTCTCTTATGATTCTTCTATATGATCATGAAATATAATAATCATTATGGTGAGATTGTTGAACGTTGCTCTGGTACACTTGTTCTTTATGAGTTAATGTAATATAAAGATCAAGTTTTGAAATCTAAGACAAATGGACAGGCAGCATAGCTCTAAAACAGCCTCATGGGTCTGTGTCCATATTCTCAACTCTGCTTATGATGGAAAATAGACTTCATATTGAGGTTCCTGGCAAGTATCTAATGAGAAAGTAATCTCTCTGGTTTTGATTGAAGCAGATTCACAGTCTTTAGTTGCCTGATTTTGAAGTGAGAGGATTGTTCGTTGAAAAATTAATGAAACTGACTTTTACTCTATCTTCAGTAGAGTAGTATTTCACCTAGGAATTGTATTTCCAAGTTTGGTTTGAGAGTCTGGAATCACACCTTTGTAATTGCTACTATAGTATAGAATTCATGCAATTCATTTAAAGGATGAATTAATATTTATAATTAGATTTTTAAGGAATAGGTCTAAGATCTAACCGGCTCTTAAATTAAAACAACATTATTTTCAGTAACACATTTGTAACATGTGATGAAAGCCCGCGGTTCCCCCGTAATGTATGTTCCCAATGCAGATGAAACAATAGTTGCCAAGGTTTCCTTTCCACATGGAAACTAATTAAAGTTTAATTAACTCTGTCTTGATGAGTCTAGATGTGGGAATAGCAATATGATAACATCGGGACCAATTCTAGTCATTATGTGTATGTGTGTAAACATATATTAATATATTTATGCTTCTGCTCTTTTTAGAAAGGCCTTAAGACAGTTCGCAGAAAAATAAAATATTAGAAATCATACAGAACTCACAGCTAAGGAAGAAGGCAAATGCAGAAAGTGCCAAGCACAGTGGTTACCGAATGACTATAATTGAACTTCAGATTTTTTTTTTTTAATGTTTATTATTTTTGAGACAGAGAGAGACAGAGCATGAGTGGGGGAGGGGCAGAGAGAGAGGGAGACACAGAATCTGAAGCAGGCTCCAGGCTCTAAGCTGTCAGCACAGAGCCCGATGCGGGGCTCGAATTCACGGACTGTGAGATCATGACCTGAGCCGAAGTCGGCCGCCCAACCAACTGAGCCACCCAGGCGCCCCTGAGCTTCAGATTTAATTTTATGTTTTTTTTTGCAGCACTGACATCTATGAAAACATTAACTTATACAGTTCTCATTATTGAAGGCTCCACTTGCTGAGAAGAAAAATCTCTACCCTAGCTTCAAATATAAAATAATTTATATGGAAATTTGTGGTTAGGATCCTGAATGGCTTAGTGGGCATTAGACTCAACAATTGTTATATTTAAAAGGAGCAGATGTTAATGTCGTTTTCTTTCAAGAAAGAGCAAACTGTGACGTTGCTTGTCGTGAATACTTTTTATACAAAGAAATCACAAGGGTGTCCAGAGGTAAAACCAAGGATTTCCTCAAATAGACATTTTGGGTTTACTACAATACATGGCTGAGTGTAAGATGTAAGATGCTATAATGCAGAGTAACATAGGAATTAATCTGATCAGCAAAAAATTTCAATTCAGATGCCATCAATTGCTCAAAGTCCCCACCAAACAAAACAAAACAAAACAAAAACCTGCACTATTGAAGGCATACACACACACACAATGCACACACACACTCACAGACTGAGCATGATGCCTGCACTAACATGTAGAACTGAGTGCCTGTGTCTGTGTGGTACTACGTTATATTATAGCCTCAAAGCTACACACCAGGAAAATGCTGCTCAATTATCCTCAAAGAATTATTTAGGAAATTGACTTGTCATTTCACATGATCTTTGTTAGGAGAGATTCTTAAATTTAAATTGTTTAAAATGGCAAAAATATTAAAAATTGAAACAGATAAACTATAATTTCAAAGGCATCTTTTATTCAATATACTGTTATTGAGAATGTATTACACTTTGAAAAAAGTGTTAAGGCTTGTAGAGATCAATTTAAATACGAAGGTCCTTAGATTACAATTATAATTGGTAAACTTTACTGAGTGCTACTTTGGGCACTGTGTTAATTGCTTTGCATGTATGAAATTATGCAGTCTTCAAATTAGCACTATGAAGAAGATTTCTAGTAGCCCCATTTTACATATCAGGAAACTGAGGCACAGAAAGTCAAGTAACTTTCCTGTGGCCCAACAGGAAGTAAATGTTGAAACTAGGATTTTAAGTCAGGTAGTTTAACTCCATTGCACCAGAAAATACCACAGTTCATTATCTTATAAAGATATTAAGAGGTAACAATAATTTCAATGCTTTGTTGAAAGTACTGTAATGGAAACTCTATTATGGATGGTGGAGACAAAACCAGATCCATGAGTCTTTTTAGAAGACAGAGGAATTTGAGAAAGCTTTCACAGATAAGGGAGCATCTGAGATGTGTCTTTTTTTTTTTTAATATTCATTTATTTATTTTGAGAGAGAGGGAGTATAGGCAGAGGAGGTACAGAGAGAGAGAGAAAGAGAAAGAGAGAGAGAGAGAGAGAGAGAGAGAGAGAGAGAATCCCAAACAGGCTCCATGTTGTTAGCATAGAGCCTAATGTAGGGCTCAAACCCACAAACCATGAGATCATTACCTAAGCCAAAACTGAGTCAGACACTTAGCCGACTGAACCACCCAGGTGCCCTTGAGATGTGTTTTGAAGGATGCCTCAGTTTTTTTCAGAAGACAGAGTCTGAGGGAAAGTTTTATAAGCACTGAGACTTGAAAATCCAAAGTGAGGCTTAGATAACCATATTTTAATATAATCAGAGAATGTGAAGCCAATTGTTTAGGGTAGGTAAATACAGAAAGTGTCAGAGAGGCTTAATTCTGACACCAAGATCAGTATTATTTTATCTCTCTCTCTCTCTCTCTCTATATATATATATATATATATATATTCATATATTTATATATTTATATATATATTTAACTTGAGGTGTAGTACATATAACATTATAGTAGTTTCAGGTGTACAACATTTTTCAATATTTGTATACCTTGCAAGATGATCACCACAATAAGTCTTGTTAACATCTGTTACTATGCATCATTAAAATGTTTATCTTGTAAATTAGGACTTTAAAAAATTACTCTCTTAGCAACTTTCAAATATTCAATAGAATATTAATAACTATAGCCCCATGTTATATTTCACGTACAGTATAATTTGTTCTTAAAGGTGTCACAATCATGAAGCCATCTTGGTTGAGGATTCACATGGATAGAGTTGGAGTTGTACAATGAGCACCAAGAGAGCCATTTAAAGACTCATTGGAGATGGGGGAACAGGCTCGGAGACAGGGAGAACGTGTGGGAGAAGGTTACAGTGGGTTTATGTAGGAAGTAATAAAGGGAATGGGATATTAGAGTTGAAGATTTGAGATGTGGACAGATTATAAAATATTTCAAGATCTGTTGGTCATAGGAGTATAAAGGATGAGACAAAACATTAGTGGATAATTGGATGTAGAGAATGAAAGAGAAGAAGTAAAATAAGTGACTCATATTTCTGGCTTGTTTCACTAGTATCCAGCATAGATTTGGGACTAGAGTAAGAAACATAATGATTACTGTTAGATTATACAGCCATAGTTACTTAGACGTACCCAGGGATATTTGGGATATCAATCTAAAGTTCACAAAAGAGTCCTATGGTAGATACAGATATAGGAGTAATTGGTCACAGAGTGTAGTCAAAATCACTAACTAGAGTGGGCAACACACTCGAGGAAAAATTACAGAGAAGGTATGTGAACCCTGACTTTTAACTGAAAAACAAGGGAAGAAGAATTTGGTAGATCTATTTGATAAGAAGCGAAAACACAAATATTAAATGGTGTGATGGAAAATAAATTGAAAGTTTTCAGAATACAAAATGACAAACAAATGTCGAAATTCATAGATCAAATTAAATCATGACTGAAAAAGCCTCTACTGGTTTTGTCAGTAAGGCGGAGGTGACCTTTGTCAAAATAGCTTAATGATTTTCTTTAGAGCTTAAAGAAAGAAGAAAGGAATAGGTACAGCAAATTGATTTCAAAAGTGTAGTTGAAAGAGATTGATCTATGCCCTCTATATATGCCTGGTTTGATCTGCTAGGCATGCTATTAGGTAGAGTTCTCCAGATAAACAAAGCCAACAGCATATGTGTATATATATATATATACACGCACACACACATATCCTGTATATACATATATATATATATATATATATATATATGTGCATGTGTGTACAAACAAAACCAACAGCATACGTGTATGTATGTGTGTGTATATACATATATATGTGTGTGTATATACATATATATGTGTGTGTATATACATATATATGTGTGTGTATATATTTGTGTATATAAATATGTGTGTATATATGTATATACAGGATATGTGTGTATATATATGTATATGTGTACGCACATATCTGTGTATATATATGTATATACATGTGTATATATGTATATGCATGTGTGTGTATATATGTGTATGGGTATATGTCTATATGTATGTCTATGTCTATGTCTATAAGGAAAGAGAAAAACGGATTTTTTTAAGGAATTGGCCCACATGATTGTGGAAATTCAAGTCCAAAAATCTTCAGGGTAGGCCAACAAGCTGGAGATTCAGAGAAGAGCTGCAGATATAATTCTAGGCCTTGGCGATAGAATTTTTCTTTTTCTTTTTTATTTTCTTTTTTTTCTTTTTTCTTTTTGTAATTATATGTAGGATTTGGTTTTGGATTAGCCAAGAAAAAGAATAATAAAAAATAAGGGATAACACAATAGCTTATTAAAATAGTTCTAATTGGGGGTGCGTTGGTTAAGCATCCCGCTTCAGCTCAGGCCATGATCTCTCAGGTTTCTAATTCAAGCCTCGCATTGGGCTCTGTGCTCACAGCTCAGAGCCTGGAGCCTGCTTCAGATTCGTGTTTTCTTCTCTCTCTACCCCTTCCCTTCCCTGTTCATGCTTGCCTCTCTCTCTCTCTCTCTTTCTCTATCTCTCAAAAATAAATAAACATTAAAAAAAATAAAATAATAAAATTGCTCTATTTGCATTGCAAAAAATAATTTTTCTATCCAGAATTTCTTTTAAAATAACAAAATGTTAAAAAGTAACACAATGTTATAATGATATATATAACCCTTTGCACCCAATAAAAATGTAAATTCTATCATAAAGTTACACTAACACATTTAAAAGATGTATTCAGGGCTCAATATTTTATCTATCTGTTATCCATCTATCTGGTTCATGAGTCATGTAGCTTTTTGAGAAGCCTATACTGTAGTTTTCATGGTACAATTTACTGCTTAAATTTGAACTTTCAATATCAGAGAAATTCTTGTTCATTTGAGAGTTAATGTTTATAGTATCAACTCAATCTTCATACAAAACTGTATGCATGTTCTTGACTCCTGCCTAACTCATATACCTGGGAAACTTGCAGTGTATTCAAGTACCCTAAATCATATCTTTATCCAATCCATTCAGCCATCAAATGACTTAACCTTAATTCTAATAAAAGCATCTTTAGCTACTGACTCTTTCTGTAGCAAAACACCAGAAGGAGCCATTTTAGCTTTTTTGAAAAGCCTTTTAGGTAAACCTGGTATTTTATTGTACACCTTCATTCTTAAACAGATCCCTAATTTTAAAATTTCTCTCAAAAAATGAAGCTGTATCTGAAATTCTCATCTTGGATTTTATTAGATAGCAATACTGTTAAAAGGAACATTGGTTTGGAATCTGAACAAATAACACAGTATACTAAAGTTCTTTTCAAATACTCAGTGTCCATTGTACATCAGTTTTTCTTTCTCCTTTAAAATTTATTTCTTGTTTACAGCTTACTAGTCATTTCATAATAGCTGTACCATAAAGGTTTAATATGCTTAATTGAGTTGGCAGCACCTTGAATGAGATTCAACTATCTTTTTTTTTTTAATATTTATTTATTTATTTGAAAGAGAGAGAATGCAGAGGGAGAGAAAGAATCTTCAAGCAGACTCCCCTCTGACCGTGGACCCTGACACGGGGCTCAACCCCAGCACCCTGAGACCATGACTTGAGCCAAAACCAAGAGGTGGATGCCCAACAGACTGAGCCACCAGGCAGCCCATCAGCTATCTTTGAATCAGTATCTGAGTCCCTAAAAGCAGCATTTCAAAAACAGCATTGGACAGCATTAAAATTTGAAATTCACTTTTATTGTTTTTTTCTCCTTTCTTCTCCTCCTCTCCGCCTCCTTCTGCTGTTGTTTTTCTACCCTACCTCTAATTATCTTTCCATCCTTGCATTTCTTCTAACCATTTATTTGTATTAAGTGTGGATGTTGCCTAACGATAGTTACTTAAAAGCTAGGGTAAAGAATTAGTAGACTTTGATTTTAATTCCAGGGTTGATAAGAATGATCCACATGAAACTATTTAAGCACATGTGTGTTTTTCCATATGACTAATATTCACTGTGTGTGCACATAGGTCTATGCGTGCGTATGTTTAGAATTTTTTTCTATAAAATATTTGGATTCTTTGAGAAACAGTGCCCTCTGTGGCTAACAGAGATCCTAACAGGTTCTTGATGAATCCCTACAACTTGCATATTGTATTAGGTGATAAGACCTAGGACCCAATGGAATTATTGGAGAAATAACTGGAAATGCCACCTATATGAACAGATAACAGAAAAATAGGAACTACGGAGTATTCTGAGTATTAAAGATTTCAAATTTAATGTTTTCCTAACAATATTGAGTTTGTGAACATATGTCACATTTATGACACTCAAGCATACACTTGAAATAAAAGTGGATTATTTTGGTACCTTTAACATAATATATATGTATGTTAGAATCATTCATTTTTCTTAACTCTGACAAGGGAGAAACTACTGTCATAAAAAGTACCATTTATATATATTTCATGGTTCACGAGGCACGACATAATTCATTTCTATTGACATTTCATCAATATAAATAACCTATGAAATTACTATGATAAAACTGTATTTTTCTACTCCTGAATTTCCCATTGAGATTGCATAAAGGAGATTTTCTATCTAGCATATATCTCAATGTAACACTTTAGAGTAGGCCTTTTTCTTTCTTTTTTTTTTTTTTTAAATAGGTCCATGCCCAGCATGGAACCCAGTGTGGGGCTGGAACTCAGGACCCTGAGCTCAAGACCTGAGCTGGGATCATGAACTGGGAGCTTAACCGACTGAGTCATCCAGGTGCCCCTACAATAGACTGTTAATGCATGCTTACACTTTAGTACTAAAGCATGCTGTTGCTTTTTGTTGTTGTTGTTGCTTTATGTCACCATCAAGAACTATTAGTTCCCCACAGTTTCATGAATGTTGGAAGAAAACTTGAGATGACTGGGGGCAGAAAAGGGACATTATTGCTCCCAGCACAGCAATCAGCCTGAGTATCTTCATAATTGACTCAGTTCCCATTGCCCCATGGACCATATGGGAAAAAAGAAATCCAGATGGATGCCAGCACGTTCAGTGTGTCACATATATAGAGCGGGAGCCTGATAACATTACCTCTTATTTGAGAGGGAGGCATCATCTCTATTTTACTGAGTAGTAAACATGTCTGTCCTTTGCTTTGGAAGAAGACACTATCACAAATTTTCAAAATTATTTGCTATATAAACATTCTTGAAGATATAGTCTTGAAAAAAAGGAACTTTAGTGCTTTCTGTGCAAGACCTAAAGGATTGAAAGATGATGGAGGTCTGTCTTCAATGCTGTATGGTGTGTTGACTTAGCAGCACCATGTAATGTGGTGACTTAGTAAAGTTAGAAACAATTTAAAATGCTTTCTTCCGGAAGATGAATTCCTCTGCCAGTCGTCAAAGGATGGCTATTTCCCTTTATCCCTCTCTTTTTTCCAAGCAACTTGAAAAAATTTGTTTGTCTCAAAGTACGTACTCTCTTTCGTTCTGAATCTGGACTTAGAATTATAAATATAAGGGAGAGGTGGAACTCAAGTCTACTTCAGGCCCTTCATGCTCTTGCTCTCACAAATTAAGTATCTTCTCAATAAGTATAACCTTTGCAGTATACCTAAATGATTGAAGATAATGTATTTTTCACCCACTGACATCAATAATTGTTTGGGAGACAGCCTTATAACTATACCGATAGTCTCACTCCTTAATTAAAATGTCTGAATTGCTTTTACAATCACAAAGAGTGATTTATCATGATAAAAAGTGGAGAGTTATATAGAATTAAATTTCTCTTTATTTTAAAAAGGATTCAGTGCTACTGAATTTTGAAATGACCTGATATAGTTTGGAATGATTTATAGGATGTTACGGTATCTTCGATTACTTATTATAAAGAATGTCAGTTTGTAAATCATATGGTTATTTTCAAAGCACTGAGTATTGAAAGAGAATGATAATTTTCCATGATATAGAAAAGATTCTAAATACAACTCGCTGTTGAGTAGACTTACAAACTAAACAAGAATTGGTATATGGAAAAATGGAATTGAAGCTGTATTGACCGAATCAGCTACTGTTGTAACTTTTGAAGCCATCCCTAAAGGACCAGGGCTGTAGCTTTAAAGAGCACAAATAATTAATTAATTAATTAATTAATTAAAATGCAAGGAAAACTGTACTTTGAAAATAAAGCCAGGTAATAAGGAATGATTCAAAACACAGCCCTCCAGTATTGATTTTTGCTTTGATTAAAATATTTTGAGCATCAAATAGGAAAATATTTAAAATATTTTTTGTTATCCACTACATGATTGTAATGAGAAATTAAAAAAAAAAAAAAAAAAAGAATCTCTACACCCAATGTAGGGCTCGAATTCACAACCCCTTAGAGTCCTGAACTCCAGCTGCACAGACTGAACCTGCCGGGGGCCCAGACAATTTTTATTTTGTTTCACAAGTGTCTACAAGTTAGAACACTAAATGTTCTCCTTAAGCTGCAATTGCATCACCAAGTGCCAAAGAAGTACATGGAAACTAGCAATAGTTTATTTTTCAAATACTTGGAAAAACATTGTTTTTATTTAACAATCAGAGCTTCTTAGCCTAGTTATAAATAAAGTCTCACTTTAAAACTACAGTTGAAAATAAAACTGAGACAAAGGTAACATAAAGTAAATATAATTCTTTTTTCCCTCCCTCACTCTTTCCCTCTATCTCCCTCCCCTGCTCTCTTTCCTTCCTCTCTTCCTTCTTCCCTTCTTCTTTCTCTCTTTCTCTCTTTCTTTCTCGATTAGAACAGGTCTTTAAAAACTTAAAAAGAGAATTTGGGGAAAACTTAGATCAATTCTTTCTTTGTAAAATTATTTTTATTTAAGTGTAGTTGACACCCAATGGTACATTAATTTCAAGTGTACAACATAGTGATTCAACATCTCTATACATTATGCTATGTTCGCCACAAGTGTAGCTACCATGGTCTCCATACATTTCTATTACAACATCATTGACCAAATTCACTATGTTGTGCCTTTTATTACCATGACTTACTCATCCCATAACTGGAAACCTTCGTCTCCCACTCCCCTTCCTCCATTTAACCCATACCCCATTCTCCTTTCCTCTGGCAACCATCAGTTTGTTATCTACATTTATAGGTCTGGTCCTGCTTTTCGTTTTATTTATTTGTTTTGATTTTTAGACTCCACCTATAAGTGAAATCATGTGGTATTTGCCTTTGTCTGACTTATTTCGCTTAGCGTAATATCCTCTCTGTCCATCCATGTTGTTGCAAATGGCAAGATCTCCTTCTTTTAATGTCTACTTAATATTCTCTTTCTCTGTCTCTCCATACATACCACGTCTTCTTTATTCATTCATCTATCGTTGGACACTTAGGTTGTTTCCATATGTCAGCTATTATATTGATATAAAGAATAGTAAATATATGTACAAAAATACAGTAAACTTCCTTTTAGATAATGTCATTAAAGACTTCCAAGATTTTCTAAATATGTTCAAGTGCCAAGAATTACTGCAAGGAACATATTTTATTATGAATTTTCTCATGTGCCTTGATTCCTTGGAGGAAGCAGAGTGTGAATGACATATTTGACCACTTCACTGCCTGTAAACAAATGGAACTTCATTGTCACTGCATGAAAGCTTGCACAAACACTCTGTGTGTTTCCAGTGAGGGGAATGTTTATAAATATCTGGCTCTTGTGGATCACGGATCGCCCAGGCTCTGTCCACACAGTTTGGAGGCGGAAGTAGTGGAAATGAAGAGAGGACGGAAGAAAGACACGTTAGTGTTCAGTGACGGCTGAAGAAATCCATGTCCCCAATGTTTCATTGTTTGAGTTGGCAAGCTCCTTAGAATCCACTCCCTTCCCTGATTCCATTGCTTTATTTTTCCTGAAAAAAAAAATAAAAAGGCAGGTGTGGGTAGTTTTGATACTAAATCTGGTTAAAGAATCATAATTACACCTCCCCCCACTTTAATGTTGATGAGTATCTAAACATCTTCAAAAGTGTCTTTGGGATGTCTGGGTGACTCAGTTGGTTGAATGTCCCACTTCAGCTCAGGTCATGATCTCACAGCTCATCGGCTCCCACCCTGCTAGGGCTCAGAGCCTGGAGCCTGCTTCGGATTCTGTGTCTCCCTCTCTCTCTGCCTTCCCCCACTCGTGCTCTGTCCTCTCTCTCAGAAATAAATCAACATTAAGAAAAACTTTAAAAAAAAAGTGCTTCTCTATTTAATGGCTCTCTGTATTCCTGTGACCCTTTATTTCAAAGTCCGAGAGTTTTAGAGAAATATTTTGTGCAATCAGGAAAACCTTCAACATTAACAAGAACTTCTGATATATGAGTTTAGATCTGGGATTGACAAACTATATAGCTTTCAGGGCAAATTCAGCCTGTTGCCTATTTTTGTAAATAAAGTTTTATTAGAACACAGTCATGTTCATTTGTTTACATATTGTCGATAGCTTCTTTCACCCATAATAGCAAGGTTGAAACGTTAGGACAAAAACCATACAGCTCACAAAATCTAACATACTAAGTATCTGGCCCTTAACAGAAAAATGTGTTGACCCTTATTGAGGTAATTACATCGACACAACAACAACACTCCATGGATTCAGGAAGTTCATTAGTGGACCCTCAGACCTGCTCTCTCAGTCCTGTCTCTGTCTTAAAGATTCAGCATTCTCAGGCCCAAAGGCTATTTGCCAGAAGTGGGTCTCCTGGGACAGAATCAGCAGTTGCAGTGAAAATGTAGTGGGCTTTTTTCATGGCTTTGAAAAACCTTACTACCTTAGTATTCTCATCTATAAAACATGAGTAATGAGTAATATAGAAAGAAAATAATAGTTATTGTATAGATGACCTAATCCACAAATGGGACAGTATATGTAGATTCTCAGCCAAGTGTCGTTAATGTTTACTATGTTACCGTCAGTCCACAGTTTGTTTTTTTCAGTGCAGAAATTATCATATTTCTGCATGGAATGTGGGGATTTTGGCTTCACAAAATGTGTGTCTAGAATAATAGCAGAATTTACTTTGCACCCCTTGGAACAAGAGAATCAATTAAGAGGAATCTTTCATCTTTTTTGGAGTAGAATCTAGATTCCCATTTCCCCAATAAGTCCTTTATTTCGCCCAAATTTCTCAGCACAATAACTATGCCCATGTCCCAAGCTCTTATTCCTTTTTCTAAGTGTATCCATATGACCAGCCCAACAATATAACATAATTCCGGACACATAGTCACAATAAGGAGGGAAATTATTACTGAAATTCCTTAAGCTCACATTGTCCAGAGTGCAATAATTCTTGTCCTAACCCACAGATGAAACAGTTTATTCAGAGTTACGGCATTAACAACAATTGGAAAAGTCAGATTAAAACCAAATGTTTTCATGAGAACAGATGAATAAAATCAAGGCCACGGAGACTTTTAGCATACTAAAGATTAAATAAATGTTAATAATCATGGTGGAGAAAAATATTTTAAAAACTTATTTAAAAGGCTCTATTTTATTTTCCCTGGTTAGTTTAAAAGTTTATTAAGTATAATGTCTGTCCCCTTTGTATTATTTGCAATAAATAATTTCAAGTGATATGTATAATTTCATGTAAATTTTAAAATTGTGCATTTCATGAAAGAAATCTAGATTTCATATTTTGGAATGCCAGTGTTTAAATTCAAAGTTCAGAAGTATTATTTATGACATAATTTTTATGAATATCTACAAACATCCTCTCATTAATTTGTCAAGAATATTTCTAGTTTTGTGTCTACTGATTCGATTGTTCTATAACTTGCAATCTCTGATTAAGTATCAAGCTTCAGTTATTATATGAGGCATTCAATATATTTAAGAAATAACTAATTTTTATGATTCAATCTATTTTGTAGTATAGTCTTATTTGTCTTTCAAAGGTGATGCCTTTGTTAATGGCTTTGAATACATACTACTAAGTGACATTTTTTGGATCAAGTAATTATCAAGAGTAGCTATTCAGTTAATAATTAAGTAACCTAGTAGGGAAATACTCCAGTTCAATTAAGTAAAATAATTACTTACAAAAAATAATTATGCCTATTCTCAATACACTCTGCTTCCTGGATGAGAATTTTGAAGAACAAAGAGGGTATGGATCCATGGATAAGATCCGGGATCGTGAGAATCTTAGGATGAGTATAAGGTGAGCGTGGATAGGACAGAGCGAATATTGTCAGGAGTAGAAATATAGGTTCATTATGCTCCTGTTAAGTCCTAGGTTTAAAAAACCTAGACCTATGAAATCAGATATTCCTACTTGCTATTTTGAGACAAGTCTCCGTGTACCAACTGAATAGGGTGTCCAGTCCTTTCCTCGTGGCTTCCACGTGTCAGGAGACAGTATCTCTGCTCCACAGCTGCTTCCACAGTGAGGGACCAGCGGGCTGCAACAATGCCGTGGCCCCAGCATTGCCTGGCCTGGCAGTGCAGGTCTCTGCTGACTCTCTAAGGCAGGCTTCTCCTTGTGATGCAGAGTGATAATCCAGTTGGGTTTAAGGTTAGCCTGATGTCAGAATAAAATTATTAATAGCTCCCATTTTTACTTTCAAAAGTGTTCCTGTTGGATGACAAATTATATGGCTACCTTAGTGTGTACGTCATTCAGAAAATTTCCTGGGTCTCAAAGGCTAGGACCACATTGTTATGGCTCTATTAAATCACACACATGAACACAGCTATTTTGCTCCGGGCCTGCCCATTGCAGTTGGTTGGCAGAGGGTCTAGAGTCAGCCGCATTCTAGGCCTAAAATAACATCATTCTCCCATGGCCTGCTATTGGTTTTGACATGAAATTTTCCTGATCATTATGTTGATTTTTCTCTTAGGGGCACCTGTTATTCTTCTGACTAATCGGTCTCAATCAGGGACTCTTCCTACATTGGACAAACCTAATCCCATTAATAGCCTCCACATTACTTCCAGGAAATTATTCTGTTGTTTTATAAACTTTGAGAAGAAGTAGATAACTAGAAGAAAAGTTCAATCTAATTTTAATAATCGATATCAGCTAAGATTTGGGCAGACCCTTGCCAAACCAAAATTTCTTGTCAGAAAACTTTGCCCTCACATCAGTGGGGAAGTTCTCTACCATATATTTGCATAACTAAAGTACACCATCTTATTAATTCTTTCTAGAACTAAGAAAAAGTTTGGCCTGAAAGTGAATCCTCATCTTCTTCTGGGAAGCAGAAACTAATTTGGAAGATTCTAGTTGAAAATTTTCCAGCTTAAAGTATATAAAAATCAAAACTCTGCCAGATACCTACAAGATTATGATAGGAGACAATTTAACCATAAGTTCACTGTTTCCTCCAGCTCTATGGATTATTTCCAAATTTTTATAGAATTTCAATAGATGAAGAGTGTTGGAACAGGAGCTGATGGAATGGAGATGGCAATTCTAGAAAAGTTTTTTGAAAGGGTAGAATTTCTGGATTTAGCAGGCAACCTATATTGTAGCTTTGAGGGAAAGTACAAAGGAAGACTAAAAAGTGTCCTTGACCTTGAAGAAACTACATTATGATAGATGACCATGACCACATAAAGGACAAGATTTTTTTTTTTATGTTTATTTTTGAGAGAGACAGAGCATGTTGGGAGAGAATCAGAGAGAGAGGGAGACACAGAATTCAAAGCAGGCTCCAGACTCTGAGCTGTCAGCACAGAGTCCAACGCGGGGCTCGAACTCACGAACGGTGAAATCATGACCTGAGCTGAAGTCGGATGCTTAACTGACTGAGTCACCCAGGTGCCCCAAGAATTTTTATTTTTTAAGTTTATTATTTTGCAGGAGAGAGAGAGAGAGAGAGCCCACACACAAATGAGGAGAAAGAGAGAGAGAGGGAGAAAGAGAGAATCCCAGGCAGGCTCCACACTGTCAGCACAAAGCCTGATGCAGTGCTTGAACTCGCCAACCCTGAGATTATGACCTGAGCAGAAATCAAGAGTGGGTTGCTTGAGTGAGCCACCCAGGCACCCTGACGACAAGAATTTTTAAAATAAGAAGTTTAAGTCCTCCAACTCCTAGCCCAATTTGACTATCCTGATCATCCTGGAAGCTACTTCAGCGTCTGAGAAGTGACTCAAGATAATTTTCAGGAGCGGTAGTTATTCTTACTGGCTATAAAATAACTTTGGTGTTAAAAAGTTAAGGAGTTAGGCATTGGACTATGGCTTTGATTCAAGGCTTAGGAAAGGGAAGAATGGATGCATTTGAGGACTCACGTGAGGTATGGGATGAGGGAGTAAATGTAGGAGGCCAGGTACAATATTAACAATAGTCACCCTCATTAGTTCGTATTTTCTGATTTCTATGTGGAGTGTATCCAGGTATAATTCATCATTAATTCTCTCAGGACACCCACGAGGGGAGTACTGTTGTGTTCTGCATATTAAGGATAAGAAAGTAGAAGTGAAGTTCAGTCGTTTGACACAAATAACTCATACAATTGGGGAGGTGGGGTCTACGAGTAGGTCTCCCTGACTATGAAGCCAGAGTAGTAGTCACTGTGGTAGAGGGGAGGTATGCTTGCCAGTTAAACGTTTGACATTTGACCCTGTTTAAATGCTTTCTGGCACGTAAAGCATGTTAACAGAGAGTGAAGGAAGCTCTCAGATGAAACAAAGCTGTTGGTGAAAAGCTCTGGAAGGCACACAGCACACACGTGACTCATTCTCACGATGTCACTTTCAAGGAGATAAAGAGATGATGTCGAATGGGCTCTAACTTAAGACATATGTTAAGTCAGTCCCTGGAGAAGGACATTGCAATTTCTCAATTATTGGATAAAGACCATCCAAAGCAGTGTGTGTCTCAGTGGAAATGAAGAGCTTTGGAGCAAGACACCACTTATGTTTCCCAGACAAATCAGGAATGCAAAGCGGTACTTCAGATATTCTCTTTCATTTATCTGGGTGATTTTTTTTTTAAATTAGAGTGATTCTCATAGTTCTTCAATGAAAAACGAACTGAAAAAAATACAATCATTGAAAAAAAATGTATTAGAGTTAAGAAAACCTTCAAGTATCTATTTTAAATCAATGTAAATGTAAAACATTTGCTACGTGAATATTAGCGGGCAAAATAAACAGTGGTATATTTCTTTTTTAATTTTTTTAATATTTATTCATTTTTGAGAGAGATATAGAGTGCAAGCAGCAGAGGGTCAAAGAGAGAGAGAGGCATCCAAAGCACTCTCCAGGCTCCGCACTGTCAATATAGAGCCTGATGCAGGGCTGGAACCCACAAACCACAGATCACGACCTCAGTCAAAGTCTGAGTCTTAACCAACTGAGCGCCCAGGCGCTCCATGCAATGATATATCTCTAAGAGGTTTTGAGCTCTGTTTCGAGTCATCCCTGGTTGGAACTTATGCTGTTAATTTGTTGTTATCTTTTTGCTTACTTATATGATAGAGTGTTTAAAAACGAATCTTCATGGTCCAACAAACTTTAAGATAACTTTAACAAATGTAATCAATGTTTATTAAGAGATTCCACAAAGCTTGCCATGGAAAGTTATGTGGAAAACAACAAACGTATAACCATTTGTCAAAACAAGTTTGGAATACAATTTACTGGTTGTTATGGAAAAACAAAGCTTGCAAATCCAAACAAAATGAGTAGAATTTGTTGTTTCCTTATCTCCTTAGAAAACAAAGTGGTGGCACAGGTTAGCAAAAACATCACCTCAATGTGTATGCACAAAAAATGCGAAAATTAAATTCCAGTTCTCCACTTCTACACAACAGGTTATGTGGCTCTGTGAATAAAAGAAAGGCCAGGGGGAGGCAGGGTGGGCTGTCAAAGACAAGGATTCCCAAGAAAATATTCACAAACACTGGCTGAAAGCAGAAGATAATCATAGTTTTAGGTTGCCGGTTATATTTATTGAAGTGAAAGCAAAGAATTGTAAAATAGAACAATGAAGCTCCTATTCCTTCATTGTTGTGAGTAGATGTGGGGTAGCAGAAGTATACTCTAAACAACATTATGGGAGATGAAAAAAATCAAGGAAAAATAAAATTTAATAGGTGACATTGTGATGCATCAGCATCACTTTATGCCTCACTTCCTTTACTTAACCAAAGGGTTATGAAATGTATGAAGCCATGATCCACAAGTTTAAATTCCAAAGAAGAATTGCATTAAAAGAAAATATTCCATGTGATGAGAGAAATTTCATATTTTTCAATTCCTTTTACTTTTTGTTCTTGGAGACAATGAATAAAAAACATAAGCCCCCAAAGTAATATTTTTTTAATCTTATAAATATTTCTCTAAAATCATCTATGTCCTTCTCCCAAAGTATCTCTTTTCAAACCACACCCTTCCCAATCTCTGATAAATGTTTTCCAGTTCTTATTCTTTTCCACTATTTCCTCTCACCCTCTTTTTGTCTGATTAGGAATCACAAATGGGCAAGAAGGGGTTTTCTACTTTGGGATCAGACGTAAAGCTCAAGGAAAGAGAAATTGGTGAACTGATAAAGGACAGCAGAATCTTTGGATGGTAATAGAAGAGAACATTAGAAGCTCTTTTACTGTGGTAATTTATATCTTGTCACCTGTGTAGTGTTATAACAAAGATGACAAAACAACACAGAGAAATGATGCAGGGTAGCCAAGGTTACTGCTCTTGTAAGTGGAGTAGAGCAGCCAGGGTTAAACTCGCTGCCTCTTTGAAATTCTGTGGTCTATGTAACAAAAACAGTAAAAAAGTTACCATAGAATCATCTGTGTCTTCCCAATTGTATATTCCTTATAGTAGACTGTGTATAGCAATATCGGGTATTTATTGATAGACTAAAAATACCACATTTTATTAAATATGGTAACTCAATCATTTTTTATAAAAAGAGTATTCCTGAGGATCTAGAATTGACTTTGCCATAGTAAAGAAAAAATAGTAACTACAGCCTAAATTACTAAGTGTCTCCTACGAAACAAGTTCAGAGTTAGAGAGTTCAAGTTATCCCATGAGTAGGACCCTGGGAGGGTCCCTCTTGAGGTGGATCCAACATTGGGAGGACTCATCCATGTCTCCATAATCACTGAGGATTGTAGTTTATGTCTTCCTTACCTACAGCAGAAGTTACTTAGGGTTTATCACGATTATGTGGGGTAACTGTTACAAGAATAAGAAAAGCAGACTTTCTGATTCCTGCCTGACAGAGCATGGGTAGGTCTTGGGTTAGGATATGGGCTTCTACATTTTTGATAAGAAACCCTCATGAATCAGATTTAGATGTCATGATAGTCGCACTCTGAGAACTGGTGGTTCTATTGTTAATTGTATCTTACATGTATTTGACATGTTAATTTTAAGATCAGTGCACATGGAGCAGATGAGGGTCTCACAATATTTGTTGGTTTCATGGTTGAACTCTCAACCGAAAACTTTCCAGATTGTCATTTTTTTCTCAGTAATTCTCGGTGGGAAACAAAGTATTGAGAACAGACTGTAATTTCTCAATTGCTCATAATGTACTACAGAAAAGAGTTTGAAATTGTCACAGTAATCCAATACTAAATTAATTCCAGGTGTCGCAGCTTAAAGGGTGATAATTTGATAGCAGATGAACTGACATAGTAAATAGAAAGCAAATGCATGTAACAGTTGTTTAGACATATTTAACTACTGAGATTCACAATCAAAAGTTTAACTTGCTATTTCTATTAGAAAACCACAACACCACTAGCCAGTAGATTACTAAATTTCTGTGATTTATCTAAGAAAGTATGTGTGAACCTGTGTGTACCCACACACAAACTGTGTGTCAGGTTGTATTGTAGACATTGGACATACCACTTGAAATTATATGAGCACAATACAAAACGTTGAAGATTGTTATGCAAACTGAGGTTACAGATGTGAGTGGTTACAGAAATAAGTGTTTAATTCAAGTACAGTGGTGAGGTGGACAGGGAGTTGGGAAGGTAGGTGAGAGAGCAGCGGTTGGACAAAGTCTCAGCAGGTTAATAACTGACTTTAATTTTTGGTTATAGGAACTCAGTATTTAAATCAACCTGTGAGGGGTGGGAAGAGTAGAGGCAAAGGCATCAGCAAAGCGTGCATCAGTATGGAGCTTTGGTGAAACTCTAAGATATTCAGGGCACCTGAGGAAGCATAGATAAGGAGTTTAGGGCGAGAAGAAACGATGTGAAAGTGCTCCCAATGAGCCACCTCATGAGGGATATTCTATGCGCGATAAGGCGCTTGGTTTGTGTTCTGTAGAAAATAGAGTGCCTTTTCTAGAGGGTCTCAGGCAAACACGGGAAACAATCACATTTCCATCTTGATAGACCTCTTCGATGACAACAGAGAAGTACATTGTGTACATTACACTAGTGGAAGGGAACCCAGGAGGAGATTGGCACAGACTTCGGGTTTGAACTAGGGCAGCTGCTGTTAGCGTACAGAGAAAAGGACAAAGTAGAGATGTGTCTTCTAGTTACAAATAGCCGAACTTGGGCAAAGAAGAAGGAAGACTCAGAATTACAGGTAACATGATTTACTGTATACTGACATTAAGCTCAATCAATAGAAATAATTTAAAAATATCATTTTGTTGGAGTTGCTAAATCTTAGGCCCCAGACTTGTGTCCGTAATATGTATGGGCCACTAATTCTCAGCGTATGTGTATATCAACTCCAGCATATGTAAGTATCAATATCAGCCAGGGATATTTAATTCATAAATTTACTAAACTAACCTAAGAATTTGTTGACAATGATTGAATCCATACTCTGTAATGAGAATCGTATGCAAATTACTCACGTTAATTCAAGCATAAATACAAGCAACAAACTATAAATTGTATACCGCATGATGCATCGCTCATAAATAATGGAAAAGTATAATAGTTTCTGTTTAGAATATTAATAGATTTATCTTTCCCCTGGATATGCTGATCTTCACTGTTGCCCAGACTACTGGTACCACAGTGTATGCTGGGTTGCCGTTTCCTTTTTTCATGGTCTTTACCCTCATTTACAGAATGTTCTCAGTTATTCTGCCTGAGAGTGGTTCTGAAACTTCAGTCAATATTTTCTATCAAGGCTTTTTATCTTATTCATTGGCTTGTTTTTTTATGCTCTGCAAAATTCAGGCTAGCTGTTTGCCATGTTCACCTAAATGCTTTATATGGTAATATGTGCATACTCCTATCTCTCTTCTGTTTCTTCCTGTCTCTCCCTATCTCTTTCTCTCCCTCCCTCCTTTCCCCTTCCAATCCCTTTCTTCTGCCTCTTTAATTCATATTTTAGGCATGCGATTTTTCCCCTAACTCACTCCTTTACCAAGAAAAATTATGACTAGATTTTAAACTGAAAACACTTTTCTTATTATGAGAGCACCATTATAATCTTCATATGTCTTAGCACCTTTTAGTTTCAGATGCCCAGTACATAACTCAAATCCCCCCTTCCCAAAAAAGGAATTTATTGTGCCCAAACCATGAGCTATTAAGGATTTACTGGGGCGCCTGAGTGGCTCAGTTGGTTAAGCGTCCGACCTCAGCTCAGGTCATGATCTCGCCATTCCCTAGTTTGAGCCCCCGTTGGGCTCTATGCTGACAGCTCAGAGCCTGGAACCTGCTCTGGATTCTGTGTTTCCCTGTCTCTCCCCCTCTCCCCCACTCATGCTCTACCTCACTCTCGCACTCTCTCTCTCCCCAAATAAATAAACATTAAAAATATTTTTTAAGAATGTGCTAAAAGAGTTTAAACATCATCAGTAATCTTTTGACTTCTTTTTGAATCTTTCACTTCTTCTTTTCCTGGTTTTGTTTTGTTTTTAGTATGTGACTTCATTTTGTTAGATCTTGGGCTCTACAAGTTGAAAACAATAACCACAGTTGGTTCATCACAAATTTATTTTTAATTACGTGATGAGAGAGAAAAGAGATGCCTTCCTTGGCAGATCTTGGTTCTCCCTCATAACCGATGCATGGCCAGTGCATGTCCAGGGAGAGCAGAGTACAATAGTATATCTGGCCTGTGCCATATGGTTACCCCCCCAAAAAAAGGGCATCCCAACTGGCAACCCTCCCCAGTGATATTTATAGGAGCAAATCTGAAGTCTCTCAGAGGAAGGAAATGATATTGATCAACTCTACAGCCACTCTGGTTATAGCTCAGAGGCATTCAGTGTGGCCACTTCACACACATTACCCTGCCGTCAATAAAAAGAAACAATGCTGTAAGAATATTGAGCTGTTAAAATATGAATGAGATGATGAGAATAATTTTAGATACGTTGGGTTTGACATGATGATCCGTTAGAAGTTCAATGTGTTACCTGGTCTTCGGAATTTGGTGAGACTTAGAGGTGTGCATTTGGAAGTCAGCGGAAAAACGGGGCAGTTAAAAACTGGAGTAGGTACAAGCATCTGCAAATGGCAAAGATTCAGCTTTGAATGTCCTTACCTGGCTGAGTGCTGGCACAGGAGTGTACTGAATAAATGTTTGGTGAATAGTTGGCGCCAAGTGTGTGAGGACTCAGCTTTCAAACTGTCACTGATACTTGCATGTAATATACAGACATACAGGCTTGGAACAGGTTGCTGAGATGCTGGATATCGTTGAGCAGCAAAATCCGTTACCGTGCCCGAGTAGTATACATTTTCAGAATTTAGGCTTAAGATTAAGATTGCTGAGGAGATGCCTGGCAAGAGTTAAGAAGGGACTTCAGGGAGCAGCTGTTCCTAAAGGGACCCTCAAACATCATTTGTTCTCTGCTTTAGCATCTGAGCAGGTGGGATTTCACCATTGAACCAAGTGGATTGCTAGTACCTTCTTGAACGAGAATGAGAAAAATGAGATGTTCTCCAATTTTTGGAAGATATTTCCAGGGTGAAAGCGATTTTCTACTTCCAAAAGGAAGATGAAAAATAAATGGGAGTGAACCATAAGGAATAATTTTCTTCGAATGCAGATAATTTTATAAATCAGATTCAGTGTGAAAATGTCTTACAATGTGGTGGCTAATATCTTTCAAACATATGCCACTGGACTATGCTCTTTTTTTTTTAATGTTTATTTATTTTTGCGAGAGGGACACAGAGCATGAGTGGGGGAGGGGCAGAGAGAGGGGAAGTCCTAGAATCAGAGGCAGGCTCTGAGCTGTCAGCACAGAGCCCAACACTGGGCTGGAACTCACAGATTGCGAGATCATGACCTGAGTCGAAGTCAGACACTTAACTGAATGAGCCACCCAGGCGCCCCATATGCTCTTGTTCAGACATTTTAGCTTTCGATTCCTGAGGGTACTACATCCACATTACAGATTAAAGGAAAACAAAAACAAGCAAAGAAACAAAAAAATCAGAGCTAAGAAAGTTAAATGAGCTTTGCGAGTTCATAAAGCTAGTAACTATTAGTCAAGATGAGGATGGAAATCTTTAATTGGGGGCTCAGAGCTCTTTCCCCTCCATCAGAACTGCTTTATTGCTTGGCCGCTTCAGAATAACTCTTGCTAAATTGCCATGGGGCTGTAAAATAAATATTTTTATTAAATAGATAATGTATTTAGCTGTAAAACTTGTCAAACCATTCAAATGACCATTTGTTTTTTATAATTATGCAGATTGTTGGTTTGATTGTCAATTTAGTCAGAATAGCTACACTATTTAAAGAAGTAAGCAGCCGATGGTTTTCTCAATGTCGTTTATAATTTTGTAATTCTGTTTTGACATGCTGTTATATTACATTAGCAAGACTACTTGCTAGTACCAGTGAATTAGCTGGGTGCGTTTGTTTCCTGTGATGGCTGTAACAAATTACCCCAAGTTTAATGGATTAAAATAGTGCAAAGTTGGGGTGCCTGGGTGGCTCAGTCGGTTAAGCCTCCGACTTCGGCTCAGGTCATGATCTCACGGTTCATGGGTTCGATCCCCACAGATCAGGCTCTGTGCTGACAGCTCAGATCTTGGAGCCTGTTTTACATTCTGTGTCTCCTCTCTCTCCTCCCCTCCTGCTTGCACTCTATCTCTCAAAAACAAATAAACATTAAAAGCATTTTAAAACATAGTGCAAAGTGAATAGTTCATAGTTCTGTAAGTCAGAAGTCTGACATGAGTCTCAATCAAGGTGTGGGAAGAAGTACATTTCACCTGGAGGCCCTCGGGAGGATCGGCTTCCCTTCTGTCTTCCAGTTTGTAGAGACTGCCTGCATTCTTTAGCTTATAGATGCAATCTTCCATCTCCAAAGCCACCAATAACCTGAAGGGTCTTTGTCAGGTTGCAGTATTCCGATTCTATAGTTTCATAGTCTGATCTCCTTCTATGACTCTCTTAAAGAAACCTGATCTTATAATGTAAAATAATCTCCACTATCTCGAAATACTTAATTTAACCATATCTGCAAAATCCCCTTTATTGTGAAAGGTAACATATTCACAAACTCCAGTCATTAGGATGAGGGCTCCTTGAGAAGAGAGAATGCATACTGTACTGCATTTCATTTTGTGGCATTTTCTTATTTTATGTCTGTGCTAATATATGATGTATTTGTGCTGATCCTGCTTCCTATATTTTGTTCTTTTTGTGTTCTCAGTTCTCTCAATTCTGTTTTAGAGTTTGTCCACAAAAATTACAGATGAGGACCACAGATAGATAATTATTTTTTTCTCACATAATCCTTAAAATCAATGTTCATTTCCAAGTAATCAAAAATAAACTCATCTTAGATTGGGAAAAATAACTTTATTAAATCAAGACAATGAGTCATTTCAAAGCTGTCCTTTGATGTCTTTGGCTGGGAGATACTCGTTTATAAGAATCTATTAGTAAAAAATTCTCATGTGAAATCTTGATTAAGGGAAATTTTATTGGGCCTTAAAACACCAATTAAACCTTGATTAAATTTTACAGCCCCCAAAGGCTAGTAATATCTTTTTTTTTTTCCATCCAGATGACAAACAAATATGCCCTGTATTCATAAAGCTCATTAACAATGTCACAGCTCTAAAAATCTGCATGTAGTAATTATTTCAAAATAACTCTCAGAAAACAAACAAAACAAAAACAAAAACAAAAACAAAACAGCTCTAAACTGAGCCCACCAACAGAACTCCAGCTCCCTGTCTTTCTGTGAATTCATGAGAGAAAATATTTTCCAACTTAAGACTTTCTGAAACGGTCTCCATTTCCTGATTTTGACAAAGTTCTTTCTTAGATCAACTCATCTTATGGTGATTTTCCCACCATATTGGAAACGAATCCTGTTGGTGTCCAGCAGCTGCACCTACAGTCCCGGGACACATGAATCTGCACTCCTCCACCGCTTTCATCTCCAACACGTTGCATGCATTCAAATCGAAGCATTCAATCACTGTAAGCAATAGTTGCAGTGTGGAGGTGTAAGCCCAGGCTCAAAAAAAATTGATATTTCCTCCTGCAAGAGCACATGCATCAACTGATAAACAGTAAGCCAGAGGAAAAAGCGTTTCCATTATTAGTTCGGTGCACCAATCATACTATCTAAGGTACTTTTTTTTTTTTTTTCACAAATGCGTAGTAGAAGTCAGTTAATAGCCCCTTTATGTCAATGCCAGCTGCTCTATCCAAGAGTAGGTAGTTGTTTCTCGTTTAACCTTAATTGATAGGAGTGGTAGATGCTCAGAATCAATCGATAGATTTCTGTGGATTCAAAAGGAGATCTCATATAATCCTAATGAGTCCTGGCAGCTGACATTTGTATTGCTTAAGAGCTGTCATAAATATATTGAGGAGTTGAAACAGTGGTCAAGCTTCCCTTTAGAATTTCTGAAAGGTTTTAGTTTTTCATAATGTTATATCAAGAGCTGATTTTTTAAAGAATCTTCTGGGGTGTGTTTGTGTGTGTGTGTGTGTGTGTGTGTGTGTGTGTGTGTGTGTGTGTGCTGTGAATGTGAATGTGAATGTGAAAACGAACAAAAAAAAAGAAGTAATTCTTTTTATTGAAAAAAAAAACCCTTTTTGTCTTCATCAATAGTCAATTCTAAATGGAGGTCGGATCTAGAATGCTGCGTGATTGATTATCTAATTTTCTGATTTTCTGTTGGTAATTGAGTTTTTAGATACATTTTAGCCCTATTACATTTGCTGTTCTCATTGTATTGAATAATAAACCAATAAATATTATATAATTCTTTACAGTTTTCACAGCATGTTAGCATACTTCATGTTCATTTACAACTCTCCATAAGATTGGATGTTGGTAAGGACAGTTAATATTATGTCATATAATATGGCTAAGTCCAGAAAAATTAACTTACCTTCTCAAGGTTAATGCTTCAAATAATTTATATAAATTAGATCTTTCCCCTCGATCTGCGGATGACTAATAACATTCTAATAACTTTCCATTTTATCCTGCCACTTGAGTAGGTCTTTATGTGCCAGAGGGGAAAACACTGCAACTCCAAGTCATTCTAATTTTCCATTCCATTTCAGTTTTCCAAAAAGATAGAAACTGGAACCTAATCTTTTCAACACTCAGGATGCTGTCTAACTGGGTACTGGAATACTACTGAATGATTATACATGAGCAGATATGGGAAGTTTATATGAACTATCTGGTATCATTTGCCTATTTAAAATACTGAGAAGTTACCTCTAACAAGAGCGACATTCTAGACTCCAGTATAAATTTAATAATTTGTTTTATTCTTCACGACCCATTTTTCTTACTTATTTGCAAAATTGACAATTGACTTTTTTTTTGTCCTGAACAATTCCACAAAAGTAAAATATCTTTTCAACTATGAAAGTTTAGTTTTCTATAAGGCTTAGACAGACGGTGAAAAGTGTCCTTTCTATGTAAAAGAACGAGACTAGAAAATTATCTTTTATAAGTTAATGTCTTTCCTGTAGTGCAAAGCCAGAAAGAACAGGAATCTTAATCTCATCACAGGATCTCTACTGTATACACCATGTGCCTGCAAGCATCCTACTATGGTATTTTCTTTCCTTCCACAGACAATGGATCTACACCACATAACACATGATTTTACCTTAAAACAAATGAGTCATTTTCACTCTAGACAAGTAATCAGAATTCTACTACTAATGAAATTGTTTTCTAATATTTCATCCAATAACTTTATTTAAATGTACATTGAGGACTTACAATGTGCCAGGCACAGAAAAATATTCATACTCCATTGATAGAAGCTAGGAAGGACAGTGTTATAAATGAAAGCATCACGCATGTTTATAATTACAAGTTGCGGTAAGTGCCTCAAAGGGAATATCAGAGCTCATGAGAAGAAAGAGCGTGGGCACAACGAGGCTGTCATACTGAGGGGGAAGTTGAGAGTGTTTTTCGCCAGTTTATAAGGACTATTTTATCTGAATCAAGTATTTTCCCTCTTCTTTCATTCTTAGGTTTCAAAATTCCTCTTGTTATTTTTGCCTGCTGGAGAATTGTTATCCTTAAAAATATTGGAATAATACTAGTATACCAATTGCCGTAGTAATAATAATAATAGTAGTGATAAATAATAGATAATAACAAACAATAATAGTAGTAAATAATAATAATACATAATACTAGTAGTATTATTGTTGAATTAGAATTCTTACAGAGGCTTTTTATTTTTATTTTTTAGACCACCGTCAACATCATAGTGATCCAAACTGGTGTTTATAGAGAATCCATCATTCTAAAATTGACGCAGAAATAAGAGATTTCGTTTAAATGCCTCTGTATGAGTACCGCTGTCCTGCAACATTTTGGAATAAGATTTTAAGTCTTTATCAATTCTGGCAAAATGGAGATAATAGAAAACCATGGGCTAAGAAGTTGCTGTGAAAGAGTTCAAACATGAATCTAATAATTGTGGGAAAACCACACTGGGGACAATAGACTTGCTTCCAGCCTTGCTCGTTTCACCCTTACCGACTCTTACAATGCTGAGACTACATCATAACACAGTTTCCTGGAGCGTATGAACTAGAGCTATGTTTTCACTCACAGAATTTATATAACACCTTATATTTGGTAAAAACAAGAAAGCAAATGAACAAAAGGCAAAAAAAAATATTTGTAAAATTTCCACATTTATACTCATTATAAAATTATAGTTCTTTTGTCATTGAAAATGTAAAATAGTAGTCTGAGTAAGCCCTGATTTTTTTTAAGAAATAGCATATTTATATACTCTCTCAGCATGCAGTAAAAATATTTATTTTAACAATAGAAAGACTTTGGGGAAACTGTCCCCATTTTCCTGATTGCTGTTTCATTCTCTTCTGACCCACCGCGGCATGTCTACACACCTGTCCTGTGTGTTTTATTGCACCTCGGACGTCTGCTCTCAGCACTGAAACTTCTTCCTCTTTATGTGTTGTCATCTCTTCCAGGAGATGTGAAGTCCTGACAGGCAAGAGACAGAATCCCCTTTCTCCAAACTGAATCCCTTGCACTTAACATACAATAGGAGTAGAGAGGTGCTCCCTGCAGTCACGCCATCCTTTCATTTCCTAGGCTATAGAAATTCCTTTCATGTTCCATAACAGTAATTCTAAGATACACCTTTTACAGAGATAGATATAAATGTCATATATGACATATTGCATATAACATACATTAATTATGTTTACCTATATTTTCCATGAGATTTATCCATTCATAAATATGGAGTCCAGAAAGAAAATTCCTTTGTTTAAGAAATTGTTATTCTCTGTGAGCCAAGATCAGTAATGCGTTATTAATTCTAGAAATTCTAGATTCTGAGAATTCCAAATTCAAAGAAATGAAAACCTTAAAATTGGTGGTGATATTTTTTCTCCCCCTTTTCATATATGTATGATTCCTCAGGACTGTTTTGGAGGTGTTTTGTTTCTGTTTCTGTTTTAATCTCAGTCTTCATAGCTAAGTCAGTGGGTCATTTTTTTGTTTGTTTGTTTTCTGATTGGTAATCAATCAAATTGTCAGAACTGTTGAAAAGTATTTACTGAGTACACACGTGCTTTTTTCCATTTGTATAAGGACAACATAAAATAATTGATATAAACGTCCAATAAAAAGTTCACATCTAGAAAAATATAATATGGCAGAACGCAGTGCTTGCGTTGGATTTTCTGTGTTCTGATTTAAATACACTTGCATGCACAACAGAGTTTTAAAGTCATAGTATTGAAGATGAGTGGTTTTATTTTCACTAGATTTTTAAAAAGCATTCTGTGTCCTTTTAAGGGAGAAAATGCAAATGATTTCTTAAACTGAAGATTATTGTCTGCTATTTTTTATCTAAAGTGGAGCCAAAGAGGCATAAGTAGTTTTATACTGCAGCCCTAAAGGATTACTGTGATATATTAGGTGAGGCAATCTGTAAGAAAAAGGGACAAAACACTATGAAGTATAACACAAGGAAAGTGGGTAATTATCTTCTATATCTGCAGCCACTGCCTAATGTAGTTTTGAAGGTGGTAGCATTACATATTCAATTTACAAAAATCTTAATCACCATTGACCCTCCATTTAGTTAGTAAATTTGCCTCTCCGTGATACTCAAATTCCGGGTCCTCTGTAGTCAGGTGGGATCCCATGACTACTTCTGGCCAATGAGCCAAGAGTGGGAGCGATACATTTAAGAACTGTCCAGTGATTCTCCACATAGTTTTTTCCCTGCACCAGTCACCTGGAAGGTGGGTGTGGAGAGAGCCGAGCCAAAATAGGTTCCATTTTGAATTACTGCATGGAAGAATTCCCTCCTACGAAGCCCCAGACACACTGCCAACTCAGTAAGAGTTAAACCTTGGCTGTATTTAACCTCCCCTCTTTATGAGTTTATTTATTAGCACAGATTACCCAAGCCTGTTTTTAATATGCTTCTGAAAATATGTTTTATCTTCATGGTACTTTTAATTTCTTCTCCATCTCTACTTCCATAGTAGTATGCTTTCTCTATGGGGTTTAGTTTATTCTACCTAGCTTTGTAGAAAGTTGCTTATATATATCACAAATAAATGAGAGACTCATGAGTCCAGAAATCCTGTTCAAATCTTTGGAATTAATAACAAAGCTAGCAAACTTTTTGCTTGTTTATTCAACTCATATTTTTATGCACTTCTATGTGCTAATTATTAAGTAAAGTGTGATCTATGTAGTTAAAAACAAGCAGAGTACTGAAATGGATAATACCCAAGGGAAGTGCATCCCTTAGAAAGGGCATTAGTGGGGCGCCCGGGTGGCTCAGTCAGTTGAGCGTCTGACTTCGGCTCAGGCCATGATCTCGCGGTTTGTGAGTTCAAGCCCTGTGTCAGGTTCTGTGCTGACAGCTCAGAGCCTGGAGCCTGTTTCAGATTCTGTGTCTCCCTCTCTCTCTGCTCCCCTCCCACTCGTGCTCTCTCTCTCTCTCTCTCTCTCTCTCTCTCAAAAATAAATAAACATTAAAAAAAAGAAAGAAAGGGCATTAATGTGAGGAAGAAAACAGTCATACAAAGTAGCAAAGCATATGCAAAAGGCCTGATTCATACGAGATCTTGATTTTGATAGGAAATGAATGCTCAGGGTGGTTGGTAAGTATCAGGGATAATGGAACAAGATGGAATCAGAAGTCAAGAGTAGATCGTTGCAGGACCTTGCAGAACAAGGAATTTGGATGCTATGTGATATGTACTTAAAACCTAGCGAAAGGATTGAATGGGGTGCAATATGTCTTGACTAGTATTTGTTAAAGTCCCTCTAGCTGCTGCTTGAAATTATTATTTGTAATTGGTTAGACTGGAAGGAAGGAGGCCAGATGGATTATTTCATAGTATTTTGGACATAACACAAATGAGTCTTTGTTAATGGTGGGAATGGAACTAAAGACAAAAATGGCAAGTTCACTTTATTATTTGGATGCAAACCAAACAGTATGTATGATAGCAGTTTACACTTGGGAAATCAAATAAAGAGAAAAATCAAAAGTTTGGCTTTAAGATTAAATAAAAGTTATGTGATGTCGCCAGGAAAACTATAGGAAGGAAAGAATCTCTATAGGCTTTAATATTTAGAGATTATTTAAAAGAGAAAAATAATCAAATCCAATACCTTGTTCTGTCAATTTCATTTGGGGCGCCTGGGTGGCTCAGTCAGTTAAGTGGCCGACTTCAGCTCAGGTCATGATCTCACACTCTGTGAGTTCGAGCCCCGCGTCGGGTTCTGTGCTGACGGCTCAGAGCCTGGAGCCTGCTTCAGATTCTGTGTCTCCCTCTGTCTCTGCCCTCCCCTTGCTCACTCTATGTCTCTCAAAAATAAAATAAAAACGTTAAAAAAAAAGTCAGATGCTATCAATTTCATTCATGATTTAATAAGCTAATACTATATTCATGATAGGTTGTGTAAGTGAAGAGCCACATGCCTACTGTAACTGCTTGCTCCAATGCCAAATTGTCTAGCTGCCCTTAGAACTGATCAAGCCAACACATCGATAGAATTTTTTCACTCATCTGAGACCATTGACTCCTGTATGCAGTCTGAGTGACATTTTTATTTCCTATTCTCCAGTGTATTGCACTCTTAACTCACATTTTTTCCTTGGCATGTGATTTGCTCTCTTGATAAAATGAGATCATGAAAAGGATCACTGAGATGTCCTTGGTCACAGCTCTCTGGGCCATTAGTTTAGCAGCTCACATAGTGGCTTCTGTAGCAGACAGGTTTGCCGTATCAGCAATTCTAAACAGGTTATAGGAACAAAGTGGCCATCCTCGGGTAAAAGGTTTCAACTTCCTCTTACTAATTCCATACCTAATAAAAGGGTGAGGATTTCATACCTGATAAAAGGAAAGATGTATGTAAACCATTCATAAAACTTCATCATAGTCTCGTTTTCAAAAATGTATACCATGTAATATCAGTTTGTACATTTCCATCTTTTCAAGTGGTCTCGTTGCCTCAGTTCTCCCTGCAGTCATCTGCTTTTCTTACACCTTTGACTGCTTGATTCATATTTCTGCTTCCGATAGATCCCATTTTCTCTCTACTTTCCTCAAGAATACTACTACTCCCAGCCCAATATAATAAAATAGGACTTAAAATAGAGATAGTGATATATCTCCCACATAGAAACATTAAGATATTTTCCCCCTTTTTGAGAGAAGTGCGGGAGGGGCAGCGGGAGAAGGAGAGAGAATCTCAAGAGTTGACACACCCAGCATGGAACCTAATGCACGCCTCAATCTCATGACCATGAGATCATGACCTGAGCTAAAATCAAGAGTCAGGCGCTTATCTAACCGACTCACCCAGGAGCCCCTTAGTCTTTTTATGCTCCTGTCCAAAATTCACAGAAAATAGAATCATTTGGAAAATTAAAAGAAAAAAAAAAGTTATTACTCAAATGGAGATTAAATACTTTAGTCAGCTGATGCACAGTGAGAATTATCTGAAGACCACATAATTCTCTCAGCAGATGGATATGGGTTTTTCCTGAGTGAGGAGAGTGAGTTACTGGGCCTCGTGGTCTAGCTCCGGTTCCAGTTTTCCTCATCTTTAACTGAGACTAATATTCTGGTTGGCACAATTAGATTTCCTAGTTTTTGATCTCCCTTGATTTGGATCCTGGGTCTGAAATCCTTTTCCGAACACTCTCGGGACAGTTATGTCTAGAGCTGTTTCCATAAGGCTTCAGGGTTACCCATAAGTCAAGGTTCAAAGGGAAACTCATAATAAAAGTGTGCTGGGAAAAAAACGAAGAGAAAAAAATAAAGGAGGCTAGGGCCAAAGCAAGGCAACCTAGGTGTTAAGTTATCTGCTCTGGATCCAGTCAGATTCAATTGGTGATAGAGGGACACAGAGTGGAAGCCGACTCTGTGGTCTTCCTTGGGTGGGGCTGAGGCAGTTTTCATAAAAACTGAAATGGGCTGGCAGAGGAGTCTAGCCGTGAAAGTAAACAAGATCTATAAATACAGTTTCGATAACTCCAGTTACTGAAGAAAAATACGACTTCTTTGGCTAGTACAATGACATGTCAGTCAGAGTTGTCTATAAGTGCAGAGGTTTACTTCAAGAAGAGTAAAGATCACTGCAGGGGAACTGGATAAAGGCAAGTATTGCCGTGTAAGACATCCCTGCACTGAGGGAAGGTCCAACCAGAGAATTTTTACCAAATCATACAAATGATTCTATAAAGGGAGGACAGGAAAAATTACAAAATATTTGGCTTATACAAGCCTCTATGCACCTGACTACAATCACTCACTGAGGATTTGGAAGTATCACAAAAGTGGTCTGCGTTTTTAAGCAAGGACATCTCCATTATTATTGGCCACCTAGAAAGATCACATACTGCAATCTGAGGAAACTACCATGGCTTTCAACTTGGCTTCCAGATTCCGTGACCCCAAAATATCCATGAAGAGCAATTTCAGAACAGTGGCATTCATAATTAATCTGATTCAGTCTAGTTATTATCAAGGGCCAAAGCTTAATAACAAATTACATATATATGTATATATTTCTGAAGAGAATATTATATATAACTATGAGGCTGTCTTGCATAATCAGATAATATGCATAATCAGATAATAATTGATTTCCACCAAGTATATTGATGGTAAGCAAATTCCTCAGTCCACTTACATTTAAAAAAATGAATTACATTTTACAAGCATATAGTAGGAAATGAAATATCCTTTTCAACTAAGTTTGTCAGCTTTTCTGTTTTTGACCATCTCTGAACATTCAATATGATTGTGTAAGCTGAATGAATAGATACCATTTATTTGCTTCAGAAATCTCTGGTGTAACTATCTGTCACAGTACTTCACTGTAAAAGAACAAAGTAAGTCGAAAAGAAGAATATATGCAACATTATGCTGGAACTCTATAAAGCCACGGATGTTATATCATGATTATGTATTTAAGTGGCTGAAAGTCATTTGTAGTCTTAATATGCATGGATGATATAATAAAGGACATGATGAACACGGGCCTCAAACCGTGTCTGAGCAAGAGATAATGGTGACATTTGTCTAAATGTTGCATATATTCAACACATTTTGACAGATTTTATTAATGCAAATGATTTTCAGAGAATCAGTGTTCAGTTTCAGAGATAAAAAATGTAAATTTTCATTTCTCTAGTTGAATTACATTTCCCTCATGCTATGTTAGCACTAATTTTAAAAGGAATTGGTGCAATATGTGTATCTCTACTTTGTGATAAACTATTGGATTCTGAAATTTGAAAGTATTGCTTTCAAAGCAAAAGTATGCAACATAAAAACGTGTACTAAACAGGCACTAAGTAAACATTTTTTAATAGGAAAAACGCAGTATGTCAATGACCCTCTTTTCTCTCTGCAATGATGTTTAACTGCAAAATTAGCTAACATCATCATCTAATTAAACAAAATTAACTGTGAGAAAATAAGACAGTTTGATTCACAATTAACGGTTGAGCAAACATTCCTCCAGTTTATTTGCTGCTTTAAGTCTTTGGGAAATATTCCATTATTTTTGCTTCCTTACATTTATGAGGGAAGTTATCAGGATATTCATGAATAAGCTTATATTTATAGGATTTCTGCTTCGGCAACATCACTTAGGTCTTATATATTCATATTTAAAATCTGAAATATTCTGCATAAATATGAAGTATTTTGAAGTGCATGTCCCTTACACACTTTTTCCCTGCTGAAATGCAATACTATCAAATGTAGACATACTTTGGGAGCTGTATCATGAGAATCTGAAAATGACCATGATGTGCCGATTGTAATTTTTTTTTTTTAAGTTAAGTGATTTGTGGCAGACCAGATAGCACAGGTAGTCTGGAAGGCAAGTGAATGAGGTTATTAATGATTTAAACTTCTCTTTTTACCTATGCTTCTGTTCACCTAGTAGGCTGACTCTATTACATGCAGCCATTTAACATTGATTCATTCACAGCTGGCACAGGTGGAACCTGACCTACCTAAGTGAGTCAGTCATTCTTTTTTTTTTTTTTTTTGTAAGTTTATTTATTTCGAGAGAGTCTATGAGCACGAGAAGAGCAGAGATACGAGAAGAGGAGAGAGAGAGAGGAAGAGAGAATCCCAAGCAGGCACTGTGCTGTCTGTGCAGAGCCTGATGCGGGGCTCAAACTCACTCAAACTGTGAGATCATGGTCTGAGCCAAAATTAAGAGCTGGAGGATTAACTGACTGAGTCACCCAGGTGCCCCATGCATCAGTTAGTAACCTGTTCCATCAATGAAAGGATTTACTTATCAACCTTCATTACATATTCATAGAATTAATGTGCACGTGCATGTGTACATATATATATCCTGTATAAATTCTAGATATATAAAGTCATGTAATATAATTGAGATAGATTAGGTGTGTATACACATAAGTGTATCCTGAAAATTTATATATTTAAATGAACATGTACTCAGTGAACTTTAATTATTATCTAGAAATAAATAGTATTATATTCCAAGCAAATATGACCAGAGCTCTTCCTTTATTTTATTTGCACATGATTAAGGCAATTCCTTTCTCAGGATATAAAGTTCCTTCTCTTCTCCTTCTTTAGGATTCTTTCTAGAAGCCAAGGCTGTAAAAAGTTAAAAATTCAATTCACAGAGACATCTGGATCACACACAAAACGCTTTATTACTTTAATATAAAAATCAGTCAGTCTTTGAAAAAAAAAATCAATGAAATCTTAAAAGCCTTCTCTCAGAGGATCTTACGACTGGATTGTTTGTTTGTTTGTGTTTTGGTGCTTTCTCCTAAAAATAGCTAAGAAATGGGAAGTTAACCTGCACTCCCCATATGAGTGATGTGTCATAGTCGGTATGAGCAAATATAATACTGGAGACTCTTAAGCATCTCATGTGTTATGGAATATTGCATAGATAATTATTGGGATTTATATCCCATCCATGAGCTATTTATTTATAGTTTTAGCATTTAGGAAGAGGCATGCTTGATCTTTTGGATCTAACATAAGCTCTTTTTAATTTTTTAATGATTATTTAATTTTGAGGGAGCGAGAGGGAGAGAGATTAGAGGAGAGACAGAGACAGAATCTGAAGCAGGTTCTAGGCCTGAGCGGTCAGCACAGAGTCCAACATGGGGCTCGGACTCACTTGGACCTTGAGATCATGACCTGAGCCGAAGCCCTACCCTTAACCAACTGAGCTCCTCAGGTGCTCCAATGACCTGATATAAGCCCTTGAACATGTAGATCCTTCACTGTATGTTTTAACATATCCATACAATGTGTCCACCTCTCCTGACATCTGGTAACTTGCCATAAATTGTAGCAACATTTCCATGTGAATTCTTCTCTATAAAATGAGATGAAATTTGTTATATTTATATAGGATCAAGTTTCATTTAGTAAATAGTTTTAAAAATAACTTAAAATCCAGTTACAGTTAAAGTTTCTTATTTATTTACTTATTTAGAATCCATGCAGTGCAGGGCCTGATGTGGGGGCTCGAACCCAAGAACCAGAGTTCATTACCTAAGTAGAAATCAAGAGTCAGGCGTCCCTACAGTTACATTATCATGTACATTCTTTCATTTTGGTCTTACAATAATTCATGTGAAAGAAAGGTGAATATTGCTATTTTCATGCTACACAGAGGAAACAGTTTGACAGTAATGAAATAATCACCTCTAGGTCACATATTCAGTAAGTAGCAGAGGCTAAACTGAAATCAAGGTTTTCAGTCTCCCAATTCTCTGTTGTTGATTATTATCTAACCCTACCAAGTAAATATAATGTATTAAAGGTGCAGAAACATCTTTCACGCTTTTATACTACCAAAGTCCATTTACGATTGTCTGCAGAATTGCACTTGGTCATTTCAGCAGTTCTGTGAATCATCAGGGTGAAAGCTCTTCACGTATACCTACCTGTCAACTGAAGGTCAAACAGATTTGACTCTTAAAAGTAAAAGAAATTTAGTTTGTAAGTTGGAGATACAATGATAAGCTAGATCATTCTGCTTCAAGAATTCAATTGAAATAAAAAATATATTAATTCATCTTTTTTCTCTTTCGTATCAAAATCATGTATTCTCCTTGACACTAGTATAATACAAGTTTTCTATTCCACCAACTTTTTAAATGGCTTGAAGACTATGTTACAATAAAATGCTAAAAACTTTTATTTCTCCCCTTTTCTCTCTCTCTTCAAGTTAAAATTTTTTTTACTGTTTATTTATATTTTGAGAGACAGAGAGAGATAGAGTGTGAGTGGGGGAGGAGCAGAGAGAGAGGGAGACAAAGAATTCGAAGCAGGCTCCAGGCTCTGAGCTGTCAGCACAGAGCCCAATGCTGCGTAATCTAGGAGCAGTGACCTGAGAGAGCCACAGTAGGACTCTTAACCGACTGAGCCACCCAGGCACCCCTCTCTTCAAGTTTAAATAGTGCAAACAATGGGAAAGGGGCTTTACATGTCATTGTAAACCCTCTAGATTTCTGGACCGATTTTAAATAATTAAAGTAACAATTATAAAATATGATGTGTATTTAATTATATAAATACATATATAAATTTTGAATGCAATTAAATTTAAACTAATAATCTAGGGGCACCTGGGTGGCGCAGTTGGTTAACAGTGGTTGACCACCTGGGTGGTCAGTTGGTCTGACTTCGGCTCAGGTCATGATCTCTCAGTCCGTGGGTTCAAGCCCCGTGTCGGGCTCTGTGCTGACAGCTCAGAGCCTGGAGCCTCCTTCAGATTCTGTGTCTCTCTCTCTCTCTCTGTCTCTTCTCTGCTTGTACTCTTCTCTCTCTCTCTCTCTCTCTCTCTCTCTCTGTCTCTCTCAAAAATAATTAAATGTTAAAAAAATAAAAAAATAAATGAACCATAAATCTGTATTTTGAGAATAGAATTGACTTTATTGAGAGAAAAACCAGCCAGGACTATAACCTCTGGCAGTTCTTTAAAGTAAAACATATTTTAAGAAATGCTGTGTTTTCCAAACTCTAGCTTTTTTACTTTGTTAAGTGAATACTTCAGTTAAATTCTTATAAACAAATTATTGTTTTGAAGAATTATAAAATGGCAAATATTGCATTCTTGATTGTGAAGGAATGAGATTTAAGTTGCATATAGAATATTAATCTTTTTGGGCATAGTTGCTTTTGTGATTTTTTTTCAGGAAGTGATCATATGTCTTACATTATGATATATTTTAACAGAATGAAATAAAATAAAATTAATTGGGTAAAGACATCAGAATGGAGGGAATATTAGAGTAAGAAAAATTCTATGAAGCCAGGAACTAAGTTAGGATACAAAATTCAAGCCAAGAAGAATTGTTTTATAGCTTAACACAAAGTTCTAAGTTTTCTATTTATCTACATATGGAAAATATGGAAGTTAAATGTACACACACACACATATACACACATACACACACACACACATACATACACACTTGTTTTTGCTCAGTAGAAAGACAAGCTGTTCCTTTAGATAGATAAGAAAATATCGCCCATTAAGCTTTTGGAAGAGGGTACCCAGTAATGAAAAGAATGACCATCAACCATATCCTTACAGTTAAAAAGTCCTTACAGTAAAAAAAAAAAAAAAAATCTGATGTTTTAAAGAGCATTTTCTTATAATGTTTTTTCCTTTAGGTCTTTGTAAAATCATTTTGCAAAAGCATTTCTATCGGATTTTGATTTTTTGTGTTAGAGGATTAATGCTTTAGGCTGGTCTGGCTTAATCTAAGGAAGAATTTCCAATATCCAGAGGAAATGGTGGGCCTGCTGTTTTTTCCGGAAATCCTTCTTAAATGCTCCTTATCTTCACTAACCTTTCCATATGTAGTGAATCGGAGCATGCTTGCAGTTCTTCCCTTTGCAAAGGAACTAGAATTCAGTGACTCTTTATTGTGAGTTAATTATAAATCATATACTTAAAAGATAGTCCAGTACTTGGTAAGTACACATTTATGAATCAAAGGTCCCTTCGCTTCTGCTCAGAGGGAGGCTTCAAAAATCCCTCAAAGCTAACATTCCCTCCAAGGCTGGTTGTCTTTGGTGGGTTTTAGTTGTCAAATGACCCTTTACTGAAACATTTTACTTCACAGTTCTTAACTAACTGCGCACTCCACTGCACCATTGCGGATGTCATCTATGATGTCATGAGGGTGGTGGCCGTCAACACTGCAGCAGTCCCCGGGATCGCTTTAATAGTTCCAGAGACTTGTCTGGCTCAAGATGAGTGCTACATCTGTCGGAAATATTGGCGGTCTCATCAAAAGTGCTATTTCCACCGCGCTTAATGTCTTTTCTGTTTCTTTCTGTCTCTTGGAAGTTCCTTGAGGGCTTTGATGATCAGGACAGAGGCAGAAGGTACTGCGTCTGTCTGTTCCGAGTGGTCTGTTTCACTGTAATTCTCATATCCTTCCAATCACCAGTTGCTTTGGCAATGTCATTACCAATCCTTCTTGGAGACAGACCCAGTGGGGCTTATCTTTGCATCCACAGCAGACACGGCACGAATTTCCCCACTGGGGCATCTCAAACCTTAGCGGCATGGTGGAGGTGGCATGGTGGAAACAGCTGGCATCAGATAAACTTAGATTTGGAACGACCGAAGATAGTTACACCTTCACCTCCTTCCAACCTAAAGCCAAAAGTCCTTAAAGGCTTTTAGCACATGAAGGAATAGGGATTAGACCTCAAAATTCGGTAGCAGAAAGACTCAATCTTTAATGTTTTTCTTATGGGGAAAGGGACAGACTTTTATGCATACATATATAGAAATGATATACAATAATTTTATACAGTACATTAAGAGCGAACTACAGTTAAATAATAGTTACATAATAATAGAGTATAGTTAAAGAATAACAAATAATAGTAATACAGTTAAATAATATTAAATAATAAATAATAGACTGAGAGCATTGCTGACCCAGGGTGAGGGAAATTTTGTGATTGGGCACCGCCGAGAATAGTGAATTTGTAAAAGGCTGGAGATAGTCAATGCTGTATCTTTATCTATGAATGGGAAAACCAGAAGAGGAGAGTAATCACGCATGAGCAGTTTGCACATTTTATTAGGAAGACTATCAAGGAGAATTAAAGGGGCAAGAGATTAGCTAAGATATAATTGGTTCTGGGAACAAAAGCAGTGGAGTTCCATGAAGCAAAGAGCACTCATGATTTGGGTGATGTGGGGCACTCACCCGGAATAAAAGCCTTGCTAAGTCAACCCTGGTTAAATCCCCAACTCGTGAAATAGACATCGTTAAAAGTTTAATGGCCATCAATACTTAGTCCCACCTTCCTATGGTCAGAGGAAAAAGGAGAAAAATATCTTCACATTTATGTGAAAACTGACACGGAAAACGGTGACGAGGAAGAGAGAATTTTACAGTTTAATTAGCTTAAGATGTAGTCACATATATGCATCACTGAGATTTCAGAAAATGTTAGGCCAATACTGACACACCTTCCAATGTGATGATAAGTAGTTTAAAAATATGAAAAATAAATACATTTTCAAGATAAAATAGAACTTAGAGTAAAAACTTCTCACAAATATATTTAATATTCTTAGCCAGAGATCCTAGTGAATTAGTTTTAATCAATAAGGAAAATATAGGACTAACCTTCTGGCAATTCATATTTCTGGCAATGTGGATAACAGAAACCTTGATAGGCCAATATGGACACACCTTCCAATGTGATGATAAAGTAATAGTTTAAAAATATGAAAAATAAATACATTTTCAAGATAAAATAGAACTTAGAGTATAAACTCACAAATATGTTTAATATTCTTAGCCAGAGATCCTACTTAATTAGTTTTAATCAATAAGGAAAATACAGGACTAACCTTCTGGCAATTCATATTTCTGGCAATGTGGAAAACAGAAACTTTCCTCCTAGAATGCATACCATTAAATAGAATATATTCTTATTATTTCTTACTGCACAATTGTTGAGTTGTTGCTGCTGTCAGGTAAATGCTTGGAAAGAAAGTCAACAAATAATGTTGCTCTAGAGAATTATGCTTGTTCTAGAATAGCACTTGCCACTTGCATCAGTTCTAATCACCAAGATGTGCTTAAACATGCAAGATGTTTTTTGGGGAAATACATGTGAAGAATCGAGCAGAAGGTACTAGAAAAGACAGGGAGAGCCTTTCGATTGTGAAACAGATCTGACAGCTATGAAGGAAGAAGGATGTGTAGGAAGACCCTTATATGACAGCCTAGTTCTAAAAAAAATGTACCATTGTGAACACAGTTGGGGAGTTCTTTAGCCAAAGTCATCAGCATGTATATTCTGCAAGAATGGGCTGTCACTAGTAAGTAGTTCTGTTTTGCTTAGTTATTAGCTGGAACCAGCCTGGGGGGAGTATGGCTTAGGTAGTGTGGCATCAAGAGAACAAGTGCAGGGTCAATCATTCAGCTCAGCTCCCCGCATCAGATGCTGTTGAAGGAGACCTGAATGGTGCACTTCCGTGGCCACCATGCCCATTTCACCTGGAACCTGGTTTATTGAGCTGCACACAGGTATGAGACAGAATCTGTGGTCATCGAATCTGTGGTCCCAGCAAGGTCAGAGCTCAGATCAGTATCCCAGAATCAGGATAAGACTTTCAAAAATTAAGGAAGTTCTACCCCATAGAAGAAGATGGAAGGTAAGTTTATCTGTGTTAGAAGTTGCACTATGTGGAGAAGGAAAGACAAGGCTCCCCACAGAACTCTTCCCTGTGGGCTCTCCTTCATGCTGAGTAGTGGTCCTAGAAAAATTTAAAGTAAAAACATAATTTAAAAAATGCTCTCAGGGGCACCTGGATGACTCCATCTGCTAGGCTTCCCACTCTTCATTTCAGTTCAGGTCATGATCCCAGGGTCATGGGTTGGAGCCCTGAGGTGGGCTAAGTACTGGGCATGGAGTCTGCTTAAGATTCTTTCTCTCTCTCTCTCCACCTGCCCTCTCCCAACCATGCTCGCTCTCTCTTTCTTTCTCTCTCTTTCTCTCTCTCAAACAAACAAACAAAAAAACGTCTCAGATTTGAAAATGATCCCCATATACGTGGGAAATGCAATCCCAAATCACCCAGTAAAGAATATTCCTTAAATTTGGTCTCACAAATTCTCTCCAATAAAGTTCCCAGGATATGAGTTCCCAACAGAAATATCAGAAAGCAGAAATAAGTCACCATTAGCAAGTTTACAGAAAAAGCAAAGTGTGTGATCAAGCCTGCAGTGATTGTGAAACTTGATAGTCTTAATATTGAAAATGCATTTTAGGGGACTGATGGTGATTGAGCATAATAAACAAAATAAA